>JAHLJS010000003.1:96996807-99396807 GCA_038502445.1 Eremochloa ophiuroides
TAGTATACTTGTGATAGGACTTGGCTCTAGGTTGCATAACTTGTTTTAGGAATAGAATTGACACAAGCACTTGTGGGGTGACATTGGGCAAATTGCAATAGGTTGAATTGTGTTTCGAAAAATTATTAGTTGCCCAATTCACCCCCCTCTTGGGCATCCTTGATCCTTTCAATTGGTATCGGAGCCCTGTTGCTCATTAATTTGGCTTAACCGCCAAGAGAAAGGATGTCCGGTGGTCACAATGGTCCCCCTCCCGTCTTTGACGGTAACAATTTTCCTTATTGGAAGATTCGTATGGAGGCATATCTTGAGGCGGTGGACCATGGTGTTCACAAAGCCGCCACACAAGGGTACCCCACTCCCAAACCCGGCGCAACCCTCACACCCGTTGAGGAAGAGCACGAGAAGTGGAATGCTAAGGCTCGAAACATCATATTTAGAGGCCTTAGCAAAGAGGTGTTCAACCGTGTGAGGAACCACAAAAACGCCCATGCACTATGGTCGGATATTTGTGCGCTCCATGAGGGAACTAAGAATGAGCGAGAGGAACGATATTATATTATCATTGACAAGCTCAATTCTTTCAAAATGCTCTCCAATGAAAGTGCTAATGACATGTATTCCCGCTTGAATATCATTGTAGAGGAAGTAAATGGCCTTGGACTCACTCAAATCTCACCGGCCGAGGTTGCAAGGAGAATCCTCAATGCTCTTCCAATTGAGAAGTATGGTCACATTGTAACCGTACTTCATCAAACGGATCTCTCCAATGCAACCCCCACTCAAATATTGGGGAAGATCAATGCTCATGAGATGTATATGAAGATCACCCCTCAAGATAGCCCATCATCAAAGAAGGAAGAGAAGAAAGACTTAGCCCTCAAGGCCGACAAGAAAGGCAAAGCTCTAGCAAAGTACTCTTCTCTTGACTTCACAAGTGATGATGATGATGATGATGATGATGATGTGGAGATCGCTCTCATGGTGAGGAAGACCACTAAGATGCTCAAGAAGCTCAACAACAAGGGAATCAAATTTGATTCTAACAAAAAGAAGTTCTTCACTAGTAGCAAGAGAAAACCCATCTCCGAGATGGATTACTACAATTGTGGAGAGCTTGGGCATCTTGCTCATCAATGCCCAAAGCCCAAGAAAGACAAGTTCAAGAACAAGAATAAGGGCAAAAGGCAAGACTCTAGTGATGAGAGTGATGATGAGAAGAAGAAGGCCAAGCCATTCAAGAAGAAAGAATTCAAGAAGAAGCAATTTCATAAAAGCAAGAAGAGTGGCAAAGCTTACATTGTTGGTGATTGGCTCACCGACATTGAATCTTCTAGTGGCTCTTCCGGTGAAGAAAGTGATGATGAAAAGGAGAAGGTGGCCGCTCTTGTGATTGGGACTTCACTTCCTCCACCGCCATCACCGCCCTCATCTCCAACACATCTTTGCCTTATGGCTAAGGACAAGAAGGTACAAAGTGATGATGAGAGTAGTGATAGTGACAATGAGTATGATTCACCCACCTATGATGAACTTGCTAGCTTGCTAAATGACTATACCAAAGTTATAAGAAAGCTAACAAGGAAAAATGAAAACTTAAAACTTGAGAATGGCAACCTTTTAGCTCAAAATGAACAATTCACTAAAGCTAGTGATGAGCTTAGAGTTAAAAATCAAAATGTGTCATCCAATCTCAAGGAGCTCAAAGCCAACATAAAAGAGGTCAAAGAAAAACATGATAAACTTGAGAGGATACACATTGAGCTCACCACTAGCTACAACAAGCTAAAAGAGGACTATACTCAAGTGAAAGTGAATCATGACAACCTTGCTATGGCTTATGACTTGCTTTCCAATGAAACACATGATGCTCCTAACCATGTTGTTAAGTGTGACATAGCTACATCATGTGATGACTTGATTGATGAGATCATTGAGCAAGGTAGCTAGTAGCAAAGGCAAGGAAGTGGTGGTGGCCGATTGCCATGATGACTATTGGAAGCTCAAGATTGAAAATGACAACTTGAAGAAAGAGCTTGAGAAGCAATCAACCACAAATACCATTGTCATTGAAGCGGTGCAACAAGATGAATGAAGTTGAAGTGCTTAGAAAAGAAAACAAGATTCCTCAAGAATGAGAAGTGTCACTTTGCAAGCCTATTGGAAGAGAACAAGAAGTTGAAGCAAGAAAAGAGTCCATCTCACCTGTGGGCTTGCAAAAATTCACAAGAGGTCAATATCTACAAAGTGATCTCCTCATGAACACCGTGATGAAAGTTTGATAGAAGTGGGATTGGCTACATGGGTGAGAAGGTGCAAAATATTAGAGCTCAAAATCGTCCTCAACAAAGCAAAGAACAAGCCCAAGCCCAAGCCAAAGAGATGCTTTGAATGTGGTCAAGAAGGTCACTTTGCTCATGAGTGCAAGACACCGCCACCACAACCTTTGCCCAAGCATGCTAGGCCCTTTGCCTTTGATGCTCATTACTATGCTAAGGAAAGATTCTAAGGGCAAAGTGAAAGTCATGTTCCTAGGACCCCCTAACAAGAATAGGCCTAGGCAACTATGGGTGGCGAAAGCTTTGGTTGAGAAAGTCCGGAGCCCTTCTCAAGTATGGGTTCCTAAACATCAAGCTTGATTTGTTGTGTGTAGGTGAACTACAAGACCGGTGGCTCTCATTGGGTAATTGATAGTGGATGCACTCAACATATGACCGGTGATGCTCGTATGTTCACCTCCCTTGAAGAGAATGTAGAAGACCAAGGAAAAATAACATTTGGTGATAATTACAAGAGCAAAGTGTAAGGGCTTGGCAAAGTGGCTATATCTAATGATCATTCCATTTCAAATGTGCTTCTAGTTGCTTCTTTGAGCTTCAACTTGCTATCCGTTGGTCAATTGTGTGATCTTGGCTTCCAATGCCTATTTACAAGTGAAGAGGTGGTTGTCTCCAAGAAAGATGACAATGAAGTGATATTCAAGGGCTTTCGGTACAATCATCTCTATCTAGTGGACTTCAACTCGGAAGATGCAAATTTGAAGACTTATCTATTCACCAAACAATCTCTTGGGTGGCTTTGGCATAGAAGGCTTGCACATGTTGGGATGAGCACACTCAAGAAGTTATTGAAGAAGGAGATGGTGAGAGGATTGAAAGATGTTATATTTGAGAAGGACAAATTATGTAGTGCTTGCCAAGCCGGGAAGCAAGTGGCAAATACACATCCATCCAAGGCATTTGTGTCAACTTCAAGACCATTAGAGCTACTTCACATGGACTTATTTGGGCCAACAACTTATGCAAGCATTGGTGGCAAGCTCTATTGCTTAGTGATTGTTGATGACTTTTCAAGATATACATGGGTGTTCTTTCTTCATGACAAGACCGAAGTAGCCCAATCTTTCAAGAAGTTTGCCAAGAGAGCACAAAATGAATTTGAAGTGAAGATCAAGAAGATTAGAAGTGACAATGGAAAAGAGTTTGACAACACAAACATTGAAGTATATTGTGATGAAGTTGGGATCAAGCATGAAGTCTCATCCACCTATACCCCTCAACAAAATGGTGTAGTTGAAAGGAAGAACCGGACGTTGATCACCCTTGCAAGGACTATGCTTGATGAGTACAACACACTGGAGAGGTTTTGGGCGGAGGCAATCAACACCGCATGCTATGCATCCAACCGACTATTCCCTCACCGGTTGCTAAAGAAGACCCCCTATGAGCTACTCATTGGCAAGAAGCCGGACGTCTCCTACTTCCGGGTGTTTGGTTGCAAATGCTACATCTACAAGAAGCGGCAACACCTAGGGAAGTTTCAAAGACGTTGTGATATTGGTTTTCTTGTTGGTTACTCATTGAAGTCCAAAGCATATAGAGTATTCAACAATGCCACCGTCCTTGTTGAAAAAACATATGATGTGGAGTTCGATGAATCTAACGGCTCTCAAGGAGAGCATGAGAATCTTGATAATGTAGGTGATGAACCCTTGAGGAAGGCCATGAAGAACATGCCAACCGGAGACATCAAGCCAAAAGATGATGAAGATGATGGTGATGATGTGCAAGTGATCGATCAACCATCTTCATCAAATGTGCCTCAAGATGATGAAGATAAAGATGGGGTGGATCCACATGAAGACACCCACATCACACAAGAAGAAATTGAGGCACAAGCACAAGATGTTGATGCTCCGCTACCTCCTCCTCAAGTGGTTGATAGAAGAACTACTCCACTCCTACAGGCACATCCTCAAGATCTCATAATAGGGAGTCCTTCAAGAGGGGTAATGACTCGCTCACAAAGGCATGCTCAATTCATTGAACATCACTCGTTTGTCTCTTGCATTGAGCCTTCTAGCATAGAAGAAGCTCTTCAAGATCCGGATTGGGTGAATGCCATGCATGAAGAACTCAACAACTTCACCCGCAATCAAATTTGGACACTTGAAGAGAAGCCAAAAGGAGCAAGAGTCATAGGCACCAAGTGGGTGTTCCGCAACAAACAAGACGACAAGGGCAACATTGTGAGAAACAAGGCAAGGCTCGTGGCAAAAGGGTTCTCCCAAGTTGAAGGCTTGGATTTTGGGGGGACTTTTGCCCCGGTTGCAAGATTAGAGGCCATTCGTATCCTACTTGCATATGCATCTAATCACAATCTAAAACTCTTTCAAATGGATGTGAAAAGTGCATTTTTAAATGGCTTCATAAATGAACTTGTCTATGTTTCGCAACCACCGGGTTTTGAAAACCCTAGATATCCAAACTATGTTTATAGGTTGTCCAAGGCGCTATATGGCTTGAAGCAAGCCCCACGGGCTTGGTATGAGCGCCTCCGTGACTTCCTCATCAACAAGGGCTTCAAAATCGGCTTGGTTGATACCACACTATTCACCAAAAAGCACAAAGGGCACATCATCATTTGTCAAGTTTATGTTAATGATATTATCTTTGGTTCGACTAATGAAGATTTTTGCAAGGAATTTGGTGATATGATGTCCAAAGAGTTTGAGATGTCCATGATTGGTGAGCTCACATTCTTCCTCGGCTTTCAAGTCAAGCAAATGAGGGAGGGGACGTTCGTGTCACAAGAGAAGTACACGAAGGACCTCCTCAAGCGCTTCAAGATGGAAGAATGCAAGCCCATCAAGACCCCCATGCCTACCAATGGACATCTCGACCTTGATGAGGGAGGTAAATCGGTTGACCAAACTCTCTATCGTTCTATGATCAGTAGTTTGTTGTACTTGACCGCATCTAGGCCTGACATCATGTTTAGTGTGTGTATGTGTGCGCGCTTTCAAGCTAATCCTAAGGAACCTCACTTAGTTGCGGTAAAAAGAAGCCTTATGTACATAAAGCACACCCCGAGCATTGGCCTTTGGTATCCCAAAGGAGCTAACTTTACTCTTATCGGCTATTCTGATTCGGATTATGTCGGTTGCAAAATTGACCGGAAAAGCACATCCGGAGGGTGCCATTTGCTTGGAAGATCACTAGTTTCTTGGTCCTCCAAGAAACAAAATAGTGTTGCCTTATCAACAACCGAAGCGGAATATATTGCCGCGGGTGCTTGTTGTGCACAAATTCTTTACATGAAACAAACCCTACTTGATTATGGAATCAACTTAAAAAGGGTGCCTTTGTTGTGTGACAACGAGAGTGCGGTAAAACTTGCCAATAACCCGGTTCAACACTCCCGCACAAAGCACATTGACATCCATCATCATTTCCTTAGAGATCACGTTGCCAAGAGTGACATTTCCTTTGAGGGAGTGAGAACGGATGATAACTTGGCGGACATTTTCACCAAACCATTGGATGAGGCACGCTTTTGTACTCTAAGGAATGAACTTAATTGCCTTGATCTAAGCAACTTCACTAAAAGATGATCTTGTGTTGTCACGTGCATTGCATTGTAACATAAAATATGTCTAACATTGAATTGCACGTAGGGCCTGTCTAACTCGGTTAAGATAACCGCCCAAAAGCGTGTGAAGAAGCTTACCCGAGGAAAAACTTGACAGCAACTAGTTTAATTTACGTAAATTTGCATTGCATATTGCATGGTTGTTGTTTTGTCATTTCGTTCTTGAATTTCATTGCCTATCTTCATAAAATTCATATATGCCTAAGGCAAAATATTTGAAAAATTGAGGGTTTGAAAGAGGGCATCTCATACTAGTTCCAACTGGTGTTTATTTGACTCTTATTGGGGTTGAAACTTAGTTGGAAAAAATCGGCGCGAAGAAGTTTGGAAGAAAACAGGTTTTAGTGCGTCGGACCGAGGCGTCGGACGCTGATTTTCTCAGCGTCGGACCAATTGCCTCAGTCCGACGGTCCCTTTCCCTGTTGAACGAGGTGTCGGACGCCGATTTTCAGAGCGTCGGACCTTCAGCTTCAGTCCGACGATCGCTGGCAAAGCCGAAGGAAGCGTCGGACGCAGCCTCAGACCGGAAATTTTCAGGCGTCAGACTATTGGATAAGAGAGTTCACGCCGTGTCGCACCGCGTTCACGTCGCGTTCACGGCGTCGGACCGAAAGGATTGGTCCGACGAGGAGCGTCGGACTAAGTCCGACGGCCGCTGGAGCTTACTGGAAGTGTCGGACTCTGCGGAGAATTGGTCCGACGGTCGGTTCGAAGGCGCGGATCAGCCTTTCTTCTTTCTCTGTCGCGTGGGGCCCCGCTGTCAGCTCACTCTCGTCTTCATCCCGTGCAAATTGAGCCAGCAGCGCCGTCGCCCGTACGACCTCGCCCAAACCCTAACCGCCGCCGCGCCGCGCCCTGGACCTCCGCCGCCAGCTCGCCCGCGCCCTCGCCGCCGGCCGTGAGCGCCTTCCCTTGCGTGCGGGCCTCTTCTCCCTTCTCCCGCGCGCGCGTCTGCGCCCTGCTGCAGCCGAGCAGCGCCGCCGAGCAGCACCGCCGCCGCCGTGTTCCTCGCCGCCGTTGAGCTTTTCGCCGCGGCCCAAGGTCTCCCCGTCGTCGAGCTCTTCATTCTCTTCACTCCTTAGCTGCTCCATTGGTGGTTAGATTCAAATTCCTTGTTTCAAATCTTCCTCGCACTTAAACTGCTCGACGAAATGCCTTAACCAAAACTCTTCGCGTTAATTGCAGATCCTTTGGAGCGTAGCTCTGCTCTCGGCCTTCTAGGGTTCATGGAGGTGATTCTCACCTTGTGGTAATCCTCGTTTGCCTCCACACCTAGTTTCCTCCCTATTCATTGCATATCCATGTCAGTTGCTCTAGTCATTGACTTGTGTCCTATGTCATGCAGTGATTCTCCTTGACCCTGTGGTGCCCCGTTCGACAGTGATTCTCTCCTCTTCGCAGGTCCTTTCTCAGGTTGCTTTGCTTCTCCGCTCTTATCCTATATGCTTGCTTCCATAGGTTCTCTCATCTCTAGCTTATATATGCTTATGTAAACCTTGTCTATCTCTCTCTTGCAGCTGTCGTGGTCAGAGTGTGTGGCAGTGCGTCAGTGAATCCGGGGCCAAGCCCGTGGATACGGAACGAGGCCAAGCCTCTGAGTGTCAGCGACAGTTGTCAGTTACTGAGATGGCAGTGACAATTGGCAGAGATGGTGAGATGCAAGCAGGTCAGCCGTAGTGAGGGAGGCACAGGTGGAGACGAGAGGCCTCCTCCTCGACCTTTGGACAAGGGGAAGGCCCCTCACGTCGAGAGCAACAAGAAAAGAAAGAGGCTTTCAGCAGAGCAGAGGCAGGCCATCAGGGTAGCACAGGCTGCAGAGGAGGCAGAGCGTGGCAGAGGTATACACATTGGAGGCATCTCTGTCAGTTTGTCGGGCAGAGATGAGACCGAGGAGCAGCCACAGCCTCAGAGGCAGCCGGAGACTGAGTCAGCACAGCTAGTGGTGGCAGAGCCGAGGCAGCCAGAGCAGCAGGAGGCAGCTACTCAGGGGGAGCAGGCCCAGGCTCCACCTCTTCATCGCTCAAGCCGCACTCGACCTTCGGTGCCACCCCGGCCCGCTGGTCAGAGGCGCGGCGACCGAGTCCCCAGGGTGCCTGCTCCCTCCGAGCCTCAGCCGGTGCCTGAGTCGGATGTTCACTTGGACTTGCAGAGGATCTCTGCAGCCCGAGTCAGAGAGCTCCTGGCTGACGTCGCTTGCCAGCTGGTTTCCGGATCAGAGAGATTCCAGAGCTTCTGAGGGCTGGTACACTACTCTTCACGAGGATTTCTTCATCCGCCCTCATGGTCACAGGAGTTGGACTGCGACAGCATAGAGTGTGTCCCCTAGAGGACATAGTCCAGGCAGCAGGAGAGGAGATCAGGCCATATTTGACATACCTGCCTGGACTTGCGGAGCTTCTTGGCCGATCAAGCCGATACGTGGAGTCGTGGGTCCGAGAGTTCTATGCTTCCCTATGGATCGACCCCGACCACGAGTACTTGCAGTACACCTTCGGCGGAGAGCCATACCGGCTCTACGCGAAGGCTCTGCGAGAGCTGCTTGGAGTGCCAGAGTCAGCTACCAGGTTGCACAGCATTTGTTATGCCACGACAAACCCGTCCGAGGAGGGCTCACAGGAGGACTGGCACCTGGCACTGCTCATATAGCAGCGTGCTTTCGACCACCATTCGGAGACGGCTCCCGCAGGACACCTTCAGAGCTTCGTCCCATCGTTCGTCTCTTGAACGACATGATGAGGTGTACTCTTTTATCGCGGGAGGGGTACAAGGAGGGTTTGACTCACTTACAGCTGTGGCTCCTTAGTGCCCTGGTCCAGTAGTCCGAGTTTGACATTGCCGACTTAATTATCAGTGAGATGGAGGACACCATAGCAGAGGGCATCAGGTCTAGGCGACAGCTCCCCTACGCTCATTGGATCTCACACATCCTTGAGCGGAGGTTGCACCGGATTTGGATAGGTATCTCTCGTGAGTTGCGCCAGACTGAGACAGAGTTTCCAGTCTATAGGGTGACCTCTCTGATTGACGGACACCGTGGCAGCAGAGCTTTACACCAAGTTCAGCGCCGTCAGACTTCAGGGGCAGATATGGCAGAGGTACAGCTGCAGGACGAGGCTATGAGGCATGTTGCCCATAGCGAGCTTGAGCAGTTACTTGCAGACGACGACCCCGTCGACACCTCCTCGTCCAGCTCTGACAGGGACTACCGGGCCATCCCCTCACGTCCACGAGCTCATGACTCGGAGGCCGGTGGGTCCAGCTCCGCTCCTCAGACTTCACAGACAGATCTTGCGCTGCTTGCTATTCTTCAGACCTTACAGCAGACTCAGCAGAGACAGGCAGAGGAGTAGTCCCGGTTTGCCAGGGAGAAGGCTGTAGCTCTCACTCAGATTCAGCTCAGGCAGGATCAGTTCCAGCAGCAGATGCTCCAGATGCAGCTCCAGAGCCAGCAGATTCAGCTACAGACCTTCGGGTGTATGGAGCACATCATCAGGCACACCGGAGCCCCGCCGTACCTAGCCACTGCCTCTCCAGTCCAGCAGGTTGGACCCCCAGGTGACTCCAGCGATACAGTCCGGTGGACTTCAGAGTCAGGGCACAGCTTCACTACAGAGTCAGTTTGTCACGCCTACTCAGCAGACTCAGCAGTGGTTTGCCACGCCAGGCACTCAGGGGTTCACTCCGATCCACACCGGTTTCACACCTGACCTAGGTGGCCCCTCAGTGTCCAAGAGCTTGGGTGCTACCTTCAGTGAGATCACAGGCATAACCTAGAGGATAGGTCATAATAACATGTAGGTTTAAGCCCCTAGTGATGGAAATCGATTCGGTTTTCAAAGGATGGAAGACAAGACGGTGATAGGCTAGTGCTAAGTGTCGTTTGGAGTTGAGAGACACTTGGCATAGTCTTAGGTTTTGTTTTTCTCTTTGACCATACTATTAAGAGGGGTTTGGATGGGTAGCTTGACTTAAAGCAAGATTAGAGAGTGTAGATGTGATGCACACTTGTCCAACATAGCTCTAGACAGCCCAGGTATACTTTTGAGAGAGAGAGGATCAAACTTTGTTTTGGAAAGTTTTCGATTCGGCGAAGTTTTGATCAAATTAGAGGCGTCGGACACTACCTAGTATGGGCGTCGGACCAATAGCTAGAGTCCGACGACACGTGGCAGCCCCTGGACGAGTCTCAGCATGCTAGGGAGCGTCGGACCCTGGCTGGATGGTCGTCGAACCATTGGCCAGAGTCCGACGGTGCCACTGAGTTTTGGGTGAGCGTCGGACCGTCGCGAGTGGGAGCATCGGACTAACGTCTGTTAGCGTCTGATGCTTCCAGAGAGGTTCCCAGAGCGAGTTTGAGCGTCAGACTTGGTCCGACGGTGTGCGTCGGACCAATTGCTCCGTGTACTAGCCGTTGAGAGGCACTGTGCCCGCAGTTCAGAAGCGTCGGACTGATGGAGCGTCGGACCATCGAGTTCGGTCCGATGCCCCTCTGTCACAGTTCTGGGCGCAGTGTTTGTGTGAGAGTCGGACCGTGGAGATTAGTCCGACGGTCGAGCCTCGGCAGAGTCCGACGGTTCGCAGGAAAGTGAGAAACGGCTAGTTTTGGAGAGGGTGAGTATTTATACTCCACCAAAGCCTCCATTCTACCTCTCTTGCCACTTCTAACAGTTGAAGGAACCCTTGTTGATCTTGTGAGAGAGCAAGAGCCCTAGGGAGACTAGTGTGAACTCCATTGCTTGTGAGCTTCTTCCCTAGAGAGATCAAGAGTGACTTGTGTGCATCCATCATCCTCTTTGGCCTTGTTCTTGGTCAAGTGAGAGTCTAGGCTTGTTACTCTTGGTGATCGGCATCACCTAGACGGTTTGGTGGCGATCGGTGGCTTGGTGACCGCTTGGAGAGCTTGTGGGCGGCCCAAGTCGAACTTGTGAGCGGTTGTGGGCGATCCACCGCGCCGGAGTGGCAAAGGATCAGCCCGTAGAGAGCACTTGGTCTTTGAGAAGATCAAGGGGGAGCTACACCCTTGCGCGGGTGCTCCAACGAGGACTAGTGGGGAGTGCCGACTCTCCGATACCTCGGGAAAAATCGGATTTGTCTTTCTAACCCTTTACATTTCCGCATTTCCTTTGTGTTCTCTACTTTCCTAGAGTAGTATACTTGTGATAGGATTTGGCTCTAGGTTGCATAACTTGTTTTAGGAATAGAATTGACACAAGTACTTGTGGGGTGACATTGGGCAAATTACGATAGGTTGAATTGTGTTTCGAAAAATTATTAGTTGCCCAATCACCCCCCCTCTTGGGCACCCTTGATCCTTTCACTCGTTAGGTATTTGACTTTCGCTTTGAGTTTTTGAGTTTTAGGTTTTTAAATACGCCTATTCACCCCCTCTAGGCCAATTAGATCCTTTCAATTGGTATCAGAGCGAGGTTTCTCGAGATCAACGCTTAATCGCGTGAGAAGTAACTTTGGTCAACATGGATGACAATCAAATCAGTCAATTGGTTGAGTTGCTTGCCGGGAAACTTTCTGACAAGTTGCAAGAGCAACAAAAAGAGCAAATGAGCAAGATGCAAGAAGAGCTAGACAAGATCAAAGAAACATTGAACAAAAGAATTGAAGATACGGCGAGCAAGGTTGACAATGTGAAAGGACCAGATAGGCTAGAGAGGGTGAATAGCCTATAAATTTCTACAAAGAACTAGACCACAAGTTAGTAATTAACAAGGTTATCGCAAAGCACTAGCTCTATGCTACTCTATGCAAGCCACCTAACAAGATATACTACTCACAAGAATATGCACTCAAGCGCAAGAAACCCTCACTTCGATCCTATAGTGAGAGCACCTAAACATGAAAATATACGCAAGTGAAGGAGTACGAGAAAGCTTTACCACCGAGGAGAGTAGGGGTTGATCCAATCACCGGGAGATAGCCAATGAGCACAATAAGGATCAATCACCAAGAGAATACCAGAAGAACAATCATCCATTCGAAGGTGGAGAAGAGAGAACACTCGATTTTTTACCGGGGTTCACGTGATCGCCGTCACGCTACTCCTCGTTGTGGCACCGGTCTTCCTTGGTGGATTACTAGCTAGGCTTCACACGCCAATCCCTCACCGGGAGCCGCTCACCAACACAAGAGAAGTGGCTATCAACCACGAGCAATCCACTAGAGCCGGTTTTGGCACTCCGCCGGGGAATAACCGCCCCTCACAAACAACACCTCGATGTGGGCTTGAACAATCACCAATCAACCTCACACCGGAATCTCCTCCAAGCCGCTAGGGACACGGCAATGCCCCAAGAGAATAAGAACTCACCAATGGCTTGCTCTCAAGTGCTCTAGAATGCAAATCACTAGCAATGATGCACTTGAGGATCACTCAACTCACAAAGATGATCAATGGATAAACAAGTGAGTAAGTGGGAGGCTAGAGAGTGCTCACAAGTGTATGCCAATGAATCAAATGTGCAAGAGGGTCACCAAGTGACCAAAGAGGGAGTATAAATACGCCCAAGTGCACTCCTAGCCATTACCCACTGAAAAACAGCCGTTAACACTCTTTTTCTGTCGTCGAACGCTACCGTTGGACTGAACGCGTCGGACCAAACACTAGCGTCCGACGCTCGAATGCTCGCCCCGTGTCAGCTCAGTTTAACCATAGCTGCTGGATCTCAACAGCTAACTAATTCGCGCCACTTTTCCAGACCGTCGGACAGCGCAGGCGTCGGACTAAATAACCCCAACGTTCGACGCTTCCAGAGTGTTAGCAGGGAGTAAAAACACCGTCAGACTCTGTCCGACGCTCAGCGTCGGACCAAGCTGCCCTGTCCAATGCCTTGAACTTAGCTCACCGCGCATAGTGCCAGAGCGTGAACTCACCACGCCAAGCCGTCGGACTGTCAGTCAATAGTCCGACGCTCACCTTGCTCAACTCGTCGGACTGCTCCACTCTCACCCCGGCCAGCAGGCCAGACCACCGTCGGACGCTCACATGTTAATGCGTCGGACCAAAGAAGTTTACCGTCTGACGCTTCCAGAGAGTTCCAGAGAGCTCCAGAAAGCCTCGGACAGTGTCCGACGCTCACCGTCGGACTAACCCTCACAGTCCGACGCTTTTGCACAGAAAACAGCAAGTCTGGGAACCGTCGGACGCATGCAACCAATGGTCCGACGCTCTAGGAACCCAGCGTCCGACGCTCAAAACTCAGCTCTTTTTTCATTGCGACTTTCTCCGGAAATTGCCGAATTCTGCCTTGCAAGCTCGGCAGGAGGGAGAGAGAGACCCCAAGCACCTCTCTACCACTTCAACCCTTGTTCCCGAGTGCTAACACCAAAGAATCTAACGATTGTGCACGGAGTGTTAGCTTTTGAAAATATTTTCTAAGGGTTCTAAGGCAAAGTCTAGGTTGAGTTAGATTCAATGGAATGAAATGCAACCTAGAGCACATGAAGGTAATCCAATCACTTAGTTCTCCCCTTAATAGTCAGCTATCTATCCTAAATGTGATCACACCCTCTTGGTGTCTTGATCACCAAAAGAAAAACCTTCTAGGGGTTATACCTTAGCCTTGATCACCTCCTCAAGTTGCTTTCTATCACCTTGATCATATCCACTTGATCCATCATGACTTGTTCCATGGTTTAGCCTTATTTGATCATCACATCATCTCCTTAGGCCTCTCATTCCATGGATAGGACTACCTACACTTAGCCATCACTTAGCAAGTATCTTAGTCCTTAGGGTGTCATCAATTATTAAAACCAAACTAGGGCTTTCACAATGAGATAGGAGTAGAAGGAAGTGGAGAAAGGACTTCAAAGGGATTCACAAGGATTCCCTATGATTATTCATCATCAAGCAAGAGTTCACACATGCCCATTGTCAACCCCGGCAAGCCACCTCAATTTGATGGTGTAAGGTACAATGATTGGGCTCATAGAATGAGAATGCATCTGATAGCCGCAAGGTATTGGGAAGTTGTTGGTGTTGGAGTGAGGATACCCGAAGAAGGAAGTGAAGTGACAACCGAAGATTATATGGATGTTTAACTCAATGCCACAGCTGCAACATTGATCTTGCAATGTTTGACTCCGGAAGATTTCAACAAGGTTCATGGTATGGAAAGTGCAAAGCAAATTTGGGATACTTTGAGGATCTCGTTTGAAGGAGATGAAAGTGTGAGAACCAGGAATACTGAGCTACTATAAAGCAAGGTTGAAAACTTTGGTTTGGTTGAAGGCGAAACCACTCAATCTATGTGTAAGTGCATCTAGCCCTTTTGTGGGTTTTGGTGAATTGAATGACAAGACAATTAAAGGTCTAACAAGTTTGCTAAGTGTATCAAAGGTTTAACAAGAAGACAAACTTGGTGGTATTCCACAAAGTGTTGAAAAGAAGGCCAGTATTGTGTGTTGTTGTGTTGGAAGATCATTGATATAATCTAGTTCAAGTGAAAGATAACAATGCAAATGAAAATGATGAGATGGCTTATATGGTGGGATGTCATAGCATCATGAGAGAGCAAGCTTATTTGGTAAATGACAAAGGAGACAATGCACATTGGATATAAGTCGGTCTCTACATTGGTTTGCTTGTATGGTTAAAGATTTGGAAACTCACTTCACATTGATTTGATCAAGCTACAAGTATGAAGATAGAATTAAGTGTTTAGAAAGTCAAGCCAAAATAAAGAGGATATAAGGAATCGTGAATTGGCTTGACTACATTGATGATTCATATGTATATCACTCCATGTGAAGCTTGATTGATCTCAACATTCACATCTAGAAGATATTCAAGCAAGGATCATTATATCGAAGAAATGGTTTTTAATGGATACTTAATATGATGTGACTTGAGTATGGCTTGATAAGGTGAAGATAGTAAGGAAAGGGCTTTGGGGTACTAAGCGGAGGTGAAGGGTAAGCAGTGGCTCAGACCGAGGTACCATGGCTAAGGTGAAGAAGAGAGTACTTGCATTTAGTCGAGGAACTAATTCAAGCTATGAGGAGTCATATTGTGTTGAGGATCAAATCATTAGTGAAAGTGACTTGAAGCCATAAATTGAACTCACATATGTTGAAATGGTTCAAGTCACATGCTCAAGGTGTGTTTGCTCAAAGGTATATGAGACAAGGATGATTGCAATCTCTTATCAAGTGACATTAAGAAGAAATGGCATAGGAAGACATTGAAGACTCAAGTGGCTAAAATGGTTTTATTCTCTTGTTCTTGAGTATAGGTATGCCATACTATCAAGGGGGATGCAATACGAATCATAGACAAGTCTCAAGTGCTCAAACTAACCAAACCCTGAGTGTTAACATGAGAGAAACACTTAAAACTACACTTGCACTTGTTGATCTTGGACTTGTTCTCTGCTGGGTTGGATAGCCCTCAAAACAAGCTTTCCAGAATATCCAAGATCACTGAAAACGGAGTTCGAAGTAAAAAGTTATGGCGTTTTTCGTGAGGTGACCTCTGCTGTCCAGGGGGCAGCAACAGTGTCGCTTTGACGAGCAGCAGTGCCGCACCGCAGCAGTGCCAGGCTTAGAGCAGCAGTGCCGGGCTCCTACAGACCATAACGGCTAGTTTTTAAACTCTAATGGCTAGTTTTGGTGTGGGGGTTATATATACCCATCCCACGCCCCCTGGGCGTGCTGCTGATGCTCTGAACATTCCAAACCCTTCCCAAGCCTTGTGTGAGCTCTCTCTAACTTCTCTCTTTGTGAGAGTGAGTGGTTAGCAAGTGATTAACAAGTGATTAAGAGTTAGAGAGTAGATTAGAGCATTCCCAACCTTGAGCACTTATCGGGCTTCGTCAATCTTCGTTGCGCATTTGTTACTCCTGGAGGTGAAGCCTCCTAGACGGCTAGGCGTCGCCCGGCAAGCTCCCGTGCTTGTGGTGAGCTGCGGGACAGTTTGTAACAGCCAAAAATCAGTTAGTGGCATCACCCCTCATCTCAAGAGTTCACCCTCTTGACTTGAGAACGAGGTCAAGGTTGAAAGAGACCAAAGCCTTTGTGGCTACCTCAACAACTTGGACATAGGCAAGCCTTGGTGGCGAGCTGAACCACGGGATAAATCGGTGTCTCACTTGTGTTCTTGTTATTTGTATTGCTTCACTTGTTTTGTGGTGATTCTAGGGATTGGTTCCTATCTACTCATGTGCAAGCTTCCGCAACCATCTAATTGGTGGAATAGGCTCTTGCACACCTCTACCACATCTCCGCCAAGTTTGGTGTGCAGTCTCGGGTGTTGGCCAGGGCAGCACTACCGCTCTGGAGAGCAGCAGTGCCGCGCGGGTAGCAGTGCCGCTCTGAGGAGCAGCACTGTCGCTCTGTGTTTTTATACTTGTTTGAGCTAAAATTTTACAGGCATATTCACCCCCTCTAGGCCCCTCTTGGTGACATCAAGGTCCTTACACTATGTTTGATAAATTCATGGCCTTGGTGAACAAGATTAGAGCTCTTGGTGACAAGTATTGGATGGACAACACGACTGCAAGAAAGCTATGTAGAGTGTATAGACAAAAGAACAACTTGCTAGCATCGGTCATCATGGAAAGAGATAACTATAGCACAATGACACCTCAAGAATTGCTTGCTAAGTTGAAACATCATGAAGTCCTAGAAGATGAAGCAAAGGAAGCATCTGGGCAAAAGAAGAGTATTGTTCTCAAGGCAACTCATGGTTGTGAGAGTAGTCAATGCAAGAAGAAGGAAGTTCATGAAGACTCTAGTGACAATGAACATGATAGTGATCTTGATGAGGATCAAGCTCTCTTGGTTAAGAACTTCAAGAAATTCATAATCAAGAAGAAAGAGAGAATGAGAAGTGGTGGAAGAGGCAAGACATACAAGAAGAGGTTTTGCTATGGTTGTGAAGATGTTGGTCATTTCATTGCCGATTGCCCTCAAGAGAAGAAGAAGCAAAGGTACAACAAGAATGATGACAAGAAGTACAAGGGCAAGAAGAGAGATGAAGCACATCTTGGTGAAGAATGGAACTCGGATGATGATAGTGATGATGAAGCTAACAATGATCAAGAGAAGAAGAAGGGTGTTGCTACAGTTGCCATTGTTGGCATTTCTTAACGTCATTACAAAAGATAGACTAAAAGTGCATCCCCAGCAACGGCGCTAGAAATGCTTGTTGGCATTCCCAACCACCATTACTTCAGAAAGGTAATCCTTGGCCCTTAGTGGCGCTGGCCTAGGTAATGCAGTCTGGTAATAGCAGTTAGAAGTGCCGGATTGGCCTTCCTAACCATCATTACTTACGATATGCAAAACTGTGGCACGGCGCCGTGGGGTGCACAAGAATTACAATCCTTAAGTAATGGTATTTAGGTACGCCAATCGATAGCTCAATAAGGAATAAGATTACTCTGCAAGCGCACAGAACTATCATTGTAGCATTTCAACCCGTGAGTATTCAAGGGTGTCGTATTTATAATTCCCCGTAGGAGGGCATGATGAATTCCATTTAGCTTTTGGTATAAACATGATCACTTATTGGATGCATAGGTAGGCATAGCATAGGCAGGGGTTACAACATGTTTATAAGATAGTGGACACACACATCGGAGGAAACTCAAGGATAAAAGATAAAATAAAGAATAAAGAATAACTATGAGAGCAGGCATTGGCCATATACAGCTATGCAACTGAATAGTAATTACATCGAATTAATAAGACTAGGATCAGGACTAAGTCTGGGATGATAGGGAGATCCCCGCAGCTGGTGCTGCCAGCCAATAGAGACTTTACGAACTCCTACTCAATACCCTGAACGTGGGGGAATACTAGGGATGGGCAGGGCTGTCACCACCTGCCCACCTACCCCTCTGCCCGTGGGGTCCTGACATATCCGCTGATTCCCTCATACCCGAGCACCACGCCCATGTAATTGGAAACAACTCCTAGCCCCCCGGGACCCCAACCCTTCGGATTGATAGGCTCGGCTAGGAGCAACCATGACAGCACAACGAACTACTATCCCATCCTTAGTTCTTCCTCTATTCATACTAATTTGATGAACAATGAAGAACTTTGATGAACATATCAAGAACATAACACATAGACTATGGACTAGTTTACATGTTATGATCATAATATGGACAAGACTATACTCTAATTCAAATGCATTACTATATAAATAAGATAAGAGCTTGCTCATATAGGAGAACCGATGTGTATTCATACCAAGATGTTCTTGATTCCTCCAAGGAGACAAGCTCTCCTTGATAGCTTTGCCTTGCTCTACTACTACTAAACTAGAGAACAAGTAAGAAATGTGAGGTTGGAGGGGGTGAAGCACATCTATTTATAGTTGATCAAGGGCGGTTTGGGCGTTCTAAGTATGGTAGGAGGTGAAACCGTCTTCAGGGAACCTGCCTTGAGCATGTGGCTGAAAACTGGGCCCGGGAAGTGCCATCTGGGGGTCAGCCACCCCCGTGGGCGGTCGGTCCCTGGGAGGCGGCAGCTGGCCACCGCCTTCGGGTGGTCGGTTACTCTCTGGGCCTGGGCCTCCCCCGCGGTTACGGATGGATCCCGTTTGATGCTTTGATGAGCTTTTCTCTTTTATTCTTGATTTGCGCATTTTCTGAATATGTTTTCTAGAAGTGCACTTTTCAGTGATTTCCATGCATTTCCACATGCTGTCCCTGTAAGTTAGGTATACAACAAAACTCGTGGAAAGATTAGATAAAGCCCTATTCTCTATTTGTTTTAGTATTTAAAATGATGTTATATTTATGTTGTTAAGGACCGCCAACAGCCATCCAAGAGGCTTCTTCTCCACCCAAGCTCTTCATCAACGATTCTTCACCAACATCACTCTTCACTGACATATCTTCATCACCTAGGCTCTTCACCAACCTCATCGACGATGATGACTACTACACTCCCGCTTGTCTCATGGCAAAGGGTGATAAGGAATATCACTCCGGTGGAACAAGTTGGGTGCTAGATAGTGGATGCACCAATCATATGACGGGAGAGAGGAATATGTTAACCTCCTTTCAACCAAATTAAGACTCAAGTGAGAGGATCGTGTTTGGTGACAATAGCAAAGGAGAAATCCTTGGTTTGGGTAAAATTGTTATCTCAAATGACAATTCTATTTCAAATGTTTTACTTGTGGATTCGTTGGGATACAATTTGTTATCCGTTTCACAACTTTGTGAGATGGGTTACAATTGTCTTTTCACGGATAAGGGTGTGGAAGTCTTTAGAAGGAAGGATTCCTCTATTGCTTTTATGGGTCAACTTAAGGGCAAGCTCTATTTAGTTGATTTCTCATCTAATAGAGTGGAGTCCAAGACTTGTTTAGTGGCAAAATCTAGCATGGGCTGGATATGGCATTGCTGGCTTGCTCATGTTGGGATGAGGAACTTGGCCAACCTTTAAAAGGGCGAACACATCCTTGGACTAACAAATGTTACGTTTGAGAAAGATAGGATTTGCAGTGCATGTCAAGCGGGAAAACAAATTGGAGCAAAACATCCCGCAAAGAATATTATGACTACAACAAGACCACTTGAGCTACTTCATATGGACTTATTTGGACCCAATGCTTATATAAGCATTGGAGGTAAAAGGTATGGTTTTGTTATTGTTGATGATTATTCTCGCTTCACTTGGGTGTTCTTTTTGAAAGATAAAAGTGAGACTCAAGAGACTTTCAAGAAGTTTGCAAGAAGAGCTCAAAATGAATTTGAAGTGAAGATTAAGAGAGTAGGAAGCGACAACAGGACAGAGTTTAGAAACACCAACATTGAAGAGTTCCTTGATGAGGAAGGGATCAAGCATGAGTTTTCGGTTTTGTACACTATTCAACAAAATGATGTCATGGAGAGAAAGAACCGAACACTCATAGAAGCCGCAAGAGCAATGTTGGATGAATACAAGACTCCGGACAACTATTGGGCGGAAGCGGTCAACACGGCATGTCATGTAATCAACCGCTTGTATCTTCACAAGATAAGGAAGAAGACCGCCTACGAGCTTCTAACCGGTAACAAGCCTATGGTGCATTACTTTAGAGTTTTTGGATGCAAGTGTTACATACTTAACAAGAAATCCAAAAGCTCAAAGTTTGCACCAAAGGTAGATAAATGTTTCTTACTTGGTTATGGTAGTAACGAACATGGCTACCGTGTTTTCAACAAGACCACCAGTCTAGTTGAAATAGCAGTAGACGTGACTTTTGATGAATCCGACAGCTCCCAAAAGAAGCAAGTCAATGTTGACACTCTAGGTAAAGAAGAACCTTCACATGAAGTGATAAAGAAGCTTGCAACCGGTGAGGTGAAACCCGTTGAAGATGATGATGATGATGATGATGCACAAGTGCAAATCAATCATGACTCACACGTGCATCATGGGTCCACCAACGCCCATAGGTGATGTCTCTACTTCAAGAAGTCATGAATCAAGAGAACAAGCAACTCAAGATCCACCACAAGACGATGATCAAGATAAAAGCAACAACAATGCTACCCAAAGTCATGATTCTCCAATTAATCAAGATAGTGATAGTGAAGACGATGGTCCAATTCAAGGAAGATCAACTATTTCTCATCCAAGAGTGCATCAATCCACTCAATGGGATCATCCCGTTGACAATATATTGGGGAGTATACAAAGAGGGGTAATGACTCATTCTCGTTTAGCTGCATTTTGTGAGTATTACTCATTTGTTTCTCCTATGGAACCTCTTAGTGTGGAGAAAGCACTCGAAGATCCGGATTGGATGATGGCGATGCAAGAGGAGTTGAACAACTTCACACAGAATGAAGTCTGGTCCTTGGTGGAAAAACCCAAACAAAATGTGATAGGTACCAAATGGGTCTTCCACAACAAGCAAGATGAGTATGGCGTGGTCACAAGGAACAAAGCATGGTTGGTGGCTCAAGGCTTCACCCAAATCGAAGGTTTGGATTTTGGTGAAACCTATGCACCGGTAGCTAGGCTTGAGTCAATTCGTATATTACTTTCCTTTGCTACTCACCATGATTTCAAGTTGTATCAAATAGATGTGAAAAGTGCATTCCTCAACGGCCCTCTATCCGAAGTGGTGTATGTTGGGCAACCACCGGGTTTTGAAGATCCACGACATCCCGACCATGTCTACAAGCTTGACAAAGCGCTCTATGGGCTCAAATAAGCCCCTAGAGCTTGGTATGATTGTCTCAAGGATTTCCTACTCAAACAAGGGTTTGAGATAGGGAAGGCCGATCCTACTTTATTTACTCGCAAAGTCAATAATGATATCTTTATTTGCCAAATATATGTCGATGACATAATATTTGGTAGTACTAATGTGGCTTTTTGTGAGGAGTTTAGTAGGCTCATGACAAAGAGATTTGAAATGCCCATGATGGGGGAGTTGACGTTTTTTCTTGGATTTCAAATCAAGCAACTCAAGGATGGCACGTTCATAGGTCAAACCAAGTACACCAAAGATATGTTGAACAAGTTTGACATGGACAAAGCCAAACCCATCAATACACCTATGCCCACATTCGGACATCTTGATCTTGACAAAAATGGTAAGGCCATCGATCAAAAGGTATATCGCTCCATGATTGGATCCTTACTTTACCTTTGTGCATCTAGGCCCGATATAATGCTTAGTGTGTGCATGTGTGCAAGATTTCAAGGCAATCCGATAGAATGCCACTTGGTGGCTGTTAAGAGAATTTTTCGGTATCTGGTACACACTCCTAATCTTGGCTTGTGGTATCTCAAGGGCTCCACTTTCACTCTACTTGGCTATTTCGATTCAGACTATGCCGGTTGCAGGGTAGAGCGAAAGAGTACATCCGGAACTTGCCAATTTATTGGTAGGTCTTTGGTGTCTTGGAGTTCTAATAAACAAAACTCCATTTCCCTTTCCACAGTTGAAGCCGAGTACGTGGCGGCCGGCGCTTGCTGTGCCCAACTACTTTGGATAAGCAAACCCTTCGGGATTATGGTTATGAGTTAACCAAAATCCCTCCCTTGTGTGACAACGAGGGTGCCATTAAGTTGGCAAACAACCCGTGAACCAGTCTAGAACAAAGCACATAGACATCCGGCATCACTTTTTGAGAGACCACGAAGCCGAAGGAGATATCGCAATCCAACATGTGAGAACCGAAAATCAATTAGCCGATATCTTCACAAAGCCTCTAGACGAGTCAAGATTTTGTGCTTTGAGGAGTGAACTAAATATCATTGATTCTCGAAACGTGACTTGAATTCTTGTGCACACTTGTTTGATTTAGAGTTGGACAAAATCTTGTGAAAACTTTACATGCATTTTAAAATCTATTTTTAACATCTCAAGGCTGGCCATAGTTATGTGATGGTTGCATGAAATCTGGTCATAATTGTGATGGTTCAGGTTTGCCACTTGTTCACCTCAAAATATTGCTTCATGTTGATACTTGGCCTACCGGTAGTACCGGTGGGTTTCGACCGGTAGTACCGGTCCAAGCCTGTAGTACCGGTGAAACTCCAGTACCATAGGTAGTTCAAATTGACGCCAATTTCAAATCTGTCTGAAGTCCTCTTACCGGTAGTACCGGTTTTTCCTGACCGGTAGTACCGGTAGCGGTTTTTTACCACGGTATAAAAGGAGGCCCGCGTTCTTATCCTCTTACCTCATCCTACTTTTTACCCCGGCGGCTTCTCCCTCCTAGAGGAGGTGACAGCGGCCGCAATCGCCACCTCTCCCTCTCGATCTCCCTCCTCCTCCAACCAAAATGAAATCCCTTTGAGGGGGAGCTTCCTAGTGCTTGGAGATTGACTTGGAGGTGTTGGTGCTTGCTTGGAGGCCCTCTCTTGCTTGGATTCGGCTTCTCCTTGAGCAACGAGGTACTTGGGTTTTCCTTGCCCGATCTCTCAATGTACCTTGTTCTAGGCCGTTTCCTCGTGCATGCTACTTGGGCTTAGTGTCTACATGCTATTTGAATGCTTTTTGTGCGCTTCTAATGGTCGATTTTGTGGAAACCGTGTGGAAAGAGGTCTCCACAGTGGTACCGGTCCTTATGGACTGGTAGTACCGGTCACTGTGGTTTTCTCTTCCCCCGCTGTCTCTCTTACTCGATCCATTGCCACATTCATTAGTATGTCTTAGACATTTGTTTTGCACCTTGTTTATGCTTGTAGCATGGAGGGTAGCAGTGGTACTCCCAATAGGATGAATCCCACTCGTGCCGCTCGTCCGGGTGGCAGTAGTGGTGGGGATGAGCGCACTGTGGGTGGGCGTGGGGGTAGCCGAGGCAGTCGTGGTGGGCAAGCTCCCAGTGCCACTCATGGAGCTCCAGTGCCTTCTCCATCCAACTCCATGGGAAGGCCAAATCCACCTCTTCCTCACAGAGGGCGTGTGAATATGCAAGAAGAGCAAAACCCTGCAGCAGGCGCAAGGGAGGTCCATTGACCCTCGGATTATCACTGGTGACCCTGTACAGATTGGGATTGCGACGGCCTCTCGAGACCTTCGCAACCACCCGTAGTACAGGACTCGCTTGAGGGTTCCAGAGTCCGGTGGAGGGTATGACTCTCCATTCTTTGTTGATTATAGGAAGAGGGTGAAGGGTTTGCAGACCCAACGCTCAGAGAATCCATACCAGTTTCTCAGGGACCCATCCGTTGATGCTCGCTTTTGGTCTCGATTTCAGCATGACTACTACCTTTCTGTGCTCTATCAGTTTGGTAAGAGTGGCACCAAGCCTCCCATCTTTCCTCATAAGCATGTGGTGCTTGAGTGCCTTAAGGATTTAAATCATCCTGAGATTAATGCCCTGATAGCTAAGCTTAATGAGTGCCGTCTTTTGCCACTTATGACTTTTGAGCATGGATGGAATCAAGAGGTGATTTGTCAGTTTTGGGCGACCTTATGGATTGATCATGAGCATCTTGTACTTCATTGGATGACACAAGGTACTCATTACAGATGTGATTACAAGACCTTCTCTCACCTGCTTGGTTTTGATCGTGCACATAGGGCTGCCCCTTGCTTGGATGATATTTTCTTTGAGGGGGTTGCCCAAGATGTTTTGGAGGTAGCCGATCTTTACAAGCCAGGGCATGCTGCAGATCTCACTGCCAGTCACTTGAAGCCCTTCTTCTATGTGCTCAACAACTTGATCCAGTATACCGT
This sequence comes from Eremochloa ophiuroides, assembly GCA_038502445.1. Lineage (NCBI taxonomy): Eukaryota > Viridiplantae > Streptophyta > Magnoliopsida > Poales > Poaceae > Eremochloa > Eremochloa ophiuroides. Next base: position 97,020,899 of record JAHLJS010000003.1, read on the forward strand.
TGATCTAAAGATTGGTGACTCGATTCATATTCAGAATGAAGCTCCCAAGAACCTTATCCGGTTTGGCTCTGGTGGTGGGTGGTTTAGTATCTCAAATTTCATGTGGTCCAAAATTGCGGATGTGGCTGTTGATCCGCACAAGTCCCTGCCGTATGCTTCTTATTTGATGTACATGATTGAGCAGGTGGTTGGATCACACTTCTACTTTGACTGTCCTCACCTTCCTTTTTGAATTCGGCATTTGGCACCTCCTCGACTTGGTAGTGGTGGTGGTGAGACCGCTGCTCCTTCTGCTCCTGCCGGTGGTGATGCTCCCTCTCCTCCTCGTCGCTCCTCTTTGGCTCGTCATGGTTGTGGGGGCGCAACGAGGTATGCGCTTTGCAAGTTCTTTGCATTCTTTTGGTACAAGGCTGAGAGAGATGATCACCGACTTCGCCGCTTGGAGGAGCAAGCCAACATCGACCCACCATCTCCTCTTCGTGCCTTCCGTGACCCTTTTGATGAGTATGAGGAGATGATGGCTACGGAGGCTGCTGCGGCTGCTGCCGGTGGTGAGGGGGCTGCTTATGCTCCTTCCTATGGTGGCGATGCCGGCCCGTCCTCCGACCCTCATGGCAAGCGGACTGCTTCTCTTGTGGACTACAGCGACGATGACAACGACGATGACGACGACGAGTAGCTCCCTATAGTCCTTTTCGTTGCCTACCCTTTTTGGCACTTCATGCCAAAGAGGGAGTGTTAGGCTTATCTTATTGTAATAGGGTAGCTATTTGTGTTTTAAAACTCTATGGTTTGTAATAACTCTATCTCTATGTGGTGAACTACGTGGTGAACTTGAACTATCTGTGTGTTGGTGGTTGTAGGCCAAATCACTTATGCTTATTTGCTCAATCTAGTTGTGTTGGCATTGTTTTATATCGTGCTTAGGTGGTTATTGGTTTTGAATGGTTATGATCGGTTTTAAGTCCTTTTCTTTCTATCATAACCATTCATTTTCTCTTTTTTATTCTTGTGAATTAACTTGTCATATGCATCACGATATATCTTGTCACACACACTTAGGCACCCCACGGATTGCAAAATTTAGGGGGAGCTCATTCTTATATGTATGCAAGGTTGATATGATCAATTGTTTGAAATTCAAAGTTCAATGCATACATTAAGGGGGAGCTTTCTCTAAAATTTGGAATTCAAAAACTTTAATTCTTTCTATCTTATGTAAGCCTCAGTTGGTTGTCATCAATTACTAAAAGGGAGGAGTTTGTAAGTGCATTCGCCCCCGTTGTGGGTTTTGGATAATTAATGACAATCAAATTAGGGACTAACATGTTGATCCAAGTTGTATATGCAGGCGTTAGTCCATTGAAAGTTTTGAATTGATGAGATTTGGTGAACAAAGCACCCCTAAATTTCTTTGGATGGAAGTGGCTCAACTCAACTCGCTCAACAGATTTCATTTTATTGCTTGAGTTATAGGAAACACCGCACTATCAAGAGGGATGCAAATCAAGGTAGCTAGATAGGGATTAAGAGTGCTCATGTTGGTCTATCTTATGCGCTTGAGAGACACCTTTGCACTCACGGCCACTTAGAAAATTTTTCTTTCTGCCTGGTGCACCGGTAGTACCGGTGGAAGTCTATCGGTGGTACCGGTAGTTTAACTAGGTGCGCAATAGACGCAGTTCTTTTGGTGGAAAAATGAACTGCCGGTGGTACCGGTCTTTGACCGGTAGTTCCGGTCAAACACCGGTAGTATTGGTAGGTCAAATTTCCACCCAAACTTGAGTTCACTCAGTTGGCGGAAAAATGAACTACCGGTAGTACCGGTCTTTGACCGGTAGTACCGGTGGCCACCGGTAGTACCGGTGAAACACTGGTAGTACCGATAGGTCATTTCTCCGCCCACTTCTTCGCTCATCTCTTTTGGCGGAAAATTGAACTGCTGGTGGTACCGGCCTGGGACCGGTAGTACCGGTAGGTCATTTTTTCCGCCCACTCTCTGCGTGACTGTAGGTGAGCTCCAACAGCTAGAAGGGTGGACCGGTAGTACCGGTGGCATCACGCCGGTAGTACCGGTAACGCTTCGCGAGACACTTGTATAAATAGCTCTCCCCTCCACTTCTAACCATTACCCACTCCATTCCTTCGACTCACCAGCTGAGAAAAGAGCTCCCAAGCATTGACTCACCCTCTCTCTCTCTCCCTCCTTGCTCCTAGTTCCAAATCCGTGCAAGATTTGAGTTAGGAAGTGAGATTTGAGAGTGGAAAGCTTCGATCTACGACTTGAGCACTTGGATCCCTCCTCTAGCCGGCTTGGTTTGTGTTTGTTACTCTTGGGTTCTTGGAACCCTTGCCGGCTAGGCATTCTTCGTGGTTGCCCGTGTTGATTCATTTGTGAGGGCACTATGAAGTGTTTGTATCACCCTTTGATCTTAGTGAAAATCTCGGGCTAACCTTTGTGGTTGCTTGAGGGAGGCAAGGAGGTGGAAGAGACTCCGATCTTTTGTGGTCACCTCAATAACGAGGACGTAGGATCTCCTTAGTGGGGACCGAACCTCGGGATAAATCTTGTGTCCCGTGTGCTTGTTGTTGTTGAACTAGTTTGTTTTTTCTACTTGTTCTTGGTTATCTTGTGTTCCTTTGTCTCTCCCTTGTTCATAGGTTGGAACAGGTCGATCTACATTTTGGTGAAGCTCCAAGTCAAGAGAACCTTATCTACATCCTCAACATCATCTAGGAAAGTGGGTTAAAACTCAGATCTGAAATCCAAACTCATATTCTCTGATTTCGTAGTTTCAGTAGGGCACCGGTAGTACCGGTCGGTTTGCATTGGTAGTACCGATGAGACTTCACTGGTAGTACTGGTCTGTTGGCACAAAATGTGATTCCTCGCGCTCAACACACCAGCGAAGCCGGATATGATCTCAAGAGCGTCGGAGCTTTCAAGATCCAGCTAGCTTCAAAACCCGGTCAGAGATGTACCGATAACCCTCAGGCGTGCTAGTCAATTTGACCTGCAATTGACAAGGAAAAGACTAATAATCGATAATCACAGAGCGGAACTAATCGGTGGGTCTAGGTAGTTCCAACTATATGGCTCTGAGAGCCGATAGAATCGGAAATCGACTAAAGAGTCGATTCCGGCATGTATGCATGTTTTGCCACAGGAAACAGTTATTGAACTGATACATAATCGATTACTATGTGTAACCAGACATGATAATCTACATTAAACAAGTCGATGCAGATAGTTATAACAGATCAAAGCATAATCAATTATTGTAAACAGGTTAAATCATTCAATTCAGATTGTCTGAATGTCAAACAGATAGAAATCGGCTATTTAGCCGATTTGGCAGAACACGATCGGTTAACTGGTTTTTCTCGTGAAAGCATAACTGCATCGGCTAATTAGACGATCCAGGGTCCGTGAAACAGAAAACTTGGCGGTAGCAACAACCACAAGTCGATTAATAAGGATACGGAACTGGTCTAAAGGCCGGCGGTTCTGTATCCGTACAAATCGTCTCTTGCCAAGCCCTCTCATCACGTACGAACAAGATTGCTATAGTACTAGTTGAATCAAGCAGTTATCATAACGAAGCATAAACATGAGCGAAACATAAATGAACGTTTTTCATGTAGATCTAAGGCCAATACTATGCAATCTTGATCGGGCAAAGAGATGTTATATTAATAAATAAACAATAAATGACAGATAACATCTTGATAACTTAATGAATTTAACTAAGATGCCAAATTAGTTAGAGCCGATAACTAATCCATGTGCATAATCAAGCTTAACCTAAGCCCTCGTCCACCGAATGACGCTAAACATAGATTAAACAAGAAAACAAATATGAATCGATAACTAATCCTTATTTGATCTAAGCCCAGGTCCTACCGGATGACGCTAAACTTCTATCAAACAAGAATCAACCCCGATCTACGATGCTCTCATGTCCACCGGATGACATTAAAGAGACAAAGCTTAGCGAGGCATGACGGTACTTACAAACAAGCCTACGTCCACCGAATGACACTCAGCCCGATTGAAGAACTCGCCGAGATCTACGTTACTCCTACTCCTATGGTTCGGCCGGAGCCGAAAGGTGTGTTGTATTGATGTGTATGTGTGTATTACAATGGCCGGGGGCTTATATTTATACCCTGGGCTCGACAAGATAGAGTCCTAGTCGAATTACAACTCAAAAATAGATACGGAAACTAACAAACTTTCCTATCTAAAGGTAACTTAGAGCCCAATCTTTCCTTTCTTTAACGGACTCCGAACTTGATCGTTTCCTAGCGCCGGAGATACACGCTGACGTCATCAATCGGCTATTTCCTTCAACAGCACCATTTATGCTTCGGCCCAACAATCGATTCCGGGATCCGATCGACTATTCCTGCCTTGGCCTCTGTCCCGAAATCGGCTATCTGCGCTCGGCATCGACTATCTGCACCCAGTCCAAATTTTGGTGTAAACACATGCTCCCCAATTTTGGGATAAACTGGTTTTATTATAAAATTAGCACCGACTCTTGATTCAGTCCACTTCGCTAGCCAAAATCGCAGCCTCGCGCTCATCACTTCAAAACTCCGCAAACTGAAACCCTAGCAAAGAAAACTCCTGTCACATTTCTCCTTAGGTCTCGATACACCACCTTTAATCAGCTCAAGCAAAAGGCGACTCCTTCTGAGATTCCCGAGGTATGAATCTTGCCGACTTGTCTTCTATTCACGAATCCCCGCTCGATTGGTCACACCTATCACCTATCTCCCTCAGAATCTGAAGAATGAAATCTTGATTCCATTGAGGGACGTTCCGACCGCTTTCTTCCTGGGCCCGATGGGCGACTCCAATCCCACAGAGTTCATCGATCAGGAGACTAGCCAGATCCCCTTTAGAGGCCCGCTGGTGGATACATCTTCATGGTCCAAGCAGCCTTTCCGGAACTGGCCAAACATGCCCAGCGGATGGAGAAATTGGTTCCGCCGCATCTCAGAGAGGAAAAGGGCATACTGGGAGCTGTGCAATCTGATCCAGTGCCTTGACCTTTCTCTGTGTGAAATGAATAAGAATGAATCCCTCTTGATTGCTGCAAGTTATTTCTGGTCCAATTCTCTAAACGCCTTCGTATTTGGAGATGGGCCAATGACCATCACCTTGGGCGATATTCCATATGCTGACTGGCCTTCAAATCACCGGGTCTTGCCAACTGTGGGATCTTCTTTCAAGTGGTGAAAAGTTCTCCAAACTGAATGAGTACAAGGGCTGGACTGGCTACATTAAAACTCATCACCAGACAACCTCCAGCATCAGTGAAAAGGAATACACAGCCTTCTTGATCTTGTGGTTGGAAAGGTTCGTCTTCTGTGACGCTTCCTCGGGGCCGGCCTATCCCTTCAAGGCCCTTGCAGAAAAATTGGCTCAAGGCAACTCAATCCCCTTAGGTAAACTATTACTGGGATCTGCCTACAGATTAATGAACCGAGTTGTCGGGTATCTGCAGAAAGGGGAAAAGGTACGATGCATAACAGGTCCCTGGTTGTTGATTCAACTATGGCTCAACCTGTATTTGCACAAGATGGTCAGGCCAAACTTCAATAATCTCGATTACCCCTCCATCAACTATGCAGAAGAGGACAGCAACCAGATCACCAGGGGCTGTTAGAATTTTAGAGAAGCTGCCTCACCTATCACCATCAACATCAATCAAGGAAATTTACTTGAAAAACTCTATAGAGGCTTAGGACCAGACACCCTTGATTTGGTTCCCATACGCAATTGATGATGAATTCCCAATGCCTTATACCTTCAGATTCAGTGCAGGATGCTCTGATAATGGAGCTACTGAAATCTTTAATCCTATCATAAAACCCCTGCACACTGCCAGTTGACTTCAAGCACCTTCATGGTACTAGCAGTACTGAGCCCACCTGGCCTTCATATGAATTTTATCACCCTAATGTTGTAGCAAGACAACTAGTTTTCGACCAACTGCCCCCAAGTTTCCATTTCTACACCTTTTGAGGCCCAAAGATGAAATCACCGAGATGCTACAAGTCAACAGGGTCTTTACTTTGGGAGCAGCCCTGCCACTTTACACTGTAGAGCAATGGAGCCATATTTCAATGACCCATGAGACTTTTGATCATTGGTGGCAACAATGGCATGCTCATCTTTTCTGTCAAGAGATCCATGATAGATGCAGAGCCCTGGACCCAAGCTTCAACTCCAATTTGGCAGTAAGTATTTTAACCGACTCCATTCAAACCGGCTGTAAATTTTGTTCTAACTTCTGTTAATGCAGGACCCAGAATCCAACCCACCAGAGCAGATCAACTATTATCCTTCTTGCCCAACTGCCAGGCTAGGCTCTCAGGCCCCATCCTTGAAAAAGATGATGAAGGCCCCCGCCAGCATAATAACTGCTCCAGCTCCAAAGAGAAAGGCTTCATCTGATCTTAAAAAGGCGATAACCAAGAAACAAAGATCAAAAGGAAACCTGCTCAGGTATTTGGTCATCCTGAAACTCCCCCCTATGTTGTCAATCGATCTTCTAATTAAATCGGCTAATTACCAGGGAAGCACCCAGCCGATTCAAATACTGCCCAGGGAAGCTCAAACTGAAAACCAACCAGGGTCAACTGGCCCTCAAGACACGGGCTTGGGTTCTTCAAAATGATGGAAATTTAGGAGGAAAATATTAAAGCACCCCACACTCAGGTATCCACTGAAACTAGCATATAATCCTGACTTCGTGAGTACGCCTGTCACTTCTCACCTGTTCTTTTTCTTAAAATTCAGCCGAATAGCCCTTCCTCCGAAGACACTTGGGACAGGCTTGAGTAGGAAAGGACACCATCTCCAGATAAGGCAAATTCGGCTGTTAATACCGCTGTGCTTGCTTTATTTCTTACTCACTTTTATTTCTGCAGAGCTTCAACTGACCACAGAAACACATGCTGAAGCCACCTCCATTGCCGGAAAAGAGATTACTATGACAGATCGACCAGGCACTTCGTCAGCTCCACTTTCTTCAAACTTTCATTCAGGTGAAGCACTCATCCTTTAACCGATCATATTATTTATGCTATCACCTCCTAACATCTGAATGCAGGTGCTGCAGCCTTCAACTCCCAGCTACTCCTTCGACCTAGAAGAATGCTGTGATGAAGATGAACTAAGCTCCAAATCCACGATGCCTGCCAGAGCCAGATTTCAAGAATCGGCTAAATGAGCTCTTGCCTCAGTTGGAAATAGACCTTGCCGACCTAGCCCGGCATCCTGAAACAATTGACCAGGCAATTGAGCTGATTCAACAGCACACACCCCCGGCAACTCCCAGCCTCCTGAAGCAGCTTGCCAAGCTTAAAAGTGCCACTCCAAGAATCAATACTGCCCATATAAACCTAGCCGAGCTTGAACAGCTAAAGAATAACAAATTGATCAACAAACAAGAGGCCCACGGGTTGGCAGATTAAGTCAAGCTGCTGAAGAACACCATTATCTCGGCTGAATCAGAGTTGCATACTCTAAAAACCAGGCGCGAGCAACTGATGAAGGAACTTGAGGAAGTAAACTTGGCTATTACTCAGCATGAGATCTCTGTATCAACAAGCACTGTTAACATGGCCAAGAAGAGAAAGCAAGTCAGCGCCAGGGTCATTGAAGGCAAACAGATCAACCAGCGCCTGAACATCCTCAATTCAACAGCTGATGAAGACCAAGAATCCCTGCAGACCGGCCATGCTCTTCATGTTGAAAGTATTTCTTCCATTCGGTCCTTGTAGGACTTGTAACTGATGTCTAACTCTTTCTGTGAATCATGCAAAGCATATCGGCCAGACTGAAATCGGCCTTCTTGTAACAGAACCGACCAATTTATACAAGCACAAGTACAGCGACAGCTGTTTTCCTAGCTATTAAGCCACACTTGAGCCAATATAAACCCGGTAGTCCATGAAATCTCGAAGGATTTCAAACTTTTACACAGCACTTACCCAAGGATCGCAGAAACTCAGCAGCACACATACACTTGATATATAGATTCGCACATAATTCAATTACATCAGAGTACAAGATAGACTTTACATAAAAGTTCAGTTGCGGAAACGAAATAGATTTACACACACTTAAGTTTATAATACAGTGCCAAGTACCGACCAGTCACAGCAACATAGATAAGATAGATACATGACCTTGCCCAAGGTCTAGTCTTCCTCTCCCGAAGGATAGAAGTAGCTCTTTTAGGCAACGAAGTATTCCTTCTGCAACATTGGAAATAAAACCCTAAGTACTCAAATATACTCAGCTAGACTTACCCGACAGGAAGTAAATAAAAAGACTCTCAAGGATATGCAGGCTTATTTGGTGGGGCTCGGGAGATAGCATCATTTTGCATAAAAAGCATTACTACAATAATTCCTCAACTTATAAATTTTAGATATTGTTCAGCTTCGATTTCAGTTCAGCTATTATAGCTAAGGTTTGCAGCTATACTAAGCAATCACTTGATACTATAGCAATCAATAAACCATAGTGATTTCTGATATCCACAGATATCTTTCTCATCTCACCAATAATCACATTCAAGTTGTTAACCTCTACCTCACCAGAAGATCAGTTCAGTTTCTCACTAAGCAGGAGAGATGACGATTCGAATCGATTGTACCAGCTGGCAAACATGCCAATCACAAACCCTGTCAGCCTGATCAGTGGCTTCTTGGGTCACCGTTAGATCTTTCTGAGACATAATATGTATCGCGGGTTTGGAGAGGGGCCCATATTTTCAGAGACGAACCCACTTCCAGGATGCATCAGGTCCCTGACCTGCCCTTGGTATAATGGTGTCTCTGCACATCCTTCCTGCCTCTAGAATATGTCTACCTTATTAGCCCCAATTCCTGGCTCAGAAAGAAATACTCGGTTTCGCGGTCAGAACGACTTATCTGGCCAGCTAAGTGACGACGTCTTTCAATCTCAACTGATGTCTGGTGGCCTCAGTCCTAGTCGGCCGCAAGCAGCACCGAAGACGGCATGACCTCATCCATGTGGCATGGTGGCACATATAGTCAACCATGTGGAATCCATCCCCATCATCATTAGTCACCACCTATGCTCACGAAGGACAGGAAATCCCTCGACTTCTACCGGTCTAAGCATGGCTAAGCATAAGATCGAACCCATCTCTTGTCTAGTAATATTACCAGGATCATATGTAAAGTGGTCAAGGTGAATATGCAGCAACGGTATCAATTAATTCCTACACTTAAGTGCACAATCATACGATTTAATAAAGACCGGTGCATCTATAAAAAGAGATAGGTGGAGACTTAGGGATGCTTCGGGGCTTGCCTGGGATTCAACACAGAGTCAGTGTTTGTTAGATGACACTCGCTTCACGAGTATCTCCTATCCAAGCACTCGATTAGTCCTTCCATCTTCGTGATTAGTCCACCACACCGTCTTGTGGTTAGTTCCATCATCACGTCCTTCACTCCACGTGTTCATCTATCGTACCTAAATGAGATGCGCAATGCACATGTATGAATAAAAGGAAGTAATACAAGGCATGTTAATCTACCATCACTGAACCATAAGCTAACAATCACACCAAGCAAAGCAAAGTCAAAGCAATCATAATCCGACATATGCAGTTTATGGGCAACAGGACAGTAAGCACAAGATTTAACCATAACTCATGTTATACATATCCAACCAGGGTGATATAAGCCTTTCTGGAAAGCTATTGAAATTGTCTACAACTTTTCTATTATCATCATAAAATGATTCAATACATATAATGATCAAACAACACATTGAAGGCAGCTCTGTCCAGACTTGGACAGATTCTGTCCTCACACTTCAAACAATCATAACTACGGATCTAGACCATCAAAAGGGATGATTCTAGACAATTTGGAAAGCCAATGAAATCTACTACAACTTCTTTATTATCACCAAGAGGTGATTCAAAGCATAAATTGGTCAAACAAAGCAAACAGTTCAGGTCTGCACTGAAAACAGGGCAGACTTCTAAATTCTATAACTCTAAAACTATCAGGTCTACAATCCTGAAATTCTAGGACAAGCAAGTAAATGAAGTTAACTACAACTTTTGTATAGAATATATTTACATGCAACATCATTTTCATGTGTAAAACATTACAACAACAGGGCCTGCTCCTGCAGCCATTTCAGCACATATGCAAAACAAGTCTTTATTTGATTTCCACCCAAGAATACATATGTACATGAGCTTTTGACACAGCCCCAACCATCATAATATGCTAACACAATGTTTATATCAGACTAACATATAGCAAGGAGTCATAAGAAGTATGCATGTGCCCATTCTCCACCAACCTTTCACCAACTATTGCATAAAAGCCTTTTATTTAATTATTTAGGTCATGTGGTAAATACCTCAAATGGAACTGATATTTTTATGAGAGGTAGTTAATTATAAATCATGACCAAGGTTAAAATCTTACATGCTCAGGTTCCATAATTTAATTATTACAAAATAAACAAATGTATAATGCAATAAAACATTGGAGAGCAAGTTAAATCCAAAACTCAATAATTTATGAAACCATATGGCCCTATTATTATTTCTCTGGCTAACACAACATTATACAAGACCAGTGGAGCACCATTTTCCATTTTTACATACATATATTATTTATAATGTATTTAAATCTACTTAATATGCACCAAAGAAGATAAATCAACAACTCAGTAATACTTGCACCATAAATCTTGAAAATTTAACCTATACATTACACATCATACAGAGAGTCTACAATTAGATTTGCATGCCATTTGGAGTAATACAACTCTAGATACAAAAATAACAATCCATACATGCATTTATTCTCTATTTAACAAGATTAATGTGAAACATCAATAAAACAGTAAACAACCTACAAGTTTTATATATCAATAAGTTGGTGCATGTCATGAGAAGACTAACAAAATTGGAATCACAATTATTGGACATATATTTCTCAAATTATGACCAAAAGCAAGTTAATTGATACCCTAAATCACTTTTTAAAAACTATTTTCTACAGCACAACAACACAAATAACATATCATATATTCCAGATCTAGCATGCAGAGCACTTCATAACAAAACTAACTAAATAAGTTTCACAATTTTAGGAGCACCCAAACTGGAGATATGAATTTTCAAAGATAAATCAAAATCTGTAGATTTGAGTAAGAAATGGGATCACAGGGAGAGGGAGGCTTCTTCTTCCTTGCTGAACGGAAACAGCAAAAATCAAAATCTGTAGATTTGAGTAAGAAATGGGATCACAGGGAGAGGGAGGCTTCTTCTTCCTTGCTGAACGGAAACAGCAAGCAGCGCACAGCATGGTCAGCCAAGCCAGCGGCTCCGGCCAGGAAGTGGCTGTCGGCGGCGAGAGGCCGGCTGCTCACTGCTCTGGACGGCTGCAGGGGCGCCTGCAAGCTGCCTACAGGGCTGAGCAGCAGCTGCTGCTGGCTGCGGCCTGTGTGGCCTTGGCCATGGCGGCCATGGCCTGCTGCTCCAACAGCAGGGAGGAAGAGAGAGCAGAAGAGAGGCTCAAGCGGCGAGTGCCATACGGTGCTGCTGCGGTGAAGGAGGCAGGTCGTGACGGGGAAGCACGAGGTGGCGCCGAGGCAAACCACGGTGGCAGCAGGGAGCTCGCCCCCCTCGTCCATGGCGACGGCACCTTGCGTGCTTGCCGGCAAGGAGGAGGGAGCCGAGATGAGCGAGGGAGAGAGTAGAGGAGTGTTCTGGTGCTCCACTTCAACTAGTGGAGCGAGCAGAGCGCGATGGAAGTGGGCGACAATGGTGGCAGGGAGCTCGGAGCAGGATGGCCACGCGTCTTTGGTTGCAGCAAAAGAGCGAGCACGTGGCGTGCGCTGTCGATCGGGTTTGGACGGCCGATTTCAACATCTTATGGGCATATTCCGACCTTGGTGCGAATACGAACGTTGTTCACCTGGTGATGCTCTTCAATTTGTATTTAGAGGTCATGACCAGAACAGCTCTGGTTTGAGAGATAATTAGGCTCAAAGTTGATGCTGTCAACAAGCTAATTACGATTCAAAAACCGAATGTGAAACCTTGTCAAACTGTGTCGGATTGGTCCAAAATTTGGATTAGCTATGCCTCAACTAATTATCTTCAACTTTTATTTTAGGACAAACTTCATATCTTACTCCAAAATAATATTTCCACTTTGCTCAAACTAATGTAATTAGAGAGCTCAAAGTAGATGTTTAGGCCAATAAAGGTATTTTCTTGGCATTTGCTCAACATGAGTCCTTCATGACTTTTGTTGTAGAGTTCAAATAGAGTTGTTTGGTCAAGGTTGTAAGATTTGATTGACTTGCATGCTCATCTTTCCTAAATCAATAAATCCAAACAAGCATATGATTTGCTATTTCAAGTGGATTCTTGATTTGGATCTCTATGAGACTCTTCCAATAGTCAGGGTAGATGGAGATGAATGTGAGATAGTGATCAAGATCATTTATTGACGTAACTTGGTTAGGTCCACACTCGCTGATTAGCTCGTGACTAACACCTGGGGTGTTACACTTCTTCTTGTTCTGTCTTTGAATCGGCTATTCAGCCTGAATGTTGGCATTTCTTAACGTCATTACAAAAGATAGACTAAAAGTCCATCCCCAGCAATGGTGCCAGAAATGCTTGTTGGCATTCCCGACCACCATTACTTCAGAAAGGTAATCATTGGCCCTTAGTGGCGCCGGCCTAGGTAATGCAGTCTGGTAATAGCAGTTAGAAGTGCCGGATTGGCCTTCCTAACCGTCATTACTTACGATATGCAAAACTGTGGCACGGCGCCGTGGGGTGCACAAGAATTACAATCCTTATGTAATGGTACTTAGGTACGCCAATCGATAGCTCAGTAAGGAATAAGACAACTCTGCAAGCGCACAGAACTATCATTGTAGCATTTCAACCCGTGAGTATTCAAGGGTGTCATATTTATAATTTCCCGTAGGAGGGCATGATAAATTCCATCTAGCTTTTGGTATAAACATGATCACTTATTGGATGCATAGGTAGGCATCGCATAGGCAGGGGTTAAAACATGTTTATAAGATAGTGGACACACATATCGGAGCAACCTCAAGGATAAAATATAAAATAAAGAATAACTGCGAGAGCAGGCATTGGTCATATACAGCTATGCAACGAATAGTAATTACATCGAATTAATAAGACTAGGATCAGGACTAAGTCTGAGATGATAGGGAGATCCCCGCAGCTGGTCTGCCAGCCGATAGAGACTTTACGAACTCCTACTCAATACCCGAACGTGGGGGAATGCTAGGGATGGACAGGGCTGTCACCACCTGCCCACCTACCCCTCTGCCCGTGGGGTACCGACATATCCGCTGATTCCCGCATACCCGAGCACCACGCCCGTGTAATTGGAAACAACTCCTAGCCCCCCGGGACCCCAATCCTTCGGATTGACAGGCTCGGTTAGGAGCAACCATGACAGCACAACAAACTACTATCCCATCCTTAGTTCTTGCTCTATTCATACTAATTTGATGAACGATGAAGAACTTTGATGAACAGATCAAGAACATAACACATAGACTATGGACTAGTTTACATGTTATGATCATAATATGGACAAGACTATACTCTAATTCAGATGCATTGCTATATAAATAAGATAAGAGCTTGCTCATAGAGGAGAACCGATGTGTATTCATACCAAGATGTTCTTGATTCCTCCAAGGAGACAAGCTCTCCTTGATAGCTTTGCCTTGCTCTACTACTACTACTAAACTAGAGAACAAGTAAGAAATGTGAGGTGTAGTGCTCCCAATGTTGGTGTATATTTTGGAGGGGGTGAAGCACATCTATTTATAGTTGATCAAGGGCGGTTTGGGCGTTCTAAGCATGGTAGGAGGTGAAACCGCCTTCAGGGAACCGCCTTGAGCATGTGGCTGAAAACTGGGCCCGGGAAGGGGCGGTCGGGCCCTGGGAGGCGGCAACTAGCCACCGCCTTCGGGTGGTCGGTTGCTCTCTGGGCCTGGGCCTCCCCGCGGTTACGGATGGATCCTGTTTGATGTTTTGATGGGCTTTTCTCTTTTATTCTTGATTTGAGCCTTTTCTGAATGCGTTTCCTGGAAGTGCGCTTTTCTTGATATTTTGATGCATTTGCACGTGCTATCTCTGTAAGTTAGGTGCACAACAAAACTCGTGGAAAGGTTAGATAAAGCCCTATTCTCTATTTGTTTTAGCATTAAAATGATGTTATATTTATGTTGCTAAGGACCACCAACACCTGGTCCTTAGTACTGTCGCAGAATGCGCAGAAATTGGCTATTTAGTTGATCCAAGTAACTGACCCAGTTGGCCAATCCTGAGTAATCGGCCTGATTAACCGATTCCGGGCAACCGACCAAAATAGCCGATCAAGATGTTCCACTTCCCACGCGCGGCGTCGGTTCCAGATTCAAGAAACGAGGGTTAACTCTAGCATAAAATCCGCCGCGTCGTCTCATCTCCCGAGGGGCAAACCGCCTTGGTGCCTCCATCTTTATAAATAGACGCTCGGCCTGAGCGAGCAACCACAGACACCATTAGCCCTTGCTCGCCCGGCCTTTGCTCTTTGCTCCCCAACCAGACTAAAACAGATCTTCAACACCAACCCACGGCCGACGACGGAGACCGTGGCAAGCGGCCAGCTTCGAATCCCGCTGAAGGCGACAACTTCAGCCGGAGCCTGCGGACCATGGGTGAACGGAGGCACCGGTTGCGAGCCTGGCTAGGGTAAGGCTACTGTTCTCTTCTTGATACATTTGTCTGATCTGACCGCTGACGACATGTGCAGCGATCTGGAAACCACCGGTGCCAGAAGCTCGGGGACTGCCGCCGGGCCATCTCAAGCCACCCCTGCGGCCGCTGGAGCCACCTCCGCTGCGGGTGCTACAGCGGGCCCGTCTCACGGCCGTCATCATTGGCTGACGCCCCGGCAGCTGGCCTAGCGTTGATCTCTTTCAACCCTGACACATCTGCTTCTCTGCCACTTTTTCAATCAGGCTGGCCTGATTCCTTTTCCTCCGAGTGCGCCAATTTGTCTCGACACCCGGATTCGCCGGACTGCGCCTCCTCAAGACCCTCCTCAAGACCTGGCCTCGAGCGTTGGTTCTCGTGGGGGATCCGATTCGGGGCCCTCCGCGGAGTCTGACGGGTCCTACACCGCCGCCTACGATCGCCGCTTCCACCACCAGATGGTGGAGTATCGTAATCTCTATTCAGAGGCTACGAAGGAGAATGGCCGGCTGCAGGGCGTCAATGAAGCCCAAGCCGCCGCCCTTGCCGCCGCCGAGACCGGGGTGGTCAATTTGCAGGCCCAGCTTGCCGAGTCGGACGCCGCGGTGGCAGGTAATGCCTCGAAGTTGCTTTGTGATGTGCTGATGATCATCTTTGTGCTGACCCTTCTTTCTTCTTGTAGCCCTGACCGCGCAGCTTGAAGAGTTGCGCGTAGCCGCCGAGACCGCCGCCAACACCATCAATGCCCGTGGCAACACGCAGGCGGAGCGGCTCCTGGATGTTCACCACCGCGTCCTCCAGGTGGCCATGACCGGCATTCGTCACTGGCGCCACCGGGGCTCTCACGGCCGCACGACTACGCTCCGGCATAGCCCTGGAGGCCATCGAGCCCGGGTTCCCGGAGGGCCAGGGCATGGAGGAGGCCAGCGCCCAATTGGCGAATTTCTTCCCCCATGCTGACGGAGTTGCGGTCGTCACCGACGCCTAGGACATCATAGATAGGGCCACTCATAATCTGAATTAGAATGTAACAGGGCTCCTCTGTAAACATGATCAGAAATAAAGACTTTGTTCATAATCACCAATCTGATCTCCATGTGTCTATATATTTTTTTTATTTTTTAATTTTTGGACTAAAGACGATGCAATCACATCGGTTGTTACACTCCATCGAGGGTGTTTCATTTTTGTGCTAAAGGCAATTCGTTAGAACAAAATCGGCTACTACAGACTCTTATTTTTTGTAATGAAGGCGATCCTCTACATTGAATCGGCTGTATAAGCCAGATCTTGCATCGATCGACTATCATCCGCCAACTGGGATACTAGGATGGTATTTCTTCAGATATATTTCCGTTGATCTCCCTAGCAAATCTCCTTCCTTCCATATCTTCGAGTATATAGGCATTGCCGGGCACACATTCAACAACTCGATACGGACCTTCCCAATTTGGCGACCACTTGCCTGAATCGGCTATCTTTGGTCCCGATAGGTAGGATAGTGTTCCTTACTAGCTTTGATTCGGCAAAGCTCTTGCCTATTACTTTACTGTTGTAATACTTGGCCACCCATATCTTATTAGCTTTGATACACTCCAGGGCTTTGAGCCAATGACAATGTAAATCTTCAAGACTGTCTATCATAATATCCTTGTGCTCACTGGCTGTAAGCTCGTTCTATAACTTGACACGCCGTGTCTCGGACTGAATTTCCCAAGGCAGGACAGCAGCGTGTCCATAGAGCAACTCATACGGCGTAGCTTTAGTCGATCCATGCCGAGCCATTCGGTATGCCCACAGAGCTTCACTCAGCGTCAAGTACCACTTCCTGGGAGTTTGCTCTAATCTTCTTCTTGATAATCTTGATTAAAATTTGATTTGACGCTTCAGCCTGATCATTGGCTTGGGTATAATAAGGCGATGAATTATATATTTTGATGCCCATGTCGTCAGTAAAGGTCAAAAACTCATCTGAAGTGAACATAGCCATTGATCTGTCGTGATGGTCTGTGATATACCAAATCTGTAAATGATATGCTCCTTTATAAATTCAATTATATCTCCAGATGTGGCATTCTTCAAAGGGACAGCTTCCACCCACTTAGTAAAGTAGTCTGTTGCAACCAAAATCCATTTGTGACTTTTACTGGACGGTGGATAGATTTGGCCGATCAGATCGATTCCCCAACCTCTGAACGGCCATGGCTTGATGATAGGATTCATATCTGAGGTAGGAGACTTCTGCACATTCCCGAATCTCTGGCATTCCTGGCACCCCTTGTAGTACTTGAAACAATCTTTGAGCATTGTTGGCCAATAATAACCAGTCCTTCTGATAATCCATTTCATCTTATGAGCCGAATGGTGAGCACCATAGACTCTTTCATGAACCTCACCCATCAGCATTATCGATTCTTCTGTCCCGGGGCATTTCAGCAGCACCCCTTTGACAGTCTTATAATACAACTGACTATCTACCAGCACGTACTTGATAGTTTTGTAGCTCAGCTTTCTACTAACTTTCTGTGAAGAATTTTGCAAGGTAACTTGTTATCTCGCCCTACCAGTCATCAGCTGATTGCTCGGTATTGAAGATTTCCTGCATCGATCTGTAACCCGAGGTGCTCTGCGCTAGTCGATTAGTCTCTTGATTCTGGGTTCTGGGAATATGGTATAGTGAAACCACCAAAAACCCTCTGATCAAAGTTTGGCACTGATCATAATAGCCTCTGAGTACATCGTCTTTACATTCAAATAGGCCGAGGAATTGGTTGATGACTAATTGTGAATCTCCAAAAACGTCAACTACGTCGGCCTTTGCTTCATACAGAAGCTGAAATCCTTTCCAAATCACCTCATATTCAGCCTGGTTGTTTGTCACTGTTGGCCCGATCTGGAAAGCGTACTCAAATCATTGACCTCGAGGTGATATCAATATTACCCCAGCACCTCCGCCTTGCTTGCAAGATGATCCATCAAAGAACATAGTCCATGGCGCCACGTCGACTATACTGACAGTGCCCTCATAATGCTGGGTGATGAAATCGGCTATTGCCTGACCTTTGACTGCTTTAGCCGATTCGAACTTTAAGTCAAACTCAGAGAGAGCCAAGATCCACTTTCCGATCCGTCCGTTCAGAATAGGCATTGACAACATATGCTTGATCACATCGGCTTTGGAAACTACCACGCACTCGGCCGATAGCAAATAGTGCCTCAACTTGGTGCACGAGTAGAATAGGCATAAGCACAGCTTCTCAATCGGCGTGTATCTCGTCTCAGGATCCAAGAGCCTCCTGCTCAGATAGAAAACTGCTCTCTCTTTTCCTTCAAATTCTTGAAAAAGGGCCGAGCCAATCGTATGGTCTTACGGCCGTCACGTACAGCTTGAACGGCTTACCTGCCTGTGGCGGTACCAAAACAGGTGAAAACTTCATATATTCCTTGATTTCATCAAAAGCCTTTTGCTGTACGTCACCCTATGTGAATTCCTGAGTGTCTTTGAGCTTCAACAGTGGTGAGAACGGCAGCACCTTCTCTGACAGATTGGCAATGAATCTTCTGATGAAATTAATCTTGCCAAGTAAGGACTGCAATTCCTTCTTATTAGTTGGCGGTACAAGCTGATCGATGGCCGTCCTGCTCTTGCTGCCAACCTCGATTCCCTTGCGATGTACCATGAAACCCAGAAACTCACCAGCCGACACCCCGAAAGCACATTTATTAGGATTCATCTTCAAACCATGCTTTCGAGTACATTCCAGGGTAGCCTTCAAATCGACTAAGTGCTCCTCGTAGCTTTTGGACCTCACAACTACATCGTCGATGTAAATTTCTACAATCTTGCCGATCAACTTATGAAAAATATAATTCATAGTTCTTTGATAAGTTGCACCGGCATTTTTTAAACCGAATGTCATTACAACCCACTCGAACAAACCGATTGCACTAGGACACCTGAAAGCAGTCTTAGGAATATCTTCATCAGCCATAAAAAATTTGATTGTAGCTGGTATTACCATCCATGAAGCTGATGACCTGATGCCCCGCAGCCAAATCGACTAACATATCGGCTATCGGCATTGGGTAGCCGTCCATCGGGGTAGCTCTGTTCAAGTCCCTGAAATCGATGTAGACCCGCAACTTGACATTCTTCTTGTATACAGGGACAATATTCGATACCCACTCGGCGTATCGGCAAGCTCGAATGAACTTGGCTTCCAGCAACCTCTCGATCTCGGCTTTGATGTTAGGCAATGACTCCTACTTGAATCGTCGTGGCGGCTGCTTGAACGGCTGAAATCCAGGCTTGATAGGCAATCTGTGCTCGACAATCAATTTGTCCAAGCCAGGCTGTGACAGAACCTCCTGAATTACCATGGCCCACGTGCACCTGGCGTAGTCCAACGACCTCCGACTGCTATGCACGGGAGCCCGATAACACCGGAAGCCCTGTCAGGGTGCTCTCGCGAACACCGCAATTGTCCCATCGAGGATCATTTCACGGAACAGAAACCAACCATCTTTTTACATTCATTCATAGAGTTCAAAATACATCAGAGTAAAAAAAGCGGAAGAGATTACAACCATAGTTTACAAATTTTAGTGATAGTATTTACAAATCTACTTGTCAAAAACGACTAGGTAAGGTATCTCTTACTCTTCTAAGTAACATAGATGACATCTTGCCCAAGGTAGTGCTGATAAGCACATGTCATCTACTGCACATGGCATCTCTTCGGGTGCCACAATTTTGGTGCTAGCCAAACCTGTACTGCTCCTGACTTTCACCTGCAACAGGGGGTTAACAAACCCTGAGTACATGGGGTACTCCGCAAGACTTACCCAACCAAAAATTGGGGAGGAGACTCAGGAATGCAGGCTAAGGGGAATCAAGGAGAGGCTTTAGCAAGAATCAAAGAGTTTTGCAGAAAAGCTCTCTAAGTCAGCTTAACATTTAATCTCGAATCTAGATTGATTCATTTAGTTATCTCATCATCAACCCCCTTTCCCACATTTACATAGTTCCGAACCACTCTTCGTTGTAAGTCGAAGGATCAAGTCTCCATTAACCGAGGAGCAACGACGATTCGAATCGATTAAGTACCCAGCTGGGGATCCCTATCCACACTGCATATGTAGCACTTAAGCTTGCATATGCCAACCCCGCCTACCACGGTTTTTCCAAAACTTGAACCGGTCCTGCGCCACCCGAGAGCACAGTACTCCTCTCGTCTCCAGGCACGACGGCCACGAGGGTACACGCTACTCTCGCCATCTCTCCACTCCCAGTGCGTGGTTGTCGGTAAAGGAGCGACCGGAGTCAGAGGCTTTCCGTAGTATGTGGCTAGTTAAAAAGTCTTGATCCAGCAGGCCGACAACGAATGGTCCCTAATGGATTCCATTTCGTTTTCTTAATAGACAATCAGAGACACTACATTGAGACTCCTTTCTCAATGCGAGTCTACAGCCCTATCGAATAATTACAATCGTACATAGTTGTACACCCCACGCATACAAAATATTTTTTTGTAAAAGTTTAACTATTAAGCATGGCTAAGCATTTCATAATCATTTGCATTTAAACCAGGTTTCAAGGGTAATATATATCAAGACAGGTAAATGCAGCAAGTAGGTGACAATTAACTCCTATCAACATAATGCAACAATTTAACTCAAGGTGACAAAAATTTGTAAAACACAAGGAGGGGCTAATGCACCGGGGCTTGCCTGTTGCTTGGAGTAGATACAACCCTGAAGTCTATCACCGAGGAAACTCCACGTCCAGAGAGTGAAGACCAACTCGGGACTTGCTTCAGATAAGAATATCCCGCGTTCACTATATGAAATATTAATGCATGATGAAATGCATGGCATGATGCATAATGGAAACATACAAATACATTATATTAAATAAGTAAAGAAAGTTGAATACTACTTTCCTTTGCGATAAAGTGGCAAGCCAACAAGACTAGCTTGTTGTCCAACAACTTAGGTTAGCGGTTTATGGGTACCTATGAGGACTTCTATGCACGACTTAGGGTACGGAAAGGTCCAAAAGAGAAATCATTCGACTTGAATGTTTTTACCCATGAAGTTGCATCTAAAGAAACAAGCTCATGACACTACAAGTCAGGATAGCCTGTAATTAAGGGTTACTTTGTTTTGGTAAACCCCAAGGTTATTACCAACTAGCAACAAGGGTCATTAAGTTCCTATTAAGATTCAAATATCATGGTGGTTATTATCTCACCTACTCATTTTATTAACTATTATTAACAGTTGTTGAAAGCCGAATTAGCTTCCGTAAACACTACCATTCGGTAACCTAAGTATCTCATTAAGCTATAAGTACATGTGGTAATAACTAGACTTGTTATGCATGATCCGAATTAACAAGTTAATCATCAACTCAGCTAATTAAATAAGGTGCCAAGGATCACTCTATGTTCATGATCCAAGGTCATCACACAATCCAAAAGTCACAAAATTTCTAAACCATTAAGGCTAAATATTGATTTAGTTAATTGAGCCTCTACTGTTGGGCCGGTCCGAATGACCAACACGGCCCAGCTTGGCTCCCTTAGCGTTCCCAACACAAATGGCCCGGTCAACCCGACTCCAGCCTGCTCTGGCCAAGCCAGAGAGGCGCAGCCACGGCCGCCGGCCGGCCAGACCAAGCTCGGCCAAGGTCGCAAGCGGCCGGAGGTGGCCGAGAGGGCGACAACGGGTCGCAAAGCTCCCAGACCCACGACTCAGCTCATGGCAATCTTAGTTCCATGATTGGAAGATCCGGAATAGACCCTAAACTATTAACACTTTATATCATTTTTAATCATTTACTTAATTAAGGATAAATTACAAAGTAATTAAAATTTATCCAAATGAGCTACAGATTTTTGTGGAGGTAGCTCATGTCTAATAACAGCTACTACAAACATTTCATAATTTTTGGATCAATATTTTGAGCTATAAAAATTAGGGAAATGCCATTTATGAATTAAAACACACATTTTCATAGTCTACAGAAAGTGCTCAAACCATCTATTTCATATTTTTCCCACGTTTATAATATTACAGATCAGCCACAAAATTAATTTCATGATTTTTAGATTTCTAAAAATATTCCTATAAAATAAACAAAACCTGGCACTATTTGCATTTTCTGGAAATTAGGGAAAACCAGTTTTTGCAGCGTGAATTGGTTACTGGGCAGGCCTGCCCGCTTCCAATGCGACCTAGCCCAACAGGGCTAGCTCCTGGCCAGCTTGGCCCAACTTCGGAGCAGGCCAGCCCACTATGGCCTAGCCAGGCCCAGCTCAACCTACAGCTCTCTGCTTCTCCCTCAGGTGCCCACCGTGCGCGGCGGCGGCTTCGGCCACGACCCCCGCCGGCGATGACCGCACCAGTGAAGGCAGGGCAGCAACGCGTAGCCCTCAAGCTCACGATTCGATCTACCTCCTTGGACCGGGTTCTCGGGCATGGTGGCGAGCTCGCCGGCATCCATGGCGGCGGCCACGACGGAGCTGTGCGTTCCGGCCATCCGGACATGGTAGGGTTTGGGCTCAGGTTCGGGGAAGGTCCAGGGTGCTCACCTAGTGGCTATGCTCGCACTGGACGGGGCAGAGAGGGGTCGAAAGGAGCTGGTGATGTCGACGGCGGTCGGGGTGGTGCGCTCCGGTGACGAGAAGCCCGTTCCGGCGATTTCCTGCGTGCAAGCACCAAACCACTTGACCCGCAAGACTCTATGCGTCGCAGGGAACCTGAAACAAGAGACGGGATGGAGAAATCCTCACCCGAGCACCTTGGCAATGTCGAGGTGAGCTCGGCGGCGCTTTCTGCCGGACAGGAAGAAGAAGACCGTTCCCGGCTGATGCAGACGATCGGGAGGGCACCAAGGATGAATCCTAGAGGTTCCCAGTGATGGGGCGAAGTGGGTGGCAAGAGGAATTTGACGATGGACGAGCAGGCGAGACTAATTTTGCTGGCGACCTCATCCCGGGTGACAGCGACAGAGACGAGGAAAAGAGTGCGAACCTCGCCGATTTCGTGCTGAAAAGGGAGAGGGGAAGTGCCAGAGGCTTGCCACGACGATTGCTAGGCGCTGCCATGTCCCGGCCGCGTGCCAGCGCGCGAGAACGGCAGCACAGAGGCGATGGCGGCGACGAGTGACGCGGCAAGGGCGCGTGCCCTGTTTTGCCACCTCCTGTTACTGTAGATCTAATTATCTAGATTTTGAATCCTTCAAATTACTCATGATTTTATATATTAAGTCGAAAAATGTCCAAAATAAAAGTTATGGAAAATTTAAAATTGAACAAGTTTTGTTTTTAAAGTGCATTCAAATTTTGCTTAATTTTTGAATTATTCAAAAAGGGCTAAAAGGAGGTTTCGAACAGAAACTCAAAAATCAAATTTTTATACAGCAACTTCAAAATCTGAAAAAATAAAAGTTGCTCCGATTAATGAGCTCTACAACTTTTATGTGCAATGTTTTCTCAGATTCTCAATAGTTTATGAATTACGGTTTTAAATTCAAATTTCAATCATAGATTAAGGTTTACTTTGAAGTTTCAAATAATAACCCGAGATTCCCCTAAAATAAAACTTGCTCAACTTTTTTAAGAGCTACAACTTTTATTTTGGGGTCAAAGCCAAATTCCTTTTAGTTTTGAAATTAGGGTTTTAGCGCCCTTAATTAATTAAGGTTTAAAAATTAATTAACAGGTAAAATCACTCTATTGTCCTAAGCACAAGCCATCAATGGGATTTAAACTTATTCACAGTTGATGCAGGGCAAAATTAATAGCAATCATAGATGACAAGCAATGCTTCATGATGACATGTCCGATTTTAGTTTAGTAACACCAGGGGTGTTACACAGGCATCTCGTAGTACTCCCAGGCGAAGCAATCTTTGTATTCTTTCAGTAAATCAATTAACTCTCGCCTGAACTCAGGGTCAAGATTGCCGGCAATATACGTCGGCCTTGGTCTGTCACCAGATCCGATATCCACTTCTTCAAGTTTATCGGCCGACGTAAAACCATGTCCAAGCTTGCCCTCGGTGCCATCGATCAAGTTGTCCATTAGTAAAAAAGACTCAAAGCCGATTGCCCGGACCGGCTGTTGACTCTCATTGTTGACCTTGATGGAGCCTTCTTCCCAGGTCTTGCCAGAGAAATAGTCACGATCTCCAGCTTCCCAGTAGGTAGCATCTGCTGCGGCTATACTCACCGAGTCATCAGCTAGGACCACCTCAACCTCTTCACCATGCCACTGGATCACACATTGGTGCATGTTTGACGGTACGCAGCAATTAGCATGGATCCAATCATGCCCAAGCAGCAGACTGTAAGAACCCTTGCTATCAATCACGAAGAAGGTGGTGAGCAGCGTCTTCTTCCCAACTGTTAGCTCGACATTGATTGCCCCCCGGGTATTTGAAGAGTTGCCCCCGAAGTCTTTGAGCATGACGTCGGTCTCGATCAAATCATCAGGGCCCTTGCCCAGCTTGCGGAAGGTGGTGTAGGGCATGAGATTAATAGTGGCACCACCATCGACTAGCACCGTGGTCATGGGCTCCCATCGACATATCCTTTGAGGTACAGGGCCTTCAGGTGTTGGTGCATGGGTGGCTTGTCAAAGGTAGCTTGCTGCACGAAAACCAGCTTGGCGGTGGCTTGCTCAGACTCCGATTCATCAGAATCAGAAAGAACTTCAATCTTCCGGGCTCGGAGCACCCTGAACACAGCCGGAAGCACAAACACCATCTGTGCATCAGCTGTCGTCTTCCCTTTGTCCTGAGGAGGCTTCTCCCGCCAGATTTGCTTCGGGCGGCCTTCTGCTTTGAGCTCCCTGTTCCTGAGGCACTGCACGCGGCGTCTCTAGCTATTTGTCAAGTTCCCAGGGCACCACTGGTTCTCCTGCCAGACCGGCTCTTAGTGATCGATTGCTGCCTCGTTGAGCCGATCGCGCAGGTCTCTTTTTTCACGCCGATCCTGCATGTCATGTGGGCGTCCGAGCCTCTCATACACAGATCGGCGGTTGGTCTGAGAGTGCCTGTACTCTCGGTACTGATCGCTGCACTCCGGGCAATTGCGCAAAGTCAGCAATCTCAGACCTTCATTCCAGCAATGCCTGAAGAATGGGCAATGCTAGTGGCTTTCTTCTTCCTCCCGGCGGCGAGCCAGCTCTTCCTGGTAGCGGGCTTCTTCTTCATCACGAGCCCATCTCCGGTACTCTTCCTCTTCGAGCTGCCTCCGGCGGGTCTTCTCCTTCTCCCGTCGCCATTTGTTTAGTAAATCGCGGGATGTAGGCCTGGTCTTCTTGGTGCCGCTGGACTCCCCCTTCTCATACTGGCTCTGATTCTGCTCCTGGCTTCTCTTGATCATCGCCAGCTCCTCAGCCGATATCTCCATATTAGGATCGACTGATGTGTTCCTTCTAGCTTGGTTGTAGGTCAGAACTTTCATCTTGCCTGCGGGGGCCGACACCTCGACCATATTCTGGCCCTTCGGGAACGGGAACTTATCAATCTTAATCTTCCCCTTAGCAGGACTGTCAAACTTCAATAAGCCGCGAGAGATGGCCATCTGAATCTGAGTTCTGAATGCGCGGCATCCGTTGGTGTCGTGTGAGGTGAGGCCATGGTACTGGTAGAACGTCTTGCCCTTCAAGTCTTCAGGAGAGGGTCTTACATAATCGGCAGGGAAGGTGATCTGTCCAGCACTGACCAGTAGATCGAATAATTTATCCAGCTTGTGTGTATCGAAATCGTACATATCCTCGGCGCTCCAGTTCTTGGGCACAGCCATGGGCTTCTTGCCCCACCTCAGCTCGACAGCAGCGATTTCATCTTCATCTTCATCCTCGAAGTCCAAATTACTGATGAACGTCGTCTGTTTGTACTTTCCCTCCTTACGGAAAGTCTGAGCTTGCAGCTCCAGGGCCGTCACTCTCTGCAACACCTGGCTAACGATGTCAAAGTCAACGCCCACCAGCTTTTCCTGAATGTGCGGGAGCATTCCACTAATGACCAGGTGAGCGAGCTGTTTATCAGATAAGTTCAGTGAATAGCACATGTTCCTCACTTCCCTGAAGCGCTTGATGAAGGTTGACCCCGTCTCGCTACTCTTCTGGCGCATGCTGGTCAAATCAACAATAGTTTTCTCCCCGGTGCCAGAGAAGAAATAGCTGTGAACCTTGCCTTCCAAATCTGCCCAGTTTTGAATTAACCCGGGATCCAGAGTGGTGAACCAACTGAAAGCCGACCCTGTCAGCGACAGTGAGAAGAAACGGACCCTGTGAGCATCCTCATATGACGCCTCACCGAGCTGAATTAGGTATCGGCTAATGTGCTCAATGGTGGATACGTCATCTTGACCGCTGAACTTGGCGAAATCTGGCATGCGATACCTCGGTGGTAATGCCACGCGATCCAACCACTCAGGGTAGGGGCGCCTGTATCTGATCGAGACCCCCACTTTCGGCTGCAAGCCGAATTGGTCTCTGAGCATTGCACTCATCTTGTTTACCAACTCGTCCTGAGGTGATTGAGCATAACCGGGATGTGGCGCCGACGTAAGTTCATCATAAGTGTGCCCGATGTGAAAATTTGGAGTTGTTGACACAAAATGTGGTTCCTCGCGCTCAACATACCAGCGAATCCGGATATGATCTCAAGAGCGTCAGAGCTTCCAAGATCCAGCTAGCTTCAAAACCCGGTCAGAGAGTGCCGATAACCCTCAGGCGTGCCAGTCAATTTGACCTGCAATTGACAAGAAAAAGATAATAATCAGTAATCACAGGGCGGAACTAACCGGTGGGTCCAGGTAGTTCCAACTATATGGCTCTGAGAGCCGATAGAATCGGAAATCGACTAAAGAGTCGATTCCGGGCATGTATGCATGTTTCGCCACAGGAAGCAGTTATTGAACTGATACGTAATCAATTAATTTGTGTAACCAGACATGACAATCTATATTAAACAAGTCTATACAGATAGTTATAACAAATCAAAGCATAATCGATTATTGTAAACAGGTTAAATCATTCAATTCAGATTGTCTGAATGTCAAACAAACAGAAATCGGCTATTTAGCCGATTTGGCAGAACACGATCGGTTAACTGGTTTTTCTCGTAAAAGCATAACTGCATCGGCTAATTAGCCGATCCAGGGTCTGTGAAACAGAAAACTTGACGGTAGCAACAGCCACAAGTCGATTTATAAGGATACGGAACTGGTCTAAAGGTTGGCGGTTCTGTATCCGTACAAATCGTCTCTTGCCAAGCCCTCTCATCACGTACGAACAAGATTGCGATAGTACTGGCTGAATCAGGCAGTTATCATAACGAAGCATAAACATGAGCGAAACATAAATGAACGTTTTTCATGTAGATCTAAGGCCAATACTATGCAATTTTGATCGGACAAAAAGATGTTATATTGATAAATAAACAATAAATGACAGATAACATCTTGATAACTTAATGAATCTAACTAAGATGCCAAATAGTTAGAACCGATAACTAATCCATGCGCATAATCAAGTTTAAGCTAAGCCCTCGTCCACCGGATGACGCTAAACATAGATTAAATAAGAAAACAAACATGAATCGATAACTAATCCTTATTTGATCTAAGCCCACGTCCACCGGATGACGCTGAACTTGTATCAAATAAGAATCAACCCCGATCTACGATGCTCTCATATCCACCGGATGACATTAAAGAGACAAAACTTAGCGAAGCATGACGGTACTTACAAACAAGCCTGCGTTCACCGGATGCAGCCTGATTGAAGAACTCGCCGAGATCTACGTTACTCCTACTCCTAAGCTTTGGCCGGAGCCGATGTAACGTCCTGCCTCCACGAGGCCGGGCCCGCTTACATTTGGCAGCTTAACTAGGATATAGACTGCCCTCACAGACCAACACCAGTCTTTTCTGCGCACTTTGTCCTCACTCATGCGCACCCGGGAAGAACTTCCCAGTCGGTCACCCATCGCTCCAGGGCCAAGCTCGCTTAACCTCGGAGTTCTTTGCAGATGGACTTCCGGAAAAGAAGTTGCAACTTGTTGGTATGAGTATCCTATCAATCCTATTAAGCCCTGGGCCGGGATGTTACATCCTCACCCCCTTAAGAGATCGACGTCCTCGTCGATCAATCCCAAGCCAGGAACGTCCCCTCTTGGCCACGTCCGTGTGTCCAGTGCCAGCGCATGTGCCATGCTATGTGACCACGCCGGATCCACACCAGCCATGTGCAGCATGCCTGCGCAACTGCGACACACGCGCCCGTGAAACCGTAAGGGTCGGCTCTGATACCATTCTGTAACGTCCCGCCTCCCCGAGGCCGGGCCCGCTTACATTTGGCAGCTTAACTAGGATATAGACTGCCCTCACAGACCAACACCAGTCTTTTCTGCGCACTTTGTCCTCACTCATGCGCACCCGGGAAGAACTTCCCGGTCGGTCACCCATCGCTCCAGGGCCAAGCTCGCTTAACCTCGGAGTTCTTTGCAGATGGACTTCCGGAAAAGAAGTTGCAACTTGTTGGTATGAGTATCCTATCAATCCTATTAAGCCCTGGGCCGGGATGTTACAGCCGAAAGGTGTGTTGTATTGATGTGTATGTGTGTATTACAATGGCCGGGGGCTTATATTTATATCCTGGGCTCGACAAGATAGAGTCCTAGTCGAATTACAACTCAGAAATAGATACGGAAACTAACAAACTTTCCTAATCTAAAGGTGACTTGAAGTCCAATCTTTCCTTTCTTTAACAGACTCCGAACTTAATCGCTTCCTGGCACCGGAGATTCGCGCTGACGTCATCAATCGGCTATTTCCTTCAACCGCACCGTCTATGCTTCGGCCCAACAATCGATTCCGGGATCCGATCGACTATTCCTGCCTTGGCCTCTGTCCCGAAATCGGCTATCTGAGCTCGGCATCGACTATCTGCACCCAGTCCAGATTTTGGTGTAAACACGGTCCAAACCTACCGGTGGTCCCTGTTAGGTATTTGACTTCCGCTTTGAGTTTTTGAGTTTTAGATTTTTAAATACGCCTATTCAAACACCCCCCCCCCCCCCCCCTACCCCTATAGGCCAATTAGATCCTTTCACTTCTTCATAGACATTTTATAGCTCCTCGTTAATGCAGCAATGGATAGTGCTGATCTAGATGGTTTTTGGATGTTTTCCCCATGAACATACTGCCTGCGCTCCCACCAGATATACCAGCCCCCAGTCAGTATTAATTCGACCATACCAACGTCCATAGCTCGAATTTGGTCACCCCTTCGGATTACCTCCTCCAGCACAATTTCCCCAGAATGATCAACCGTTGTTAGCCGAACGATTGACTCCCAAATGCCTAAGGCCCTCCACACTTCCTTTGCTCTGTCACACTCAAAAATGATATGCTTATTGTCTTCTGCTCCATTCAAGCATACCGGACACCCTCCGGAATTCCCTATATGGCGGTTTGCAAGAATAGCCCGGCCTGGAATTAAACCATGGAGCGCTCGCCATCCAAAAATTTTTGTCTTTCCTGGAACCTGCAGCCTCCATAATTTCTTCCACAGATGACTTTTCCCCACACCGCTTGCTTGCATCACATGATGTCTTTGCCCATAAGTATCTTCCCATTGGCAATGATACGCTGATCGGACAGTGAATAGTCAATTTCTGTTATAGTGCTAGGCGACAACATCTTCCCTTCCACTAGTGATGGGAATTTGTAATATCCTGACTGCATCAACTTGCCAAAAAATTGACCGCACTAGATCCTCATCCCACGTTGCATTAATCGGATTTATTAGCTCGTCAACAGTTCTAATGATATTATTACCTCTCGGCGTTAGAATCTTCAAATTATGACTCCCAGGAATCCAATGATCATCCCAAATATTTATTTGTATACCATCACCCACTCTCCAAATATAACCTTTCTTGAAACATTGAATTCCCGCCATCACACTCTGCCATGTATAAGAGCTAGCACTCTTCATCTGTGCATTGAGTAATCTGCCATCGGGATAATATCTTGCCCGCAGTACTCTTGCACACAACGAGTCTGGGGTACTAAGCAATCTCCAAACCTGCTTTGCCAACAAAGCTAGATTAAAAGAATGAAGATCCTGGAAGCCCATACCTCCTTTGCATTTCGGCAAACACAATTTCCACCACTCCTGCCAGTGAATCCTTCTGTGTTCATTGTCATCACCCCGCCAATACTGCGAGATAGCCGTCGTTATTCCTTTGCATATTTTTTTCAGAATTTGGAAGACCATCATCGCATATACCGGTATAGCTTGAGCAATGGACCTTTGGTATATTTTACCTTTTTATTAAAAAAACGATGTCCAAAACTATTTTTAGAGAGAAAAACATCATTTTGAAGTTCCTAAAACATCTTCCCCCGTTTGTCATACATTAAGCCCAAAATTGAATTCCTTAGCTTGGACAACGAAAAGGAGTTAATGGGCTAAGAAAGGAATGACAAACTCAGGTATTCATGGGCCTCAACTCAAATGGAACAACACGGCCTTTCTCCAACTCAAGTTGACCTCTGCTAATTGTGGGCGAGGTGCGCATATCGGCATAGGCTATGTTTATAGGATGTAGAAACTCGGATAGTGATGGTTAGAGTAGGACTTAGAGGTCCCAGGCATTGAAATTGACTGAGAATTGATAACGGAACAGTGTCATCTGACCAACCGCAGTCCACGCACTCAGTCAGGCGCCTAGCCCACGACGCGCACCAGCGCACCTCCCAGTTGTGCAGTTTTCGGGAGTTCAGAGAGAGCTCATGAGAGCTTGTAACACTGTATAAATATTCATACACCTGATCAATGCAAAGTGTTGTTTGATCCATGTCGATCGCATACTGCAACAACGTCTCGGCGGTCTACATGAGCAAAAACCCCGTTCATCATCGCCGGACAAAGCACATCGAGCTGGATATCCATTTTGTGCACGAACGCATCGCTCTCGGGGACCTGCGGGTCATCCACGTCCCGACCGATCAGCAGTTCGCCGATGTCATGACAAAGGGCTTGCCTTCTGCTACGTTTATGGTGTTCCGTTCCAGTCTCATCGTCCGTGCTCCCGACGCTGCCAGTGCAGGGGGGGTGATAACGGAACAGTGTCCTGTGACCAACCGCAGTCCACGCACTCAGTCAGGCGCCCAGTCCACGCACTCCGGCGCCCACGACGTGCACCAGCGCACCTCCCAGTTGTGCAGTTTTCGGGAGTTCAGAGAGAGCTCATGAGAGCTTGTAACACTGTATAAATATTCATACACCTGATCAATACAAAGTGTTGCTTGGTCCTATCGTGTTCCATCCTTTTTCAAGAATCTTATACCAGAAGTGAGCATATGTTCTTTCTATATTTGCGCCCAACATCGACGGATCGTGGTTGCTTTCACAAGTGCATAGCAGAGTGTATTTAGTTTTTATCATGCAAGTGATAGCACTGCAATGTGGTCGGCTGTGAGTTGGGGTCGTCTGGTACTTTCGACATGACACATTGAAATGTAGTTGTAGTACTCCCTCTGTCTAAAAAAATCGTCGTTTTATACAACATATAAAATTAACTTATAATTATTAAAATATCTCTAGTGATAAAACAAATTATAATAAGATAAATTATATTTATACAAAATTTTTAAATAAGACGAATAATTAAACGTGATGTTTGAAAAATCTAAAACGACAGTCTTTTTAAGATGAAGGAATTATAATTTAATGGTCAGACATCAATGGTCAGTTTGTGCAAAACCTACATGACGAACTTTTTGAACCTATGTAGGCCAAGATATTTTTGTGTTGAAGTTGTGTTGATATTTTTGTCGTTGCTCACAATAGTTAAGGAGCCGGTGTTGCTCTGTACTCAGTCTAGGCTCTCTGTTTTTAATATAGCCGAATGCTGTTTGATTCAAAAGGTAAAAAGGCAAATCTACTGTTAATAATTTTTAGTATTAGCGGATGTCTGAAAGTCTGGTATACGGAACGCCGCCTTTCAGCATGTACCTACGTGCCCTTCTATTGACCGCATCCGCGCAGCTGGGACTTGGCCGTGATGGGGCCAAACTTTTCGTTTTTCGTGTCAGTTCGGGTCGTGTCTTTTAGACACGGTAGACCTATGGCATGATAGATCTTTTTTAGCCAAAGATGATCCATAACGTGCCGCTACTATTTCTTGCCACCTATATAAAATATATTTTTATATGTGTACTATCTTTATAATTTTTTAATAATGTTTATAATCTATTTAAGAGTTAGACGAGAGGCAGTATAATGAATACTAAAAATTGTTATAATGTTGCATATGTATTTATGTGTTATTCTCGTATCGTGCCGCTCCAAACGCAGTCTAATATGTAGGGAGTATGTTTAGGATGGCATTCTACGTTGACGTCTTGGCAAGACACGGTATGCACGAGGCGCTGGCGTGCGTTGACTGTTTGCCATCGCTAGTGAGCACGGCAACTTTTGCGTTTATTTTCATCCGTTTCTCTAAGCGTGGCAATTGCATAGTGCGAACGCGTTGAGAAGTTGGCACAGAGCACCACTAGGGCAGGTGACATGGTCAACGTCAAAACAGCGAGATCCATGCGGGCAGGGGCGGAGCTGTGGCAGGCCAACGCCTAGGGCCAGTAGTGGGCTAACTGAAGGTAACTGGACCTGAGCCTTTAAACTACAGTGGTTACAGTGTGGAAAATAGCAGCCCATGCCTATGGCCATGGCCCCAGTGGCCCTAGCCTTATATCCGCCACTGCATGTGGGACCATAATATGCCCGACACGCTACATAACGGAGTACGGAGTACTACCAGATCGGTTTGGAGAATAGCCGATAGCCCGCGTGTGTGCGTGCAATTCAGAGAGGGACGTATGCCGGAGGATGTAACACTAACTCCAATTATAAGATGCAAAATTGAGACCCATTTCACAGTTTTAGGTCATCAACAGTAAATAAAAGCCAGACCCAAAAGGCATGTCGTCAACGTCTTCTGATCACGCACAGGACATCGTCAGGGTTGACGGCGCTCGTGAGGTGGGCTGCTTGTAGACGACTCCTTCGGGTGCGGTTGAGGTCTTGGTGTACGGGTTGAGGTGTGCAACCGCGTCGAGACCCCAATCCAATCGGTTGAGATGTAAGTAGTGGTTTTGGAGTTGTGTTTCAATTGGGTACATAGTTAAGTTATGTGTGGCGTTGTGCTCTCACGTTGTATTTAGCGGATGTGCCTGGGTTGTGCGAGATGAGCGTTGCTCTCTCCCCGGTTGTATGGTTTTTGGGCCCCGTCTCCATTCAAAAAACTGGGCCGCCCCTTTGTTTAATTTTTCTTCGTCTAATAGAAATCACGGCAAAGCTTTTGTCGTCCCTTCTAAAAAAAGAGACCTCCAACAGCAGACCCAAAAAGGCTGCCCAAAGTTGTCTCTCTCCTCCCTCGCTCTTCCTCGTCACGCGCCACCCGTCCCTCTTGCCGCGCGCCGGTCAAGCACGCCGCCCCTCCCTCCTCCCGGATCCGACCAGAGGCGGCGTCCTTCCCTCCCCTCCCCCTGGATCCGGCACCAAGAGCACCGCCTGTGCCGGGGGCCCGCCTCTTCACAGCTCCTTCGGCGGTCACAACGGCGGCGGCGGCCACGATGACCCCCAAGAGAGGAACACCGACGACCTCGCCATGGCCAGCGGCTCCGCGGCGTGCCAGCTCCGGCCATGGCATGCCAGCTCCAGTCGTGGCGACCTCCCCGCGTGGCGCTTCGAGGTGCATGGCGCCGCTTGCAGTGCTGGCTGCGCCTCGCCGTGGTCTCGCCTGGCTGTGCCGGCGACGCGTTCTTTCCCAGCGCCGGCAGCTTCCCGACGTGGATCCGCCACACCTCGTCGCAGATCCACATCGGCAGCAGTGCTCCGTCGTGGGCGCGCCTCATCTTCGTCGGCTCGTCGACGGAGCTCCTGAAAGCCCTTGTTTGGTTTTGGGTAATTGATGAAACCGAGTTTGCTAATGTTTGCTCTAAATGTTTCATGAGATTAATTAGCAAACAACAAGATGGAGGAAAGGACCGGGTCGGTGGAGGCCACAAGTGGAACGCAATGACGGCGTCCATGAAAATGGTGTAAGCCCATCAACAAAGGAGAAAGCCCTAAACGACGACATCCATGCAAATGGTATAAGTCCATCATCAAAGGTGTCCACAAGCTTCATCAAGTGATAGGAAGGAAGATGGTGAAAAGCTAGGAGCTCAAGGCAAAGATATAACAAATAGGAGCTCTTTTGCGTTTGATGATCAAGACTCCATAGAGGGAGTGATCACATTTAGGATAGATAGCCGTATTATCAAGAGAGGCGAAATTATTGTGAAATGCGGTTATTAAGTGTCATTAGGTGTTCATGATCATTGCATATGCATATAGATGCTAGTGACACTAACAAACCCATTGAAAAATACTTGTGAAAGGCTAACACACGTGCACAAGGTGGAGAACACTTGGTGTTAGCACTTGGGAACAAAGGGTGAGAAGTTGGGTGAAAGATCTGTGAAAAAAATGAGCGTCGGACACTGCGTTTCAGAGCGTCGGACCCTAACTCGGAGAGCGTCAGACCATTGTTCCAAAGGTCTGACGATGCAGCAGTGTTGCTGTCTGACACGTGGCGAGCCGTAGAGCGTCGGATCGTGCTGGATAGTCCGACGGTAAGCGTCGGACGGAGTCCGACGCAGTTTTAGCGCTGTGGAACCTTACTGTAAGTGTCGGACGATCGGTTTCGTTAGTCTGACGGCCCTCTGCAGTTCAGTCCGACGGTGGATTCGTGAAGAGCGTCGGACCGTGAGCTTTGGTTTCGTGTAGAGCGTCGGTGTAACAGAACCGCCTAAATCACGTGTGTAACACCCTAGGTGTTAAACATGCATTAGCATCTGCATTTGCACACATAAGTATTTATCACTATTCATAATCATGATCACATAGTAAAAAGAAGTCCATTTTTACTATTCCCTAAAAATTGGTTACTATTCCTTATAATTATATGGTGCTTACATATGAACATTAGGACTTATTTGTTAAGTATCTTTGGTTAACCTAAATCCATAATCAAGTGAAGTTAATATTATTGTTCAATGAAATAGTGCAAAAAAAATTGCATTGGTTAAATTAAAAATACATTTGAATTTACAATTATATATATATATATACCCCAAGTTGGCTCCAAATAGGATTTTATTTTCTAAGCAACGTATGAGGTTAGACCTTAAATAAAAGTGATAGAGAAAAATGTTTAATACAACTTTGATTTAACAACCCAGAACTAAATCCAATTTCAAATTTGTGATTTTGAAGCCCAAAGTTTGAACCATTTTAGGATTAAAAGAGAGATCAAATTAATACCTATTTAAAAGGATTAAACCATAGTTTCAGAAATAATAGGAATATGACTTTGGTGTAAAAGGCAAAGTTGTTAAGCTCATTATTTAGAGCAACTTTCATATAGGAAGTTTTTGAAGTTGTTAAGCAAAAATTTGAATTTCAAACTGAATTGCAAATGAATTCTATTAGGTCAAAATTGCATTTCAAAATCTAGAGAGAATTTGGATATGGTTCAAAAATCAAAGTTGTAGTACTCAAAATTTTGAACAACTTTTATTTTTGGAATTTTTCAAGTTTCTATATGAATTTGGGAGTAATTTGAAAAGGGAAGAAAAAAATATCCCCTGCTACAGTAGATCGTCATCTCTCTGCCCATACCGCCGCCTGTTCATGGCTTTTGCCGTGTCGCCGGCAAGGCCATCGGCCGTGGTTGCGCCCCTGGCCACGCCTCTGCGCAATTAAGACCCCAGCCTCGCTGTCGACCGAAGAGAAGCGCCTCGGACGGTTGAAACTCGCCGGTGGCGGCTCGCCATTGCTCTCTCCTCTCTGTTCACCGGAGCTCCGTGGCGCCGCCGGCGTGTTCTCGTCGCCTCGGCCGCCCTGCCACCTCCCTGGACGCGTAGCCGAGTTCGCGAACCTCCTCGCCACCTCACTACCCCAGCCGTGCCTATAAAAGCCACCGGAGGCCACTGCTTTTGCTCACACCATCTTCCTCGGCCATCACCGGCAGACTCGGGTCGCCGGAGAAATTCGCCACCCACACTCCACCATTTCCAAATTAAGTTCACAGCTAGCCCAACTACTTCTTTGTGCATCGATTGATCCCACTGGTGCAAGCTATGGTGGCCTGAATCCCTCGGAACGCTGTCGTCTTCCTCGCGGCCGGTCACCTAAGCCACCGTGAGCACCTCGCTGTGTCTAGCTCGCTGTAGAGCCACTCTTGTTCTTTTGTTTCGCGTTTCTGTTCCCTTATCATGTCTCGATGCTCATAGGTTCATTTTTGTAAACGCTACCGCACAGAGGCCGCCGGAACACCATCGTCGTCGTCGGTTCATGCCGCCGCTGCCTCTGTCCCTGTGAAGCTGCCGTCCCTAATTCGTCTCCACCCAAACCAACCACGCACAAGACCTCGGGGTGAGCCTCTGACGCTAACCGAAACGTTATTTTAAACTCTACCATTTCGTAGTAGCCAGAACAGTGGTGCGTCGCCGTGCCTCACACAGCCGAGCCGCCACAACCGCGGTCATGTGTATTTGGAGCTCAAATCGGCCTAATTAGTTACACCAGTAGATTCGCAAGGTTACTAGGAGTACGTTGGTAGCCTCGCCGTGGTCGGAGGTACCTCTGATCGACGGAAATCGCCGGTCAAAGGTCGTCGGCGTTCGGGTCAACACGAGGGAGAGGGAAGGACTTCAACTTTGAAATTCGAACACCTCCAGGGGGTTATGTGCACATGCTATGACTCAGATGAATAGTATTAAAACGGACTGCGGGTTGATTTTAAAAAAACGAAGGCCTTTTATGCAAAATCGCCACGCGCCGCGCGGGAGACCAACCTGGGCCATTTCAGTGCGAACTGGGCCGAGCCTGGCCGAATTCAAGCCCGTGCACGTTTCTCTTTTTATTTTGATTTATTCCTTTTCCTTTTAAAATGAATAGTAACATATTTTGTTATTTTCATATCTAAATAAATACCAGTGATAAAATCATGAAAAAATTTGCTGTATGCTCTACACAGTGTGTACTGTTATAGAAAAATATGAAATAAGCATTTCCAGTGCATTTGTCCTGAACTAAAATTCATCCTTTTAATTAATAAAAGGGATATTGGTGATTTTTGTACCTTAAAAATATTATTCCAAAAATTCTGAAAATTAGTGTGAGTACTGTTAATGCTACTATTTACCTTCACAAAAAGTTTGGTACTATTTTGATAACTTTCACTGTTAAAATTATTTTAGACCCATTATAATTAATGTTTTCTTTAATGAATGAAACACCCAATGTATGGGAAATGATGGATAATCAAATTTAGTGACTTTATTATGTTATATGAAGACCATAAGACACCCACCCCTGCTGTTCCATGGCAATAATGATGCTTTACTAGTTTAACCTTACTTTATGAACTAAAATTAACATTTTATGCTTTAGTAAGCAAATAGGAATAGGTTTTGTTGGCTTGCAACTTTATCGTGAAAATCATGTCATGCCTGTTTAAGTGATGATCTGTAGGATTACAAACTTCTCTACCGGAGAAGAAATATGCACGTACTCAGTAAAATAAATAAAAACAAAACTATCATTTCATGTAACCACATCAACTTAAACCTATCAACCAAATTAAGGTTACATGGATGCATTATCATCACATATCATGTCACCATCGTACAGCATATCATAGCGCATTATTTTCATGTATATATCCTATTCATACATATAGGATCAGAAGAGGAAAGTCTCGTCGAGTACGAGATAGTCGAGGAGAATCCACAGGAGTTGCCACCCGAAGGCGAAGAACCCGATATTGACTCTCTGCCAGAGTGTCCTAACCACGGACCCTCCACTTTTCGCCGAGGCAAGCCCCGGACATTCTATATATCTACCTATTCTATTTCTGAATTACTTTTGAGTAAATTTACTTTAAGAGGTGCATTTACGTTTATAAGAGTTGAATGAAATCGTTGTTGCATTATATACCTTGTCCAGAAATAACACCCTGTTATCACTAGATAGGTACCGTTCTATGCTTAGTCATGCTTAGACCGGTAGAAGTCAGGTGATCTCGTCACCTGCGAGATTTAGGTTTATATCTCTTCTCATTGGTAATGGAGACCAATGTGGATAAGAAAATCATGTGATAGTGAAAAACAGACGGGATGCAGTGTACCTTTATGGTCCTGATTGCCGGTTAGGCACACATCCTTGTTTATCCCCGTCTGTATCAAAATGATTTGGGATCATTTTGTAGTCTGGACCTTGATCGAGATTGAACGTACCTTCACATAACGGTCGGATAAGTCGTTCCGACCTTGAAGCTATAGCACTACTAGTCGGGCTGGGATTTGAACTGCAGTGCATCGCTGGCGGAGAGAAAGGATGTGCGGTGGGACAGGCTTTGACCAAGGGCAGGCACAGCCAGAGCGTCCTGGCACCGGCTGCCTCCTGAGCCTTGCACTGGGGATCAAGCCCACGGTATCCCGAATAGAGTGAGAAGCTACCCTACACAAATATGAACTTTAGGGATGGGTTCGTAAGGGTGTGTGATACGGGCTTTATCCAGCTGGATTAAATCAATTCGAATTGCCGTCTCTCCCGGATAGTGAGAAACTTGATCACTGCCGAAGAAGCATAGTTGATCCTGTAATATAGTAAACATGATGATTACGTAATACCCCATGTTTGTATCAAATACATGTTTGTTCAGGATAGATGCAAACTTAGAAATAATAATTCTAATAAAACCTATGCTAAACCTAGAAGAAAAGATGAAGCTAGTAAGCTCTTTTTGCAAAACTTTGCTATCCCATGAACTCCACCAAATAAGCCTTGCATATCCTTGAGAGTCTTTTATTCTCTGACGGGTAAGTCTTACTGAGTACAATTGAGTACTTAGGGTTTTATTCCCAATGTTGCAGGTGACATGCTATATGAAGGCTATTGCCTTACTTGCAATAACCCTGCTATAGATGCAGAGGAGTAAAGACCACAGGGCATGGTCTTAAATCTTTCACTTACCTCCTTTGCTGTGTATGGAGTTATAAAGTGAGTATGGCAGTGTATTTGAATAAAGAGTTTTCGAAACACTTTATGTATATTATTTAAACTAGGTATTGTAATAACTATCTTACACTGGTTGTAATAAATTTCCGCTGTAAACTCTGTGCTTGTAATTGATGTTTCCTTAATCAGTACGATCCTGTTGTAAGTTGATTTACCGAGGTCCTTCGTGACACTCGGCGGACTACCGGGTTTGTATGAGAGAAAGTATGTGTTTGCCAACGTGTTAAACGGAGGCAATCATGCTTAATCTCGTATAAATTGGTCGGTTCTATCACAACGTGACCCACAGGCACCTGTCAACGTCACTAATGATATCTGACAGCCGGACCCCTGTTCCATATGACCTAGGCGGGCTCTGCCGAGCTACATAAGCACCCGTTATCTCCGACAGGATCCCATTGCGAAGCCATTACAGAGTTACAACATTTCATACAAACTACATCAGAGTAGAATTTGCGGAAGAGTAAATAGTACTTAATATTACAGACCAGTGTTCGAATAAAATTAAGTGCAGTTATTACAGACCATAAATTTAAAAGAGTAGCAATAGCGTTTGGAACAACAGTACGACAGGTAGTTTAATATTACACGAACCCTGCCCAAGGGTTTAACCTTAGTCTTCTTCACTCTCCTGGACGATGGTGACGCAGCACGGAGTGAGATAAACTTCAGTCTCCTGCTGCCCTCCTGCAACGGGGTTAACAAACCCTGAGTACATGGGGTACTCCGCAAGACTTACCCGACTAAAAGTGTAAGATTAGACTCAGGAATGCAGGCTGAGGGGAATCAAGGTAAGGCTTTAGCGAGAGTTCAAGAATTTTGCGAAAAAGCATTACTATTCCTAACTCAATATTTTATTTTCAATGATACTATTCATCATTATCCATTTCTCCAAGTTCTTTCTCATATATCAACATTCTTTAATTTGCTTAATCCATTCAAAACAATCCTAGTTCTGAACCACTATTCACTGTAGGTGTGAGGATTAAGTCTCCATATCCGAGGAGCAACGACGATTCGAATCGATTAATACCCAGCTAGGGATCCCTATCCACACTGCGTATGTAGCACTTAAGCTTGCATACGCCAACCCCGCCTACCACGCCTTTTCATACACCGGAACCGGTCCTGCGCCACCCGAGAGCACAGTACTCCTCTCGTCTCCAGGCACGATGGCCACGAGGGTACACGCTACTCTCGCCATCTCTCCACTCCCAGTGCGTGGTTGTCGGTTCCAGCAGTAGAGCCACCGGAGTCAGAGGCTTTCCGAAGTACGTGGCTAGTTGCAAAGTCTTGATCACAGCAGGCCTGACAACGAACGGTCCCTAATATTTTTCCGTTAGAAACCATGCATTGGGACTCTAACCCAAGTACACTGGTAACTACCCGGTTTTCACATCCCTTTCCCGATGGCGACGAAAGTTGGGACTCTAACCCAAGCAGTTGGCCAACCAAACGGGAAAAAACCATCCCCGTTGATGACAATGAACTAGCTAGAAACACTGCCAACAAACAAGGACATAACCAGTCTCATAAAGTGATTCATTTCATTTGTATCATCATAGTTCAAAATAACATTTTTTTTGCAAATCTAACCATTAAGCATGACTAAGCATTTTTCAATACTTTTTATTAAATCAGGTTCTCAGGTATTGATAATTGGTCAAGGATGGTTATGCATCAAGTGGTTGTCAATCAACTCCTAGTAACCTAATGCAATAGATTAACTCAAGTAATAAATATTTTTAAATAATAAGGAGGGGCTGAATGCACCGGGGCTTGCCTTGGATTGTGTAGAGTGTCGGGTCCGGGTCAGTTCCACAAATATCAAAGCCTTGCACAACTTCCGAAGCGACCTCCTCAGCTGGACCCTCGGACTTTATCTTCGGATTCTCGGTCACTACACGT
This sequence comes from Eremochloa ophiuroides, assembly GCA_038502445.1. Lineage (NCBI taxonomy): Eukaryota > Viridiplantae > Streptophyta > Magnoliopsida > Poales > Poaceae > Eremochloa > Eremochloa ophiuroides. The sequence goes on from JAHLJS010000003.1 coordinate 97,061,796, forward strand.
GTGCAATAATAAATGCATGAATGCATGAAATGACAGATGAAATTTAGCAACCAATAAACCACATATGTGTATAAGACCCTACCTTAACTAGACATGAATAATCTAATTCATACTGCCCTAGGTCATAAAGGTGATTGACCTAGAATCTTAATCAATCTAAAAATCACACCAATCAATAATCATTCCATTTACTATTCCTAATATTATCATTTAAACCAACATATAATTTAATAAATATTTAACTATTTCCATTTGATGTCAAAATGCACCAACAGATAGATTTTAGTACCAAACAGTGACACAATAAATTTCATGATTTTTGGAACATCAAAGAAATTATTAAAAATCATCAAAGTTCCTTTTATCATTTAATATGCTGATTTTTAATTATTACAGAAAACACTCGAATCATGCATTTAATATTTTTATTAAATTCTACACATCATAGAGAGTACCTAGAAATATTTTCATAATTTATGGTGCAGTAGATTAATCCACACAAAAAAATTAAAACCTGGCACTATTCGTTTTAATTAAAATGAAAAAGCAATAGAAAATCGCTGGAAAAATGAAACGGCCATTCGGCCCACCATGGCCCAGACCGCGGCCGCGCGCGCGCGCCACCGAGCCGGCCCACAACCGCGCACCGGCCCAGCACAGCCCGCACGCGCCCGCGCGCGCTCGCCTCCGCGCCGGGTCGCTGATAGGCCGGCCCCAGCCGTCAGCCTCCCGCGCGCGCTCACGCGCCTCCGTACGGGGACACTGACAGGCTGACCCCAGCCGTCAGTTGCTTCTTCCACCTCTCGCTCTCTCTGTTCTTTCCGACTCCCGCGCGCGAGCGAGCACGGCGGCTTGCCGCCGGCGGCCCCTCCGGCGAGGGAACCTTCACCGAACGACGAACTAAGCCCTAAGATACTACCCTAGAGACCCTAAAAGGCTAGACCCGACCGGCGGCGAGCTCGCCGCGCAACAAGGCGACTCGGCGGCGGCGGCAGACCATACGCCGGTGAGCACAAGACGATAGAGACTAAACCAAAGGTTGGAAACGGTTCAGGAACTCACCACGACCCTAAACCACTAGCTGGTTGGGACGGAGACGGGACGGAGGAGTGGGCTTGACGACGTGCTGACCCGCGACGATGAGCACCGGCGATGACCTTTCCCGTTCCGGTGATCCTAGAGCACCAAATGGCGAACCATCTAGCACATGAGAAACAGAGAAACACAAGGACCCCAAAACGCACACAATTTCCGGTAGAAGCTCACCCTAAAAGACCGGCCTCGGCTTCCCGACGCGCGGTGGCGCCCTGCTCGGCTCCGGCCGGACGCGGAGACGACGATCCGCGTTTCCGGATGCTCGAGGCACCACAGCCCACACCGATGACACCAATCGATGCGCAAGGGAACAGGCTAACTGACTGGAAGATGGAGATGGTGAAGGAGGACGGAGCACGGCGAATTTTGCCGGACGCCGACGAGCTCGAAAATGGCCGCGGTTGAGAGAAATGAGGGCGGGGCGGTGCGGTGGTGGCTTATAGGCCGGGCAAGGGAGAGGATAAGCTCGGCTGGGTCCGGGGCCCCCTCTCGGCTGCTCGACAGCGGCTCTCCTCACCCACGCCGGCCGGACGGCGCTCGCGCCGCGCGCGGCACGCGCGCGCGACGTGGAAGAGAAACAGGGGGACCCCCCCTGTAGCTACAGTGCTAGGCCAAATAGGTCAAATGCTATTTGATTCAAATTGGATCTGATCCAGCCCGAATCGAGGAAGTGGTGAATACAAAAGTTGTAGAGAATTTCGTGTAGATCATTTTTGCTTTTGACACCAATTTCCAATTCGGTCAAAATTTCAAATTACAGAAAAGGGGTAAAAGTAGGGTTTGAATTTCAAACTGAAATTTTAAAATTACTTTTGATTCTTCTCAACCACTTGAAAATTGGTAAACATGAAAGTTGTTCTACTCAGTGAGATTGACAACTTCTATTTAGGAAGTTTTTGAAGATTCTTAATATTTTTGAAATTGAAGTTTCAAATGTAAATTTCAATATAGTAATTTGAGTTTAATTTGAATTTTTATAATATAACTTCAAAATATCCAAAAATAAAAGTTGTTCCATTTTAAAAACTCTACAACTTTTATTAAGGCACTTTTCTCATATTCCATATAGATTTTGAATTGGGTTTTTAGGTCAACTTTAGGGTTTAATTTGATTTCTATTTAATTTTTATTTTTTATTTTTGATTAAGGACTTAATTACACAATCAATACTTAGCTGAAATCAAATCACTCTAGGCCCTAAGCACAATCATATGCAGATGCTTAAATTTAAATATGATGACATGGCAGATTAATTAAATTGTAATACCAGAGGTATTACAGTCGGACTCCGACGGTTGTTTTGGCGCGAGAATAGAGCCGTTGTGTTTCAACGGTCGACTTCAAACATTGCCGGACACGTGGCGTCCATCCGAGGCGTCGGACCGGTGTTGTTTGGTCCGACGGTGTGCGCGCGGGCGTCCGACGCTAGCGTTCGACGCCATGCAGAGAGGTTCAAACGGCTATGTTTTTGTGAGGGGCTTATAAATAGACCTTTGACTGGTTTGGGCTCTAGCTCTTGGCACTCCAGAACATCATAGCATACTTGTGAGCCTTCCCACTCTTTTCTCACTCATCCTACTTGATTGTATTCATCATTTGGTGAGATTGGAGAGCATCAAGTGCATTGCATGCTTGTGACCATCTAAAGGCACTTGGTGAGTGGATTTCGCAGCGGTTTCTCTTATTACTCTTGGAGTTTGCCGACTCCTAGACGGCTTGGAGCTGCGAGGATCATTGAAGGGAGTTGGTGATTGTCTCCGCCTCCGATCGGTGAAGTTGTCAGGGGTTCTTGAGCCTTCCCCGCGGGAGATCGCAAAAGGCTACTCTAATGGATTGCTCGTACCTTATAGATCCACATCTTGTGTTGGTTGTGCGGAACCCTTGAGAAGGGTTTGGCGTGTGATGCTAATTAGCGCGTGAACCTCCAAGTGGGTGTATCGTTACAACGAGGACGTAGCTTGCTGGCAAGCAAGTGAATCTCGGTAAAAATCATTGTGTCAACTCTCTTGCCGAGGATTTCTTGTGTATTATGATTGCTCTTATTGGTATTCATCATATCCTCACATCGGCGGTATAAAAATCACTCCCTACCCTTTTACATTTGAGTATTTACTTTTGTAGTAGTATACTTTTTATAGTTGCTCTCTTAGGAGTAGTTTAAAGTAGTGACCTAGCTTCTTGTGTGTGTTTTTAGAGACTATAGTGTAGAACGGTTAGGTGGCTTGCTTTTTAGTAGGCTAGCGCGAAATTCGTTTCGCCGCTTAATTGTCTAACCACTTTGTTTTAAATGTTATTTGTAGAATTGTTATAGGCTATTCACCCCCTCTAGCCATTTAGGACCTTTCAGCTCCACCGTGGATCTGCCTCGTCAACCGAGCTCCGTCGCTGGCCTGCCCTGCCGTCGTCGACTCGTCGTCCGTGCAGGCTCACCCCGACGCCTTTATGGGCCCATCACTTCTGCGCGCGAGACTGCTTCCTGGGGAGAGAGGAGACGCATGTTTGCGTTCTGCCTCCCGGCAGATGCAAAATGCATGTTGGGAATGCGTTCTCCGTTGGAGTGTTTCGATAGGTAAAAACACTGTGTATGACCCTTTTTGGGTTTGGATTGTGCATTGGGGTGTCTGTTGGAGAGCCTAATCCGGACTATCCATTCTCTGGCCAGCTGGTAAGTGGCAGGCAACCCCATCGACAGCTCAAGCTATGGTTTCTGCTGTGCAGTGCGCAGTGCGCAGTGCAGGATGGATTCGGATGTCTAGAAATCCGAATTATCCATATTCGTATTCGAAAAAAGTGTTAATATGGGTATTTGTATTCGTATTCGATTTAAATATGGATGTCAAATGGATGTATTCGAATTCGATTCTTCTCTATCCGATTTAATATTCGTATTCGAAATATCTGACATTATCCGTAGATATCCGACATTATCCGTATCCGAGAAGAATAAAGTACTTGATAAAACTATTTAAAACTACTAATTACTAATAATAAATATGCTAATTTTAATTATACTAATAAATTAATGATATATACCATTTAAACAGTTAAAAATTATTGATATAATAAATACTTAATTATTTTAATCTATTATTACTCTTGATATATAATGATAAAATTTAATTTCTTCTAATATATCTAATCATATTAATTTTAAATATATTATTTTTATGTATTTAATAATAAATCATATTTATACATGTACCTATTTTATTATTAAATATTTTAAATATTTATTAGAAATATTAATTGTGATATTTTTAGTTATTAAAATATTTATTAATAAATATATTATTTTTAATAAAGTATCTAATGCGTATGCTACTAATAATTTATTCACTACTTGTATCCTAATTTTAATTTACTATAAAATTATTAGTAAAGAAAATTAATAATTTATATATTGCTATGTTTCAAGTCAAGTATGTATCCGAATGTGAATTCGAATTCGAACTGTTCGCATTCGATTCGTACCCGAAATGATTTGTATCCGTATCCGAATTCTAAAATGTGGTAAATAGTGACATCCGAATTCAAATCCATGCGTATCCGATTCGAATCCATCCTACTGCGCAGTGAGGGATTGAGGATCGTCATGGCTTACTGTTTGGTTGAAAAAGCTAGCCTCGCCCAGCAAACTCGCCCACCCGAGCATGGATTTTCTCACCAATGCCGCAATGCGGCAGCCAAATTGGCTCGCCTGGCTCAGCAAACTCGCTCATCCGAGCAAAGATTTCCTTGCCAATGCGGGAGAGCCAAATTGACTCGCCTACGCGTGCAAGCCTCGCTGACTCGCTGAGCTTTCTCTCGATGATGGTGGGCGATTCAAGTTCTTGTCACCTCTATTGTCCCGCTCTTGCCCAATTCAAATTCTTAATCACCATACTGATCTTTCTGGGCTCATTCATGTCCAAATCGAGTTCCAAAATCCCTCATTTGATTTGCTCCCCATCTAATTGCAGTTTTTGAATAAGGGATTTAACTAGTTCGGCACATAATCGACTTCCCAAACCTTGGATTGAGCTTTTCCCCTATCGAGTTCCTCCAATCAGGCTCCATGGATTGACCTTGCTCTGCCAAAAAAAAAAAAAAAAACCCTACTAGGAGGAGCCAGGGGAGGAATACAAGAGAACAACACAAAAGTGAATCAAGTCTTTGCCGAGGGAAACAAAACAAGCTACGCAAGGCGACCAAACCGAGCAAAGGTTCCAAACATGCCCTCACTTTGTCCCATCTATTTTTAAAAATAGTTCTAAGTCATATAATATAATATAAAATTCAATCAAAATTTCTACGAAAAGAATAATACTACTTTTTATATATATTATGTATCTATAATTAGATTCATCGTAAAATAAAATATATTTTTGTAGAGCCATTTGTGTTAGTAGTTTTTTAATAAAGTTAGCTAAGTTTCAAATAAGTTGATATAAAATCAATCAGACTTAAAACTCTATTATTTTAGGTCGATGGTAGTATGTACTACCGCTTTATATACTGCAAAAGTTAAACGGAGAAGTCGAGTAAGGACTGAGTCGAGTAAGAAACTGGGAACCCGGCTGCTCTTTGCCACATGACTACAGCATGCTGCGACTGGAACTGGATCACTGGAAACAACCACGCCGCCGTGCATTTTCCTCTCCATTTACATCCAAGGCCTGCTGTTTTCTTCTGCGCTTCATGGCTACGTTCGGTTGAGGGTATAAGCGCTTATAAGCGCTTATTTTTCAGCACTTCAGCAGTATTTTTCTCTCACAAGATTTCAGCACTTCTACAGCACTTCAGCGCTTATCTACAGCACTTCAGCTTCACCGAACACAGCCCATACTACTTGCGCTGTGCGTTTTCTACACGCAGGTAGGGCAGCGCGCATCACCCACCGAACAGCGAACACCTGCGCCCCCTCGACCTCGAGTCGAGACCGTACGCTTAGATAAAAAGCAACGCGTTCCCAGAGCCTGGTGGCCACTGGTCAGGGCCGGGCCGAAAGCGACACGGGGCCATGGACGCCAGGTGGACCGTGGACCTACCGGACCGACACTTGCCCTTGCCCTATCCATCGCGACAGCGACGGCAGAGACGCGATAGCAGCGAGCTTCCGTGAGAGCAACAGGAAATTAAGCGATAACTACTCGAGTGGGTGGCATACATGTGTAGACACAACGGATGATGCCGGCCGGCTTACGAGTTGCGCGGATTAGACGCCAACGCCGCCGGTGGCGCAAATTCTCTCGCCGAAAGAGCAAACAGAGATTGCGCAGAGAAACGGAGGCATCGGTGTGGCTGACCTGACCCAGCCAGAAACGACCAACGAAAAATCCAACGAATGACCGCAGCCGCACTGTGCCGCAGGGGCTGGGGGCTGGGGGCCATTCGCTGGTCGTTGCCGTTTTCATTCGGTTGTGAACTTGTTGGAGCCTGGATTAGATTATAATAACACTAGTGGTCTAGTGGATGCGGACAAAGAAAGTTGCAGCTAGCAACAGGAAATACGACGTAGTATAGTATGGGGGTGTTTTAGATGGGTAAAGTTTTGGGATTTTGACTACTGTAGCAGCGAAGAATTTTTTTCAATAAGTGTCTAATCATGGTCCAACTAGGCTCAAAAGATTCGTTATGCGATTTACAGGCAAACTATGTAAACATGCAAAAATTTCATCTATATTTAGTACTCTATGCATGTGTCGTAAAATTAATGTGATGGAAGTTTTGAGATTTTGGAGAGGGTCTAAACACCCCCATGAAGCCTGTTCGCTTGTGCTGAAAATAAGCGCTGATTGTGACTTGTGCTGATTTATTGTGAGAGAAAAATACTATTCCGTGAATGGAAATAAGCGGTTGATTGAAGAAGCGAACGGGCTGATGGTTTAGAAAAAAAATAGTAAAATACAATCGAGTCGGGGTAGTCTGTACGCCTATGAATCCGTTAAAATAATCTTAAAGTGTCATAGTCTTATCAAAACATGCTAGATCTTGAAACATTTCACCTTATAAATTCTAAGAACCTCATAATAGAACAAAAGCTTAGTGTTAATTATGTACTTATGCTTCAAAACATGTTAATTATCTGTTAGTGTCTACTACGCTGCATCCGGCACTAAACAAACGGATTTCTAATCTTGTTTGCCGAGCTGCTTTTGCATGCTGTGCCACACAATATTTTTACAGTCATACAATTGACACCACAGAATTGTGAACGTTCCAAAGTTCAGCAAGGCAGGAAACCTCGTCGCGCAAACACCGAAATACCATACGATATTTTCCGTCAAAGAAGCAGGCGGATTTGCGAATTTCCCTAGCAGGCCACCGCGGCACCGGCGGCAAAGCGCTTCCCTTTTTATATCGAGCGCGCACGCCCATCGCCTCGCCGCCACACGGAAGCCCGGACCGGTGCCACCTCCCTCTCCAGTCCATTCCGAGCACACCCAACGCCCACTTTACCTTGCGTCCTACGCCTCGCTTTTACCGAACTACTACCCCTCTCTTGCCACTGACACTGACACCACGGCCACTCACGTCCAGCAGGGGCAACGCAACCGCATCATTTTCTTCTCTCTGTCTACAGCGCAGTCCCAGTCCAGTACGCGAAGGCGCGGAAAGGCTCCACCGCCTCGCCTGTCGGCCTCCCGCCCCGCGACTGAGTACACCACCGGCCATCGCTGCCGCTGCGTTCACTAACATGCGGGGCCAGGCTCTCGGGCCCGCGTGCAAGTGACGCGGGTGCGGGGGGTCGCCTGGGGGACGAAGTGGCGCCGCGCGCGGCGCGTAGCTGCAGGTGGTGGCGAGTAGGGGGAGGGTGGTGGTGGTGGGCCCGGGCTGTGTTTTTTTTTCTCTTTATTTTACGTGGTTTTTATTCCGCCGTTTAAAAGGAGGGGCCGGACCGCCACGCCGTGGCTTTCGTTCGTCTCCACGCCCCTCTCATTCGCACCGCTCCCACCCACATCCTCTCTCTCTCTCTGGCTGCACGCCTCCGCTCCGCGTGTGCTTCCGTTCGGCGGTGGTTCACCTCGCGGAGGTAGGCAGCAGCGGACCACAGCGCCAGCCACAGCAGCCATGACCGCAGCCGACGGGGAGGCCTGCGCGGTGGTGGCGACGGCCGCCGACATCATCTGCTCCCTCCGAGGTGCGGACCTCGCCGGCTGGACCCCGCCGTGGCGCAAGCACGACGGGCCCGCCTGCGACGGCGGCGTGCGTAAGGAGGAGGAGGGCGGCGGCGGCGGCGACGACGCGCGGGACCTGGCCTGGCCAGCGGTGGCGCGCGGGAAGCGCTCGCGGTCCCGGCGCGAGTCCCCGTCGGCGTCGGGCTCCGCGGACGCGATGACGACCACGAAGAAGAAGAAGGCGAGGCGCGGCGCCCGCGGCAGCCCCGCGTCGCCCCTCGACTACAGCGGCGGGTCCGGCTCCGGCGCGTCCACCAGCGGCGGCGAGGACGGCGCCTTCTGCTCCCAGCCAGAGCCGTCGTTCCCGCCGGCCGCCGCGTGCCAGCCCGCCGCGCTCGCGCCCGCGCTCCCGGCCCCCAGCAAGGTAAGTACTACGTGCGTGCGCACGCGCCTACCTCACATCTGACATCCCCGTCCGTCTCCTGTTGGTTTGGTTTGGTCGCCCGCTGTGCGTGGAGATGTGGGCGGTTGGTTGCTTTCCGATTCGCCTTCCTGTGTGTGCCTGGCCCTGGCTCGACGGACCAAACTGCCCCTCCCGTGTCAGCAGCGCGAGGATGACTTCCCGATGACACATCGCTTTTCCCCTCCTCCTCGCTTTTGCGTTCGCGCGACCTTTTCTCCCAGTGTAGCCACCCTTTGGTTTGTGTAGAGATGGTGAGTCCGGTAAAAGTAGACGACGCCCTTCCCTGTGGTCGGATACCTCACGGATCTCTCGCCTCCGTGGGTGGATTTCCTCTCGTGGTGGCGCTGCCACTCGGTGGAGCTGGAGCGGACCTGAAGGTGTTGACTCCGACGGGCAATTGCAATTCACTCGGGTAGGTGGGGCTGCCCTGCCGCCTGGGCCGGGCTCCCACTGCCACTCCAACCAGTTGCGGCTGGCGTGTGCGTCCGCCGCTGCGCTGTCTGGGTCCCCAAACTGTCCTCGCCTCGTGCCCCACCGGGGAACCTACCGGTGGGCATTTTCGACATTATCCAGTACTTGCTTTGCTTATCCCTCGCTCGCTGCTCTGCGGGGGGGGGGGGGGGGGGGGGGGGAGCGCAGTCAAACCGGGCCTCCCAAGGGGGCCACGCCGATTGGTGTCCTTCGGTTCGTGGCGTCGGCGTCGGGGAAGCGAAGCGGCGCGCGCCTCGTGGGCGTCGCCTATTGGCGTGGGAGCCGCATGTCCGTGGCCGCCGCCACACACGCAGACGCAGGCGGGCGAAACCGGTGGACGCAGCGCGCTCTGTCCAGTCCGGCAGTGACACGTGTCCGGGTGGCATACTGGGCCCGCATGGAATTCCAATTCTTACTTTTTTTTGAAATCAAATATGATAGTTTTTTTTTTTGGAATAACGGGCGTAGCTCGCAATTTGCTCACCGATTACGCACAGATAAGGTGATGGCGGATGGAAATCGACATGTCGCTTTGTCCATGCTTTCTCCCTTCCTCGGTTCCTCCCATACTAACGTGCTTCATGTGATTGCCTAGGGACTGCAATCTTGGTAGGAGTTGAGTTCGGTATCCAGTAGGTGGCTACTGGGCTTTTTTCTCCGGTGCATGTATAGTACTACGCCCCTGGCTTGGCTACCTGGGGTTCAAAAGAATCAAAGCGGACGAAAAAGAACATGCGTCCCGTATTGCTTTTCGACGCCTGCTCCTGGCACGTATATGGCGGTTCTAGACATATTTTTACTAGTGTTTTTTTTGCGTCTGTCAATAAGAGAGATTAGTAAAAATAATCTTTTTTATAGGCGGTTACTTAAGAACTGGTAAGTACAGGCTAGCGCCCATCCGCCTCCGTCAAAGTCGTAAGTTCGTGTTATTTTTCGCGCAAAATACACGCGCTACGCAGCCACGGGGTTTGAACCCGTGACCTCTCCCTCGCATGTAACCTGGTCTAACCACTCCACCTAGCACTTATTTGTGTCTTCGTTGAATTAGGTTCACCACAGTATTGTTACACAACCGATAGAAAATTGACTATTTGAGGCCCTAAACGAAGTCAAATGAAAAAGTTGTCAACTACAAAGTTGCATAACTTTTCAAGATCTACAACTTTTATGTTGGAAGTTTCTCCATCCGAGGCTATTTTCAAAAATTCAAAATTTCAAAATTCAAACTTTGACCGTAATTTACATCAACAAGATGATTTCAAATAAAAAAATTTCACCTACAAAGTTTCATAACTTTTCAAGATCTATAACTTTCATGTAGATAGTTTTTTTCATTTGAAGTCATTTGAAAAACTCAAAAAATTAAAATTCAGATTATTTCCAGTGACGGGTCGCTTAACGAACCGCCACTAGAAATTGATTTTTAGTGACGGTTCCTTAAGTGACCCGTCTGTAGAAATGAGCTATTTTTATAGGCGGTTCTCTTAAGGAACCGGTAACTAGAAATCGATTTCTAGTGACGGTTTTCTTAAGAAACCGTCATTAAAAATGGCGCTAATTTCTAGTGGTGGACGTTAAGCGAAACCGCCTGTAAAATAATTTCGAGGCGTCAGTATAGAGCTTTTATGTAGTGTGCTCTTCTCTTAACCTTTTTTTTTTTTCTCCCCCGGGGCTAGTGGTCCGCGTTGTTTTGTTCCCGTGGCTGCCCAACTACTCTACTATACTGCAGTCTATACCGGCATCTGAACTAACTGCCTGAAGCGCGCTTTTCTCCTGCAGGTGGGTGGCCTCGGCGGACGGCGGACGATCCTCCCAGTCCCGGTGCCACCACCTCGGCCCGCCGGACAGCGGGCGCGGAAGAAGATGGTAAGCTCCCCTCATCGGTCGTTGCTCCTAGAATACCTCGCCAGCGCAGCAAAAGCACATTAGCCGTAGTCACGGGGAAACTGAGCGGGTGGCGGGTGGCCTACTGGCTTTCAGTGCTTCGCCGTTGTGCAGGACTAGGGACAAAAGCGTGCAGCATGGGCAGCCACGGCAGATGGTCACTGAACCTTGAATGCGTTTTTCACCGACCTAACCTACTACCACTGCCGACCCCATCTCCCTCCCCCACCGTTCACGGCATCAGCAGTTCCGCACAAGCCGGCCAGGCAACAGGTTCCCTTTGGCCTGGTCAGCATCAGCACTCACCCACTACTGTAGTAGTGGAAAGGCTGTTCCAGTTTTCGAGTGCCTAGTGGTACGTAGCGTAGGCTGGAATAAAGCCGTGCTGCGGCGCTGGCACTGGCACACAGGGCTGCCCTGAAGCCCTGCTATTCGAAGAGGGGCAGGGAGGCAAAAGTGGCATTAGGCATCCTGAGGCCGCCTGCCCGAAAAGATCACACACCTCATCATCATCCACCTGCTGTCCTGCGACCAAAAAGATCATGCTTCGTGTTTAAACAAAAGCTACCGCTCCGCGTCTCTTTCTCGGCTTGACAACCTGCTCAAATTTGCTGTGTTTCGCAGAGGCTACCGGAGATCCAGCAGATGGTGCGGTCGCTGTCGGTGGAGAACGATGCCCTCCGCAAGGTCAACATCTCATCCTTTAGAGAGAATGAAAAATCCGGCAGCATGTTTGATGCTTGGGTATGCCCGTGGTTTCGGTAGCTGATTTTTTTGGATGTTTCTCTGTAAGCAGGAGATGAAGGCGTTGCAGAGGGCTTGCACGGCGCTGTCCCAAGAAAACGGCAAGCTAGAGGTCAGTGACACATTAGTAGCTTATTGTCTTTATTTGAATCCCTTCCCACTCTAATCCATGTGCATTTAGGCTAGTAGGAGTACATATTACGGGAAGCTAGATGTCAGTGCCACATTAGTAGCTATCCTTGGAGTTCATGCTTCCACGTTAGGGCGGCAGCTGGTATAGCTTACAGCACAAGTGATAAAAAAACTTTATTTTCTAAACTGCAACTACTATGATTAGAGGTTTTTGAAGAATTTCCCTAAGAAGCGGTTGCTACTATGATTTTAAAGTCATGCCTTGATTCGTATCGCTAGAACAAGTGGTACGGTGTGCTAGTAGTAGTTCGGTAGGGAGAGAGCTCCATTTCGCATCCCTCTCAACAACCGTCGTCCTCGGTAAAACGGATAGCGATGCTGATAAGCCTCTTGCAGCGAACGTTTAGATGTCCAATCTACGTGCCTTTTGACTTGGGATTCCCAGGTTGGCCTTCTAGCACGCGACAAACCATATCTCTCTCTGCGCGAGTGGGGCCACTTGGAGCACTGGTCCACTTGCAGCGACCCATTTTGACGTAGGGCCCGTGAGGTCCCGGAGATGCCACTCCACTGACGTTCATGGCATGATATAGCTGCCAGCAAATGAGCTACTATTTATTTAGGGGATGCGTATGCGGTATGCGTGCTATGCTGTCCAACAAGGGAACGCACTAGCTCGTAGCGTGGTGGCCTAGAGATGCTGATACCCGGATTCGTTTGTCGATTACGACCAGGTATGCATAGATCGTCTGGGCGTTGGGCAAACGTCCGGCCGTTGATTTTTAAGCGGCTTCAAGTTTTTATATAGAAAGATTTTCCGTATAAGTTAGGTCAGATGGAGCTTGCATCTGCATGTGGCAGATTTTTGCTTTCCGGACTCCGGAGGAAGTGTGAACTGTGAAGCTACTCCCGTAATCCGTCTCTCAGTATAATACTACTAGTATAGTACTACTAATAAGCTCAGCCATAAACTAGTGTGACCAAACCGCCTGCAGATCACATATGGAGGAGGCGCTAGTCGTAGCTAGTCTGACCAAACAGATGCTGTTGGAGGGGCTGCATTGCACGACCTGTGGCCGCAACCGACGCGGAGGTGTTGGACGACTGTACACGCACGCTTCGGTTCCTGGTGCCCGTACGCTCCCTAGAATCTTTGCAAATAAAGAACGTCAAGTTGCTGATCCAACAACCCCGTAGGGCCGGAGAGGGAGGCTGGCAGTGCACCCCCACACGCACCTGCCCACCCGCCTGACTTGGATCCCGGCACTGACTGGCACTGACTTGGATCCCAGCACGGGAACGATAACCCCGTGGACTTCTTCACTTCTGTAACGCCCTGACTCTGTGCGGAGTACTGTGTCGCAGTACTGTGACTGGCTCCATGATTTCGAAGGAAGGCTGCCGCCGCAACTTGAACAAGGACGGCTGGGCTGTGTCTGTGTGGGTTGGCCAGCAGTCCAGTACGCACGCACGCACGACTTCACTCCAGCTAAATGGCAGGAGACGTGCATGTGTACAAACACTAATGGCAGACATCCTGGATCTGTTAAGTCCTGCTTCAGGTTGTTTAATTCTTATTAGTGCATTCATCGTTGGCTCTTTTTGCCAGGATCCCGGTTTAATTAGTACGAGAAATGACACTGTTCGACCGTGTCATTGCAGTGCTGTGCATAATCAATCACATGCAGTAGATGATTCATCTCCAATTCTATGTTTTGACGACTATGGTATCTCACAGATTTGCTTAACCTTTTGGCAGACAAGGCTCGATCAGTCCAATACACTAAACAAGGTAATCTCCGTGGATAACAAGGGGAAGCCACAACCTGAGCAACAGCGCACAGCTGAGCAGGAAGCTCCGAACGGCTTCGTGCTCCCTGACCTCAACCTCCCGGCAGACGTCTGATGGGCTGAATTTGTTGGTGGCCACAATCTTCAGATCGAGCTAGCACGCTAACCTGATAATTAACTGTACATAGAGGAAGCTGGGCCACGAGGGGGGTCTGAATGATCGCACTTGCCAGTATACTAAAGAAGAACCCGGGATTTTCTTTGTGTCATAAGTTGTTGACATCTAGGGTTTAGAGCCGTCTGTACTTCCTCCGGCCTGAATAATGTTGTTTTATGTTCAGAGCGGAGGATCGGTTTTACGTTTACCTCGCGTTTTCTGATAAGGTTCTTTTAGTAGTGCCCCGCGCATCTGTCTGGATCGATGCGCAGTGGGATATATATGTATTTTTATGTAGTTGAAGCTTCGAAATGAACCCGGGATGTAGCTTTGTTTTCATCTAAACATATATATAGTTCAGACTACCAAAGCTCTTCTTTTTACAGTGTCGTTGTTGATATGGTGCTGCGCTTGTGATGATAATGGTTTTGCCTTAGTTGTATTAATTCATAATGTTGCTACCCAAATAAAAAATGTAACATACTTTGATGTTTTATGAGTCGGTTCGGTGTTCTTTGAATCAGTTAACATCAAAAGGGTTGTTTGGATTGTGGGAAATATAGCATGAGATAGGGATAGAAAAATAAATGAATAGCTATGATTCAATGAGACATAAGAAATTGACAGTTAGGATACACTAATACCCTTAAACGGGTTATCCCTATCCTCATCCCTATCTCCATCCAAACACACCTTAAGGATAGTCGGTTGCGATAATCAACTGCACTAGTATTTCACCCAAACAAAAGGTGAAAGACAACGTCAGAAGTCCTCGCACAAAGTGGGCTCCTATGAATCTTTCGGAATGTAAAAAGGAACTCCAATGTAGAAAGCTAACCCATCTCACATCTCATGAAACCCATCAAAGAGGCCCACTGCTGAAGTATCATGGTCCACGATAGTTTTTTTTTTCTTCACCTTACATTTTTCGTTTTATTTCCTTTTTACTAATCCTTATTGATACTTGGGTCTCGTTTGGTTCTAGTAGGATTCTAAGAATCTGGATAAAAAATCTCAGAATCTCAAAATCAGATCGAAAGATTTTACGAGCTTGTAACGCACACGCACAAAATCCAAGAAAAACATAGATTATTTTATCTAGAATCTGGGTTTTAAAATTCCGAGGGTGTTTGGTTTCAGCCAAAGCACGTCACGCCACACTCTATGGCTGCCACGGCTATCGAGGTTGCCGTTTGGTTGGTGATTTATCTTCGACGGCCATACCTTTTCACAGAGCAATTTTCTGTCGAAGGTGTGGCAGCCAAAAACATCGCCACAAAAGTGTGGCGCCGTCACAGTTGGCGTGGCTGAGTGCGGATGCAATCCAAACAGCCCCTCCATCCAAGCAGGGCCTTGGTTTTTTGGTTGGTTTATGATTCGGTGTTCCTTATATAAATTGGATTTATCTCGAAATTATAGACTTGGTTCAACGTTTCACACGTAGTTTTATCCAAATGTGGAACCAACAAATTAAAAATGCTGCATTCTTTTAAAATTCCAAAATGACAAGTATATTGATATAAGATTTCATCACGATGCATCAATTCTAAGTGACATCATGGTTTGAATGGATTTGGAAACAAACTTACAAAATGGACTTATGATTGTTCACATATTGAAATTCAACCAAACTTTACCATGGACTTATGATTGTTCACATATTGAAATTCAACCAAACTTTACCATGGTGTCTTATTGCCATCTCCATGCTCTTCCGTAACCTCCTTCCCAAAATAAGTGTCGTTTTAGGATTTGAACTATCTCCTTTGATCATTCGTCTTATTAAAAAAATTATGAAAAAATTAATTATTTTATTACGAAATGATTCATTATTAGAAGTATTTTAATCTTGATTTGTTTATTTTTATATTTTCGTAAATTTTTTGAATAAGACGAATGGTCAAACACCGATTTTAAAAAGTAAAAAACGACACTTATTTTGGGACGGAGGGAGTACCTTGGGTCTAGAAGTCCTGCACATTACCAACCATCGTTGGTCTACCTGGTCTAGCGTTCCTCTCGGTTTCAATGCCCAAGGAAGATAAGGGCCCCTCTGATTTTTTATTTTTTATTTTTATTTTTTGCGAATTACATAGTACAGACACAGACGCTTACAACGCATGCACACTCTCGATTTGGAGCCTAACCAATCAAAGTCGTTGACATTAGCTCAAGCATGGGTTCATGAAAACAAATATATATGTTTACTAAGAGACTAGGTCAAGATAGTGTACAATAACTAGCAAAAAATTGCTATTTGGACTAAGCTCCCCGCGTCCTCCACCGCCGAACATAGCCTCTTTCATCTTAAATCATAAGTTATTCTAAGAATCTTAAAAAGTCAAAACATATCAGGTTTGATTAAAATTATATAGAGAAATAGGAAGATTTATGACACCAAATAAGTGTACTTATGAAAATATGTTTGATAAAGAATACAATGATCTTTAGTTATATGTTTTGACTCTCTAAGATTTTCTTTAAGTGACTTGCAATTTAAGATTGAGACATAACAAAGATTCACTTTTTTTTCAAAAAGCAACGCGATAGAAAAGATTCACTCACGGTTACGCATCCATGGTGGCAAAGACACAGAGAGTCACAAAATATCTACTGTTAACCCACGGAGAGAATCCTCCCGATCAAGCGTCGATCCGACTCCTGCGGACAAACGCCAAGCGGCCGGCCGGCCGCCGTCGCCTCGCGAAAGCCGACGCCGACGCGTCAGTCCGCGGCTGGACCCGGCGGCAGCCTTTCCTAGTCAAATTCCGCGGGCCCTCTGCGCGCGTGGCCCAGCGCGCGTCTCTCGTCGCTGTCCCCGGCCCATCTTTCCCCAGCACCGCCGGCCTGAAAAAAAATCACGTTTCGGGCAACGCCGTAGCCGTAGCAGTGTAGCACCCTACGGGCCTCACTACCCTGCCTGCGCAGCGCTTTTTTGCCCTCGAAGTAGAGGGAATAGGGGACGACGGGACGGAGGAGATCCTGCTGCGGGGACGTAAAGTAAAGAGGAACAAAAATGGACACGCCAGGAGAGTCTCTTTCGGGGCCAAGTCTTAGGATTTTCCTTGGTATAAATAAACAAATAATAAAACGATCATATTATTAAATAAATCCGCACGTACGTATATGTTTGTGTAACGACGGGGTTTGCGCAGGTCACCGAAAAGAAATAAAAAAAATTATGAGAGGTCAGACGAGCAGGTGGACAGTTGTGCATAGCTGTTATACCGTCTACTACGGCCCTATTTGGAAACACTCCAACTAAAATTTAGCTAGCTAATTGATAGAGGTAAAGTTTAGCTAGGTAAAGATCAGTTTAGCCGGGGTGTTTGGATGCTCTAGCGAATTCAAAATCTTAATCATGCTACCTCTTATTAATACTATTGTTTAGATAGCTAAACTTTAGATAGATGTGTTTGGATGCTCTAGTTAAACTTTAGTTAGGGGATAGTTTGGTCATTTAGACCTTTTAGCTGGTTTTACCTGGTTTGAAACAGCTAATTGAATTGTGTATATTTTGGTATCTAGCTAAACTTTAGTTAGGTTTAGTTATAAGATGTTTGGATGCATCATAGCTAAAATTAATCAGCTAAAATTTAGTTGGTGCTCCTACATGGAAGTCCGCGGACGGCTGGAGCCTGTCGACGTGCACTGACACCCGTCGCCCGGCCGGCAATGATCATCGAGCGGACTAGATTAACCGAATTTTCAGCTCTTAATTAATTGGGCGTCAACAATCATGAGGGCCCGCGACGGCCGGCGACGGTTTGGAGGGCCACGCACACACACACACTTCACCTTGTTGTATTGTTGATTTCTTGTTGCATAAGATGTATCGACGTACGTGTGCCTTGTGCTGGTGCCGTTGTCGTGTGTTGAAAATAGGCTAGCGAAAGCGAGCTAGCTGTGTTCTGTGTGTACAAGTAAAGATGTTCTCCCTCCTCTCTCTTTTTTAATCGATACATGTGCAACAAAATATTGGGATGCAAACAAGTAGGGTGTCGGTTATATGGACTTTTATGACCAGTTTGCCGGCTCACTTTTTGCTCCCTCAGAGCGAAGACAAACGAATTGGATTAAAGTATGTAGGCCAATTTGCTATTCTGACCTTTCTCTTCATTGGTGCTTCTTGATAAATTTATAACAACATTGATGTCAATAGTTTTTAATCACAATAAAATTTATGTGATGCATATCTAGTGGTCCATTGCATGAGGGCTCATGTCCTTGAGAAAAAAAAACTTAAATTTTGTAGTGCCCTTTTATATTCTCGCAACTCTGTTTTTTTCTTGGGTAGGGTTAATGGAGTTGCACATGTTTGACTAAAAACATGGAGCAGAACAGTTTCAAACAAATGCTTAAAATGTATGAACACCTACCCTATGGTGACATATGCACACTATATCCATATGGTTTGAACCACAATAAGACGCATGTGTCTTGCTGTCGATGGAACATGTTATAATTTCAAACCCAATGTAGTAGACATTGATATACGCACAATCACCACTACGAAGAAACACATATGTCCTACCCCTGTGGACAGCTTACAATAAGCCGGCAAATCTTAAGATCAACAAAGTCGTCATATGTATCTCATTGTTTACGGACACATCTTCTACAACAAAATCGTAGAAAAATTACGAGCGTCCATGTTAGGTAAATTTTTTTTGAACCCGATTAAGCATATTCTACTGCAAGAAACACGATCAAATGTATTGTAATTCGCATATTCAATGGTCTACAATGTCTTTTACCTAGTTTTACTAAAGAAATAAAGTTACCCTCTATAAAGAATATTAAGAAAGCATAGCGATGCAATTGTGACACTATATATCCATCGTTTGCTATTATCAATGATAAAATGTTCACTAACGATAGATGTAGATAACTTATGTTTTCGATCGAAGTAAGTACGACTATATCGCGTTTATTACTCCAAATACACAAGTTAATTTTCATTGTTCTTAAAAGACTAGCTAAAACATGAAACTTATACTAGACCTTGTTTGGATGTACTATGAATCCACGTTATTCCACACATGTGTTGAAGTGTATCAAACAAGAGATCTAAATTGGGTTCGTACAAAATGTCCTGTTGGTACTAGGAAATAATTACCGCCTATAGAATTTCCCTACATTTGTGTTGTCATCACAAAGCATGTTTGCTGTGCAATTCACTCTTGGAATTGAGTCACGTGCGCGAGAATTAAACGGAGGGCGCTATCGGTCCTCTACCCCCAAAGCGCGGTCCCCTCCCTCCCCCAGTCCCCACTACCCCTACCACGCCTCTCTCTCCTTCTTCCCTTGCTCTTCGCGTCTTCAAAGCCTCCGCCACTTGACTCCCGTCCCCTCTCGCGTGGTCCTCCTCCTCCTCCCGCTCCCGCTCCTCCTCATCTTCTCGCGCGCCCCCACCAATCCTCCGCCCGCAGCTGCCTCTCTCTCTAGCTGGGCGGCGCGGCGGCCTGCCTGCCTGCCTGCGGGGTCCGATGGCGTTCAACTACCACGACCACGCGCTGGCGATGGACCCCGCGGCGGCTGGGGCGGCCGCGAACCCTAGCTTCGTCACCGGAGGTGGCGGCGTGGCCGGGGCCGGGGGTGCCGGCTGGGAGAGGGAGAAGGCGGCCATCGCGGCGCACCCGCTGTACGAGCGCCTGCTCGAGGCGCACGTCGCGTGCCTCCGCGTCGCCACCCCCGTCGACCAGCTCCCGCGCATCGACGCGCAGATAGCCGCGCGGCCCCCGCCCATGGCGGCCGCCGCCGCCGCGGCGGCGGCGGGCGGGGCGCACTCGGGAGGCGAGGAGCTCGACCTCTTCATGGTCAGTACTGAGTACCACTACCCAAGCTATCTCGTCTCGTCTCTCGTCCTATCATGATGGTCTTTGCTCTTGCTGTGATGGAGCTAGCTAATAAGGTCGCCCGGTGGTTCTCTCTTCTCTGTGTGGATTTTCTGATTGAGTTTTGCGTGGAATTGTATGGCTGGATGGGTTCATCCCCCATGCTAAGTATTCCGTAGCACGCATGTGGAAAATTTAGGGATGATCGATGTTGGATAGTTAATTCAAAATGGATTTCCAGATAAACTGGTTTAATTATGTATCCGTTGCAAAGGAGCTGCATGTTTAAGTGTGGATTTGACTCATGAACTGAAGATGCTAACTCTCGACTCGCTTTTCGTTCTCTAATCGCGTCGCCTCTCTGTTTGCCAAGGTTTTCGATAGTGAAGCCTTTTTTTGCATTTTTTTTTTTTTTTGCTTACGTTTAGCTGTAGCTCTTCTTTCTTTTTGAAGTGATAATTAATCTTCCTGCGGCAACATGTGGCTGTTATCATGCCCTATGTTTTCTCTCTCCGACGGTTCTAAACTCTAACCTATCTTGTTTTTTCGTCCAGACACATTATGTGTTGCTCCTCTGTTCATTCAAGGAACAACTCCAGCAGCATGTGCGTGTTCATGCAATGGAAGCAGTCATGGCTTGCTGGGAGCTCGAACAAACTTTGCAAAGCCTTACAGGTAGCTCAAGCTTTCTAGTTTAATAATGTTTGAGAGGAAAATTCTTTAGCTGCTGCTATTTGGAGTCCGCGTTATGTACAACTCTCTACTTATATTTGCTATGTTTTGCCGTTTTGTTCGTATGATTGTCGCGGACAGTAGGTTTCCATACAACCTATAAGGCAAACCATCTTACTAAAATTTCTCGCCACAAATAACATATTGACCATTCTCCCAATGTTTCTTTCCTTCAGAAATTGTCCAAATAACCATTCTCTTGTTGGTCTTGTTAGGTGCAAGGAAACTACAAACTAGCCAACATTGTTAGTACTCCATTTTGCACAGCATGCAACTGATGGTACCTTGTGAGCATAATTTCAACAGTGTTGTCCCAGTCAAAGTTTCCCCTATCACGTCTCTAGACTCCGTATGGTGCAGGCCCCTCAGGATAGTTAATAACTTAATATAGTACACTGTAATGGCTCTATGAAAAATTGAAAAACAAGAGAGTAATGGTAAGAACCACAATCACAACACCAGACGTTCCCTGGGGACAGTTTCACATTGCTTTTAGGAAGAGTAGCAACAGGTTTTGCGCTACTATCATTGCTACTTTTAAAAACTAGCCATAATTCCAATTAGTTAATAGGTTAGGTTCCTGAAGGTAGTAACCCTTGTAGTTATAGTGCAGAGGAATCATGTGTTCTAGAACACAATGCTTCCAAATATGCTTTTGCAGCTTAGTGTTTCTTGGGTACTGAAATCGTCGAGTGTGCCTTTATCTAGAGCTAGAAGAAACGTTCAGTAGGTGGTCCTTTATATTATGCAAAGAATTATTTGCAAAAATTTAAATGTATTGACCCACTTGCTACTGCATGTCCACACCTTCCATAGGTACTGTCAATGGCCCAGCACACACTAAAAACAGATGTTGGCCAAAATTACATACTTTATTTTTGTTCCCTTTCTTTGTTTCTCTTCTCTCTCTCTTTTTCTTTTTTTGCCTAGGTATAGTGGACAACTGACAACTAGGCATGTCAACATTGCCAGACTCAAATATGTTAGCATCAAAACTCGTATCAGTCTACCTACCAGAGAGTTGCCACAAACTTCCTTGAGGCACATAGATGCCTGAACACTTGAAAACTTGCCTGCAGAAAATTGTGAGAGTTGTATTCGTAGGAGTCCCTGATGATTAGCCGGGTCCAGATTTATTTCACATAGGGACTGTTGTCCTGAAACATGATTGAAACTTCTGTTTCTAATATACTATTCCTGCAGGGGCATCTCCTGGTGAGGGCACTGGGGCAACTATGTCTGATGATGAAGACAATCAGGTAGACAGTGAGAGCAACATGTTTGATGGAAATGAGGGGTCAGATGGAATGGGATTTGGTCCATTAATGTTGACCGAGGGTGAAAGATCCTTAGTTGAGCGTGTCCGGCAGGAGCTAAAGCATGAGCTTAAGCAGGTAATGTTGAAACATTTTATGTTTTTGGTAGTAATACAATGTTGTCTAAGCAAAACTTTCAATTTTCAGGGGTACAGAGACAAACTTGTGGATATTCGGGAAGAGATATTGCGGAAACGAAGAGCTGGGAAACTTCCTGGCGACACTGCTTCTACCTTAAAAGCTTGGTGGCAAGCTCATTCTAAGTGGCCATACCCAACCGTATGTGATCCTATCACTCCCAGCACCATTCCTAGTTACTCACGAGCATATTATTACTTTGAACACATGGATCCTATCACCCCCAGCACCATTCCTAATTACTCATGAGCATATTATCACATAACACTTGTTTAGGAGGAAGACAAGGCTCGACTGGTGCAGGAAACAGGGTTACAACTGAAGCAGATCAATAACTGGTTTATCAACCAGCGTAAGCGGAACTGGCACAACAATCCGGCATCATCCTCGTCGGACAAAAGCAAGAGAAAAAGGTACGGTCACAAGAAACTAGACTAAGCTTTTGCTTCCACATCCTTGACACATTTCTGGTTTCTGTTTACTGTATGCTTATGCTTGGAATGAAGGAGCAATGCAGGTGATGGAAACGCAGAACAATCCTGGTAGAGCATGGTCGCGGGACAAATTATACTGTAAATAATGCTTCTACCGTGAAGAACGCCATCATATTTGTTGCTCCAGAAACGACCTTGAGACCGGTGTTTCCTGAGCCCATATTCATACAAAGACGTCACACGATGAATAATGTTGCAAGTAGTCACATATACTAAATAACTTGTATAGTGAATAACTAGAAATTAGCATTCATCGTTTTGGTATTGTATAGTGCTATAATGTAATTGTTTGGTCGGACTGTCTCTTGTAAAATGGTGTAAGGTTCAAATGTATTTGACCTAGCATTCGATATTGTATTTTGTGATGTGAAAACCATGGAGTGTAATTGGATTCGTTTTGGGCTTTATCTGTGGAATAGAGAGTGTGTTAGTGTTGCCCTTTGTTCGGGCGTGTCGTGTTGTCAACTCATCATTGACTAAAAAGTACTGTATATATTGCTAACATGAGGTCGGACCATAGTTTCACGATATGTAATTTTTTGTATTCAATAAAACAATATATTGCTATAGATATTATATTAGTCAAAAAACAGTGTTGATGGATGTCCAATGACTAGATTTATACCCGTGTGTTGAATTGTTAAGTTGACTCTTTGATAGCACCACCGCATCTGCATCCAAGACTTCCTCGTGCAACGTACGGGACAAAAAATAATATGATAATAATTGTAGTTTACACATCTGGTGTATCATAAATAAAACCAATGTTTTGGGTACGATCTTCACTATAACATTTTTTTAGTAAGCAATCACAATCAAATCTTGCTGCTTCAGTTTTGGGGGCTTGTCTGGACGAATCATGGACGATGAACTGTGTACGATTGAGTCGTGTTGGCAGGCAACAGATCAAGTTCAAGTGATCAAGGTGTAGTTGTCAAACGCTGATGAGTTGGATTGGATTGTATAGCTAAGCTACCAGATATATCCTATTTCTGAATTCCAACAATCAATTCAGTGATCTGATTTGAGTCATCTAATATTTTCTTGTAGCTGGTTTCTCCAGGGATTGGACATTTAGATTTAGTAACAGTAAAATAATGAACCGTTCTCATGACCTCGTATCTTATTGTGGTCTGAAGATGTTTTCTTATAAAACTAAGTCACAAAAAAGGTGTTTTCTTATAAAACACTGAGGCATTATTGTCATATTATAATAGTCCTTTTACTGCTATTTTAGTTTTTTTTCCTATTGTAGTATCAAACTTTATATCTTTTATACATTCAAATGCAAGTATCACCACTATATGCTCATTTATCATATTATAAATAAATGAGAAAAATATCAAAGCTTAATTGGTCCATAATCTAATGTTCACCTAAGGGTTCTCAAAACTATAGAGACAGTCTTGGCTGGCTGCTGAGCATTTTTATCAGCGATGAAAAATGTGTATGATTGATTTTGGTAACTTTGATAACGAAGTGGTTCTTTCTGTGAAGGAGATGAATGGCTTTTAGGTGTGCTACTGCCAGGTGCTTTATCATAGGAAATGCGAGCAAAAAGAGAATCCTGTTAACCTTTATGGAATGCTGGCATCTCCGAAATGATCAGATTCATGGTAAAGATGATGCGACAACCGGAGGTTCAGACGTTCAATTCACTTCTTTAGAACCACTGGGATTCACTGCGCATGGTCCTGCAAAAGGGAGATATAAAAGGAAAGAAAAGAAAGAGCATATGTGAAGGAACGATTGTGCTAGTATTTGTGATTTGTCAGAATGGACAATACAAACTATCCGGAACATTGTTTTTTCACTGTATAGGTGAGAATTTGTTCCACGGATAAGGGGAAAATTGTTCCATCAGGAAGGAAAATTTGAAGTAGCAAAAAAAAAGGAAGGAAAACTTTGATTCATGACAAACTGACCAGTTGGGAAGAGAGAAATTGCTCCACGGGACATGGAGAAAACAAAGTTCGGTTTTTACCCGGAGATGTGTAATGACTTCCAGACTCCATTCCAGACGCATCCGCTTTCTCTTATCAGGACACCTTTAGTAATGACAATCAGGTATGGACTATTAGATACCATCTCATCGTGTATATCTTATAGATGGTATAGATATACTATCTCGTCATGTATGTCTCACATGTAAATATGTTCTTAATTCATATATCTTCTTTCCTGCCAAAATAGACATGGAGGAGTAATATCTCTGCCGCATTAGGATGTACTCCCTCCGTATCCAAAAAAGATGACGTTTTAGAAAAGGTCTTGGTCAAACATTGATAATATAAATCATGAATAACTTCTAAATTATTAAGTTTGAAAATATGAAAACTATATAAATAGATTTGTCTTCAAATATATTTTTATAATAGTATACATATATCACTTTTTAATAAATATTTTTATAGAAAAATAAAGTCAAAATCATGCGTTAGAGACCGTGTCGTTATCTTACACATCAATTTTTTTTAAGATATGGAGGGAGTATAAAGTTTAGCCCTTCTCTTCCCACTAGCTCAAAGGTTTTTGACATGTCTCTTCTTCATATAGGCCTTCGGATCGTCCGCGACCCGCGGCGACAGCCTAAGCGTCAACTGGGCTTTTATAAGGAAATATGGGCTGAATCTGCCTCGGCTGACCCCAAACCAGCTACTGATGGACGTCGGCAGCCCGCTATAGTGTAGTATTTCATGCCTCTGCGTGTCTGGTACTCCCTGCTTCCGTGCCAGCTGGTCTAGTGCTGTGCAGAGCCGCACTGCATATGCCGCCGTGTCTTGTGAACTTGTAGCTGTATTGTATTGTATTGTATGGCCTGCACAGTACGCGTCCGGTAGGTGCACGAAATGCATGGGTACAGACACTGAGACACACTACAGCCCCTTGGTCGCTGTTAGTTGGGGATGTGGGAGTTTCGTCATGAACGCCGCCGTGGTCGTATTCATATACTAGTTCCAAAAAGCAAAAACAGATACCTTTGTTATTATTATCTTGGGTGAGATCCAAGAGCACTCGGTGGCGTGGTCGATCGAGAGATCTCAGGCTAGTTTTCCCAGGGACGCAAATGCATGGATGAACGGGACTGGAACACTTGAGAATACTTGCAGTGCAGCTGCTTCCAACAAAGCTGGGGAAACTCGATAAGATCCCGGTCCCTTTTACCCCGATTCCCCGGGATCACGAAAGGAAACAAGAGCCCTTTTTTCTTGTCTTGGCTGGGAAAAAAAAAAAAAAAAAAAAACTTCCGCGTTCGCGAGGGGCGACCCGCGATGCTGGATCTGGGTTCCCCACGGTGGCGTCGTGGAGAGTGCAGAGATTTTCCCCAAGCTGGTGTGGGCACGCACGGTCAGGGATACGATACGCCCCACTTGCCTTTGCCCATGGGATGGATGGACATGGACGGATCGGCAGATGCGGTTCCGCAGTTGGCGCGAGCGCACACGCAGTACACGGCAGCGCGCACGGGTCGTGCGCCCCATACGTGACAACGCCAGATCACGGCGTGCGGGGTCATGGATGGTGGGCCACGCCTCCCTCCCGGAACTGAGGGGGCCCTGCGTGCGTCGCCGTCGCCATCACGACTGCACGGCCGTCGACTAGCTGCTCCCTGCGTTGTCTTCGCCCCGGCTGCCTGCTGACTCTGCCGTCCCCGGCAAAGCCCCGAGCGCCGGGAAGGCCCTAGAGGGTCACCGGCCGTCAATGATAGGCCGGGGCCCCTTTTTTCTGGACGGGGAGGCGCCATACGGCGGCGGCGCGGCGAGGTCTGGCAGCGGTGGCGCGCAGGTCCGGCGCTCGGGCTGGGGAGGAGAAAGAGAGAGAGAGGGAAGGAGAGGCGCGGGCGCGTGCTGATGCCAGGCTTGCCGCGCCAGGCGGCTTGGTGCGGCAAGGCGAGCCCCTTGCCCGGCCACGCGAGCGGGCTGGTACCACGCTAGGACGCTCTGCCGCGCCATTGCATGTGGCGCGACAGTATGGTTTTACCACGCCACAAGCATTGACGCGGCCACAAAGTGTTAGACTTAAAAATAAAAAAGGGTGTCAGTTTTAAAATATTTTTAAAAAAGGGTTAATAAAAAAAAATCTCCTCTCGTTCCGGGCAGACAGGACACAGGAGCATGAGGAACAAGGGCTGCCAAGATGCAGCAAGCAAGGAAGCACACATCTGGATTCTGGAGAGTGGAGACAATGCTCCAACCAAAAGACATGCACCAAAACAGCTCAGAGTTTACAATGGCACCGGGGGATTTTGGGTTTCAGTATATAGCACTATAACTCAATCACAAATCCAAAGCAGGTCTTGTTACAAGCAGGACCTCACTCTCTGTTCCCAGACTTGTAATATACCAACAAACCATACTTACCCAACCAGTTCACATTCTAACCGACTGACCTGACTGACAGACCAACAGTTTCCAAGTAACCCAATTATTACCCCTGAAAAGGGTGAAAAAAGAAGAAAATGAAACAATGATAATAATATCGGACTCCTCTATAACGGACTCTAGACTAAAGTAACTTATTGAACGCACCTCATCGACCAAAACGGTATGAATGAATGAATAGGCACCTGCTGCGTCCATTGCGACACTTTGTAGACACACGGCGGGTAACTTTTGATTACAATATACGAACAAATGAAGGGTATGAACAGATCCTAGGCATATATGGCAGGTGGCGAACTGCTCCATGGATATAACCTGCAAGTTTGACGACTGCTGCTCCGGTACAACTTCTGCATATTGCTGGCCCTTTAGTGTTGTACCTTCTGGGATGCTGCCATGGAGCGCAGCCTGCTCGCAATCTCTGTGAAGCTTGGCCGCTCAGATGGTTCTGTCGACCAGCATTGCTCCATTAGTGACCTCCACTCTGGGTCACAGGAGTCGGGCACGGCTGGCCGTAGAGTATTGCTCACAATGCCACCTGCATACAAAAGGGCAATTTTAGGTTTCGAATCAATAAGGATTGTTGACCACATCTACTGCAATAGAATTCCCACGGGCTAAGCAACACTTATGCCACAGCAGATTTGTACCCACCTATTATAACACCATAGTGTAAATCTGCATATGGCTCTTCTCCTGTTAGCAGTTCCCAGAGAACAATCCCAAAAGAGAATACATCAACCTGAGGCCAGCATAGCAACATTTGTCAGTTCTAAGTGAACTTGAAAGAGTCAGCATGTCAACGTTTATGTGTCAATTCTATGTGAAGTTCAAGTGCCAGCAGAACCCAAAGAATAGTCCAAATCATACGTGTATTGAAGAATAGAAACCAACTATCACACCTTTTCTGAGACCAAGCTGCTGCTACCATTCAGAAGTTCTGGGGCCATCCATGGAAGTGTTCCCCGGACACCTCCAGAGATGAGGGTCTGACACTTCACTTTTGAAAGCCCAAGATCACCAACCTACATATATAGGAAAAGAGCCACTGTTCAGTGTTACCCAAATGACAGAAACCAATATCCCTATGTGCTTAGCATGCTAAGATGTTAATACATGGCATCCAACCATAATAGCATGCAAAATTTAGATAGCAAACAAGCAATTCTATTCCAAGTGCCAACAATAGGATGTGTCAGTTAAGCCACAAGGCCACAATGATCTCCAGCTAAGGTGTTTAGTCCTAGATTGTATAGCGATAAACATCATTTGTGTTGTAAGACTTTTCTTTACGCGGCATCGAGAGTCCATGATAGAAACTGCTAGATCGAAGCATACATATTACATGTTCATCCAAGTGCCAATGAGAAACCTCAGTTTGTGATCCCCATCGAATGTGTATAATTTTAGAGACACATAACAATTTTGCTTAAGTAACAAGTATCATCCATGGACAATAGTCCAGACCTATCAGCAGTTCTTGAGCTGCCAAACTAAATGCTCATCTCATAATAGTAACAAGTAATATACTTCAAACTTACAAAAGCATTTTGTTTTACAGCAACAAAAAACAGCGCTCCTAAACATGGAAAGTTGATACATGATAGTCACCCTATGTCAACAAACTGAATATGACAGACAAGAGAAGACAGTGATCTAGCAATTAAGTCCAAGAATAGAATAATAGGATTGACTATGATGCTTACCTTGCATATTGGACGCTGAGGGTCCCTTAAATTAACAAGCAAATTGTCACTTTTCAGGTCGAAGTGCACAATGTTTTTGCTATGCAAGTATTCCATTCCAAAGGCTGTATCCATGGCAATAATTAATCTCTTACGTCGATCAAGAGTTCTGCCCAGAAAAAAAAAAAAAAAAAAAAAAAAAAACATCAGCACCATGTAGCACCATATATCAATACAGAAGGTGACTTATTTGCAATGTAAAAGGAACGGACTTGGCATTCTTTAGCAAAGCTGTCCTAAGTGAGCCATTGACCATATATTCTGTAACTGTGGCAATGGATCCCCCAGGTCCATCAAGAACAACACCATAAAAAGCGACAACATTTGGGTGGTGCAGATCGGCAAGTTTAGATGCTTCATTCCAGAAGTCAAACCGCTGAAAATATTCAAGGAATATCAATATACAGACAACCTTAAGCAAAAACAAAGATGTGAAGTATGAGAACAAACCATCTTTTCTTGCTCAGATGGTTTCCCAGCAAAACATCTATCATTGATTCGTTTTATTGCAACATCAGTGCCTCTCCATTTACCATGATAAACAGTTCCAAAAGTTCCAGAACCAAGCTCTTGGAGCTCTTCAAGGTCATTGTTCTTTATAATCTGCAACAGCCATGGATGCAAAATGTCATAACCATGGTAGAATATTAAAGATGAACCCGCTTAATAAGCTATACCATAATGCCAACCTGTAAGCGTCCATCTGAAACTGGAAATCCTGAAATCAAATCTGCTGGCCTGCTCTTGGAAGCCTGCACACTTTCCATGCTTAGCATTATGGCTAACATAAATGAGGACATTTAGGAACATCCAGATAATCAGTTCCTAACCTCACTGGGCTGGACTTCACCTTCTACTTTATCGGTAACGGCCCCAACTCCTTCATTTACCAGAGGTTGAGGCTCGGCTGACTGAGCTTTAGATGTAGCTAACCCATCCTCCATACTCAGTAAATCTGGGTTAGAGATATCATCACCTAGATTGATGATCGACGTGAATAAAACTCACCATTATATTGTTTCGTAGTAAAGTATTATTAAGAATGGAATATTTGTGATATAAAAGGAATGTGTTGCACCTGTACCTCTGTGATCTGACTGTTTCTGGAGAGAAACCTCCTCAGCTGGAATATTCAAATCTGGCGCTTTGCAGTTCAACAAAGTGTTGTGTGGATGGGGATCCTTTGGGCTGATGTTCTCTCTGCTTGCTACCCTCTTAGGTCTTGGTGGCAGTGCATGTGCATTTACAGCTGTTTGATCCACATTTGGAGCATGGTTTGCCAATGCTGCTGTCGGCAACTGAACTGTGTTTGGAAGGGCTACGACTTCATGTGGAGCTTCCTTGTGATAAACTTCAGGCGGAACATCTCTTCTCTCACTTACTGGATTAACAGTGGCATTTGGATAGACCATATCAATACCATAAGTTGATTGGGGCAATCCACCAGGTCCGACTGTAGCAACAACATAACTAGAATAGGGTCCCCCAATGCTCATCATATGTGGCATATGGCTCATATTAACATGCTGGACATTGTGCAGATGAGAGCTGGCCACAGAAGGTGGTGGTGCAGATTCAGTTTGAAGCAATACCTTTGGTTCACTAACATCAAAAAAAGTATTGGTGTTGCTTGGATGAACCTCATTTGCTCGGGTATCTGGCCAGGTACTACTATGCTCTGGATGACCCTGAGAGTGATCTGGCACTGCATTTTGGGGTAAACCACTGTCAGGAGACATTGCAGGTTTCCTTTGTTCAGTAGATCCAGAAACCTCATTGGGGCTCATCCGGAGTGAATCCATCATCCTGTCCACATTTGCCATGTATGTTGGCACAGCCACAGGTGCAACTGGAGGTGCATTGTCATGATACACCTGCCCATCCTCACGATGCCTTGAATTGCCACTTAGACTACCTTCACCAGCAAGCGGGTTATTGGGACTAGCAGGCTTCACTGGATACTGAGGCATCCCATGACCAGAAGGTAGCTGCTGCTGCTGCGACTGCGGCATAAATTGATGATGAGAGCTCACAGCATCAGCATGGGCAGAATTTGGAGAAACTACTCTGTCCTTCTCGCTAGGAATCACAGGAATATGGCTAAACCCATACGTTGACGCCAACTGTTGTGGCGGCATATGCTGCTGCGGCGGCTGCTGCACATACACATGTTGATGCAAGCCAGTTGGATCAATGAGCACTGAGTTTGTAACCCCTTCCATCTTGGGAACATACACCCTCTCCTGCGGCACTGGATGCATATGTGTGTATCCATAAGCCCCCATTGGTGCCTGAACACCCCTCTCCGGCATCATCATCCTTGCCACATCTTCAGGTCGCAAGCTCATGAACACAGGCCCAGGCTCAGGAGCAACCCCTCCATGCACCTCATTGCCATACTCATTCACCACCGGATCAGAGTGGGCGTGAGGCAATGCCTTCAAGCACATGTGGCAGTCGTCCAATCTTGCCCCGTGACCTGGCGGCTGCTGATTTAGACCCTGAATGGCATCTCTATGATCGTTCATGAACACAGGAGGCAGCGGTGGCAGCTGCGACAGTGGTTGCCTGTACCTCGCTGCCTCCGGATGGGGATGTGTAGCTACCTCTGGATGTGGATGTGGATTCGCCTGGGGAGCCCTCCCTTCAGCAGCAATCTCCTGTGGCTTCACCTGTACAGGAGCAGGAGCAGCATTGCTGAAGACATCAACAAGGGGCGGAGGTGCCACCCCAGCCCCACTGATGTTCGATCTCGCAGCATCATTTGAGCTAGTGGAGGTGGGGGAGAGCGCAGTTGGAGACCCAGGGCCGCCGCCGCCGCCGCCGCCGCCGCCACCTGACGGTGCTGGAGGGGGCAGCCCCCCGTCAGAGTACTGCGTGGAGGAGAGGCTCGCGATGCTGTCCTTGCGAACAATGCCGTTCACGGCCTCCAGGTACCGAAGGCCCGCGTCGAAGCTCCCGGTGTCCAGCTCGTCCCCGCCGGCGGCGCCGCTGCCGCCCGCCGCATCCAGGATGGGGAATATGAACACCCTCAGCTTGGGGCTGGCGCCGCTGAGCTTGTCGTACTCCTCGACCATGTTGTCGAGATCCTCCGGCGAGGACACGGAGATGAGAGCGTCGAGGCCTTCGTCGGGGAGCTGGTACTTGACGGCGAAGTGCGGGCCCGTGGCGCCGCCGTACGCGTCGGCGAGCCGCGCGAGGAGGTCCGGCAGCGACACCCCGCGCGGGACGGACACGATCCGGGTGTCCCCGCCCGCGTACCGCAGCGTGCCGTCCCCCGGGCGCGGGAGGATGCGCCCGCCCAGGCTGCACAGCAGCTTCATCCTCTCGCCGCCCCCGCCGCCGCCGACGCTACCGCCGTCGTCCGACGCCCCGGCGGTGGCGGCCATCCGCGCCGGCTGGGCCCACCACCCCTCCCCTCCCCTCCCCTCCTGTGCGTCCCTCCCCCCTGCTGGATCTAGCCTCGGACTCCACCCACGAATCCAAACCCTAGCCCCCGCACGGCCCCGAGGCGGTGGCGGTTGCGCTGGCGCGGGCGGAAGGAAGCGCAGAGGACTGGAGCGGCGACTGGCTCAATGCTCAGCTCATGGCGTGGGCCGCGTCGTCGCTTGGTTTGCGGGGAATGGGAGGGAGTTGAGGTGGGGGCGGAGGGAGGGGGGGACTAGACCTGCGTCTGCGTGCTCGCGTCGGATTACTGAAAAACCCTTGGCTCGCTTCGGTGGCTGCTTTTCTTCTCACTTTCGTTTTCTGGTTTTCTAATACTCTTTCTTTCGGCGGCGGTTTTCCTTATGCACGAGGTTTGGAGGGTCCGGAATTGTTTATTTATTTATTTATTTCTGGCGTTTTTTTCCCCCTTCTGTTTCTGCTTTTCTCTGGTTGTTGTTGGATTATATGAATTATTTATTGCTATAATAACAAAGTTTTTTTTTGCTTTACTATTGTCCGTTGAAAAGAGTTGTGTGTGAAGATGGCATAACTAAAGGATCTTTCATATGAAAGGCTATATGTGTTTCCATTACAGCTGATAGTTTCCAGTTATTAGAGATTACTTTGATAACACGTCAGATTTAACGTACATATCTAATGTTTCCGTTAGAGTTGATGGTTCTTTTCCTTGTTATTGGAGGACTACTTCCATGACACGTCGATTCTAACGCACAGATCTGAGATAGAGGCTCCGTTCCGTGAAGCTGAAAAAGCGCTGAAAAGCAC
This sequence comes from Eremochloa ophiuroides, assembly GCA_038502445.1. NCBI lineage: Eukaryota > Viridiplantae > Streptophyta > Magnoliopsida > Poales > Poaceae > Eremochloa > Eremochloa ophiuroides. Next base: position 97,094,486 of record JAHLJS010000003.1, read on the forward strand.
TGAAGTGCTGTAGAAGTGCTGAAATCTTGTGAGAGGAAAGTACTGCTGAAGTGCTGAAAAATAAACGCTTATCCCTCCAGCCGAACGCAGCCAGATTCTCTAGGTAAGCCAGAACATACAAGTGTGCATGTGTATTTGTTGTTATAGGTCGTATACGACAAAGGAATCTATGTAGCGTGTATATACAAATGTGTTTGTACACTTGCCGTCGTACACTGTATACGGCAATCGATCTATGTAGTGTATATGATGCATAAGCTAAATGTAAAACCATTATCTTGACGACAAGTGATCTTTTACCATTAAATCGAGCCCTCCAAAGTACATGGTGACGTTACTAGAACTTTCGTGACATCACGGATGCCGTTTATATAGTTCTCATAATACCAAATACATATACTTTATTTAATACGTATTTTATCAGTTTCTAGCCTTGCGTGTTAGAAAATGTGATTGTGCACTTGCCAAGGTGTTCTAGAGAGAATACTTCTAGGATTAAGATCTATGTAGAACTCTGTATACATAGATATACATGTACTTTCTAATAGTAGAAATCAAGAACAAGTAGTATATGCATAGATAAATTACGGGCAACAATAAGATGACCAATTAGGATGTGACATTGAGTGGAACAATGTTAGTGAATTCGGATACGAAATCAAGAGCCGTTGTAGATGGAGATGAAAGACGAGGAGTCAAGCAAAGCGACTTAATTGGAAGATGAAGACGTTGTTGTTTGATAGACAATAATGAGAATGATATAGTTTTTATGTGATTACTAAGATTTATACCTCTCTATAAGAGCTTATAACTATACAACTACCACTTAATAAATATCTAAAAATGTCATATCTCATATTAGAGACACAAGAAATAAATTGAGGAGCCAACATCTTCTTTTTTGGCATCTTCATTTCATTATCTCCCTTTTTGTTTGGCTTTTCATTGTAAAAATGTTTTTACTTTGCTTACTGTAACAGAACCGTCTAAATCACATGGCCCACAGGCACCTGTCATTGTCGATAATGACCTCTGACAACCGGGCCCGTGTCCCAAATGATCTAGAAGGTCCTGCCGGACTACATTAGCACCCATTTTTCTCTGACAGGATCCCATTGCGAAGCCATTACAGAATTACAATATTTCATAACAGATTACATCAGAGTAAAACGCGAAAAAATTATAAAGTACTTAGATTACAAACCATTCGTCCAAATAAAATTTAAGTACAGTTATTATAGACCATAATTAAAAGTAGGTAGCAATGGAACGACGATACAACATATTAAATACTTAATAACAAGAACCCTGCCCACGGGTCCAACCTTACTCCTCCTCACTTCCCTCCTGGACGACTATCACACAGCAGGGGGCGAGGTAAACCTCCGACTACTGTATCCCTGGAATATGGGGTTAACAAACCCTGAGTACTGAGGTATTCCGCAAGACTTACCCGACTAAAGAAAAAGGAGTAAGACTCAGGAATGCAGGCTGAGGGGAATCAAGGTAAGGCTTGAGCAAGAGTCAAAGAATTTTGCAGAAAAGCATTATTATCCTATTTCAATATTTTATCTCAAATCTTAATTTTAAGCATAGTACATAATTTCAAATTCATCATTATATTTCATCATACTTTCCAATTCTTAAATCATTCTCAAAACACTTAGTTCCGAACCACTTTTCAATTGTAGGTCAAAGGATCAAGTCTCCATATCTGAGGAACAACGACGATTCGAATCGATTAATACCCAGCTAGGGATCCCTATCCACACTGCATATGTAGCACCTAAACTTGCATATGCCAACCCCGGCTACCACGGCTTTTCCCAAAACCTGAACCGGTCCTACGCCACCCGAAAACACAGTATTCCTCTCCTCTCTAGGCACGCCGGCTACGAGGGTATACGCTGCTCTCGCCATATCTCCACTCCCAGTGCGTGGTTGTCGGTTCAAATAGTAGAGCCATCGGAGTCAGGGCTTCCCGTAGTATGTGGCTAGTTGCAAAGTCTTGATCACAGCAGGCCTACAACAAACGGTCCCTAATTCTTTTTTCACCGGCGACATTGCATTGGGACTCTAACCCAAATACAAGTATCCCAACGATTTTCAAATCTCTTTCCCGCCGATGGTCAAGCATTGGGACTCTAACCCAAATTCACAACCAACGAACAGAAAAAACCCCTTTCCGTCAGTAACGATGCATTGGGGCTGCTACCCAAGAACACAATTCCCGAGCGGACTCATAGCCCTTTCCTTTCCCATGATTCATTAATATCACATCTCCATAAGTCAAAAATTAGCCTTTTATGCAAATCTAAATTGATTAAGCAGGGCTAAATAATTTTCGAACATTTTCATTTTAAACAGGTTTCCAAGGGCAATATATATCAAGGCAGGTAATACAACAATATAGGTGACAATCAACTCCTAACAACCTAATGCAATAATTAACTCAAGTTATAAATATTTCATTAAAACATAAGGCGGGGCTGAATGCACCGGGGCTTGTCTTGGATTGCGTACAGCGTCGGGTCGGGCTCGGTCCCGCAAATGTCGAATCCCTGGACGACCTCGGGAGTCACCTCCTCAACAGTGGCCTCAACCTTGATCTCCTCGGTGACGGGGCACTACACGTATGCAATGATGCATGCATAACATGGTGTGAACAATAATGAATACAATACACAATAGTAAACAATATTAATCCTTAAGTACAACTTTCCTTCACGGTAAAGTTATAAAACATTTTTCATAAGGTAAAGTGGTGTTTCCGTATTTTATTTTTATTGACCATTTTAACAGTCATAGAAAGCCGCTACACAGCTTTACTATAACTTACCTAGTGACAATATTACTTTTGTCAAGGATCACCATGGTGAAAGATCCTTGAACCCAACCAATCCAAAAACCACACAAGCCTATAGGGATTATTTGTTTAAATTCAGTTTATTATCTATTACTCCAACATTTAATCAATAGATGACCAAATAGCTTCGATTTGAATCCAAACTTAACCAACAGACAGGTCTTACCCTACATCAGTGCTATATCAATTTTCATAATTTTTGGATTAACCTAGAATTTATTAAACTTGCTCAAAGTTGCATTTAGCAATTAATGTGCTGATTTTTAGTTCCTACAGAAAGTTTCCAAAACTTATATTTGATATTTTTTTTAAATACTACATGCTACAGAGAGCATACACAAATATTTTCATGATTTTTAGCGCAACACAAATATTCCTATAAAAAGAACAAACTGCTAGTACTATTCATATAATCCAAAAATGGAAAAACACATTTAAATCACCGCGAAAATGGAAAAAACGTTTCGGCCCAAAACGGCCCACCACAGAACAGGCCGCCCCTAACTCGGCCTGCCCTGCACCCGCGCTGGCGTATTTGCAAAAGAAACCCCGAAAGACTCAGTTCTCATCCCGCAGGTCCAATACCCACTGTTCACATGAGTCATACACTTTACAAATAACCCCTTGAAGTTTCTTTTCTTTTAACCCGAGGCCCCTCCCACACTCTCACAGGCGCTGACCGGCGCTAGCTCGCCGCCGGCGGGGTCTCCGGTACGAACGACTGTGCCAACATGTTCCCAAGAGTCTAATGTACCCATAGAGATTGGTATTAGGGCTACTGGGACCTAGGGTTTTGCCCAGCCACGAGCATGGCGGCCCGGCCGCTGCGGCATGCCGCACTCCGGTCATGGCGGTAGCGTTCGAGGTTAAGGGCGCAATCGATCCAGGAGCTCACCATTGCTTCGTTTGATTAGAAGGTCGAGCTCGAGGCGGTGCAGAGGCGTGAGTGTGACGACGGCAGCGGCTGTAGCGACGTTCACCGGCGGTGTGCTTCCTGTTCCGACGATCCTAAGGGACAAAACGGAAAACCATCGCCAGCATGAGCCTCACCATGGACTAGAGAGTCCAAAACGTGAGACCGAGGAAGAAGAGGCTCACCGTAGCAAGCTAGTCGCGTGGGGAATGGCTGCGGCAGTGCTCCGACCACCCGCGAGGACGACAACGAGCGTTTCGGCACGTACGGGGCACTACGGCTTGCACCACTGGATGCAATCGAAACGCAAGGGAGCTAGCTAGCTGGCTACGAGATAGAGAGGGTGGTGATGGCTCGGTGAGGGTGAATTTCGCCGGGCACCGAGGCAAGCACGACGGCGACCGGGAGGGAAGAAAAGGAGAGGGAGGATGACCGTTGCCATTTAAGGGGTAGAGGAGAGGGGATATGGTCGATTCGCGATGGCGCGGGGTCCCCCACACGCGCGGCTACGCCGCGGAGCACGATCCCGGTCGGCACGGGCGGCACGGCGGGCGGTCGTGCCTGTGCACGAACAGGAAGGAGGCAGGACATTGTAGCAGCTTAAATGCCTCTCAACTCGGTTTTTTATCAAATTAACCAATTTCTGTGCATCAACTCAAAAAAGTGTAAATACCAAAATTGTAGGATTCCAAATTCTGAACAACATTTGTTTTGGAACCAAATTCAAATTTTGAATAATTTTGAAGATATTTGAAAGGGGGTAAAACTACTATTTGAATTATATTTCTAATCCAATTAAATTCTCCAATTTTTTCTTACTACATGAAAATCTTCAAATATAAAAGTTGTCCTATTTGTTGAGCTTGACAACTTTATTAAGGAAGTTTAGTCAGATCCTTAATAGCTTTGAATTTAGTATTTCAAATTTGAATTTCAAAGTAGTAATTAGGGTTTAATTTGAATTTCTATCGAAGAACTTTAAAATTACCCAAAATAAAAGTTGTTCCATTTTAAAAGATATACAACTTTTATTAGACACTTTCATCAGATTCTAAGTAGTTTTTGATTTAGGGTTTTAGGGTCCGATTAGGGCTTAATTTAGATTTTCCTTTTTATTTTATTTTTGATTTTTGATTGGGAATTCAATTGCGCAATCCACATCATTCATAATTAGGTCACTCTAAGGTCCCTAAGCACAATCATATGTAGGTACTTAAAATAAACATGGTGACATGGCGTTTTTAATTAGCCGTAATACCCGGGGTATTACACTTATAATGTTTGTGCTTTGCAGTTAGTTGGTTAGGTGGAAGAGAGTTGTGTGTGACTAGTGTGAGACATGATATGGAAAGGACCTTTCACATGAAAAGTAGTGTTTCAACTAGAGCCAATGGTTGTTTCCCTACTAGAGGATTGCTTTGATGACATGTTGAATCATACTATATATATATATATATATATATATATATATATATATATATATATATATCGACTACCTATAGGTTGAATAAAGTTAGGTTTAGAACCGTTATCCAACAAATAGAAATTGATATTTTTGCATGTTAAAAAGTAGTTATCTAAAGTATGTGGTTATTTACTAAAGCTTTTGTGTAGTAGTGTATGCCCTTTGTACTTTGCCATGATTCCAAATATATACTTTAAATGTAATTTTTTTATCAATTTCACTTTTATTTATTATTGGTTTGCACATTTTTCTACCAAGGTTAGGGTTCTACGATAAGGCTGTAGGAGTAAGGCTTGCCAAATATGTAGAGGGAGGATGGATGGTAGAGATATTTTCAATTTAGTGGCAATCTATAACTCTGTAAGGTCCGAGTTGGCTAGAGGAGGGGTGAAAAGACTAGATTAAAATTCTACAATTTACTCAAGCATAAAGTAGCGAAACGTGGAAATCTAATGCGACAAGTAACCTAGACAAGCTACCTACGCAAAACTAGTATTTCTAAGCACCTAAGCTACACAAGGAGCAAGCAAATAAGCAAACTAACAAGCTAGAGCTACATTAAACACAAAACATGCTACACAAGACAACTAGTTAGGTGCTCAAGTAAAAGAGAAGAGTTTGGGCATTATAGCTTTGTCTTGGAAGAAGAAACCAATCACCGGAAGAAATCCAAACACTCACTTGAGGATGAGGATCACAATTAGAACACAAAAATTTATTCCTCGGGGTTCACGTGCTTGCCGGCACGTGACGTTCCCGTTGTGTCAACTTCAAGCGGTGGTCCGGTGGCTAATCGGTATCATACACTGAACCTACACAGCGCACCACAAGGACCTACCACGAAGGAAATAGTTCAATGACACAAGCAATCCACTAATGTTGTCTTTGAGCACTCCGCTCGGGGTAGACACAAACCTCTCACAATCATTGGTGTGAGGTCGCTTCTTCACACCTTCTTTCCACCTCCAAACTGGCTAGGTGACGGAAATCATCAAGAGTAACAAGATTTACTCCGCCACCAAGCCACTAAATGCTTTTAGATGCAAGAGATAAAGAACGCTACACTTGGATCACTCTCTGCCAATCAAAATCTCAAGTTGAATCAAGAGGAGAGAGTCGGAGGGAGTGTGCTAGGCTCACAAGAGACTTAGAAAGATCAAAATGCGCAAGAGAGATGCCCTAAGCCAGCCATACTCCTATTTATAGCGCACTCTGAAAAGCTAGTCGGTTTTGCACTGACTACAAGGGCACCTGGACGCGCCCACAGGTCAACTCTTTAAACGTCGCTCGTCAAACAACTTGTAAGAGCCTTGACCTTAGGTGACATAGGAGTAGTTACTTCATCATATCCTTATTAAAAATACAATTGGGACCGAGAGTGTATGCACATGCAGAATCTTAAGTGGTCTGAGTTCATTAATGTGGGATGCTTCTTCAGGTGGTGCAATCGCGTGGCTTGATTCTTAAGATGTGCTCAGGAGGTGGCTTTAGCATCCTAGTACTCCCCTAAAGCAATTTAAGTTGTGATCTGATATCCTTCTTGCTTTTTAAGCCAAAGCTAAAGAGGCCACTCAGTATATTGGTGAGTTTGACAACTCTGAGTGGAAAAAGGTAGTAGGTCGCTATCTAGGAAACTAATGTCTCATCTGTCCCAACATTTCATCTTTTTTTCTTCGTTCTAATGAAAAACATCTCTAATTTTGCAAATGCTGAAGATTGTCATGTCTTTCTAGGTATCGCTCACTGTGACAGTGGACAAACTACCGATAGTCATGCGATGTCATGTCCAAAGGAGAATTAGTTGTGGTTACAAGCCGTTTAATCAATTAATTTGATGCTACATGCGGATCCCACACAACAAAACTTCGTAACTTATATCTGATCCTATTGGATTTAGATTTGTAAATATTTTTTTCATTTTAAATTATAAGTTGATTTGGTTTTTCTAAGCATATATTTTTACTGTATACCAAGATATTTTGTATACATAAAAAAATATGTATCTAGAAGAGTTAAAGTACTTGGTTTCAGTGATTAAAGTTTAATCTCTGTAGCATTGAACGGTTGGATACTAATTAGAAGTATTGTATATATACTAATTATAATACTAATTACATAGATAGAGTCATAGAGACTAATTTACGGATTTATTAGATATAAATAGTCCCTGATGCGATGGGAACTTAAACTTGAATCTTTAAAACCAACACCCTCTAGAGATGACGTGCGCGAGCTGTGAACCAATGATGTTGTGCCGTAGCCCAGCTCTACATAGTACACATTCCTTTTTTGGACCTTCAATACACACCACCATCTGCTTCTTTATGCAAGAATATGTCAGTTCTAAGCTAGTTGTCACTAATCATCTCGTCGGGCTAATCAGATGACCGCTGGGCCCGACAGAAAGATGAACCCTAAAATTATCCTGCAAAAAGCGAGAGCATACAGGAGGAACGGAACGGAAGGGAAGGCACGCCCGGTGGGGCCAAGCATGCATGGAGGCTGTTGTGTCTGCAGCCAGGAATGCTGGTGCCGGCTCCAACCAGTAGTAGCTCACTTTACCAAAGCATTCTCTGCGCCAGCAGCTTCCTCAATCCTCACGGCTGATGTAATCATGCGCGTTGATCGTCTTTTTAACCTCCATCTGTACAACGGTATGGCTATATCCTAGTAGTATGCTCCCTACGTCCCTATTTAATTGTCACCGTTTATGTGCGTGCCATAAGTTTGACTCGATTTGTAGAAAAAACGTGCGACATCTGTATGTCCAAATAAATTTGTTAAAAAACTAGAAAGATCTTTCTAATGATATTAATTATATACCATGAATATTAATATAATTTAATATGTATTTAGTCAAAGTTGTTTCTCAGGAAGCGAAAAGCGATAAATATTTAAGGACGGAGGGAGTATGCAAGTAGGGCTAGGTTGCATTGAGGGCGTCCCAATAGCATTTACACAAACGCTTGCTGATGTGAAGGCTAAATATAATTTAAGGCTCTGTTCGTTTGAGCTTATAAGCGATTTATTCATACTTCTTTTTAGCTCTGAAATTAATTTTCAGCTTTCAGTTTCCAGGTTTCAGCGAACAGAGCCTAAAATTAAAATTAAATAGTAGTGGCAAGTATGTCAGTGACTTGGAAAATCTCAGCTCTTGGGCGCGCGTCAGCTCGGTGAATCTCATTCTCTCTCCACCTAATTGGGTAGACGCTGCTCCGAGCTATTCGCTTGAGCTGAAACATAAATGTTGATTTTGATTTCTGTTGATTTGTTATAAAAGAAAAATATTATTCCGTGATTGAAAAGAAGTGTTGATTTGGGTTGACGGGTTAAAACTTTGCGCCATTGGGGACGCCCTGATGCACTTCCAATTGATGGTCTTTACTTTTAGCATCCTCTGTTTTTGGCTTTCTATTGTTAGTAATACATGTTACTTTCTCCTATCCATTTTTATAGGGTGTATTAGGATTTGGAAAAGTCTTCAAAAGCATATTTTGATCATCAAATACTCTTATATTATATCATCACTTACTCTTATAATACAAAATACATACTCAATTATTTCAAACATAATTTATAGTAAAAGATGCTTGGGGAGTGAATCTCTACCAAACAAACACACGCACTCACTAATTTATGTTCTTAGTGTTTTCTTCTAAAACATAGTGATGCAACCACTCATATGCATGTATGCACGTGCACACTCTAAGGAAAACCTATGAGACAGTAAATTTTGATATGAAGGGCCTGATTGATTGCCTACCAAACTTTGCCATGTCAAAAATTTGGCAGATCAAAAATTATGCAAAAATGCAAATGATTTGGCAAGCCAAATATAAGAAGTTGATAAGTTTTGATAACCAACCAAATACTAGCCAAAATCTTGACTTTCCAAATCATTGGCATGATAAATTTTGAAGACTAAACAATCAGACTCAAAGTCACCTGACGTCTTGTTATTATCAGTATGTTGTCATCACTGAATGGATAGAATTTCTTCTGAACAAATATAATAAAATAGTATCATTCTTAGTGTTATTACTCATTCCTCATGTTTAAGTATTAATCAAATAAATAAATAATAAATAAGAGAAGAAAGGCTTATGACTTCCTCTCCTAATAGCAGGGCACAAGACAAAAGGAAAACCACACCCCATCAATAATCAGATAAAATGCATTAAGCTCCGAGATTCGAACACTTTTCGTAATCAGATCCACACATCACGTTTCTTGTTTAATCCACCAGAGATATAAGACCACAAAATCACGCCCTTAATTTAGTTGCGAACGCACCTGATTCGCGTTTTCTAAGTTAAAAATTAAACCGTGCCATGGAATTGTTTAATCTCGTCCTAGATTACAATGAAAACTTTACCAATCCTGGATTCATATTCGATTTGGCTGCGCTACTACTTTGTACTGTTATGGTACATAATATAACTGCAAGCGGCACGGTTGTTCTTGTGTTGTTATTTGTCTCGTTTGGTAGCCTGCATTTTGTCACCACCAGCAAAGCATCCTGTTTGCCTAAGATTCCTTGTAACTGTTTGCCTAAGATTCCTTGTACCCTTTGCCCTCTCTTGTGTTATCTAGGGACAGACGGGCAGTCAAAATCGGCAGTACTATCATCTTCATTCGTCTAGTTTTTTAGACGATGTTACGATCACTAGGGCACCGCATCACTTATCAACCAAAGTCCAAACTCCAAAGGGCTTTAATGAACAAGCTGCAACTGTAACGCTGTCGAACCCATTACGCGCAGTTTCCTTCGTTCATTCCTCTCGGAAAAATCATACAATGTGTAACTCTGTAGTATAACGAAGTAAATTTTTTTTTTAAAAAAAAAGATGCAGTAACCTGAAAAGTTCACCTGCACATGAAACCAAGATATTAGGGCTGTGTTTAGATCCCAGTTACAGTTGCAATTTTGCACTGTAGCACGTTCGTTTGTATTTGACAACTTTTAGTCCAATCATAACCCTAAGTAGGCTTAAAAGATTCGTCTTGTGATGTACATGTAAAAGTATAAACATGCAAACATTTCGTCTACATTTAATGCTCCATACATGTGTCCGCAATATTGATGTGACTAGTTACAATTGTAATTTGCAGTGGATCTAAACAGGCCCTAGATCCGCATCCGTCTCCACTCTCAAAACTCATCACATGACATCTGTGGTGGACGCAGGACAAGAGCCTGCATTTGTATTGATACGAGTCAAGTCAAAGCAAGAGAGGCTCATGGTCAGAGCCACAGATCTGGCACCAGGCAATTTTGGAGACCGCTACTCATGATGGTGCCCACACATATTATTACCACGGCATTTCGCTACAAATCCAAGGAAGATGTTGAGGCTGTGAGAAAACAAGTTTGGATTTGGATAACCGAGCAATAATACTTGTATGCGTATGCACCATGCACACAAGCATTGTTTAGATTTTTTTAGAGGGAGAGAGACGAAGGGCATGTTTGGTTAGTTTTCATTTTTATAACAAGTTTAAATTCTGTCATCAATTGGTTTATATTGCAATAAATTGGCACACCAATGTTATGGTCGAAGTTCAAGGAAGTTTTTAGGAACTTCTTAAATTGTATAAGAGAGATAAAGTGATTTACACTATTGTTATGACAGGCAACCAATTGCATACAATACCTTTTTTTTTCTAACTTTAGTAAGCTTAGATTTTGGCAATTCTAAGTTTTGGCTTTTGGAAGTCAATCAAGCAGGCCCAAAACCTACGAGGTTAGCACATTGAGTTCTAGAACCTAGGATTCCACTATCTGGCATGGCTGCCTTTTCCTAGATATTTGCACTTTTATATTGTGTATAGTATATGCCTCTTGAAATACCCGCCTGCATCTATGCTCTTTGGATGGAAATCTAATGGTTCATGCGAAAAGGAAAGATCAAGCTAAATCTAATGGTTCATGCGAACAGGAAAGATCAAGCTAAGTGGCAGTACGTGCTTGCAAGCTGCTAGCAGTAGATGCTTAATCCTGCATTCATTCTTTTTTTTTTGTTTGGCAAATTTCTGGTAGTACTAGTTACTACGCAGTATTTTTTTATGGAATAGTTACTGTACGGAGTTCTAGTTAGTAGTACAAGATTAGTATTAAGAAATGGTACTGATATAGAACTATAGAAGAACTGATATAAAAACCTGATGGAGTGCAGTAGTAGCATCAGTAGTAGCAACATCTGAATCTGACGGTGGCGAGGAGGCCGGCCCCACATGGGTGCGTGACGCGGGCCATGTGTCCGCGCCCGCCCTGGAATCCAGCTCGGCGGCCACCCAGATGGCTTGCAGATGCAGCGCCCGCGGCGTCCTTTTTTGCACAGGCTCGTGCGGTCCTGCCGGTGCCGGCCTCCGCCCTGAAACTTGCGTCCACCACCTCCTCCTCTCCAGCCTCACCGAGCTCTCGTCTCGGTCTCGCGTCGCGCGCCGCGCGCCCGTGCCCCACTTTTGTTTAATCCTCGCGTCCTATGTCGGCATCCCGCTCAGCGTGCCCTGGCACTGGCACCGGCAGCGCGTACCCCTCGCTGGTCGCTGCTAATCCCTTCCCTCTCCGTGTTTGACCGGCTAGTAGGGCTAGTTAAGCTGGCGCTGCTGTGACTGTGTAGGCTTTGCTAGCTTTCATCCTACTCGATACATCCAGTTCGTTTAACTGAAAATAAATATTGATGACTGATACTAATTTCTTATGAGAGAAAAAAATATTATTTCAGTGGTTAAAAATAAACGTTGATTTTAAGCTGATATGCCCAGACAAACCTGCATTCTTTTTTTTTCGTTTCGGCCCATTCAATATGCAAGTGTGGAGACAGCAACGAAGGATGTCATTTTTTAGATTGTTTTAAGACAAACATTTTAAACATTGACTACAAAAAAATTCTTTTAGTTCGAGTTTGAAAATATAAAAGTAATGTACAAGTAGATTTATTTCGAAATGTACTTTTATAAAAGTATGTTTTATAAATACTTCATAGCAAAAGTAATGATCATCAAGTGTCATCGTTCATAACGACAGTTCTTTGAGAACAATGGCTGCTCGCGTTGTTGTTTTTTGCAATATAAAAGCAGGAGGAACCTTCTTTTCGGAAAAATTAAAAACAATTCCTGCTCGACATTATTAATCTACTGTATATTGCATTATTGTGCCAAACAGTTGGTACTAGCCAGCATATAGGACCAAGCCAATGCAAACTAATGCGTGCTGATAAAGTCCAGTTCTCATTGGTACCGGCCTAGCTACTACCTTAGTACTGTTGTTAGAACTAGCTAGATCATGTAGTAGTTGTTAGGGAGCAGCGAATCATCATAGGAGGGTTTTGGCTTCAACTTGTATGGCTTAATTATAGACTACACAGTAGCCTACCCTGCCCAGGGTATCTTAGCTTTCTAACGGCTTTTACCAGGTAGTAGATCGAGTAAATATTATACTCTAGAAATAACAGTGCAAGTATGCATTTGCATGGATAATGAGATCTGAACTTCTGAAGACGAGCCTGAAGAGATCATAACTTTATATAGAAACACTTCAAGGACAATCCGGGAAGCGGCTCGACGTGGCAGGACAGGAACAAAATTATACAACAACACGTACCGGTGCATGCAGCATGCTCCCTTTATCCTGCCTTTAGGCTGCTGGCTCTGGCTGCGTCCGATTTGGTTGGGCAGCTGCCAGCCTGCCCACAGAGACATTTCTAGCTGCAAGCCTGCAGGCACCATCTTCTGTAATCACAGCGCCGGCAGGCAGCAGCCATTTCTGACGCTTTATTAGTTGCTTTTGTTTAGTGTTAGGGCTAACACAGCTATCGTAATTTGTGCAGCCACTTTTTTCATTGTGAATTTCTGATGAGATACTCTTTAATTTCTTTGCAGTTTGCACCTACGCACAGCCTACAGGCTACACGTTTTCCATTCATCTGTAGACTGTGTTGATCTCATGCTGGGTAGACAGAATGTGCAACCAGGACATTTTTAGGCTTGGCCCACCTATATTAGTCTTGTGGAGGAAGAAGTGGTAAGTGGGCTCAGTGCTAACCAAGACCGGACAGAGTGTTTTGGGCTAGGCTAGGTCCAGGAAGGTCCGCTAACCTCAGTTTTTAGACAACATTTTTTGGCCCTGCTGCATGCTATGCTATGGAACATTCGCCGGCGTTTGGCCCATGTTAATTTCCCTGCATTCAGCCTGAACATGAAACTGCTGGGCTGAGATTTGGTTGGCCCAAGGGGGTGCGGTGACGCAAGTGGACGGACATCGCCGATCCCGGGTGCAAGTTATTATTACTTGTTTCTAAAAAAAAGAAATAATAACTTGGCACGTTCCAATTTGGTTGCTCCCACTCCCAGCATGTTTGATTGAACTGAAAATATACACTAATTTTGACTGGTGCTGATTTGTTATGAGAGAGAGAAATAGTATTTCGTGATTGATAATAAACGCTCAAGGCTAAAGCTAGCAGGCTTCCCCCGTTTTTCTCTCTAGATTGTAATACTCCCTCCATATTGGTAAAAGATATGTTTTGGAAAAGGTCTTCATCAAACATTGAGAATATAAATTATGAATAACTTTTAAATGGTTAAGTTTGAAAATATGAAACCTATATAGATAGATTTGTCTTTAAATATATTTTCATAAAAATATACATATATCACTTTTTAATAAATATTTTTATAGAAATATGAAGTCAAAGTCATGCGTTGAAAACCGTGTTATTGTTCTAAACGTTATCTTTTACCCATACGGAGGGAGTACATGATGATCTTGGCCTCTCTTATCTCAAGTTCTCAACTGGGATGAGAAAAAAAAAAAGAAGTATCCAATCCAATGAAATTCCCCTAAAAGACAGGAGCCGTTGGTATCGCAAAAGGCAGCTCCAGTGTTTGGTTCGGTTGCAGTACTGAGATGGATTCGGATGCTGCCTATGGTTCGTAGTCTACAATGTCAGTGTCGTTTGCGGGGCCTGCTGCCGATTAAAAAAAGAAAGAAAAGATGCGGCACCTTTGCTCTTCCGTGTGCACGCTGCTATTGCTGCAGTACTGCATTAACTCAACCAACGAGTATTTTATTCTCTTGGTTTACATCGAAAGGAACATCCGCTCTCAGAAATCGAATAGTTCGGTTCGCCGCCTCCAGTGTTAAAATCGAACCGTAGCGCTACTTCTCTCTCCCCATGGTTCGATATCGAAACACACTGGAGCTGCTCTAAATAAAGAAGATGATGAAGTGATATACTACTACTGTATAGTTCTTGTCTGTACGTGCCGACGACACGCCACGCCACCTCTACTAGTCAAGTGGCCTTGCCGATGATTAACCAGGGACCAACTGTAACAACCCTAAAAATCCACACAATCTAAAAATCCCAACCAATTAAAATTTTTCATTTATTTATTGAGAAAACCCATTTTTCTTGTGCAAGCATATAGGTTTCATTATGAAATTGGTAAATAAAGGAGTGTAGTTTGCATTTTAATTCCAATCACATAGAATAATAACTTATGCATCACATTTGGGATTTATTGCAATTTATGTTTGTATTTACTCAATAAATTAAAATGGGCAATATATGTATATATACACTAAACTGAAAACAGAAAAGGAGAAAGAGAGTTCGGCCAGCCAGTCAGCCCGAGCCCGCCCGACCTTCCTCTCCTCATCCCACCGCGCGCGGCCCACGTCGCGGCTCGGCAGCGCACGCGCACGACCGGCACACACGCGCTCGCGCTCGCGCTCGCTGCCAACCCGGTCCCGCCTGTCAGCCGCTCTCGTCCCCCTCACTGTTCTTCTTCCTCACGAAGGCGACGCGCCTGCCGGGGGTGTCGCGCGAATGGCGTGACCCCGGTCCCACAGCCGACCGCAGGGCAGAGCCCTGACCCCGCTGTCCCCCTCCTGTCCCCTCCTTTCTTGGCCGCCAAGCGAACCCGCGCCATCCGGAGCCCTAGATCCACTCGAGCCACGGCCCTTCGATCGGCCGAGCGCAATCGAGACCGTTCGCCATTGGAGCTGGCCAAGCTCGCCTATAAATTGGAGCACCCCGAAGCCCTACCCTCATTTCCCCTCGCCGCCACCGCAGCACAGACCGGCACACCGCACCAAGCCGAGAGAGAGAGCATAGGAGAAGGGCGGAGCAGGGGAGGAGAAGCTGCCGGAGCGCCGCCGCCGCGGAGCACGCCGGAGCCGGACACGGAGGAGAAGCCGAGCTGCGGACGAGGAGCGGCACGGCACTGCGATCGCTCTGCACGGCTCCGACTCGCCACTGCACCGCCATCCTAGCTTCACCGACACCACGGTGAGCCATCGCACGCCATGTCCGAACCTTGCCCTGCTTTTTGCCATGGCGTTCCACCCTCGGGACGCGCCGGCACGAGCCTATACCGGCTCGGGAAGATCACCTGCACCATGCACTCACTCGACCAGCCAAAACCCCCGGACTACAAGCTTGCTAGACCGAGAACGCAGCACGACGCGTTCTCGGCGGAGCGCGCTCACCACCGACGCGTTCCGACGCCGAATCACCCGTTCCGAGCAATCCGACTAGCACCCGTACAGGTTAGAACGTCGTGGAGCACCGCCACGACCCCCTTGAGCTAGCTACGCGGATCTAAGCGCTAGAGGAAGCCTGAATCGCCTTGGCCGCGTGCGCCGCGACCTTACCGGAGCGCCGCCGCGAGCCGTAGCCAAAAGAAGGTCATGCCATGGCTAAGTTCGCCACCAGAGTGTTGTATGCCTCTCTGGCCTCACCAATTTGACAAGACCGCATTCGATTAAACCAATACTTGGTCGTAGCCGCGATGCCGCTTTCCGCCGTCGTCGGCGACACGCCGCCGCCACAACCGAGCACCTTGGAAAGCTCGGTAGCCAAAATTGGTAGTTGGTATACCATCGCCTTGGACCCTGGACGCGTATACATCTCCTAGAAGACCTCCTTAGCCCCGCCGGAACCTCACCGTCGCGACGACATCGCCGCCGACAGGTTCCGCCTCGCCTAAATCCGTTCCGAGTACCCCCGGACGCCTCGCGCTGCGAAGAAAGGCCGCCGAGGTTCGCCAAGTCTGCCTCGGCACCGCCGCTAGATAGCCGAGCCCTGTCTTGCCGAAATATGGCCATCGCCGCCCTGTCACCGACCGCCACACCGGAGAGACACCGCCGCCTTGAACAGACGCCCTGGAACCCTGCTAGCACCGAATTTCCGATTCGCCCGAGCCTCCCCAGGAGAGCTCGGGAGAGCAGCCCCTTGGGCGCCCAAATTTCCGATTCGCCCGAGCCTCCGCGGGAAACCTCGGGAGAACGGCACCCTCGGCACCCAAATGTCCGATTCGCCCGAGCCTCCGCAGGAGACCTCGGGAGAACGGCACCCTCGGGCACCCAAATTTCCGATTCGCCCGAGCCTCCGCAGGAGACCTCGGGAGAACGGCACCCTCGGGCACCCAAATTTCCGATTCGCCCGAGCCTCCGCGGGAGACCTCGGGAGAACGGCACCCTCGGGCGCACCGAATCTCCGATTCGCCCGAGCCTCCCCGGGAGAGCTCGGGAGAGCGGCACCCTCGGCGCCCCGAATCTCCGATTCGCCCGAGCCCCGCCGAGCTAAACCGAGCCACACCGAGCTCCGCCGAGATACCCCCAACCACAGCCGAGCTACCCCCGACCACCGCCGAGCTCCGCCGAGATACCCCCAACCACAGCCGAGCTACCCCCGACCACCGCCGAGCTCCGCCGAGATACCCCCAACCACAGCCGAGCTACCACCGACCACCGCCGAGCCACGCCGAGCTACGCCAACTCCGGCAACTCTCTGGGAACCAGCATCGAACACCTGGACGACCATCGGGTCTGTGTTCTGTTGAGGCGCCACATGCCGCACTACTGGACCCGCGCGCCACATCCCGAGCTGCCCCTGATTAACCGACCAGTTTTCCCATTTTCAGAAAATAGGATAATCTTCGAAAATTCATAACTTATTCGTACGATGACCAAAAATTGCGCACCATATATCAAAATTCTCAGGAAAATGAGACCTACAATCTAAGACTATGTTTGAGTGCATTTGGCTCTTTGTTTTATTGGATTTTTCTGAAATACTCTATAGGAGTCGCTGACGCGACTATTTCATGTTCGATTTCAGAGCCGGAGGAGGATCTGACTAAGGAAGACGACCACGAGTACTTCCAAGAGCTAGGAGACGACTACGAAGGTGCCACGTCCCACCAAATCCTTAGATCCTATTACGCATTGCAAATGACATTGTTGCTATTGCTTTATGATTATGTATGGATTGGTTGCATGGTAGTATATTTGAATTCCCTGCCTTGATAAGACTTTACCCTGCTGTCCGCTGTTAGGTTAGCTGCTGCTTAATTTACTGTTACTCTTCCACTACTTTCTACTTGCTATATGCTATGTGGTGGAATTGGGACGGTGTATAACTGATTATAACCACTGGGAGAGAGTGCTGCGTGCGTCTTGGGTGCGTGGTAAGGGTTGATGTCGACCAAGTGGGATGTGAGACGAGCCCATGGGGCAAGTCGTGCCGGGGGTGCAACCTGGGCATCCCCAAGCGAGATACCTGTGGCGGGTAAAGTTGTTGAGGAGGTTCCGGGTGGGATAGCCTTGGTGGTTTGAAGCCCGTGGACGGAGGTGCTGTGATGGCACGGGGAGAGTATCCCCTAAGTGGAGATGCCTGCTTGGTCAAACCTAGGATGGACTAGTTTCAGGTTCATGGGAATCCTTTTCTACTCACTCGCTTCTGATGGGCGGGAGACGGCTGGACTACTTGGTAGGACGGTGCCACTACTGCTAGGTTGAAAGGTGATAAGGGTGGGCGGAGACGGTCGATGGGTTCCCGTTCCGTCCTAGATGCACAGTACCACTGGATGGGCCCGGTACTGTGTCTCCCAGTCTCAGCATAACGGTGTAGGATCCGGAATATCCCAGGGCTGAGTGGTAGGGTGGCATCGACCTAGGCAAGCAAGCACCCGGAATTCTGCCTAGGTGTTTGCGCAACACCTATGATGGCTAATCTTGTGGGTAGTGAAACCTCTGCAGAGTGTATGGTTGATCGATCGATACATATGCCAACCTGTTGGCTATGGACCTTTCCTGTGAAGCTTCTACTAGTGTAGTGAGTGTTCTCTTCTCCCCCTGGATGACATTTTTCCGGCAGTGTACCCGTTGTGGTAGTGTGCCGCTGAGATAGGCCCGAGAGGGAGTTGGGCCTGTCGAATGAGAGTGAGGTGTGGGTAAGTGAGGTGTGGTGATGGGAAAAGGGATGATGGTGTTAATTGGTGATAAAACTTGACTAAATAAACATTGTTTACAGCTGCATAGGAAAACCTCAGCCTATAGGTCTGCTTGTATAGCCTTGCATCCACTTTCCACAAAGCAAATGCTGCATAGGTGGGCTCCGTGGCCAGTACAAATCGTACTGATAAATTTGCTGTCAGGTGACGAGAATGAGTACGACTTCGAGGGAGATGATGACGAGGAATAGGGTCACGTGCTACACTCAAGTTGGCCGTGAAGGATGAATCGCTTCCGCATCTTCTAAAGCTTCTCTGATTGTTGATTCCGCCAGTGTGGCGATGTAATAAATGTTTATGTAAGACTTGTTTACCGTTGTATGGATCCTGGTGGCAACTGAGATATGGGTAATTTCATGGATTGTGCCAAGCAATCTGTTGAATTACAATTCGAGCCTGTGGATTTCCCTTCGTGGAAATCGAGGTCGTTTCAGTTGGTATCAGAGCCATACTTGACTGTAGGACGAGACCCATAGAAAATGGACGTTAGAATAGGAAACCAGACTCTCTTTCGGTTATATTACCGACCTTGCATTCACTTTTTATGCAATGGCTTATCTAATACAAGGACCTGCTAATCCGTTTCTTGAAAAATTTGCAGATGACCAGCCTTGGACCACCACTTCGTCCACTGCACGACGGCACTATCGAGATCCCGATCAATGGGAGGAACCACGGCGGATTTGCCATGGTACTACGCCAGGTGCTGGAGGAGCTGGGAGCACCGTCTGACCAGATCCAGTACTTCAGCCGAGGGAAGCTTGTCGAGGCTGAGAGGTTTGAAGGACCTGTCACTACCAGAGTTGAGACACCCGTCAGCCTGACCCTTCCAGGAATGCCGGTTTTTACTGACTACACTGCTGGAGAGACTGTGGAGGACGGAGTACAGTCTGTCTCCCGCAAGGTACTACGCGCAGTTGTGTACACAGCATACGAGTACCTTAAGGGGACCCACTTCCGTCTGCTACCTCAGGCCTTGGAGCTGCACCCTGACCCCATCCAGAGGATTCTGTACACCGGCCAGATCGTTCAGGCCGAGACTGACCCTTGCCTACGCACGGTGGCACACCACCTCTAGGAGCAGGACGAGTTCATCAGCTCATTGGAGCAAAGGAGGCGGCGTGACCGAGCACGCATGGCAGAGGTCGAGGACAGTTTGCAGAAAGGGACTCAGACCCTGGAGAGTTTGAGCAGAGCAGTCACTGACTTGCAGTTGGAGATGCAGCGCCGTGATGAGTTACACCGAGCCGAGATCGCCGACTTGCGAGACAAGGTCGGAGATTTTGGGCTTCGCAATGACTACCTGAACAGCAGAGTGTTGGAATTACAGAGGAGGCTGGACGACAAGGAGAGAGCACTTGCTGAGAGGGAGCAGAGGAGCAGAGACAGGGTAGTCGAGATGATCACGCTGCGTTCCAGGATCAAGGAGTTGGAGAAGCAGTTGGAGAAAGCCGAGGACAAGTCCACCCGCAACCAAGGGATTCTGATCGACCGCGTGAAGATGGTGGAGTTCCTAAAGGACAAGCTACGGAGGACAGAGACAGCTTGGAAGCAGTCCGACGCCAGGAGAGCTATTGAGGTCCGGAAGGTACAGAGTTCGCTTCCCCCACTGGAGATGGTGAAGCCCCGGGAGGGAGACTTCCGCATACCACCCACTACGCTCAACCTGAGAGCGTGTCCGTCTCAAAGGATGCAGGAGATTGAGGCCACTCCAGAGCTAGCAGTAGCACTCGATTATGTCAAGCGCCTGACCATGACCGACGACGAGATCGAGGCAGAGGACAGCCGCATACCCGACGCCGTACTTGACCTTATGCACCAGTAGCTTATGGGACCCTGCGTGGCCCTTAGACTAGAGATACCATGAGTTATCCTGTCATTTGGCTATCTGCGCATAGCACGATCTTCTTAGCAGCTAGGAACATCCTTTGTGTAATAATAACCATGTGATGAGTGACATTTGGATCTTATGCTTCTTATGGATTTTTTATGCTTCTTTGGTTGAGTGTAGGATAGCATGAAAAATGTTTTAATTCATTTAACTCGTTGAAAACATCTAACTCCTACTTAAACAACTACAAGATTATTACTGCACTGAGCACGTACCTAATAATTTCAGATGTCGATGAGACGTTCTGCGCGCTTGGAGAACCGCCAGCCCTCCCCCGCGCCTGCGCCAGGACGTGGGCGTGGTCGCAACCGTGGACGCCCAGCTGGCAGACGTGCTGGAGTTAACCTGGAAGAAGAGCTGCGCCGGGCAGAGGATGCACCGCCGGTGATCGATCCGCCACCACAAGGCGAGAACGTGCCTCCGCCACCGCCGCCGCCACCGACGTTGGCGAAAGTGATGGCTCAGCAGACCCAGCTGCTGCATGCCATAGCTACTGGGATGAACAGGCACCACGGGCCACCCCAGAATGACTTCCAAAGGAAACTGGAGGGTTTCCTGAAGTTGAGGCCACCTACCTTCGACGGGACCGACAGCGATCCTCTCGCTGCCGATGATTGGCTTAAGGAGATGGAGAAGAAGCTGGACCTGACCACTTGCTCCGACGAGGAGTGTGTTGGGATTGCTAGCCACCAGCTGACCGGTGCTGCACGAGCATGGTGGGACAACTACACCAGCGCTCACGAGGACCCAGCCCGCATTGACTGGGATGAGTTCACCGAGGCTTTCCGTGACCACCACATTCCTGAGGGAGTCATGGAGGCCAAGGAGAACGAGTTTCGCAACATCTCCCAGGGAGCTGACCGGATCCACGAGTACACCACCCGCTTCAACTGCTTGCTCCGCTACGCACCTGCGTCTTGCGTGAGTTCCGAGAAGGAAAAGATGTACTACTACAGGAAGGGACTTCAGACCAAGATCAGGTTGGCTCTGTCAGGGAACAAGAGCTACACTCTGCGTGAGCTGATTGACCGCTGTATTGAGATCGAGAAGGATCGCATGGAAGCACGACTGGAATTCGAGGCCCAGAACAAGGGAAAGAAGCGCCGCTCTGAGGGACCCGCTCGCACTGCTCCACCCCAGAGACAGCGAACGGGTGCACCTCCGTCTTTTCGGACTCGCCAGGGACCCTCTTCGGGAACGAGCCGTGGTGGTACCAACAGCAGCAACTATCACCGCCCCGCTCAGACCTACCCTGCGCCGACTCGAGCTGTGCAGAACACACCCGCCCCCGCTGCCAACACGCCAAGGACAGGCAATTGGAAGGCTCTTGCGACAGCTACAGCAGGCAGTGCGCCCTTCACTTGCTTCGGATGCGGAAAGCCTGGACACCGTGTGGCTGTGTGCCCCGACCTCAACCGCGCACCAGCAGCTGCACAGGGCACACCGAACCGGGGATCTGCTACCCGAGGAAGACTGAACCACATGACCGCTGAGGAAGCTGAAGCTGCACCTGATGCTGTGTACGGTACGTTCCTAGTTCAGGGTAACATGGCTACAGTTCTGTTCGATTCGGGAGCTACATGTTCATACATTTCATCTGCATATGCACGTAAGCATAACATACCGGTAACCCCGAGAGCAAACCCCATCCTAACTAGCTCGCCCTTAGGAACCTTCAGGAGCATTCACATATGTAGGGGAGTGATAATCACAATCGAGGGACTTGACTTTCGAGCTGACCTAACCCTATTACCCTCCAATAGCTTAGATGTCATCTTAGGCATGGACTGGCTAACCAAACACCGGGGAGTGATATCTTGTTCACCTAGATATGTTCAGGTAACCCACCCTTGGGGAACAGCTGTCCGATGTGTACCCCAAACCGAGAGAGTCCAAGCCCTCCTATGTGCCCTGGAGACTAAAGCAGAAAAGACAGAGCTGACATTCAGAGATGTGCCAGTAGTCTGTGAATTAAATGACGTATTTCCAGAGGAGTTGCCAGGAATGCCACCAGATAGAGATGTGGAGTTTGTTATAGAGCTGATGCCAGGGACTGCACCAATTGCCAAAAGACCCTACAGAATGTCGGCTGATGAGTTGAAGGAACTCAAGAAGCAGCTGGGAGAATTACTGGAGAAGGGTTTCATTAGGCCAAGTGCTTCGCCCTGGGGATCTCCCGTTTTGTTTGTCAAGAAGAAGGATGGCACGATGAGGATGTGCATTGACTACCGGAATCTGAATGCGGTTACAGTCAAGAATAAGTACCCATTGCCCCGCATCGATGATCTGTTAGATCAATTGAGTAAGGCCAAGTACTTCTCAAAGATCGATCTCCGATCAGGGTATCATCAGATGAAGATCAGGGAAGAAGATATCCCGAAGACTGCATTTGTCACTAGATATGGACAATATGAGTGCACAGTAGTCTCATTTGGACTCACTAATGCTCCGGCATACTTCATGAACATGATGAACAAGGTCTTCATGAATGAGCTAGACAAGTTTGTGGTGGTATTCATTGATGATATATTGGTTTATTCAGCCACAAAAGAGGAACATGAACATCATCTGAGGACCGTATTGGAGAGGTTGTCTCGCAACCAGCTATACGCCAAATTCTCCAAGTGCGAATTCTGGCTTGAGGAAGTTGCTTTCCTTGGACACGTACTGTCAGGAGAAGGAGTCGCAGTAGACCCAGCCAAAATTGAAGCTGTGAAAGAGTGGGAACAACCCTGTAATGTGTCAGAAATCAGAAGCTTTTTGGGACTTGCAGGATACTATCGCAGATTTATTGAGAATTTCTCCAAGATTGCAAGACCTATGACCAACTTGCTGAAGAAAGAGAACAAGTTTATATGGACTCCTGAATGTGAGAAGAGTTTTCAGACCTTGAAGGAGAAGCTCACTACTACACCTGTACTAGCCCTGCCCGATATTCACAAGGATTTTGTTGTATATTGTGATGCCTCTCGGCAAGGTTTGGGCTGTGTACTAATGCAAGAAGGAAGAGTGATAGCTTATGCCTCAAGACAGTTGAAGGAGCATGAGCAGCGATACCCGACTCATGACCTAGAACTTGCAGCCGTGGTACATGCACTCAAGATTTGGAGACACTATCTGATAAGCAACAAGTGTGACATCTACACTGACCACAAGAGCCTGAAGTACTTCTTCACTCAGGAAGATCTGAATATGAGGCAGCGCAGATGGCTAGAACTCATCAAGGACTATGATCTTGAGATCCATTATCACCCAGGAAAGGCTAATGTTGTCGCTGATGCACTTAGCCGCAAAAGCTACTGCCATACCCTCATCACCAACTCTATGCCACCTGAGCTCAGGAGGGAGTTTGACGCGTTCCAGCTCGAGGTAGTCTCCTATGGCATGCTAAATGAGCTTCGCGTCGAGTACAATCTCACCTCACGAATCCGTGAAGCGCAAAAGAACTGTCCTGAGATAGACTATATCCGTGGTTTGATGAAGCTGGGAAGAGGCCCTGAATACCGAGAAGATGAGCAGGGAACTGTATGGTACAAAGATAGAATCTGTGTACCGACGGATTCAGTGATACGAGAAGAGATTCTGTCAGAAGGGCATGACTCCAAATATTGCATTCACCCAGGGTCAGCCAAGATGTACCATGATCTAAGGAAGCACTTCTGGTGGGAGAATATGAAGACAGACATTGCAGGGCATGTAGCCCGATGTGATACATGCAATAGAATCAAGGCCGAACATCAGAGACCAGCAGGGTTGCTACAACCAGTTGAGATACCAGAATGGAAGTGGGAGTGCATATCCATGGACTTCATAATAGGACTGCCCCGATCCGAGCATGGATATGATTCTATATGGGTAATAGTGGACCGTCTAACCAAAGTTGCACATTTTATACCGGTCAAAAGGAAATATAGAGTCGAAAAGCTAGCAGATCTGTACGTATCAAACATTTTGAAGTTACATGGGGCGCCTCTGAGTATTATATCTGACCGAGGCTCACAGTTCGTATCACAGTTCTGGAAATCCTTGCACAAGTCCATCGGAACCAAGCTTGACTATAGCACCGCATACCACCCGCAAACGGATGGGCAAACAGAAAGAGTGAACCAGATTCTCGAGGACATGTTACGTGCTTGCGTATTGAGGTACAAGGAAGGATGGGAGAGCTGTCTACCCCACGCCGAGTTCTCATACAACAACAGCTATCAAACAAGCCTCAAGATGTCACCGTTTGAAGCATTGTATGGGAGACCCTGTAGGACCCCACTAATGTGGTCAGAACCAGGTGAGAGGACATTCTTCGGTCCTGCTAAGATTGTGGAAGCAGAAGAAGGTGTTGCCCAAGTAAGAGAGAATTTGAGGATTGCACAGAGTAGGCAAAAGAGCTATGCAGATAGGGGACGTAGAAAGCTTGAGTTCGAGGTTGGGGATTATGTCTACCTCAAGGTATCTCCACTTCGTGGCACTGTCAGATTCCACGTAAAAGGGAAATTGGCACCAAGATATGTTGGGCCATACAAGATCTGTAAAAGGGTTGGAAAGCTTGCTTACAAGCTGGAACTACCGGAGGAATTATCTGGAGTACACCCCGTGTTCCATGTCTCGCAATTAAGGAAGTGTTTGAAGCTTCCCGAGGAGCAAGTTCCTACGGATGCATTGGACCTGCAAGACACACTTGAATACAAGGAACATCCGATCAAGATCTTGGCACGGGATACCAAAGAGACGCGAAACAAAACCATTCCGATGTGCAAGGTACAGTGGAGCAATCACACTGAAAGGGAAGCTACGTGGGAGAAAGAATCGGACTTGCGGATTATGTTTCCTTACCTCTTCGATGGGTACGTTAACTCTGAATCTCGAGGTCGAGATCCTAATGAGGGGGGAGGACTGTAACAACCCTAAAAATCCACACAATCTAAAAATCCCAACCAATTAAAATTTTTCATTTATTTATTGAGAAAACCTATTTTTCTTGTGCAAGCATATAGGTTTCATTATGAAATTGGTAAATAAAGGAGTGTAGTTTGCATTTTAATTCCAATCACATAGAATAATAACTTATGCATCACATTTGGGATTTATTGCAATTTATGTTTGTATTTACTCAATAAATTAAAATGGGCAATATATGTATATATACACTAAACTGAAAACAGAAAAGGAGAAAGAGAGTTCGGCCAGCCAGTCAGCCCGAGCCCGCCCGACCTTCCTCTCCTCATCCCACCGCGCGCGGCCCACGTCGCGGCTCGGCAGCGCACGCGCACGACCGGCACACACGCGCTCGCGCTCGCGCTCGCTGCCAACCCGGTGCCGCCTGTCAGCCGCTCTCGTCCCCCCCACTGTTCTTCTTCCTCACGAAGGCGACGCGCCTGCCGGGGGTGTCGCGCGAATGGCGTGACCCCGGTCCCACAGCCGACCGCAGGGCAGAGCCCTGACCCCGCTGTCCCCCTCCTGTCCCCTCCTTTCTTGGCCGCCAAGCGAACCCGCGCCATCCGGAGCCCTAGATCCACTCGAGCCACGGCCCTTCGATCGGCCGAGCGCAATCGAGACCGTTCGCCATTGGAGCTGGCCAAACTCGCCTATAAATTGGAGCACCCCGAAGCCCTACCCTCATTTCCCCTCGCCGCCACCGCAGCACAGACCGGCACACCGCACCAAGCCGAGAGAGAGAGCATAGGAGAAGGGCGGAGCAGGGGAGGAGAAGCTGCCGGAGCGCCGCCGCCGCGGAGCACGCCGGAGCCGGACACGGAGGAGAAGCCGAGCTGCGGACGAGGAGCGGCACGGCACTGCGATCGCTCTGCACGGCTCCGACTCGCCACTGCACCGCCATCCTAGCTTCACCGACACCACGGTGAGCCATCGCACGCCATGTCCGAACCTTGCCCTGCTTTTTGCCATGGCGTTCCACCCTCGGGACGCGCCGGCACGAGCCTATACCGGCTCGGGAAGATCACCTGCACCATGCACTCACTCGACCAGCCAAAACCCCCGGACTACAAGCTTGCTAGACCGAGAACGCAGCACGACGCGTTCTCGGCGGAGCGCGCTCACCACCGACGCGTTCCGACGCCGAATCACCCGTTCCGAGCAATCCGACTAGCACCCGTACAGGTTAGAACATCGTGGAGCACCGCCACGACCCCCTTGAGCTAGCTACGCGGATCTAAGCGCTAGAGGAAGCCTGAATCGCCTTGGCCGCGTGCGCCGCGACCTTACCGGAGCGCCGCCGCGAGCCGTAGCCAAAAGAAGGTCATGTCATGGCTAAGTTCGCCACCAGAGTGTTGTATGCCTCTCTGGCCTCACCAATTTGACAAGACCGCATTCGATTGAACCAATACTTGGTCGTAGCCGCGATGCCGCTTTCCGCCGTCGTCGGCGACACGCCGCCGCCACAACCGAGCACCTTGGAAAGCTCGGTAGCCAAAATTGGTAGTTGGTATACCATCGCCTTGGACCCTGGACGCGTATACATCTCCTAGAAGACCTCCTTAGCCCCGCCGGAACCTCACCGTCGCGACGACATCGCCGCCGACAGGTTCCGCCTCGCCTAAATCCGTTCCGAGTACCCCCGGACGCCTCGCGCTGCGAAGAAAGGCCGCCGAGGTTCGCCAAGTCTGCCTCGGCACCGCCGCTAGATAGCCGAGCCCTGTCTTGCCGAAATATGGCCATCGCCGCCCTGTCACCGACCGCCACACCGGAGAGACACCGCCGCCTTGAACAGACGCCCTGGAACCCTGCTAGCACCGAATTTCCGATTCGCCCGAGCCTCCCCAGGAGAGCTCGGGAGAGCAGCCCCTTGGGCGCCCAAATTTCCGATTCGCCCGAGCCTCCGCGGGAAACCTCGGGAGAACGGCACCCTCGGCACCCAAATGTCCGATTCGCCCGAGCCTCCGCAGGAGACCTCGGGAGAACGGCACCCTCGGGCACCCAAATTTCCGATTCGCCCGAGCCTCCGCAGGAGACCTCGGGAGAACGGCACCCTCGGGCACCCAAATTTCCGATTCGCCCGAGCCTCCGCGGGAGACCTCGGGAGAACGGCACCCTCGGGCGCACCGAATCTCCGATTCGCCCGAGCCTCCCCGGGAGAGCTCGGGAGAGCGGCACCCTCGGCGCCCCGAATCTCCGATTCGCCCGAGCCCCGCCGAGCTAAACCGAGCCACACCGAGCTCCGCCGAGATACCCCCAACCACAGCCGAGCTACCCCCGACCACCGCCGAGCTCCGCCGAGATACCCCCAACCACAGCCGAGCTACCCCCGACCACCGCCGAGCTCCGCCGAGATACCCCCAACCACAGCCGAGCTACCACCGACCACCGCCGAGCCACGCCGAGCTACGCCAACTCCGGCAACTCTCTGGGAACCAGCATCGAACACCTGGACGACCATCGGGTCTGTGTTCTGTTGAGGCGCCACATGCCGCACTACTGGACCCGCGCGCCACATCCCGAGCTGCCCCTGATTAACCGACCAGTTTTCCCATTTTCAGAAAATAGGATAATCTTCGAAAATTCATAACTTATTCGTACGATGACCAAAAATTGCGCACCATATATCAAAATTCTCAGGAAAATGAGACCTACAATCTAAGACTATGTTTGAGTGCATTTGGCTCTTTGTTTTATTGGATTTTTCTGAAATACTCTATAGGAGTCGCTGACGCGACTATTTCATGTTCGATTTCAGAGCCGGAGGAGGATCTGACTAAGGAAGACGACCACGAGTACTTCCAAGAGCTAGGAGACGACTACGAAGGTGCCACGTCCCACCAAATCCTTAGATCCTATTACGCATTGCAAATGACATTGTTGCTATTGCTTTATGATTATGTATGGATTGGTTGCATGGTAGTATATTTGAATTCCCTGCCTTGATAAGACTTTACCCTGCTGTCCGCTGTTAGGTTAGCTGCTGCTTAATTTACTGTTACTCTTCCACTACTTTCTACTTGCTATATGCTATGTGGTGGAATTGGGACGGTGTATAACTGATTATAACCACTGGGAGAGAGTGCTGCGTGCGTCTTGGGTGCGTGGTAAGGGTTGATGTCGACCAAGTGGGATGTGAGACGAGCCCATGGGGCAAGTCGTGCCGGGGGTGCAACCTGGGCATCCCCAAGCGAGATACCTGTGGCGGGTAAAGTTGTTGAGGAGGTTCCGGGTGGGATAGCCTTGGTGGTTTGAAGCCCGTGGACGGAGGTGCTGTGATGGCACGGGGAGAGTATCCCCTAAGTGGAGATGCCTGCTTGGTCAAACCTAGGATGGACTAGTTTCAGGTTCATGGGAATCCTTTTCTACTCACTCGCTTCTGATGGGCGGGAGACGGCTGGACTACTTGGTAGGACGGTGCCACTACTGCTAGGTTGAAAGGTGATAAGGGTGGGCGGAGACGGTCGATGGGTTCCCGTTCCGTCCTAGATGCACAGTACCACTGGATGGGCCCGGTACTGTGTCTCCCAGTCTCAGCATAACGGTGTAGGATCCGGAATATCCCAGGGCTGAGTGGTAGGGTGGCATCGACCTAGGCAAGCAAGCACCCGGAATTCTGCCTAGGTGTTTGCGCAACACCTATGATGGCTAATCTTGTGGGTAGTGAAACCTCTGCAGAGTGTATGGTTGATCGATCGATACATATGCCAACCTGTTGGCTATGGACCTTTCCTGTGAAGCTTCTACTAGTGTAGTGAGTGTTCTCTTCTCCCCCTGGATGACATTTTTCCGGCAGTGTACCCGTTGTGGTAGTGTGCCGCTGAGATAGGCCCGAGAGGGAGTTGGGCCTGTCGAATGAGAGTGAGGTGTGGGTAAGTGAGGTGTGGTGATGGGAAAAGGGATGATGGTGTTAATTGGTGATAAAACTTGACTAAATAAACATTGTTTACAGCTGCATAGGAAAACCTCAGCCTATAGGTCTGCTTGTATAGCCTTGCATCCACTTTCCACAAAGCAAATGCTGCATAGGTGGGCTCCGTGGCCAGTACAAATCGTACTGATAAATTTGCTGTCAGGTGACGAGAATGAGTACGACTTCGAGGGAGATGATGACGAGGAATAGGGTCACGTGCTACACTCAAGTTGGCCGTGAAGGATGAATCGCTTCCGCATCTTCTAAAGCTTCTCTGATTGTTGATTCCGCCAGTGTGGCGATGTAATAAATGTTTATGTAAGACTTGTTTACCGTTGTATGGATCCTGGTGGCAACTGAGATATGGGTAATTTCATGGATTGTGCCAAGCAATCTGTTGAATTACAATTCGAGCCTGTGGATTTCCCTTCGTGGAAATCGAGGTCGTTTCACCAATCCCTTCTATGGCATTGAAACTTATACTTATCCCTTATGTGCCATTGAAAAATATAAGTTTCCTTCTATGCCATTGCTTTATATTTTCTCTCCCTTATATGCCATTGCCGTTATATTCTCCGTCAAGAATCTCCGTTAGCGCTATGTGTGGCACCATTTTTACTCCGCGTATGTCTACATCGCTGCAAGAAGACTGACCTAGCCTAGCTATTTGACATACGTATCATAATTTGTCTAACCATCTGACGTACACGTGTTATAATTTAGACTTATGTAAATACGTTTATCCTAGTGTTTTCCTAATCTACCATTTGACGTACACGTGTTATAATTTAGACTTACGTACACGTGTTAACCCTGGATTCCCGTCCATTCCCAGCCTAGCACGTAAGATTTTTGACGGAGAATATAACGGCAATGGCATATAAGGGAGAGAAAATATAAAGCAATGGCATAGAAGTGAATTTGTATTTTTCAATGGCACATAAGAGATAAGTATAAATTTCAATGGCATAGAAGGGATTTTCTCATTAACCAGACTACAGACTGCAACGTCCACCCGTCTCCCGTCCGTCCAGCCAGCTTCACTCACAGCAACATCACGAGTATAAATCCAATGACAGAGAGAGCTCGATACCGAGCAATCGTCGAAGTGTCAGCCACTTTGCACGCCTGCTGGCTGCTGTAGTCAATCGAGAACCAGTGGCCTCACATGCGGGGCATGCCAGGCCACACAGCCACCGCGCAAACGGCTACCCCCAAATCCCCAGCCGCGAAAAGCTTTTACTGCCATCGTAGCGGTAACTTTTGTACGGGCAAATTACTAGGGATTCAGTGTTGACCGGATGAGGACACGGGGCGCTTCACGTCTGCGAGACTGCGAGTACTCCCAACAACCAAGTTGACTCATGAGGCAGCAACGCGACAGCAGCGTCTGGTTCCGCATGATCATTCACGGCTTCGTCCCCAGCCGCAAAACCCCTTCCTTACCTTCGTCGATCACACGCGCGTCCACATGTAACAGCAGATTTTTTTTATTTTTATATATACAATTACCACACGATTTTTTCTCATCATGGATTATTTTTCAGAGGAAGATTGTTTTGCTTTTCAGAAGAAATATCACAAAGGGATAAAGAGGAGATATTTCTTTCTGGAACCAAAGCCCCCAATTTCTAGGGTTCATCAACGCCACTTCCAATCTGTAAAACACATTGGAACATTCCCAGTCCCA
The DNA here is from genome assembly GCA_038502445.1 of Eremochloa ophiuroides. Lineage (NCBI taxonomy): Eukaryota > Viridiplantae > Streptophyta > Magnoliopsida > Poales > Poaceae > Eremochloa > Eremochloa ophiuroides. The sequence goes on from JAHLJS010000003.1 coordinate 97,125,458, forward strand.
GATGCTGCTAGGATTACAAGAGTAACACTATATCTATATCACGATAATAATAATTCACTAGAAGTATGTCGCTGCACAGAAGAAGAACTCTCTGTCGCTCGCTCAGTAGATGGTAAAGTTACAGGAAAGTGCCCCTCTCCCAAAAACGAGCCATCACGGAGCACGATCTTTTTTTAACTTTAAGCGATGGCGATGGCCGTGGCCCGCTGCCGCTGAGTCCCCACCGCGGCCGCCGCGGCCGGCGAGGGCGGGAGGCGCGCGTTGAAGTTCCTGTACCGGAAGGCCGCGGCGGGGTCCGCGTACGCGTCGTCGTCGTCGCCCTCGTCGAAGTTGAGCGCGTAGCTGAGCGCGTCGTAGCGGAACTCGCCCGCGGCCGCGCCACGCCGCCGCCACCTCGTCCTCTCCGCGCCGCTGGCTCCGGAGGCTCCGCCGCCGAAGCAGCAGCACACCGTGGTCCGCAGCTTCTCGCGTAGCTGCTTCGACGGGGACGACGGCGACGAGGCCTCCGCGGCGGCGTCCATTGGTCTCGCCAGTTCCTGTCCCTGTCCTCCTCTCGAGATCGGCTCCTCGCTTCGCCTTAGAGCAGAGTGCGCGCGGCGGCGGTGCTGTGCTGCGGCGATCTGGGAACTGGAGGAAAGAAGTGAAGTGCTGGTGCGATTTGGGAGGAAGCAGAAGTGCAGATGCGTTTCGAGGCGTGGAGGTGAAGTGGTTTTGAGATGGATGATGGAGGCGAAGGGGCGGTGGCGGTTCGATTAATAGGAGGCGGCCCGCGCAGCGTGATGGTGGGAAAAGGACGGATAAGGACAAGTGGCCGAGGCCGCGTGGGGTGTGAGGTAAGGCAGGCGGGCGGGCGGGCGACGGCGTGAGTGGCAAGCGACTGAGAGGTGGGCCCACGCGCGAGTGACAGCGGGAAGGAAAGGCGCCGTTACGCGTGGGGTGAGACGGAGGAGGGGCTGTCCCGGTATTTCCGCGGCGGAGGAGGGGAGGGCCTTGTTGGCTACAGTTGGATTGGAGGGAAGAGGACCGTTTCGGATTGAGACGGCCTGCCTGGCGACGTGGGGCCCACGCCTCGGGGGTGGTACTGGTCCCCGACCCCGGGTCGGCGGCGGGTAACGGTCACAGGCGTGCACCACGTCAGCCGCAGCGTTGCCGTGGTCGCGGCTAATCAACGGCGCTCGCCCGTGGGATCTGGGAAGCACCAGACAAGACAACCAGCCGGGGTGTGCCGTCTGCAAGGGCGCACGTACGTGTGCTTGCACTGCACCGTGCACCGCAGCGCCTTTTTTTTTGCATTTGCCTGCTTCCATCCCAGACAAACATAGTAACGCAATCTACGTATTTTCGGGCGATTGGTACGTATACTGTACAAAACAGCAAAATTGCGTCTGAATTACAAAACTTTGGGCAATTTCATTATCAATCGAATTAGGTGCTACGTACAGAGAGAGAAAAAATGGAGACGGAGACAGATCCTAGAACTTTTCCCTTGTGTTTTGCGTGAAAAAGAGAAACGGAAATGGGTTTCGGGATGCTATATCATACATGCATGATTTTTCTCCACCTGAGGTTGTATGAAGTAGTTATGAACAATATTCCGATTCCCAAACAGCTACATTACTCACGTGCCAAAGAAACTCTGTGTCTCTCCCGATCCACTTTAGAAATCGGATAATTTTAAACAACATGCATTTCCGGAGTCTCTGAGATATGGCAAATGCATCTTTAAACCAAATTGCTTTTCAGTGAACGCTCACTCTTTTCGAAACAAACCAACACTTTTTTCACACGCAGGCTTTCCATCCCGCGGCATGCGGAGTCTGACCCGCGCTATTTATTATTGACACACGGTGAAACAGTGAACTGATTAGGCTGCATGCAGCAGTCAGTCTCCTCTCTACATCCTTTATTCCGGTGTGTGACGTTAGTGACGATGCATGCTATAAAAAAATCAAAACAATTAATTTAAAGTTTAAAATAGTATAACTTCTGAACAATGTGATCATTTTCAATTCGGTTTTATTGGTGTGTCCTATAAGACAAGATAAACAAAATTAGATCTCATATGTATATGTTTCGAAAACCTCACCAAGTTATGTTTGATAACTTTTTTACATAAGTTGTGTTTTTCTATCTTTTGTGTTTTAAGTTTTGGTATCTAAGTTATAAATTAATTCTTTCCCTTGGGATTTAATATTTCTTTTTGTTTCTAAGTTTCGGCATAAGTTATATGTTAATTTATTCCTCCGTGTTTCATAACTTTTGTATATAAGTTATGCTGTAACTTTTTTATATAAGTTATATAGTTGCTACTAAATATTTTTTTTGAAATATATGGAAGTGTGGTCTAATTTTGTTTGTCTCATCACGAGCAACACATCAGTGCAGATAAAATTAAAAATAGGTACACTATTTAGAAGTTGTAATAATTACAAATAAATGTTTTGCTTTTTCTGGCTTGGATCATGTGACGTCATAGCAAGTTGGAAAACGTGCCGGATGCTGTGCGCACATGCAGGGTGAGCTCCCTCCACACACGCGTAGAAAGAGAATACTAAACGTCCAGCAGCCGAAAAAGGTAGGATTAGTTTATTCCTAAAAGAGAAACTGGGAAGCTGTCGGATCATTCGCTTGGGTAGAATCGAGTGAACGTTCGCGATTTAGTCGTGTCGATCTTTAAAGGTCTGCTTGTTATGTAGGCAGAACTTACCACACCTGAATTAAGTCTAACACGTTGAATCGCTTGACTGCCGTTTGGTTCATAATCATAGTTTTAGCGTGCCGCAATTGCTCAAGCTTGTCTGCAGTGCTTCGCGGGCGTTTTCCACGCCAAAAGTCTGATGAACAATTTAGTCGCCAAAACTTACGGCGCGACCCTAGGTAACTAGAGTAGGAGACAAACTGAGCGAGCCATAATTTGCGCAATGTTCTTGTTTTGGCACACTAGGCCCCGTTTAGTTCTCAAATTTTCCAAAAAAATTTTCAAGATTTTTTGTCACATCAAATTTGTGCACATACATGAAACATTAAATATAGATAAAAAATAATTAATTGTACAGTTTATCTGTGTATGTCAAAAAGAATCTTTTGAGTCTATTTAGATCATAATTAGACAAAAGTTATCAAATACAAATGAAAGTACTACCGTAACAGAACCCAAAATTTCTCTCAAACTAAACAGCCCCTTATTATACTAGACGCCTTGGCTACCGAGTGCCGACCAGGTTTAACCCTACTATACTTTGGTAGCTCAGCTCGCCGTACGTGCTGTTCCACGGCGACGGCGCATCCACGTCAAATGTCCGAGACCGATCGATGGTAATATGTGCGCACAGATGAGAGGCGTAAAAAAAAAACACGGCCTTTTTTTTTCACTTGCAGCCGCAGTACACTAGAGCCTACACGCTTTTGACGCTTTGGACGCCCGGCCTGGCAGTCGCGGCAAACTGGATATGGTTCCGTTCGATGATGATCCGGCGGCCGGCCAGCAGATGAGATACGCTACCCCTACGCGCGCAGCCGAAAGCGAAGGGAAGGAACGGACAGGGCAGACTGGAAGGCCGAACCAAAATCCCGTACCAGGGAGGGGAAAGCACCCGCGTTAAGGAAAAAAAAATGCCTTCAAATCAAAGCAAAAGGGGCTGTTGGCTTGATAGTTGATACTTCCGTCGATGTGAACGCGGGCGGCTGGAACCGGATGCTCCGCCGAGACATCAGACGGCGGGGGCGAGGCGGCCAAAGGATCGGGTTCCCGGCCGGCTTGCCGCTCTGGCTATAGGATCCACGCCCGCTGCTTGCTTTTGCAACAGCAACTGCTTCGGCCGACCTCCTGCTGGTCCCTCTCCATGGAGCAGCTCGCAAAGCGGCAGCGCTTGCTGCGGCCGACGTTGGTGATGAGTGATGAGTGATGACTGACGAGGCAGGCAGGCAGGTTTCGCACTTTCGCTGCTGCCCGCCCGCCCGCTGGCATCGCTTTGTTCTTGGGCTTTTTAGGGAGAAAGCGTTTGGGCCGTTGACGACCGCGGCAACCACGATTGCGCTAAAAAGAAAACGATTTACGATACCACAGAGTTTGATCGAGATTATCGGAGAGACAGGCCGTGAGATCATGCGCTTTAATTTAACTTAATTGAACTTGCCGCCAGATCAAAAACGGCGACGGCAAGTGCGATATCGTTCATTATCATTATCATCATCAGTTAGAATAGCGCAAGAAGATAAGGATCGATTCGAATGCCATCCCTTCATGCCCGCATACTCAGTGCTCAACGAGCTAGGAGTAGGAGTATAGTCGATCTTCTCTTTTGGTTTTTTTTTTGAACGCAATGGCAGGAGCTCTGTCTTTCAATTAAGTAGAGGCAAAAGGTTTTATGTACAAGAGAGAAAAAAAGGGGGAGAGAGGGGAGAGAAAGTGCCCTTCTAGAAAGCAGTCCTAGACAGAGAGCCAAAACAGCACACATAAACGTTGGCTAAGGCAAAACAATAACACTATAAAGCCTCCAAGCCAGAGCCCTCTTTTTGTTCAATGTCCTCCCTAGTTCGTGAGGCCACTTGCCCTGCTGATTCATGTTCGTTGTTGAAGATTCTTCTATTTCTTTTCTTCCATACCAACCCGTTGAAGCGCCTTCTCTCTTCTTTTGCTATCTTTGCTTCCGAGTCCTCCCACCAAGAAATTAGGTTTGCCGGTTGCTAGGCTGTTTGTATCAGCATTGCGTCGAAATTCTCCCAGGATAGGGTGGTGTGCCATATCCTTCCCTTTTGGTTTTCAAAGAGAGAAGAGAGAAGAGAGAAGATGTAGCTTGACTGCACTTTTGTTGACGCCCAAAAGGTACAATAATCCTATCAGCTAATAGAAACAGATGCGTAAAAACGTTGCCAATTCTCGCTGCGTGCTCGCTGACTCACGCCGCACGTTTAGCCTCCCAACTGAAAACAAGAATCATTTTCAGCTGCATGGGCTATTGGACCCAGGGTTCGATTTACCGACCGGTAGCCGGTAACCGCCGGCCGGCGGTATCGGTATACCGGACCGGTATTACCGGTTACCGGTAGAAACCGGTCGAATTCAAATTTTGAATTCGAACCCTAGTTCAATCGGTTCCGGACCGGTATACCGGCCGGTTTGACCGGTTACCGGCCGGTTTGACCGGTTACCGGCCGGTTTGGTGGTTTAGGGTTTACCGGCCGGCATTTTGAAATTTCAGATTTATTTTTTTTAAAAAAAATGCTGAAAAAATTTCTAAAAATAGTTAATGATTTATAGAATCCAATGATGTCAAAGTTTTCCAAATTTGAGTGCGTTTAGTATATTTTTCGACCTTCATGATTTAATGGGCCTTAACGGGCCGGCCAGGGTTTTTTATACCGACCGAAATCCGGTTACCGCCGGGCGGCGGTAACGGTATATCGGCCGGTATAAACAGTAACCGGCCGGAAACCGGCCGAATTCGAAATCGAATTCAAACTCACAGCTCAATCGGTTTTAGACGGGTATACCGGCCGGTATGACCGGTATAAACGGTAACCGGTCAAAACCAGCTGATTTTCTTTTTTTTAATGCAGAAAACAAATTTTTTTTTGAATGGCCTTTACACATAATGAAGTATAAACACCATACATTTCAGGGATAAATAGTGCCGTAGCAATACATAGGGCATACACATACTTTTATTGTATCAATACATAAGGCACATCAAAGTCATCAATACATAGTATCATATAAATAGCATATTCGTAGTCTCATACACGAACAAATGTGATAGTCATCGGCATAGGCATAATCAACGTTGTATGAAGTATGGAAAGACCCCCATGCTGCAAGACATCTGATATTCGGCGGTGGACATCAAAGCGATACCTCGCAGTCTAAGCAACTCGGCCTTAAAATCATTCCAAGATTGGCCCGTCCATGCCGCTGTTGTCTCCCATTCTTGAACTAACATAGCGTAAAAATGGGGGTCTTCCCATTCATACACCCATCTGGTCGCAGGTTGCGTGGTAATGTCGGGAATGTGATAGTTATAGCTTGCCTGGGAGGTATCACTGTACGAGGAAGAAGAATGCTGCGGAGTGTCGTAGTCTGTAGGTGCATAAACAGTCCTCTGCGACTCCGGTTGTCCATGGTCGCGGTCCTGAGTAGCATGCGTGAACTGGGTCTCGCCTGCAAAAAAACATTATTAGTAGTTTAGAAGTCATACACAGAAACAATTGTGCGTACGTAGGTGCAATGGATACCTGTGAAACGAAGATCACCACCTCCACCAGAACCACTACCACCAGCACCAAACCCACTGCCACCACCACCACCACCAGAACCACTACCACCAGCAGCACCACCAGCACCATCACCATCACCATCACCGCCACCGTCACTGTCGTCATCAGAACCGTCATCAGTTGAGCTGCTATCCTGAGACTCCTTATACGGTGGACTACGCTGAGCCTCATCCTCAGTTTCAGTGTCACTGATCACTTGCTTTTTCTTTCCGCGTTGACGCTTGGGGTCACCCTTCTTAGGCGGCATCTGCATCTTCCTCTTCCCGAGGTGACTATCACCCACATGTCTACGGGCCCAATCACTGATGGAATCATCTCCCGTGGCCTGACGTAGATCTTGGGCGTCTATGTGGTCACTACGAGCACAAACAAATAAATCACATAAATAAAATGGACATACATAATATGAAAGCCAGACAGAGACACACATTATACCTGACAATATGTGATGGCATAGGGGCGTCTACTTCGTCATCATCCTCATCAAGAACTGGTGCCTGGTTTGATCTACCATACTCCATCCATTGCCTAACTGGATTGTTCGAGTCATAGAATGAGATTTCGGCGAACTTGTCAATGAAATCTTCGTCATCATGCAGTGGCGGTCCAGAGATATCCGCTAGTCGCAGCCGAAGATTGTAGTTGACATACACAAGCTTGTTTAGTTTTTTGTGGGACAACCGATTGCGAACCTTCGTATGAAGCAAGGCAAAAGTACTCCAATTCCGCTCGCATCCACTGGAGGAGATACATTGTGCAACAAGCCGCAAAGCAAGACGCTGCAAATTTGGAGTTTGACTACCAAATATCATCCACCAGGCCGCTGCAAGTGTAACACATTATGTTAGATATATATTCCACGAGAGCAAAGCATCAAGGGTAGAGAAGTGCTCTTAGGCTCTTACATGGGCTAGTCCTTGGATCCGCTGCCATTTTCATAGCGAGTTCGGAGCCAAACTCACCAAGCTTCTGTCGAAAAATCTCTGCCTCTTGTAAAGCCTGCATGGCGCTCTGCAAATCCGTCATGCGCGAAAATGTATCTTTCAGACCATTAAACATTGTTGGAGTTGGATCCATGTTATATGCGTACTTTGGATTTAGGACAGCACCTGCAACACATGACAAATGCCAAACAAGGGAACGGTAAGTATTCATTTCATGGAGCTTGCTAAGTAAATATAATTCATGATCGTACCTGCACCCACATACGTGTCAATGTACACGTCAGTAATCCTGTTGTCCATAATCTGTCGATACTCATTCCATGTCTGCTTATTTCTTCCAAAGACAGACTCCATCTCCATTTTGCAAGTCTGGTAGGCATACACTACATCACACATGTTAGGCTGCTTGTCTTGATCAGCGAAGCGGAGGAACTTATAAATTGGTTGAACTGTTTTGATGATGTATTCCAGTCCCTCCCACCACTGGATACTTGATAACCTTGAATGAGCAAAGCGACCGTCTTCACATTTTATCCACTTGCTTTGCAGAAATTCAGGAGAAGACATCCACTGCATGAACTTGTCACGTTTCCGGTGAAAGCTCTCTAGGAACATGTAGTTGGTCCCAAATCTAGTAACATTCCACTTGACCAACTCACCACCGATTGCCTTCCTCATCATTGCATTCAACTGAGCATGGTTGTGCAAAAAGGTTGAGATTCGCTTGCATGTTGCGATTGTACCTGAATGTTCGGGCCTTTCACCAATATCCTTCAACATCAAGTTGATGGTGTGTGCAAGGCATGGCGTCCAAACAATATGAGCATAATGGTTCCCCAGTATCTTGCAAGCTTTTTTGTAGTTGGCGCCATTGTCGGTCACCACATGTACGACATGCTCGGCGCCAATCTCTTCAACAACCTTACGAATTTCCTGAAAAATAACCACAACAGTTTTTACAAATGTGACGTAAATCACAATATTATAAATAGTATGAACCTAACAACATGTTCAGAAGCTACCTGGTATAAATATTTGGCATCTTGACTTCGCCCAGTTGCATTAATAGATTTATGAAACCATGTGACCCCATTGCAATAAATCAGGAAGTTGATGACACTCATTCTAGTGGGGCCAGTCCAAGAATCACACATCAACGTCACGCCAAAGTTGGTCCATTCCTTCTGAAACTTTGCGTACCTAGCCTTCAAGTCTTTCTCGTTCTCATCTAGGTACTTGCCATCGATATCCCTTCCAGTAGGTGACACAATGCCTTCACCTGTAGGCAGAAGCCATTCGTGAGAATACATAAAGATACAAACGTCAAAATTGAGAGAGATGACTCTGAAAGTTGTACTAACCCCACTTTTGTGTCTCTCTCACCGCACTTATAAAGTACGGATTGTCGGCCTGTCGTCCTGGGATTCCTGCAACATGGAAAAACTTTCCCCAATCTTTCCCAATAGCTTCCTTTGCATTCTTCCCCTTCTGCGTCCAAGACCCTGTATCAATCCTTGGTTGGACCATTCCTCTCCTCCTACCGGCTGCCAAATTGTAGTCCTGCAGAACCACAGGAGTCTCCCTCTGTGATCCTGCTCTTCGAAACATCCTTTGCAAAGGATTCCCACCCTGTGAACCACTACCCCCCTCCACGGTCGTAATTACCTCCTCTCTGTTGCACCCCCTGCTCGTACTCATATTCTGCTCTCGACTGATTAAGTGCTTGCTGGAGCTGCTCCTCATATTCATCATCACCAAGTGGATGGTTACCCTCCGCTGCAGCCTTCTCTCTTGCCAACTTTTGTCGAGACCGGTCAGAAGTTGCCTTTTTAGTTCTGTCAAGATCACGTTGAAAGTACTCACGCACATCATCTGGCACGCTTCTGCAATGCACCACCTGCGACCCGCGACCGGCTAAATGTTCTTTGAATCTTGTTGCACCACCACCTCCTTTCATCGTATGACAGTAGTTGCACCTCCACCCAGGAGAAAGGTTTTCACCATGCTCCCATACAATGTCTTTTCCTCTGCTTGACATTGTGCACCTGCATGAATGGACAACACAAACTAATCAATCACATAGATTAAATCTACGTAAATAAGTGGCTAAGTCACAACCTTCCACCTAAATAAAATTTACCTAAACAATATAAACCTAAAATATACATCAGTATTTACCTAAAATATACATCAGTATTAGCACACCTACAACCTAAAATATACATCAAACCTAAAATCCTAAACCAAATCCTAAACATAACCCTAACTAATAACCTAAACACACCATAAATCCTACTAAAATCCTAAATCAAATTACCACTGCACCCTAGATCAATAGATAACTACTTCCTATTCCAAATCCTAAAGCTAATCCTACTAAAAATGCTCAAGAAAAGAAGAAACATCCTTACCTGTCGAAACCGGCGATACCGGCCGGTTACCGGTAGAAACCGGCCGAGAAACCGGTGAAACCGCCCGGTACCCGGCGGATCCGCGCGCGCGGCGGTATCCCGGTCTTACCGACCGGTATACCGGTGCTACCGGCCGGTACGAACGCGGCGGCGAGCGGACGAGCGGGGAGGCGGCGCTTTCGGGCTGCTGCGGCGCGGAGGGGGGAAATGGGGGGTGGCTCTGCCCCCCCGTGACCCAGGGTGCTGTTTTGTGCCCGTTCGGGCCTAATGGGCCTAACGGGCCTTAACGGGCCTTTTTTTTTTTTACTTCGGGACTTCGAAAAAAATTCTAAATGTAGTCAAATTTGAAAAATTTTGACACCATTGGAATCTATAAATCATGAAGTATTTTTAGGAATTTTTTTACCATTTTTCCCTCCGATTTTAAATTTCAAATTTCGGTTTTTCCAAACCGGCCGGTACCGGTACCGGTCCGGACCGGTATTACCGGTAACCGGCCGGTTACCGCGGTATGCCGTCGGTAAATAGAACCCTGGACCAGCTTAGCCCCCGGGAGCCTCGGGCTGCCGACGCCCTTGCCATCGCCATTTTTGGTGAGCATGCAGTATACCCAGCACTAGTTCTACAGCCTGATCTGCTGAGTTTGCTGATGAAGCTGCAAACACGCAAAGCTTCAGCTAACCGGCCCCAAACAGCAGTGTGGTACAGAGCAAAGCAGCAACAGGCCGCGGCTCTTGCAGCCCGTCTGGAACTAGCATTTCCGTTCGTTCAGGGCCTAAGGTCTACAGACAGGACAAGTGATTGTTTCGAGAACCCGCTGTTAAACTTTGCCGAGAACAATGACATTGATCGCTTGCAGCTTTCGAGTGATGTAGCGAGCCGCAAGCGAGCGAGCGAGGCATGATCGCATGACATGACTCCCTTTTTGCCAAAGTAGTAGTACCTTTTTGTTTGGAAATGATGGAGAGGTGTCTGAATTCTGATGCAACCGAATGCACGCACAATCATTTTCTAGAGGCGTGATGGAGTCGCGTCTGTGCCTGCCGGAGACGAGGAAACGAAAGAAGAAGAAAAAAAAAATCTTCACGCGCGCGAGTGGTAACCGTGGGCAAAGCGTCTCGCGCGCCACGCGGCCGACGCAGGATCAGAGCCGTCTCGCTCACCTCCCCCTTGGCGAACGGGCGCGCGTCGCGCCACGCCATGGCCACGCCGTAACCGCTGCTACCTACCCACGCCCACCAGGCCAGAGGCCACCACAACGAACACCCCAGCGGCGAGCTCACCAAGACGCTAACCCAAGCACGCACCCCCGCTAGGTCTGCCGCTGTGCTGCGCGCGGACGCCATGGAGCTACTGGCACGGCCCGCAGTGGCCGCGTCCTCCTCCTCCTCCGCGCGACCCTCGCTACAGCTCCCCGCTTCCGCCCCCGCGCGGCTCTCGTCCCGTCGCCGTCGGCCCGGGTTCCCTACTCTCCGCGCCTCTGCAGCAGCGGCGGCGATCGCCGCGGAGCCGGTACGTGCTCTCCTCTAGTCGAGTCCACAGGTTGCTTCTGTTGTAGTCAACGGACTAGTTGTCTCGCTCGCCACGTGTTTGCGGTTATGCTCGGCTCGGTTGCCCGCAACCTGCCACCGGTTGCCCGGCCGATTAACACGGCTTCCATCAGTGCTGCCGGTAGTTGAGATCTTACCTGCAATGCCTTCCTGCAATTAGGCTTTAGCTGAACTAAATGATTTAGGTGCTGTCGGTCCGTATTCTGGTTTCAGATGTTGAGCGTGGTATCTGCGAACTAACTGGTGATGCCATCTCACCGAAGACATGCCCCATTGGATAATCAACTGACAAGTTTATCCGTACACATGAACCTTTGCATCTTCCACAATCCCCTTGCTCTTCTCTTGGGTACACTGTATATTCGTTATTCAAATCCCTGGCTGACGTGGTGCCTTGGGATCCAGTTAAGTGGAAAGCAGCATGATTCCTACTTCTGATTGTCGAGTCCTTAGATTGCTCATGTATGCCTAGACATTATGGCTTTGTTAATTTTGGTAGTTGCTTGTTGCCTCTGGGAATTGTGATTTTGTGGTGCAGGATTGCGGGTCCATTGTTTGTTACTAGAAAATTAAAATGTTCCTTACCAGACCCTGCTCTCCATTTCTCTAGGTCATTTGGCATTCCTCCGTAACAGTATACCTTTCTTGTACCATGCAAACTGAAGATATCATAATTTCCGTGATGCAGTCTTTACAGCAAAATAGCATTATGGAAACTGAGGTGTTTGCCTGCCCTGTCTGCTACAAGCCATTGATGAGAAAAGGGCCACCAGGCATAAACTTGTATGTCCTAGTGCATTTCTGCTCGTCTTTCCAGCAAATGTTTTTGTCTTGATTGACATTTATGTTCATTTGGATTATATATGCATGCCCCAGGCCAGCAATTTATAGGTCAGGATTCAAGTGTTCAAAGTGCAACAAGTCATTTACCAGCAAAGACATCTTCTTGGACCTCACTGTAACTGCAGGGACAAAAGAATATAGCGAACTGAAGCCCGCTAGAACTGAACTTTTCAGGAGTCCACTTGTCTCATTTCTTTATGAGAGAGGGTGGCGACAGAACTTTAATCGGAGTGGTTTCCCTGGTCTTGATGAAGAGGTACTTTTCTGCTGGATAGCTTCATCTTCGATGCTATAGTTTTACTGCACGATGAGTTAGAAAAGCCTTTCATAGATTGAATAATTATTACACTTTAGACAGTAAGTATGTTGTGCATATTGTTTTTCTGTTGCAAAAAAAAAAGTCGCTGCAATTTGAAAATTGTTCATCTGGTGAAAATCTTCAACTCTTAACTCTCCTATTCATGTCCGTCTTCGGTCTGCTGCCATTGTCAGTTTCAAATGGCTCAAGATTATTTTCAACCCGTTGCTGGTGGTATCCTTCTTGATGTCAGCTGTGGCAGCGGCTTGTTTACCAGGAAGTTTGCAAAATCTGGGACATACTCAGCTGTGATCGCTTTGGATTTCTCTGAGAATATGCTCCGCCAATGCTATGAATTCATTAAGCAAGATGATACACTCCTCAATGCGTAAGCTCTCTGTCCTGCTTCTAGATCCTTTTTCCGTTGTAGCACTGAAGGAAAAGTTTCTGTTGGACCATCGATGCAGATTAACTGTGGATATAGGGTTGAATTAGGAGCCATAATTGTCCAATCCAGTACTCACTTCATGATCACTAACTAGCTATTGAGATTTGAGAACGTTGGGAAGGTCAAAGCATTTTCTCAATGCAACAAACCATGCATATTATCAATGAAAGATTAATGCGGGGGATCACTACGATGTTTGTTGGAACCTAATGTTTGTTCTAGTTTAATACAAATGATACTAATATCTATGTCTAAACACTTTAGTGGATTGTAATCAACAATGCATCCATTATTTTGTTACCGTATTTCTCCCAAGAAAATCCCCCGTCCCCCAAACCGAGCTTTGAATAATATATAAGTTAAGCAATAATTGATCAATTTGTTTATCTTTATTCCAAGATCAAGCCATACAAATCGATGACTCGATGACTGTTTTCCTCTCTTGGTTCTGCAGGAATCTAGCACTTGTGAGAGCAGATATTTCAAGGCTCCCTTTCGCTTCTGGTTCAGTAGATGCCATTCATGCGGGAGCGGCCATCCATTGTTGGCCCTCACCCTCTAATGCGGTAGAATTTCTCATTTGCACTTTTGAATCGTGCAGTTGTGCTAATATTTCAAAAATAAATAAATTCAGATTTATGTTGTTATACAACATGTAACTCCACAATATTGCTTCTGGTTAAATCTGGTACATAAAGACTTTTCCTTGTCAACCATAACTTTTCATCTCATAAAGCTGTATTGTACTCATTCTATTCCAAATTATAAGACGTCCGGCTTTTCTGGATACATTGTTTTTACTTCATATATCGAGAGTGTATATCTAAGTGCATACTAAAATCTATGTATATGCCAAAATGTCTTATAATTTGGAATGGAGAAAATATTAAAAAACAACTGATGAATTGGGATGCTTATAAATCATACTCTTACCTTCTCCATTGGGACCGTGCTCAAATTTAGCGAAAATATATAGAAGCATGAAGGCCATTATTTGATATTAAATAGTGATAACATTTTCCCCTATGTGTTTCCAGTATAGCTTCCCTGATTCTATTCATGTTGTCATCTGAATAAGACATTGCATCTTGGGTTCTTGGCCAACTCTATAAATCAGGACTTCAATTGTATCATTAGAGCACTGCCAACCGACAATGACAATCCTGCCCTTCCATTCGCGTGATAATGAAATATTACTGATGTACAAATTTTAGGTAGCTGAAATAAGCCGTGTCCTGAGGCCTGGTGGAGTCTTTGTGGGAACCACCTTCTTATCCTCTCCTAGGAACAACCCATTCTCTGTTGAAGCACTAAGGCCACTTAGACAGGTATCTGGCTATCTCTGCTAGTTACTTTTCTCTTTTTCACTGAGCTTATCTGATTTGTTCTGCCTTTTACCACTTTATGGTGCAGATTGTTGGACCAGTTAACACCAGCTACAACTATTTTACTGAAGGAGAGCTAGAAGACTTGTGCAAATCCTGTGGCCTTGTCAACTACAACAGCAATGTTCAGAGGTCATTTATCATGTTCTCCGGGCAAAAGCCATATTGAAGAATTCTGTCAAGTCCTAGCTCTATTGTTTCTTTAGAATTCCTTGTAGAGCACATTTAAAAGTATTTGTATATATTTGTGCCATATTGTGCATAGGTTCCTTAGTTTCTGTAGTGTTCCTAAATGTATTCAGTACAAAAATGCACAAAAAAAAGCGTGCTGCAGAATCTTAAAAAAGAAACATTATTGTCTTACGTTTATGTGAAAACACACTTTTGTTCTTCGCTGGGCTACATACAAGCCATGCTTATTCTATTTCTCTCCCAAAATTGCACATACAAGTTCTGCAAACTAATACAGATTCAGATTACGAGTCTGTTTCTGTAACTGTTCCTCTCATTTCTCCGCAGCGAGGTTTTTAGAGGATCTTGTCATAGAATTATAACAAATTTGGTATCTTCGAGTTGTATGTATTTATGGGTATATATCTATGGAATTGGAGTGGATAGTGTATAGCAACCAACCACTAACTCTGAATGAGCTCAGCGAAGCCCGAGGAGCTGCCAACATGGTCTGTCATCAGGGTTCGAGCCATCGCTCGTGATGTGTTGGTCTCCATTATGGGCCGCAAATTTTCCGACCCGGCCGGGCCTGCCTCCTCGGCGCCCGGCACACGCCGCCGCTGCGGTTGGCGCCCCATGGATCACCAAAGCAGTTTTTTCGGTGTGTGTGTGCTGAGCAGTGTGAGCACATTTTGTCTGAGATATGTGCAATACAAATTAGTAGTGTGTAGGATCACTTCCGGTCTCATACTCGTGCAATGCATGATTGTTAGTCAGTCAACCAAGACTTCAACACCAGCGGTTGATAATTTTGACAATCAAGCAAAGACATTGAATGGCAGATTCAACATCTCCAATGACATTTTATTCAAATAGGAAGACTCCACAGCAAGCTAAATCTTATACTAAAAAGTGCTTTAATGGGCATCCAGGTGGTGCATTCGGCTCCAGCTCATAAGCTGCAAACCATGAAGCCAGTATTGAGTATGAGGCCTCCATCCCTTCCTACCAAATTCTGCTCTAGTGCAGCATGAATCAATACAGTGCAGCAGGTGACTGGGGTGCACACTTTCTAACTTAATTATTCAGGTCTTATTTCAACCTTATTTCTTATCTCGAGGTGTATGCATTGAACTCTAAACCACAAAGCTGATGGACAAGTTTCAATCATGCCGAAATGACCAATGTAAGCTCTGGCCTCTGAGCCTGAACCATCTGATGTATGAATGTAAAATAGTAGTAATGCATCTCTTGGCATGTAATGTGGCTATTCCCTCCGTCCTTAAATATATATCATTTTTGCTTTTTAGAAACAATATTCACTAAAGATATATAAAACATATAAATATTTGTAATATTAATGGTATGTAATTAATATTATTAGATAAATATTTAAATCTAGTTTTTTAATAAATTTATTTAGAGATATAAATGTTGTACGTATCTTTCACCAATTAAATCAAACTTGTAGCACGAAACCTACGAAAAATCACGACGACACTCGATTAGGGACTGAGGGAGTATGTCTTTAATCGGACGTCTGACCTGGATGCCCAAAGGCAAAACTAGTAACAAAACGATCTATGTCGGACAAGTTATTTTGCTTAACTTGCGAGACGTTTAATGATGTGCACTGGCCTTGACTGGGTACTCATGGTGATGTCATTGGATGTTTGTTACCCATGGATGCTACCTAACCGGGCAAGCATTCGTCGGTTTAAACAATGTGCGCTACGCGTACTCAAAGAGATATGTTTTTTTTTCCATCTAGGATGATATATAAACTATTAGAGTATAGACAACCCAGTTAGTATCAAGTATCATAAAAGTCTCCCAAATGTTCGATTTGAGATGCTCTCACCTATATAGGGTGTATAACAGACTAACAGTTCCACACAGCCAAGAAAAGTGTCAGAAAACCTGGATACGTACGATATCGCTTGGATCGTCCGATAGGACAACGAAAGTTAGATACCTCAGTCACTTTTTTTTGGTTAAAAAAAAAAGGAAGCCAGGAGACGAACATCTGGTCTCAACACCACTGTTTTTTTTCCCCCTTTCTGCAACGGCAGTGACGAAACTGCGAAATTTCTTTACTGGGAACAAGCAGAGCTTTTCGTAGCTTAACAAAACTCAGCGCGACTTGGCAACAGATGAAGACGACCCGGCCAGCAGCAGCGTTTGCATGCATCTCCCAGACCCACACGGACACGGTCACACCTAACACCTTACGCCCATGCATCCACTTCGTTCGCTGATGACAACGAAAACATTACAAATTTCACACGACCAGTTCCAGCCGCTTCACCCTGCTGCAATCCACTGCCGAGTGCCGACTGCTGTGCTGAGTACTACGTAGCATATACTCGGTCGTCAAGTACACATTTCGCAGTTGATTTGATCAGCGTCGCCTCGGAGCTTCGCTTGCGTAGGAAGGGAGCAGTCATGGCACCGTCTGGCAGAACTTGGTTCCTCGTCGTCGTCGTCTCTGCAACTCTCTGCGCCCATGTATCAGGTAGCCTTTTTCATTTTGTTCACACGAACAACTTCTTGTGACGACCGAGATCAGTGAGCTGACACGCAGATGGATCGCAGCTGCGGCGTCCGACACGTCGACGGTGTTGGCGGCGGAGCGGACGCGGCGGAGGGACCCCCTGGACGGGCTCAGGTACTACACCGGCGGCTGGAACATCAGCAACAGGCACTACCTGGCGGTGAGTCCTTGGTTAATTTCTTGCTGTCGCCGCCGGCCGGCGGCTGGCGGCCGAAGCTTGCCAGTTCAAAGCATGGTGATGAGGATTCATGGCGTCGTCCCGCCGCCGCGTGAGCGTGACCCGTGGTGTTGCTGCATGCAGTCGGCAGGTTTCAGTGCGGCGCCTGTGTTCGCGTTCGCCGCGCTCTGGTTCGTCGCGGTCGCGGCGGCGGCGCTTCTCGCCTCCTGCTGCAGCTGCCGCGGCGGCGACGGCGGCGGCAGCGGCTACTCCTACTCCCGACGGGTGCTCGCGCTCTCGCTCCTGCTCCTGCTCGTCTTCACAGCCGCGGCCGTGTAAGCAAATCAATCGATCCCAGCAGGCCAGCAGCCCAGCACAATCAACCAATCGATCGTCGGACCTGTGTGCGGATAGTACGCCGGCCGGCGGCCGGATCATGAACTGATCGTCGTGTGTCGTCGCAGCATCGGGTGCGCGGTTCTATACGACGGCCAGCGCAAGTTCAACGGCAGCACGACGGCGACGCTGGACTACGTGGTGAGCCAGGCCGACGGCGCTGCGGCGACCATGCGCAACTTCACGGGCCTCCTGGCGACGGCCAAGACGGTGGGCGGCGGCGTGGCCTCGCTGCCACCCGACGCCGCGCGGAGCATCGACGACGTCGTGCGCAAGGTGGACGCGGCCTCCGACGAGCTCACCGCGCGCACGGCCAGCAACTCCCGCAGGATCCGGACGGCGCTGGACACCATGTGCGTACGGAAAACCCTTGCTGCTGAGTGCTGACTCTGACTCTTGATGGCCGTGAGATGTACTCTGGTGCCATCCAATCATCCATAGATAATCTTGATCGGCTGTTACTTTACCTGATTGCAGAAGGAAGGTCCTGATCGGCGTCGCGGCCGTGATGCTCATCCTCGTGTTTCTTGGCCTGGGTAAAAAATAAAAAGCATAAATATAATTGGTCTTGCCAAGTCTTCAGAAGAAGAAAAATATATATGCTACTTGACCTGCTTGAATACTTCTCTGATTCTAACGCAATTTCTCTCAATAATTTCTTGCAGTGTTCTCGTTGACTGGGCAGAAGTCGCTTGTGTCCTTGTAAGCACTTTTCTTTTCTTTTTTGACGAGGACTTGTAAGCACATTAGGACAGCATACATACAGAGAACATAAGCATCAAATTCCGACTGTGACCGTAGTTGATGGAACGCGTTCTTTCAGAGATTATATTGGTGTGCTAAGTTTCAGTTTCTGAATTTTGGCAGAGCGGTGTTTCTTGGATGGATCATAATTACTGCGACACTAATACTCTCCGGCACTTTCCTTCTCCTGCACAAGTAAGCTGTTGCCACCTGTTACGGTTATACGATTTTGAACAAATCTGCATGTTATTGTTCCAGTTCGCTCAAATGTAGTCCAATTTGTTTTTCATAAGTAGCATAACGTTTTCCTCGTGCATCTGTAATTCTGTATCATCTCACATTTCTTAGTTACATATACAAGTTAACAGAGAGTACCGCGGCCTTCGAATTTGGCAATGTGTTCTCTGCAGCGTGATCGGAGACACCTGCGTGGCGATGGACGAGTGGGTGGTGCAGCCGGAGGGGCAGAGCCACACGGCGCTGGACGACATCCTCCCCTGCGCCGACGCGGAGGTGACGGCGGAGGCCCTGCGCCGGAGCAAGGACGTCAACTACCAGCTCGTCACCAAGCTCAACGAGCTCCTCTCCAACGTCTCCAACCGCGACGCGCCGCCGCAGGCCGGCGCTCCGGCCTACTACAACTACAACCAGTCCGGGCCTCACGTGCCGCTCCTCTGCAGCCCCTACAACGCCGACCTCTCCGACCGGCCCTGCGCCGCCGGCGAGGTCACCGCCGACAGCGCGCCACAGGTACGCAACGGCGCCGTCGCCATGGCGCGTCGTCGTTGGTCGATCGCCTCATGCATGTCTGACGCGCTGGCATCGCGTGTTCTTCTTCGCGTGCATCAGGAGTGGCGGCGCTACGTGTGCCGCGCGACGGCGTCGTCGTCGGGAAAGGGCGAGGTCTGCGCGACGGTGGGCAGCCTGACGCCGGCGATGTACTCCCAGATGGTGACCGTGGCCGGCCTCAGCGACGGGCTGCGCCGCCAGTCGCCGGCGCTAGGCCGACATCGCGAGCTGCGCGACCGTGCGGCGCGCGTTCCAGACGGTGAGCCAGCGCGGCTGCCCCGCGCTGCGGCGGGACAGCAGCCGGGTGTACCAGGCGCTGCTCGCGGCGTCGGTGGCCGCGATGCTGGCGGCGGCGGCGTGGTTGGTGCACGCCCGGGAGCGGAGGCGGCGCCGGGAGAGCGAGCGGTTCAAGGTGTCCCCGTACAGGCTCCCGTTCGAGGACTAAGGTGCTGCTCAACAGCCCCAGACGGCCGTACAGGCGAGTGTAACACAAGCTTGATCATCGGCAAGACGCCGACGTGCCTCGATCTGGAGCACAGTGACGACTGTCTGACGACGGTGCTGGTCCGGTGGAAAAGAAGAAGAATCTGACGGGAAATTCGTCTTCTGAATCGGCCCGATATATATGGACGTGTATTTACGCAGCAGTTTTGGCAGTAGAATTATGCACACTACACACACACACACACACACACACACACACACACACACACACACATATATATATATATATATATATATATAAAAAAAATTAAGTCTTAGAATTTAGTTTAGCCGAATTTCAGTTCAGTCTGATCGGATGAACTGAATTCGACGGCTTAATTATTATGAGAGAAATAAAATTATTGTTCTTTGACTGAAAGTAAGTTGAATCTACCTTAAATGAACAGAGCAAGACTTCTTCAACGCCTCCAACCGTTCACTACTGCTCCCCCATTGTACTTGATCCGACTTGGTTGATCATACCCGTTGCGATGGTCGCCAATCTCGCCTTCATCCTACTTTGCCTTCTCCTATATAGCGTATATATGATGTCCGTCACAATCACTGGTCTCTTGTGCCGAGGCCAAGATCCTGTGGCAGCAGAAGCCAATTTTTTGGTTAGGGGGCATAGGCACTCTGAGGTGTATGCTGACATCTTTTTGGCTGGGATCATCTGATTGCCAATTGAAGTGTGTCCGCACACCAATTCTCAGCAGCGACCACAGCTGGGATAGCTACACCGTCATCCCTCTTCCGCAACTGGCTATGCTAGCTGGATCGACTACTACAATGGCATCCTGTTCAGTGACATGTTCGATCCCACCACCCCTACCATGCACCTTGGTTCGCCTCCCTCTAGAAGACCGGAATAATGTGCGCACGGCCGGAAGACCGGAACATATCAAAATTGACAATTTAACATAGTAGTAGTATATATAATATATGCAAGCTTTTATTTTTATTAATAATAAAGACAAACAAACAACAACAGAAGGTCTATAAAGTAGTACTCGCAATAAAGCGTACAAAATCCTTTATAAACCCTAGCTAGTCAGCTATAATCCTAAGCGCTAACGATGCTAACGTAAGACAACTCTACGGATCCAAGATATATTTTGCCATCTTGTGTTTCGACCGCCTCGGTTGGCCCAACGTCCTTAGGGCCCGTCATTTCCTGGAGCATTTCACCTTGAGCACCGATCCTAATGGCCACCAGGTGCTTGTTCCCGCCAAGCGGATAGGGGAGCTAGCTCATTTCTCTCCCGGTGCAGTGCAAGCGCAACCCAGTAGCCTCCCTTCCCGTCGGGCCTAACGTTGTCCGGGTACCCCGGCAGCTCGGCGAAGATCTCCGACGTGTTCGCGTTGGGCCCACGGATCCAGTGCCTGAGCAGCTTGCAAGGTCCGGTGAGCGCGACGACGAGGTGGGTCCGGTCCTCGCTGACGGCTATGCCGTTGGGGTAGGTGACGCCGGACTGGAGCACGATGACCTCGTTGGTCCGCGGGCTGTACCTCATGATGCGCCCCGTGGAGTCGCCGGACGCCGTCACCATCTGCTGCTGCGATCGCCGGTACGTCTTGCTGCTGTCCATGAAGTAGACGTCGCCGGTGACCTGGTCCACCTCGTTGGCGAAGCGGAACGGCTCGCCGCCGCCGGCCTCCGTGGCCAGCACGGTCGCCTCACCGCCGCCCGGCCCAACCCGCATCAGCCCCATGTACGCGTCCGCGATGTACAGGTCGCCGGAGCCGCGGTGGAAGCGGAGGCCCAGCGGCCGCCCGCACGAGCTCTCCGTGGCGACCGCCGGCAGCTCCGAGGAAGGCTCGCGGCCGCAGCTGTTCTTGGCGTAGCTCGGGTTGTACGCGAACGTCGTCCAGCCAGCAGCAGCTCCTCCTCCTCCTTCGCCGCCACCGTACTTGAGGATGCGGCCGTCGGAGATGCTGACGTAAGGGCCGGCGCCGTGGCCGTCGAACGCGACGCTCTCGGGGCCCACCAACGCGTCCGGCAGGTCCGGGCGCTGGCTGTTTGAGGAGTCGATGGCCTTGGCGGCTACGGCGGCGGTTGCGGCGGTGCACGGCAGGAGCAGCAGGACGGCGAGCAAGATCGTCCCGAGCAGAATCGGCTTCGACGTGAAACGCCCCATGGTCGTCGCTTTTCCTTTACTTTCCGGGCGATGAGTACGCAAGGTTTGTACAATATACTTCTCTCGCTGGTGGCGTCTGTTGGCCGATCAGCGCGATCACTGATTGTGTTTTGTTTGTGTGGAACGGGGACTACTGGAAAACAGACATTTGCCGACTGTTTTTCGTTTTGCCGAGTGTTAAAACGCGGACACTCGGCAAAGCGGTGATTTGCCGAGTGTTAGACTCAAAACACTCGGCAAAAAGTTGACACTCGGCAAACCATAACATACGGCAAACAGACCACTTTGCCGAGTGTTAACACTCGACAAAACTAAACACACGGCAAACGGACCACTTTGCCGAGTGTCAACACTCGGCAAACTAAGACACACGGCAAATATTGACGGGGTACCTGCTGTCAACGGTTTGCCGAGTGTGGTCCGTTAGCACTCGGCAAACTAATTGTTTTGCCGAGTGTCTAAAAAAACACTCGGCAAAGTGCACTCTTTGCCGAGTGTTTTTATGAGACACTCGGCAAAATAATTATTTTTTTTCCGTTTTTGGCTTCTAATTTTTTTTCTATTGGCTTCCTACAATACCCTAATCAACATGTTAAAATTTGGCACAAATTTAATACATTTTGCTATATTTCTTTAGTTTATTTAGTTTCATTGATTTTTTTTTTTAGAAAATGCAAGTTTGAACTGCAAGTGCATCGAATAATAATATTTCATAAATAAAAAGTTGATATTCATGTTATTTAGTATTGTTTGAGGCCGTATCCAGAAAGAGACCTAAAATTTTGCACATGTTCATCTCGAAACATGACCAGGAACTTGCGTACCAATAGTTTTAAAATTGTATAAAAAGCAAACGGAGTCCGAAATTCATGAAACTTGTTTGACAAGTCATGATATCACATGTGGATGCGGTGATAAAAATTTGAGAAGATTTCGAGCACATCGTCGCGTACACTGCTTAGAAACCCGGACATCTTCACATGTAATATCATGAGAAGCAGGGGGAGTTGTTAGGGTTTGTAAACATCGTACGTGGCGACGTGCTCGAAATCTTCTCAAATTTTTATCACCGCATGCACATGTGATATCATGACATCTCGACAAGTTTCATGAATTTCAGACTCCGTTTGAATTTTATACAATTATAAAACTATTCATCTGCAAGTTCGTGGTCATGTTTCGAAAAGAAGATGTGCGAAATTTCGGCTCTCTTCCTGAATACGGCCTCAAACAACAATCAGTTACATGAATATTAATTTTGTATTCATGAAATGTTATTATTCGATTTACTTGCAGTTCAAATTTGCATTTTCCAAAAAATTCAATGAAATTAAATAAACTAAATAAATATAGCAAAATGTATTAAATTTGTGTCAAATTTCAACATGTTGATTAGGGTATTATAGGAAACCAATAGAAAAAATTGAAACCCAAAAACAGAAAAAATATAATTATTTTACCGAGTGTCTACATAAAAACACTCGGCAAAGAGTGCACTTCATTAAGAGGACACTCAGCTAACTTGGCTACTCTGTAAGTTTGCCGAGTGTTGAATTATAGACACTCGGCAAAGCATAATTAAACTATTTTTCACTGAAAAAATAAAACTGTACGAGTGTCCCATCTAAGACACTCGGCAAAGACTAAAATAGATAATTAAAAGCTATTTTAAATAAAATAAAAAATTTGAAAACTTGCCGAGTGTGTGATCTGGTACACTCGGCAAAGCGTGAAAATAGAAATAGCCCCGCCCTACCCACGCCCGCTTCCCTTATCCACTCAGCCGCCCAGCGCGGCCCGCAAGCGCCGCCCTCGCGCGCCCCAGCCGCCCCGCGCCGCCCCCCGCAGCAGCCGGCCCCCGCCGCGGCCGACCTCGCCTCGGCCGCCCCCCACCGCTGCCGACCCCTCCACGGCCGCCCGCGCCGCGGCCACCCCCGCCTCGGCCGCCCCCCGTCGCGGCCGCCCCCGCCTCTGCCGGCCCCTGCCTCAGCCGGCCCGCGCCGTGGCCGCCTCGGCCGGCCTCCGCCTGGACCGGACGCGCTGCCCCGGCCAGGTGCGTCGCAGGGGTGGCGGCGGCGGCCCCGTCCCCTCCGGTCAGCACCGCTTCAAGAAACCCTAAGCTGTCGATTCCGCCCAGGTCAGTTCTTACTCGCCCATTCTCGTCTGTTAACCTTAGGTCTCCTTTGCTGTTTGTTTATGCATCTGTAGGTCCATATTTTCTGTACATTCATTGCTCTGAACCAGTAGTGTGATCTTGTTTCTGGCCATGATGGAGGGACATGAGCTTTTTTATCTACGTCTTATCTGTGATATCTGTGATCTGAACCTACTCTTTGTATGCATTTGGAGACAACTAAATAAAGCAACGAATAAATTTTATAATATTTATGTTTTTGCTGTATTATTCCATGAACTCGAGGCCAGGATGCTAAATGCGGAAGCATCAAAGGAACAATTAAGTAGCATACGAAGACAACATTGTGTTTTTTTATTAGATCATTCTGAAATAGACTGCATAGTATCATGGAGGTATTCTTGTGAATCTTGGATAGCTGAGCTCCCATCTCTCTAAACCACAGTGGGCTGCTGCACATTTATGTCTGAACAAATGATAAACCTAATTTTGTATGAAAGATAAGACAGGCTGAAATACACAATGTTTAGTTAGCCTGTTGAATAAATAAAATATACAATATTTGTCATCAGCACCATGTTTTGAAGCATTGGCGTCTCAGATTTGTTCAAGACTAGGCCTTACTTGATATCCTGCTTGAACTGAATGTTTATCTTATTAGTCTACTTTCAATTTTCAGTTCAGATGAACAGATACAAATATACGAGACTGCATTGTACTACTACAAATGCTTGCACTTTAAAACTACAAATTGGATTAGACTCTTAGGCCCGTTTGGTTCCCTAGAATTGAAACACGTTCGAAAAATTATATTCTGGAAGTTAGACTCAATGAGAATTGAATTACTAAGGATTTCATTCTACTCAACTTTCTTGTTTGGATATGTACCGGAATTCTTTCTCAAGAACTAATTTCCAAGAACTCATTGTTGGAAGCCTGCAATTGCGTAACTTCACCATGGCATAAGACTGACCCATGATGTGTTTACTCTTCCTGACTACCTCATGCTACTAATCTTTTGGATTCTTCATGGTTCAGTGTCATAAATTACCCATACTGTAGGCCTGTTGAAGAGACCAATTTAGCCACTCACTGCTCACTTTGAAGCTGCTCACTTTTTTCAGAGCTGCCTATGGTATTTGCACATACTATATATGTTGCAGCCTATCACCATAAGAAAATTTCATTGAAGTTACTAATTGGTGTATGGTTTCCCAGTGCTTGACTGCTTGTAGTATGTAATGATAGCTAATTCTTGGTGGACTATTTTTCAGATGTACACACATCAGACCATGAAGATTTGCACTGGACCTGCATAGCTCGGTGAGCATCTCTTAAACTGCATAGTGGATCTGGCCTTCGCATCATATCTGTTCATGTGTTATTTTTATAATATGCAATGTCCAATTTCTTAAAATGCATAGTTAAAATAAGTCATATGCAGTGTGATAATATATTAGTGCACACATCTAGTTTTTATAATATGCTGGCATCAGACTGTCACCAACATTTGGTCCCCTCCATCCACTTGATCTTTCTGATGGAAGTGTAGTGCTGCCTCCTTGAGTACTCCCGCACCTTGTTCCATTTGCTTTGCGTCCTCGCCTTTCTGAAGACCTGTCCAATACATGAGTGTAGCTGAGATTAGGCAAACAATCTCTGTAGGAGATTTAATCCTTTTCCCTTCGAAGCAGGCATTGTTCCTGGTTTTCCACACCGTCCAGAACACTGCTGCAAGCCCAACCAAGTACATAGCTCAACTACCTACCTAGCTGCTGTAACCTTAATTTCTTACTACTAAGTTTTTTGCAAACTATATTTTCCTTAATGTTTGATTAGATATATGAACATATTAGCCCTAACCTTTGTTTCTTTGATATTTACATGGCAGCCTGCAGATTCTTGCTCTTTGTGATAATCCATGCATGGTAGAAATAGTGGAAACGAAATCATTCTTCAGGTGAATATCTTCATCGTTCTATATTCCTCCAAAATCAAAGTTGTGCCAATAGAATATGGAATTAAACGGATAGCAAGTTGGCAAATATTTCTTATTTTGAACCAAGTTTGCTTGCAGATTGTCTTTATTCATAATATTATACTTGTAATGAGCTTATAAGAGTAATCATGTTTTGTACCTCATAACAAGTTAAATACCTTAGAGGAGATCATACTAGAACTAATCTGATATCTGATCTGTTCATGATATCTAATCTATAGAACCATCAATTTGAGTTATCTATTCTTTGTATCTTTGTTTGGTTTAGCTGAGCCAGTTATGCTCGAGTCTAGAATAAAACTACGCACACGTAATTTATCTGTCCTACCTTCTCTTTGCTTGCAGTTTTCAATACTCAAGACGATCAGCACGGGAGGTCCTTTGTTTCGATTTCTAGCAGCAGCTTTCAGCTTCTGTTCTTGTGCAAAAAGCAGCACATCAGCACCCTGGCTCTTATCCCATGTGAGTAGCGAGAGTAGCTAAGCATCAATCTATCTTAAATGTTGTTAGAAATATATGGTTAATTCCGTAGTAAATATTATGGCATGAAGTGTTGTTTGAAACATAGCTATTACGAGAAATATATTTGCTGCCATCTGAACTCAAGCTTATTTTTGTTTTACAAATGCAGATTTTTTTTTTTTTTTTTTTTTTTTTTTTTTTTGCAAGGATGAAGACATTGAGCGTCATGGCAGTAGTTTGCTGAACTTAGATTTCTCCATAGACCTAGCACAGTGGAGTCTTTTTTTTCGCAACCCTGTTGGTTTACTTGTATGGAATTCAAATTGAGAATCTTATATTGAATGAGTGGATCTTGTATTGTGGTTTGAATGTGTTTGAATGACAGAGATCTACAGTTTTCTTGCATAGTGGAATATGATTATATTATATTTGTGAAATGTCATGCAAATGGAATTTAAAAGAAAAAAAAATCAGATTCTGGTCACTTTGCCGAGTGTCAGGAGTCAGACACTCGGCAAAGTGGCCACACGTGACATACCTGGAAACATGCTTTGTCGAGTGTCAGGACCCTGACACTCGGCAAAGTATGCACAGTTTGCCAAGCGTTAACACTCGGCAAACTGCTTAAGGTTTGCCGAGTGTCAACACTCGGCAAACAGTGCATTCTTTACTGAGTGTCATACGTTTGACACTCGGCAAACCGGCCGTTAGGATTTCACCGTTCCCGTCTACCTTTGCCGTGTGACATTTGACACTCGGCAAAATGCTTGCCGAGTGCCCGACATTTGCCACTCGGCAAAGCACGCTTTGCCGAGTGATTTTTTGCCGAGTGCGGTTTGCTGAGCGTTACACTCGGCAAACCGTTTGCCGAGTGTTTTTGGCGACACTCGGCAAACCGCTGATTTACAGTAGTGGGGAGAGCCTTTTCCTCTAGTTTTAGGGTAGCAACTCGCATTGGATGTCCGGACGGATGCTCTGTCCGGACATCCGCACCTCCACACGGACGCACTCCGCTCGCGCCTCCACACGGGACCCATGGGGTCGCGTTCGGACGCCCCCCACCTGCATTTTGCCTCCCTCCACGCGGGGCTCAGACATCGCCCGCGCCCCCCAATTCAGTCTCCCCGCTCGCTCCTCTCCGCAGCTCACATGCAAACACATGTGACTGCAACATATGGCTATCACCGGCATTCGAAAAGACGGGGAAGGGGCGGCGGGTGCAGCCAGCACGGGGAGGATGAGGAGGAGACACCAAGACAAAGGGGAAGCATCAGAAAAAGTGAGGATAGGGTTGTCACACTCCGATCTATTTTAAAAAAAAATTCGGATAAAACACTTGCAACATACATCTAAAGTAAGATAAAACACGTGAAACATGCGTTTGAAATACGAGTTGCAACAACAGATCTACTTTTGAAACATTCAAATCAAAATAATTACAACATACGTCGTAACACATGTGAAACACTCGAAAACATGTGTGTGAAACACTTAAAAATAACAGAAAAACTTGAAGAACCATTTGCAAAACATAAGCAACATGTGCAATATATGTAACATTTCGATCTACTTTTACAAGCATAAAAAAAGAAATAACTGCAACATACAAACGAAGCATCTGAAACACTTGAAACATACTATTGCAACATGGATTTTCTTCGTGGTGAGAGAGAGGTGTCGAGGGGAAGTGGGCGGCTCCGACCACACTGTTGTCGGCAGTAGCAAGGGACGGCTGGCTACGGCCAGCCATCTCGCACCCGGATCTAGCCCCTCCAGCCAGAAGGCCGCGAATCACCTTGGGGCGGCCCAGCCATGGGAGCCGCACGGCTTGGCGACGCTGCTGCCCGCTCTGTTGGATGGAGATGGAGTACCTGCAGCAGCGGCAAGGAGGCGTGGCGCTCCTCCTCCCTCACATCTGAGTGCGGCTTCTGGTGTCGAGAGAACCAGTCAACGGTGAGAGAAGAGGACGGAGGTAAGGATCAGGGCTTGCAGCTGCGAGGACGGGGCACAGGGCGCGGAGCCTACGGCGGCGAGGCGCAGGGGCACTAGCATGGATCTACCGAGGAACAGAAGAGTCGCTGAATGAGTACATGGAGTGGACGGTCTTTTTAATCGAGCAATGCTTGCGTGAGGGTAGCACACGGAGCGGGCCGTCCGGACCCCCGACTGGTATCATTACCGCTGGTTTTATTGAGACCTTCGCTTGCACTTTCCGAATCGAACCGGTGCCTGCGGGGCCCAGCCCAGGGAGAGAGAAGGATTCCGACGCGAGGAGCAGGAACGGACACGGCCCCCCTCCTATTTGGTACTCCTATACTAGGCTCCATTGTTGTTTTTTTTTTTGATAATTGGGCTTCATTGGCAATAGGACAGCCCATTTGGACTCGAGGAAGCAGGAACGGACCTACATGTATGTATGTTGAGGGCCATCCAATAGGCCAGCCCATTAATTTGGCCATCTATAGATGTGACATGGGTTTCTCAGTTTTTTTTTTTCGTTTCGTGTATGTTCCGATATTCTGCTAATATACATATATGTACATGTAAGCGTGATCTCCGATCCTATATGCGATCGAAGTAAAAGTATGCGTAGGCTTCAACAGGTAGAATCGTTGTTCGTTTCTCTGAAATGAAGCACTAATGAAATACTGATTTCAGTTGATGTTGTTCTTATGAGAAGAAAATAATGTATGTCAAAAAAAAAAAGGACAAGAGAACAGGGCCATAAGATCAGACCGACTGGTAAAATTCAGAAAAGAAAATGAAAATATAGTCTGGTAAAACTCAGACTAGATACTTCATCATACTTAGGTAGCAATAAAAAACCAGCCTTGTTTATGGCAACATGATGATGGGCCCCGCCGTTTGATACACATGGCTAGTTATTAGCTTGGCTAAATTTGCCTAAATATAATTAGCTATGATTGGCTAGTTACTTAGTTAAGAACTAGTGAAGATTTTGGTTAAGAAATTGGACCACCTATATTTAGCTCCTTTAGGAATGTGCACTAGATGCTTCTGTCGAGCTGAGGCAAGCGTGTTGTAGCTCCTCAACGTCATCTAGCGTATCACCGCTGGCATGTGGATTAAGGCTGGGGCGTGGCATTATTTAGTGCGTGAGTAATCAGCTATATTGAGGAGGAATAATGCGCACATCTAAGCAATTCATGTCCTCCTTAGCACGTCCGGGAGTCGCGCGTCGTTGTATTTAATATTTTACTCTACCTAAGCCTTTTGCGTATTCGAGAGAGAGAAAAAAACATAGCATGTAAACATATATTATATAGTACAATATAATGATACGTGGCATAAGAGAAAAAAGGCAGCAATGTGATGATCCGCGGATTAGTAGAATAATATTAGTTAGTACACAGAGACACAGGAGTCCGCCCAGTTCCGCCGGTGCATAAGCATAATGCCGCCGCGTGCCCTCCCGCCAGTACTCGTCTTTCCTTTTGCCCCGCGCCGACCCGGGGGACACGACGACACCAAGTGCGCGGGCGGCGCAATGATCCTGCTCGTCCTTTCGCTTTCGCCCCGCGCCGACGCCTATGCCTGGTCAGCGACAGGAGGCTAGTCTCGGTGTGGGTGCACGAGCACGATCATCCGAAGCTCCCGTGCCGCCGTGCGAGACGGATCACGGACGCCGAATTGATGCGTTTCACGCGTTTCTGCCGATCGGCCATCGGACGAGAGACGCGGGGGATGGGAGTTAACCCCGTTCCGTGCCGCCGTGTTGACTGACGCTGCTGGCCTTCCTTTCCTTGGCCGTGACTCGTGACCTGGCTGCAGTCAGTCTTGCGCGCCTACGGTTGGTTGGGATCCACGATGTATCTCAATCGATTCCGATCGGTGTCCAGACAAAATGTATTCAAATCAGTTTAAAAGGAGCTTTACCATTTCCTCAGTACAGTACACCGCAGCAGATCGTGTGTGTGTGTGGAGATAGAGAGAGTACAATACTAAGCTAGTATTGCCTATTGGGACAAAGGACTCAGGGTGGTGCTCGGGTTCCTACGTGCCGATATAAAAGGTTTTACTCTGTGTAGGAGTATTTCAATAGTCAACCCCTACGGGCTTTAACAATCCGCGTTCTTTTACTTCTCTGTCACTACTACCCCTTTTTGGCGCGAAACTAGGCATGGCTAAACGAACTCGAAAGGTGTACACTAGGTTCTTTAGACAGAACGATGAAAAGAAAAAAAAAACTAAACAAACTAGCTACTACTCATCATAGACGGCGTCGCATTTGTTTGAGGCATGCAGCTCCAGTCAGCCTAGATTCCAATAGCCCATGTTCCTATCATACATCTAACGTCTATGTGTATTAGAGCAGCTCCAGTGTTGCTCAGAAACCGAACCACGGGAAGAGAGAGAACAAGGATGGTTCACTTCCATACTGCAGGTACCGAACCTACGGGATCGAATCTTTAAATCGGCTCTTCAATATGGTTCGAACTGAGTAGAGTAAAAAATTGATGCGCAGTACTACTCTATTATTCCCGTGGTGGTGCAATGAGAGAATGTGGCCTACTTTTCTATTTTCTAATCTGTTGTAGACCCTACTGGTTGTCCTCCCGAGCGATGCTCACGCTGTAGGTGTCGAACCATCCAAAATCGATTTTAGAAAGCTGCAACTGTCAGATTTGGTTCGCTCTCACGCTGGAGGTGCCCTTACTACTAGTAATTTACTACCCAATTCACTTTTGACCTGCCTAATCTTTTTACATATCTCGTGACTTCTCCTAATTAATATATATAAATGGCTCGCTCCATGACCAGACAAGAAGTAAAGGTCCACACATGACACATGCATGGAGACTCGTCACAGTTTTTCGTTCCCCACACTCCAAACTATCCATACTCACGTTGTGATGTACTGTACTGTGCCAGCAAATGCACCCCTTTTTTCGCGAAATGCATCCTGCGTGACACCTTTCACACATACATATACTCTACGGCCTCTCCTGAATTTTCAACCGTCGGATTGGATTAAATTAAAACGAAACAGTAACACACATACTCCCTCTGTCTCAATGAGTCGGTCGTTTTGACAGTCTCCAAGGATGGTAAAATTTTTTTTGAACCTGAAACCATAATACATACAGATGCATTAAAGAGTGGGTGAACCTGGACACTCTAAGCAATTGCTAGGACGTCGTAGGCCCCCCGGTCACATTTCTCCCCTGCCACCACCCACGTCGCCCGCGTCCTTCCCGCCTTTACGTGTGTCCGTGGTCCTTCCTCGCAACCAACACAAACAGAAACAGCCATCATCATACGTGCCTCCCTCAAAACATCTCAAGTGATCTTATGGCTTTTGCATGCATTGCGTTGCCCCGGCCCAAAACCAAAACAAATCTCAAGTGGATAGAGATTGCATAGAAAAGTACCATGACGACCTGAATTATAATTATCATGAAGCCCGATGCAGCAGAGTATGCCACCACAAAGTGCCCATCAACTTAACAACAACCTTCACTTCACAGTTCACACAGACAGACAGCAACGGCAACAGTTTATTCTTCTTTTTTTCTTTTAGCATTAGTAGTAGTTTATTCATGCTGAAAAGGAAAGCATGCTCGTTTAGATTGAAAAAAGTTAAAAAAAAAAGTGCACTGTAACACTTTTATTTATATTTGATAACTTTTGTCCAATTATGGTTCAAGTAGACTCAAAAGATTCAACTCGAGATAGCCAGACAAAAAGTACAAATATGCAACAACTGCTACTTCATTTAGTACTTCATGCAGGCGGAAAGTAGAATCGATATGATAAGGAAAGAGAATTTTTTTTTTGAAACACCAGCCGCAGCTCAACTTTACAGGGGCATGTGACCAATCGAGAGGCCATGCCCACGAGGTGGTGCCAGGCTGGAGATGGACCGCGATCTGCGTCAGATCCATCAGCCTACTGGCAGCTTTTGAGCTTCATTTGTGGCTGTCTGGTCTGGGTTTATGTATTTTTTTTTTCAAATATCGTGGGAGTATTTCCCTTGCTGTTTTACTTTAAGATAAAAGCACAAGATGTACTCTATCTGTCCTCATTAACTGTCGTTTGACTTTTGAACTTCTTGGTTGACCACTTATTTTATTTGAAATTTTTTTACGAATAATAAAGTGATTAAATTATTGTTAAAATATCTCTAATGATTAAATAAGTCATAATAAAATAAATAATAATTATACAAAATTTTTGAATAAGATAAATAGTAAAACAAAATGGCACGGAGTCCAAAGTGACAATCTTAATGGGACAGAGGAAGTAGTACCGTACATTATTGGTGTTGGGGATCCTGTACCCGTGCACAGAATCCAAGCTTATGTACTCCTACATAATACGCCGGCCATAAGATTTGCCGGGCACCAAATAGGTACGCGTTGGTGTCGCAGCAATCCGTCCACGAATTTTACTCGTTCGACTGGTCGCTCATCACTGCAGAGCCTGGAATCCGCGTGAGGTGGCGCAGGCATTGCATCTGAGCTGGGCCGTGCTCTGCGGCAGCTGCGAGCTTCTACCAGCTTGGTCACTCCCAGTCTCCCTGTGCATGCCTTCCTTCCTATAAATCCCTGCGCGACACGATTAGTTGCGGCGAGCAGTGACAGTGAGGGGCCTCGTGAGGGCCGGGCGCTGTGTCTGGGTCCTGGCCTGTCCCTCGCTCACGCACAGGCACACAGCCGGCCGCTGGAAGCAAAGCAAAGCAAGCAGTGGCCACGACGAAGGCCATCGTCGCCGGCGGCCATGGACTGGTACGCGTGGCTGTCGCGGACGGGGCTGGCGCCGTCGCTGACGCACGAGTACGGGCGCCTCTTCAGCCGGAACGAGCTGGAGCCCGGCGACGCGCCGCACTTCGACCACGACCTGCTCAAGAGCATGGGCATCGTCGTCGCCAAGCACCGCCTCGAGATCCTCAAGCTCGCCAAGAAGCAGGCCGCCAAGGAGGCGGCGGGGGCGGACGCCGCCGCCTCCTCCTCGCCGTCGTCGTCCGCGGCCTCGCGGCTCGCGCGCAGGGCCACCAGGTGCCTGTCCCGGTGCGTGCGCCGGCTGGCAGGAGGCGGCGGCGGCGGCGGCAGGAGGCGGGGCGGCGCGTCGTCGTCGGTCACCGTCGTCCCGCGGATCTGCAGCGGCGGCGACGACGCCGTCCGCGTCGGCGCCGTGGTGCAGCGGAGGAGTAGTACCGCTGGTAGTGGTAGCGCTAGCGCCACCAAGAAGATGGTGCTTATGATCACCGACGGCGTCGTCGCCGGAGGAGGGGGCGGCTTCAGGTGCGGCGGCGGCGGCGCGAGGCTGTCGGCGTCGTCCCAGAAGGCGAGCCTGATGTTCCATGAATGCTACCACGACGACGACGACGAGGAGCACGAGGAGGGGGAAGATGACGACGAGGAGGAGGACGACGGCGGCGCCGGCGACGACGACGACATCAAGTGGGACTCCATGTTTCAGGACCTCAAACCCACGTGAAGACGAAGTTGGTGTCTCCTATCCGGCTGCTGGAGTTTGATGTTGCTGCGTGAGTGAGTCGTCATGGCTTTGCTTGTGGACTTGTGGCGTGAGAGAATTTTAACAACTCTCCTCATGATTTAGCAAGAATGTGTTTCGCAATGTTGAGCAAATAATGTCATGTCGAAAATGTGTAATTTCCTGCGTCAGTTTTGCGGGTGTTAAAGCTTGAGCAAGAACCAAAGGCCAGGACTGCACAAAAACTGAGATGCATGACAAAATTCGCTAGCCTACGTCTGAAGGTGAAGCTGCAACGCACATTCAGAACCCTGAATACCTGACCACTGCAGTTGCAATGACCATGTTTAAATGCTGCCGGTGTTTTTACTTTCCAGACCAGGTTATACAAATCGTAATTTAGTATACAGCTAGATCAACGTGCAAAACTAGATTATGACCAAAGGGTGGAAAAAGTATAATCATCGAACAACGACATCTTCATAGTTCGGGCTACTTTACAATGATGGCTTTTATATAAAGCCACTGCGATTCATCTCATCATCATCGTCATACGATAAAAGCTCGTAATGTGGCAATAGTTCTGTGGTTGCATTTATGCAGCCCGGATAGTTCCGTAGTTGCTTTTATGCAGCGGCGCAGCGCAGCGCAGCTAACTGTGGCAATAGTTCTGTACTTTTTGTGCAGCGGTGCCGCCAAGTTTCAACAAAAACTGAAATGACGGTACACAGGGGCCGTCATCACTCATCAGACACAGCCGCCCAGACGGGAAGCAAAGCGACAGCTAAGCGTCTTACTCGACAGCTAACAGAATTTTGGATAGGAGCTTGGTTTGAGAAACTGAGTGGCATTTCATCTCATTACTCGTCGTTTTGTGGAATGCAATAGATTCATTCATCAAGAGTGATGGACCACATCAATCCTCAAAAACCAAACACACAAGAGATTGCAAACAAACAAGCTATCAGCTCATACTTGACCACACGTATGGGAACCCATAGCCTGGTATTCGAAAATCTTAGTTCATTCACATGTGCCCAGGGGCATAGATGCATATAATGGTATAGCATACATTAAGATTTTCCACCTTTGAATGTGAATACATAGCTTTGGTGACACGCATAAATGGAACAGCTGTTTAAGCTGATTCCGGCAAAATAATGGGTGAGCCAGTCAAAATTGGGATGCTGCAAACAAAAATTAAGATCGGCTAGCCAGATAAAAATCCCCTGCACTTAGAAAAACATGCTTTCCTAGCTGTAACCTGATTGGTGGATAACCTTCGATGCAGTCCACCGTAACCTACAAGAATGTAAACAAGCTATAAGCAAAAGGAATACCCTTTCTGAAAAGGAAAGAAGCATCCGACATTGACTGCTTACTATGCCATTTCCACTTTGGAACTGGTTCTTCAATCTGGAAAGAGACATTGACAGAAGATATACTCTCAACGCATCCACATGATTGTTGTTGCCTGTTTCATCAAAGTACTTGCATTAATTATTAAGACTGTCCACAATAATAGCATCGGTAGTTTACAATTATACTCTGCATTCAGCAAGATTTACCTGAGGCATGAGAAAGAAGATCTGGTGAAAGAATTGGGGTTGACCTTGCAATGCATATGACAAATGACATGTCATGTACATTGTGCGACTCCTCGCCAAGTACTACCTGCAAACACCAGTTTAATAAACTCTAAATACTGCCCATATAAATCTAAACTTACATGCTCAAAATATAGATCAGACATGCACAGCCTATTGAGTTGTCCATCAAATAGCTTGTCAAACTTGCAAGCTAAGCCAAGCAAAAGAATGATTTTTTTTTTTTTTTTTTTTTTTTTTTTTTTTTTTTTTTTTGTACTTGGGCATATTATGACAAGAAAAATAAAAAAATAAAAAAGACCCATTGCCATGGAACAAAAAGACATTATCAGAATATAGGTATCTCCAAACAAAATACACATTTTTTCCTGAATACACCTGAGAGCTGTATATCATTCATTAAAGAAAAAATGGTGCAACATGCAACAGATACATAAGAAGCACCACTTGAAAAAAGAAAAAAAAAAGGTCTACTAACCAACAACCAAAAGCAAGTACTGGTGAAGAACTGAAGATACTAAGGGTGGTATATGGTTGAGTAGGATGCAACGAGTTGAATCTGAAGATCAACGATGCAACAAAAAATGATCGACTGAAGGTCGAAACTTACAACATCTGTAGGTGCCATTTGCTTTGGAACGATTGGCGAACCAAGTGCGTCTCTAATATACTGATCCTGTACAGAATAAAGTAGTTTTCATGAAAAAGGGTATTCCAAAACAAGAATCGTGTTGATCAACCAGGTACAGCTTACCTGTGACTTCAAAATCTCTTCCAGTGTGTTTTTATCATTGCTCACAGATTCGTAATACACATCAACTGGATCAGCAGGTTCAAGCTGAGCAGTCTTCCGTAATTTCTGGATCCTGTTCACAACCTGCACAGAGGTACTTATAGTAACCATACTAAAATAGAAATTTAGCAAATAAGCAATCAAGGTCCTAGGCAACGTAGATACGAAGTATTTTATATACTGAAGTTGCACAGCATTCTAAAACTTGTACAGAAATAGAAAACTCATCAACTACCTCTCGAGCCACTCCAGCTTCAAACAATGACTGGTCAGCTCGTAGATCTAAAATGACTAAAACATCACCTATAACAAAAACAATATTGGGATGTTAGGGGAAAAGATTAGCCAAACTAACTAGACAAAGTAGCATATTCATGACAAACCATCTCCTGCAGCATCAATCTCCTTCTCTGACACATTTTCAGGACGCTTGAATTGTCGGACGACCTAAAAATAAAATGTCAACAAGTAAAATTTGTAGAAATGGTGAAGATGCAAAAAACTGGAAAAAAAAACCTTGTGAGGTCTAAAAGAAACATGTTGTACTCAAGTATTCCATGCTCAGTGACGAGCATATGAGGATGAAAGCACAAACATGCCACAAACCCTATAACTCTAAGGTCTTCCTTTTTGGGATGTAACAGCTTCTAATCATACTAATTGAAAATTATTTGCTAGATGAATATATTTTTCCAGCATCCAAGGACTGGGAAGTTGCAAGTCACCCAATGTTGAGTTGTAGACAACTGTTATTGCCATCAAACCAATGACTGCACGTATATGGAATATTACCTTGATATCATCTAGCTTCAAGCAATGCCCGAAGAATGAAATCTCTCCACTTTTTTCAAAGGCTAAGATCTCTTCCTGTGTCATCTTCTTCACCACATTTGATACTTTGCCCATGTCTTTTCCAAGTCTTTTTCCTAGCACGCTATGAAATACCGCAAGCATT
This sequence comes from Eremochloa ophiuroides, assembly GCA_038502445.1. Lineage (NCBI taxonomy): Eukaryota > Viridiplantae > Streptophyta > Magnoliopsida > Poales > Poaceae > Eremochloa > Eremochloa ophiuroides. Next base: position 97,162,450 of record JAHLJS010000003.1, read on the forward strand.
GAGCAGTGGGTGCAAATGTGCAATATTTATGCATTGCACTAATCATACCTGAAATTAGGCTCGGCTCGCAGAGAAGCGTACTTCAGGGGGTCATTACATGGAGTGACAGTCTTAACATTGATTTCCTCCATGACATACTACATAGAATGAAGTAGTAGTAGTCAGCATCCACCAATGAAGAACCAAAATTTAATGAAAACTAAGAAAACAACTTGAATTGAATGTGTCTGATTGATGAGCGCAAAACAGTTCCATAACTTCAGAATGGGCGGTAAGCTCAATGAGCCAAAGGGCCTCTAGTCCAATTGGTTAGAGCAACCCAGAGGTACTCCTCAAGTCCTGGGTTCGACTCCCTGGGGAAGCAATTTTCAGGCCGAGGTTAAAAAACCCCCTCGTTTGTCCCACGCCAAAGCACAGGTATAAGGCCCGGTCCTGGTGCCTCTGTGTATGAGTGAGGCAAAGGTTTGGGGGTTTTCTCGACCTGCGTGAGGTCGTCTTCTTAATGCAACGCCCGGGGGCTGTCTTACCCCCACAGGTTGATTTTTTGTTGGGTTAAGCTCAACGACAATAGGTTTCAGTGTAACAAACCTCTTTTAGTTTGCCAGTGATGTCTTCAAGAAAGTCATTGTCTGGATGCACAACCACCATCTCCCTGAAACACAAATCAGTCACAGTTGAATGCTACTAAATGCAGTATGCATCCCCCCCTATTTTTAAATGTTATGAAAACAAAAATTTAGTATAAAAATCAAATACTGTATTTCCATCTGATTTCAGCAGCTTCAACCATCTTGATGTTTATACATTGTATACACAAATTCTTCAAGTTACGAATGCAAAAACACAACTCAATTATAAACCTTATTATGAGAACCACTACTACAGCCAAGATTTCACACGTCATGCTTAAGACCGTATTATAATCATAATCTGCCGAAGTGATTCACATCGTCACAGAAAACATACACATGCAAACATTTAAGGAAGCCTAGACATACTTGAGTGGTGTTTTGAGAGCTTTGTTATGCCGCTCACGAATATTACGTGCAAGATCAATGATGGTCACCATCCTATTTACACTTTGCTCAACACGCTCATCTCTCTGGAAATGTAACAAAATCAATCAAACAGTCATAAGCCAATCTGTTAAAATAAGACATAATGGAATATTCAGAACTTTAGATGAACAATTACCTCGCCAGTTGTGGAAGGGAACTTACAGAAGTGAATGCTCTCCTCAGATTTACTTGATACCTTCCGCAAATTTTGATAAAGAACTTCAGTAAAGAATGGTGTAAATGGAGCCATCACCACGCAAGTTGTTACAAGAACCTGCATTTTCATAATTCAAGTATCTTATAAGCAACTGGAGAAAGAACCAGCAAAAAACAAAGTATGCATGATTGGGTGCTTAAATATTTGAAGGTACAGACATGATGACACGGGTGATACATGGTGTCCAGGATTGTTTCAGCTGTTCAGATTAACATATCACAGTGAAGCAAAACAACAGAATCACCATAATAACATCGTAACCATACAAATTATGTATGAGATGCTTTAAAATACCATTTTCAGTAATACATAGACACTTTGCAGCAGCATTGACCAGATGAACTGTATGCTACTGGATATATACTTACATGGTAGAGTGTTGAAAGAGAAATTCTGCAGTCTTCTTCTCCAGTACGTCCTTTGAACCGCTTGCGGTTCAAACGCACATATATGTTAGTAAGATAGTCAATGTATTTTACCAAATACGGCACAACCTGCAGGGTTAATTACATCAAATGATCATAACACAGAAAGATCTTACAAGGTAACACAGAAAGATCTTACAAGGGAACTAATATCCAGAAAAACTGTGAAAACATTCAACCGTGTAAAGCCGATATGCATCCATCTCCTGGTGAACAAAGCTAACTAGACTTTCAGTTGCAGAGTTTATCCAGTGATCCAACACATTTGATGACTTCAGAAGTACTGCTTGTTCCATCGGCGAAAATGAGGCAAGACCCTCAACTTCCAGTCTCTTTGCATTTTGGACAAAGAATCTGTACGCATTATACCATGGGAGGAAGACATCTTTCACCTGATAAATTAAAGCACGTCAAATCGGGGATCATGTTCTTTTCCTCAAGATAGCAATTATTGATAGCTTTGGGTAAATGATATTATGTGATCTATGCAGACCAGTAGCCTGGCCAAAAGATAATAAGGACACACAGAGCTTTCGATAAATCAACTTACAACAGAAAAGACACCAGCACGTTTGAATCGTAGAGATTCTGCACGTACAACTGGAGAGTTTACCAAATATAGTCGCAGAGAATCCTGAAACAGAACAAATTTCATTCTAATTACTAATTCCAACACCGAGTCTGTTGCATGTATTTTTCAGTAACAGCCATTGACTTATTCGAAGCAAGCAGCCAAGCACCACATACCGCTCCAAACTCGTCAATGAGATCTTTGGGTGGAGGAAAGTTCTTTTTACTCTTGCTCATTTTCTTACCATCCTCAGCCAAGACAAGGCCATTGCATATAAGATTCTTAAATGCAGGCTTCCCAAACAGTGCTGTTGAGAGAACCATAAGTGTATAGAACCTGCGGTACGAAGGCACATGATAAAGGTGAAACACCCACTATTAATAAGTATAACATGAAGGCATGAATTTTCTAGACCCAAAAAATGAGATTCTATTCTTAACAGCCTTGGGAGGAATTAATCTAGGATTGAACAAAATAAAATTATTAAGAACTGGATCAGATTCAAAAGTGTAGATCAATGCATAAGGACATGAAATGTAAAGGACATAAGTATAAAGTGGAAGAAATTAAGAGCCTTTTAGTGAGTAAACTTGATGTGCACGAGCATGACAAAGAAATGGAGTGGGGTCAAGCACATAGTAAAATATTCATGTTTTCTCCACAAAAATGAAGAAGCAGAGTTTGGTCAGCAATGTGTGTGTTGTGTAGGTGTCCAGGTTCTTGCTAGTGTCTAGATTTGTAGTCACTAATGAGCAGATTTCTAGCTAATAGTTAAGGAGAACAATAGACAATCATCACAAGTGTAATGCTGTATAACTGAGGCTATTACAGCAATGTTTGTTGCCATAACTCTGCTATATAGACAGACCAAAACAAGAAAAGCTTCAAGTCATTAGGTACAGCCATAGAGCAAGTTCTAGGAAGTAAATGACTTCAAAACAAATAGACCTCAGCTCTTGATTGATCCTTCAGGATCCGTACGAGTATGCCATAAGAAACAACATGTGTAGCATATAATCATGAAATATCACCACAAGCCATAATTGAACAAACTGAAGGAAGATAATGAACCCTCCAATCATCACTGCCTAGTGAACTATTATACCACTCCATATTATTCTGAAAGAGTACGAACCATCCACGGGTTTGATCCAAACCCTCTGCCACAAAATTGCCAGGAAAGTTCTTTTCAAATAGTTCCCGATTCTCAAACGGATAGTGAATGTAGGCATATGGCATTGACCCACTCTCGAACCAGCAGTCGAAAACCTGGGTACAATCATAACTGCTTAGTGAACCATTTCGAAACTGCAGACATTGATATGCTCCAACTTTCATGGCAACGGTATTGACAAGCCAAGTTTACACACATAAAAAAGGGTGTACAAACTATGCAGTGCTGAAAGCTCCCATACAAGGTGGGCCCGTGAAAGAGAATTTCATAAAATGAAGAGATCTGATTAAGAAAAGGAAAAAGTAGATGTAACATAACCCAGCAGAGATTAGGTTCATTGTTTCAGAAATCTTGGGAGCGTCCACAATGGGCATTCCAACGCCGGTCCTATATATGCATCTGGCTCCCTCACATTGTGCACCCAAATATATAGGGAACTCGCTCCCTTGGATAGAACCCGCTCCCAAAGAATAAAAATTCATGCTTCTCTCTCGCACCTTTGACTCTTTGCCTTCTGGGCATCGTGGAGGAGCGGTCACAGATCCTGGTATCCGACAGCCACGACGACTGCACTTGCGCCACTGCATCCTAACTCTCTCGCACTGGTCAGGTGGGGCATTATGGCCGAGCGGCATGGCAGTGACTTCGCTCCCGCACCACCACGTCCTCCCTCTCGTGCCTGGTGGCGTGTTCTCCCTCTTGCGCTGGCCAGGTGGGGTGGGGGAAGGGGGCGACCATGGTGGGGAGGGAGAGGGGGGCAGCCTGTAACACCCCGCGTCCAAAAACTGCTTATATGGCCCACTCCGCACGTGGAACGGGCCTGCACACGCGTAGCACCTCGCTTACACTTTCGTCATCGCTTCGTGTAAAAGGGTTAACCCGAAGGTGCTACGTTTGGAACAACAAGGATTATAAGCTGGCCCTCACCCTCCTAAACTTCCAAGGTGGTACTAAACCCACCAACTACAACTCCACATGAGCCAAAGGGCTACATGGGCCAACTACACAACTACTACGGCTTCTAACGGGCTGGGGTGTTACATTCACCCCCCCTTAAGGGCTGACGCCCTCGGCAGCTCACCACATATATGTGGCAGATGTCCAGGATCACCCCTTGGTACACCCCTCCACGGGCAACGTGCAGCAAGGTTTTACTCTCTGATACCATTTGTGCTACGTTTGGAACAACGGCGCTTATAAGCTGGCCCTCAACCTCCTAAACTACTAAGGTGGTATTAAACCCACCAACTACAACTCCACATGTGCCACTTGGGCCACATGGGCCAACTTCACAACTACTATGGGCTGGGGTGTTACACAGCCATGGGAAAGAGTGAGAAGGAATCTGGCTAGGTTGGGAGAAAGAGAGGGAGGGAGGGAGGGAGGAAGAGGGGGAGAATCAGAGGAGCTAACGCACGGGTCGAGAGGAAGAGAGAAGGTCCGCTGTTTTTTTTTATTCTCATGGGTCCCACTTACTGATCCTATACATTGTAGCGATGTCAAATCATTGTATAGAACTATGGTTGGATCTATACATCGTGGATGCCCACATCACTGCTTTCAATCAAAATTCAAACTTCAAAAGGGAACTTACATACTACAAACAACATCAGCAAAACTAAGGTAACATCTGATGCTACAGCAATCTAATAAGCAAATAAGAAGGGATTTCTCGACTATAGACAACTAAAAACCATGATTGATATGTATTTGGTTAATAATTTAATACTCCATCCAACCACTAGTATCAGCGACTGGAGGGAGTATTCAAAACGCGAAGTTTGTTTTCTTGAGACCAAATTGCTTACAGCAAGTCATATTAAAGATTACTAGCAGCAAACGTTTTGCACTTGAATCATTTCTGAGTCTATTATGCCAAAAATTTAATTTCCACCTATCTCCCACCTAAATATCTTAATGCCTAACGGACACTGGAAAGCTAAAACAATAATCAATAACTAGAAAAAATGTACTAAAACAGTAAGATGTATAGCACATGCAAATAAGAATCAGTACTTAAGGGTCCAATGAAACTTACATCATCAACACGTTTGAGCACCCCAAACTCGGGTCCTCTCTTAGAGGGAATTGTAATATCATCAACATAGTGTCGGTGAAGATCAGTGATCTGATGTTATATTTAGAAAGAAAAATCAAAGGTTACTACGACAAGTCTAGAGTGATATCAGGACAATCTTGAAATAACAAGTCTATTGTTAGCCACAAGAAATATCTAGGCACCAAAGAACGAGAGAATGTAACAAATTAACCATTGTTTCAAATCTTCAATAAAGATGCTGCGAAATCACAAGAATGTTTATCCAAATAATTGAATTCATCTTGCAAGTAACAAGAGAGATGTTAACCTTGACTCCAGATAATTTTTCAAGCTTCTCGATAGAATCCATAACAACAATTTCTTCACCATCTTGACTTATCCACAGTGGAAGTGGAGTACCCCAGAATCTACTTCTGCTAACAGCCCAATCACGAGCACCTTCAAGCCAGTTGTGAAATCTTTTTTCCTGCAGGAAACCATTGTTATAAAGAATAAGCAAGTAAAACAGAAACCTTTCACAACATCCTTCATAAATATACTAACATACGAACTCTCCAAACAATTTCATGATGACACTTCAGGTCAGGTATCTATCTATATCTATTGCAAACAATATAACAGGAAGCAGTAATATTAGAAACATCAAACATGGGACAAAAATAGAAGTCACATGGCAAAACAATTTGTGCCTTATCTAAGCCAAAAGCGGACCAAGCACATATGCAAATGATTGTGAAGTACACTATCCCATTAGATATCTAATATTATGTGGACTCTTGGAAATGCTCTTATGCAGATCCTCATCTAGACTATAATGGTTCAATATGTTGAATACTTGAATCCCAGATCAAAACCCTCTGTCTCTTCGGAGACATCCGAGATCAAAACCCTCCTTGTTTTTAGAACTAGTTTTAGACAATCCGGACTGAGTTCCATTTTTATACAAAAATAACAAGAGTGATATTGAGATTTTATCAATTGGTACCAGTATTCTCCTGTGACAATTATCCACAAGTGAATTTTAGATGATACTTAAGAAAACAAAAACTTGCGATTAGATAGCTGAGACAAACAGTGCACACTACCAAAAGAAGGGCATTTTCAGACTACCACAGAGCTTGTGGAAAGAAACTTGAATAATTCATTCTTCATTGATAAAACGATGCACCCAGATAATTTACCTATAGAGCTAGCCCTAGCAATTCAAATGACTCAAATGTAAATACTCAAATCTACACCCTCCACATATTTTTTCTCAAACACGCGTAGAGCTGCATACCATTATACTGGTAGGTAATTCATACAACCCCTTAGAAGGGCATGATCAGTACAGCAGAAAATCACTAAAAACAAACTAAGTATCCCTCCGCTCAAATTATTGGATGTATTCGTTTCGTTAGGAGAAGACTCCGAACAACAACTGCTCAATTAGTATGCCATTAATGATACACCAAAATCTTAATTACAAATATATTTTCAATACAAAACTATTGCAAAGTCATGCATTAATAAAGAAACTGTGGGCCAAAGGCTCGCCCTAACAATACAAAATGGAACTAATAAAATGGAGGGAATAATCTAATGCTCTTAGTTAATCTTATCTTCAGAAAACTAAATTCCCTAATTCAGCAGCTACTATATTTGGTTGCTACACACCTACTTAGCCTGGTTGAGCCTTGACCCATGCCATAGCATACATCCAAGGATTCAACCAATCTTAAGCTCGACTACGTTTATAGAAAATAGTATCGACATTTGTCGGTGTTTTGAAGGCGTCACCTAGGCGACGACTAGGCGTTCAGGCGTACCCTGCTCGCCTTGATAATCAGTGGCGCCTTGTCGCCTAGGCGTCCAGGCATACCAGGCATACCAAGCACTCGCCTGGACGCCTAACCGCCTTTAAAACACTGACATTTGTATCTCTAAATCAGTTTACTACGAAAATATATCTAGTGATTAATCTAATGATGGAAGGGCGGCCCTGGTGCAAGTGGTAGTGTCTTACCGCCTGTTACCGGTTGGTCCAGGGTTCGAGCCCCAGCCTCCGCATATTTGTGCGGGTAAGGCCTGTGCGCTGATTTCCCTTCCCCAGACCCCGCGTCAGTGCGGGAGCCTACGGCACTGGGTACGCCCTTTTATCAATCTAATGATGCTTATTAGGTATCATAAACATTAGTACTTTTTTGTACATATTTCGTCAAATTTCAGATCAGTTGACTCCTCGGAGTGCAAATGTGCATTTATTTTCGGATGGAGTACATGTCTCCATGCAATATACCTACATAATCACAAAATACAGAAGCTCTATGGAGATATAGCTGTGAGATACCCTCATAGCCATCTAAATTATGAGCCAAAAAATAAGGTTAAGGGCTATGAGGAGCGCCTGCACACGGTGTTTTTCCATACAAGGTTTCATCCTCGGGACACTGTGAGGAGCAGAAAGCCATAAAATACCTTAACATAGTCAGGCACCCAGTAAGTCTCCTTGTTACATTCCAGCAACTTGTCCTTGATCTTCTCAACCTTGACAAACCTACAGAAAATCTCTTTCAGGTTACATCCCTCAAATAGAAACAAGTATTGCAGAAGGAAGACCATAATGAAAATAAAGGGCAGATGAGCTGAGTACCATAGTAACATATACAAAAATAATAACAAAGCCATTTAGTTCCAACCAAGTTGGGGTAGGCTAGAGACGAAACCAAACATGAGCCAAAAACAAAAAGTAAAAAACTCATATAATGCTTGGTAATGGGAATATTCCTAAAGAAAACGAAAATGGTTCCGAAGGATGGTTTATTGTGTAAACAACTCACTATAACATGGTAAAGAAATCACAAAGTGATCAATACATGTGCTCAGAGAAGTTGGTTGGTAATAACTTCAAATCAAGCTGAATGGCAAAAACATAAATTATCAGCATATGGACAAAATATATATGCACAGTAGTAATAGAAGGTTACCAGCTTGGAACAGCCCGATAAATAAGAGGAGTACCCGATCGCCAACAAAATGGATAAGAGTGCTCAATACTCCCTTTACTAACGAGTCTTCCTTTATCCTGTTTTAGCATTTATCTTATCAGACAAGTGTATGAAATCTGTAGGTAAAGGAATGCTGATTGGAAAACTAGAAGCAAAGGTTATTTAAAGACTGAGATGAGATATTAATCCATGGGAAACTGAAACATCAACTTGCCTTAACAGCATTGATGATATCCTTGTCGGCTTCTTTGACATATCGCCCTTTAAAATCAGATATTTTTTCAATAAAGCACCCGTCATCATCAACAGCGACAACAAGTCCAGCAGTCTGCACGTGAAGCATCGGAAAGGATAAAAAAAATAAAGCAAGGTCATGCTTGCATAAGTAGAAACAGCTGGCAATAGATGCAACGTACAAAAAGATGCATAAATCATATCAATTATGACAATTTACAATGTTGTAGCAAAAAGGTAATTCAAGGCAAACTGTGAACATTATGAAAATTCCGAACTAAGCTTTAGCTCTATAATTAGATTCAGATTCAAATGTGCATACTTGGTACTTCACTGATGTTTTAGGGACAGAGAGAGAAGAGGGGTATACGTTAGAGATGTTAGAAAAAAAAAAAAGAGTGTTCAGGCATTCACCATTTATGTTGTAACTTTAGAATTGCAGCATGCTGATCGAATAGTGGTAAAGGCGCAGGACACTACCATGTCCTTTTCCAAAAATTGTCCTACTGTCAGATCATTGGTTTGATAGTATCATTTTAATTAAATAGATAGGGCTATTCCCCCCAAGTTTCTGAAAAGAAGATTGCTGGTTTACTGATCTTCAATTTCTCTCAACCCTGAATACCTTAGCCTTAGCGGCACATCAGTTAGTGAGGATTTACATGAATTAAAGAAGAATAAATCCAACCTCAAATATCCCAGCAGCAAGGCAAACACGATGATCGTCTTCACCAAAAGCAGGAGCACAATGAACAACACCCGTTCCACTATCATCAGTGACATAGTTATCCGCTATCACCCTAAAGGCAGTCTCTTGAAGTTCAATGAAAAAATCAAATAGAGGAGTATATCTGCAACCAGAAAAAAAAAGGTAACCGCCATAAGAACCAAAAAGCTCCAGATACATAGTCAAGTAATTCTTTGCTATCACATGAATTTGATATTCACAAACAAATCTTCAGCAATTAAGACTGAAGAGTGGTAGTGATTGGTAAAAGAATAATGTCCACAACCTAAACCTACAATACTTCAGTGCACTGGAATGGAACTGTTGTTGGAGCAAGGTAGCTATATCAATGCAAGATACCAAATGCAGAATATTTCCTAAAATTGCAGATGGATGTCCAAAGTCCAAAGATATATGGAGTTATGAATTTAGCTCAGAGAAGAAACACCTTACAAGACAAAACCAGTGGCTACAAGATTGATATAAATTTAAAAGAGAAGTACTCACTTTAAGCCAACCAAGGATGCCCCAGGAATCTTTGCCAACAGCTCATATGATTCCTTGTCCAAACCATCCTGAACAGCTTCAGCATTGCTTCCCTTTGAAGGTGCCTGCTTCTTTCCTGAAGCTTTGGCCTTAACTGGTAACTGCCCAAGCCTAGATTCTGCAATAACATATACTGCTCCATTTGACTTGTCTTTAACCTGTTTGTACACAGTGAGAGTCCTCAATGGAAATATAATAAATAATAGTTTACAGGTAGAGAAGTGTGTGAACAATAAAGATCTAACGAACTGGGTGGCCTGTAGACATGCAGCAGAATATGAAGACTAACAGCGTGCCAAAATTACAAAATGAAAAGAAAAAAGGGTCCAGAAACAGCAAAGTACCAACCTTTGCATACGTGAGATTGGCATTGACACACAGCGCTAGGTTACTTGGAAGTGTCCAGGGTGTTGTAGTCCATGCAACAAGAGCTGCATTGTCCGCATCACCAACAATAGGGAAGGATACCATCACCGCTGGGTCAGGAACAGTCTAGGATACAACTTAAAAATCAGTTACTATAATAAAGAGCAACAATAAATTAACCAGGTCAGCTAGGAAGCCAATAACCAACCCTATAGTCCAGTGCTGCCTCAAAGTTTGACAGTGCAGTTTTGCATCCTGTGCTGTAAGGCATGACCTATACCAAGAACAAATAGTTCATGAGATTTTAAGGAATTCCCTGCAATACAATGAATAAAATATAACTTTGATCCATTTCCTCGTTTTAGAGAGGATAATTTGTATTGCCAGATAGTCTATTTGTTTCTTGATTTTCCCTTCTATCAAGGATTGAAAAACAACTTGTACAAAAATAATACTTGCTATACGTTAGCAGCAACTACAGTGCAAGGATTACCCTACAAGCCACACATGACATAACCCCCAATATTACAACCACACCACCCCCTAAAACACATACGTACTGTCACAAAGCCCAGATTACGGTTGCAAACGGCGCGGCGGCGGTCAGCCCGCCCCGCGACCGCAGCAGATGTGAGGAAGTATGCGGGTAGATGCAGCGGCCCGCATATCGCCGCTTGCTTTCGCGGGCTTCGCGGCAGCCCACGTAGCGCCGCAGAACTCACGCGTCGCGACCAGGGAGAGAACATCATGTCGGAGAGGTAGCCGATGCCAGGGGACAGGCGGCCGTCGGAGAAGGTGTCCGGGCGAGTGAGATGTACTGTAGCGCACATGCCGGCGAGAGTGCCCAGCTTGAGCTCTCCAGCCAGGCCGAGGCCGCGCGCCAAGCGCGACGCCGACGACGGAGCCAGGCCGAAGCCGCCGAGCGCGACACCGACGATGCAGCCAGGCCGAGCCCGCCGAGCGCGACGCCTCCTTCCGGTCACAAGGACGCAGCATGGATGGCCGGACGCTGCATGATTGGTGCACGAGTTGAAGGGAGAACGAGCACGTGAGCCAGTCAACGTCCTTGCGGCTGCGGGACACTGCAGCGCCGTTGGTCTTCACGGACAAGCCACGTCGACCCGCTCTTACCTCACGGGTTCACGGCGCGGGTTTATCTAGGACTGCGGCACGAGAAGCCCAGCGGGTTAGCGGCGCGGCCCGCGCCGTTTGCATCTCTAGCCCAGATCACTGTCATTCCCTTACAGCCTTACCTTACAGAAGCAATATTTAAAGCAAACTAAAAGTTCATATATAAAATTATAGATCTAAACAATCAAAGCAGCATGTCAGAATAACAGTCGAACACATAAGGAGATGTACTTCTGTCATTGAGACACAGCAGAATTTGCAATGTAGCCACGGTGCAGTCAGAGACACTGTTAAGTTCCCAATTAACTGAATGCTAAGCTTGCCAAACTAAATTTACCCATGGTAAGCTTGTGAAACTTCGTACGACACAGAATTATGAGAATCAATAGACACGAAAATTAGCCATGAATGAGGTTAGAGATGCGACCTTGAAGCCCTTATAGACGAGGTCCTTCTCCCAGAGCTGCGCAAACACCCACCAGACGCTCTCCATGAAGTTGAGGTCCATGGTCTTGTAGTCGTTCTTGAAGTCAATCCACCTCCCCGTGCGTGTGACCATGGCCTCCCACTCAGAGACGTACTTGGTGACGATGCTGCGGCACGTCTCGTTGTACTTGCCGATACCGAGGTCGAACACCTGCTGCCGGTTGGTGATGCCGAGCGCCTTGTCGATCTCAAACTCGACGGGGAGACCGTGACAGTCCCACCCGAACCGTCGCGAGACGTGGCGGCCCCGCATCGACTGATGCCGGGTGACCACGTCCTTGATGGTGCCGGCGAGTATGTGGCCGTAGTGGGGCAGGCCCGTGGCGAAGGGGGGGCCGTCATAGAAGACGAACTCCTCACCGCCCTCCGTGCGCCGGAGTTGCTCGCGGAAGGCGTCGAGCTCCGCCCACAGCTCGAGCACCCGCTCCTCCTGCTCCGGGAAAGAGAAATCCCTCCCCTCGCACACGTCCTCCATGGCCCCCACTCCGGCAGTCGCGGCGGCGCCGAAGGGGGCTCCGATTCCGAGCGAGGCGGCTAATGGGGCTAGGGTTTCGGGTGGTGCGGCGGCGGCGAAAGGTAGGGGATGGGATGCTGGAAGACGAGGGTTTAGAGGTCAGCTGAAGCTGACAGTACGGTCCGAACGCACTTTTTTCACTTTGATCCCTCGGTATAGTCTAATTTATGCTATATATATTCCAATTTTCTCAGATGCAGAGTTTCGTGAGAAAATTGCTATAATGGGATTCCAAACAACGTGTTTCGCTAAAAGGGGACTTCTATCGTTGACATCGATAAAATGACACCCGAAACATTAGCTTCTCGTAATACATGGCATTTGGCTCATTTAATCACTTTTCTCTCCTAAAATACATGTATTTTAGTTTGGGTGGACCCTATCACGCTTCTGTGTTTTTTCTCATGTCTTTTTTCTCCACGTCGTTTGGTCTTCCTGCCCCAATGCCTGGCGGCAAAAGGCATCGACGGAGAGGACGGCCTAGCCGCAGAAGAGCTAGCCGCGGCGGCTGCTGGAGAGGATGGCCTAGACGCACGCCGCGAAGACGCCGCCGCACGCCACGAGAGGCCGCCCATGGTGGAAACACGCCGTGACCCCTGCCGGACTCGCTGCGTCCGGCCTGGCCGCGTCCCCTACCGGCCTGGGCACGTCCGGCCTGGCCACGGAAGAGCGGCGTGAGTCACAGGATTTGACTTCGGCACGCAGGTCGGCGACAAGGCCACACCGGCGGAGACACTCACGACGGCCGACGAGCTCTTCTAGAAGGGCAAAATCAGGCCTTTGAAGCCCAAGGCCAAGACGACTGACGAGCCCAAGGTTCGTCTGCAGAAGCCGCCGCCCGGGCTGCTCGACGGTGGGAGCGTCGCGCTGCTGGAGGCAACCAAGGCACCAGCGCCAGCGCCATCCCCACTGAGCAGAACATGGCCCTGCCCCTGTCGGCAGCACAGGGCCTGCCGGCGGCGAGCAAATGTTGGGCACCAGTCAAAATAAGTACTCTATGCAGTAGTCAGGCCCGGTCACCAAGCGCACATGCGAATAAAAAGAAGGGCAATACGGTCCATCCAATTCAAAATACGTGTATTGTAGGAGAGAAAACTGATTAAATGAGCCAAATGTCATGTATTACGAGAAGCCAATGTTTCGGGTGTCATTTTAGCGATGTCAACGATAGAAGTCCTATTTTAACGAAACACGTTGTTTGGAGTCCCATTATAGCAATTTTGTCGAGTTTCGTGAAGTTAACCTTTTTCTTTTCGCGCGTGTTTTGATGCCGTCCTCGATGGAATTTGCCTCGCCTCAACGTTTGCTCAAGTCTTTCGATGACGTGTCTGAAGCTTTCTTCAAGTCTTTTTTTACAACATTTCCTCAAGTCTTTGGATATGTCATATATGGGAGGCTCTCTGTGCCATGACACTCTTTGGTTTTGCCCTACACGTCATTCCGTCGGCATACCGTCTGTTTTCTACCGTTTACCAGCGCTAACATGTAGGTCCCGCATGAAAAAGATCCAAAATGCCCTTCTAGGTCACCGTTCGTGCTCGCCTTGGTGCCTGCTCACTGCGATGGGCTCGCCGCTAGCGGAGCTCGCCACGCGCTCACCCGGAGGCGGAAACCGCGTCGACAACGAGGGAGAATCGGAGGAAGTGGAAGAAGGAGCGCCACCGGAGGGTGTGAAGGCAGGCCGCGGCGCGCGCTCGCGCGGCCGTTGAGGCGCGGCGGAGGCGCCCGCGGTCGACCCCGAGGAGGAGCGCCACCTTCTCGAGATCCAGGAGTCCAAGGTAGCCACAGAGTCTGCGCTCGGTCGCCAGAAGCCGTCCGCGCTCGCCGTCGTGGACACCGTACGCCGCGCTGCCTGCTCCGCCGCGCGCTGTCGACAGCGCGACCGCGCGCGCTTGCCAGCACGCTCGCTGGTGGCTGCGCTGCCCACTCCACCGCGTGTTGTGATCGCCCGCGTGAAAGCCCTAGTTTGGTTTTGATAATTAATGACATTTTAAGGACTAATCTAGATTGCTAGTGATGGCAAGGTTTTAGGTTGATCAATCCATGGTGATGACTAAAGGAAGGCTTAATCATGGAAGGAGCAATGTGATCAAGTGAGAAGGCAAAGGTATAATCCATATAGGTTTTCGTTTTGGTGAACAAGACATCTAGTGGGTGTGTTCACGTTTAGGATAGATAGCCGACTATTAAGGGGAGAACGAGTGCTGGATTACTTTCAAGTGCTCTAGGTTGCATCTCATGTGCATTGATCCAACCAACCTAAAGAACATCTTTGAAAACCCTTGAAAAATGTTTTGAAAATGCTAACACACTGTGCACAAGTGTTGGAGATCTTGAGTGTTAGCACATAGAAATAAGGGGTGGAAAATTAACTTGAAAAACGCTGAGAAATGAGCATCGGACTGTTAGCAGCGGCAGCGTCGGACTATTGTCCAAAGTCCGATGCCTAACCCTAGCTCCGGCCAATGGCGAGCGTCGGACGCTCGTTTTACGAGCATCGGACCATTGTGATCAACAGTTCGATGGTATAACAGTGTGAGGTGTGACGCGTGGCGCAATCTGAGAGCGTTGGATGCTAGAGTTTAATCCGACGTCGAGCGTCGGACGAAGTCTGATGAAGTTTTAACGTTTCTGGACCTCTCTGGAAACGTCGGACTCTCGAGTTCGTTAGTCCAACGACCCCTCCGCGAACGTCCAACGGTACGCGCGTAGTGTACTGGGAACAGGGCGTCGGACCGAGAGTGTTAGTCCGACGCCCCCAGTCCGACGGTCCACAATTGAGCGCGAGAAGTAGCCGTTACGATCCAGCCGACTGAGGTTGAATGAGAGTTGACACGCGGCAGCCATTCGAGCATCGGACGCGAAGGATTAGTCCGACGGACTCAGTCCGACGGTCGGTCCGACGCCCCGAAAAATGTAATACCCCGGGTATTACGGATTTAATTAATCTGCCATGTCATCATATTTAAATTAATCATTTGCATATGATTGTGATTAGGCCCCTAGAGTGATTTGAATTTAATTAGTATTTGTTTGTAAAATTAAAATTCCCAAATAAAGGTTTAAAAATTTACTTTTATTAGGACCAAAACCTAATTCAAAATCTAAAAGGAATTTTGAGATAGTCCCTTAATAAAAGTTTTAGATATTTTAAAATGGAGCAACTTTTATTTTTGGAGATTTCAAAGTTCTGTGGTGGAAATTTAAATTTATTTCAAAACAATGATTTAAAACTTAGTTTTGGATTGGCATTTCAAAAATTGTTTGGAATCAGGCAAAACTTACTAAATAGAAGTTGTAAAGCTCATTTAGTAGAACAACTTTTATTTTGGCAATTTTTCAAGTTGTTAAGAAAATTTAAAAGTAATTTTGAAAATACAGTTTAAAATTCAAAACTCTAGTTTACCCCTTTTTCTGTAGATTCAAAAATATTTCGAATTTGGATTTAGTTCCAAAAGCAAAGTTGTTCAGAATTTCAAACCCTACAACTTTTGTTTTTGCAGTTTTTCATGTTGTTATACAAAATCAGTCGAATTTGGTCAAAAAGCGACAGCCCTAGGGTCTAGGTGCTACAGTGCTATGCCCCCTCACCCTGTTCGCGAATAGAGCCGGCAGCCGCCGTGCCGGGCGCGCGCGCGCGGCCGCCCGTGCCGGCCGGGATCGTGTCCCCGCGACCTCGGCAGATACGGGCGCGCGTGCGCCGCGTCGTCCTGGTTCTGTCCCCCTCGCTCCCGGCCTTTAGAAAGGCGACGAGGCCCTCCCCCTCGCCATTTCTTCTCTCCCGGCCACCTTCGAGCTCTCTCGGTCGCCGGCCAAATTGGTCGCCACCGAGCCATCATCACTCTCTCCATCTTGCTGCAAGCTAGCTAGCCTCCTTGCGCACCGCCTGCGTCCGTCGGTGAAGGCTGTGGAGCCTTGAAACCGCCGGAACGCCGGTGTCTTCCTCGCGGGCGGGCAGAGCGCCGCCGCGAGCTCCGCCGTCGTCTCGAGCTAGTCTGGGTAAGCTCTGGACCTCGGATTGTTGCGCAACGTGATCTCCGTGACCCCTTGAATCTTACGCGTGCGTCGGCGTACTCTCTGGTTCCCTAGGTTCGCCGGAACGCGTGTTCGCCGTTGTGCCGAGCCGCCGGGATCCGCCGCCGTCGCCAAGTCGCCTTCTCCGAACCACCTCCGTCTCCACCGACCCCTCGGCCAGCTTCGTGGTGAGCCCCAGATGCTCGCGCACCTTTTCCCCCTCTCTTTACCGGCTTGTGCTCGCCGGCGACGTGCTCGCCGCCGCCACCGAGCCGCCGCGTCCGTGTCTCCAGGTGCTGTGCGCCTCGGATCTCGTCGTGTCTTAGCTTGGTAGACTCGCCTTGGAGTGTAGAGTCCGTCAGTGCCCTCGGCTTCGTCCCTCGGCTCACCGTCGGCGAGCTAGGGGCGGCGGACCGCCGGCGCACCCGCCTCTGTTGAAACAGAGGGATGGCCAAGGGCCTCGGGTGAGAAGGCAAGTTTTCGCAGGGGGTTAAGCGCGAAGTTCATGACTCATGTGAATAGTGTAGATCGGACCGCGGGTTGATTTCCAGTTTCCCCAGGGTCTCTTTTGCAAAGCCGTCGGCGCCGGGCGCGGGCAGGCCGAGTGGGCCGGCTCGCTCTGGACTTGGGCCGTAGTGGGCTGGATTGGTTTTTCCTTTTTCCAGTGAATTGCAAAATGTTTTCTTTTATATATTCATGTGAATAGTGCTGATGTTTGTTAATTTCATATGAATTAATCTGCTAGGTGTAAAAATGTGAAAATAATTGTGTACGCTCTCTGTAATATGTAGTATTTGTTAAAAATATAATATAGGGTGTTCCAATGCCTTTAATCTGCTGTATAAATTATTGAAGTAATTAATAAATGCAAGTTTGTGTAATTTTAATTAATTCTCTGTAAATCCAAAAATCATGAAATTTATTGTAGCTCTGTTTGGTGGTAAAATCTAGCTGTTGGTAAAGTTTGGTTGCAATTGAAGTTAGTTTGGTCAATTAATAAATATATGTGAAATTAGGGATTAATAAAGTAAATAGAAAAATGAATTTAGGTTGTTGTGTGAATTTTTGGGTTGAATGAAGACCGAGGATCTTTCGCTGTGTGATCCTTGGCAATTCGAGAACTTAGTGCTTGATAGTAGGCATAAAGCTGTGTAGCGGCTTTCTGTGACCGTTAAAAAGGTCAATAAAACAAAAGTAGGAAACATTACTTTTACCTTCCGTAGATCGTTTACAACTTTAGCGTGAAGGAAAGTTGTACTCAAGGTATTAATGGTTTACTTTCAAGCATTTCATTTGTTGCCCTCATGCCATGCTAAGCATACATCATTGCATACGTGTAGTGCCCGTTCCCGAGGGGGTCCAGGTCGAGACTACTACTGAGGAGACCACTCCAGAAGTCATCCAAGGATTCGACATCTGCGGGACTGATCCCGACCCGACGCTGTACACGATCCAAGGCAAGCCCCGGTGCATTCAGCCCCTCTATTACAAAATATTTATAATTCGAGTTAATCTACTGCATTAGGTTGATAGGAGTTGATTGTCACCTATCCAGATGCATTGTCTCAAATAAATTCCCTGAAAACTGATTTAAATAAAATGGTTTGAGAAATGCTTAGGCATGCTTAATGAACTTAGCTTTGCGTAAAAGAAAAACTATTTTCTGTGCCATGATTATACTTATACTTTGATTGGTGAAGAACTGATTATCCGTTGGTCGATGTGTATTTGGGTTGGAGTCCCAATGCACGGTCACTTTCGGAATAGTTTGGAGCTGGTTGATGTCTTTGGAAACGTGTTTCGTTGGGTGGCCAGCTCATGGGGCGGCGTTCCCTATGTCTCACTCACCCGACAGGCACGATAATAAAAACTGTCGGGTAGTCTTGTACTTGGGTTAGAGTCTCAATGCAGGATTGGCGGCAGGAAGGAAGTAGGGACCGTTCGTTGTAGGCCTGCTGCGATCATGATGAACAGCCTAGCCACATACCAATGCGGAAAGCCTAGAGTTCGGTGACGCTATTGCTGGAACCGACAACCACGCACTGGGAGTGGAGAGATGGCGAGAGTAGCTTGTACCCACGTGGCCGGTGTGCCTGGATAAGAGTGGAGTACTGTGCTCTCGGGTGGCGTAGGACCGGTTCCGGGATAGCAAAGCCGTGACGACGGGTTGGTATATGTATGCCGGCGTGCTGCATATGCAGTGTGGTTAGAATCCCCAGCTGGGTACTTTCTGGATTCGAATCGACGTGCTCCTCGGTTATGGAGACTTGATCCTCACACTCTACACCGAAAAGTGGTTCTCAACTAGGTTATCTGAATGAATAAAGTAATTGAAAGAATGATGATACATGAGTCTGAATATTGGAGCTATAAATATGATTATAATAATGACAAAATAAAATATGGAACAGGATAGATTGCTTTTCTGCAAACTCCTCATCCTCTGCTAGCCTTACCCATAGCCTTGCATTCCTGAGTCTCATTTTACACCCTTAGTCGGGTAAGTCTTGCGGAGTACCCCAAGTACTCAGGGTTTGTTAACCCCGTTGCAGGAGGACCGCAGTCGGAGATCTGTCTTGCTCCATGTTGCGTGACCGTGGTCGAAGAAGATAGCGGCGATGAGTGAAGTGGAACCCGTGGGCAGGGTTCGAGTTATCTTATCTAGTATTGTGTAACTATTCCACTGCTACTGTTATGTCCTCTGGTCTGTAATAACTATATTTGAATCCTATTTGAACAACCGGTTTGTAATCTAAATGTTATGTAATCTTCCGCACTGTTACTCTGATGTATTTTATTACGAAACGTTGTAATCCTGTGATGATTCTGCAATGGTGATCCTGTCGGAGAAAAGGGCGCTAATGTAGCCCGACAGACCTGTCTAGATCATTTGGGACACGGGCCCGGCTGTCAGAAGTCGTTAGTGACAATGACAGGTGCCAGTGGGCCAGGTGATTTAGCCGGTTCTGTTACAGGTGGTATCAGAGCGCATTCCATTGCTAATCATTATGGATTACTTTTCAAAAATTTCAAAATGTTTTGGATCATAAAAAGTTTAACCTATTATTTTGGGTCCAAATTGCTTCTATCCTTATCTTGTTCAGTAGTTCTTGCCTTGTTCTATATTTTACCTTATGGGATTAAGGTAGCATGTGGAATAATATTATTATTAGCCCTATGTTAAAAGTTTATTTATGTATGTAGGTACCTTGCATGATTTAAATTCGTAAGTACGTACATGCATCATGATAATCACACCTGTTAATTAACTTCCTCCTTAAAGTGGGTTTTTGGGATAGTTTACCAAACCTATTCTTGCTAACCTATTATATCTTAAAATTCCACTTACCTTCTCCAGATGGCCCGTTGCAAACTCACAGCACGCAAGATGACCGGACCACGTGGCGTTCCACGCCACCAGTTGGCGCCACGCGCTGGCGAGGGCGGAGCTTCTGGGAGTCGCCCACCTCGTCGCAGCAGCGAGGAGCTTGAGGCTGAGGTTGGAAGGCTGCAGGATCTAGTCAGGCAGTGGGAGGAAGAATACAGAGTGGCACGTCTCAACCACTACCGAGACGTGAGGACCAATCGAGATCTGCGTCGAGAGATCGATCGCCTGACCAAGCAGAGGGATGAAGCTTGGGATCGTGAGGAGACGATCATGGACAGGATGCTCGAGGCGGAGCAGCGTGTTGGTCAGCTTGAGCTCTACAACAACGTCTTGCACGAGGAGGTGCATGAGCTCTATGGTGAGCTCCACCCTATTCCTGCACCGCAGGAGGAGGATCCTGAGTTGGGAGTCGTCCTCGGTCAGGAGGATGAGGACGTGGAGGATGTTGACGTGGAGGTCGAGCCGGTCGAGGTCGTCGAGGCAGACGCCGAGGAGGACTTCGAGGAGTTAGACGAGGACAGTGACGCTTCTGGCGCGTCTGGGATCGATGGGGACTAGGCCGGTGTGGCCTAGAGTTGTCAGCTAGATGCTCTCTTTTGTCTGTAGTATAGGCGCTTGCCTAGAAAACCTTAGTTATGGGTTGTGGGTCTTGCCTGATGCAAGCCATGTTGTGTGAACCTTGTAATATTGCTGTGTGCTGCTATGTTTGCTTAACTAATATAAGACTCAAGTTGGGTTTGCTTATTAACAGATGGGAGACAATTCTGATAATGCAACTGGTGTTCCCCAACCACCTCAGTTTCCACCCACTCTGGCAGAGGCCATCGCTGCATTGACCAATGTTGCAGCGCTGCTAGCTCAGAATCAGTAAGATCGTGGTGGACGTCGTGGCCGCCGGGATAATGAGGATACCACCTATGTTGACTTCACTGACACCCGCCCACCGGTGTTCACTAAGGCTGATGAACCTTTGGAAGCTGATGATTGGCTCCGTACCATGGAGCAGAAGTTTAGTCTAATTCACTGCACCGAGATCCAGAAACCACTGTTTGCAGCTCAGCAACTCCGTGGCCCTGCGACTACTTGGTATGCCAACCTGTTGGCTGCGCAGGATGCTGGACATCAACTTACCTGGCAAGAGTTCCGTGACGCCTTTCGTGCTCATTACATCCCTGCGGGTGTGATGAAATTGAAGCTGGATCAGTTTCTGGCACTGAAGCAGAATGAGTCTACTGTCGCTCAGTATCTTGGGCAGTTCAACCACTTGGCACAGTATGCACCTGAGCATACCAACACTGATTCTAAGAGGAGAGCCTGCTTTGTCAGAGGTCTGAATTTCAAGATTCAACGCAGTCTGTCTAACAACCTCAAGTGCACTTTTCATGAGGCAGTGGATAGTGCAATAGCTTTTGAGGAAAGCGACCGTCGGCTCCAAGAAGAGAAGAAGAAGAGCAAAAGGTCTAGCTCTTCTGGCAGTCAGAAACGCCAGAAAGTTATCTATCATCCTACCCACCATAACCGTCCGTCATATCCCCATCAGCAGGTAGTTGTGCGCACTGCCGCTACCTCTCATACCTCTAATCAGCAAAACACCACTCAGCCGAATGCCCCTGGCGTTCGTATCAACACTCCACAGACCAACTACAATCACCCATGCTACAACTGTGGAAAGATAGGACACTGGGCCCGTGATTGCCCTTTTTCCGAAACAGAACAACCAGAATGTGCAGAAAAGTCCTGGTGTTCCGCAACAGCAAGTTCAGCACCGTGGTCACCAGCAGCATGCTCAGAAGGGCAAGATTGTCAAGAAGGCAGGTCGGGTTTATTACACTCAGATTGAAGATATTTCTGCTGGAGAACCCGTCATGATGGGTAAGTTTCCCGTTGCTAGTCATTCTGCCGTTCTGCTATTTGATTCTGGTGCATCTCATTCGTTCATCAACCGTACATTTGTGGTTAAGCATGAAATACCTATTGGGGAAATAAAGGAAGATTTCCTTATACATTCGCCCGGGGGGCGTATAACTACTAAAGAGGTAGTTCAGGGAGTACCTATAGAGCTGGGAGGGCATAGATTCCCAACCACAATGATAGTACTTAAGGATCAGGATATAGATGTGATATTAGGTATGAATTGGATGTATCAGCACAAGGCCTTGATTGATGTGTTGAATAGAACCATAAGAGTGAACATACCTAATAGTCAAACTCAACTTCTTATCCAACTTCCATTGCCCGTAAGAAAGATTGAAAAGACCGTGCAAAGGTTGTGTGCCACCGCAGTTGAAGAAGTATTGAAGATTCCAGTGGATCTGCGAATTTCCAGACGTATTCCCTGATGAGTTGCCTGGTTTGCCACCTGATCGAGATGTGGAATTTGCTATTGAGCTAAAACCTGGAACCGCACCTATATCTCGTAGAGCCTACAGAATGCCTCCCAAGGAATTGGCAGAGCTTAAAGTGCAGCTACAAGATTTGCTAGATAAGGGTTTCATCAGACCCAGCTCATCTCCTTGGGGTTGTCCTACCATCTTTGTCAAGAAGAAAGACAAATCCCTCCGACTCTGTATTGATTACCGTCCACTCAACGAGGTCACCATAAAAAACAAATATCCTTTACCCCGTATTGACCTACTCTTTGACCAGCTGGCTGGAGCTAAGGTGTTTTCCAAAATTGACCTTAGGTCTGGCTACCACCAAATAAAGATCCGTCCCGAAGACATCCCAAAAACAGCTTTCACCACTAGATATGGCCTATATGAATACCTCGTCATGTCTTTTGGCCTAACCAATGCACCCGCCTATTTCATGTACCTCATGAATTCCGTCTTCATGCCTGAGCTCGACAAATTTGTTGTCGTATTCATTGACGACATCCTGATCTATTCTAAAACACCCGAAGAACATGCCAACCACCTCCGTATCGTCTTGAACCGTTTAAGAGAACATCAACTCTATGCCAAATTCAGCAAATGTGAGTTCTGGTTGGACCGAGTTCCATTTCTTGGGCATATCCTGACAGCGGAAGGTGTGTCCGTAGATCCAAGTAAGGTGGAAGAAATCTTGAACTGGAAACCACCAACCACTGTGCACCAGGTTCGCAGTTTCATGGGAATGGCGGGATATTACCGCCGATTCATTCCGGATTTCTCAAGAATAGCTAAGCCCATAACCAACCTATTGAAGACTCAGGTCAAGTTTGTCTAGTCGCCAGAATGCGAAACAGCGTTTCAAACCTTGAAGAGATGTTTGACCACTGCACCAGTCCTTGCTCAGCCAGATATTGAAAAGCCGTTTGACGTGTACTGCGATGCGTCGGGTACTGGCCTTGGTTGTGTTTTGATGCAAGAGGGCCGAGTCATTGCTTATGCTTCACGACAACTCCGGCCTCATGAAGAGAATTATCCCACTCATGATCTTGAATTGGCAGCTGTGGTTCATGCATTGAAGATCTGGCGTCACTACTTGTTAGGCAGCACATGCAATGTCTACACCGATCACAAAAGCCTGAAATACATCTTTACACAAGAAGAATTAAATATGAGGCAACGAAGATGGCTTGAGTTAATAAAAGATTATGATATTGAAGTGCACTACCATCCTGGTAAAGCTAATGTGGTTGCCGACGCACTCAGTCGGAAGGCTCATTGTAATTGCTTGACTGTGAAGCCATATGATCTGTCGTTGTGTTACGGGTTAGAAAAATTGGGCATAGAAATAGTCCCTCAAGGCAGTTGGAACAATATCAGCATCAAACCCTCCATCCGTGATGAAATCGTGGCTGCTCAGAAAAATAGTAAGGGTATCAGGCACATCAAAGAGAAAATCCAAGCAGGGAAAGCAGATTGTTTCAGAATTGATGATGAAGGGATTGTATGGTTCAAGAATCGGCTTGTAGTTCTAAAAATTCTAGAGTTACGTGGCAAGATTCTTGACGAAGCTCATTTGACAAGATACTCTATTCATCCGGGAAGCAACAAAATGTACCAGGATTTGAAACAGAAGTTTTGATGGACTAAGATGAAGATCGAGATTGCTCAGTATGTAGCAAAATGCGACACTTGTCAGAAAGTAAAAGCTGTACACATGAAGCCTGGTGGAGAGCTGCAACCATTACCTATTCCTGCATGGAAATGGGAAGACATCAGCATGGATTTCATTATGGGTCTCCCAACAACCTCTAGGGGTTTCAATTCCATCTGGGTTGTTGTGGACCGCCTCACTAAACAAGCTCATTTCTTACCTGTCAAGAAAATGTACAGGGCTCCGCACTACGCCAAGCTATACATAGAAAATCTGATGAAGCTACATGGAGTGCCCAAGACCATTGTCTCTGACCGAGGCACTCAGTTCATATCCCAATTTTGGAGATCCTTCCATAAATCATTGGGTACAAAACTCCTGCATAGCACAGCCTATCATCCTCAGACTGACGGACAGACAGAGAGGATAAATCAGATACTTGAAGACATGTTAAGAGCCTGTGCACTCAATTACCCTGAGAAATGGGACGAGTGTTTGGCATTGGCCGAATTCTCGTACAACAACAGTTACCAAGAAAGTATAAAAATGGCTCCGTTTGAGGCAGTATATGGCCGCAGGTGTCGTACTCCATTGAATTGGTCCGAGCCTGGAGAAAGATGGTTCTATGGAGTTGACTTGGTCAATGAAGCCGAAGAGAAGGTTCGACTGATATAGGAAAATTTGAAAGTGGCACAGTCACGACAGAAAAGTTATGCCGATCAGCGGCGCAGACCTTTGACATTTCAGGTTGGAGACTATGTATATTTGAAAGTTTCGCCTATGAAAGGAGTTAACCGTTTTGGAGTCAAAGGCAAGTTAGCCCCGCGTTATATTGGACCGTTCTTAATCATAGGACGCGTGGGAAAGGTAGCTTACAAGCTTGAATTGCCAGAACATCTCTCGGAAGTACACAATGTGTTTCATGTTTCTCAGCTGAAGAGGTGTCTCCGAGTACCTGGACAAGTCATCGATGTAGAAGGAGTAGCACTTGAACCTGAATTGACATACTCGGAGCAGCCAGTACGAGTTTTGGATATAAAGGACCGTGTTACCCGAAGGAACCACAACCAGATGGTACAAGATCCAATGGAGTGATCATTCTGAAGATGAAGCTACCTAGGGAATCTGAAGATTTCTTGGCAGAAAACTTTCCTGAGTTCTTTGCTACCTTGTAAAGTGTAAACCTGTCTTTTAATGCGTATGTTTTCCCTTGTCTCTTGTTTAAGCTTGAACTTGTGTTGTCATTCTTTTCCATTACTTTGTTTCAGCCTTGGATTATGTACCTAATCTCGGGACGAGATTTCTTTTAGGGGGGAAGACTGTAATACCCCGGGTATTACGGATTTAATTAATCTGCCATGTCATCATATTTAAATTAATCATTTGCATATGATTGTGATTAGGCCCCTAGAGTGATTTGAATTTAATTAGTATTTGTTTGTAAAATTAAAATTCCCAAATAAAGGTTTAAAAATTTACTTTTATTAGGACCAAAACCTAATTCAAAATCTAAAAGGAATTTTGAGATAGTCCCTTAATAAAAGTTTTAGATATCTTAAAATGGAGCAACTTTTATTTTTGGAGATTTCAAAGTTCTGTGGTGGAAATTCAAATTTATTTCAAAACAATGATTTAAAACTTAGTTTTGGATTGGCATTTCAAAAATTGTTTGGAATCCGGCAAAACTTACTAAATAGAAGTTGTAAAGCTCATTTAGTAGAACAACTTTTATTTTGGCAATTTTTCAAGTTGTTGAGAAAATTTAAAAGTAATTTTGAAAATACAGTTTAAAATTCAAAACTCTAGTTTACCCCTTTTTCTGTAGATTCAAAAATATTTCGAATTTGGATTTAGTTCCAAAAGCAAAGTTGTTCAGAATTTCAAACCCTACAACTTTTGTTTTTGCAGTTTTTCATGTTGTTATACAAAATCAGTCGAATTTGGTTAAAAACCGACAGCCCTAGGGTCTAGGTGCTACAGTGCTATGCCCCCTCACCCTGTTCGCGAATAGAGCCGGCAGCCGCCGTGCCGGGCGCGCGCGCGCGGCCGCCCGTGCCGGCCGGGATCGTGTCCCCGCGACCTCGGCAGATACGGGCGCGCGTGCGCCGCGTCGTCCTGGTTCTGTCCCCCTCGCTCCCGGCCTTTAGAAAGGCGACGAGGCCCTCCCCCTCGCCATTTCTTCTCTCCCGGCCACCTTCGAGCTCTCTCGGTCGCCGGCCAAATTGGTCGCCACCGAGCCATCATCACCCTCTCCATCTTGCTGCAAGCTAGCTAGCCTCCTTGCGCACCGCCTGCGTCCGTCGGTGAAGGCTGTGGAGCCTTGAAACCGCCGGAACGCCGGTGTCTTCCTCGCGGGCGGGCAGAGCGCCGCCGCGAGCTCCGCCGTCGTCTCGAGCTAGTCTGGGTAAGCTCTGGACCTCGGATTGTTGCGCAACGTGATCTCCGTGACCCCTTGAATCTTACGCGTGCGTCGGCGTACTCTCTGGTTCCCTAGGTTCGCCGGAACGCGTGTTCGCCGTTGTGCCGAGCCGCCGGGATCCGCCGCCGTCGCCAAGTCGCCTTCTCCGAACCACCTCCGTCTCCACCGACCCCTCGGCCAGCTTCGTGGTGAGCCCCAGATGCTCGCGCACCTTTTCCCCCTCTCTTTACCGGCTTGTGGCTCGCCGGCGACGTGCTCGCCGCCGCCACCGAGCCAGCCGCGTCCGTGTCTCCAGGTGCTGTGCGCCTCGGATCTCGTCGTGTCTTAGCTTGGTAGACTCGCCTTGGAGTGTAGAGTCCGTCAGTGCCCTCGGCTTCGTCCCTCGGCTCACCGTCGGCGAGCTAGGGGCGGCGGACCGCCGGCGCACCCGCCTCTGTTGAAACAGAGGGATGGCCAAGGGCCTCGGGTGAGAAGGCAAGTTTTCGCAGGGGGTTAAGCGCTGAAGTTCATGACTCATGTGAATAGTGTAGATCGGACCGCGGGTTGATTTCCAGTTTCCCCAGGGTCTCTTTTGCAAAGCCGTCGGCGCCGGGCGCGGGCAGGCCGAGTGGGCCGGCTCGCTCTGGACTTGGGCCGTAGTGGGCTGGATTGGTTTTTCCTTTTTCCAGTGAATTGCAAAATGTTTTCTTTTATATATTCATGTGAATAGTGCTGATGTTTGTTAATTTCATATGAATTAATCTGCTAGGTGTAAAAATGTGAAAATAATTGTGTACGCTCTCTGTAATATGTAGTATTTGTTAAAAATATAATATAGGGTGTTCCAATGCCTTTAATCTGCTGTATAAATTATTGAAGTAATTAATAAATGCAAGTTTGTGTAATTTTAATTAATTCTCTGTAAATCCAAAAATCATGAAATTTATTGTAGCTCTGTTTGGTGGTAAAACCTAGCTGTTGGTAAAGTTTGGTTGCAATTGAAGTTAGTTTGGTCAATTAATAAATATATGTGAAATTAGGGATTAATAAAGTAAATAGAAAAATGAATTTAGGTTGTTGTGTGAATTTTTGGGTTGAATGAAGGCCGAGGATCTTTCGCTGTGTGATCCTTGGCAATTCGAGAACTTAGTGCTTGATAGTAGGCATAAAGCTGTGTAGCGGCTTTCTGTGACCGTTAAAAAGGTCAATAAAACAAAAGTAGGAAACATTACTTTTACCTTCCGTAGATCGTTTACAACTTTAGCGTGAAGGAAAGTTGTACTCAAGGTATTAATGGTTTACTTTCAAGCATTTCATTTGTTGCCCTCATGCCATGCTAAGCATACATCATTGCATACGTGTAGTGCCCGTTCCCGAGGGGGTCCAGGTCGAGACTACTACTGAGGAGACCACTCCAGAAGTCATCTAAGGATTCGACATCTGCGGGACTGATCCCGACCCGACGCTGTACACGATTCAAGGCAAGCCCCGGTGCATTCAGCCCCTCTATTACAAAATATTTATAATTCGAGTTAATCTACTGCATTAGGTTGATAGGAGTTGATTGTCACCTATCCAGATGCATTGTCTCAAATAAATACCCTGAAAACTGATTTAAATAAAATGGTTTGAGAAATGCTTAGGCATGCTTAATGAACTTAGCTTTGCGTAAAAGAAAAAACTATTTTCTGTGCCATGATTATACTTATACTTTGATTGGTGAAGAACTGATTATCCGTTGGTCGATGTGTATTTGGGTTGGAGTCCCAATGCACGGTCACTTTCGGAATAGTTTGGAGCTGGTTGATGTCTTTGGAAACGTGTTTCGTTGGGTGGCCAGCTCATGGGGCGGCGTTCCCTATGTCTCACTCACCCGACAGGCACGATAATAAAAACTGTCGGGTAGTCTTGTACTTGGGTTAGAGTCCCAATGCAGGATTGGCGGCAGGAAGGAAGTAGGGACCGTTCGTTGTAGGCCTGCTGCGATCATGATGAACAGCCTAGCCACATACAATGCGGAAAGCCTAGAGTTCGGTGACGCTATTGCAGGAACCGACAACCACGCACTGGGAGTGGAGAGATGGCGAGAGTAGCTTGTACCCACGTGGCCGGTGTGCCTGGATAAGAGTGGAGTACTGTGCTCTCGGGTGGCGCAGGACCGGTTCCGGGATAGCAAAGCCATGACGACGGGTTGGTATATGTATGCCGGCGTGCTGCATATGCAGTGTGGTTAGAATCCCCAGCTGGGTACTTTCTGGATTCGAATCGACGTGCTCCTCGGTTATGGAGACTTGATCCTCACACTCTACACCGAAAAGTGGTTCTCAACTAGGTTATCTGAATGAATAAAGTAATTGAAAGAATGATGATACATGAGTCTGAATATTGGAGCTATAAATATGATTATAATAATGACAAAATAAAATATGGAACAGGATAGATTGCTTTTCTACAAACTCCTCATCCTCTGCTAGCCTTACCCATAGCCTTGCATTCCTGAGTCTCATTTTACACCCTTAGTCGGGTAAGTCTTGCGGAGTACCCCAAGTACTCAGGGTTTGTTAACCCCGTTGCAGGAGGACCGCAGTCGGAGATCTATCTTGCTCCATGTTGCGTGACCGTGGTCGAAGAAGATAGCGGCGATGAGTGAAGTGGAACCCGTGGGCAGGGTTCGAGTTATCTTATCTAGTATTGTGTAACTATTCCACTGCTACTGTTATGTCCTCTGGTCTGTAATAACTATATTTGAATCCTATTTGAACAACCGGTTTGTAATCTAAATGTTATGTAATCTTCCGCACTGTTACTCTGATGTATTTTATTACGAAACGTTGTAATCCTGTGATGATTCTGCAATGGTGATCCTGTCGGAGAAAAGGGCGCTAATGTAGCCCGACAGACCTGTCTAGATCATTTGGGACACGGGCCCGGCTGTCAGAAGTCGTTAGTGACAATGACAGGTGCCAGTGGGCCAGGTGATTTAGCTGGTTCTGTTACAAAAAACGTGTTAACGGCTGTTTTTCAGTGGGTAACGGATATGATTGCACTTAGGGGTATTTATACTCATTCCCTAGTCACTTGTTCATTTTTGATCATCTTTGTGAGTTGAGTGATCCTCACGTGCATCATTTCTTAGTGAATTGCATTCTAGAGCATTTGAGAGCAAGGCAAGACTGAGTTCTTATTCTTTTGGGGCATTGCCGTGTCCCTAGCGGATTGAAGGTGATTTCGGTGTGAGGTTGATTGGAGATTGTTCAAGCCCACACCGAGGTGATTGATTGTGAGAGGTTTTGTGGTTATCCTCGGCGGAGTGCCAAAGCCAACTCTAGTGGATTGCTCGTGGTTGATAGCCACTTCTCTTGTGTTGGTGAGCGGCTCCCGATGAGGGATTGGCGTGTGAAGCCCACCTCACAATCCACCAAGGAAGACCGGTGCCACAACTGAGGAGTAGCGTGACGGCGATCACGTGTACCTCGGTAAAAAATCGAGTGTTCTTTGTCTTCTCCACCATCGAGTGGACTCTTAGCTTTCTTGTATTCTATTGGGTTTGATCATTTGGTTTTCATATTGGATATATCCCGGTGATTGGTCTTCACGGCGTGAGGACTTCACTTCAATCAAGCCCATCGGTATAATCCTCTCGATCTCTCTTCCTTGCGCTTAATACTTGTTTAGGTGCCATCTCCTTAGGTTCAGAGGGAGTTGGTTTCTTGTGTGTTGAGTGCTTATATTTGTGAGTAGCATATCTTAATACGTGGCTTGCATAGAATAGTTTAGAGCTAGCGCTTTGTCTCGTTTGCTTATCAACTAACTTGTGGTCTAATATTTTGCTAGAATTTTTAATAGGCTATTCATCCCCCTCTAGCAAATACGGTCCTTTCACCGCGCCACCGCACTCGCTCGAGAAGGCCGCGAGCACGCGCACTCGCCCGCGCCACCACCATCAGCCACCGCGTCGCCTGCTCCCGCCGTGTGTTTTGCAGGATAATCTAGAGGTTAGGTCATAATAACATGCACGTTCAAGCCCCTAGCGATGAAAATCGATTCTGTTTTCAAAGGATGGAAGACAAGACGGTGATAGGCTAGTTCCAAGTGTCGTTTGGAGTTGAGAGACACTTAGAGTAGTCTTAGGTTTTGTTTTTCACTTTGACTGTACTATTAAGAGGGGTTTGGATGGGTAGCTTGACTTAGGGCAAGATTAGAGAGTGTAGATGTGATGCACACTTGTCCAACATAGCTCTAGACAGCTCAGCGAGACTCTTGAGCGAGAGGATCAAATTTCGTTTTGGAAAGTTTTCGATTCGGCGAAGTTTTGATTGAGTTTTGAGCGTCGGACCCTGAACATTATGGTCGTCGGACCAATATTCACAGTCCGACGGTACGTGGCAGCCTATGGTGGCTTCTCAGCTCACCAGAGACCGTCGGACGCTGCTTGGATGGTCGTCGGACCATTGCCCAGTGTCCGACGGTGCCTGGGTGTTTCTCAGAGAGCATCGGACCGGAGAGCGGGAAGGCGTCGGACCAATTGTTCGTAACGTCTGACACTTTTAGAGAGGTTCAGAGAGCGGTTTTGAGCGTCGGACTGGGTCCGACGGGGAGCGTCGAACCAATGTCACGTGTATTAGCCGTTGAGGGTTCCTGTGCCGAGCTCACCCGAGAGTTCAGTGGCGTCGGATGATGGTCCGACGGTGGTCGTCAGACCATAGAAGTCGGTCCGACGCCCCTCTGGCACAGTGCCGTGTACAGGACGTCTGTGAGAGTTGGACCGAAGAGATTGGTCTGACGGTGAGGCTTCTGCAGGGTCCGACGGTTTGCAGAATTGTGTAAACGGCTAGTTTTGGAGTTTGGGGTATTTATACTCCTCCATCTCCTTCTTTCTAACTCTCTTGCCCATTTGTTCAGCTGAAACAACCCTTGTGACCTTGTGAGAAGTGCAAGAGCCCTAGGAAGGATTGAGTGAAATTCATTGCTTGTGAGCTTCTTCCCTAGAGAGATCAAGAGTGACTTGTGTGCATCCATCACCCTCTTTGGCCTTGTTCTTGGTTAAGTGAGAGTCTAGGCTTGTTACTCTTGGTGATCGGCGTCACTTAGACAGTTCGGTGGTGATTGGAGGCTCGGTGACCGCTTAGAGAGCTTGTGGGCGGTCCCAAGCCAGGCTTGTAAGCGGTTGTGGGTGATCCACCGCACCAGAGAGGCAAAGGATCAGCCCGTAGAGAGCAGTTGGTCTTTGCGAAGATCAAGGGGGAGCTACACCCTTGTGTGAGTGCTCCAACGAGAACTAGTGGGGAGTGCCGACTCTCCGATACCTCGGGAAAAAACCGGGTTTGTCTTTCTAACTCATTTACATTCCCGCATTTACTTTGTGTTATCTACTTTCTTATAGTAGTATACTTGTGATAGGATCCGGCTCTAGGTTGCATAACTTGTTTTAGGCTTAGATCAACGCAAGCATTTGTTGGGTAAGATTGGGCAAATGACGATAGGTTGAATTATTTTGCGAAAAATTATTAGTTGCCCAATTCACCCCCCTCTTGGACATCCTCGATCCTTTCATTCTCCACGAGTTAGACAAGGTGGCGAGAGAGAGATAGGAGGTTGTGTATGCGTGTGTTTCTGACACGAGAGAAAGGATAAGGACGAGACGAAATAGTTGATATTTATTGCGTGATGACTATGCCTGAAAGTTAGTTTCTATAGATGATTTCTGCTGACGTGATATTTTTATATGTCAGTGCATAGTTTTTCCATTGAGAAACATAAATGTATGAGCTATTATTTTTATTGTAATTGTAGTAAATGCACAAATTTTGTTGGGTGCACAAATTTTATAACTGAAGTGAACAAAAATTCATGAGCTATTATTTTTATTATTGTAATTCAAGTAAACATAAGCTCAATATACAACTTCTCTCTTTCTCTCTCTCACTCTTTCTTTTCTTTTCTTTTTTTTTAAAAAAAAGCAGTAAAAGCTGGTCCACCCTTCACATATAGAGAAGCTGTATAGGCGCAGGTGCATGTGCAGTGTGCAACACCGCATGCGTGCATGTGTAGCTGTGCAATACTGCTAGGGTGGGGAGTGTCGTGATCACACGTGGTCAGTGGTATAGGAGAATAAGGATTTTTTTTTTTTGCTTCACATTCAGAACTAAGGGTATTTTAGACTTTTTCCATCCTCGTTTAACACCGTTAGCTCCGAAACCTGATGGAATGGCGTGTAGGGTAAAATCGAAAAGTGTTATGACACAAGGGAAGTTTAAACTTTTTAGTGGTATACAGAAAGGACTAAACTTTTTTAATGGCACACAGGGAAGAGCCGGACTTTTTTAATGGCACACAGGGAAGAGCCGGACAAGAGCTTTTTCCTATGTGCCATTAAAAAAGTTCATCCTTCCTGTGTGCCACTAAAAAGTTCAAACTTCCCTCTGTGCCATGACACTTTTCGGTTTTGCCCTACACGCCATTCCATCCATCCGCCGTCGGGTTTCTATCGTTATCAAGCCCTGACATGTGGGTCCCACGCGTGAAAATGTCAAAAGTGTCCTTCTCTAGTGTCCACCCTCTTCCCCTTTCTCTCTGTCCAGTGGGGCATCCCTAAGAGCGGCCACGACACCTCCTCCATCCCACCCCCAGCATAGTGCCGCCACCACGAGCTCGGGACCCTAGAGTGCTGCGACCACGAGCTCGGGCCCCAGGAGCGCCGCGCGAGCTTGTCCTGGGGTGCCGCCGCCGCAAGCTCGTCCACCGGAGCGTCGCCACTAGCTCAACAGCCAGAGCGCCTCCTGCGAAGCGCTGCTCGTGTCCGAGGGCATCCTGCCGCTGCTTGTCAAGTTGGCGGAGTCCGGCAGCCCTCCGCGGAGGTGGACATCCGGCAGATCGCCGCAGCCGTCGCCTGCTGCCCGCCAATGGACCCGACCTTGAGTGCATGGACTAGCCGCGACAGCACGCCGAGTGCCACGAGGCTGTCGAGCGAGACGGCGCCCACGAGGTTCCGTAGCGCGCCCACGGCTGGCTCCTGCAGACAGCGTGTCGTCCAGGTAGACCAGCAGGCTGCGCAAGCCGCCCTCTGACACGACGGCGCGCCGTCATTGCCGGACGTGAGGTTCTGCAGGCACTCGGCGGCGTGCTCATTGGCGCTCGCCACGGCGCCGCGGTCCAGCAAGTCGACCATGACGCGGGCCAGCGCCAGGCGTCGGAAGGCGGCTGCCCCTTCAGCCGGTTCGAGACTATCCTCGCGCACATGTGGCGCACCATGACGCGCGCGCCGGGCTCGGCAACCCAATCCACGGTGGGGGACCTGGAGGTGGACACAGCAAGCCCGTGTACCAAGCTTTACCGTGGTGTTGCCGCAGCAGTCGCACAGGCCATGCGTTGCATAGTCGATTAGTTGATTTCTATCACGGTTTGGTTGGGCTTTAGATAGATGGATTAGTGATTTATAGGTGGATAATATAATCCGTGCACAGGGCTAATCTGATCCGATGGCGTACGTGTGCATGCGTAAGAGAATAAGAGAATAAGGAACACATAATGCATGTGAGAGTAACACGCATACATGCTTAATCAGTGGCGTAAGAGAATAAGAAACTTTTTCTTCACATTCTGAACTAAGGGTATTTTAAACTTTTTCCATCCTTGTTTAACACCGTTAGCTCCAAAACCCGACGCAATGGCGTGTAGGGTAGAACCGAAAAGTGTCATGGCATAGGTGAAGATTTGAACTTTTCAGTGGCACACAGGAAGGATGAACTTTTTTAATGACACGCAGGGAAGAGCAGGGAAGAGCCTCTCATCCTCTCCCATTCTTACTCATTTCTCTTTTCCCATAAAATTGACAAATATAGCCGTTGAGCACGGTCTATATCATAAAAAAACGATCTGGTGCCATAGTTTGTCATGGCTGATCTTCGGCGAACTGTACAGTGGCTTCCACGTAATGTTTAACGAGTAAAATTGTAGCCATATTTATGGTAAAGTTTGGTAGAAAATAAGTCTACAATACAAGATGTTAAGAAAAACACGTGCTATAGTTGTGAATAGTGAACCAAATACACCATAGCCTAAAATAGGAAAATGTTTAGGAGATCAATCGAAGCATGTTGAGAAGATTAGGAGATTAATTGAAGTGCGTAGAGAAGAAGGGCTCTTATTTATAGGGATAGAGATAGGGGTTCAAAATTTGAGGAATTAGTTCGAAGTAGCGAGGATACAAAAAAAGAACTACTAAATTTTCACGAATTTCCACTTGTACCATACACCTCACATATACTTTCTCAATCTGAGAAAAAAAATAATTCTAGCACGGTGCAATGATTTTGTATCTTTAAGTTTGACAGATTATAAATAAAAAAATATCAATATTTATAATATACCATTGGATTAATCAAAAAAATTTATTTCCATAATAAATTAATTTAGAGTCATAAATATGAATAGTATTCACTAAAATTTTTATCATATATAAGCTACCTTTAATAACACGTAATCCGTAGTTGCATTTTTTTTCCGGATTGAGTGAAGAGTAGCAGGACAAATACTACAGTTGAAACTTTGAAACATAACGGCATAGTCCTCCGCCCCCGTCACTCACATTCACGTCCATGAACAGGGTTAATTTCTGGTACGCGCTTCGGAATTGTGATCGTTCCTATAAACGAAACAACAGACCACTAAAAATCTACATGCGTCTCACAGGACGAAGCCGCTGCATGGTGCTCCTCGGCCTCGACGTGCTCCAAGGGCCCGTTTGAATCACCATAACTAAAATTTAATTAGCTAATTGGTAGAGGTAAAGTTTAGCTAACTAAACATCAATTTAGTTGAGATGTTTAGATGCTCTAGCTAATTTAAAATCTTGACCATGCTATCCCTTATTAATACTATTATTTAGATAGCTAAACTTTAGCTAGATGTGTTTGGATGCTCCTAGCTAAACTTTAGTTGGGGATAGTTTGGTCATTTAGACCTTTTAACTGGTTTTAGCTGGGTTGAAACAGCTAATTGGATTGTGTATATTTTAGCATCCAGCTAAACTTGAGCTAGGTTTAGCTATGAGATATTTGGATGTATCATAGGTAAAATTAACTAACTAAACTTTAGTTGGTGCTTCCAAACAGGCCAGAAGTAGAACCGGCTGGGCATCCACAAGTACTGACGCCACCTCGCGTACTCGCTGAACGCCCACCCGTGCGGGGGCTGCTAGGGTCCGGTCGGACCCGTGCGCCTCATTGACCACCTCCTCAGCTCCCCTCCGCATGGGCCAGCCGACCCACTTAGCACTTGTCCTGCGCGTAGGTACTGTTTTTCTTCCTCGCTCCCCCTCGCCCCCGCTGCTTCCCACCGCCAGCGCCGCGGCGTGCTAGGGCTCGCCGGAGCTCCGACGAGTCCCTAGCACGCCGCGGCTGTAAGGACCGGATAAGATAGAGGGGGGTAAATAGCCTATTAAAATTTCTACAAGACACTAGACCACAAGTTAGAATATAACAAGGCTATTGCAAAGCACTAGCTTTAAACTACCATATGCAAACCACCTAACACAATGTGCTACTTCACAAGAATATGCACTCAACCACAAGAAACCAACTCCTTCGAACTTAAGGAGATGGCACCTAAAACAAGTAGTATGCGCAAGAGTATGGATCGAGGAAAGTTATACCGAGGGTTTGATGAAGTGAAGATCAATCACGAGTAGAGCCAATCAACAAGAGATAGACAATATTAAAACCAAGTGATCAATCACCAAAAGGAAGCCGGAAGACCAATCATCCACTCGATGGTGGAGAAGAGAATGAACACACGATTTTTACCGAAGTTCACGTGATCGCTGTCACGCTACTCCTCATTGTGGCACCGGTCTTCCTTGGTGGATTGCGAGCTAGGCTTCACACGCCAATCCCTCACCGGGAGCCGCTCATCAACACAAGAGAAGTGGCTATCAACCATGAGCAATCCACTAGAGTTGGTTTTGACACTCCGCCGAGGATAACCACAAAACCTCTCACAATCAATCACTTCGGTGTGGGTTTGAACAATCACCAATCAACCTCAACACCAGAATCACCTCCAAGCCGCTAGAGACACGGTAATGCCCCAAGAGAATAAGAACTCAGCCCTGCCTTGCTCACAAGTGCTCTAAAATGCAATTCACTAAGCAATGATATACTTGCGGATCACTCAGCTCACAAAGATGATCAAAGATGAACAAATGAGTGAGTGGGAGGCTAGAGAATGCTCACAAGAGTTAGGCAATGAATCAAATGTGCAAGAGTGTCACCAAATGACCAGGGAGGGAGTATAAATACCCCCAAGTGCACTCCTAACCGTTACCCCTAAAAAACCAACTGTCAAACAGCTTTTCGGGGCATCGAACGCAAGCGTCGGACGCAACCCGTCGGACCAATGCCTCGGTCCGACGCTCGAATTGAAACCACGTGTCCCTTAGGATTTAACCTCAGCCGCTGATTGCCAACGGCTATTGCTCGCGCCAGTTTCCAAACCGTCGGACGCAGCCACCGTCGGACTAAACCGCGCGCCCGTCCGACGGTTTTAGAGAGGTTCCACAGCTATAAAAACCGTCGGACTTCAGTCCGACGCTCCTCAGCACGCCACGTGTCAACTCCCAGTGCTCACCACCGTCGGACGGTTGAGGAGAATGGTCCGACGCTCAGAAAATGAGCGTCTGACGCTCTCCAACGAAACAGTACTGGGTTAGGGCGTCGGACGCAGACCAATGGTCCGACGCAGCGCTACCACTCAGTCCGACGCTCTGAAAACAGGTGAAAGACCCTAGTTTGGTTTTGGTAATTGATGAAACCTAGTTACTAATCTAAGTGCTAAATATGTGTAGCCAAGAGTAGATTAGTGATAAGGAGGAAGATGACATGAGCTCAAGTGAAGATCAACATGAAATGATCAAGGAGAAAAAAGGATTTAAAAAAGGAAAGATAGAGGCTAAAATATATTCAAATAGGGCTTTTCTTTTAGTGATCAAGATTCCAAGTGGGAATAATCACATTTAGGATAGATAAACGACTATCAAGGGGAGAACTAAGCTATTGGAATTACTTTCAAGTGCTCTAGGTTGCATCTCATGTGCATTAATCTAACCAACCTAGAGAATCTCTTTGAAAACCCTTGAAAAATATTTGCAAAATGCTAACACACTGTGCACACGTGTTGGAGACCTTGAGTGTTAGCACATAGAACCAAGGGGTGAGAAATAGACTTGAAAAACCCTGAGAAGTGAGCGTCGGACTGTGCAGAGGGGCAGCGTCGGACCATTGAGTAGAGTCCGACGCCTAACCCTAGTTCTGGCCAATGGCGAGCGTCGGACCATTACCTTTTTCAGTCCGACGGTGCCGAACAGCGAGGTGTGACGCGTGGCGCAATCTGAGAGCGTCGGACGCTAAAGCTTAGTCCGATGCCGAGCGTCGGACTCCGTCCGACGCAAGTTTTCTCGGTTTCAAACCTCTCTGGAAGCGTCGGACTGTACATTTCGTTGGTCCGACGATATTCGCTGAATAGTCCGACGGTACGTTCGCAGGTGTACTGGGAACAGGGCGTCGGACGGAGCGTTTAGTTTGACGCCCCCAGTCCGATGGTGTAAAAACTGTCGCGAAGTCGACCGTTGAGATCGGACGAACGTCGTTGAATCCAGCTGACACGTGGCGAGATCGTGAGCGTCGGACGCTATCGCTTGGTCTGACGCTGTCGGTCCGACGCCCCGAAAAACGTGGTTAACGGCTGTTTTGAGTGGGGTAACGGCTAGATTTGCACTTGGGGGTATTTATATTCCCTCCCTGGTCACTTGGTGACACTCTTGCACACTTGGATCATTGTCATACACATTGTTGCATTCTTCCGAGGCGGCTTGAAGGGTGTCACTCCAAATAGGGTTCTTGGTGATGTGATGACCGAGGATCAATACAATGAGAAGGGTGATAGTGAAGAAGTGAAGAAGGAGGATAACAAGAGTAAGAAGACCGTGGCATTTAAGTCCACCACCTCTTCTTCCAAGAACAAGGGTAAGGGCAAGAAAGTACAATCTAGTGATGATGATGCATCTAGCCTTGATAGTGATGATGAGGCACTAGCTCTCTTTATGCGCAAGTTTGGAAGATTCATGAAGAAGAAGGGACTATGGTGCTAGAAAGAGAAGAGATAACATCAAAGCTAAGAATGTAGTAAGAAAGTGCTACAATTGCAAGAGCACGGATCATCTTGTGGCGGATTGTCCTAATGCTAGTGATGATGAAGATGATTACAAGAATAAAGGCAAAAAGGACAAGAAGGACAAGGTGAAAAAGAAGGAGAAAAAGAAGTTCAACTTCTCCAAAAAGAAGGGTGGATTCTATGTGGTGACATGGGATGGTGATGCTTCCTTCGATGATGATGACTCTAGTAATGATGATGAGAGGAAGACATCCAAGAAGAAGGCCATAGGCTTCTATTGCTATCAATAAGAAGTCTTCATCATTTGATTCTTCATGCTTCATGGCTAAGTCCACCAAGGTAAAATACGATGGCTCAAGTGATGATGAAAAAGATGATAATGATAGTGATAGTGATGATGATGAGCCTAGTGTAGCACAACTCATGGACATGTTAGAGCAAGC
Source organism: Eremochloa ophiuroides (assembly GCA_038502445.1). Classification (NCBI taxonomy): domain Eukaryota; kingdom Viridiplantae; phylum Streptophyta; class Magnoliopsida; order Poales; family Poaceae; genus Eremochloa; species Eremochloa ophiuroides. The sequence continues at coordinate 97,201,379 of JAHLJS010000003.1, forward strand.
CGAATATCTTATTAGCTCTAAGTCTAAGAAGTGCAAAGAATTGTCCAAAAAATTAAAAACTCTTGAACAATCTTTTGATGAGGTAAGTGCTTCTCATGAGTGTCTAAAGGAAGACCATGAGGATCTCAAACTAGCTCACACCAAGCTTGAGAAAGCTCACTCCTCACTCTTAGAGCTAAGTAAGGTAGAGGATGTTGCTATAACATGTGATGTGGGTGTAACTTGTGATCTAATAAATGAATCAACTAATGAAACACTTGTTGCAACCACACCTAATAACACTAGCTTTTCATCATCATCCACTTCTACTTCTACCTTCACTACTAGTGTTGATCCAACAGTAAAAGTTAAAATTGAGAAATTGAAGAAAGAAGTGGACAAGCTAACCCACGCATTAGGCAATGCGTATGGTGGGGATGCCCGCTTGCTACAATGGTTGGGTAGTCAAAGATATAGTAACTCTAAAGAGGGATTTGGCTATACTCCCAAGAAAGGCAAGGCAGTATTTGTAACTCCAAAGCCTAGCTTTGTGAGGAGCAATGGTTGGTTTTACTACAAGTGTAAGCAAGTAGGGCATATTAAGGCAAATTGCATCACTAACAATAAGAACAAGCAAATAAATTTTGCAAGTGCTAAATCTATTAGACTTAATTCTTGTTACATGCTTACCAAGGGTGAGAATGGTGTCAAAGCCAAATACATTGGTACACCTAAAGAGAGCCCAAGGTTGAAGGCTATTTGGGTACCAAAGGCTTTGGTTGTTAATCTCCAAGGACCCAAACAAGTATGGGTATCTAAAAAGCATTGATTTGTTTTGTAGGTAAATTACAAAGCCGGAGGGAGGCATTGGGTTCTTGATAGTGGGTGTTCTCAACACATGACCGGTGATTCAAGAATGTTCAATCAAATCAATTCTAGTGGCAATGAGTATAATAGTATCACATTTGGGGATAATAGCAAAGGCAAGTTCAAGGGACTTGGAAAGATTGCAATATCAAATGATCTAAACATCTTCAATGTGCTATTAGATGATAGTTTGAAGTTCAATCTATTGACGGTGGCTCAACTTTGTGATCTTGGTTTCAAATGCATCTTTGGTGTTGATGATGTGGAAATCATTAGTGTGGATGGATCAAATTTGATATTCAAGTGATTTAGATATGAGAATCTCTATCTAGTGGACTTTGGTGCTAGAGAATCACAATTGTCAACACGCTTACTCTCTAAGTCAAGCATGTGTTGGTTATGGCATAGAAGGCTTGGTCATGTTGAAATGAAACAATTGAACAAACTTGTGAAGTATGACTTGGTTAGAGGTCTTAAAGATGTTGAGTTTGAGAAGGACAAGTTATGTAGTGCATGTTAAGCCGGAAAACAAGTAGGCAACACTCATCCTAAGAAGAGCATGATGAGCACATGCAAACCATTTGAGTTATTGCACATGGACTTATTTGGACCAACTACATATAAAAGCATTGGCGGCAACAAGTATGGTTTGGTGATAGTGGATGACTTCTCAAGATATACATGGGTTTTCTTCATGATTGACAAAAGTGATGTTTATGGTATCTTCAAATCTTTTGTCAAGAGAAGTTGCAATGAATTTGAAACAACCATCAAGAGAGCGAGAAGTGATAACGGTAGTGAGTTCAAGAACACAAGAGTTGATGAGTTATGTGATGACTTATGAATCAAACATCAATTCTCGGCTAAGTACACACCTCAATCAAATGGCCTAGTTGAAAGAAAGAATAGAACTCTCATTGATATGGCAAGATCTATGCTTAGTGAGTATAATGTGAGTCAATCTTTTTGAGCCAAAGCAATCAACACGGCATATTACTACTCCAATAGACTCTATTGCCATCCTATGTTGGAGAAGACTCCATATGAGATCTTGAATGGAAGAAAGCCAAATATTGCATATTTTCGGGTGTTTGGTTGTAAGTGCTACATATTGAAGAAAGGAGCTAGATTGAGCAAATTTGAGAAGAAATGTGATGAGGGATTCTTGCTTGGTTACTCCACCACTAGTAAAGCTTATAGAGTTTGGAACTTGGGAAGTGGTCAACTTGAGGAAGTTCATGATGTTGAATTTAATGAAACCAATGGGTCTCAAGATCAAAATAAGAATCTAGATGATGTGAGTGGACCTCAATTGGCAAAGGCTATGCAAGAAATGGACATTGATGACATAAGGCCGACTCAAGTGGTTGACATAGAAGATGACAAAGATCAAGTGCAAGTTCCTTCAAATGATCAAGCTAGTGACTCTCAAGTGCAAAATCAAGATCAAGGTAGTTCCTCTCATGCAAATCAATCAAATGTACAATCAAGCTCAAGTGCTTCAACCCACAAACATTGTAAGAGATCATCCTTTAGACCAAATTATTGGTGATATTTAAAAGGGTGTGCAAACAAGATCAAGACTTGCATCATTTTGTGCTAACTATTCATTTGTGTCATTTGAAGAGGCGGAGAACATTAAGAAGGCATTGAAAGATAGTGATTGGGTAAATGCTATGCATGAAGAACTCAACAATTTTGAAAGAAATGAAGTGTGGGAATTGGTAGAGAGACCAAAGAACTACAATGTTATTGGCAGCAAATGGGTATTTAGAAACAAGCAAGACTAACATGGTGTTGTAATAAGGAACAAGGTAAGATTAGTGGCACAAGGGTACACTCAAGTAGATGGATTGGACTTTGGTGAAACCTATGCTCCGGTTGTAAGATTGGAAGCAATAAGAATTCTTCTAGCATATGCTTGTGGTCACAACATCAAACTCTACCAAATGGATGTCAAAAGTGCATTTCTCAATAGATTCATCAATAACTTAGTATGTGTTAAACAACCTCCCGGTTTTGAAGATGAGAAGAAACCAAATCATTGTGTACAAGCTAAGGAAGGACACTTTATTGTTTGAAAAAAGCACCAAGGACATGGTATGAGAGGCTAAGGGATTTTCTCCTCTCTAAAGGTTTCAAGATGGGTAAGGTTGACACCACTCTATTCACCAAGAAGGTTGATGGTGACTTGATGATCATGCAAATCTATGTTGATGACATTATCTTTGGATCAACAAGTCATGCCTTGTGTGCGGAGTTTGAAAAGATGATGGCTAAAGAATTTGAGATGTCTATGATGGGTGAACTCACATACTTCCTTGGACTTCAAATTAAGCAAATAAAGAATGGCACATTTATAAGTCAAGGCAAGTACACAAGAGACATGATCAAGAAGTTTGGAATGCAAGATGCAAAACCAATAAGCACTCCCATGGGGACTAGTGGAAGCTTGGATGAAGATAAAAGTGGCAATATGGTTGATCAAAAGGCATATCGGTCTCTAATTGGAAGTTTGCTCTATGTCACCGCATCAAGACCGGATGTCATGTTTAGTGTGTGCATGTGTGCTAGATATCAAGCATCTCCTAGAGAGAGTCATATGAAGGCCGCAAAGAGGATATTGAGATATTTGATGTTGGATTGTGGTATCTCAAAGGTGCAAAATTTGAGTTGATTGGATATGCCGATGCGGACTATGCCGGTTGCAAGATAAATAGAAAAAGTACATCGGGCACATGTCAACTCTTGGGAAGATCTCTTGTCTCATGGTCATCCAAGAAGCAAAATAGCATTTCACTCTCCACCTGCCGAAGCCGAATATATTAGTGCGGGGAGTTGTTGTGCTCAACTCTTGTGGATGATGGCAACTTTGAGAGATTATGGAATTAACTTCAAGAAAGTGCCACTTCTATGTGACAATGAGAGCGCCGTCAAGCTAACTCAAAATCCGGTCCAACATTCAAGAACCAACCATATTGATGTGAGACACCATTTTATCCGGGATCATCAACAAAAGAGGACATTGATATTCAAAGCATTGGAACCGATGATCAATTAGCCGACATACTCACAAAGCCACTAGATGATAAGAGGTTTTGCAACCTTAGGAATGAATTGAATATTCTTGATTTCTCCAATATGAGTTGAGACCATCCCCACACATATATGATATGCCTCTACTCCGACAAAGTAAGGTAAAATTGTTTGACATAATATCATACTTGGTAGGACATGTTTAAAGCATATAGACATATTCACCTCTTAGGACCATTCATGGAAATTAAAAAGTTTTTTATGGATATATGCTACCACTATTGCCTTGTTTGATTGTATGATATAGTGGTAACATATGACATGCATGTGTGCTTAATCCCCTAGTGTTCAATCTAGTTCATTAGTTCAAGGTGTATAACTTAACATGGGCAAGATAACCCCTAGTGGCGTGAAGAAGCTTGCCCTTGGATCAAACTTAGTTATATATCCTAGACAACTGCACTAGATTGAGCCATAGTAAAAAATCAACTCTCTTTCCACAATCAAATGAACTTGTCTAACTATCTCTACTCCACTTAACCTTTTTGAGCAATTGTTGACGAAGAGGGAGAGAAAGTTACAAAAGAAAGAGATGGCGCAATGAACCATCATTAGGCCGATGATGGGAGAGCAATAGGCTAAAGAAAAGGGGTAATTAAAATTTTAAAGCACACAAGTAGGGGAAGCAATCACATACGCAAGTTGTTGCATTTGGATGGGTATTAATCATATGATTGCTCATTACATTTGTATTTACTTTCTTATACATGTTTGTGTGGTGTATTGCTAGTAGTAGGATTTGAATGATGATTTGAGCAACTAGCATGTGTAGGAGTAACTAATTGGTCGTATTTCTTCCAATGGTTACTAGAGCTTGCTTATAATGTGATCTCATGGTATGCTCTAGTATTTGTGACCTTCTAGTTACTAAGGTGCTAAGGATGGTGTTCATGGCAACTCCGATGGTATCACGCTTCAAAGGTCCATTCTATACACCATTAGTACAATTTTGGTAGAATTACTCTCTATTCAATACATATGTGCTAGCTTTCAATTCAAACTCGATGCACATATGTAGGGGGAGGCAATACTACCAAAATAGAACTTATGATGGTTGTACGAATCCTTTCATGATCTACTCATGGACAAGTATGATAAGTTCAAAATCTTAATGCATATTTCTTTTGTAAATGGGTTGTCATCAATTATCAAAAGGGGGGAGATTGAAAGACCTTAGTTTGATTTTGGTAATTGATGAACCTAGTTATTAATCTAAGTGCTAAGTATATGTAGCCAAGAGTAGATTAGTGATAAGGAGGAAGATGACATGAGCTCAAGTGAAGATCAAGATGAAATGATCAAGGAGAAAGAAAATGACTTAAAGAAAGAAAGTTAGAGGCTAAGATATATTTAAATAGGGCTTTTCTTTTAGCGATCAAGACTCCAAGTGGGAGTAATCATATTTAGGATAGATAGCCGACTATCAAGGGGAGAACTAAGCTATTGGATTACCTTCAAGTGCTCTAGGCTGCATCTCATGTGCATTGATCTAACCAACCTAGAGAACCTCTTTGAAAACCCTTGAAAAATATTTGTAAAATGCTAACACACTGTGCAAAAGTGTTGGAGACCTTGAGTGTTAGCACATAGAAGTAAGGGGTGAGAAATAGACTTGAAAAACCCTAAGAAGTGATCGTCGGACTGTGCAGAGGGGCAGCGTCGAACCATTGAGTAGAGTCCGACGCCTAACCCTAGTTCTGGCCAATGACGAGCGTCGGACGCTCGTTTTATGAGCGTCGGACCATTACCTTCTTCAGTCCGACGGTGCCGAGCAGCGAGGTGTGACGCGTGGCGCAATCTAAGAGCGTCGGATGCTAAATCTTAGTCCGACGCAGTTTTCTCGGTTTCAAACCTCTCTGGAAGCGTCGGACTTGTACGTTTCGTTTGTCCGACGGTGTTCGCTAAAGAGTCCGACGGTACGCTCGCAGTGTACTGGGAACAGGGCGTCGGACGGAGCGTTTAGTCCGACGCCCCAAGTCCGACGGTATAAAAACTGGCGCGAAGTCGACCGTTGAGATCGGATGAACGTCGTTGAATCCAGCTGACACGTGGCGAGATCGTGAGTGTCGGACGCTATCGCTTGGCCCGACGCTGTCGGTCCGACGGTCGGTCCGATGCCCCAAAAAACGTGGTTAACGGCTGTTTTGAGTGGGGTAACGGCTAGATTTGCACTTGGGGGTATTTATACTCCCTCCCTGGTCACTTGGTGACACTCTTACACACTTGGATCATTGTCATACACATTGTTGCATTCTAGCCTCCCACTCTCTCACTAGTTTATCATCTTGATCATCCTTAGTAAGATTGAGTGAACCTCAAGTGTATCATTGCTTGTGATTTGCATTCTAGAGCACTTGAGAGCAAGCCTTGGTTCAGTTCTTATTCTCTTGGGACATTGTCGTGTCCCTAAACGGCTTGGAGGAGAAGAAGGTGTGGAGGAGCTGGGTGATTGTGCTTGCCCACACCCGGCATTTGTGAGGGGTTCTTGTGCCTTCCCCGAGCGGAGTGCTCAAAGGTAACTCTAGTAGATTGCTCGTGTCTTTGAGTTACTTCCACCGTGGTAGGTTCTTGTGGCGCCTAGTGTAGGCTCGGTGTGTAATACCGATTAGCCACCGAACCACCGGTTGAAGTCGACACAACGAGAACGTAGCGTGCCGGCAAGCACGTGAACTTCGGGGATAAATCTTGGTGTCTCTATTGATTTCCTCACCTTCGAGTGAGTGACTTATTGATTGTCCCGGTGATTGACTTCCTCACAAGGCAAAGGTTTAATCGACGATCATTCTTTTCTTATTCTTGTGCAAAGTAGTTTGTTTTCTTGTCTTGTAGTAGTTGTATAGTCTTTTAGGTTTTACTAACTTGGTTGTGTGGCTTAGAACTAAGAATTAAGTAGAATTGTATAGGTGGCTTGACTAGGTTAAGTAGTTGAACTAGCATTGCACATTTAGCCATATTTGTTACTAACCTCTTGGCCTAAATTCTTTGCAGAAATTTTATTAGGCTATTCACCCTCTCTAACCATACTAGAACCTTTCAACAGGGCTTTTCAAGTTTTTTTCACACCCTCTTACTTCTATGTGCTAACACTCAAAGTTCTCAATATTTGTGGACAGTGTGTTAGTATTTTCAAAATATTTTTCATGGGTTTCTAACGTGATCTCTAAATTGTGTTAGATTCAATGCCATGAAATGCAATCTAGAGCACTTGAAGGTAATTTAACACTCGTTCTCCCCTTAATAGTCGGCTATCTAACCTAAATGTGATCACACCCACTAGGTGTCTTGATCACCAAACGAAAAGCCTATTTGGGATTATACCTTTGCCTTCCAGCTTTTCTTTTCACCTCTTTAAGTCCTTTTCTTTCACTTTGATCAACTTCACTTGATCCACTTTGCTTCTTGTTCTATGGATGAGTCATTTTGATCAACACTATCTCCTAGGCTCCATACTCCATGGTTTGACCAACCTAAACCTTGCCACACTTAACAATTTAGATTAGTTCATAGGATGTCATTAATTATCAAAACCAAACTAGAGCTTTCAACGGCTTCCCCCATCTTTCCCTCCCCGGTCCTCACTGCTGCCACCACCGCGACCACGGCTGCCGTCGCCGGTGACTCCCCCGCCCTAGGCCTGGCCCGGCCGCCGCCGCCGCCGCCACACGACTATCCCCGCCGCATGTCGTTGCCTTCCTCCCCCGGCCCCCCTTCCTTCTAAACCCGCCGGGAAGTTGCCGGAGAGAGAGAGGGGATGAGCTCGAGCGCGGCGGCGGGCGAGCTCGGGCGGCGCCGGAGTTGGAGGAGGAGGCATACCTGCGTGCGCGGGGTGGGCTCGAGCGCGGCGCTGACGGTGAGCGGGAGCGGAGGCGCGGGCGCGGGCGCAGACGACACGGTCGAGGGCCGTGGTCGGAGAGCGTTTCCTGTCCGATCTGGTCGGACAGGAAGATTCCCCCACCCGTGCGCCTTGGGCGGCGCCACCGCCTACGCCCTCGGCGCACTCAACCCCGCCACCGGCGCCGCGGCGCTGCGTGCACATCCAGGCCCGCCCCCGCGCGCCGTCCTGGTGCAACGCGCAGCGCAGGCCCGGCGGGAGCCTCGCGCAGCAGCACGCGATGAGCTTCTTCGGGACGCTCCGCTTCAGCACGCGCGTGGCGACCGGCTTCGCCAGCGCATGCCGCATCCACGCCTTCGCCGCATGCTCCACGAGGTCCGCGCCTGCTGTGGCGCTCGCGCCGTTATCCCTCCTCCTGTCCGGGAGGCGCCTCAGCTCCCGCGGCGTTTTTTTGACCGTATTGCTCGACTGAACCGTCGAAGTCGTCTCCTGCGCCGCCGCCGGCTCCCCCGTTACCGCCTTCTTCGAGACGTGCGGTGGCTGTGACATGGAACGAGTACTCGCCGTCCAGAGTCTAGTGCTGTAAATCCACGTCAATCTGCAGCGCTAGAGCTCGATCCGCCGGCTTATAACCCCGCGCACGAGCGTAGCAGAACGCGGCAAGCAACGCCCCGGCGGCCAATTAATCGCGGATTGGAACACGGTGATCGGGTTAGCTGCGCGCCACTGGTCCGCACGCTGCATTCGTTCAACAGGCGATGGATCGGGATGACCTGGGGTTTGCGGTCGGCTTTGCGCGCGACACCACGGCACCACGCGACGCCACGCCGGAAGGGGAGGCGGTCCGGTACCCTGGCTTGGCTCACGACACCGCCACCGGTGAGCTGCAAAACAACCACAACTTGAGGAACAGCTAGCAGAACTGCATGGATGCAGCTCGGTGCAGAATTAGCACATGACATGACTATCCGTGCAAGGTTAGTTAATTAGTTTAGGGGGGTAGGAGGAAGATACACTGCTGCTCGTCCGAGCTAATCATAGTGCTATGCTGTGCTAATCTAGTGCAGAATTGATTATTATAATTATACAGGATACATAATAATTCTGGGATCAGTAAATTTGCAGTCAAGTTTCGTCCGACCTTCATTGATGTTGCAGTGCCCATCGCTTGCTTGGCCTCCAGAGCACATGATGTTCGACGGCTTTTCTTAATCTCGACGAATGAACACAATAATCATCTATTTAAGTCGGGTCAATCGTCTATGCTGATTTTATACACAAGATTAATCCTCTGTTTCATTAGCATTTATTATATTGTTATTGAAAAATTATTAATTTAAGGTTGGATTTAGCCGATTTAAATCCAACGAAAATAGCTACCTCATTACTATTCACACAAGCACTACAACAAAATTCTAGGTCTCGGACAAAACTTATATTCACAAAACCCTTTTACTACCAATAAATCAAACAGCTCAAATCAACTAGTGGTTGTTCAGAGATAAATATAGACGGATTCCAAACTCGTGTGTAATGGATTGTAATAATAAAGAAAAATAGTACAGGGGCCGTGTATTGCATTTTAACCAGAGAAAATCCCTTCTATGCCATTGAAACTTATACTTATGCCTTACGTGGCATTGAAAATTACAAGTTCCTTTCTATGATATTGCTTTATATTTTCTCTCCCTTAACTGTCATTGCCGTTATATTTCTCCGTCAAAAATCTCGTGCTAAGCTGGGAACGGACGGGGATTCAGGGTTAACGTTGCTAGTCGTGCACCAACGCCAACATCATGCACGCCAACGGCTAACCTCCTCGTGCTCAACTCGAGCCTGGTTAGGCCCTGTTTAGTTTTTATGGTAAAAACTTTGCAACAATCACATCGAATATTTGCACATATATAAAGTATTAAATATAGACAAAACAAATAAATAATTACACAAATTATATGTAAATTATGAGACAAATTTTTTTAACACTATCACTAGTTATAGCACATGAAGATATCATTACGAGACATTTTGTAAGAAAAATTTAAATAAAATTTTAAATAGTAAAATATCAGGAGAAGCGTATCTACATAAGTCTAAATTATGACACGTGTATGTCAAATGGACAGACAAATTATGATACGTACGTCAAATGGTTAGGCTAGGTCAGTGCCGCACATGACATAGCACTAACGGAGATTTTTGATGGGATATAACAGCAATAACAGATAAGGGAGAGAAAATATAAACCAATAGCATAGAAGGTATATTGTATTTTTAATGACATATAAAGGATAAGTATAAATTTCAGTGGCATAGAAGGGATTTACCTTTTTAACTACGGCAACTATGCAAACGCAAATAGTACAGACTACAGAGGCTGTATATGCATTTTAACTACGGCAACTATGCAAAACAGACGCGTTTCTTCAGGTTCAATTTCTGTAAATGCTCCAAAGAGACGTAAACAGTCATTTGAAGGCACGTCACGGAAGGTGTCTCGAACCGAGGTGCGATTATCCCACACGCCGTCGATGGCCTTCGCCGGCCGGGTGTCCGCGCTGCTCTTCCTCCTGGCCGCCGGCGCTGTAGCGAACGGCCAGATCTTCACGACTTCAGGTGAGCGCCCGCCGCGGCCCCCCGCTGGATCTCACTGGCCACTGGCGCCATTGAATTACCCCACCCAAGGAATCCACGCTTCCTCAATGTCTCTTGATGGCTTCTCTTGTCGAATCGAATAGCCAAAGACTGTAGGTCGATGTTGGCGTTAACCTAGTGGCTAGTAGCCCAGTACCCATGATCTGTAAATTCTTTGCCCAGATATAGCGCCCTGTACTCCTAGTAGTGTAGTTGGAGCGCATATGGATTCAGGGCTGGATTGGTAGTATTGTTTGCGCTTGCGCTGGAGGCGAGCTTAACTGGGTATTGATCTCCAGGTGTGCCATTTGGGCGGAGTTCGCGTGAGCCAAGGTACCGCGTCGAGTTCCATCCTGTTGATTCACCGTTCCATCAGGTAAGATTCCTTCTGATCCTTGTTTGTAACAAAGCAAGAGCTTTCTTTGTTCTTACTTAATTTATTTCGTTGCTGAATGCTGATTATGTGTGGTGGACTGGCTGTATGGGTTTTAGGTTCTAGTGAATTGTAATTGAGAATGCTTAAAGTTATTCACAGTTTTCAGATGCTTATATAAATCATTATTGACTTTACTACAGTTAGCCATTGGCTGTGAAAGAAAGTGACTATAAATAAGGCAATGCAAACTTGCCATTTTATGCTAAATCATGTGAATTTCGTGCCTTAAGTAAAACCGTATTTGAATTTTCCTTTTTGCTCTGGAGATTACTGCTTGGCATAATTCAAACGTATTCCCTTTTATCCTATCTGGAGATGAGTATGGTGTATTCAACAGGAATATGGTCAGGAATCGGTACCAATGGCTAGTCATGAGGGGAAACGTTATAAGTGCTTTCTACCAGTTGAAGAAACTAAAACCATGAAGTCAATGCTCCCACAAAATGCAACTAATGTTATAATGGAAAGTGAAAGGAGAATTAAACCAAAGGAGCCAGATGAGTTACTTGAGATTCTCAAGGATCAGTGTTTCTACAGGGTGAGCATGCAATTTTTCTTATGAATGGTCATGCACAGTGTATTTCAGTCGTGTACATGTGTGCCTGGTAGCCTAGTAGGCAATGCCTAAAAAAACTGACTATTATTTATTTTGGCACAGCATGAAGGTTGGTGGTCGTATGAATTCTGTTATCATGGGAAAATCAGACAGGTTCATGTAGACGATGACAAGGTCAGAGTTTTTTCAATAAACTTGTCTTTTTGCCCAGCCCTGTAATCATATCATGTTTTGTTATTTTGTCTATCCATCGCCTCAAAAAAATCTCGGGATGTTCCAGTGCAAGAATCGCTAGCTTCAAATGGAGAAGCAAGTTCTGTACTTAGTTACAATGCGGCGAATATTATACCTTGCCTTTACTTTGAATAATAGCAACTGTAGCTTCAGTTTTTATTGACATCGCTACATATGCAATCAAAAGTTGCTAGAGCTACAGCATGGTTGTGTAAACTATGTTTGTTTTGTTGAAGGTTGTTCAAGAATTTGTTCTCGGCGAATTCAATGATGACGCGACTGCCTCATACCATGAGAATAGCACCTCTGAGTTTGCTGACGATGATCATCATGTGAAAGATATATCTAAGAGGTGCTTACTGAGCTCTCCTGAAAGAGGGAAGAGAGAACATAATATGTTCCTCAGTCCTGAATGGATATCTTCTGTTCTCGCTTTGTTTCAGGTACCATGTTCATTTGTATACAAATGGGACTGTATGTGATCTCACAGAAATTCCCCGGGAGACAGAGGTGAGAAAGAAACAATGAAGACCATATAAATCTATGAAGTAAAACACATTCTTGCCATATCAGTGCATTTGACTGTGCACACCTGCCTTTGCTCCACAGGTTAGATTTGTCTGCTCGGAGCCTACTGTACTGATTAGTTCAGTCAAGGAGATCTCTTCCTGCAAATATGTTGTAACAATTCAAAGTCCGATGCTTTGCAAAAACCCGTAAGTGTTAGCATTCACCTAGTAATCTCTATCTTTGCAGTACCTAAGCTTACTATCTTTGTTCTGCTTGCAGGTTGTTCAAGCAAGAAAAACGAACCCTCTCCATCCACTGCAATGAGTTGCCTACGAAAGCAGAATCCAGTGTGGAGGATGACTCGCTTCCAAAAGAAGTGCAGATTTCAATCACTTCCAATCAGGATGAGCTACATAATTTTCCAGCTTATGCTACTTGATTTCCCTCCAATAATGTCTGATGTAGAAAAGGCACAATTTTGGAGGCGCTGTGGCAACTGAGCAACAGTATCAAATATGTATCCACTATCCCATGGATCCTAATCCTACAACAGAGCCTCCTTGTAAAGCAGGTTGAGACAATTAATCATCTCCAGCGCTAATTGTATAGGATGATTACAAAGGTAGAAGGTTTCTCAGTAAATGAAAGTTTGAGACTGACTATTTGCTTCAAATGTCTATAATAAGAATGGTTAGGGCTAGACGAAAAGTTCGCAACTCGATAGCTCGCTCGACTCGGTTTGTTAGTGCTTGGCTTGGCTTGGCTTGGCTCGGCTTGGCTCGTTTATATTTTTGGGAGAATTGGCTTCTGGACATCCAAAGTGACCATCATTTGCTTTTGGACATGCCAAAATGAGCGATTTGCTGAAAGACACTCTTGCTCTTGAAAATTATGCTAGTGGACACAGTGTCCGGTAAGAATACTTTTACAAAATAGATATAAAATTATATAAGTGCCCAAAAATTGTACTATAAAATTTTTTAGACTTTATACGATGAGAACTATGTAGTAAAAATATTGCAAAATATCTTCTTCAATAAAAATGACCATTTCACCCATCTTCATAAATAAAAAAGGTTAACTAATGTTAATTTATTCATATATTTTTAGGGCATTAAAAAATCTTGGAAAAATTACAGGATGCGTATATCATGGAATCATGAGTAGGCTAAAAATATCAACTCAAAACGATAAAGTTTAGAATGGTATATTTAACATGATTGAGTTATAAGTTTATCTTTTAGCATAGTAATGATTTGGTGTTGCAGACATCCTATGATTTTTTTTTCAATATTTTTAGTTTCCTACGAATATATGAACAAATTAACAATGGTTAACTTTGTTTATTCATAAAGAGGGGCAAAATATTCATTTTTGGTGTAAAATAATATTTTCACATATTTTTACCGTGCAGTTCTCGTCATCTAAAGTCTATAAGATTTTATGGTACAATTTTTGGACACTTATATAATTTTATATCTATTTTATAAAAGTATTCTTATCGGGCACTGTGTCCACCAGCATAATTTTCAAGAACCAAAGTGTCTTTCAGCAAATCGCTTCTTTTGGCATGTCCACGAGCAAATGGTGGTTGCTTTAGATGTGTAGGAGCCAATTCTCCTTATATTTTTTTAACGAGCTAAGCCAACATTTCTACTCGTTTAGTTAACAAGCTAGCTCGCAAGCTTAACGAGCTAAAACTGTTAGTATTAAAGTTATATTAATTTTGTATGGTGATGTCTTATACTCTACCATTGGTTGATGCTTAGACCTATACTCTTTAAACTTAGGATTACTAATGACTTTTTTTTTAAATGAATGTATGGATAATCAATAATAGATTATAGATGTATTATGTATTATATAAATGTGTCTAGTATTATAGTATATTATTATACTTTATATATAGCATATATCATTTTCCCTTGATTTATGACTTGCTTTTGAATTATTATTATTATTATTATTATTATTATTATTATTATTATTATTATTATTATTATTAAAATTTAGATAAATATAGATATTTATTTATTTTTTGTATGTTTTATGTCTAGCTCGCGAGTTAAACGAGCCAGCTTGAGCTCACTGACGAACCGATCCGAGCTGAGCTGGCTTGTTAGAAGTTAGTATAAGCCGAGCTGAACTGGCTCGTTATTCTAATGAGCCAAAGCCATCAAGTCAAAACGAGCCGAACGAGCCAAACTGGCTCGCTAATCTAGCCCTAAGAATCGTGGAGTAATCTTGAAATGTAGGTATGCGAGCAACTTTTTCTCGAAGAACTATTGCTCTGGTGTGATGAACAATCTGCTGGAGGTTGAAATGAAGACAACTCAAGAGGTCCAGAGGAGAATTGTTTAATTCCTAGGATGTCTTGAATTCTCGAGAAGCGTGGGCTAGAGTGCTCTCGAAACAAAGGCACCTGTTCTTTTATTGTGTAGATCAAGTAACTCAGTGGCCCAAAGAAAATAATCTGATGTCAAAATGTCTTGGCTCTTGATAGTTTCCTTTTTTTTTTTGTCAGCTTTACAGTGCATACAAAGCCAAGAACGACGTACTTATACTTGGAGAATACATTCACGGACACCTCCTGGGAAGTAATATTTGGAAATATTCCTTAAAGACAAGTCTCACTATTTATTTACATTCTTTGTCCTAGAGAAACTTATCATTGTAGTATTCAAAATTTGTTCAACAATTAGAGACGTCCTAGTACTTTTAATCCCTAAATTGCCCAAACAGGACTACTAAAAGAGGGACTAAGGGCATATTTGATAGGGATTCAAATTCACCAAACAGTGAATTTAGATTCAAATTCACCAAAATCCATGTCAAACGGTCCTTTTTCACTTGGATTCGCATTCACCGAAACAATGGATCTAGTGAACCCAAACAGGCACTAGTAGTCTAGTTCAGGGGTTGCTACTAGATCATCTTGATACCCGATGCCCCTCCATCTCTCCTCTTTATTGCATTGGGACTTGGGACCATCTTCATCCAGGGTATTTTAGTCTTTGTTCAGTAGCTTTAATGCCCTTTAATCTTCTATAGTCCTTAGAACCAAACAACGTAGGAGAATACAGTGTTTTACTCTCTAGCCTCTAATCGCTTGGACTAAATAGGCCTTAGAGTGTCTCCAAGAGTATTTCTAAATCTAACTCTCTGAATTTAGAGTCCTTTCATAAAAATTCGTTTTTGTATATCTTTTCACTTTAACAATTTTTCTATACCTAAAATACGTAGTTTAGAGAGTCATTCTCATCTTTTGTTCTTGCCTAACGAAAAGCCGCTAGAGGATAGTTTTTCATCAAAATCTCTATTATTAACATTTAGGAAGGAATAGAGATTCTCTTAGAATTGCTCTTGAGCTGAAAGTAAAGTAAATAGGTTCTAATGTAGGACAAACAATAAAAACAGGGACGCAATAGTTATTTGTGTTCCGTGCTAATATTTCTAAAATTTATGGAATGATAACTCTTGTAGGAGGGTGAATGAGGTTATGTCTGAATCTATAAAACTATAATAAAAAACTTTCTTATCAGAAAAGGATTTGAGATACATCTACACATTCAATTTCCACATCACAACTTGAGATATTGCCATCTATCACATGGTTAGCACTTGTAGTCAAACAAGACAAAGGTACTCCGTAATTGATATTTTTTGTGCGAACAAACTTCGTGCGGTACCGGGTCAAAGGAAGATATTATTCAATGGAAAGACTTGAAGGTTTCAAGGCAACCATGATACTCTTTTTTTTATAAAAAAATTAACCGTACTCCAGGGAAAAAATATTCAAGTAAATAAATTCATTTTTTTAAAAAGAGAAAATTGCAAATTTCAGGAGAAAAGATATTTTTGCTGACAGGCGGGGCAGATGGTAGTAGGTGGCAGCACTAGGCACTAGTAGCCAGAAAATGGGTCCCGCTCCGGCTTCAGGTTGCTGGCCAATCAGATCGAAAAGCTGTATCCGGGCGTCCTCGCATGCCCATGTGGCCATGGGGCCGAACGCGTGGGCCCAAGGCAGATAACAGTTACCAATCACTAGAGTACCCTCTCACTGTCACTTGGCCCCGCTTCTGCCTGGACCCACACGTCATTCGTATCTATGGAGAACACGAGAGTCGCATAGTTAGTGTAGCCATCCGTACTTCGAAATTAACGTGAATTGACTGTGCTCTTTTGTTACTCCCTCCTCCTTCGACTTTAGCGATTGCTTTTGACTGTTCGTCTTATTTAAAATATTTTAATAAATATTATTTATTTTATTATGAATTATTTTATTGTTAGAGATATTTTTATAGTGATTTATTTAATTTATTATTTATATAAAAAATTAAATAAAACGAACTGATTAAATAGAAATTGGTGAAGTCAAAGAATTGTGTTTATTATGGGATGAAGAGGGTAAGAGAAGGAGGGTAAGAGTTCTCTTCATCCGAGAGAAGGAAGAACACAGGGAGGAGGGGCAGAAGTAACATTTTTTTTTAAAAAAAAATTGCAAATACACCGGACTATTTGCAAGTACACGGGCGTTGAACTTCGGAGTAGTATGCAAGAGAGGTAAAGCTCGGATCTCGCGCCGCAGTTCAACGCCCCAATCCTCCCTGGCTCCCTCTCACCCAGTCCAAGCCCTTGGTGCTTCCCAACTCCCAAGCTTTTGGTGCTCACCAAGATTCATCTTCTTCCACCGTTGTATCCCCCAATCTCCTCCGCAGGGAATATTTTGTTTTGGTTTCCACCCCCCCTGCTAGATAGGCACTATAGCAATTTTGTGTTCTTAGTTGTAGATTGGGTGCGAATTTCCTTTCATTCGCGGGTGATTCAGACATTGGGATTCTATCTTCGGCACAATCTGTTCCTGTATCCTTTCTTGCCAAGAATTTTCCATCTCCCTCTTGGCTTTCGGATCCATCTTTGATGCGCCAAGGGGAGAGATGAACACGAATTACTCGGCGCTCCCATTGACCTCCCCCTCCATCGAGCTCCAATCCAACGGGGCCAAATCTAGCACCGCTGCCAATGGCGTCCTCAACGGCCACGCTAAGATCTCCAAGCAAGATTCTTTCTTGGGCGAGGTGGAGGACGGCGGCGGCGGCGGCGGCGGCGGCGGGGCCGGTGAGCACGACGAGCTGCCGCTCATCGGCGACGGCCCCGCCGGGCCGCCTGAGGGGTCCGACGTGACCGCCGCCGTGTTCAACCTCGCGACATCCATCATTGGGGCCGGCATTATGGCGCTCCCGGCCACCATGAAGGTGCTCGGCGTCGCCGCTGGGCTCGTCTCGATCCTGATCATGGGGGTCCTGTCCGAGATCACCGTCGAGCTGCTCGTGAGATTCTCGGCCTACTGCCGCGCGCTGTCGTACGGCGAGGTCGTGCACAGGGCGATGGGCCGCCCCGCGAGCATCGTGGCGCAGATGTGCGTCATCATCAACAACGCAGGAGTCCTGGTGGTGTATCTGATTATCATCGGAGACGTGATGTCAGGGTCGTTGAGACACATTGGCGTCCTGGATCAGCTGATTGGCCATGGCGAGTGGGATAACCGGAAGCTGCTGATCTTGGTGGTTCTTATCTTCTTCCTTGCCCCATTGTGTGCACTTGAGAAGATAGACTCACTGAGCTTGTCATCTGCAGCATCAGTTGCCCTTGCTGTTGTGTTTGTGGTTGTATCTTGCATCATTGCTTTGATCAAGATCGCCGAAGGCAGGATCAGTATGCCAAGGATGGGGCCAGATTTTAGCTCACGAGCAGCAATGCTAGACCTGCTCGTTGTGATACCTATCATGACTAATGCCTTCATCTGTCATTTCAATGTCCAGCCAATCTACAATGAACTCAAGGAGAAGACACCGCAGAACATGTACAAGGTTGGGAGGATCAGCACTGTGCTATGCGTAGTGGTCTATGCCCTGACTGCGCTCTCAGGGTATCTCTTGTTCGGTGAGGACACCGAGTCTGATGTGCTCACCAACTTCGACAAGGATCTCGGGATCAGATTCAGCTCTTTGCTCAACTACATTGTCAGGATTGGGTATGTCATCCACCTGGTCCTCGTTTTCCCAGTTGTCCACTTCTCGCTCAGGCAGACAGTGGACGCACTGGTCTTTGGGGAGCTGGCGACCCCTAGCAGGAAGAAAACACTCACATTGACAGTGGTGCTTCTAGCGCTCATCTACCTTGGCTCGACAATGATACCCAACATCTGGATGGCCTTCAAGTTCACCGGAGCTACGACAGGGTTAGCTTTGGGTTTCATGTTCCCAGCCCTGGTGGCACTGAGGCTGGACAAGGAAGGGAGTCGCTTGGGACATGGGGAGAGGCTCCTGTCACTTGGGTTGCTGGGGCTATCAATAGTTGTTAGCGTCATCGGAGTCGTTGGAAATGTATACACCCTGAAGAGCAAGTCCGAATGATCTCACGAAGACGGACAAGTTGGTAGCTAGGGTTAGAGGAAGCTTTACACCATGACACGTGGTGTGTTGCAACAGCAGGCATACAGATCGTGTAAACATGGCGACTATACACTAGGTCAAAAATAATGTTACATACATTTGAGAGAGCCTCAGGATCCTATATGCATTTTTACTTGAGAGGATTAACACTAGACCATCCTCGAGGGAATTCTTTTTGTACTTCGGACCAGATTCTTGATGTATCAATTTGATTGTGTTCTTACATGAGGGCTCTAGAGTCACTATTTGATCAGCAACAAAAAGACCGGTTCTGATGTACTGTGAAAATATTGCTTCCCCAAATCATTCAGTTAGGCTGTTTGGGGGGCATACAATTCTTAAACACAATTTTATACGAAACATGCATCCAATGACACATGATATTGTCTGCCATGTTATGAAATTTAAGAAGGTTGAAACATTGCATTATCATTTTCTGGATGTTGGTTCATATTTATGCGCAGCTGATTTGATTGCAGCTGATTATCAGCCAGAAGCTTGTAAATTGTTCAGCATGTTTCATGACTGGAATATGTGAAGTTATGTGGAAGGTCCATCTAAGTTGTTCAGCACACATGATATATTCTCATTAGACACCCCATATTTAGAAACGGGTGCATCTAAGTTGCAATACTCTACACAGTGTTTTTCAAAATTATAAAAAACTGGAATATGTAAAGTTATGTAGAAGGTCCATGCAGAAGTTACGTGCAAAGCCGATTAGATTTGTCACACTGTTCACACCTACATCTCAAAAATCTCAAACATGACCTCAAAAATTCAGGTGCAACAAAGCTACAGTGTTACACCTACATTTCAAAAATCTCAAACAAGATCTCACTTTGCTCTTGCCTTTTATTTTTGTTGTGCAAAATAACTGCCCTTACCGGTGACTGTTTTCAGAGATTCTTGTGGGATAAATTTACGTTGTGTTTCTAATATATTTGCAACTTTGGTACATTTTGGATATTTTCATCTTCCTCCACAACACAAGACCAACGCAGAAGCCATGTTTGCTGAATACAGACATGAATTTTGCTCAAATAGCAATGACAAGCATTCGCGTTTCTTGCAACATGGTGTTTGATACATCAGTTGTTACAAAAGGATGACACAAATGTAAACTACAAAATTGTTACATCATGAGATGGAGCTGTTTTGGTAGCTATCAATGTTTACCAAATCGACTCCTTGTTGCGTAACTGCTACAGCAAAATTGTAAGCATAGAGTATATTAGCCATGGCTGCTGCTCAACGATGCTCCAATATCTGTGCGGACAGCTTGGACTGAGAACAACCAAATCCGTTTTACTGCCATCTCCAAAACTCAACTATACCCACTTGCTCGATCCAATGGTCACAATTCCTGCAGGTATTACACACCATGTATGCCCTGGTATGCGGAACTCCGGCCTATTTAGGGACAAAAGAAAATAGATTTAAAAACTGTAGAAGAATTATATATAGAGGTTCAATGAGATGACTAAAATGCCAATGGTAAGTTCTGAAAATATTCTACCCCCCCAAAAAAGCAGCATTACAATTTACAAGTGTTGTGAGAAAAAAAGAAGGTCAGTATTTAACCAGTCATTAAATGAAGCGAACTTGTTTCACAAAACAAATAACAAGGAATCACCTGCTACTAAAATTGTGAGTTGCTGAGGAATGTAACCATGCATCGTGCACCCTGAAAAATCTTATCAATCTTCTGCCAAACTAAGCTCTGGACCTCAAGAAGCTTCTTCACCTTACTCTGAAGCATCGAGTGCTGTCGTATTGTTTCACCATGTATCTGCTTCCCAGAAAGATAGACTTCTAAGTACACACTTGATGGGTTAAGATGTTATGTACTTATCAAATGCCTTTGAACATAATTTTAAACCAATCAAAACAATGCACAGATTATATACCTTCAAAAACAATTTCAGAACAGCCTGGACAAACTCGAAGTTATTCCTGAAGGAAAGTTCATGAATGAAATAATCCAACAGCGATGAAATGGACTGAAGCTCAGGTCTTTGCTCCAGACCTTCAGACTCTTCATCATCTATTATTTGTAGCATTCGCAGTTCCATATCTAAAGATGACGGTGACAGGCCTTTTAGATAGTCAGTAAAAGCCGAATCTGCAAAACAGATCCAAGGTCAGTGCTTAAAATCACGAGCATCAGCCTCTAAAGGCAACATAGTGAGAATGTATCTCCAGATATTTATCCTTCTTTCTGGTTGCATATGATGGTTACAGTCATCAGATATACGGGATTGAACAATAATGACAGTATGGCAGCAACATTATAGGATTAACAAGCTAAGCCTTACAAGTGTTACTAAGGAAAATTTACATGAGTAAAGATAACAGTAAATACTCACAATTCTTTGTTTCACCACAAGATTGCAACAGCTGACTGAAATGAGAGGAGAGCTCAGACATTTTATGATTCATATTCTTAGTGGTACTGATGTCTGTTTCTTTTGAGCTGGCAGGGGGCTCAAACAATATCTCCCCAGAAAGGGATGGAACTGAAGGCAAGAAGAAAGGTGCCTTCTCAGGTTTCTTAGGTGGCTCAATTGGTTTATTGCGAACCTAAAGACATAATAAAAATGTTAGGACTTTAATCTAGTTTTCAACACAATAAAGCTCTTTCATAAGGTATAAGCAAGCAATATAGGCCACATAATTCATAACTTTGCAACGTTGAAACCTGAAAGCTAGAACCAAGACAAGCATATTACCTTTATAATGTCAAGATTTGTCAAACTTTGCCATTGACTCTTTGGAAGTAAGGAGAGGGTGACTAGATTGGGTATTTGATGATCCATTATGACAAAAGGTTTAATACTGGACTTATACGACTCTCCTGAATTCTGAACTTGTTCTTCCTTGGATCTCTCTGTAGATGAAACAGCTGGCAAACGCACATTCCGCACATGTTTACCACTGCCATAATTTTCAGTATTTGTTGAGGCCGAGAATAAAGATTGATTAACCCTGTCAAATTTATAACACATGTATGAGACCACAGATCGAAAAGAAACTGGAAGAACACTATATATATCATGACACATAACGGCGTATAAAATTGGATGCTATGCCACACAACTCTAATTTGGTGCATATGTTGAAAGACTGTACTGATAATATTATTCCGTTGGCTATAAGCGAGATGAATAATATATTTGTGCAAATTGCACCAGCTGGAAGGCCAATCTCATGTTTTTTTTTAATGAACTATATATATAGCTACAAAATAAATTGAAAAATGCATGGGTGGTATAATAGGTTGAGCATAGGGTGATGCAACAGAACTCTACCAGAGGTAGACACCATTTTGATCAACATGAGTCGTTGCCAACACATCCATATTAGGAGAGATACTGATAGATGTTATAGATACATCAACATGCATTGCATCTATCTGCCTTGCTAAGCTGATATCCCAAATCCTAAGAGTCCCATCCATGCTAGATGAGACGAGCCATTTTCCATCCTCACTGAAGCACAAATCAGTGATACGGTCTGTATGTCCTTCAAATCTACGAACCATTTTCATGGACACTGTATCAAACAATACAAGTACCATATCACCTGCCACGGTAGCAAGAAGACCTGCCATAAATAGCAAATAATTGTTAGTCATCTGAAAACTTCTTCATGCGAATACCAAATATGTTGAACACAGTACACTACCATTTGGCCGATGAAATGCAATTTTAGTGACAGATTTACCAACATCCAATCTGGATTTCAGCTTGCAAGTTTTAAAATCCCATACCTGCAAGATACACAATTTTACAGTTAATATAATTGTGGCCGAAATTTCATTGAGACTTCTAAAGAAAAGTTCAAAAGTGAGTAAATTTGATATAAAAAAAAAAGGTGGATCATACACAGCTATTCTTGATTGTAGGGTTAAAAGATTTTGAAAGATAATATGGAAATGCCAAGGAAACAATTTAACTAGTTCATAGGACACATAAAATGAAGAGCACAGTTCTCAGTAACTGTGATGTTCATGTCTGCTCACAAAAAGAAGCACACTACAGCACAACAGATAGGGTCATACCTTAATATCACCATGGTATCCAGCACTAATCAGAGAGCTATTTGTGGCATCGCAAGCTAACCCAACAATTTCACCATCATGTGCACATTGCATTGCCAACAAAGTGTCAACATAAATACCACGACTAAACCCCGATTGAAGGTTAAATTTTTCGATCCAACCACCTTCAGTGCCCAATATAGTAAAATTACCACATGCACTTATCACACAAGCCTGTCAGAAAAAGAAAATGGTGCTTCAAAAAACAAATAATAGCACTTGAATTTAGGAATCACACTTTCTAGTCTACAATGAAATTCCATGGATGCAAAACTTCAAAACACAAGCATTACCTTAATCGGTGTCACAGTGCTTGACGATGGTGTCAAAACATGTTCACCAATAACGAAGTTCTGAAGACGCCATACATATGCCTGTGGAGTATCCATGTGGCATGTGACAACATTACACCAGTCACGTGCACGTATCTCAGCTGAAAAAGAGAGGGCAGTCTAAAGGTTAGATTTGCATAGCATAGACAGGTATATAAACAGAGGATACGCCGATCTGTGAAATATCTTACATAGGTCAAAGATTATAACTAACATCTCAGACACGGTTTAATCCATTAGGTGATAGCACTGTGGTGCTGTGCCATTGGTCGTGGCAGTTATTGTAGATAATCATCACATTTAGCAAGTTTGTTGCATAAAAAGTAAGCAAATGGCTAAGAGCGCACGTGAAACAATTTCTCGGGTAGCATTTGCAATGCCATGAGAGCTATAGGCAACATGTCTGCCGTTGCTGTGTCTGGCATCTTACAAACAACATGATAGATGATACTAGAAGGCCCATACTGGATAGCATCAGAAGTCACATCAACCAATCTTTGTTAAAGCGAAGCTCTAACCTTAGCAGCAATAAGCTACAACATTGAGATTGTTTGTCCTATGATATGCCAGCCTAAGGTGCTTCCTAGTTTAAGTTTACAACTTCTGCAACTTATATTTTAGCTACTGCTCTCCTCTCACTCCTTTCCAAAATATCCACATTTTGGTAACAGTATATATATATCATATAATGAGCTGATCATGCAGTTTGTTGGATGAAATATAATTCTACAAGCAATTATCTAGATAACAGTAACACTTTTTGACCCAAAAACATATCATAAAACTCCTGCTATTATATGCTAAAAGAAAAAACTTGGTATGCAAAGCAGCAGAATTTATATGATTTGGATTGTGTATCCAGGGGTTCTGGTGCTGCCATCAGCGAATTCAGCATTTTGCAATCTTCCAAAATTTCCCTGCAAAAATCTAATTTCAAATTCACATGAAGTGTAACATTGTTCAGCATGTGCTAATATAGTTCCACTTGTCTTTTCTGAATATACCAAAGGTGAAATCTGAACTGCAGGTTCTACGTACATGATATATTTATGTAATTAATCTTTTAAACATTCCAACATGTTGGAATGATCCTATTTTCACTATTGGCACGCCGGCCCTGGATACTAGTCAATTTTCTTAACTATATTAGCATAGTATTAAGAAATTTTGCAACTTGCAAGAAACCAAAATAGTACCGCAGTCAAATGTAACAACTGGTTTTAGCTTGATCTCTTCCTCCTGCAGGGAAAAAAAGAGAAACTTTTCAACACCCAAACAGGGGAAGGGGGGTTGAACACAATAAATGAATAACCCCATATCTGCACCTTTACTCTTAGCCTTTTTGCTCTTTTGGCCACATGCCGCTGAGAGAGCTCTCTACTTTGTTGATCCTGTTAAGAAAAGTCATTCACAAGAATTAAAACAGAATGAGACTAAGTTTTTGCCTCAAAAAGGCAAAGTAGCAAACCAGCCTGGTATTTGATACGTTCTTATAAAAACACTATTACAAAGTTATGATGCAATCAGTTACCTGGATAACTGAGAAAAGACGAAATGCACGATCTTGGCCAGCAGATAATATGCATTTTCCGTTGCCATAGAATCTAAGAACAAAAATTAGGTTGACTCAGCAAAAGCACAACTGACAGAAGCAAAAGACAAGACACAAATTGGAGGGAAGCTGCACCTTATGCACCTAGGTGGAGCACTGTGACCACTTCGAAATCGTAAAAGACGAGCATCTCCATCATTACTATCAAATATCCACATCTGGGTAGAGCATATTAGATTAGGACCTCAAAGTCAAACAAGGCCATTAACAGGCAACATTGATAAGGGAATTGTATGTTTGTTTCCGGCAATTTTGTTTGCTGCACTTATTAGCAGGCTATCAAGGGCCTATTTGGATCCACCAACTAAACATTAGCTAGCTATATTTAGCTGCTAAGGATCCAAACAGCCCAGCTAAAGTTTAGCTGAGTTTAGTTAGTTCAACCCAGCTAAACCCTAAACCCTAAAGTTTGGCTGGGAGAATTTTTAGCTGGCTAAAGTTTAGCTTTAAACTTTTAGCTAGCCAAACTTTAGTTGGGTGGATCCAAGCCAGATGCCAGGCTAACATTGAAATACTGCAAACATACAGGATGCCTGTATAATTTCAGTACTACTGACTACTGAGCCATTCTGAAGATAAAGCGTGCAAAGGTTTGCAAACTCCAAGTGATTGGACAGCTGGTAAAGCTGGGTAAGTACAGAGTGCATGCAGTTTTTCTACCACACAGCAACTGAGAAGTGAAATAAAAAACAGGCACTAACTTTGATTGAATTATCAGCAGCTGAACTCATCAGAATAGGTTCGTTCGCAAAAAAGTGAAGTGAAACTATTGAACCATCATGGGCTTCCCTAATCACAGAATGCAGCCGTCTCTTCTCAAGATTCCATATGCTGATAACGCCTGAAGAACCTCCAGAGGCCAAGAGGGGTTGCCCATCTGGAAAAAAGGAAAATTTGGGAAAGACCGCTTTAGCTACTCTGAGATACAGAAGTGATATAACATTACAATATAACAATAGTGCAACTTTGGTGTTACCAAAATGGAAAGTCAGACATCATAACCAAAAAAAGAAAAATAAAAGATTGATGCTAGTAAAGTATCTGGCTATCTGCCCAGCAATAAGAAAATCCAGATGTGTTTCCATAATAACCCAAATGTGAACTTTATAATTTTACAAAATTTTAGTGTCAATGAAGCAGCAAAAATTGATTCAAACTAGGGAGGACTCTTCAACACAACTTTTATCCTTAAAATCTTGTTCAAGCTCCAAACAGTCAAAAAACAAAATAATCAAATGATACTCCATCCGTTCCAAATTATAAGTCGTTTTGACTTTTCTAGGTACATTGCCTTTTCCATGTATCTAGACATAATATATATCTAGGTGCATAGCAAGATCTATGCACCTAGAAAAGCAACTTATAATTTGGAACAGAGGGAATTAGTACGCACACTGGCTAAGTTGGATATCAGGTACTGGGTGGAACCTGCAAGAACTAAAATTTTGATAAGGAACTGGTTTAGGGCTTGAGAGAAGCATGTTACTATTGAGTTGCATGCACCGACCGGTTCAACCCAAAAGCTTAAGCTGATGAGGAAAGGTGGACAATTCACTTATATTTCAACACTCCCCTCACGTCGAGGCTCCGGCGAGAGATCTCAACGATGGGCAAAGCTCAGACGTGGAATAGGAGCGAGCAACAATTATTTTTTTTAATTGCGCTAACCAATATTCGAACTCGAGGACCTCTTGCTTTGATACCATATTGAGTTGCATGCACCGACCGGTTCAACCCAAAAACTTAAGCTGATGAGGAAAGGTGGGCAATTCACTTATATTTCAACAGTTACGACAAAAATAAGGATGTTGTTCTTGCTAAACACCAATAAAAATTCCATTATCTAAAGCCTTTTTTTTCATTTCACAATATATTATTAAATCACCTGTTCGAAATGACAGTGCAGTCACAGCACCACGAATCTGATGGTTGAAAGACATCAATTCTTCATCATATCTTACATTATGAACATGAACTGACCCATCAGAACATCCGACAGCAACCACATCCAGGGCAGGCGAAGAGACACAACACCGAACCGGTGAGTTCCAACCACTGAAATCATACAGTTTCTTTTTTGTGCTGATATTCCACAGCTGCAAGGGGCCTTCTTCGCTACCAAAAATTACCTGACGCAGAAACAGACTTGTTAACAGAAAAGAAACAGAATGGAGGCGAGGTTGGGAATGAATACTATTTCTCAAGCAAAATTGTAGCTTCAAGCACCTTATTTAGATAAGTATCAGGATGCATGATACATGTTGGGGTGAACTTGTCTCCCAATGATATGCCTCCAACTGGTTCAGTGTTTGGTTCTGCTCCTCTGAAAGCCCACATGAATACATTACCTTTAGCACCTGCACTTAGAACATATTCTCCAAACAGGTATAGCATGTTGACCTTTTCTTCATGTCTACTCCAAGTAGCCACCTGATTGAAAGAGAATGTGGGAGACATACATTTAAGGTTTGTCCAAGCAGCAGTTGATGGCATATATGGTGAGGTATGGATCTCCCTTTGTAAGCTCATAGATGATCAGCATTATCCCAAAGTTCTAATTTCACATAATAATAGCACATCTTGACTACTTTATAATCAGAAAAAAAAAGAACAAGGCTTCTAGTAAAGAAGATTGAGTTTGGACAGCCAGAGGGAGCAATATAACTTGTGTTGGACAAATAGCAAAAGTTTAGGTAATGGTAGCACAACAATCCTCCATACCTGATCAGTCCTTTTGAAAACTGCAATATCACTTCCATAAGCAGCAAATGTATAATCCTTGTAGGATGCAATAGCACGGATCTTCTTGGGTAGTTGGGGTCCTTTAATGACATAAGAAACTCATAAACGACAACAAAAACAGGAAAATTTAAAATAATACATGAACTGAAATAACATGCTTACCAGCAAGAACCAAATTCAGCTTAGCACACTGCAGAACAGGAAGGGCAAAAGCAAGATGAGTATTGCAAGCTTCTAGAACGAAATTCGGTTGCAAAGGAGTCATGTAATGGGAACAGAGCAGTGTAAGGCTCAAATGACAATCACGCAGCTCGGTCGACTACATTTATCCCCTACTAGGAGCAACCAGTAAATCAACTCTGAACTCCACACCAGCTCAAAACAGATTCTAGTGATTTACTACATTCACTTGCTCTCACTATGCACGATACTGAATTCCAGCAGAGCAGACCACGCCACTTCGACGCACGAATCCTTGTCGTCAAACGGCGGAACAGACGGGGGCGAGCTGTAGGGTGGCGACTTACGTTATAGACGTGGAAGGCCTTGCCGACGCTGACAGTCACGAAGGTCTCGGTGCCCAGGCGCTGCACAGAGAAGGGCACGCCGCCCGCCGTGATGTAGCCGATCGCACGGAACGGCTCGAAGATCCCCATACTCTGTCCCTCTCCTCTGCGGTCGTGGAAACCCCTCCTCTGGCGGCGGAGGCTGCAGCCACTCCTGTCGCCGCTGCTTCTTCTAGGGTTTCGCAACGCAGGAGAGGAGGCACGCGCGCCGGCGGTGAGGGTTTTAGAGTGAAGTTTGGGAGGCAGAGGCGCAGAGCGGCGGCGGGAGGCGGGGAACGGGGTTCGTGGGTTTTCCGGGTAGGTCAGTTTGGTTGGCCGTGTGAGGTGGGTCGGGTTGCCGGTTGCGCGAGGCAGCTGCCGAACCGGGTCGGGCCGAGCCCAAACGTGTCTTTTTTTTTTTTTTTGGGTAGTGCTCGTCTTTTCTCCTTTACAAAATGATTTGGTTAACCTCTTACTAGAGTTCTACAATAATTGAATAATCGGTTGTTTTTAAACGTCTTTTCTCCACTCGATTCGATTTTTTACCAATACGTGAGTTTTCATGTCTGCTCCACTCGATTCGATGTTTCGCCACTACGTGAACTTACATTTCTGATCAGTTATTAATTGAAAGCAAGTAGAACTTTTCACCACTTGATAACACTGTAATTCTAATGACGCTGTATACTTGTTTCACTCGCAGGCGTTGCCCAGGTACAATCGATGCACAGCAATATGTAAACGGCACTAGACTATCAATATATGAACATCAGTGTGTTCATTAGAAATTCATAGAAACGAGCAAATTGCACGTGAACAATTAGTGAAACAATAGCTTAGGAAAAAAAATACAACAAGAATAACGGCGCCTTTTTGTACCAAGCAATTTGATGTAAGCTGAGCCTACGCGAGAAGTGATTAGTCTTGCCACGGTAACATGGCAAAGTACATCTATTTACCATACAAATTCATCTGCACCAATCTTTACTGTAAGTATCCGACATGCTTCGTAACAGCAATATCCTAATTCCTAAACTCTGAAGCACTCACACGATCATGCACCACCAGTACCATAACCAGACCGTCTCTTCGGCAGACATCTGATAAAATTGGAACGATACAGAGTACCATAACCAGACCAACTATAACTGTGGTACCCATACCAGAAAACCCAAAATTCTCTGTGGTTCATAACAATAATTAAACCCAAAAATGAATGACAAGTAGGAAAACAGCTAGTGGTGCAGTGAGCTTACTAATCAATTTACAATTTTCTCGATTTACAGTTACCTTCTCCAAACTTGTATCATGCTGAACAATGGGGGTACCACCGAACCTGATGTACACAACAATTATGAAGCCATCCCATAACTGTAACCTTTTCTGCACAAGCTTTCTGATATTTCCCGACTGCAGATCAGCTGATACTCGCAAGCCAAGTCATTACCTTCAACTTCTCTGAGTTCACGCAAAACTACAACACTAGATATCTTTGAGTGCTCTGGAGTTAATGGCCCAACAATGTTAACCCTGCCCAGCCAATGCTACATGGTGAACCATGTCAAGGGCACGTACAACAGAAGACAGAGTCAGAGCAGTGAACAAATCCAATCCACAGTGAAACAAACACATGATCTCCAAATGATGGGTCACAATGGGATAAGAGACCGAACATACTGCCGGGACGCACTGTTTCTCCCAAGGCCTAATCCTAGGCCCAACGGTGTCCTATCAGTCCTCTTGCTGTGATCACAACACTGAGCCGAACCCACTTGGCTATGAGGTTTTGAGTTTGCCCGTGAATCAGCGCAACTATGGTCGGTGCCATTACCATGATGTAAATGATTGTCACCATTCTGCGAAACTGCACTTGTCATCTGTATCGTTCCAATTTCCTCGTCAGTGTGCAATGTCTGGTCTAGCCGTTCAGTGTCCTCATTATATCCATTTAACAAGAAGTCAGAGCAGTTCTTGCGAATCCCATGATCATACGGGTTCCTGAATCTGCCACCTGGGCCTCGGAGATATGCATATCTCATAGAATTTGCCATCTCATTTGTTGTAATGTTCCTTGCTATCTGCAGGTGAGATGGAAGCAAGGCATGAGCACAGTACAAACAGAAGAGTAGATGCACATATCCTTTTCATGTAGAATGGATTGATGGAATGGATATCTGTAGGATGGAAAGCAACATCCTACACAGAAACGTGACAGGGAAGCAAACTGGATTCCTAACCTTCATCACTTCATAATGAAACTGAAATAACATAGCAGTTTATTCTTGATATCTAGAGTTCGAAACCACGATCATTACTACTCCCTCCATTCCAAATTATAAGACGTTTTGGATTTTCTAGATACAACCTTTTGCTATGAATTTAGATATACACTGTCTAGATACATAGTAAAAGCAATGTATCTAGAAAAGCCGAAACATCCTATAATTTGGAACGGAGGGTGTGGATGTTAGTGTATACTATCAGAAGCCATACACTTATGAATCATGAAAAGGCTGAAAATGGCATAAACGATACAACAATCCAAAAATGGTTCAAAGATTTCAATGGTACATACAAATGGCTGCTGTACCAGTTTCCTTACAAGTTCATCGTGTCTAATCAAACTTGATGTTCCAGTTAGTGATGAAACAATATTTAGAGTTTTACAAACAATATAAAATAACTCCGTAAAAGCTAGCCAAGTTTCTGTGGTAAAAGAAATATAAATTAAAAAAAAAAACTTCACCTGCGATGCTTGAACAACTGTAAGAACTGCAACGCCAAAGAAAAGGAAACAATCCAATGCGAGAAATGAAACCACCCCAGGATGCTGAAATGCAGAATAATGAATCCAAGCACCGAAGGATGATGGAGAATCTGGATCCCTTACAATTCCTGCAACAAAAACAG
Organism: Eremochloa ophiuroides; assembly: GCA_038502445.1. Taxonomy (NCBI): domain Eukaryota; kingdom Viridiplantae; phylum Streptophyta; class Magnoliopsida; order Poales; family Poaceae; genus Eremochloa; species Eremochloa ophiuroides. The sequence goes on from JAHLJS010000003.1 coordinate 97,232,218, forward strand.
TAATGAAGTAACAAGAACTTCCAATGTAATAAATAGGATAGAGGACTCAAAACATTACTTATAATGGCAGCAGAGCCAGTAATGATCATTGCAAAAACTTCTAGAGTGAGGAACATGAAGAATTCCCATTTGTTCTTCTGCAGTTACAGTTCACAAATAGATCAGATGAAAGAACACACTGCATTGAAGAACACTGTTTTTTTAAACTACCATAATTCTCTTTCTAATGTTACAGAGAGTAACTCAGTAAGATTCTCAGAGAGAGGGAGGGAGGGAGGGAGGGAGGGGGAGAGGGAGGGGGAGAGAGAGAGAGAGAGAGAGAGAGAGAGAGAGAGAGAGAGAGAGAGTACCATGATTTTTATGTCAACTTTTATCAAATAACATTGTTGATTATACGTTTATGTTAAACTTTCAGGATTTGTTGCTTGAGTATCTTACTCAAATACAATAGAGAAGGCATATATGTTAAATCGCAACTATGCAAGTATGAAATCACAACAAAAACATGTACCTTTCCTATGCAATTAGATACCCAAGGGCAATGGTGGTCAAACTGCTCCACACAGCGATCACATGTAGAACAATGTTTTGAACGAACAGGTCTGACTATCTGTAATAAAGATGTTAGGAAATCTGATCCACGAGAATGACAATCAAGGAAATACAACTAAATTGCTCAATCGAGTGTCTTACTTTGCACGTTATACAAAGTTGTGACCAGTTGCCAGAAAGAAGTGCAGGATTTTCTAACTCCATCTTCAGCAAAGGTTCCTGAAGGAACAAATGCTCATGATTTAGACAGCAAAGTTTAGGATTATGTTTTGACTTTTGAAGTCTGGAAATGCATGAAGCTAAAAGAACCAAATTCAATCAGAAGAAAAAATTACATGCAGGAAATTACATTAACTAATGGTACTTATATTTTAAACTTACATCGTCCCTTTGATTTTGCGAGCCCCTTGTATTTATGTTGATGTAACCTGGATCTTTCCTGTACAAAGCAATAGTCAATGTCATGGTGTTGAATGATAAAGGCTGCCTATATATCTATATCTTATGCATGATATGAAAGTACTAGAATAATCAATAGATTTTTGTTATTAAAAATGATATAATTATTTAAATAATTTGGTGGTTATCTGAGTATGCAAGAGTGATCAAACAGTCAGCTACTAAAAATGGGTTTAAGATATATCAAACAAAGTTCTAATTTTGATGCTCCACAAGGTGCACAAACTGAGAAAGTTTGAACACATACAAAAATCACTGACCCACAATATTCTCAAGTAATAAGTACTTCCTCCGATCGGAAACATAAAAGTCCATCTAGGTATGTCCAAAGTTAAAAAGAAATAAGTTTGACTAGCAATATCTACACAAAATGTATTATTTTAAAAGAAAAGAGGTATATTTTATCCAAGTATTTCTTACAATGAAACTAGAATTGTCAATGTACATAAGATTTCAGATATTGGTGGTCAAAGTTAAAATAGTTTGGCTTAGGACAAGCCTAGATCAACTTACAATTCTGATCAGAGGTAGTAGTAACTGGTGATCAATGCCCTCAGGTCAGGTTTGACCTTTTCTATAATTATCAAGAAAATGCAAATTTTTAGAAATACCTGCTACATTTATAGAACAGGACCAACCCAGCAGTTGCAAGAAAAACCCCTGACCATGCGAACATGCCAAATGGTGCTGTCATAGTCATGGCATATTGTCCTGAGGAGACCAGCAATAACATATTACGAAGGATCAAGATAGTGAAAAAAACATAAAGATGCTACCCAATTTACCTGATATAACAGAGTGTATGTATGTAATAAGCATGCCAATAATGGTGCACCAAAGAAGAGGAGCAAGCCCTAATTTTGACAACTTCGCAAATCTGGTGTTCGCACCACATCCTCTGTCATATACCCTTCTAGCATTGTCCTGAAAATATTGGTAATACAAATAAGCAAATGGAAGGACATATTAGCTCATGGTTAATATGATCACTCTTATCCAGCTTAGTAAGTAGAAAGTAACCCATTTAACCATTTACAAGAGCAATCACAAGCTATTAACTGATCATTAAGAAGTTCATATGGAATCTATGAAACCTATATCAGATAGCATTTAAACATTTGAAAGATGCGAGGTCAAACTAAACCAAATCATTTTTCCTCCTTGGTTACCTCTGTTTCAGTATTTTAACATCTAGTTCTTACTTCAAAATTCAGAGGAAAATTGCACTAAGCAGATTAGACAGCATGTTATCATGCCCCTAATCGGTTAAAGATAATTTACTGGGCAACAGGGATACAAAACATGCAACGATCCAAACAATTAATCCTTAACAGGAATATGTCTGTACAATAGCAATCCATGTGCCACAATCAAAACTCTTAACAGGAATATGTCTGTACATTAGCAATCCATATGACACAATCAAAACTCAAAATTAGAGCATCGTTTACAACTATCATTACCAGCTAGTAGTCAAGTGTTATATTACCATTTTATTTCATTACTTTCTTGCTCTTTTAGTTTGTGTGTCTCATGTCAGGTTTCATATAAAGCCTACCACAACTTGCTTAAGAATAAATGTTTTGTGGTTATAACATGTTTGCATCAGATGGTAATGCTAGGACTAGGGCATTGGGACTCTTTGACTCTTACGATGCTGCAGAAACAGGACTTCAAGTAGATTACAAAATATAAATATCATGGTTAATTTTACTCACGAGGAAAAACGCAACTTGCCGATGATTCTTATCGGCAGCAAGCTGTGCTGGAGTTAAGCCAGTTTTGTCTTTTACCATCAAATCATCCTTCTTGCCAACCTGAACTAGCACAGTGCATGCCTCAAGGTTCCCCCTAATAGCAGCCCAATGCAAAGGAGTACAACCTAAGAGTACCATTTGCAGTTAAAAGAAACAAAAACCAAATAAGCTGATATAATTATCAAATAAATGATTTAACATGGGCATGAGATAAATTTACACATGCCTTCTTTGTCTTGCCGTCCCCTATAAGCATCCAAAAACAAAAGAAGCCGTATGGAGTCTGCAAATCCCTTATAAGCAGCCCTAGAAGGGAATACGTAAAAACAGAGAGAGAAATAAGCAGCAAAATGTTAAAATTCAGCAGGGCGGTATGTTACAGAATGCACAAGAAGAAATTACGAGGCAAATGAGTAACATATAACACAAGTACAAACCAGTGTAAAGGGCTCCTTCCATCATTATCAGGGACATCTGGATCAGCATTCCATTTCGCAACAATGTGGTAAATGAATGCAGTCTGACCATACTGTGCTGCAACATGTGTGGCCTGAACACAGAAGTATATGGACTTTAAGAACTGCGAGAAATTCTCTGCATAATCAACTTCAGTGATTCTTTTTCCCCTAACGCGGAACAATCACATGACCAAAGTATGTTTTTAGTCTACTATTAACCTCTGACCTGGTAAAGTGGGTATAATTGGTCAGCTGGCAGATATACATCCAAAAATGCTTGTTGGCTACTGATTGTCAACTAACGATAGGCAGCTAAAAGTGGAGACCGACACAGCAGGGAAGAGAATACAGACCTGATACCCATACAAATCAGCAGCATCCACCTTAGCTCCTTCTTTCAGAAGTAGTTCAGCAACTTGAATATGACCACGTACAGCACTCCAGTGAAGTGCTGTTTGTCCAGTGTGATCCACAGCATTTATGTCTGCTCCATGCTATTCAAATACAAACACAAAATCATCACAGAAGGAAACCAAGGAAATTCAATCAACAACATTCATCAACCAAAAGTAGCTAATATACTTTTCAACCACAACCAACTGATGGTCCTGATCAGAATAACAAAGCGATATCTACTAAGACATCAAAATACAAAATACCCCTAATCATCACAACATGTGTATTGCGTGAGATCATGCATTCCTGCAATAAAAAGCCATATCATGAGCAGTAATCATCTTGGTCTAGACTATATCCTAAGCATACCATATACACATTTTGATCTAAATTGAAATGGTTGAAGGCATAAATAGAAGTAGCTAGTTGGCACCGCAAAGCCATCTACATTCTTCCTGAACCGTTCTGTTGCAACTGTCAGCAAGTAAATTTGATCCATATGTCCTAACAACCTACACCCATCCAAATCCCTCCACATAAACCAGCTTCGAAATGCCAAACCACCACCACGGCAAGCATTCAGCTCGCAGCTGCACACTTGTTCACAAACAAGGATGGCTCGGCCATAGAAACTGACCGAAATGATGATCACCTAAGTTACATATAGCTCCTTCACGCAATTACACGAGCTGCCCACGGTTCTGACACACAAAATTCCAGCTCAGAAAGCACATTGCATTGCAACGCAGCCTGCCGGAAACGTACCCTAAATCCCCCAATAGCAACGCAAAGCGAACGACTATATATACATGCTGCCAAACTCGAGGCCAAATTGCGAGGCGTTGCGGGGAGGCGCGGGAGCGAGGGGGAGAGGGCAACCTCGAGGATGTACTGCGCGGCGGCGACGCGGTTGTTGAGCGCGGCCCACTGGAGCGCGTGGTAGCCCCCGCCGTCGGGCTCGGTGACCGGGCGGCCCTCCCCCTCCACCAGCCGCTGCAGCTTCTCCAGATCGCCGTACGCCGCCGCGGTGTACACGTCGTTCTTCAGCGACTCGTCCTCCGCCGGCGCCCCCGCACCCTCCGCCGCGGAAGGGGCCGTGGACGCGGCCGCGACGAGGGAGGTCGAGGAGGAGGTGGTGGTGTCCTCGAGCACCTCGATCTCCGACGCCATGGGCTCGGTGGGATCGGGGCGGGCGGGGTCCGGGGAGGCGGCGAAGGTGGGGAGGGAGGAAGGGGTCGGAGTGTTTGACTGGGCGCTGGGCGTTCGTTGATTTTGCGTAGGCGTTTGTCCCTGGTGACTGGTGGGAGCGTGGCCGGAGGCGGAGGCGGAGGCGGAGAACGAGAGGGAAGGTTGGGCCCAAAAGGGATGTCGGATTTTGCATGTCAGGACGCTGGATATTTCAAAATTGGCCGACTACCTGAGGATTTGAGTGCAGAAATTCTGCTCCCTCCGTTCCAATTTAAACCGTATAAATCGTTTGACTTTTTTAACTCTAATTTTAATCACTCATTTTATTCAAAATATTAGCACAAAAATATTAAATTTAAATAACTTTTGAAGAACGTTTGTTAATAAAGCAAGCCATAATAAAAAGTGATGTTTTGCATAAATTTTGAATAAAATAAATGATCAAACTTGGAGCAGAAAAGCCAAATGACTTATAATTTGGAGCGGATTTAATAGAATTCTAGTAGAATACGAATAAGCGACAGAATTGTTTCACTATGAAGGTGTTTAGTTAGGGCCATGCTTAGTAGAGCTCCAGCTCCAACTTCTTCGAGAAAAATCACTCCTAACTAGCTAAACGCTCGAAATGTCAACTTATTCAGGTGGAGATCAGCTGATAATCACTTCTCCATTTACACTAGGAGATGGGAGCTAAAAAAACCTGCTTCACCCTACTCCATGTTATATTCTCATGGAGATCAACAAAGAATCAATTCTCATCAGGTCCCCACCCTGCTTTCCACCTAAGAATCCAGTGGAGTCACTCTATCAGAGAATCAAGGAGCGGAGTTGAAGAATCAAGGAGCGGAGCTCTCCCAAACGAGGCCTAGAATAGAATTGAAACCGTTTCTTGCTTCCAAATGTCCCTTACAGCATATCCAATAGTTTTAAATTTAGTTCCCAAAGTACTTAAGATAGTGTTTGGTTTATCCGTTTATGGACCAAATGATACTGTGTATGGAATGGTCCTAGATATATCTAGGTTCAAGTTTTTGGCCGGTTGAATTGTATCAACCCACCTAGGTTGAGATTCTAGGGATATCCTCTATTCTGGTATTTCTACTTTGTTCTTGTGTAAGAGCATCTCTACCAATGCTATCCAAATTACACCTTTTACTTCTCGATTTACATAGCCACCTATTTCAATACTATATTTATATTTTGTTTTCAACTCCAATAATACTACCTAAAACTATGCTACTCATATTGTTTTAGTGGTCGCTTCCACGTAGGGTCGTCGGCGTCGGGCACCACTGCAGCACTGGGCATGTCGGGAAGGCCACTCCAGTGAGCTAGGTAGCTGCCCATGGAGGCCAGCCGCGTCCGTGCCGGTGAGGCCCTGCTGCGGACTCCGACGAGGCCGGCTGGCAGAGAACAGAGTCACGCCGTTGGTTCTATTCAAGCTGAAGAGTCATGTGGACAAGACAGACAGGAAAAATGCATGGGTGGAGTAGGGGCCGATAGGAATAGAGGGCAGGAGCAAGAGGTCAACAAATATGGAGGGTATAGTAAGAGGTTTGACTGGAGCTGTTTTTTCACTTCCAGTTACCCAAATTAGAAGAATTGGGTGTTACCAGAGATGTTATGATGATCAAGTTTTTGGGTCTAGTTCGTTTGTCCAGATTTTATCTCCCTTTTAGTCATAGAACAATATTTTGCTTTTACAATAAATCAGCATATCAGTGTTTCTTTTCAGAAGCGAACAGGCAGCAGCGACTGACATTGGAGGTGCTGCCGTGATATGATCGATCTGCTGATCTGCTCCCATCGAAGAGAAGGGGAATTAGGGGGTCTCTCGGAGAATTCAGTATTGGGAATTGGGCCAAAAAAAGTTCTGTACTTGATATGAGCCATACTCCTACAATTACATGGGCCACATTTGTCCTATATCTTTTTCCTGAGACAAAAAAAAAAGAGGTGACAAGCTTCATGGGCTTAACGGCGGCTGCAAAACTTAGGAGTACCTACAATTACATGTATATGTCAAATAAGTACAACTTCTAGATTCTATTTGAAGAATCTACAGCGATACATCTGTATAACGAAAAGATAACTACTCCCTCCATTTTGAAACTGAAAGAAGTCTTAGGTTCCAAGTTAAGCTTGTCTAACTTTGACTTTACACATTGTAACAAAAAACTACTCGGCTTCGTTGTCAAATTTGTTTGTTCTCTCTTCTGTTTTCGGAGTAGTGAGAACAAGGTATAACTTATTCTTGAGTTGTACATATGATTCACTTGGTTCTTTAATATATTATTAACATACCGAATTGTAATTAAGCATAGCATGTCATACCGTAACTTGCAACATGCTTTTGCATACATTGAATGGCTATTAAATATCTGTTTGCATCCATCAAATATGTATGTTGGAATAAGCTTTCAGAGTATAATCGTACTCACAGTACTGCTATTAAGCTGTTGCGGATGCTAAAGAATTGGTGGTAGTTCGTTGTCTAATTCAATTTAAATAAATAAATCTCTGCAATGTTCGTTGCCATGTGGAAAGTCGATAGAGGTCTCCTGTTACGGAAACGATACATGACGGGCGTCCGGACGCGCCGGACGCCACGTCCCAGACTCCACCCACCACGCGCCTGCAAGCTGCCCCCACGCGGCTGCCCGCCCTGCTGCCGCTCCCTGCCTCCCTCTCTCCCTGCTTCCACTCCCTCTCCAGGCCTCCTTCTCTCTCTCCCTCTCCCTCCCCTCCGCTCCCTCTACCCTCTCTCTGCAGGACTGGAGCATTCCCTCTCTCTGCGCTCTCCTTGCCACAACGGCAGTAGGCCAGCCGCTCCTCCCTCCCTTCCTTCCTCCCATGACCTCCATACGGTGGTGGCGGTGGCGGCTCCCGGGGAGAAGCTTCCCTCCTTGCCTACCTCCATGCAATCGAAGAAGAGGACGACGGCAGCGGCTTCTCTCCTACACTGGCATCCTCCACCACCGGGAGTCCCCAATACTTGCAGATCCGGCGGCCATGGCGCTCTCGTCGTCTTCCTCACCAACTCCGGCGGCTCCTTCCCCTACATAAGGCGTCCTCCTCCCCTACACCGGCATCCTCCACCACTAGGGGCCCCCAAAGGCCGCAGATCTAGCGGCCATGGCGCTCCTCGCACTATGCTCCATCTCGCTCCCCTATGTTGCAATTGTATGTTTCAATTGTTTCAAAAGTTTCAAAGGTATGTTGCAGTTGAATCGTATAGATGTTGCAAAAGTAGATCGGGGGATGTTGCAAATGTTTCATATGTTGCAAGTGTTTGAGAGACATGTTGCAATAGTATGCCTTTGAGTGTTTCAGGTATTTTTTTCCTCGGTATGTTTCATCTATGTTCCTGGATCCTGGATGCATGTTGCAATTGTGTTTATTTGGACATTGCATATGTTTCATACATATGTTACATGCATTTTATTCGGATGTTACGATGGGTTACAATGGTTTTTAAGCGTGTTTCAGACGAGTTTCTCAAGTTTCATGAGCATGTTTTAAATGTTTCAATAGTAAACAGACATGTGTTGCAAGTGTTGTATTCGGATGTTTCAAATGTAGATCTAGGGTTGCACCTGTCCCTCCACCTTCTGCTGTATCTTATCTCTAGGGGCCGGTAAGACGCCGGAACAGGGGCCGTGCGCATGCAGGGGGGGCAGAGGGCATGGTGTGCGGTGGGGGCGCACGGTGTGCGGTGCGAGAGGCACAAGAGAGCAGCACGCGGAGTGGGGTGCATGAGCGCGTGCGGAGCGGGCCCCGTGGCGTGCGGATGGGGTGCGGTGTGAACGCGCGGACATACGGGTAGGACGCGGCCTCAGTAACGCAGGTGTGGGCTACGTCCGAGCGGAGGGGATACCCCTCCTGTTATAGTCATGGGTGGACGGACTAATCCTTATCTCTACAGAGCGAATGCAATCGTTTCACCCGGCAGACGCACGCTCTCCTCCAACAAAAGTTACCCGGTCCGGTGACATCGTGCGGGCGAAAAAACCGTACCCCACGCGAGCACGTCCTCCCCCATGCAGGCGCCGCCCCATCCCCAGTCCCCACACGCACACGCCTGCACGCACGTAGACGCCGCCCTGCTTCTCCCTCACGCAGGCGGCGTCCTCTTCGTCCTCTGCGCCCCCACCGGCCAGTGGTTCGTCGACGCGCTCAACGCCCCCGCGCTGCTTCCCATCGAGCGCGGCCGAACCGAGGCCTCCTCGACTGTCTCCGAGGTCCCCGACAAGCTCTCCGGCCTCGACACTGCACGCGTCCGAGTCGGGGACGGTCCGACAAACCCAGCCCCGGCCCCGCGGCGGACGGCGACGCCAAGTCTGACGCCGCAGACACTCAGCGCCACCACCAAGAAGATGTGCCGCCTTCCGTGGCCTGCCAAATGCCGTACGTCGCAGAGGGAACGTCACCGTGGCCGGCCCCGCCGCGCGCCGCCGTACATGGCGCAGCCTGTGCACTACTTCCCAGTGCTGCCGCCGGTCCAGGTCCGCCACCTCCCCGGCTCCCCCCGCCCAGTCCACCGCATTGTCGGGGTCGGTGGCGAGGGAAGCGAGGCACCTGGCCCTGGCGGAGATCTTCACGCGGCCGGCGGCCTCTATGGCGTCCCGCACCACATGCAGGTGTTCCCGCCGATGGTGTTGGCGCCGCCGCGCGCGGTCGTCTACAACTACAAGTCGGAGGGTATGCCATCTTCCTGCTGTATACAGATTTTGATTTCCAAGCAGGTATGCCATCTCTTCTGGATTGAGCAAATGCTAGGCACTATTTGCTAATTTCCAAGCAGGCACGACACCAGTTACTGGCAAATTAATACTGAACACATGTATGCAAATCTTATAAATCATGAATACTTGGATTTCAGAAATCATTGAGTTTCTTTCTACAACCTTTACTTAAGTGTCATAAACAATACGTCTAAATGTCATTCTGGCAAGTCAAATAGAAAATGATGCAGTGAGCAGCATAAGGACAGTGGCATCGTTTTTAGCTTAAGAAAAAGTGATGGACGAAATGTGAAGGACTTTTAAATGGATCAGGACAGAAATAACAAACGAAATGTTTTTTGAGGAAAAATAACATACCAAATTGGCTTGGGGTTTCTTCTTCTTGCTGTTTGGAGTTTATGCATCCAGCTTTTACGCTGGTGCACGGTAAATGAGTTAGTGCTTTCAAAAGCAGATTATATACCACTTATTCCTATATATCTGCTTTTCTTATATGATTATGAATGTAACTTAGTGCCATAGGGAAAAATAACCAGTTTGTAATGCATATAGATCTAAGTTTTGACCTTCCACAACTCCGCTTATGGATTCTAAAAATAATGTGGTTCGCGTGAATATATATTTTGGCATCAGATGATCAACTTTAAGTCAGTGCAATAGGTACATAACTCCAGTTAATTGTTTATTCTTTAGACAATACGACACATGCATTGAAGGAAAAGAATGACAAATTTCGGTTGAATTTGAAAAACATAGAATGCAGTGAGGTAAGGATTTTTTGTAGCCACATGAACATTCTGAACCTTCAATTTTAACCAGATCATTTAGTTACTTCACTGATTGTTTTGTCCTCGTATCCCAAAACCATTCCCAACAAATTGATTATTGTGGTTGAAATTTATTCAGGTATATTCAGAGACATTAATGTGTTTATTGATTGGATGGCCATGCTGCAAAAAGGTAAAAAAATTGGGCAAGAATGAGATGCTAATTATTCTGATTTCTGGTAGCCAGATTACTTGTCCATATCACTGTACAAATTTTGTTGTTCAACCAACCTCATTAATATTGGGGCATCCATTCAATTGATCCACAACAACAGTAAGAACAAAAAAGTATATCCAGCTGTGCCAAATTTACTTTGCTTATCCTATTTAGCACAGTGCAATGCAGCTCATCGTGTCATTGTCATCGAAGCCCTCTTGCAATAACCAACGGCAAAAATTGGTCAGATAGTTTCCCCATGTGCACTGAATGATGCAGTTAATATTTCAGAGTCATTCCTTCACATTGTTTTAGGCTTGGTTTATTTTTTCCCTCTGCCTTTTATATTCAGTTATAACAAGTCAGGTTAGTTGGTTAAGCTTCTATTAAAACTGTGACGTAGTAGGTTAAATTAATTTAGTTCCCTTTTGAAAAACCTTTCCAATACATAATATGTGTTTAGTACTGGACATGTCCTCACTGAATGAATTTATGCAGGTTGGCATGATGCTATGGGCCTTGGGATTCGACAATACAACCTCCGTATATGTTGTTTCAAGTAAAATATACATCTCAAGAAAATATGGCTCCTCTTCACCAAATGTTCCCTCTTTTAGTGACAAAAGGATTCTCTTGCTTAGCTTGGAGAATGTGCTCAGTTCAAGGTACTTCTTGCACCAACATTCTGGAGTTCGTTTCATATTTAGCAAATATGCATGCATGATGGTGTTACATTTACTACATGTAAATTTGGAGCCATTGATGTTCAAAAGTATCTGTTTTGTATGAGGAGAAAGGTAGATTAGAAATATTTCTGCTGTGTGTTATGGATTATACTATCCAACTCATTGGCCAATTCTTTATAGGGGCACTTTTATCTCAGCTAGCAGCGTTCGATTACACATTCCTATGCTTTTGATTAGTTTCCTTTCATTGATCTGTTTATATAATAATTACATTATTTTTTATAATATAATGGACAACTAACAATTCCTTTCTACTACAGAAGTTTGTTTGGCTCCGTGTTCTACGATTAATGGCGGCATGGAATAATGGGCAGCTCACACCAATCAAAATGGTCAGCGAAAACTCTATTTTGGTCAAGTACTTTTCAAACTATTATATTATAATGCTATTGAATATAATTAATGGTTTCATTATATTTTCCTATGCACAGGATGCCCAAAGAATACGAAATGATTTTGTGATCCAACTTTTGTCAACAAAGAAAATTCAAGACAAATTTCAATTCCTAAAGAAGTGCGAGATTATCTTTTGCGTATCGCAAGTATGAAGTGATATAATAGGTTCTTTCATTATGAATAATATGGAGCTGTCATAATTTGAAGTTGTATTTTTATTATCTATCTTTTTTTTAAAGACATATATCTTTTTTAAAGACTTGTGTAATCTTGAGAATTCAAATCTGACGACTACGAAATATTTTTTAATATCAATATATAACACATGTTCTGTATATCGTTGTATTATATATTCCCGTTGCAACACACGGGCACTCACCTAGTAGGACCTCAAAAGGAAATCACCGACTTTATCAGATATATGGGGATTTTCATATTTTATGGGTCATCAAAGAAAGTCACAAGCTCAAAATTTAAGCGTAGCACCACATAAACAGTATAAAAGATAAAGTTATGATATGCTCTCTCCGTCTCTAAATAAGTTACTTTCTTTGACTTTTGGAGTTCATGTTTGACCATTCGTTTTATTCAAAAATTTTGTGCAAATATTATTTATTTTGTTATAACTTAGTCTATCATTAGAGATACTTCACTAATGATTTATTTACTTTATCATTTGTATAAAATTTTTAAATAAGACGAACGGTTAAACATGAAGTTCAAAAGTCAAAGAAAGTAAGTTATTTGGAGACGGAGGGAGTACATATTTATGTCCAAATATTTGTGTTTTGCAACGTGTTCAAAAAACCAAAACGTCTTATAATTTACAATAAAGAGATTACCTAAATAACGTACACATATTTTTAGAAATAAAACCAAGAATACCAAACTAGCCGAATAGCCAGGCATTTATGCATTGTACAAAGTCTAGGCAAACACCACTACACCAGTGGCGAAAAAGAATCAGCCACCACATGCAACGATTAAAATTCAAGCACTCAAAAGGTAAAAACGACACACTGCTTCGTGCTTCCTTCTTCACCGTGAAAGATTAGCAAAGGATGTTTCCGTTACAATTAGCACCTTCAGCCCTTTACTATCCACGCAGGCTGCTTCGGTATCGAATTGTGGATGTACATTTATAGCATGCTGCAGGTCGGCGTGCAATCCCTTCTTTGATGCTGGAAAATATTGATACAGAAAGGGAAAATTTGAAGTACAGGATGAGAGGTGCGTGGAAAATAAATTAAGCATGTAGATGCATAGGCCTTTGCAGAAGCACAGGAGGCCTCACTTTTGACACCAACCTACTTGCCAGTACTACTTCAAAGAAATGGGAGGCTTATCGCTGGCTTGGAGTAACGGAGCACCAACAAAGCCCACGGCTTCTCTCCGACTCAAGGTCCTGAAATATTGAAAAGCTTGTCTCCATCACATTGAACAATGATCCACACTAAAGCATAGGTTGCTCCTCATTTTATTGGCAATAATTCGGGGGGGGGGGGGGGGGGGGGGGGATGAGAAATGATAAACCTCTTACCGTAATTTCGAATCTTAAGAATCCATGGATGCCTACGATGGTGGGGAGTTGTCTGAGTCTATACTATAGTTGATACTTTGACCATTTTATCTGCTATAATATAGTCACGTTTGGAATATGTGCTACCTTGTTCTTATCCTCTCCGCATTTGCATCTCTTCTCGAGCACTGGTCCACAGTTTAACAGGGTCAAGGTCTGCAATCCGGTGAGCTGTTGGATGCATGCAGGTAAAGTATTCATAAAGTAGGTCTCCACCTTGAGCTCCCGGAGCGAGGTGATCTCGCCCAGCCACTCTGGCAGTGTCGTAATTTCATCACAGTTCAATATCTCGAGTTTCTGGAGGGATCTCCATCCACGAATACTCTCTGGCAGAGGTATATCATCATAACAGTCGTCTATTATCAATTCCTCGATGTCGAAGTGTTGCAGACCGTTCCAGGATGTGGATGAAAACCCTCTGCTATACCTGATCTCCATTTTGTATAATGAGGCAGGGATGGATGGCCCCATGATTTGATGAAAAGATGGACACAGGTCTTGGCCTGGTTGTCCTTTCCTGCCTGATAAGATGTACCTGGCACTCCTTGGGATTGATGGTTCAAACCTCAACATAGAACAATAGTGTATCTCCAGATCTTGAAGGCCTGGAAACAAATTTTCAATGTTGCAACCCTGCCCCTCCATGGACATTTGCATCTCCTGGTTGGTTAATTCGGACATTGTAATTCTTCTGAGCTTTCTAAGTGGTTCTGTGCACCAGATGTAGACTTTCGACCCTACACTCTGTACCCGTAAAATGTGCAGCTCCTGGAGGCTCTGTAATTGATCCAGACGGAGATGTCCAAATCCCACACTGGATAGCTCCAATTTCACAAGGTTCTGTAACAGATCCAGATGGATATGTTCAAGTACCACACTAGTGAGCTCCAATTTCACAAGGTTTGGGAGTGATGACATCCAAAGAGGGTTGTATGCACCACCATATCCCTTTAAGGTAAGTATTTCGAGCGAGTCATAAGGGTGGAGCTTTTTTACATCCAGTGTCGATATTTTATTGTATTTGGAACATACAATATGTAGTTCAATAAGCTGGGGGCTAGAAATCCTCTCCATAAACATATCGTTTGAATGGACCAAGAGAACAGGGCTCTGGATTTTCAAAGATAAGAAGAAACAAAAGGCATGGCCAAATTATTATTTTATATACAGTTGAATATAATTCATATTATAAACATGCAGAGTAATTTACCTGAGTTATATCTACACTTCCAATGTGTTTTATCTTGTCTTTGTCCTCTCCTGATGAGCAACGTTTGCGGAGTCTATAGTTACACTTCTTAAGGACCAGCTTCTCCAAAGCACTGAGGTCTTGAATGGATTGGGGCAATATCTCGAGTTTGGCAGCATGTACACACAGCTCACGCAGTGATACGAGTTCTCCAAGCCATTCTGGTAAAGCAGAAAAATTCCAACATTCTATTACCTCTAGTTTGCTGAGGAAGAGGCAGCTTCGGATGCTATCTGGCAAGGTAGTAAGGTCGATACAGGAACGGATACTCAGTTGTTCCAGATTAACACAGTACTGAAGAAGTTCCCAGTTCTCGATGCCATTCATTTTCTTGATTGTAAATTTTCTCAGTTTTCTAAATAGTGGTGTCCTGTCTCCATATATAGCAGCATCAACTTTGGCGACACAAGGCATATTTGAGATGCACAGCTCTTCCAGGTTTGCTAATTTGCCTAATAAAGGGATATGCTCACAAAATCTCATGTCAGATAGCTCAACTTTCACAAGATTTGGAAGGGAAAAACTTATATCCATCACCCAGGAGCACAATGTAAGACTCCTGTAGCCTTGTATTCGAAGTGTTTTTAGGGTCTCATGAGGCTGGAGTTTTTCAAGAATCAGAAAGTCATTAACTATGCTTGAATCCTGTGGTAAACTGCTGCTAGACCACATCAAACTCAGTGACTGCAGTTGCCGATATTGGGACAACTGGCCTTGTCCACTTACTTCCTCTGCTCTCTCCACATGCTCAAGATTCTGGATAGTTATATGCTCAATTTTATAGTCATGGTATTGATATAGATGGGAGAAGTTATTGGAGCAATTAGTGGCAGAGCCAGTGGCAAAGTGTAGGGGGTGCTCTTCCCCTTGTGTTTCATTCTCTTCAATCTCTTTTTTCCGGTGAACCCAGCGCCTGAGGAGATCTTCCTCCTCTTTCTTGTCTCCCTCTTCTTCTAGTTTTTCTAATTCTTCCTCCTCCAGTGCTTCTTTCCAACGTAGCTGTTGCCTGTAGCTGTCAAAAATTAAAAGCGGATTCCTGTACACCCAACTCCGCTTTGGTCTTACGCTAAAAAGAGCTACCTGCGTTGTACCATGTTCAACATTAAAAACTAAATAAACTACTACCAACATTGGTGTGGTAAATTGCCAACAGACTCATGTATATTGGCGATCTTGAACATATACAAATGCTATCATGTATGCGCAAAATTGAATGACCACACCAAATTTTTTATCCATATCAAAGTTTTGATTAAAGTCGAGTAGATCTTTAATTTATTTAGACTATCTAAATACTCGAGAATTAAAAACTTTAGTAAGTCTAACTGAGATATATTTTTTAGTATAATCCAATTAAATAACTCTAATTTTACAACGGATGATGTCATTATAGTTAAAATGGAACACCTACATATCATACGGCAACCCAATCAAAATCTTAAAATATTTTATATTCATTACCTAAATAAATTTGAGGAAAGGAGAACAGATTGAATATTTATTTCCAATATTTGGAAACTCCGAATAAAACGCTTGCTTTTGTGCATATATTATGTGGCTGCTAGGAGGAGAGAGAGAGAGTGTTCAGCGCGGCGGCTAGCTGATGTGAATAGTACCAGCGCTACAGTACCCGGTACTATTCATAGCTGGGGCTAGGTTTAGGGCTGTGAGGGAGAGAGAGCCACCCGTGGGGCGTTCACCCACGGCGGGGCAAGAGGGAAGGGATTTTCTCCTTAATTTTTGATTAGATTGATACATCTCCTCCCCTTATACAGAGAGGTTTACTTGACTCCCAAGCAAGCGATCCTTATCTCTCTAATAGATCTAATCTAATATATTGGCATTAGAGTACCGCGGGTACTGTTTATGTCAGCCCAAGCTGGGCCCTCCCGGGCCCAATACCCATGACACTACTTGTTATGACCGGCAAACACTATGTCAGGAGGAGGACAAACCGTAGCTAACAGCCAGGGCAAGTAGCAGGCTAAGGCCCAAGTCATCATGATCTAGGAGTCCTGTTTCTATTATTATTAGAGAGTCCTATTAGGAAGTTATTGTGTGTGAGAGAGAACTATATATATCCTGTAAAAAACAATATACTTGTTTCCGGCTTCCCCTGGGAGCCGGGCGTCTTCTCTGCCCTAGCAGCCTTCGCGATTCCGCGCTCGCAGCCATGGTGCCGCCGCGCCATCTTCCTCGCGTCCTCAAGCCTCGCCCACAGATCTCGCATACGTACAATCTCCGATCCCTTGCTAGCAGAGCTAAACAACCTAACAGCTTGGTATCAGAGATTCCAGGAACGATGGCCAACACCCAACCGCTGACCACCGCTCCGCTGAGCCAAGGCACTATTCCACCGGCGTCTTTTGAGTTCTCGGAGGTCTCCACGTCGGCCGACGGCGCGCTCACCCTTGCGTCCCTGGCCGGCGTCGTCGCCCAGCTAGGCCGCAGCATGGATGAGATGGGCCGCAACGTGGCCGCCGTGCAGGCGACCCTGGCCAGCCTCAACCTGCCGCCACCCCCACCACAGACAGCGCCGCCATCCTTGCCCCTGTCCACCACACCTCCACCTCCGGCATCGCAGCAGACCAGCTTCCCCTACGGCATGCCGGTCACCGGGTCGGGGGTCCCACTCCATCTCCTTCAGATGCCGCCCTCTCCATCCGCCATCCCGGCGTGGGCGATGACGGGATCCACATCAGCGCCGGTCTACACGTCAACGCCTTCCGCACCGATCACCTCCGTCGTGCCCTCCGCCCCGATACCCGAGCTTCCCTCCAGCGGCGCGGGCGGTACGATCGCCATGACCGCGGCCGCACCTGGGGCTTCGGGGGGTGGCCACCACCGCTCGGTTCCCCTGCTTTTGGATGAGGGAGCCCGCACGCCGCCGAAGTTCTACAAGCTTGAGTTCGCCACCTACGATGGCAATGCGGGCCCGCTCAATTGGCTCAACCAGTGCAAGCAATTTTTCCGCGGCCAGCGTACACTGATGTCGGATCGCACTTGGTTGGCGTCCTATCATCTCCGTGGCGCTGCACAAACGTGGTATTATGCGCTGGAACAAGACGAAGGCATGCCAAGCCTGGGAGCGTTTCCGCGCACTGTGCCAACTCCGCTTTGGGCCCCCGGCGCAGGGCACACGTTTGGCGGAGCTTGCCCGGCTACCCTTCACCTCGACGGTCCAGGACTACTTAGATCGCTACAACGCCATCCTGTGCCACGAACGCGACCTCAACCAACGGCAGAAGGCGCAGCTATATGTCGGCGGTCTTCCGGAACACATCAAGGTGGACGTCGAGATGCACCACCCGCAGGATCTGCAATCAGCGATGTACTACGCACGAGCCTATGAACGCCGCACGGCTGCCTTCCTACCAGTACTACAGCAGCAGCAACGCGGCGCTCGGCCTCCGGCGCGGCCTGGGCTGCCACCTACACAACGGGTGACACCAGCACCAACTCCGGGGGCAGGCCAACAGCCAGCAGCGACGACTCCACCCGGACAACCGCGGTTCCGCCGTCTGTCTCCAGCGGAGCAACAGGAACGGCGTCGTCAAGGCCTCTGCTTCAACTGCGACGAACCTTACGTCCGCGGTCATGTCTGCCAGCGTCTGTTATACCTGGAAAACGACTGACTACGTGGACGCCGACATTCCTCGTCGAGGTCGCTGCCCCTGCCGCAGTTTCCAGAGGAACCGGCGGTCGCTCCTCCTACCTTGGAGGTCGCAGGGGACGTCACGGCTCCTGCCGGGGCACCACCTACCGTATCCCTGTACGCACTTGTGGGGGTACGCTCGAAGAACGCGATGCTGCATGCCCATCATGGTGCGTGGTCACCATCTAGGTGGCTCTTCTTGACTCCGGCTCGACGACCAACTTCATCAACGCCGATCTCATAAGCCGCCTACAGCTGCCCTCCGTTCCACATCCTTCGCTACGGGTGCTCGTGGCTAACGGCGACCGGGTCCCCTGCCACGGGCTCGTCCACGACGTCGCGCTGACCATCGGTACCGAAGAGTTCTCCATCGACTGCCTCGGCATCAGCCTCAGCCAGTTCGACCTCATCATGGGATTCGACTTCATGCGGTCTCTTGGGCCCGTGCTGTGGGACTGCGAGAGCCTCTCCGTGGCCTTCACGTGCGGCGGACGCCACCTCCGGTGGATGGGGTTGGGCTCCTCCTGCAACGCCACCAAGGAGCCCACCGTTCGCGCGGTCACCACAAACCCAGACCAACCGCTCCTGGATCAGCTACTACTCCAGTTTCAACGCGATCTTCGACGAGTCGCGCTGCCTACCGCCAGCGCGCCCCTACTGACCACCTGCATCCACCTGCTTCCGGAAACCGCTCCCGTCGCCGTTCGTCCCTATCGCTACCCGCAGCTCCAGAAGGACGAGTTGGAGCGGCAGGGTGCCGCTATGCTCGGCCAAGGGATCATCCGCCCCAGCACATCGCCGTTCTTCCGCCCCAGTTCTCCTTGTTCGCAAGGCAGATAAGTCCTGGCGGTTCTGCATCGACTACCGCGCCCTCAACGCGTGGACTCACAAGGACAAGCTTCCCATCTCGGTGGTGGACGAGCTCCTCGACGAGCTCCACGGCGCCCGCTTCTTCACGAAGCTGGACTTATGTTTCGGCTACCACCAGGTGCGGATGCATCCAGACGACATCAGCAAGACGGCCTTCCGTACACATCAGGGACACTATGAGTTTCTGGTGATGCCTTTCGGCCTCGCCAACACTCCGGCTACCTTCCAGGTGCTCATGAACGACGTCCTCCGCAAATATCTCCGCAGGTTCAGTGCTGGTGTTTTTCGATGATATACTGATCTATAGCTCCTCAGTGGGCGGAACACCTGCAGCACGTGGGCATCGTCCTCAACGCTCTCCATGCCCACCGTCTACACCTCAAGCGCTCCAAGTGTTCTTTTGGGGCCTCGTCGGTGGCCTATCTTGGCCATGTCATCTCCGCTGCGGGTGTCGCCATGGATGCCGACAAAATCGCGGCGGTCGCCTCCTGGCCCGTCCCGCGCTCTGCTCGAGCCCTACGCGGCTTCCTGTGGCTCGCCGGCTACTACCGGAAGTTTATCCGGGACTTCAGGCGTCATCACCGCGCCGCTGACACGTCTCTTGTGGCGCGACGCGTTCGCATGGGACGCCGAGGCCGAAGCGGCTTTCCAGGTGCTCAAGGGCGTCCTCACCACGGCGCCGGTTCTTCAGATGCCAGACTTCGACAAGGCCTTCACGGTGGATAGCGACGCCTCGGGTGCGGGATTCGGTGCTGTCCTTCACCAAGGCGCCTGGACCCCTTGCCTTCTTCAGTCGACCGTTCGCCGCCCGCCACCTTAAGCTCGGCTGCATATGAGAGGGAGCTCATTGGGCTGGTGCAAGCGGTGCAGCACTGGCACCCATATTTGTGGGGGCGCCACTTCCTGGTGCGGACGGATCACTACAGCCTCAAGTACCTGCTGGACCAACGCTTGTCGACGGTGCCTCAGCACCAGTGGGTCAGCAAGCTATTTGGTTTCGACTTTACAGTGGAGTATCGCCCGGGTCGCCTTAACACGGTGGCTGACGCCTTGTCCCGCCAGGACATTGAGACGGCCTCGGGATTCAGCGCGGACGCAGCAGCCGCGGCCATCTCTGGCCCATCCTTCACGTACATCGACGCCGTGTGCACCGTGCGACCACAACGGCGCCAGATGTTGTGCTGCTGCGGGAGCGCCTGCACGCGGGCGAGCTAGCTGCCCCCTGGCGCGAGGACGCCGGGCTCCTGCTCCACAGTCACCTGCATCTTCGTGCCCGACTTCAGCGATCTGCGTCACCAAGCCATCCAGCTCGCCCATGGGGCTGGTCACGAGGGCGTTCAAATGACCTTGCACCGCCTTCGCTCGGAATTCTATATTTCCGGGCGACCGTACGTTGGTGCAGGATTGGATGCGCACCCCTGCGACTGTCTGCCAACGCAACAAGACGGACGCTCTCCTGGCCGGCAGGGCTCCTACAGCCCATGGAGGTGCCGTCCCAGGTATGGGCGGATATCTCCATGGACTTCATTGAAGGGTTGCCTAAGGTCGGCGGCAAATCGGTTATTCTCACCGTCGTCGATCGCTTCTCCAAGTATGCGCATTTTATTGTGCTCGGTCACCCCTACACCGCGGCGTCTGTCGCCCTGTGCCTTCTTCGACGGCATCGTCCGGCTTCACGGGTTCCCGACGTCGATCGTCAGTGACCGGGACCCCGTGTTCACCTGGGCACGTGTGGCGTGACCTCTTCAAGATGGCCGGCAGTTACTCTTCGCATGAGCACGGCTTTTCATCCACAGATGGACGGCCAGTCGGAGGTGGTCAATAAGGTCATCTCCATGTATTTGCGATGTGTGACTGGTGATCGGCCTCGCGCATGGGTGGATTGGCTCTCATGGGCGGAATATTACAACAACACATCCTTCCACACCGCCCCTGCATGCGACGCCCTTTGAAGTTGTGTACGGCCGTCCCCCGCCGCCCATCTTGCCATATCGGCCAGGGACGGCCCAGACAGAGGCTATGGATGCCCTTCTTCGCAGTTCGCGACGAGATGCTAGTAGAGGTGCGCTAGCGCTTGATTCAGGCGCAACAATTGGCGAAGAAGTACTACGACGCCAACCACAGGGAGGTGGAGTTCGACGTCGGCTCATGGGTCTGGCTACGTCTCCTGCATCGCACGGCTCAGTCCTTGAACCCGCGTGCTAAGCAGAAGCTGGGACAGCGCTGGGCTGGTCCATTTCGTGTGGTGGAGCGCATCGGCAGCGTCACATATTGTCTTCAGCTACCGGAAGGGGCGCGTCTCCATGATGTCTTCCATGTCAGCCTGCTGAAACTGCACCGGGGCGAACCCTCCAGCGAATTCTGGCAGCTTACCACCGGTTCAGGATGGCCGCATCCTGCCAGCCCCAGCCCTTGTGTTGCAGGCTCAGCAACGTCGCGGTGACTAGCACGTGTTGATTCAGTGCCATGGGCTGCCTGAGGAAGAAGCCACCTGGGAACGCGTGGATGATTTCAAGGCTGCCTACCCCGGTTTCCAGCTCGAGGACGAGCTGTTTTCACAGGCCGGGAGAGATGTTATGACCGGCAAACACTATGTCAGGAGGAGGACAAACCGTGGCTAACAGCCAGTGCTAAGTAGCAGGCTAAGGCCCAAGTCGTCATGAGCTAGGAGTCCTGTTTCTATTATTATTAGAGAGTCCTATTAGGAAGTTATTGTGTGAGAGAGAGAACTATATATATCCTGTAATCTGGTTGAGATCAATCTAAACAGAAACAATATACTTGTTTCCGGCTTCCCCTGGGAGCCGGGCGTCTTCTCTGCCCTAGCAGCCTTCGCGATTCCGCGCTCGCAGCCATGATGCCGCCGCGCCTTCTTCCTCGCGTCCTCAATCCTCGCCCACAGATCTCGCATACGTACAATCTCCGATCCCTTGCTAGCAGAGCTAAACAACCTAACACTACTCCCCTGATTTACTCTAACAGCATATCACCAAAATGGTAGGTTTACATTATGTGCAATGCATGTTGGTTTGGTAGGATTTCAAGTCTGAGTACTAATTTATTTTCGGGGGAAAATGAATTGACCCTGTCGGCCAACCCTTGTGGCACTGACACACTATGTTTTTAACACGTCACTCCCTCGGATACGACATCAGCACGCCTTGCACGCACCTGCCAGCAATGTGGTAGATTTTCCATGCCAATGCATGTTGCATGATAGCGTTGTTTTGTCGCGGCAAGTGGACATGTGCGGCTAATGGATTATATTTTAAAATACTTTTATGGTACTCTACAAAGATATGGGAATCACACCACACTCGGGAATCACACCACACCCAGTGTGTGGGGAGGGGAGGGCGCTGTCACACACACACACACACACACACACAAGGTATTACAACGCAAGGAAGCTAGGCTATGATTGTTGATTGATCCTATCCAAATACACGAATGATACTAATGGATCCTTTCCTAATACAACCGATCCTAATGGATCCTTGCCTAATACCTGCCCGCAGTCGTGGCGGTAGGATCACAGACACATAGGCTAGACCGAAAGCCAGTGAATAACTGTACAGCTTGGTCATCATATTTGCAAATTGTTGTGCCGAAGGAACGTGGAGGACACGAACCTGTCCCACGGCCACCTTCTCGCGAACGAAGCGGATGTCAATCTCGATATGTTGATGTGACGGTGGTCGACGATTTTAGCAATCGTGTAGATGGCGCTAAGATTGTCGTAGTAGACCACTGTGGCCAATGGAACCGAGATGTGAAGTTCATGAAGAAGCTGCCGTACTCAACAACACTCGGTAACGACATGGGCGACGACACGATATTCACCTCAGCGCAGGAGGGGTAGACCATGGTCTGGTGTTTGGAGGACCAAGACACCAATGTGTCGCCAAGGAAGACGCAGAAGCCGGAGGTGGAGTGATGGGGCAGCCCACCCAGTCAGCATCAGAGTAGATGGTGATCTGGTTGACCGAGCCAATGTCCAGGTGAATTTTGGCGGAGACGCGCCCTTAATATAGCGCAGGATGCGCTTGATCAACGCCAAACACGGCTCATGCGGGTCATGCATAAACAAACAGACCTACTGAAAAGCAAAGGCCAAGCTAGGCCGCGCCAGGGTGAGGTACTGGAGGGCGCCAGCGAAGCTTCGGTACTCGGAGGGTTCAGCGACCGGGGCACGGTCAGTAGCGGACTTGGTCTGTGCATCAGCCGACGTAGCAGTAGGGTGGGACTTTGACATGTGCATGCCAGCCCGCTGGAAGAGGTCGACGATGTACTAGCACCAGGATAGAAACAAGCCGGAATGGTCCCATGTCACAGAAATCCCGAGGAAGTGGAGATCATCAAGGTCTGTCATTGCGAACTCCGAGTGTAGGCGCGTCATGATGTGCTGGAGCAGCGTAGTGGACGACGCTCTGAGGATGACGTTCTACATAAAGAAGATAGGCGATGTTGTCTCCATCCTTGTACACAAAGAGAGACATGTGGCAATGTTGTCTCCATCCTTGTACACAAAGAGAGACATGTCGGACTTGGACGCAGCGAAGCCAATGGCGATGATGTATTTGGCCAAGTGCTGGTTCTAGGCTCGAGCTGCCTACTAGAGACTTCTGCAGTAGGCAAACGTAGTTAGGAGTAGCCGGGTTGATGAAGCCAGATGGCTACGGACGATAGACCATCTTCTCCAGGTCACAGTGGAGGAAGGTGTTCTTCACATCCAGCTGATGAGTGGGCTAGGAACGCGAGGCGGCGATGCAGAGGACGTTGCGGATCATCGCTGGTTTGACAATCGGGCTGAAGGCCTTGTGCCGAGCCAGAGTCCCATCGGAGTGGAACTTGTGTTTGAATAACCACTTGATATTGGCACCGAGCACTAGGTGCCGTTGGGGACAAGAGCATCATATTCTGCCACCATCGCAGCACGCCAGTTGGGGTAGACAAGGCGCTGCGATAGTTGACTGGACGACGGGGTACAATTTGTATAGACAAAGGTTGTTGTACTAAATTTTTGGAGCCCAGTTCACCCATTCAAGAGCCATCCAGTCCTTTCAGAGGCAAGCTTTTCGTGTGCGGCTCATTCTATTTGAACCATGTTGAAACGACGGTTAAACATGTTGAACCAAGAAAACCATGAACCAAGATCTGGATTGGTTCAGTATCCGTTACAGTCATATAATATAACTATGACAGGGCGCTAGGAGTTGATGTGTGCCATAACTGCCACCACTACACCTCCCTATTTTGCCTCATTTTATTATTATTATTGTTAATATTCCACTCAATTCAAATTTGACTTCCAAATCTAAATCAAATTTTAAGGAATTACCCAACAATTTTAAAAATCAATGTGGTTAAGAGACCAAAATTTTCTAATTAAACAAATAAAAAACAATCCTATATAAGGACTTTTTTAAAAGGCAAAAGCCTAAATTACTTTTGTGTTGTATTTATGCCTTCAGTTGAGTCTAAAGCTCCAATCATGTAGGTGATAGTGAACATCGTAACTTATGTAGTTATGTTAGAAAGAATACATTATGACAGTTTCATTATAATTTTTGTATAATTTTGTATGTATGGTTAATTTATTATAGATGCCTAAGTTATCAAAAATCAATGATGAACATTCATAATGTATTTTTGAAACATAAAATATGATTTCTTTCAACCTACAAAAATGGAAACTTAAAATTCAACTTACATGTGGAGAAACAAGAAAGAAAAATCTTACTAAATGGTAGATTAGACTTGAACATAAAATTAGTTTAGGGTTCTTTCTGGACAATGTTCCTGTGCTCGGGCCGAGGAGTGAATTGAAGTTTTTCATTCTTTTTAAAAAGGAAATAGGGCCAACTTACCTCCCTCGTATTGACATATGGAATATGATGATAGCCAGACAGCATTGAAATAAGAAGTTCGGGAGATGGTGTAGTCAATTTTTCCAATCTGGTCATTTTATGTAGTGAGTCACGCCAGAAGAAGGAGCGGATGCAATCAACTTCAATTTCCTGTAGTGATGTGAATAGAGCCAATATTTTAGGAAACGGCCCCTGGCAATCTGTTATCTTGACTTTCCGAATGGTTCCAGATCTAAGGCTGTTGCTCCATTCTGGGCAGCCCGTTAATGATGCACCTAGTGATAAAAAGCTCCTCCACGTTGATGTTTGTAACTATTTTCATAATCCATTTTACACAATAATCATAATGTCTATCAACACAGTCCTCTATCCACATTTTTGATTTGAATGTGGGAGTCAAATGCAACATATCATATCTTTGGATACCTATGGCATCTTCCTCGATATGATCCAGATTGAGAATGCTATTCTTGATAAAGTACTCCTTGCACACTGGGATGTATGGATGCAGTTTTAGATTATGACAGCTTTCTATCTTCAAATAATCAAGTGTAGGGCCTGCTGCCTGTTCTCTTCTTTTTTTAGAGGGAGCTGGAGTTAGTACTGGCTTGCAGGTGACAGCAGGTGCGTCATTTCCAACACCAATGCAGTGTATTCTCTTTGTTTCTGTCGACATGTCACAGCGTGGAGCTTTTAAACAATGCTTGACCTTAGCTATAAGGCCTGCTGCTGCTGCCTTTCTTTTGACTTGCTTATTTACAGGAACAGAACCAGGCAACTTGTCATGCTTACCTCTTGTTTCTCTCTCTTCCTCATCGAAGTCACATTTTAATGCCACCTCATGTACTTCTGTCTCGTACACTTCACTTGCTTGTGTCTCTGAGTTGTCATCATAAAATATAAGTATAGTAATGTCTTGCAGTCCAACCAATGTCAGTCGTTTTAACTTCTTGCAAGCTACAATTCGTGCATGACGAAGCAGAGGCATATCATTAATCTCCATTTCCTGTAGATTTGGTAAATGTCCCAATGTAGGAATATGGTCACAACCCTTGATATTGGACAGTACAATTTTCACCAGATTTGGGAGTGTGTCATCTATCTTGTTAACCCAATTAGGAAATCTGGTTCCATTATAGCCTTTTAAAGAGAGGCACTGTAAATTGTAATAGGGCCTGAAATGTTCCAAAACTGCCACAGCCTTTTCCTCATCAACCCCATCAGGTGTCAAAGAAGACCATTCAAAACTCAAGGAATGAAGCTGTTGCTTCCTGCTCAGTTCCACTTTCTTTGCTTCCTCTGGCGACACGACATTCTCAAGGCATTTGATGTTTAGCTCATGATGTGTGAGATCCAGGATCTGCTGGAGAAGCATAATGTTGCTGTGGTTGTCTGCAGGTCGTGCCCGTACATTAAAGTTGGGCAAGGTTAGAAGGTCTACCAAGCTTGCAATGCCTTGTTTTGAGAAGAGAGTGAACCCTCCAACTGATAGGTACTTAAGATGATGCAAACGTTGGGTGATGATATCCTCTTGCAGCATACCTAGCTCTAATTCTCTATTGAGATCTTCTGAACTTTCTACATTTGCCGCAGAGGTTTCTGGAGCTTCAGGATAAACTTTTGCATCAAACCCAGAGAGATTGAGGTACTCCAACTTATCGAATTTCCAGTGCGGAAGCAAATTTAGAAAGTTGTTAATTCGAGAACAACCTGACTATATTTAAATACCGGAGCTCACAAAGACTGTTGCAGGAATTTGGAAGGGCAGCCAGATTAGTACAATTTGATAACTCCAAAATTTCCAACATGGAGCAGCCAGCACCATTCTCACAAACTTCAGGAAGAACTTCAAGAGAGGTACAGCCAGACAAATTCAAACCTAGAAGCTTCTTCATGTACTTGAATAACCCACTAGGAAATAGTTTCAACTGGTGGCAGAAGGACATATTCAGGTGTATCATATTTGCAAGGTAAATGAAAGAATCAGGGAGCTCACGAAGTTGGTAACAATGCAACAGGTTGAGAAACGAAAGTTCCTGAAGCCCACCAAACTTTGTAGGAAGCATTTGAAGCTGAGAACAGTATGAAAGGTCGAGGAATGAGAGTTTTCGAAGCTCCCCAAACTCATTAGGCAGAGACTGTAGGCTACCACATCCTGATAGGTTCAGGTGTAGCAGCTCTTTGAGTATATGAATTTCTTGTGGCAGCTCTCTAAGATTTGAGCAGCTATGTAGATCCAAATACTGTAGATTGACAAATTCACAAATGTAACTGGGAATATCAACAAGGCCAGTATTTTCAGAAAGATTCAATGCTAGTAAGCCATGCAAGGAGCTTAGGGACTTGGGCAGAAGGCCAGTTTGCATTCCAGATATATTTAAGAACTTCAACAGTCTAAAATTACTGATAGAATCAGGTAGATCGGCAATAGTGGTACATGTACTAAAATCCAGTACACGTAAGAATTCAGCCCCTATCAAAGACTTCAAACTAGTCTGAGCAATGCTACATTTCTCAAAACGAAGAGCCCTTGCTGTGCTAGGTATAGACCAATAATATAGGGATGAGTCGCATAAATTTGAGAGCAACATGTGTCGGCAGTTGTCTGTATTACCATGAGGATTTTGTTGCCTATTAGCATCAAAGGCAATAACTTCATCACCAGCAACTAATCTAGCTAGATCATGAACCAAATCATGCATCTGGAATAGTACACCTCGAGGTTCGTTATATCTTCCAAATGGCTGAAAGATGAAATTGTACCCATGTTAGTAAACTACCTTGCCCAAGTTTAGTCATAATTAACTTGTATGGTAGCATGTATTATAAAAAAAATGAACATCAATTGATGTAGGTTTGCCTTTTTTTAGTGGAACTAGATGAGACTATCCAAATAGAACTTCGGCCTCAAATACTATGCAGTAAAAGAAATCAAGGACTTGCAGTTGGAGACATTCCAGCTACATCCTGAAGAAATGACATCTCACGAAGCTCCTCAAAGTATCTTTCTCCAGCTTGTTGCACAGTGAACAACTGGCTAGCAGCAGGGAGCCAAACAAATCCAAGGGCAATCCACTGCTGAATCAAGCTGCTCTTCTCTATGTGGGAGCCTTTAGTAAAAACAGCACAATATGCAAAGCAGGGCTTGAGATGATAAGGCATGTATTGATAACTAAGCTTCAGCGATGATAGTACTTTCGTGTCTATGAAAGGTCCATCATCTCCATCTTCTGCCCAGATATCACTATCCCGTATAGCTTCCCATTCGTTAGTACTCCGGCAAAGGCGACCAAGAGAATTTGCTGCTAGTGGCATTCCGCTGCATTTATTTACTATCTCCCTTCCTATACTTTCCTTATCAGCATCAACCTTTCCATGTGGAAATGCCTTTGCTTGGAACAACTCCCAGCAGTAATTGTCCGGTAAAGCACCTAATTCTATTGTCAAACTCCTATTCATTAGCTTAGCCACTTTTACACTGCGTGTGGTTGCAATGATCTTGCTGCCTGCTTTAGCACCACGCAGCAGTGTCCTTAGTTTTTCCAACTCATCTGGATCTTCTTCCCATATGTCATCGAGAACAATAAGAAACCGTTGCCCTTTAATTAATAGTTTTCAAGCGGTTGCGTGTATCTTGTAAGGTGATATCAGTAGGGCTACCTGATTTATCCAGTTGAGAGATGATAGATTGACCGATGATCTTGATATCAAATTTTTGAGAGACATAGACCCACGCTTGGATTTCAAAGAATTGGCTTGTTCTATCATCACTGAAGACCATCTGAGCAAGAGTAGTTTTACCTATTCCTCCAAAACCAGAAATAAAAACGATGAAGCAGTTTGAGTCATCTGATTGCAGAATACTGATTATTCTTTCTTTTTCTTCGATCCTCCCAATGGGGACTTCATCAGCATCTGAGAATGTCTCCCGTTTCCTGAACACTTCTTCGTCATTCTTTCTAGTGTCTTCTATGAAGTTGAATTTGTTCTGGTGATCTATTATCTCCTCTATTGCTTCCCTCATTCTTTTCAATTTATGAGGCATCTTCAATCTTTCAGAGCATGCAACTAATTCCTGCTGTCAATAAATGGCATACATCATAACAGAGTTCATCAAAAGCTACCACAGTTTAGCTTTGACTTTGAAGCATTATAGCTGGCAAGTGGCAACTCACCTTTGTAGCCATGGCGCTAAGCGGAAGGACTTCACCTGTTGTGGGTGGTGGTCCAGAACTCGAAGAGTAGCAGCATATCCTCCAAGTCATAAGCTGCAGCCTTGAGCTTCTTGAGAGTGTGACGGACGCTCTGCAGCTTTGACGACTGCCTCTCAGCGTCCCTGAGGAATGATTGAATGAGGGACAGATTGTCCTTGATGCTCCCCAAATCTTCACTGAATTTCAGCTGACTAGCAATCTCTTCCCAGGCGGCGTGAAGGGTGACGTCAGCGAGCTTCCAGAACAACTCCACCACCGCATCCATCGTCGGACGCGAATGAATACCCTGCCGGAAACCAGAACGAGTGTGGAGTAAGGAACCAATAGCATAGGAGAGGCCACAGAGGAGTCTTTATCAGAGCAACCGAGCCCCCATATCTAAATATGGGGCCTATCTAAAAAAAACAGAGGTTCCATATCATCTCTGCTGGATCTCTGTTTAAGAAATATTGTTCGGTAAGTTGTGCCAAACGAAACTTAGACCCGGTAAAATGATTTCATCAACATAGTTTCATGCATGTTGAGAGGGATGATAAGCTTAGGAGTTATTTGGTGTAGCTCATAATAGCTTCACGAGCAATGGTGAGCTATTTTTTCTTACAAAACACTTTTTTAAAAAATAGCTTTACGAGTGAAGCTATTTTTTCTCTCGCACACAAAAAGATGAGTTATCATGGAGTTGAAAAAAGTGGCTTCTTCTAGTTTTCTTTATCATTTCTCTTTCCCACCCATACATAAAGTTGTTGGTGAAGCTATTTTACCAAATAACATTTTCAAAATAGCTCAGTTTAACCAAAGTTGCTCATAAAGCCATTTTTAAAAAATAGCTTCACTTATGAGTTATCGTGGAGTTGAAAAAAGTGGCTTCTTCTAGTTTTCTTCATCATTTCTCTTTCCTAACCATACATAAAGTTGTTGGTGAAACTATTTTACCAAATAACATTTTCAAAATAACTCAGTTTCACCAAAGTTGCTCATAAAGCCATTTTAAAAAAATAGCTTCACTTATAAAGCTGAGATGTACCAAACAAGATCGTAAAATAAGCTACTTTTTAATTTCATGTTAACTCATCCTTTTAAAAAATTTGTTTAGAAAAAAAAACTCACAGCAATTGTAAAGTAGTCGAGCCTATCGAGTCCGTTTTTAGATTTTTCCTTTTTCCTTCTGCTTCTATGCATAGTCCATTTTCACGTGTCCCTTTTTCTCCTTTTCATCTTGTGGTGTCCTTATTTTTGTTTTACACAGTTGCCGCGTTTTTTGACCGAGTCCAGCTCTATGGCGTCGATATAAATAAAATATGTCTCCGAAACAAGTTCTATTAAACAGGTTACCTTTTACTACACAAAAATCTATACCTAATAAGAAAGCCTTGATTCTTTTTATGCTGTAATAATATTTTTTCCTTCCCGCATTTATTTTCTATTTCTAAAAATAGACAAAATTTCTTCCGGTCTATCTATTTTTTATCTGGCCTTCTCTAATTAACTTTGTGAACTTGGAAACTCTCTTCATGCTACCTACAACCCTTCTATTCAAACTTTATGAATGCAAGTCTTTTTAGACTAGCTATTTTTGTGTCAAAAAAACAAGTAGCTATTTTGCTTTATCAATATTCTTTTAATTACAAGATTATTACACAAGCCAGCGATTAAACTACATGGGTATTTACCATAGAAAAGGATAACTCAGAAAAATAATATAGCTATTGATAAATATTGAATTAATTAATAATAAAGTAGTCAACCATTATTTATATACTCTTAAAATTTATTTTAATATAAATTATATTAAAATAATTTACAACAACAAATAAGTTAGGTTTCAACAAACTTAGAAAATACTAAAATTAATTGTATCATTAATAATATTATATTAATATTTATAAGTTATATATTATTAAATGGTTTCATGCATCATTAATAATATTAAAATCAAATATTTAGTTATTACTTTAATTAGATATGGAGAGGATACTTTTAAATAGATTCATTACTCCGTGTTCTTTGTGATCCGGATAAATATGGGATATTCCATATTTTTATAGATATTAGAAATAAACTCGGATACATCAATTTAGTATCCATGTTAAAATAAATACATACATGGATATTATTACAAATTAAAGCGGATAAGGATGTCCGATTCGTCAACATCCATTTTCATTTCCCATCCCTCCCAACCGTTGTTCCTCTGTTCAGATCATCACATGGTAAAGTACTCCTGTAATCAGATGGGAAAGTACTCCGTAACAAGACTGCTCTCCAAAGCAGCAGCCGCAGGTGTGTGTGAAGAAAACGAATAGCAAAGGAGATCAACCAGAGGGAAAAAAGGCAGGCGGAAAGCTTTTCACCTTACACTTAGCAGCAGCAGGAGTAGGAGCGGCGACGCGATCTGGGCCTAGCTGTCCTCCGTTGCACGGAGTCAGGCGGCCGCGGCAGCAGGAGCGAGGCAAGGCAAGGCAAGGCGGTTGGGTATCCGTCCTCCTCCTCTTGCCCGGTTCCCTTGGCCCCGGCAGAAGAGATGCATGGGACTTGGGGAGAAGTGTGAGAGAAAATGGGAGCGCCGAGGGTGTTCGGTTCCCGTCACATCAGCTGCGGCACGCTACCGGTAGAAGGATGCGGCGTCGCCACACTCCACTCGCGTGGTTATACATGGGCGAAGTAAAAATGTTGGCACAACATAAACCTTCTCACGATAAATCTCTATCCAACTCATAAATCCGGGCCGTGTTCCATACGGCGTCATCCATGGGCGAAGCAGAGCATCCAGCGCGGAAATTCGCTGCATGCGCTTGGCCGCTTGCGCCAACCTATTTGCTTGACCTTATATATAGTCAAAATCAGGGTTTTTTCTCTCTCATAAAACATGGTTTCCTTGTCATAACAAATTAATATTAATTGAAATTAATGTTTTTTAAGTCAGCCGTGGATCAAATCGTCTGTAGTCCGAAGAGTGTTTTTTTCTTATAATAAATTAACTACCTTTTTAGCCGACCGTGAGGTCAAGTCTTTTCTAGGCTGGAGAATATTTTTCTCTCACTATAAATTAGTATGAGCCAAAAATTAATGTTTCTTTGGAACCAGTCGTGGGTCAAAGTCGTCCATGGACCCACAGCCAATGGCACCACACACTATCGTCATGCAAAGCTTCTCCGGTTCCGTTCGGCAAAGTCAAGTCAATTGACCGGACAGGGCCAGTGAGAGGCGCGTCCCAGAAAAATCCAAGGCCCGGTTAAGAGTACTTTGGTTGCTTTTCTAATTAAAACAAAGCCCAATATTATTATATATACATGGTATACTTAACTAATCTTGGGGCCCATGATTTTTGGGGGTCCTGTTCGATCGCACAGCCCGCACAGGTCCATGGACGCCCCTGCCAGTGAGGGTGAGAGCTGACGCGCTAAGTCCGAGCAAAGCGGAAGGGCGTGTAAAAGGGTCCAAACTACAAACAGGTTGAGAAATTGAAACTCTACGTCTACGGTTACCCACATAATAATCGCATAGTAAAAGGTGTGTGTGCTTTCTGCATCTCCTATTCTATCCTTCCGGTGAACTTCACTTGTCACATAGTAGTAGTCTGTTTAGTTATTCCGCAACAGTGCAACAGGCATCCATACAGTTGCGTGACCTACGCTGGTGTTTGGTTTACTTATTGGAATCACCTCCGCGGTTGTCCGTCAAGACCTGCCATGTGAAAGCCTATTCAAACATACCAGCAAATATGGCTGCCTTGTGATCATCAAAATATTTTTTTTAAAGTAAAGGCATGAGCTCTGCCGCTTAATTAAGAAAGAAAAAGAGTTTTAAATACAACGGCTTCTGCTGTGGCTAAGGGCTCCGAAGAGCCAAGAGAGAAACAAGACAGAAAATCACAGAAATGGGATTACGAAGAAAAAATTCACTCCTCAATGACTGTGGCTCTACGTCTCATAGTAATATCTTTCTTCGCTATGCAACTTGATCCGCTGTTTTATGTACGTTTTATGATCATCAAAATACTGAATACAGAACTCCAGAGTATGGGTTGGTTTTGGTTATGCCTGTCGACTCCACAGGACATTTACAACGCCCCATACTACTACAAACAGGAGGACAGTAGGAGTTATGCCCTTCCGAAGCAAACGACAATTATCCTGAATTCCTGACTAAGCGGTGGGTGGTTATATTGTACTCAAGATGTCAACGGGGAATTCCCCGTCGGGGGGCACTCACCTGTCCCCGTGAATACTCGCGGGGATCATTTCTCCCCCATCCCCGTCCCGGGAAATTATTCCCCGCGGGGATCCCCATCCCCGCTTCGATGCAGGTATAGCGCCGACGCCAATGCAAGTGACAATGGCGTCGACGCCTCCAGGTCCGGCCTTCCTCCGCGGGTCCCTCGTCTGGCCTCCCTCTGCATCTTCTCGTCGAGCTTCAGACTCCTGCACTCCAGCCTCCCTCTGTGGCTGCACGGTCAGCGACGGGCCGAGGCCGATGGCGAGGTAGCGACGGCACGACTGGGCGAGGGGGAAGGGAACAGACAAGCCTGGGCGTCCGCGAGAGGTGCGACCGCAAGCGAGAGAGATGATCCGTGCACCAAGGGAGGCGAGAGCGTGCGTGCGGGAGTGCGCGACGGCGCGATGCCGCGACCGTGAGGGGGAAAGAAGCGTTCGGCGAGCCGACTGCCGAGTGGGCAGGGGCGGACTGTGGTCCAGCAGTGGCTAGGGGTGCAGGGCACCTGTCCTGGCCTCCTAGGCGGCGGCGGCGGCTGAGTGCTGAGGGAAGGGAATGAGGGGTAAGGGTATGAGGTTGCGGGGTTAGGTTTTGCTCATTATATACATGTACTCCTTCCATCATGGGCCTTGAGGCCTATTGGGCCTTTTCTGCTGGCTGCTGCACAATTAAATTCGGGTCTCCATGGGGAACGGGTTTGGGGGAATGGATACCAGACCCGCATCCGTGAAACCCGGTGGGGATGAAATTTCTCCCATTTAACTCCCTGTGGGGGGAGATTTTTCCCCATCTCCGTCCATTAATGGGTGAATTCCCCGCGGGGAATCGGGGATCGGGTCCCCATTGACATCTTGACATTGTACAGACCGGTGACCTTTGAAAGGCATGCTGGGTCCTTTGTGGCGCCATTGTTTGCAGCATTTTTTTTTAAAGAAACGCGGCCATTATTGTTGCATTGCGGCATATGCCGCAGTTCATTAGCTTGCTCTATACTTACGTACAATCAATGGTGCAAGCAGAAGGCATTAGTTCATCTGGATGGATTGGCCGGAGTAAGCAACATCTCCGTGCATGCAAGGAGTGAAGATGGCAGATCGTCAAGAATTGGCGACTGATGTAGAACAACCCATGTCCAAACTTCGGGCCTGTAGGCGACAGCATGATTTTTAGATAAAGGAACAATAGTTCCAGCCTCTACCACCCTGGGGTGGTACACAGCTGAGATACAACCAACACGTGGCACTAAGGCCAAAACCCAACACGTTCCACAGACTTAGAAGTAAACTGGAGACACAGCCCAAGGGCTCTCCGCACTCAGTTCACCAAAAAGGAAAAGCAGGAAAAGCCTAGGACTCATCCTTCTAAACGGTTCCTGGATCCCCAACCGAATCTCGCAAACAGGGCGATCACAAGACATTCGAGCTTCCTGCATCCATCTCGAAGCGCATCTCTCCCCTTTTCCTTATGCAGCTGGGACCACTGGCGAATCCAATAGGTTATCCTGAAAATTACCTGCATAATAGAGTTAGTCTTTTTATTTTTGAACACGAAGTCATTTCTATTCAACCATAAACTCCAGCATAACGCTGCTACTCCTACCATAATTTGAGATCTGAGCTTAGTGTTAACACCCCTAAGCCAGGACCCAAACAAGTCAGAGCAACTAGAAGGAGGTTGAATTCCAAACGTGACATTAACAATGTTCCAAATAATTCGCGCAACATGACAGTCAAAGAAGAGATGTTGAATAGTCTCATCTTGGCAGCAAAAGTCACACTTTACACTACCCGACCATCTTCTTTTCGCCAAATTGTCTTTTGTAAGAGTTACGCCCTTTCTAAGGAACCATAAAAAATTTTTAATTTTCAATGGTATTTTTAAACTCCAAAGCCTGTCTTTCCTCGGTAAGATCCCCCCACTAATCATACGATTATACATCGACCCCACCGAAAAGCGCCCATTCTTGCTGGCAGACCAAAGGAAAATATCACTAGACTCAGTTAACTGAATTCTTGCCACCTTTCCCACTAGGTCCAACCAGGAATCTAGATTAGACCCCACCAGGGCCCTTCTAAATGAAATATTCAATGGAATTGTCTCTAGGACCTTTGCCACCGAATCACGTTTTCTTCTCACTATTTTGTATAGGTTGGGATATACTATCTTCAAGGGCCTATCACCCAACCAAATATCTTTCCAAAATCTGGTTGTCTGACCATCTTCCACCTTAAAAATCCCCCCTACAAGGAAGTCCTTCTTCACTTTTAACAATCCAGACCAAAACTGAGTCTCCGGGCCTACGTTTCACCTGGGTTGGGGATTTGTTTGACATGTATTTTCTCCGTAAGATATTTTGCCAAACACCATCGCTATTAAGTAGCTTGTACCACCACTTGCTAAGCAGGCATTTATTTTGAACGTCCAGGTTAAGTATACCTAGTCCCCCACACTCCTTTGGAGTACACAAGATGCTCCAACGCGCTAAGCGGTATTTTTTTTTATGCTCATCACACTGCCAGAAAAACCTCGATCGATAATAATCCAGTTTTTTTAGCACCTCTCTAGGCACCACAAAAAAAGAGAGCATAAAAAGTGCAAGGCTAGACAGGACTGAGTTAATCAGCACGAGTCTACCACCAAAAGACAGTAATTTACCCTTCCAGCTACACAGTTTCTTTTGGAACCTCTCTTCGATGCCAAGCCAGTCCTTATTCGAGAGTTTTTTATGGTTCATAGGTATTCCTAGATACCTAAAAGGCGTAGAACCAGCTCTGCACCCAAATATTTCTGCATACTTGTTCATAAAGGCTTTAGCCTTTCCATAACAAAACAACTCGCTCTTATGAAAATTAATTTTAAGCCCGGACAACTGTTCAAACGTGTTAAGTACCATGCTTAGCTCCCTAGCCTGCGTGAAGTTATGGTCAAAGAATAGAATGGTGTCATCTGCATATTGCAAGATTGACAACCCGTCATCCACCAGATGCGGAACTACACCCTGAAAACATCCATTCCCTTTGGCTCTGGAAATCAGAATCGCCAACATATCAGCTACCAAATTAAACAGTATAGGGGAAAGAGGGTCCCCTTGCCGCAAACCTCTTTTTGTCTGAAAAAAATGCCCTACCTCGTCATTGACTTTTATGCCTACACTACCTCCTTTAACGATTTGGTCAATCCAATTGCACCATTTCGCTGAGAAGCCCTTCATTCTTAGAGTTTGCTGAAGGAAAGACCATTTGACCTTATCATAGGCCTTTTCAAAGTCTAACTTCAGAATTACCCCGTCTAATTTTTTCCTATGCAGCTCATGAATGGTCTCATGGAGAATGACCACCCCCTCTAAAATATTCCTACCCTTCATAAAGGCAGACTGAGAAGGCCGAATCACATTTTCCGCTACTAGGGCAATCCTGTTAGCCATCACTTTAGTGAAAATCTTAAAACTAACATTAAGCATGCAAATCGGTCTGAACTGCTGAATTTGTGTTGCCTCTTTTTGTTTTGGAAGTAATGTAATTACCCCAAAATTTAGGCTATAAAGGGGCAGATCACCTCTATGGAATTCTCGGAAGAGAGCCATGAGATCATCTCGTACGATTTCCCAAAAAACTTGGTAAAATTCAGCTGGAAACCCATCCGGCCCTGGAGCCTTATTATGCTCCATTTGGAAAACGGCCTCCTTAACTTCCACGTCCGAGAATTCCATATCTAGTATGTCATTCTCAACCCGTGAAACCTGAGGGATATCCTCCGTGATAGATTCAATCATGGAGAAGTTATTCTTTTCTGGTTCGCCAAACAACCCTTTGTAGTAATTGGTAATATATTTTTTAAGATTTCCGTCACCCTCAATTTTTCCTTCCTCCTGCTCCAGACAAAAGATTCTGGTTTTTCTATGCTTCCCACTTGCCACAAGGTGAAAATACTTAGTATTACAATCACCCTCCAGAGGCTTTTGTTTCCCGCTGAAACCACTGATCCTTCTCCAGGGAAGCATTTTATACTGGTTTTTGAAAGCTCTCTGGGGGCCTTTCGCATTGTTTTCATTTTTTTTTTTATAATACCACTTATGTTCTTTGCCGGAATGCCCAGCTTGAATTATATACTCATCGCGAAGAGGCTACTGGATGGTTCCCTCCTCACACTTCGTGTTACAAACTGGAATTAAAAGCCATCAAGCCACAAGTTTGAACTTGGCTGTTGACTCATGATGCTTAAGCACAACAGCATTGCAATACACTAGGAACAAAAGAAGGCACATCATTGGTCAAGTGATGCTTCTCTATGCTTAGATGCTAAAACCTTTTCTTGCATAAACGTTACAGACAAAGCTATTAATTGTAAGGTTTATTTATGTCGAATCTAAGACAATTCAGGAACTACTTTCTTCATAAGAGTTTACTTCAAATGTATTTCGCACGTTGTTCCAGGCACCTCCAGTCCTGAATGCAGTCATCGAGAGATGGCAATCTGAACGCATACAAACATGTCAAGAATTTACAGTGATTGTTAGTTTGTTACCAAAGAAAAACAACAATAATCTACCAACCTGAACAACATATATGAGCGGAACTTACTAGTACCTAATTAACAAGAATTTTTTGTTCATCACATACAAGTAACAGTTGGTGTTGTCCCATCTTCTACTACTCTAGCCAGCTTCATCATCTCCTACTACTCAAATGGTGCCATGTCCAGTACCTCTGTAGGCTGCTTCGACATTTTTTGTTCGAAAAGAGGATAAACCTCTCCTTTTATAGAAAGCAAATGTAATCGATACATCACTGGGAAAACCAGCGTTCCAAAGGCTGCTTCGGCATGGATATTGGTTGTGGATGGTGTGCTGATGCAGATCGAAGAAGCAGAACAGCGCGTGATCCCTTCTCACCTTCTGTGATGCTGGAGAAGATCGATCCAGAAGGGAAACGTTAGGCACAAGATGAAAGCTGCTAGACAGAAACAGAGCAAGGATGCATATTGCGTAGGCCTTTGCAAATGCAGAGGGAGCTTGTCTTTATTACACAAACATCCTTGCTAACTCAGTCCAGTCGCATTTTGTTAGCGCCAGCTCTCCTGCTCCTCCAGAAGGGAATGAAGGAAGTCTGCAGCGGGCCAAGCACGCCACGAAGCCCAGCATCCGCATGTTTGGGCCAGAATGGGCCAAGTGATTGTAATGAAAGTTGGTGAGACCCTGAGTATAAAGGGTGGAGAGTTGGAGGGAATCGACAGGAAATTTGTAAACCAAACTCTCTCGAATTCAAATCATCCCTCCGTTGCCGTCTCTCGCCTTCCCAACTCTTCGATCCTCTTCTTCCCTTCCTTCCTCCCCACGCCATAGCTAACAATTGGTATCAGAGACTTGTCGAATCCTGGCCTCCACCCCTTCCCACTCTCACTTCACCCGATTCCAGCGCTCCCGCGGCGCCATGGATACTACCCTCAAGCTCGTCTTGGACGAGATCCAGAAGTCCAAGGAGGAGTTCGGGAGGCGTTTTGACGACTTCGAGCGTCAGTTCGCTGATCTCGAGCACGCCTGCGCCGATCACGCGTCCTTCGTCGACGATCGCCTCACTTCTCTGGAGTCGATGTGCGGCGAGCTCCAGTCTCTCCGCGTCAAGCACGTCGTGGACGACAACGACAACCTCGTCTCCGCCTTGGAAGCCGTCGCCAACGACCTCAAGCTGGAGGTGCAGCGAATCTCCAAGCAGTGGGATCGCCACGTGTTCGACACAACGTCG
Source organism: Eremochloa ophiuroides (assembly GCA_038502445.1). Classification (NCBI taxonomy): domain Eukaryota; kingdom Viridiplantae; phylum Streptophyta; class Magnoliopsida; order Poales; family Poaceae; genus Eremochloa; species Eremochloa ophiuroides. Next base: position 97,271,289 of record JAHLJS010000003.1, read on the forward strand.
CACCGGCCCGGCATATTGTCGTCCCCGCCTCCGGCGTCCGTGCGCCCATCTGCCGGATCCAACGCCGAACCGCCCAACAGGCACTGCGTCGTCCAGACTACACAGGATGATGGGTCCGGCGTCGTTATGGCGTGGACCCATGTCCCGGCCAAGGGTACTTTCCCCGATCCTCCTCCTCATCCTAGTTCACCGCGTGTCCGAATTCCGTTTCCTCCTCCTCTGCCTATCCCCCAACCAACTCCACCTACCCACCCATTACCCTCACCACCCTCCCATCCGTCATTCCCTCGACCGCCTGACCCAAATCCTAGGTTGCCTAAAATTTCGTTTCCCAAGTTTGACGGCGATAATCCACGCCTGTGGCGTCGTCGTTGCCAAAAGTATTTCAGCATGTATGGGATTCCTGATTACATGTGGATCAATTTTTGCCAAGATGCATATGGATGGTCCTACGGCTCGCTGGTTTCAGTCGCTCGCTTCACAGTTGCAGTCGTCTACCTGGGACACGTTCTGTCGCATGTTGCATGATCGTTTCGATCGTGATCAACACGAGCTCTTCCTGCGTCAGCTCTTTAACATTCGTCAATAGTCTTCGGTCTCTGATTATGTGACTCGCTTTTCTTTAACATTCGTCAACAGTCTTCGGTCTCTGATTATGTGACTCACTTTTCTGAGTTGGTGGACAACTTAACTGCTTATTCTCAGCATGCTGATCCTCCGTATTTTACCATGCGCTTTATTGATGGCTTGCGTCCTGAGATCCGAGCTCCTGTGCTCATGCAACGCCCCCAAAACTTCGATACTGCTTGTTCCTTGGCATTGTTGCAGGAAGAGGTGGGCACCTCTGCGCCTACTCGAACGGCGCACGCCGGTGATTGGCATTCATCCGTCAAGCCGCTGCAAGCCCCGAAGCCATTGCTGGCGCTTCCTCTGCCTCCTCAGCGTCCTGACAAAGCAGTTGCTGCTCCAAGCTCCTCATCCTCATCTGCTGGCAGTTCAAGCTCTGACTCTACTCTGTCAGCGATTCGTGCTCACCGCCGTTCTCTGGGACTCTGCTACAAATGCAATCACAAGTGGAGCCATGATCATTGCTGTAACAGAACCGGCTAAATCACCTGGCCCACCGGCACCTGTCATTGTCACTAATGACTTCTGACAGCCGGGCCCGTGTCCCAAATGATCTAGACAGGTCTGTCGGGCTACATTAGCGCCCTTTTCTCCGACAGGATCACCATTGCAGAATCATCACAGGATTACAACATTTCGTCATAAAATACATCAGAGTAACAGTGCGGAAGATTACATAACATTTAGATTACAAACCGGTTGTTCAAATAGGATTCAAATATAGTTATTACAGACCAGAGGACATAGCAGTATCAGTGGAATAGTTACACAATACTAGATAAGATAACTTGAACCCTGCCCACGGGTTCCACTTCACTCATCGCCGCTTTCTTCCTCGACCACGGTCACGCAACATGGAGCAAGACAGATCTCCGACTGCGGTCCTCCTGCAACGGGGTTAACAAACCCTGAGTACTAGGGGTACTCCGCAAGACTTACCCGACTAAGGGTGTAAAATGAGACTCAGGAATGCAAGGCTATGGGTAAGGCTAGCAGAGGATGAGGAGTTTGCAGAAAAGCAATCTATCCTGTTCCATATTTTATTTTATCAATATCATAATCACAACTATAGTTCCGACATTCAATCTCTAATATCATCATTCTTCAATTTTCTTTATTCATTCAGATAACCTAGTTGAGAACCACTTTTCGGTGTAGAGTGTGAGGATCAAGTCTCCATAACCGAGGAGCACGTCGATTCGAATCCAGAAAGTACCCAGCTGGGGATTCTAACCACACTGCATATGCAGCACGCCGGCATACATATACCAACCCGTCGTCACGGCTTTGCTATCCCGGAACCGGTCCTGCGCCACCCGAGAGCACAGTACTCCACTCTTATCCAGGAACGCCGGCCACGTGGGTACAAGCTACTCTCGCCATCTCTCCACTCCCAGTGCGTGGTTGTCGGTTCCAGCAATAGCGTCACCGAACTCTAGGCTTTCCGCATTGGTATGTGGCTAGGCTGTTCATCATGATCACAGCAGACCTACCACGAACGGTCCCTATTTCCTTCCTGCCGTCAATCCTGCATTAGGACTCTAACCCAAGTACAAGACTACCCGACAGTTTTTATTATCGTGCCTATCGGGTGAGTGAGACATAGGGAACGCCGCCCCATGAGCTGGCCACCCAACGAAACACGTTTCCAAAGACATCGACCAGTTCCAAACTATTCCGAAAGCGACCATGCATTGGGACTCCAACCCAAATACACATCGACCAGCGGATAACCAGTTCTTCACCAATCAAAGTATAAGTATAATCATGGCACAGAAAATAGTTTTTCTTTTATGCAAAGCTAAGTTCATTAAGCATGCCTAAGCATTTCTCAAACCATTTTATTTAAATCAGGTTTCAGGGTATTTATTTGAGACAATGCATCTGGATAGGTGACAATCAACTCCTATTAACCTAATGCAGTAGATTAACTCGAATTATAAATATTTTGTAATAGAGGGGCTGAATGCACCGGGGCTTGCCTTGGATCGTGTACAGCGTCGGGTCGGGATCAGTCCCGCAGATGTCGAATCCTTGGATGACTTCTGGAGTGGCCTCCTCAGTAGTAGTCTCGACCTGGACCCCCTCGGGAACGGGCACTACACGTATGCAATGATGTATGCTTAGCGTGGCATGAGGGCAACAAATGAAATGCTTGGAAGTAAACCATTAATACCTTGAGTACAACTTTCCTTCACGGTAAAGTTGTAAACGATCTACGGAAGGTAAAAGTAATGTTTCCTACTTTTGTTTTATTGACCTTTTTAACGGTCACAGAAAGCCGCTACACAGCTTTATGACTACTACCAAGCACTAAGTTCTCAAATTGCCAAGGATCACACAGCGAAAGATCCTTGGTCTTCATTCAACCCAAAATTCACACAACAAACCTAAATTCATTTTTTTCTATTTACTTTATTAATCCCTAATTTCACATATATTTATTAATTGACCAAACTAACTTCAATTGCAACCAAACTTTACCAACAGCTAGGTTTTATCACCAAACAGAGCCACAATAAATTTCATGATTTTTGGATTTACAGATAATTAATTAAAATTACACAAACTTGCATTTATTAATTACTTCACTGATTTATACAGCAGATTAAAGGCACTGGAACACCCTATATTATATTTTTAAAAAATACTACATACTTCAGAGAGCATACACAATTATTCTCACATTTTTCCATTCAACAGATTAATTCATATGAAAATAACAATCATCAGCACTATTCAAATAAATTAAAATTGAAAAGGCATTTGAAATTCCTTTGGAAAAAATGAAAACGGCCCACTCGGCCGAGACGGCCCAGCCGACTGCGCTCGCGCCCGAGCCGGCCCAACATGGCTCAAGCGCACGCGCGCACCGCTCCCGCGCGCACGCGGCCCACGGCCACGCGAGGCGAGACGCTGACGGGCGGACCCCGCCTGTCAGCTCCTCCTCCTACCTCCCGCCGGCTCCCGTGCACGCGCACGCGCGCGCGCGGCTAGCACGGCCCTCGCCGCCGGCGACCCCAGCGACGAACCCGAGCGACTCTACGGCTACCCTAACTCCTAACGAGCACCCCCGAGAGGTTAGGCTCTAGCCTAGCCTCCCACGGTGAGGAGCATTTCGCCCATGGCGGAAGCCGACGGCACGGCGGCTCTGCGCCGGCCAAAACAAAGGGATAGAGGAAGGGAGAGAGGACGGGAAAGACTCAGTGGCTCACCACGAAGCCAACGGGCGAGTCGGTGAAGGCAGCAACGGCTTGGAGAGGGCGGCTTGACGGTGATGGCGGATCCGGCAGCTCGGCTCCGACGGCGACCCCGCGTTCCGGCGATCCTAGAGTGCCAGAAACCCAACCGCCAGGCGCATGAGAAACAGCGAGTGATAGAGAGTTCGAGACACGAGACCGAGGGAGAAGAAACTCACTCCAACACGCTCGTCGCGTCGGAGATGGTTGCGGCGGCGCTCTGGCCACCCGCAGGAATGGCGACGAGCACTCCGGCACCTACAGACCACTACAGCTCTCGCCAACGGTGGCAAACAAAACGCAAGGGAGTTGGCGAGCTAGCAGGGAGATGGAGAGGGTGGTGGTGGTGTGACGACGGCGAATTTGGCCGGCGACCGAGAGGTGGCGATGGCGACCGGGAGGGAGAAAATGGAGAGGGGAAGGGCCTCGTCGCCCTTTTGAAGGCCGGGGAAGAGGGGGACAGGGTCAGAGCGTCGCGGCGCACGCCGATCCTCCTCCGAACTGGCGCCCGGGCAGGATCCCGGCCGGCACGGGCCGCGCGGCCGCCCGCCCGGCACGGCGCTCTGCCGGCTCTGTTCGCGAACAGGAAGAGGGGGCGGAGTACTGTAGCACTATTCCCTAGGGGCTGTCGGTTTTTGATCAAATTCGACTGATTTTGCATACAAACATGAAAAACTGCAAAAACAAAAGTTGTAGGATTTGAAATTCTGAACAACTTTGCTTTTGGAACTAAATCCAAATTCAAAATATTTTTGAATCTACAGAAAAGGGGGTAGAATAGGGTTTTAAATTTCAAACTGTATTTTCAAAATTACTTTTAAATTTTCTCAACAACTTGAAAAGTTGCCAAAATAAAAGTTGTTCTACTCAATGAGCTTTACAACTTCTATTTAGGAAGTTTTGCCAGATTCCAAATAATTTTTTGAAATGCCAATCCAAAACTAAGTTTTAAATCATTGTTTTGAAATAAATTTGAATTTCCACCACAGAACTTTGAAATCTCCAAAGATAAAAGTTGTTCCATTTTAAAAGATCTAAAACTTTTATTAAGGGACTATCTCAAAATTCCTTTTAGATTTTGAATTAGGTTTTAGTCCTAATAAAAGTAAATTTTTAAACCTTTATTTGGGAATTTAATTTTACAAACAAATACTAATTAAATTCAAATCACTCTAGGGACCTAATCACAATCATATGCAAATGATTAATTTAAATATGATGACATGGTAGATTAATTAAATCCGTAATACCCGGGGTATTACAATTGCTGTCCCTCTGACATATTGTTGGCAATTGAGGCAGTCTGGGCTTCCCTTCCTGATGATGATGTTTCGTCCACAGATACTTCTCCTGAGTCAGATGAGCAGATATTCTTGGCTATCTCTAAGTCAGCTGTGTCAGGCAAGTCGGCCCCGCGGACTATGACCTTGGCTGGTATGATTCAGCAGTTGCCTGAGGTCATTTTGGTGGATTCATGCAGCTCATCGTCCTTCCTCAGTGAATCTGTGGCTTGCCGTCTTACTTCAGTCTCAAGGGAGCCTTCCGATTGCAGTGTTCAGGTGGCTGGTGGAGGTCATCTTCGCAGTTCCTCAGTCATTCGGGGGCTGACCTGGTCCGTGAATACTTGTACATTCTGATCTGACTTCAGAGTGCTGCCTTTGACTGCCTTTGATGTCATTGTTGGGATGGATTGGCTCGAGTGGTTCAGCTCTATGTCTGTGGATTGAAAAGATAAATGGTTATCGATCCCTTACAATGGCCAGTCTGTGCTGCTTCAAGGGTTGTGCCAGGTCGCTCCTGATCAGTTTCTACTCCATATTACTGAGGCAGCTCCTGCGGACTTGTCTGATATTGCTGCTCTGGATGTGCCTCCCTCTATAGCATCCTTGTTGACTGACTTTCAGCCTCTGTTTGCACCGCCAACTACGCTGCCACCTTCTCGACCATGCAATCATGAGATCCCTCTGTTGCCGGGAGCGCAACCAGTATTCATTTGTCCCTACTGCTATCCTCCAGCTCTGAAGACAGAGATTGAGCAGCAAGTTAAGGATATGTTGTCTCAAGGTATAATCCAGCCAAGCAGCAGTCCATCTTCTTCTCCGGTTTTGTTGGTTCGCAAGAAGGATGGGACCTTTCGTTTTTGCGTTGATTTCCGTCAACTTAACGCCATTACTCGAAAGTCCAAGTTTCCAGTTCCTGTTATTGACCACCTGATGGATGAGCTACATGGCGCCAGTTTCTTCAGTAAATTGGATCTTCGGGTTAGATTTCATCAAATTCTCTTGCAGCCTGGTGAAGAGCCTAAAACAGCATTCCAAACACATCTAGGGCAATATGAATTCAAGGTCATGGCCTTCGGTCTCACAGGTGCTCCTGGCACGTTTCAGAATGCTATGAATGTGACACTTGCACCGGGTCTGCGTAAATTTGTGATAGTCTTCTTTGATGATATCTTGGTGTACAGTAAGTCCCTCGATGACCATGTGCAGCACCTTACTAGGGTCTTTCAGTGGCTCTCTCTCGACAATTGGCATTTGAAATTGTCCAAGTGTATCTTCGCGCAACGATCTGTTGCTTACCTCGGCCATGTGATCAGTGAAGCTGGAGTTGCTACAGATCCGTCTAAGGTTGCGGCAGTGACAGACTGGCCTTCTCCACAATCTCTTAAGGAGCTTCGGGGTTTCTTGGGTTTGGCGGGCTATCACCGCAAATTTATCAGGCATTTTGGTATCATTGCTAAGCCCTTGTCTGACCTTCTTCGTAAGCATGCTGTGTTCGTTTGGACATCAGTTCACAGTGAAGCCTTCGATTTGTTAAAGTCTGCCTTGAGTTCTGCTCCAGTATTGGCTCTGCCCAATTTTGCATTGCAATTTGAGATTGAAACTGATGCTTCAGCAATTGGTATTGGTGCTGTGCTTCTTCAGCAAGGCCACCCATTAGCCTATATCAGCAAAGCTTTGGGTCCTAAAAATCAAGGTCTCTCTACTTATGAAAAGGAGTATCTAGCAATTTTGTTGGCAGTCGAACATTGGCGTCATTATCTGCTCCAAGGGGAATTCACCATCCATACCGATCAAAAGAGTTTGATCCACTTGAATGAACAACGCCTTCATACCCCATGGCAACAAAAGGTGTTTGTCAATCTGCTGGGCTTGACTTACAAGATCGTATATCGCAAAGGCTCGGAGAATTCTGCAGCGGACTCCTTGTCTCGTCGTCCTCATATGGACCATCTTTATGCCTTTTCGTCCATTTCTCATGATTAGCTGCAGGATGTGGTGCACAGTTATGCTACTGATCCTCAAGCTTAGGAATTGTTGTCTCAGCTGGCTCTCAATTCTTCTGGCTGTCCACCTTATACATTGACTCAAGGTATTATCCGCTATAAGAATTGGATCTGGCTTGGTTCTAATACCACTCTGCAGCAACGTGTCCTAGCGGCACTGCATTCCAGCCCAGTCGGCGGCCATTCCGGGGCCCCTGTGACCTATCATCGCTTGAAACGGCTATTCTTTTGGCCGGGTATGAAAGCAGCTGTTTGGCAGTTTGTACAACAGTGTCAGGTTTGCCTCCAAGCCAAGCCTGACCGCACCAAATCCCCTGGATTGTTGCAGCCTCTTCCTATCCTTGTAGCTCCCTGGGAAGTGATTACTCTGGAATTTGTGGAAGGGTTGCCTCTATCTGGTGCTGCCAATGCTGTGCTTGTGGTGGTCGATAAATACTCCAAGTATGGCCACTTTATTCCCCTTCGTCATCCATTCACAGCATTCACTGTTGCTCGTCTTTTCATGGACCACATCTACAAATTGCACGGCTTGCCTCTGGCTATTGTCTCGGATCGTGACCGCATCTTTACGAGCAATTTCTGGGGCTCATTGTTCAAGTTATCTGGGACTGGACTATATTTGAGCTCTTCTTACCACCCTCAGTCGGATGGACAAATGAAGCGTCTCAACCAGAGCTTGGAAACGTTTCTCCATTGTTTCATCCACGCTTCTCCTTCTCGCTAGTGCCAGTGGCTGCCTTTAGCTGAGTATTGGTATAATACCAGCTCCCACTTGGCCCTCAGCTGCTCTCCATTTGAGGTGCTCTATGGATTTCCTCCTCGCCATTTGGGTGTTGCGCTCTTGTCATTGGATTCAGCTGCATCAGTCCCTGAGTTACAAGATTGGCTCGCTGAACAAGCTGTCATGCATGATCTCATTCGTCAGCACTTGTCTCGCGCTCAAAATCGCATGAAGAAGCAAGCCGATAAGGGGCGCACAGATCGCCAGTTTGCTGTGGGTGACATGGTATTCCTCAAGCTCTAGCCGTACGTACAGTCATCTTTGGCTCGTTGTTCATGTCAGAAGCTGGCGTTTCGCTATTTTGGCCCCTATCGCATCATCTCCCATGTGGGTTCCGTTGCTTATAAGCTGGACCTTCCAGATGCTGCGCAAGTCCACCCTGTGTTTCATGTGTCCCAATTGAAGGCATCGCCTGGACTTCATCAGGTTACTCCTCACCTGCCGTTAAGGATGGCAACGGGTCGGATTCGGATCGGATGGAGTCTCTGGGCACCTAAAACCGAAACCCGAGCTTAAAACCCGAACCCAAAACCGAACCAATTCGGGTAAAAATCTATCCGCAAAACCGAAACCCGCGGATATCCGAAACCTGACGAATTAACTGAAACCCGAAACCTGCCACTATATAGCAATAAGAAAAATAATAAAGAATTTTTAGCAACATATGTATGATATATATTACGTATTTAAATGTATAAACAAGAGACAATAAACAACACATAATTTTATGACTCAATTTAGAACAAATTTAATGCTTACATAAATAATTTACTAATAAAAATACATGAGTTTTTATTAAAATGTTATATTTCGGATATCCATTGGATATCCGTGGGTGAAAACCGAAACCCGAAACCGAACCCGATATGTTTCGGGTATCCGAACCCGAAAACCGTGGGTGAAAAATTGAACCCAAAACCGAACCCGCTAGAACCGAAACCCGTGGATATCCGCCTCGAACCCGATCCGCTGCCATCCTTACCTGCCGTCTGATCTTGCAGCGTTTCAGGTTACCCAACGTGTTTTGCAGCGTCGCTGGTCTGTTGGTGATCGTGCTCATGAACAAGGCCTCATCAAGTGGTCCCAGATGCCGGCGTCTCTCGCCACCTAGGAAGCTCTGGAACATCTGCGCCAACGCTTCCCGCGGGCTCCGGCATGGGGTCATGCCGGCACTAAAGAAGGGGGAATGTTAGCGCCAGTTCTCCTGCTCCTCCAGAAGGGAATGAAGGAAGTCTGTAGCGGGCCAAGCGCGTCACGAAGCCCAGCATCCGCGAGTTTGGGCCAGAATGGGCCAAGTGATTGTAATGAGAGTCGGTGAGACCCTGAGTATAAAGGGTGGAGAGTTGGAGGGAATCGACAGGAATTTTGTAAATCAAACTCTCTTGAATTCAAATCATCCCTCCGTTGCCGTCTCTCGCCTTCCCAACTCTTCGATCCTCTTCTTCCCTTCCTTCCTTCCCACGCCATAGCTAACACATTTTGAATATAGAGCAAGGTCAAAGTTATGATAAGAAATAGGATGCAAACCAATCTACAACCCCTTCATGTTGACGGAAAGCGAGCACCTCGAGTCGGAGTTGGGTTACTCGGGTTACTGGGAAGAAGGCTAAGGTAAACAGAGTGCACAATTCTTCCCATTCTCCATTTACACCACCTACGGTCCGAGCGTACCACAGTTTGGCTATTCCCGTCAAAGTGAACAGAAATAACTTCCACTTAAGGGTCTCATGTGACATGCCTGGAATATTCATACATGCACACAATTGCTCGAATTCTCGCAAATGAGTATATGGGTTTTCCTTCTCATTTCCTGAGAAAGTATTTTCTTGTACTATAGTTATGAAACTAGGCCGCAGTTCATACCCATCGGTAAGAATAGGTTGAAATGATGAAGGTGGTTCCAATCGCGTACTCTTAGGAGCAGCGAATTAGAAGATAGATAATTCTTCCATAAAGAATAGATAGGGGTAAATATAGATCTTAGTTTCACTAAATCAGCTACTGTTCCTCAGCAACGGTGCCAGAAAAGCTTGTTGACATCTGGGGTGGCACACGAAAATGACCGCAAGCGCACGGCTGTCAGATGTAGCTTTTCCCTAAGAGTAGTCCCAGGTTATATCGAATCCACAGGGAACGTGTGTGAAGGAAGACAAGATCTAAGGATTGGGTAGAAAGAGAAGTTCTGAATGATTGGCCCAAATAATTATATAATATACCAGGACTTGTTTACTGTGAGCATGCAAAGTCCTAAACTCACCCAGGGTAGGACTGATTAGGCACCGTACATCCCGAAGCTCTACGATAATAAAACTAAGCCGAACGTGGTGGAATCCAGAGGATCCTAGGGCTGTCACCACCTAGAACCTACCACTGCTATCCGTGGGCCTAGCCGCACTCACGGGTAAGATATAGCCTAAGCACCGCGCTTAATATATAAACTTACTACTCTAACTCGGATTTAAGAACTAGAGCACTCTAACCAAACAGTGAGACAAGCAAACAAATACTTAAAGTATAACAATAATTAAATAAGAAAGTGAGACTTTATTACCATAAAGAAGCACAGAGGTGGACCATAGAAGAAGTTGCCGACAAGCCCGGCTCCTCCTCGGACTCCTATTCTTCTCTTCAGAGAATTGACTCTCTCACTCTCTAATGTGTAGGAGTACTACACATTCTACTTGAGACTATCTTTTGTATCTAAGTATCTATCTCACTTAAGCTTCATAGTCTGCTTACAAATGATCAAATAACTCCTATTTATAGTGTTTAGGGGCCCCTGGGGTACTTGTAGGGGAGGTCGAAGTCGGTTCGGAGCAGGTGAGGCGGCGGGCGCCCAAGTGGGTAGGCCAGCCGCCCTATGATCCACCGCCTTTCGCATTCGACGGCCCTCCATTACTCTCCCAAGTCGGTTGGCACGTCGGTTCTTGCTTGGAAAGGCGGTTTGTGCCTAGTAGGGGATGACATGTGGGCCCATGAATCCTTGGCTCATCACTTGATCTCCCTTGGATAAAAACCGACATCAAATGGACGGTTGCAAGGGCTTGAGAGCCTTTCCCTCGGATTGTGGTCGTGGCAAGCTATCCTGACAGGGCGGACGCCCTGCCCAGAAAGCTACCGGATCCGAGTGCAACGTTTCTCAGCCATGGATGATAAATCAACGTGCCATAGCTTGTTTGGAGAGGCGAGTCACGGATCCATGATGTGACAGGGTGCAAATGGCACCAGGAGGGGGGCGAGCGCCCTGTGACTTGGCTCCTGCCTGTCTCCCATCACTTGCACTGCTCATATGTGCCTTGGTTTGCTTTATTTTCACCTGTTTTGTACCTGCACTCACAATTCTCCAAGTACAAGTGGAACCAAGTAAAATTCAAACATATTATGCATCTTTTCCATGGATTTTGTCACCTTTATCTTGTTATGTTGACGGTATTTTGAGGTGTTAGCAGCCGTCAACAATGGTCGCCGCGTGTGGCTTGTGTCTCAAGCTCTAGATGCTCCATGGCTACAATGGCCATGGCACGGAGCGGTGGAGCATGCACAGATTCACTTATATGACTTGGATCTGGGTCCCATGGATCCCCATGGCCACATCATACTAGTGGTCTTTAAGAGAGTGCTAAAACTTTTCAACTACAAAAATAGTGACTGTTTATTTCCCCTGATTCCATTCAGATCGAGACCGAGGCTAGACGATAGATCTTTTGGGCGACACCTTTTCATTTTTGTTTGCATCCTTCTAGTGTAATGCCCACAGAGTAGCATTCTTGCCTTTGACTTGCATATGCACAGGTTGTACCTGATCTTGCAGCCAGATGCACGGGTTGTACCTGATCCTGTTGGCAGCTTACATTTTTATGCCGACAAAGAAATCGTGTAGGTGATAGAGACTACTGACGACATGCTAGGGCCGGTCGCCGCGTGTGGCTTGTGTCTCCATCTCTGGATGCTCCATGGCTACAATGGCCGTGGCATGGACCGGTGGAGCATGCACAACCAGATTGACTTGTATGACTTGGCTTTGAGTCCCATCGACCCCGTGCCGTGTCATCCTAGTTGTCCCGAAGAGAGTGCTAAAGCTTTTTCAACTACAACAAAAGTGAGTGTTTATTTCCCATGATTCCATTTTGATTGAGGCCGTGGCCAGATGATGGATCTTTTGTGTTATTCCTTTTCATTTTGGTTTTGAATCCTTCTATTTTAATGCATGCTCGTACCCAATGCACCGCTAGATCACTACTAGAACAGGCCTATCACAAGTGGTCCATAACCCCCCATCACATCTGTTTTTTAGCCTTGGCATGTAAACTGTCGACGATGATAGTCCAGGTCATCACCGCAAGTTAACAACTGATTGTGATGGACTATAAACACTATATTGGTCAATGGTCCATTTGTGTATTGGGCATGATCATTGTCGTGTTGCACAATGACCCAAATGTGTCCAGTGCACATTCACCATCGCTTTGATGCCTGACATGCCTTTGTTGTGGTGAACATCAACGTCGCTTGGGAGTTTGAACTGTTTGTTCAAAGGTTGTAGTCAGCATCACGTTGCAGTAAGTTCTGCATTCGATGATCTTTTAGCGGTAATACACTTTTGGTCCCCACCGCATCATATGTACAGCGGCGGTATTGAACATTTGCTTCACCATCAATTATTGGTATAGTCCAATAGTGAGTCACCGTATGTGCCAATATCCATTTATTAGTAGCATAGTCTTCGAGAATCCAGATTGAAAGCTAAGACATACTTAACATATCAGTAGCACACAAACATAAGTGACCCTAAGCTTCATGGATGGAGACCGCATCACCACGTGGCTTACAAATTTTTCTTGATGCCTTTCCCTCCGTATCAACATCAAATATCTGAGATAACTCTAGAAGGTGCATAAAACCATTAAAAAACATACTTCTCGAATATGTAGATACTACAATACCATGTTGCGGTGTTAGATGAGTACATGCTCACACCTATGGTCTCACCCTCCTTAACATATTCAATCACATGGAAGTGCGAGGACAATGCAAACCACTTCTTAGTCGCTGGATTGCACACAACATAACGAAACCCAACGCACTACTGCACTAGCATAGGGAAGAGCAAGGACAAGATGGGTTGTTCACCGGTGATACTGGTCAAGTGGTGTTTGTCTTTCCATCTACGATAGAAGAATCCAATGACAAACTAGGGCAACTCCTTATGGTACTTGAGTCCGAGATGAAGCTTTTCTAGAAGCGACAAACACACTTGCAACTGCACAAGGAGCAGGCGATGAGGCGGCGGACAGTGAGGACAAGGACATGGTTTGTGAGGATGGACACTTCGTTCCTCTTGTTGGGGAACTCCTCCATCATGAGTGTTGACGGTGGATATACCATGAAAATCCACATTCAAACACCGTCAACATGCCTCGGATTCAAGGAAGAACAAGCATATCATGAACATATTTTATCAATAACTAGTTCCACTTGTACTCTTAGCTTGTGAATACAGGGAAGATCAAAACAGGACAAAATACAGCAGCTGGAGCTCACATATGTGGTTTGGCCGACCCACATATGGAGGCACCAGATCATCACACATCAAGAAATGACATAAGGAAGCGGATAGAAGAGAGTGGAGCACCTAGAGGGCCCACATTGGGTTCGGCCGACCCACATGTGGGGCTCACCAGGGCTCTGCTGACATGGCACAATCCGTGTGACACTCCACCCAGCTCATTTCCACCTTTGGATCAAAGGTGTGTTTCCATTCAACGGTGGAAGATCAAGGCACATGGATCAAGGCGTGAACTGATGAGTACCAACAAATCAAGTACACAGCCATGCTCTATGACTGGTAGGGACAACACCTGACTGGGCCCACCTGTCATAGGGGGTCAGCCGACCCCCCTGGTGCCCAGCCAGGTCGGTTGGCCTCCACCGCCTTCTTGCATGCACCCCACGTGCTGGATTCACCAACGCCGTTCATTCTAAGGCGGTTTAAGGTCGGTTCATCCAAGGGTGGAGAGGCAAGGAGCACACGGATCGTTGACGTGGCACCTCTCCATCCTCCCCTATAGATAGAGGCTGCCATCACCCTCTTCAAGACACACAAGATACACAAGAGACAAGGGAAACTCCATTCTTTAGTGGTAGTATTAGTTTAGTGTGGGAGTTAGAGTCGAGTCGAGCTACGCTCGGGGTCTCCGGAGTCGTCTGCTGGAGAGTCTGGTATAACTCTTGTACCTTTCCTTCTATAAGACTTTACTTTTATCAATATATCATCTTTACTTTACTTTACTAAGTCTTTACTTAGTGCTTTACTATTCATTATAGTATTGTTATGTCTTGTCTTGCCTTATAGTTGATTTACACTAGATTGTGATCCTATAACCAGCTCACGTGTGTAGTTTATTGCCTGTCATAGGGTGCTTTAGCTGTTTGGTACTCAGCTAGAGTAGTGAGAATTAGTGTAAGCGTGGTGCTTAGGCTAGATCTTACCCTTGAATGCCGCTTATCGCACGGATTGTTAGTGGGTGCTAGCAGGTGGTGACAGCCCTGTCTAGTCTTAGTATCCCTCCACGTGTTTTAGACAAGTTTTTAAAAGGTAGGCTCTCATAAGAGAGTAGGCGCTTCGGGTAGAGGTTATATCCTCTATTGTTTCGCACTACCCCCTGCACACCAGAAGTAAGGTAGCTGTCTTGGTGTAATTCATTCATTTGATAAGATAGTTCACAAGAGTAAAGTAAGAGTCATAGGAGTCTTATACTCACTCGTTGTCCTTCCACCTAGCTATACTCTACTAGTTATCCTAAAACCTTATCGTGTCTTTATGTCATTACCCTTTCCTCTATTTATCGATTTACCCCCCTATCACTAGATGATACTAAGTTGTTATAGACTTAAGGATCTCTCTCTTTTATTAATTGTTCCTAGCAACCGCTTTTCCTTAGGATAAAATAAATAACGATACCTTGAAATACTCCCGGGTGAAGTGCTACAGCGGTATATTCTGTGCGCTTGCGGAATTATCCAATAGACATAAGAAATACCCCTCAGGGCACTTCTGGCGCCATTATCAGAGATAGCCTAACACCCTATCTCTGGTGGTTGCGCTAAGAAGTGTCAACAATGAGTTCATGACAAGGATCCAATCTTAAAGCCTTCTCCCAATGCCGCTGCTGACAACAAAGGATCAGAGATGTAGGAGCACCTCACAAAACTTGCACCACCATCTCAACGAGGTGCTTTATCTACCATCTTGCACCTCTGATGGTCGAGCAATGTAGATCTGCATCTCGACCCTCAAAGGTGCAAGATGAAATATAAAGCACCAATCTTGAAGGCCTTCTCCCAACGCTGCTGCTGCTGGGTAAGATTGATACATGAGTTTTGATGTGTGTGCCATACATTTTTTCAAGAAAAAAGCTAATGGAAATGGAAAGATGACAATATGTCAAATGAATAACATGTAGGGTACATAAGTATTTGTCATCTAGTCTACCAAATGGTGCGATCTGTGGATGATGGGAATGGTGAAAAGGATGATGCAAAGCACATCAAGAAGCATTGGAAAAAGAACGGAAAAGTTAGAGATTGTGCTGAAAAGAATGAGGACAAATCGACCCAGAAAAAGCAAAGGCTTGAGTGGTCTAGTCAGCGACATTCAAGTTTTGTTTAATTTGTTTTCTATTTTGAATTTGAGTTTAAGAAAAGCCGTACTATCAAGGGGGACTTAAAGACACTTTGTTAAAGTGTGCAACCAAGTGCTCATATTCTGACCAAAACATCCTCACACCCCAGCCAAAACAGCCAAACAATCAATTCCTCGCTATCTCTGTTTTGGCCAGGGCGGCATATTTGAGACTCCCATCCTCCCCCCCCCCCCCCCCCCCCCCCCACGTCGCCTATCTGGTCTGTCAGAGATTTATTATAAACTAGGCAATGTCAGATTGATCAATATGCTATTAGTGATCATGTGAATAATAACGATGAACTACTTTGGGGAGCAAGCGAGGCACAAAATGGAGCCAGTTATGACATAGATGAATCTTTGGTCTGACAGTTAAAAAAAATATGAACCTTTCTCGTTGTTCTTAGGGATCTTTTCTTAGTTCCTTGGGATCATAAACTAGGTAATGTCAGATGGATATAAGTTTGGACTATGTGTTTTGGATAGCCATATAATTACTGTTATTTCCTTGAAATATGGGTAGCCCCAATCTACATGCATGAAACAGAGAAAAAGTGTTGATATAGCGCGCACTGGTCCTTGCTGAGCACAACAGAAGAAGTACAGTTAAAAAAACAGAAACTGCGCCAAGACTGCCTTGGTCCGCTGGCCAGAGGCCTGCACGATCAGTGGATCACTGCTCCAGCGTGGGTACGCACCTGCACCTCCCCTTCGTAATTGATTATTATTAAGGGAGCTTGCTTTGTGTAAGATTTAGCGGTTTCTGATGCTTAGTGCATAACTTATTGATTTTTTTCACCTTCTGTTAACTTGCACTGATGATCATCATGTGTAAGAATACAAATTCCTTTTTTGTAATTATTTTTTCTATGGATCCAAATATTTATTTTCCCTGACTGTAACAGCAATGGCCTTGTCAGGAAGATGTTTCCGCCATGTCCTGATGATACTGATCAATCCACCCCTGAATGATGTCAACTTCTTGTCTCCTTTGTTCTATAACCCAGTCTGGATCACCCTTTGTTGAAGATCTGAAGTCTAAATGATGAGCACCTGATCACCGTTAAAAATAACCGCCAATAAGTGAATCATGGAAAAAAGTCACCACTAGAGTCTTACAGTTTCTTTTCTGCAAATTTTTGCTCACCTTTCTCTGTGACAAGGGCAATGATACTGGATGAGATGTTTTTGAGCACCCTGTTTGCAACACAAAGGAAAGGCATTACAGATACTCCAGTGCATATGTATCTGAAAGACTAAAACTATGCTGATGAATGATGGACAATAAAGAAATGATCAGATAGACTTGCCCGCCTCGACTCCACGGGTCTCGCATTCCATTAGAGAAGATGATGTTGCTCCCAAACCTCTTGAGCACCTTATCAATTTTCTGCAGAAAATTGTACAATGAAGAACCAGATGAGCATTTGATACGTACAAGCAATTGTTTCCACTTATGGTCCATTTCTGCAAACTGAAATTCTGAAACAACACTTACATATCCACCGTATTCAGTTGTGATCCAATGCGGTCTCGGTCGAACCCCCCAGCTCTGCAAACATTCATCGGACCTTTCATCATAGCTGAAGGTGGATGGCGGGAACATGCTCTCGTTGGAGACCGTCATGGGCATGATCATCTCTGTGCAAGCCTGCACGTACAGGAGTATGTTAAAGCATCTCTAAAGCCTTTCTAAATCTTACTCTCTAAATCATACTTTCTATATCTTTTCACTCTCCAACAATTTTCTATATGTCAGTGCATACTTTATAGAGCCATTTTCGTCTTCTATTTTTTCCTAGCAAAAAATTCGAAATATCTATATTCCTAGCATTTAGGAAGAATTTATAGAGTCTCTTGGAGTTGCTCTTACAATCTCAGATTCTCATTATTGTCACCATTCATTAACATGGTATTACTTGTCTCTCAGGTTTTACCTGCCATTGCCAGCCATCGAGGCCATGCGGGTCGTCTTCATCCTCTATCTTATTGCAAGTCTGGTCTCCTGTGTAGTTGTAATACAAGCTCGCTGCTGCGAATGCCTTCTCGAGGATGTCTGCGCCTGCGGGAAACCCATCGATGATCTTGCACATCTGCAGTTATTTTCATGTGAAACTTCATGATGGGTAAACTGAAGTGCAGATTCTTGTTATAATGATACAGTGTTCTGTTTGGCAGACAGTTCTGAAACAAATGTTCAGAAGAACTGAAGAATAGTTCGTGTGGCGATTTAATTTGGTTGACATGTGGGTAAAATGGATAACCTCCTTGACTGGGTAGGCAGGCAGATTCTCCAGGAAATTGGCTGGGGTCGGATAGTCCACCATGGCAGTGTAAGTGAATGCTGTCCACAGCCAGTTTCGGATTGAATAAGCGTACTTCACTGTCCTGAAAATTGAGTGAAGGGAAAAATAATAATTTGAGCTGTACTGTACTTAAGGTATCCTTAATGCCACCAAAAAAACAAAATAAATGATTAGCGATCATCAGTCCATCGGTTTAGCTTAGCATCCTTGCAAGATGAATTATAAAGCCACTAGAAAACCTATAGCTGCTTGCGTAAACATGAGAAGATTGCAAACAACTATTTATTTTCCTGCTGTGTATACTGTCCATCCCTTGATTACTGCCTGCAAGTCATCTCATTTCTTGCCTAAATGTTTGACTAATGCTCAACTTACGTGCAGTTCATGCAACGCAATTCATTACTCAAGCATCACTTGCACGCAGCAATTAAAATTGATAATTCTGCTTAACGAGCTTACTTGCAGGCTCTGAAAAGTTTGCTAAGTTCCAGAAGTCCTTTGTCTGTGGACCCCCTCTCGTCAAGGACATCCCAGGTTCCCTTGATGACACTGAAGCAGTTCAGGCTCTCAGACTGCAAACATTGGTTGCAAGCTACAGTCAGTCAACATGTGAAGAAGGAAAATGCCAATTTGTTGCGGATTAGTACAATGACGAAAAAGCATATTAATCTGACAAAGATGCCACCAGCACTCCAGCAGGAGAGCTACTTGGGTTGCTTTTTTTACCTTACTGATGCACGGCAAGCTAGAAAAAGGCAGCTTCCTTTTAAGAAAAACACTCAGGTGTTTCAAAAATAAAAGTTGTCTAAACTGCAACACAACTTTCAAGTAGACCGAAACGAGATTTGCAATCACCTATTGCTAGTAAACGTGGGAAGTTATGTGACTCAGATAAGCCTAACAAGGCACAGTTTGAGTATCGCAATCGAGCTAATAAAACACTGAACTATCAGTCTTGACTCATCAGGACCTGATATAGGAGCATTATTGGCATGCACCATTTCAACCATAGAATTAATTTTCCTGTTCGTAAGCAATACAGGGACAACTGGGAAGGAGCAAGGTGTCAAGTGTAGGTGCAGCTAACCAGCTGAAAACGCTGAGCGCTCACTGGTCCTTTAGCCGCCTGCAGGAAAGACCGAAAGACGTGCTAACCGACGTGTCCTCACATGAGACTACAGCTATTGATTGATTCAGAGCCAGCACCACAGGCTAGCAGAGTACTGGTTTCCTGGAGACCTGGGCACACACACACAGGTCAAAAGATGTCGAGTTTGCCTTGCCGTACGCTATCCGGGACAATTGTGAAGATATTTTGATCAAATTTTGTCGTCGATACAACTGGGAAGCTGTCACTGAACCCAGCAAGAACAAATTCCAATCTTTAAACCCTACATAGAAAAGCATATGTAATTTTATTTGTTACCTTGAAGTCCTGTGAGACGGCGTCGTAGAAGCTGCTCCATGGTGTTATGTAGTCGAACTGCAGGATTGGCGCAGAGGAGGCTACGGCGCCAATGGTGACGTGGGGGTACTTTAGCCTGAACCAGGAAGCCAACACTGCAAACAAAGCGGCGAGCATCAGTGTGAGGCACAACCATATAAACAAACGAGAGTTATTAGTTTAAGTATCCCATCAACACGTCCTAATCAGACACACAACAGGACAACACATCGCCATCAGCTTATATATTTTACTACTTAAATAAACAGCAGATCATTGATCTTCGTGGAATAATTTAATTAACAGATCCAGATCAACGTCGCAGGGAAACATGACAAGTACATGTTCATCATGTGCATTCCTGGCTACTGTGGTGCCCGATCAAGAATGGTGTGAAGCTCGGCCAACTTACTTCCGCCGTATGAGCCACCGAAGACGATGACGGGTGCGGCCTCGGCAGAGAGGTTCTGCTTGAGGCTTCTGATGAGGATGGCGAAGTCGGCGAGCGCCTGCGTGGACGTCAGGTAGCCCAGCGTCTCGGCCGACTTGTAGGAGTCGTTCCCGAAAGGCTTCGACTCCCCGTAGAACCGGTGCTGTTCATCAATAATGGCAAAATTTGCCAAATTGGCAATGGAGAAACGGTTTCATCAAAGCTCAGTAAGGAAAAGCAAGTGCTTGACGAGTGTGTCGTCAGTGTGGTTTTTTTTTGTGACGGGTTTCTTTCTTCTTCTTCCAGCTCCTTGTAGTTGTAGTATATGACAAGAGCAATGCTAACGTCAGGAAAAGAATATGTCAGGTCAGTGTTATCGACAGCTAGCGAAACCGTCCTTGGGTTGATGTGTGAACTGTGGAACCGAAGGTTTTTTACTGTGTTAGTATCTTATCAGCATTCCAATCAAACACTGGACGGCAATTCAAAAGCCTTGAAGAAAAAAATGTTCATGCTCGCTAATTCACCTCAGATTACGACACTAGTGGTTTCTATTCTAAGTAAGCAACCATGGTTACATGCAAGTTGCTAGCTGGTACGGTACCTCGATGAAGACGAGGAGGGCGCCGAAGTTGGGCGCGATGTCGAACATGAACCCCGTGTTGGTGGCGAACCACTCGATGTCGCCCTCGTTGCCGGTGTACACGAACAGCGGCCCGGCGGCGGCGCCATCGCCGGCGCTGGGCCTCCGCCAGAAGGTGTCGTTGACGAGGTACTTCTGATAGAACACCGTCGACGCGTTGGGCGTGAAGGTGAAGTGGTCCAGCTCCTGAGGAAAGTAGTGCGTCGTGAACGGCTGCAACGTGCTGTTGGTGCCATCGGCGGCCGCGGCGACTAGCTCGACTGCCATCCCTCCTCCTGCTGCTGCGGAGCTTCAGAGCTTGCAGGTGCAGCGGAGTGACAGCAGAAGGCTTGGGGTTGGAGGACGACCGCGCTGCTGACGCGAGGAGTAGCAGGAAGCAGGCGAGCAGAGGAGGGGCTGACGACGATGACCGGGCACCTGCTGGTGTCGCCATTGTTTGCTGCGCTCTCTCTCTCGTTAGTCAGTCGTCGCTCTTGCTCTTGCTCTTGGTGGGGATTTTTAAAAGAGGAGGAAGGCGCACGGGCGGAGGAGGAGGGCGGGTGAGTCAGTCTCAGTCAGACGAGGCGTCGCAAACTTGCTGACGACGATTTTGCCTTGTGGATTGAGAGAGACATTATTGAGCAGATGTTTGTTACTTATCTCTTTGTGGATTGAGGTTGTGTGACACGAGCAAAGTTTGGGGAATTTTGTGGCGGTTTTGCTATCGTCTTGCCCTGATTTGGCACGTCGAAACGGTTGTCCATCGCCGGCGGGCGGAGGTTTCGAGCTTGGGCCGTGTCGCCTTGTTCTTGCTCGATCACGCCGCGCTTGTGTCCAAATCGAAATGATTCCGTAGTCCTGTGCGCCTTTGCTTTTTTTAAAAAGGTACGGGGAGTACTACAGAACGAAATGCACTATGTCGAGGCAAAGTGCTACGTGTCGTCCTAGTTTGTAATGACACTTTAAAAGGACCGTGGGCCAATGGAATCGATAAGGTGCGTTCGTTTTCACATCCAACGGCCGAGAACACGTCGTTTACGCGTATATTATTTCATTATAGGAGGGAAGGGAACCGACGGCCGAGAATAACAACCGTGAGCACGCACGCCGTCAGGCCCGTACATTAGCAAGTGCAGAGTGGGCGACTGTTCAGGGCCTCCAAAATTATAGGGACTCTATTCCAGAAAAAAAAAAAATTATAGGGCCTCCAAATTGAACATGACACTAAGTAGTAATTAACGGCTAGGCTGTAATCAATAATTTGTTAATTGTAATACGTACTGGCCTAACATGAGGCCCATAGCATCCGCCATTCTGAACCTACCAGCCTGCTTGGCCATACATACTTTCACTTTCATGCCGCAAATTAGATCGTCGCGTCGTTGCTAGAGGCCTAGAGCTGCAGCACGCCAGGCCGAGTACCAGCGTCGCCGACACGTCGTCGGCAGTTCAGCGCCGTGGCGACCGCGCCATCATCGCCAGATACTATTCCGTCGTTCGCCAATTCACCGAGAGTCAAGACGTTAGCAATTCGGTACGCAATTTTGCATAGGGCTTTGGGTTTTCATTCCCAATTGTTTAAGGTAGTGTTGAAAAGCAAAAAAAAAAAAACTTTTGCATTATAATTAATCAGGGTCTTATATTATTTGTTATATTATTTGCTTATAAATTTTAGGGCCACACATCACGCATTTCGTTCAGGGTCTTCTAAATCGTAGGTACGGCCCTGACGTCGTGCCCCCTCTCACTGCCTGTAGTCAGTTCAGCGATGGCACCCGTAAGGCTATCTCCAACAATAGACCTATATGGACACCCATATGCAAAATGGGTCTCTGACACTACTATTTTAGCCTCCAACAAACTACCCATATGAGAGACCTATTTTGATGTCCTGAGAGGCATAATCCAAATCTGGGTCTTCTCTCTCCTGAAAACTCATTTGCAGAAAGAATTTTTTTTGAATGTTATTGTTGGAGAAAATTAAAAATAGACATTGAATCCGCAACTCGAAGTTGGAGATAGTAAGTGACGAGAACTGGCGGCGCGCATGCATCCTTGTCGTAGGAGCTGAGCTGGTAGAAGTAGAAAACTCACTGCGCTGCATGCGCATGCGTCTGCACTAGTACAGTCTGCTGGAACAGTGTACGTAACAACGACGGCGATGAGACAACACCCAATGTGTATGGCGCTGCGCGACTGGCCCGTAGCATCACCAAAACCGGCCATTCCTACCAAGACCAGCCGTAGAACAGAATAGTCTTCGCTGATAGTGGAAGGCGCGATGGTTCCTTCTGGTCTGGGAGCGCGTGCGCTGGGGCATGGCATGGGCCAAGCGTTTGGGTGCAAGAAAAGTGTTTGTCCCTGTTGATTTGTTGAAGATAGCAGTAGTGTCGTCCGCCGGTCCCCAGGAAAAGCAGGGGAGACGATCGACGTCAACGCTGCTGCAAGAGCGCGAGCAGACATTCGCTCCGGGGAGATGCCGAGATGGGCCTCGTTTTGGTTTTGACCCCGCCAAATCCAGTGGTGGAGCGCCGGGAATCCTCGCGGGTCCACTGCTGTAGCCGGTGTCCAATCCGATAAACACCAGTGCGGCACACGTCAAAGGTAGGTTGGGCGATTACATCCTCTGCGTGCGGCGGTATTCGCCTGCGATTTTGAGTGTGACTGGAATCTGGAACTGCCGGACAGGACTGATTGGGTACATCACTTGATTGCCTGTGCTAAGTGCTCGGACTTGGACCGTGCCATTTTATGGTGGGCCGTGGTATGGTTATTTAGCACGACCCAAAGCACGGCACAGCGTGAAATATTTCATGCTATTCCGGCACGACCCGAACACGAGAGCTATACCGTGCCTAGAATCTTAGCACGATGGGCTGCGTGGTCCGGCCTAAACGTTGGGCTGTGTTTAGACCGGCACGACACGACATTGGCACGTAAGCATATTTACATTGAACATTGCATTTTTCTAGATTTTAGAATATTACCTCTCATCTAACTCTTCAATATATTATGAAAATCATTTAAACTTTTATAGAAAGTCGTACACTCACAAAATATATGTTTTATATCATGAATAATAAAAAAAAACTAGTAGAGATATCGTGAGGGCCGTGCTTGGACCGGCACGACTCGAAGGCGTGCCAGGCGTGCCACGGGCCGTGGTTGGGCCAAAAAAAATTATCGTGCCATAGGCACGGCCCGATGTGCCTTACGTGCTTAAAGGACACTGACCCGAAACAGCACGAAGTACAAGAGGGCCGTGCTGTGTCGGCCCAGCCCAGCCCAAGTCCCACCTTAACATATATACCTTGACTTGCTTGCATTGTTGGGCCGATGGGCCAAAAACCGAAGAGTCACTCCTAGGCTACTTGGGCCATAACTAGGGAAATAACCCTTGGTGGCCCTAGTGCTGGGTCCGCCCCTGCTTCCTGACACCGTCAATCTACGTTTGTGTGTTATGTCCTCTCCTTTCTTCCTCCTTTGTCTCTGAGCTCCACTCTAATTTGAGTTGGGAATTTGGGATCTGGCCACGTTGCACAGCACCCCTATTGTCCAAGCTACTACTAGTCGGGCTACACCAAGAGGCCACTTCACAGCGCCGTCAGTTAGGCCTACGATGCTATTCAAGCCCTCCCCCCCCCCCTCCCTCTTTGTGGCCATCAATCAAGTCATGCTAGAGGGATCTTTCGCCTCGCCGCAAGTTGGGCCACATTAGGTAGTCCCCTTCACTCTGCCACTAGCTAGCCCTCTATCCCCTACCCTTTTTTGTGATCTCTTTCCCTTCTTTAGGCAAGCTGCCATGGCTTTCTCCTTTGATGTGTGCGGTCGAGACCTAGAGGCCGCGAATGGTAGCTAAGAGGTCTGAAAAACACTGCTCCTCATCACTAGTACAGAAAAGATTTTTAGAAACATCTTCGCTTTGTATCAGAGGCGGTTAACCTAGCAAACCGCTTCTAACCGCATCCGGGAGCACTGTAGCATTGTAACCGCCTCTGTTGAACCACAGGGGCGGTTAAATTAAGCAACCCACCCCTGAAAATAAATACATCATCAGACGCGGTTCTAGTACATTAACCGCCTCTGATGGTCTTATTTTTAGGGACGGTTCCATTAAGAAAACCGCCTCTAAAAATAATTACATTCAGAGGCAGTTCTAGTACGAGAACAGCCTCTAAATATTCATTTTCAAAGGCAGTTGACATAATACAAGCCATCTCTAAAAATAGATGCCCCTCAGAAGCAGTGCTCGTACGAGAATCACATCTAAATATCCATTTCTAGAGGCGGTCCTTAAAGGAGCCACCCTAGAAATGATTCTATAATTGACTCTTTCTTCCTCCTCGAGACAGTGCTGACCAAACTGCTCGACTCACTTGGAGGGCGAGAAATCGTAAAAATAGACGGGGTAGGGTTCTGCACTTGAACCTCTGACGGAGTTGGGTTTGAGAGGTGAGTTTGTGGCATCCTTTTAACACTTTTAATTGGTTTACATGTATATACATTTCTTAATTTCAGTACGAGCTAGATTGGGTGGAGACATAGAGATCGAGACATGCATGCATGGTGTTTGATTTAATAACTGCAAGCAATTTTTAGACACTATTTTTTTACCTTGATGCAAACATATACTATTTGTTTTTGTAGGAGTATACATATAGACCAGTCATGGATGTACAAAGAAAAAAGTCATAAAGGTTCCTACATACAAGCTGTGAATGGTTTCATTGAAGTTGTTAAAAGACACGCTTTAATTAAGCAGACCAAGGATACCTATTGTTCATGTTGTGACTGTCAGAACCATATAATATGCCAAGATCCAAATACTATAAGATCACACTTGGTAAGAAGAGGTTTCATAGAGAACTACAAGATTTGGGATCATCATGGTGAGAGAAATAGAGAATCAACAGTCAACACCGGAGCATTAGATGCACCAGAATTAAGGGAGATGACAATGGCCATCTTATCAGCATGCATGATGGTATACCAGATGATGACGCTTGCAAGAGAATGAGGTGGTGGTGGCCAGTAGGAGGATGATGGTGAACACAACGAAGATGAAGAAGACGATGACTATCTGGAAGAAATGTTGCGCAACATAGGACAAGAATTGCTATTGAAAAAAAGGGCTAGATAGCTTGGAGACGGTGCGGAAGGCGAGGAAAGAACATATGTACCTGGAGGAAAAAAGGTTGTGAGAAAAGGTGGTCGAAGCTGCGTTTTTTGCTGGACATGTTGATAATGAAGACTACACATTGATGGTCCGATAAGAGCTTCAATGACCTATTGACTAAAACAGCTGAGGTGCTTCCCAAACCAAACTTTGTGCCCGCCAACACATATCAAGTAAAGAAGCTTATCTGTCCACACACACATAATACATAGGATCAACTCATCCAAAGAATCTACAACGAACCGGTTCGTCGTACCTCATCTCTAAACCAAATGCAATCCTCATCCCTAAACCAAATGCAATCTTAGTCCATATCATTTCTCTTTCTACAGAAAGAACTTCGGAGGCAGAGTGTGGATCTAAGGTTGGATATGACACATCTAATAGTAAGAGTTATGTATACCACTTTTGAATGCCATCTCATCTTGTATGTCCACATGTAAGAGTCATGTAAGGGTGTTCCCAATGTATCATCAAAAGATTTCTGCTTCTCTTTTCTTCACATGACATCTAATACTAGATTTGAACCGATTATTGGAGGTGTTCTAATACTAATTTCGAACTAGCCATTGAATATATGCCAAGTGAAAGCTATTTTATTTATCTATTCATGTCCAGCATGGGATCCGTGGAGCCATGGGCAGGATTGGCCCACCACTGGTGTCAATGATCCCAACCTTTGACCTAGAACAGCAAAAGCGACAAAGTTTAGAACAACAACGCATGAGCTGCTCAGCTCAAAGATACTCCAAAATCTAAATCCGCAAATATATTTCTGACAGGATCCGCGCCGTACATCCTTGCAGAAATAAATAAACATGATTAAAAACCAATCCCGTTTCATGTCAAGACATAGACACCGGCGCGGCTAAATCACGAAGGATCACCTGATGGAAATCAAGCCATCAATTCTCCGACACGATATAATTTCCTTTTTAAGAAAAAAAAATAATCACGCAAGCCGAGCTCAATCATGACTCATGCGCGCGAACGAAAATGGAAATTCATGCGCGCGAACGAAAATGGAATCTTGGCTCTGACGTCATGATACGAAATACGAGAAAACAAAATACATTTACTTTAAATTGATATAACTTTTAAATGATGAATCCATTTTCAATTTCGTCTGAACCTATGGGTTCTACGTAATGAGACGAACAGAAGTAGATCTGACTTGCATATGTTTTGAAAAAATTCATTCTAACAACAACTTATATTCACTCACTTGTAACATATAACTTATATAAAAAAGTTATAAAACATAACTTATGTAAAGAGTTATTAAACACAAAGTAACAAATTAGCTTATAACTTATGCTAAAATTTGGAATCACAAAAAAATTTTGAACCCAAAGAAAAGAATTAACTTATAATATAATTTAGATACACAAAAACTATGGGATATATAACTTATATATAAAGTTATCAAACACAACTTGTATATATAAGTTATATTGTATATTATAAATTAATTTACATAAATTGTGGCTAAAAATAAAATTATTTAAAATATATATAAGTGGGGTATAATTTTATTTGCCTTGTCGTATAAACTCACTGATCCAGATAAACTAAAAATAGATTATAACATTATAAAGTAAGAGTATTATTTTTTTTCTTGGTCTTTGTCAGCAGTCACATCATAGCCTGTCAAACCAAATTTCAGAAGTGCCACATCAGAGAGACGAAAAATGAAAGAGGAACGGTGAAAAAAGAAGAAGAAAACAACAGTTACATCGTGTCGCACGTCGATCTAATTGTGTCTGGTTGAGCGTTCACCAGTTTCGAAACGCGCGGACGACCGCCGAAAGGAATTTTGGCATAGACACCCAGACATGCCGTTGTCGGATACGCTCGTCACAGCAGCTCCGTCCCCGACTCTCCGTGCCGCGGAGTTGTGTTTGCAGACAAGAGAGATGCGCCGGCGCTGCTGCTGAGCTGTGCAACCAACCGGTCAGTCAGTGGTGCCCTGCCACTTGCCAGCCAGGCAGCCACCACGTTGCGGCACAGTTCTGGCCACTGACAGTTGACGCACCAGCAGCTGCATCCACACATACCACCGTCCCATACTCGAGGCTCCAGGTACCGGAATATCGGACACTTGATGCATGTGTGAAACACACGCAACTCACAAGATACGTTCTCTTGACATGACTTGGTACCTAGGGGCGTGTTTGGAACGCTCCATCTGCCTGGCCTGGCCGACTGGTCTAGCTGTGGTCAACTGGAGCCGGTTCCAAATAGGATAAGTGCTCGTATTTGTTTACTAGTTTAAACAAATCCGGTTCGACTAAAACCGTGTTTGGTTTCTAACTCAGATAGATATGCCTACTCTGCACTGAAGATGTGGTAGTCTTACTACCGCACTTCCACCTCACTCAACTTGTTGACATTTTATCGAGCACCTTGCTCGCATGGCATGAGTGCGCCGTCACCGCCGTCTCTTCCTCCGCCGGCACGAATCTAGTCATCAACGCCGACACTGGATCGCCCGAGGTCATGGTGTGCTGCTCCTGGCTGCTAGTGTTGCTGGTCCTGTTGCTGCTGGTCTCCAGTGCTGCTGGTGAGGGCTTGCCTGCTCGCCGGTGAAGGCTCGTGTGGGCGAGGATGAGACGCCGGACAAGGGCTTGCGACGGTGAGGGGCGTTGGCAGGGTCTCGCGTCGGCGAGGACGGAGCGCCTACCGAATCTCGCTTCGGCGATACGGGGCGCCGGTGGGGCCTCGTATCGACGAGGACGGGGCGTCGGCGTGCTTTCTCGACGATGAGGATGGAGCGCCGGCCTTGGGGAGCCGACGAGCAAGTTGACATGAGCGGCGCGTCCAGGTCGCAGGTCCTGTTTCCCGTGGCAACAGCAGAGGTGGTGCTGACGGTCACGGCTGTCGTCCTGGTCAGTGTCACCCTGCACCAGGGCGGGGGCGAGCTCGGTGGATGAGGAGCAGAAGTCCTCGCCGGTTTGGAGGAGCGAGTCGTGAAGACAAGGAAGGTGGAGTTCAGAGGACGCAAGAGAGCAAGGTGGTGATTCCATGGCCCCCACACGGCTTAAAAAACGGCCACCCACCTCGTTTTTCTAGGGCTGGTTCAGAGCGCTTTGGATCCTGTGCGGACCGGACTCCGAGGTTGGGCCATGTGCATCAAACACAGAAGGTTGCACCTGGAGGGCATGAGCCACCTCTTGAGCCCGCTGGCAAACACGCCCTAGTAGACCCAATTCCGTACTCTGAAGTGATAGTATGATATACTATGAGCTTTTTTGTCAAGGTTCTCTCGGGCTCAGGCTCCGTGTTATAGTACCAGAGAAGCCATGAAACATGGTTTTTTCGCACTCTTAATTCATTTCACAAGAAGAGAGAAAAATGGTTCCTAGTGTTACTATATCTGCAGGTGCAGGAGCAACCGGAGGCACGACAAACTGTAAACCTATACAGCAAGGTAACTGCATTGCCAGCATTGGTTCTGTCGAGTCTCTTTCCAAGATCTACTTTCAAGTTTTATGGAGCGTTGTTTTTTTTTTTTCAAAACAGCTTTACCTCCACCATTGGAGCTGTTAGTGAAGCCGAAGAAAAAAATTATTACATTGGTGAAGCAGAGCTACACCAAAAAAGGGCTTATTGTTACTCTCACGACCTTTCATTCATCATTCGTCCAGGAGTGTTTAAGTTTTACAGTTTCTGATGAGAAGTGAATAACTGAATTGGGTTTTCGCCTTTTGTCATCAACTTGCCACTGTCCCTGTGATCGTCCTCTGCGTTATAAGGAAATTTTCCTTTCCCTCTTTTACATAGCCCAGATGTTACCTTGCTTGACTGTAGCACAGCAATAGCGCCATTAGGATACTTGCGCCATGTCTTGATGATACTGATCTATCCATCCCTGTATGTTCTCAACTTCTTGTCTTCTTTGTTCTGTAACCCAGTCTGGGTCATCCTTGGTTGCAGCTCTGAGGTCCAAATGGTGAGCACCTGACCATCGGGACAAGTAGCTACACATAAGTGAACTTTGAAAAAATGCCACTGTGATCTTACAACATTTTTCTTCCAGCAATTTTCTTGCTTACCTTTCTCCGTGACAAGGGCAACGATGCTGGACGAGATGTTTTTGAGCACCCTGGTTGCAACAGAATAGTAAACCATTACGGTGTGCCCACAGTTGTTATCTGACAGACTGAAAGGTCTGAAACCTCAATGACAATGATCAGACAATGATGAAACGGTCCAGATACACCTACGGACCTACCCCCCTCGACTATATGGGTCTCGCATTCCGTTGGAGAAGATGATGTTGCTGCCAAACCTCTTGAGCACCTCATCAATTTTCTGCAGGTTGTTAAGCAACGCAGCACCAGATGAGCAATTTACATATACCAGCAGTTGTTTCCACTGAGGGCTTATATTTATATGTACGCGCACTGAAATTCCGGAAACAACACTTACATATCCACCATATTCAGTGGTGATCCAATGTGGCCTGGGCCGAACCCCGAACATTTTGAAACAGTAATTGGACATGTCCTCGTAACTGAAGGTTGATGGTGGGAACATGCTCTCGTTTGAGGATGACATCGGCATGATCATCTCTGTGCAATACTAGACAGAAGTATGTCAATCTCTGGTTCTCAGTGTTGTCACTAACATTTTACTACTTGTCTTTCAGTTTATTGTTTATATATACCTGCCACCACCAGTAACGGAGGTCAAGAGAATGGGGGCTGCCTTCGTCCTCTATCTGGTTTGCAAGTCTGGTCTCCTGTGTAGTTATAGTACAAGCTCGCTGCTGCGAACACCTTTTCTAGGATGTCCGCATTTGCGGGGAACCCATTGATGATCTTGCACATCTGGATAGGTTTTCGTAGGAAATAATAACAAGTTCAGTACAACAGAAGTGCAGCTTTTGTTCAAGCAGATGGACAGAATGTGGTTAAAATGGAGAACCTCCTTGACGGGGTAGGCAGGCAGGAAATTGGCCGGTGTTGGATAGTCCGAAGCCACATTTCAATTGAATGAGCGTACTTCAGAGTCCTCAAATGGAGTGAAAAAAAAAATGCCACAAAATTAAGCTGTAGCAGACTGGTCTACCATCCCATGCTCATGCAAGGGCTAGTAATTTTAAGATGCATAAATGTTACAAGTTCATGAATAAATGTTATAAGTGGGTAATTTAACATCATATATAGCAGGCTTACATTTTGTAGATAATGCGGATTTAGTGGCTGCTGTATGTTATTTGCAATAATTGCACAGATGCATAATTTAGATGCAAATTGGGGTTTGAACTAAATTTGGATTTTTTTTTCATAACGTCATATGCAGCTAATTTAGATGAAGATTCAGTGTTTCTTTAGGTTATCTTGCTACTAGTGAGTCTTCTTTTGGAGTCTTCATATTAATTCTCAGGGTACACAATAGAGAAATGGAAAAAGTCGCTATATACTGTTGAGTATTTGAAAGCCCATATTTGGTTTTGAATAATTGATGAAACCTAGTTTGCTAATATTTGCTCTAAGTGTTTCATGAGATGACTTAGCAAACAACAAGATGGAGCAAGGTGACCGGGTTGGTTAAGGCCGCAAGTGAGAGGCTATGACGGCGTCCATGAAATTGGTGTAAGTCCTCAAGAAGGAGTCCAAAAGATTCATCTATGGAAGGGAAGGAAAAGTGAGAAAAGCTAAGAGATCAAGACAAAGGTATAACTTGTAGGAGCTCTTTTGCTTTTGGTGATCAAGACTCTATACAGAGAGTGATCACGTTTTGGATGGATAGTCGTACTATTAAGAATGAGAACTCGTTTGTGAAATACGGTTGTCAAAGTGCCACTAGATGCTTATACTTGTTGCATATGCATGTAAATGCTAGTGAGTACTAACAAAACCCGTGAAAAACACTTTGAAAATGCTAACGCACGGGCACTAAGGTGTGAGACACTTTTGAGTGTTAGCACATTTAGAAACGGGGGTGAAGTTTGAGAGATAGAGAAGGGTTTGGGAGGATTCGGTGATTTTAGGTGATGTCTCTATGGAGAAACATGCACCGGACACTGAGCCGTGAGCACCAGACGCTAGATCGGGCGTCCGGTGGCTAACCCTAACTAAGACTGTGTTGTGCAGAGTGCATCGGACGCTGAGTGTGTCCGGTGGGGGTGCACCAGACGCGTTCTGGTGTGAACCCCGCGCTCTCGGGTCAGTTCGGTAAAGTCTTTCACTGGACGCAAAAATTTTATCACCTGGACGCGCGGTGAACACTATTCACACGTCCGGTGTAACTGACTGAGCACACAACGGAGAGCCGTTAGAGCGGGGACGTTGAGGAGTGTCCGGTGAGCAAATTTGCTCTTTAGAACCGCACCGGACACTAGCGTCCGAGCGTCCGGTGTGACGACGAAACGCGTCCGGTGGTTGGGTGCACAGCGGGCGAATTTCAAATGGCTAGTACACGTGTCACGCAGCGATACACTGGACGCTGAGCTTCCCGCGTCCCGTGCTACTATTCGAGCGTCCGGTGCCCTCGTAAGCTTTGTGTAACGGTTGGTTTTTGGAGTGGGGGCTATATAAAGTTTGAGGGGCGGGCTTGTGCTCTCTCTCTCTTGGCTCTTTTCATTCATTCTACAAGCTAGTGAGCCTCGCACTCCTCTATCACACATCCTAGTTGATTGCAACATCAATTTGGTGAGATGGAGAGCATCAAGTGCATTGCTTGAGTGTGTTCATCTAGAGGCACTTAGTGATTGAATTTTACGGTGGGTTTTCTTATTACTCTTGAAGTTTACCGACTCCTAGATGGTTTGGAGCTACGAGGATCGTTGAGGGGAGTTATTGATTGTCTCCGCCTTTGATCGATGAAGTTGTGAGGGGTTCTTGAACCTTTCCCGTGGAAGATCACAATTGGATACTCTAGTGGATTGTGCGTACCTTGTGGATCCTCATCTTGTGTTGGTTGTGCGGCACCCTTGAGAATGGTTTTGGCGTATGATGCCAATTAGCGCGTGAACCTCCAAGTAGGTGTATCGTTACAACGAGGACGTAGCTTGCCGGCAAGTAAGTGAATCTCGGTAAAAATTCTTGTGTCAACTCTGTTTACTGAGGATTTGATTTGTATTGATTGATTAGTTTATTATCTCAACACCGGCTGTATAGAAATCACCTCTCTACTCTTTACCCTCTTGTATTTACTTTTGTGTAGCTCTCTTTTGTAGTTGCTCGCCTAAGAGTAGAGTAAAATAGTGCCTTAGCTTCTTGTTTGTGAACTTAGAGACAATAGCCTAGAACGGTTAGGTGGCTTGCAACATTTTGTGTAGGCTAGCGCAAAATTCGCTTCGTCGTTTAATTTACTAACCTCTTATCTTAAGTGTTGTTTGTAAAATTTTTATAGGCTATTCATCCCCCTCTAGCCATTTAGTACCTTTCAGTACTGACTT
The DNA here is from genome assembly GCA_038502445.1 of Eremochloa ophiuroides. Lineage (NCBI taxonomy): Eukaryota > Viridiplantae > Streptophyta > Magnoliopsida > Poales > Poaceae > Eremochloa > Eremochloa ophiuroides. Next base: position 97,304,289 of record JAHLJS010000003.1, read on the forward strand.
GGAATAATCAATGATTTACAAATTGAACTTATAGGAGATCTTGAAATAATCTGAATCTTCATTTTTGATGATCACAGCTGTTGAATCTATCTGTTTTCTAAAAAATGTTGACCTCTATCGTTATGGAAAGTAGTCTAAAGTAGTCCCTTAATAAGTCTATATATTGTTACCCAACTCTATTATTATAAAATTAACCTAACTAATTACTTAAATATTCATCTACACTATCCATCTAAGCCATTATGTAAAATATACTAAGGTAACTCGCGATATTTCAGTCTAAATTACCTACCTCTTCCACATAAAAAGTAAATCCTGGCTTCGAAATTACTTGCTTCTAACATTAAAAAATCCCAAATTACTCATATATATAGACCTTATTAGATAAAGACCTATGTATACACGCATAATGTGTGTCACCATGCGTACCACGTATCCATATATGCAGGAAGTGAGGAACATATCCATTTTCATTTTAAATATATACTAGCTCAGGATATGAAGGTGCACTAAAAACATAAATGTTGGCAATCAACATCTATCACAACCATAAAGAGATTATGAACGAAAGAGAGAGGAAAATATGTAATTGTGATTAGTTGTAGCTCTCAAGTTTATTCACAAATTTGAAATACTTATGTCGCTCAAAATTACTGGCTTGTGTAGGAGCCCGAGTTTCTGTACTAGTTTTTTTTTATAATAGTTCGAGATGTGAATTATTCTAGAAAATACAGGGTCCAGTTGCTGTTACTATCAGTGTTGCCAAATCAAAGATCATATATGCTTATGTATTTTCTAATAGTATTTTAAGATTTTGTTGTTTTTTTCTATCGCATTTTGTGACGATTAATATATGGTACAAAATGAGTATAATTAGTAGTCACATTGAAACTACTCACCACCCCTCTCTCCAATTCTTTTTGGTAGAAAGAGCCAAGGAGTAGGGCCAAATTGCTGGTGTTATACCGCATCTGGTTGATGATGGACTTTCTATTTTGCAATATGCAGATAACACTATTCTATTTATGGAAAATAATATTGAACAGGCTATGAACTTGAAGCTTCTGCTTTGTGCATTTGAGCAATTATCTGGCCTTAAGATTAATTTTCATAAGAGTGAATTGTTCTGCTATGGAGAAGCAAGAGAATTTGAAAATGTCTATTCTCAGATTTTTGGATGCCAAATGGGTGTCCTTCCTTTCCGTTATTTAGGGATTCCCATGCACCATAGGAAATTGCGAAATGCTGAATGGAAGGAGGTAGAAGTGAGGTTTCAAAAGAAACTTAGTTGTTGGAAAGGAAAAATGCTCTCGGTTGGGGGGGGGGGGCAGATTGATACTCATTAATTCTGTGTTAAGTAACCTATCCATTTTTATGCTATCCTTCTTTGAGGTGCCACGTCTGGTTCTCAAGAAATTAGACTTTTACCGGTCTAGGTTTATCTGGCAAAGTGGTGAGCATAAAAGGAAGTATAGGCTCACTAGATGGAGTATCCTATGCTCACCTAAGGATCAAGGAGGTCTGAGGATCCTTAATCTAGATCTGCAGAACAGATGCCTCATAAGTAAGTGGCTTTTGAAACTCATAAATGAGGATGGGGTTTGGCAAACTCTTCTTAGGAGGAAGTATTTGAAACATAAAACTTTATCCCAAGTCGAATATTGGCGACTCACATTTTTGGGCGGGTTTGATGAAAATCAAATCGAGTTTTTTGGGTTTCGGCAAGTTTAATTTGGGCAATGGAGAACAGATACGTTTCTGGGAGGATACCTGGTTAGGCAATGTTGCTTTTAAAGACCAATATCCCAGTTTATATAACATTGTTAGAAAGAAAAGTGCCACAGTGGCCAAAGTTATGAGTTCTGACCCATTTCAAGTCTCTTTTAGAAGATCACTAGTTGGAAATAATCTTCTTGCCTGGCAACACATGGTAGCTAGAGTAATGAATATTCAACTAGGGGAGGTTAGAGTCTTTTTTTTGTATGGGGTTTGAACCAAAATACGACCTTTACTGTACAATCTATGTACAAAGCGTTGTCTGCTAACAATGTTATTCCAAACACGCATATCCTGTGGAAACTAAAAATGCCACTAAAAGTTAAGATTTCCATTTGCTACTTAGTTAAAGGTGTGAACCTTACCAAAGATAATTTGGCTAGAAGACAGTGGAAAGAAAGTGCTAAATGTTGTTTTTGTAATCTAGATGAGATAATTCAACACCTCTTCTTTGACTGTCAAAATGTTAAATTTATCTGGAGGGTGTTACATTTTTCTTCAGGGTTACCAACATCGTTAAATGTTGAACATTTGTCTGCAAACTGGTTAAATGGAATTCCAAAGAAGACAAAGTACCAAATTTTGGTTGGAGCCTGTGCTCTGTTGTGGGCAATCTGGCTAAGCCGAAATGATATTGTTTTTTAACAGAGCACAAATTTTAACTTCCTTGCAGGTGCTATTCAAAGGGACATATTGGATCCGCTTTTGGGCGTTGATGCAAAAGGAAGTGGAAATACCTCGAATCATATCGGGGTGTCGTGCAATTGAGACGACAGCCATGCAATGTTTTGCTACAAATGGATGGCTCTTTACAAATAGATTACTTTATGTTTAATTTTAAGCTTTATTTTTCTATTTCTCATAACTTGGTTGTACTTTTGGACAGCTATATGTATCTATCGATACAGAGGCTGGAATATTAATACATATTCCCTTTTCTAAAAACAATTTGGATGATGTCCCTGAGATATAGTATATTGGGTACTGGTTAGTTATGGACCAACCAGCGCTAGGATTTCGCGCTAGTTTATACCTGTATTATTTACCCAATTGGTTGGCTGCTAGGAAACTTATAGTTGCTTTCATATGACAAGAGCACAAAAGATTAAGTGTTTGTTTGGATGTAGATATTAGAATGTTGGAATTGAATTGGGTACCGATGCCAAATCAGACTGGCTTTGGAAATAGGCTAGAATACCAAATCACATGTCTGGATGCGGATGGAATTGGTTGTTGGAATCCAATCACATGAAGAATACCAAATCTTGTTTGGATGCAGAAGAAACAGCTATTTGGAATCTACCACGAGAAAGAAAGGGAGGGGATGCACCTGCCGAGCTCGCACCGCTACTGCCGAGCTTGCGGCCGCCCGCGCTCATGCCAACGCTCGCCTCGTGCCGCCGGGCTCGCGACGGCCTGCTTCGCCCGCACTCGCGCCGTCGGGGTCGTGGCCACTCCCTCACTGCAGTCCCTTGCGGATCTGAGGAGGAACACCCACGGCCTAATGCAACAGGCGATGATAGAGCAGAACGGAGCTCGTCTTCAGCGCTGAGGAGGGAGTCCGCCTTGCCGCAGGTCTCGAGAGGGACTGAGTGGGGGACGGAGGGGTGCCGACGAGTTGGGGGCGATGGCCTTCCTGCGACGGGGATGGGGGGCGGAGGGTCCCCGAGGAGTGGGGCTTAAGGGGCGCGGGTGGAGGAGCTCCGGCGAGGACGGAGAGGCTGGTTGCGAGGGGATGGAATGGCCGGCGCCGGACTTGGAGACGTCGATCAGAGCTAGAGTTCGAGATGGACTAGTGGAGCTGGAGGGGATGAGATTCTAGCCAATACAGAGGGCCTCAGCTCGGTATTGGTTCGGGGTCACGCTAGGAGAAACGAATGTCTCGCGGAATCGAGCCCAGTTTCCAGACTTCAATGCCATGACCATCCAAACACATGGAATTCGGGTTTTCCATTTCCAATTCCAATGCCATGGCCTCAGTGCATACATCCAAACGGGGTGTAAAGAATAATTTGTAAGTCAAGTTGCTGTCATATGACAAGAGCACAAAGATTAAAAAATAATTTGTAAGTCATCTCATATATTTTTACCTGACAATAGAAGCCAATACTCAAAGTGTTTTACTTGCAGACAACGCTAAGGCCTCGTTTGGATCGAAGGAAAGTCACGGGAATTTTGGAGGAAGCAGTTCTGGAGGAAAGGAAAGCATACATGACATTTGGAACATAGGAACGTTCCCTACCGTTCTTGAGGAAAGGAAACGACACACACACAAAATGCAGGAATAGGAAAATCCACTCTGACCCAAGGGAACGGAGGGAATGCTGCGCTCGCTCGCTCTCTCGAATCTCCCGCCACTGCCTTTCTCTCTCCCACCGCACGAACAGTATCAAAGGCAGTTCCGGAGGAAAGGAAAGGAGACGTGACATTTGGAACATAGGAACGTTGCCTACCGTTCCTGAAGAAAGGAAACGACACACACAAAATGCAGGAATCGGAAAATCCACTCTGACCCAAGGGAACAGAGGGAATGCTGCGCTCACCCGCTCTCTCGAATCTCCCGCCACTGCATTTCTCTCTCCCACCGCACAAACAGTATCAGACCACGAAAGAAAGCAATGAACTAGTGTATACCAACGGCTACTTTATTCATTAAAAAAATGTGATGATTTAAATTTATTTCCTGCAATCCAAACGGTCCAAATTTTTCATTCCTATGGTTTCGAATCCTATAGTTTTCCACTTTTCACTTTCCTTTGTCCTGCTAATATTACCATTCCTCTGTTTTGCATTCCTTTATTCCAAACAGGCCTAAGACTAGTATAGAGCTTTCATCCCCTCACAGTAATCAAGACTATTTTGAGTTTCTAATGAACTTACTTGCAGGCTCTGAACAGTTTACTGAGCTCAAGGAGCCCCTTGTCACTGGAGCCCCTCTGATACAGGACAAGCCAGTTTGCCTTGACCACACTGAAACAGTTCAAGCTCTCAGACTACAAAATTAATTGAAAAACACAATCAGTTGATATCTAAGAGAAGATGGCATTGTTTAGCCTGAGATAAAGACTAACCTAGCATTATTAATCAGATAAATATATCAGGGCATGTGGTATGTTTCTGTGCATTATTCGCCGATGGAGTGCCAGATATATGATAGGCTACATAACTAAAAAAATAAATAGAAAACAGGGCCTTGATTGAAAGAGGCGAACATTTTTAGGTGCTTTCTCTAAAAATGAACAGGTGGGCCCAGGTAAATAGCGAACTACATTAATCATTTATAGAGATGGATGTTCTAAGAAGATTGTCTCTGAAAACGGCTATTTTTTGAGATGGATTTCGTGGCCTTCAGAAATCAATTAACAAAAACAACACTCTTGAAGAGAGATGCAGATAAAAAGAATTCATGACTTTTTCGCATGAAGTTGGATGGAGACGAACTTTATACCAAAACTATATACCTCGATGCGACATATAATTTTGCAGTTGACAATTTTAAAATTTGAAAATGAGTTTATAAAAAATCATTTTAAGTTTTTAGCTTTTGAAACTAAAAAAATAAAATTTTATCAAATTGTAGTTATCATGTTCAACAAATTTATAGTTGATTTTTTTTATTTGAAGTTGTTTACAAATCTAGATGTTCATTTTATTTTTTTTTAGATTTTGAAATATCAAATTTGGAATTCTGAAACAATCTCGGATGTTGACATGGTGTATACTAAAGTTATACTGCTCAACACGATCGACAATTGACAAGGTTTTTATTTGAAATCTTTTATAGAGTCCTAAAAATATTTATTTTCAAACAATGTCACACATAGATACTAAGTTTTATACTATTAAGACATATTTTGGAACCAAGAAAGTACCTTATAATCTTGTGAGACAACGTCGTAGAAGCTACTCCAAGGTGTTATGTAGTCAAATTGTAGTACTGGTGCGGAGGATGCCAGGGCTCCAATGGTGATATGGGGGTACTTGAGCCTAAACCAAGAAGCCAGCACTACAAACAACAAGCAATCGGTCAAGCATGACATGATGATTTTAATTAGCTCACATCAAGTCTATATCACTCTATCCTTTTACATGTTTTAAGAATCATCAAAATTGGGAAGTTTTCAATTTACAACAAAACCATTTAATTTGATACAAATTAAGGCTCAACTCTTCCAACATGAATAAATTTGAATTTTAGAAATATTTAAAAATGTGTTGAAGTAAAATGATGTGCAAGGTTGAGTGCCTTGATTGTTTGAGTGAACCATTAGAGGTATATGAATCCGTATGGTAAATTCCAAATCCAGAAGGACAAACTTCCCCTTTTTTATAAGCCATTATGGGCTCAAATCCACCCTCCCATCTTTCTAACAAAAGACCACCATCACTCCTCTACATCATCCTCCCTATGGGTTGTCTCCTCCTCTCCTCAATATGATCCAAACGTGTTACCCACCACTTCCCAACCTTATGGCCCACAACCCACGCTGACCTACCTACATCACCACCATGCTTACTCTGCGGACCACCCTATTATCCCTTCATTGTCTTCGTCTGCATATATAGCCGCCGCGTAGCATACATGTTTGGTACAGCTAATAATTCATGTACCTAGCAATCAACTTCATATTCCCCATCATGGTTTTTTCCCTCCACACAATAGCACTGACCACATTGTTATGTCTCCTACTCACCTTGTCATGTCTATTGTGCCAAGTGATCCATGTATGCTCGGGTATTCGTTGAGCAATCCCAATAGCTCCACACTTTCACTAAGGCTTGCCACACAATAAACAAAAACGACATACCACAATGTAGTGTTTACATGATGTTTAAACGGGCTAAACCACTATTTAGGCGAACAATCAAAATTTATGAGGCCTCCATGGTAGTGTGTTGTAACAAAGGACATAGCTTAGTATGGATCATTGATCTTTTGAGAATAATTAGTTGATAAACACATTAACCATTTGCATGGTTTAGAAATGACTTTACTACCGCCAGGAGCCACCAAAGACGACTACAGGTGTAGTCTCAACTGAGAGGTTCTGCTTAAAACTGGTGATGAGAGTGGCAAAGTCGGCGAGCGCCTGCGTTGACGTCAAGTAGCCCAGTGCTTTTGCTGAGTTGTTCCCAAATGGCAATGAATCCCCGTAGAACCGATGCTGATCATAATAGCAGAAATGGTAACATAAATATGCAAGCGTAAACAAAGCACAATCATAACAGAACTAGGATAAATGATACCTTCTTTATCTTAAAAATCTATCCATATTAGATAAAACCAATTCCATCCGGTTTAATACAACTTTTGAAATATCTGACTAAAACATTTAATTGAGCCTCTCAAACAGCTAATAGCATAGTTAAATATGGTGTAAATAGTAGATACAAGCAGGTTGACCTATCTCAAATACTAGCCATTAGCAGACTATAACGGCAGTTATAACTGAAGATTTAAAACTTTGTTTTAGTTGCATTGTTATAACGGGAAGCTGAAGGACGAGCCCATGCATGAAGACGAGGAAGATAACTAAAGTGAGCAATCTGGCAGGTGTCTTGTCAGGTGAGTTCGATTAGGCACTACCTCGCCTAGCAAGTCCAGTAAGAATACCCACAATGTTGCATTTTACTGATGCCCAAACAAGAAAGAAAACGTCCAAGCATCGGATAAACACGCAATGCGGACCGATGGTAAGACCAAAAAAAAGTTCTACACAAGTTATGTTTCTGCCTCGGTGTTGAGAGAATAAAGAAGTATTTTACACCTGTTGTCCACAACATGACCCTTTCTTTTTTGTGAGAGAAGTTCTAAGATGATTGGGCCCACATACTAGCCAAGCATCGGTGCCAACGTTATGATGATATTTTAGTCTGGGCATCAATATCAAGTGGCAGTGGGGAAAAAAAATTTGAGCATCGCCTACGTCGTCGACAGTCTAAGGTGTCATGTTGTCTCGTCGTGAAACTGATACCTTTTTTATTTCGCTATTATGCCAAATATGTACCATCTCTATTAGGATGATTTGTCTTCGACAACGTGCACAAGTAATTGTACCTCTATGAAGGACCAGGAGGGCGCCGAACTTGGGCGCGATATCGAGCATGAATAAGCCGGCGCCGATGGCGATCCGCTCAATGCCAGTCTCGCCGCCGGCGTACACGAACAGCGGCCCGGTGCTGCAGCCGTTTCCACCGCTGGGCCTCCGCCAGAAAGTGTCGTTGACGAGGTACTTCTGATAGAACACCGTCGACGCGTTGGGCGTGAAGGTGAAGTGGTCCAGCTCCTGCGGGAAGTAGTGCACCGTGAACGGAGGCTGCGCCACGGTGTCGGTGCCATCGGCGGCGGCCGCGGGGGCGAGCTCAGCGTCCGGGCTGCTTTCTTGGCGAAGACGCTGCTGCCGACGAGCTTGCAGCTGGTGCGGTGGACTGATTGGTGGGAATGGATTGGGGTTGGAGTGTGCCGCTGCGGTTGTTGATGCATGCCAGAAGGCTGCAACCAGCAGAAGCAGCAAGAACATGAGCACAGGAGTTATCGCCATTGTGTTGTCCCTCTCTCCTTCACTGCGCCTCTTTAGCATCACTCTTCGTGTGATGTAGGAGTACAATATAAACAAGGTGCACGAACAAGAAGGTCACGACGAGGCTGCAGGCGCGTTGTTAATTTCTGCCGATTAGCCTTGTTGGGGTCGTATGACTGGACGTCTCTGGTCCGACGTGACACGCAAGCAAAGTTTTGATTTTTTTTTTTTTGAGAGAACAGAGCCCTTACTGAAGATTTATTAGAAAAATAAAACAAATATTGTTACCAGAAAATAAAAAAAGTTTTGAAATTCGTCGACGGCTTTGCCCATCATCCTGCCTAGTGGCACACGGCGTAGTGGAATGCATTTGATGAGTTTACGCATCCATAGCCTCTGATCATCTTATGACCAGGATTTATTTCTTATACGTTCGTGAAAAAACAAGTAGCAAAAAATCAACTAACCCTCTTATGGGTCCCTTTTAAATAATTGGGATCCAAACAAACAAAGTTATGTCAGGCTAAAGCAGTTTTTGACTTTTTGTGTATGTGATGGATAGTGGTATGCTATATGAACTGTAATTGTGTTGGACATTGTATGGGCTCTAAAGTCTAAAACCCTTCTTTCTTTTTAATATAATGATACACAGCTCTTTAGCTTGTTCGAGAAAAAAAGTGAAATATTTGAAATGTTCTTCTCAATCTATTTCATTTTTTGGATAATTTTTTTAGTGCACCTTGGAGTTTTCCCCTCTCCACACCCGAATTTTGGATCCCTGCAGGATCTGAATCCAATGTCGGGCAATGTGAAATGGATTTGGGTGCTCAAGGCTTTAGAAACAGCTGAATTTTGTTTCCCCTTTCTTGTATATGTTACATATATACTCAGCTCAGGAAGAAGAAAGAAGAACAAAAAAATTTGAGGGCTAGGAAGGAAAAAAAAAATACCGAGCATCGTATTCGTATAGCAATTATGTTATTTTTTACTACTGCAATCTGAAGAAATACTTGTGCAGTTTCATAAACCGAAACTAAGTATTAAGCAACCTTTCATTCATGATTTGCATTGTCCAAGAGTGTTTAAGATTTACTTTTACAGTTTCTGTTGATAAGTAAAATAACTGGATTGGCTTTTCAGCTTTTGTCATCTTACTTGCCACTGTGCCTGTGATTGTCCTGTGCGTTATAACTTGTCTTGACTTGTAACACAGCAATAGAACCTTTAGGATACTCGCGCCATGTCTTGATAATACTGATCTATCCATCCCTGTATGATCTCAACTTCTTGTCTCCTTTGTTCTATAACCCAGTCTGGGTCATCCTTGGTTGCAGATCTGAGGTCCAAATGATGAGCCCCTGACCACCGTGATGACAAGTAGCTACACATAAGCGAACAGCAGCGAAAAATAATGCCACTATGATCCTACATTTTCTTCCTGCAGTTTTCATGCTCACCTTTCTCTGTGACAAGTGCAACGATGCTGGATGAGATGTTCTTGAGCACCCTGATTGCAATAGAATAGTAAACCGTTACGGTGTACTCACGCCCATATGTTATCTGACGAACTGATGAAGTGATGAATCCTCAGATAATGAGAGACAGATGGACCTACCCGCCTCGACTCCACGGGTCTCGCATTCCGTTGGAGAAGATGATGTTGCTCCCAAACCTCTTCAGCACCTTATCAATTTTCTGCAGGACGTTGTGCAAGTGCAGCGCAGCACGAGACGAACAATTTAAATATACCGACAATAGTTTCCAGTGAGAGCTTATATGTACACTGAAACTCTGAAAACGACACGCTTACATATCCACCATATTCAGTGGTGATCCAATGCGGCCTGGGCCGAACCCCGGACCACTGGAAGCAGGCATTGGACGTCTCCTCGTAACTGAAAGTTGGATGGTGGGAACATGCTCTCGTTTGAGTCCGTCATCGGCATGATCATCTCTGTGCAAGCCTACATACACAGGAGTATGTCAGAATCTTTGGTTCTCACTTCTCAGTGCTGTCAATAACACTGTACTAGTTGCCTTTCAGTTTATATATTGCTTATACCTGCCAGCCCCAGCCACTGACGCCAAGAGAACTGGGGCTGTCATCATACTCTATCTGGTTGCAAGTCTGGTCTCCTGTGAAGTTATAGTACAAGCTCGCCGCTGCGAACACCTTTTCCAGGATGTCTGCATTTGCAGGGAACCCGTCAATGATCTTGCACATCTGTACAGGTTTTCAAAAGAAATAACATGTTCAGTAGGTGGAATAGAAATATGCAGATGGAGGGTTCGGTTTGGAAAATTTGTTGAAGGAGAAGTGTTGGCAGAGTATGGGTAAAATGGAGAACCTCCTTGACGGGGTAGGCAGGCAAATTCATCAGAAAATTGGCCGGTATGGGATAGTCCACCATGGCAGTGTAGATGAATGCTGTCTGTAGCCAGCCTGCAATTGAATCAGCGTACTTCACGGTCCTGAAAATTGAGTGGAAAAGCAGTGTCATCTACTATAGCAGACTGAAAGATACACGGGCCTATCAACCTGTGATTCCATTAGTGATCCCCTTTTGCTTAATTGCTTTCAGTGTAATGTAGTTCGAAACTTCCCGAATACTCGTATATTGCTTCACAGTATATCATGACTGTTTTGAGCTTGAAGTAAACTTACTTGCAGGCTCTGAACAGTTTACTGAGCTCCAGGAGCCCTCTGTCATTGGATCCCCTCTCATCGAGCACATCCCAGGTTGCCTTGATCACACTAAAGCAGTTCAAGCTCTCAGACTGCAAACATTAATTGAAAATCACAATCAGTTGGCAGTTCATGCTCTGACTCCAAAGTTAATTCTGAGCTCAAAATAAGTTGATAGCTTAAGACAAAGACTAACCTTACCATTATCAATCAAACAAAGATGAGCCATTTGGTTTGCATTTCTACATTATAATGAAATGCCCTATGTTACAGTTACAGGACCTTATTCTTATAACCCAAAAAGAAAGAAAATAGTGTTTTGTACCACAGTACATTTGTCTAGAGTATAGTAATGATATTATCATTTATCAATCATTAGTACTCCAAAACGAAAATTGCTTTGGTTTTATCCTAAGTCAAAACTTATCTAACTTCGATCATATTTATAGAAAAGTAGTATATTAACATCAATGGTACCAAATCAATGCACGATGAAGACACACATTTTCAAAAACAAAAAACAGTACCTTGTAGTCTTGTGAGACGGCATCACTGAAGCTGCTCCATGGTGTTATGTAGTCGAACTGCAGGATTGGTGCAGAGGATGCCAGGGCCCCAATTGCGACATGAGGATACTTAAGCCTGAACCAAGAAGCCAGCACTGCAAACAAGCATTGGATCAGCCGATCAAGCGCAACATATAAGAGGTACTTAATCCGTCCCAATTTATAATTCGTTGACTTTTTCAACCCTAAGTTTGACCACTCGTCTTATTCAAAAATTTTACGCAAAAAGAGTTAAATTTAACTTATTCTTAAAGAATTTTTATTAATAAAGCAGGTAACAAAAAAGGTGATATTTTGCATAAATTTTTGAATAAAACGAGTGGTCAAACTTGAAGTAAAAAAGACAAACGACTTATAAACTGAAACGGAGGGAGTAGAGGTTTAGGAATTACTTACTGCCGCCATAGGAGCCGCCGAAGACGACTACGGGGGAGGTCTCGGCTGAGAGGTTCCGCTTGAGACTTGTGATGAGGATGGCGAAGTCGGCGAGCGCCTGCGTTGACGTCAAGTAACCTAGTGTTTCCGCTGAGTCGTAGGAGTCATTCCCAAACGGCAATGACTCTCCGTAGAACCGATGCTGACCATGGAAAAATATGTTTGTCAAGATTGATTATTTCTCAGGTTGAAATGCTTGTGCAGTCTTCAATGTACATCTTTTTTTTTTTACGGTAAAATACTGTGGCGCAGATCCCCACAGCGAGATTTTTATGTACATCTTTATCCATTAGTTCCTTTATTCTTTAGAACCTACATGTTTATGAGTTTTTTACAAATATTTTCAAATACTGATATACACATATCACTTGTACTTGATTATAAAAATTATGTATTTTAATATAATGCACCTAGTTTTAGAGGCATGCCAAAGTGCCAACTACATCTAAAAATCCCTTTCTAGAAACAACTAAAAGTCCCAACCGCATACAGAAATACCTCCATTTTCTAAAGACAGCTGGAAATTAAAGTATAGCTGTCTCTAAAAGTAAGAGTATTTGTAGAGACGAATTGGATTCGACATATGATTTTTAGTGGCACATATAGAGATAGTTGGAATAGCAGTCTCTACAAGTTGTTTCATCTACCTTAAGAAAGTTTGTCCATAGTAGTGTATCATATGTGTCCATGCACAATCATCTGAGGTATGAGAAAGCTATTCCCTCCATTCCAAATTGTAAGTCATTATAAGAATCTTGAAGAGTCAAAGTATTTCAACTTTGACTAAAATTATAGAAAGAAATACGAAAATTTATGACACCAAATAAGTACACTATGAAAATATATTTGGTGAAAAATCTAATGATACTTAGTTGATATTGTAAATATCATTATCTTATCATATAAATTTGACCAAAGTTGAGATATTTTGACTCTCCAAGATTCTTAGAATGACTTATAATTTGGGATGGAGGGAAGTATATTTTTATTTATAATCCTCTTCCTAATTTTACATAGCAGTCTCATATATTGGACGATTTACGATGTAACGGTGGGTATCGAAGGCTGCCTCATGGCACCTTACGGATCTTTAGGCTGTTCCGCAGGGTGCCCATGTGTGATATCATGTATTTGTACCTCGATAAAGATAGGGATTGCGCCGAACTTGGCAAATTGGCAATGGAGAAACAGTTTCATCAAAGCTCAGTTAGAAAAAGCAACTGCACGGTTCAGACGAGCCGAGAAACTTGTGCTCGAGTGATGCTGGATTAGTGTGGTGTTTTTGTGACGGTTTTCTTCTTCGTCGTCGTCCAAAAGCAATGCTAACGTCAGCAAAAGAACATATCAGGTCAGTGTTACCGACAGCGAAAGATTTGTCTTTGGTTAGATGTGGAGCCGAAGATTTTTGACTGTGTTATCGTCAGCAAGCATTGGACCGGCAATTCAAAAGGCTTGAAGAAAAGAGTTCATGCTAGCTAATTCATCGAAGATTACAGTACTTGTGCTTAAGTTGGTACTGTACCTCGATGAAGACGAGGAGGGCGCCGAACTTGGGCGCGATGTCGAACATGAATCCCGTGTTGGTGGCGAACCACTCGATGTCACCCTCGTTGCCCGTGTACACGAACAGCGGCCCGGCGGCGCCGCCGTTGCCGGCGCTGGGCCTCCGCCAGAAGGTGTCGTTGACGAGGTACTTCTGGCGGAAGACCATGGACGCGTTGGGCGTGAAGGTGAAGTGGTCCAGCTCCTGGGGAAAGTAGTGTGTCGTGAACGCCTGCGCCGTGCTGTTGGTGCCATCATCGGCGCCCGCGGTGACGAGCTTGGAGTCCGAGCTGCTCGCTCGCCGCTGCTGCTGCTGCCGAAGAGCCTGAAGATGCAGAGGAACGATTGGCGGGAAAGGCTTGGGGTGCGCTGAGGTTGACGCTGGTGGGAAGGCTGCGAGGAGCAGAAGCGGCAAGAAGACGAGCACGGGAGGTGCCGCCATTGTTGCCCCCTCTCTTCTCCCTCTTTCACTGCCGCTCTCTTTAGCACCACTCTTCCTGAGATGGTGTGCTCTCTATTTCTATTTCTGTATGCAACTTAATTAGTACTCATAATAACAAGGAGCACGAAGAACAAGGAAGCTGCGACGAGAGGCTGCCGGGCGCTGTCGTAAGTTCTGCCGGTTCGGCTTGTTTGGGGTTGTGTGTGTGTGTGGTGACACGAGAAAAGTTCTGAATTTGGCCAACGTTTTGTCCATGGTCTCGCCCGGTTTGGCACAGTATGTTTGTTAATCTATATACTTTAACTACTCGATCAATGACACTGGAGTCTGGTGTTATTTGTCGTCGTTAATAGAAGCCAATAATAATTTGGACGTGAAGTGGTGGCATAGATAATATCTTATACCATTACTAAATGATTGAAGGCCCAACGAATCATTAAGTTTATCCTCATGAGACGCATCGAAAAAGGTTCTAGAAATTATCACAAAAATAAGATACATATGGCCATCGATCATCAGTTTGATGGATTATAATAACCAATCGCAATGATGCCATTGAATATGTTCGACTCTAAAAACTATCCATGATCGCAATCTATATTAAAGTGAATTAAAAGGAGCCCTCACATCCACGAGAAGGTCTAGAAAATTACAAGAATAATCGGGGAAAAAAGAGAGAAGAGTCTACACCCTTGGATTTTACTATCATCTAAAGGTCAAAAATTTATTTATATCCAAAACGATTTTCTTTCTTAAATTTTTCTATCTGTCCGCTTCTTTTCTTTTCTTTTCTTTTTTTTCGTTCCGTGACTTTATCCCTTTTTGTTTTCTTTTTCCATTTTCCCCTTTGTGTGACTTTTCTCCTTTTGCCCCTTTCCGTGACTTTCTGACCATTAGTTCTTTTCTATGCCTGTTCCATGACTAATTTGGATGTTATTTTCGTTTCTTGACTATCTTCTTGTTTTTTTCTTATATAAACACCAAAAATTAAAAATTAAAAATAATATTATAAGATTTTTGAAATCCTTGGTCCTGCCCTAATCCCTAATCAACAAATATTTTTATCGTTAAATTACTAATGTAGTTTTGACTGGAAAAAAAATAAAAAGTATTCTAATTAAAGCCTGAATTATTCAATGATCTAATTAACCAAACCACAAACTAAAATTTAAGCAGTTATTTGATCTAATCTAAATAAACATCTCTAAGTAGTATGCATATATCAGATATTAGAACTGAGTATTTTTAAGGGTCCTAGTTCAAATGAAGTCACAAAACTCGATATCTAACTCTACCAACACATATTTGTATGATGCATTTAAAATTTAAATTAGTTTCAGTTCCGTTGCCGAGTAAATTGGCTATGATCTGCGTATTAGCTTTCTTGATTCTTATACGAGCAAAGCACGTCTATAGGCGAGAGCGAAGCAGTAGAGAAGCGATAGCAACGGGCTAGCACGGAGCATGGCACACAGAGGCCGCAGGCAATCCATGACTACGGTAAGCAATTGTAGGCGAGCATAAATGCAGACAAAAGCGACCGGTGGCCTGCGTTGTGTGTATAAACCATGCTCATGTGTCATGAAACACATGATGTTTAACCAGAGTTCATGTTGAATACGAGTATGCCTTCTCTGTTTTTTTCCCTTTTTCTATCTGTCCGCTTATTTACTTTTTTTGGGTGGGTGGGGGGGGGGGGGGGGGGGGGCGGCTGTGACATTCTCTCCTTTTGTTGTTTTCCTTTTCCACCTTTTTCCCTTTGTGTAACTTTTATCTTTTTTCCCCTTTCTGTGGCATTCTCCCTTTAGTTCTTTTTTTGCCTGGTCCGTGATTGTTTTGGATGTTATTTTCGTTTCTCTACTATCTTATGATTTTCTATAAACATAAAAAATAAATAGTAAACACAATATTACGAGATTATTGAATCCTTGGTCCTGCCCTAATCCCAAATAAACAAATATTTTTATCATTAAATTAGTAAAGTAGTTTTGATTAAATAAAAATTATTCTAATTAAAACCTGAAGTGGTCGATGATCTAATTAATCAAACCATGAACTAAAACTTTAAGCAATTTTCAATATAAACTAATCTAAATAAATACTAAATCTGTTTCAATTTATAAGTCGTTTGACTTTTTAGCAAGTTTGACCACTCGTCTATTCAAAACATTATGTAAAAAAATATCATTTTTTTGTTATGGTTTGCTTTATTAATAAAAGTTCTTCAAGAATGATTTAAATTTAACTCTTTTTATGTAAATATTTTGAATAAGATTAGTGGTCAAAGTTAGGGTTGAAGAAATCAAAAGACTTATAAATTGGAACGGAGGGAGTACATGCCTGGGGCTTTCATGTGGAATTCAAGAGAGGTATCTATTATAACTATCAACAAACAAACCAGTTCCGCAAGAGACAACTAATTTCTTACCGACTATCATCATATTCTTATTTTGAAGATATACCGGTACAATATCAGATCTTATTTTTCAAGTTATACATATACCAGTATAATACCGGATCTTATTTTGAAGATTTTATTATTTAATTGATAATCTCGGTTTGGTAGATATAACATTTTTAACTTTCAAAAGAAGTTGCATGAATGATGATGTGAGCAGATTTGAATTGATGGTTTCTAATCAGTTTTAAAGTGGCGTATTCAGCTAGCCCACCTGCCCACCCTAGACGTGCATTGCCAGCGGTCAAGATATCGCTCTCGTGGGCCTGGTCGCCTCTCAGTCTCAGCCCGCCCCACCGACCGCTGAGACTTCCAATGGCGTTCTCTGTCCTGACTAGTGATGAAAATGGTGCGAATATTTATTCGATCGTTCATTCGATCGAATTCGTTTAGAGCTGTTCAGATTTATCCGTATCTGAGTTCGGATATTTAATATCCGATACCATATCTGTATCCGAATACTCAAATCGTATATTTACGATGTTGACATCCAATCGTATTCTATCCGACATGGCTGACATTATCCGCATTCGAATCCAAATCTGACTAGAAATATAAAAACAAATATGATATTAGTGGTATCCGTTGGTATCCGATCCGTTTTCATCCATAATCCTGACGCCACCGGCCTCCGGCTCCACAATCCCGGATAAGCGCGGCTCCGTGGATGCTGGGAACGAGATCGTCTTTCATTAGAAACGACTGCACCTGCAGTCAGTACATCTACACCGTCGGCTCGTGATCGAACGAATGCAGATTTATGCACTTTGCCTGCGCGTTCAAACTCCTCTGTTATTTGGGCCTCGGCCCAACAATAGCTTCAGTGCTCTCTTGTTTTGGCGCCGCCTTTTCTATTTTGGCGTGATTTCAGTGTGCTTTCCCGCGAACGAGGCCGCGAGGGTGAGGCATGGGCGGCGGCGATCAGCTTTTCCCGCGAACACGAAGGTGATGTTGGATTTAATATGGATTTGTTCATATTTTATTTAATTAAATTAAATAAATTTTAAGGCCATATAAATGTTGGTGCAAATGATGGAGAGAATATAATTAATGACCAACTAATAACGATCATGTTTATGATAGGGTTACTAGTAACACCCATGATTATGACGGTAACTTCCATAATTATAGTACTTGTTACTAGTAACTCTCCTATGGTAATGGTGGGAGTTACTAGTGATTGATGGACGGTTAATGACGTCCGGATCTTCTGTTATTCATCCTCTACGCTCCGGCGTCTATATATATATATGCGCTGGTGTTCATCCGCGAAGAGACGAAAAAATCGACTAAGCACCATAGTTCTCCGTTGAGTTGTTCCTGAACTTCTCCGTCCCGTTACTCTGCGCGCACGGAGTGTCGGGAGAGCAGGTGCCTCTGGAACCCTCGTCCGCGTGAGATCCTTGCACGGGGTGCGCGGCGATTAGGTTTTTGGCGAGCGACTCCGCGACTGCGCGTCTTGATCGGCTGTTCCTGACAGGCGCGGATCGACTGTCTTCATCGGCTACTTCCTAGGCGCGTGGAGATCAACTGCCTGGAGATCGACTGTCTTCATCGACTGGTGACCGTTCGTGGGACTGCACTGCGATCCTTTACCTGCATCAACTGTGGTCCACTACTTCGAGCAACGCACTATGTCGACTAGTGCGAATGGAGCCTCCGATGCTCTCAGCATTGGACCCTCTGCTGGGTACAATCATTATCCTTTCCTTACAGTAATTTGCGTACTTACTTCTTCGATCGGTATGTCGTTCTTTCATGTTGTTGCTTTTGAGAGTGAGATACACATGCACATATTTATCATCATAAATCTGCTAATTTATTTCTAGATTAAATTGACTTGGAAATTACCTAAATTTCTAACAATCCAAAAACCTAATGTTAGGCATTTTTCTGTCAGTGATTTTGCTACTGCTTTGAAACCGAACACTTTCGATGGCAAAAATTTTATGATTTGGCGTGCCAAGATGGTGTTGTGGTTGACTGTTATGAACTGCTTTCACGCGGCACAGGGGAAGCCTGAACAATTTACTCTTGATGAGGAGCGAAAGTTCTTAGCTGCCGATAACCTATTTCGAGGTGCCGTGATTAGTGCACTTCATAGTAAGTATGAGAAAAATTACATATCTTGCGCGTCAGGCAAAGAATTATGGGATGCTCTTGATGCAAAGTTTGGAGTTTTCGATGCTGATAGTGAACTGTACATAATGGAGCAGTTGTATGACTACAAAATGGTCGAAGACCGATCTGTAGTGGAACAGGCTCATGAGATACAGGCTATAGCAAAGAAATTAGAACACTTTCCATGTGTTTTGCCCGACCAAGTTTGTAGCCAGCGGCATAATCGCTAAGCTGCCACCTTCTTGTAGAGATTTTGCTACTTCTCTAAAACACAAGAGACAAGAGTCTTGATGTTGAGGAGAGGGTGAGAGCACAAGACAACCGTGGAAAGGGAGCTGAGTCTTCTGCTGCCAACATGGTGCAGAGGAAAAAACACATTTGCATCTCGTAATACAAAGAAGAAGAACAAGCAAGAGAACAATAATACAAAGCTTGCACAGACTGCTGAATTTAAGAAGAAAAACACCAAGAAGAGTGGTGACTGTTTTGTTTGCGGGAGCGAAGAGCATTGGGCAAGTGCGTGTCCAGACCGTAAATTTAAACAAGCAGAAAAGAAACAAGCCAACATGGTAATTAGTCAGATCGAAAGAGAAACATCTAGGTATGGTCACTCTTTACCTTGTGTTCTTTCAGTCTGTCAAACGCCTGAGTGGTGGATGGACAGCGGTGCTAATATTCATGTATGTGCTGATATTTCTTTATTTTCCTCTTATCAGACCGGCGGGTCTAGAGCCTTACTGATGGGGAATGGATCGCATGTGCGTGTTCATGGAGTTGGTACAGTCATTCTGAAGTTCACTTCGGTAAAAACGGTGATATTGAAGAACGTGCAGCATGTTCCCTCCATCAAAAAGAACCTCATCAGCGGCTCTCAAATGTGTCGGGATGGTTTTAAAATTGTATTTGAGTCCAATAAGTGTGTCGTGTTGAGACATGGAATATTTGTTGGAAAAGGTTATGATTGCGGAGGTTTGTTCCACTTATCTTTACTTGATAATGTGTTGTAACAACCCTAAAAATCCACACAACCCAAAAATACCAACTAATTAAAATTTTCATCTTTATTACACTAAAATATACTTCATGTGCATGCATATAGGAATTAAAATCTACAAGCTACAAATATGAGTCATAGCACCCCAACTTCTTTTTAGTTATTTCACTAGCTATATGCATATGTGGATTTTATTTGCATTTCATGTGTGGATTGAGTACTCATACAAGTATTAAAGCATATACATGTGTATAGAATTGAACACCAGAAATTAGAAAGGAAATAGAAAAGGGCATAGAGGAAAGCCAGCCAGCTACCGGACCGGCCTGGCCCAAACCGGCCTTTTCCGTCCCATCCCTGCGAGCTTCACCCCACCGCCCCGCAGCTGGGCCGGCCCAACCTCGCGCGCGCGCTGTCGCCACAGCCGAACGGACGACGCATACCCCGCGCCCTCGCTCGCTGCCAAACCAGGCCCGCTTGCCAGCCACTCCCAGCGCCCTGTTCTTCTTCCTCGCGGAGAAGCCCACGCAAATCGCGTGACCGCGCACACTACCCCGACAAGGCCACGCGCTGACACCACTGTTCCCCGCTTGTCCCCTCGCCTTGGCCGCCAAGGAAACCCGAGCGCGCCTGGAACCCTAGACTGGCTCGAGCCACAGGCCTCCGATCCACCGGACGAAATCGGAGCCGTCCGCCATAGGAAGCACACCGAGCTCGCCTATTTAAGGGAGCGGGTCACCAACCCTAGAGCAATCCCGTGTCCCCACCGCCGCGCCACGGCACAGATCACCTCATCACACCGCACGTTAGAGAAGGAGGGAGAGTGAAGGAAGGAGGCGCCGAGGTGCTGTCGCCGCGGAACCCGCCTTAGCCTGAAGACGGAGCTGGCGCCACCATCGCGGGTCGGCACGGCACTGCGAACTCTCGGCACGGCCACGACCCTTCACTGCGCCGCTATCCACACTCCAACGACACCACGGTGAGCCGCCCGTGCCTCTTCTCCAACCTCGCCCGTGCGCCACGCCATGGCGTCTCGCCTCTGGGACGCGCAGGCACGAGCCACCACCGGCTCTGGAACACATTTGCACGCACGGACACGACTAGCCTTTTTGACCCAACGGATTCGCAGGTGACGAGAGTTCACCGGCGCGGCTGGATCACCGCACGACACGCCGTAGGAGCACCCGTGACAGCACCGCGTCGCGTTCCATCTATCTGGAAGGGCTGTAGGGGAACCTAACCTAGTAGAGCTATCCGCTACCCTCTCGGTCACCACGAACAAGCAAACCACCGGCAAGCCGAGTCCTTGCAACCTCGGAACGCAGCAAGACGCGTTCACGGGAAGCGCACTCACATGGATACTCTGCACCGTGGCGAGCACCCGTTCCGGGAGACTGCGACCAAACCGAGCGCTAACTGTGGGCCATCGAGCTTCACAGTGAATCCGTGAACCCGAATCAAGGACTAGGAGAGGCCCTAGAACCTACACTCAGCGTGATGCAACTTCACCATGAGATCGCCGGGGTTCTGTCGCGGGCATCGCCGCGGCACGAGCTCCGTTGGAACCGTAGGCTACGGCTGTGGAGCTCGACGGGCGCTACCGCTAGATCCTACCCTGACACACGAGTAGGAGTGCTCTGGATACCCGGGGCTAGCCTCGCCGTCGCGAGGGCCGGTCATGTTGTGCCGCCACATGGACCAAGCATCGATGAGTAGCAGCCACCACTATCCAACCACCCGATGACCTTCGCGCTGCCTGTAACGACTTGGACACAAGGTACGGGTGAGCCGAAGCCGCCGCACGCGCACCGACCGTGAGCCCCATGCCTCGCCAGAGCGCCGCCAATTGACCTCTCCGCGGGGAGGGCACCACCGTGACCCTCCACCGAAGCCGTAAGGTTGTAGGCCTCTCAGACGAAGCCAATCAAGGATTTCTGCACCGAATTGCATGAAAACACGGCCGCCACCACCTCGTCGTCGTCCGCCACTGCTAGCTCCCAACCACCGATGCAACGAGCTCACCGGACTGCCCTACCTAATGAAACTATGATCTAGCCAGAGCCTTGCCCGCCCACCGGAGGTTATCGACCCTTGGGGAGAACTCGAAGACCACCACAGCACCGATTCCGCGCGAGCTCGCCGGCGGTGAAGTGCTCTGCCGTGTCGGATTCGAAAAGAGAAGGGGAAAGGAAGGAGGAAGTCGAGGTAGACCTGGTTCACGAGGACCGTGTCCCTGTGCTATGTCCCGCAACCGTGACCCACCGTACACCGTGCCTACGAGCTAATGAGCCACACAACAGGTGGAGGATAGGCTCGGACCACCATAGACCGCAGAGAAGAGGGGAGTGGTGCACCCGGTTCTCCATGAGCCAAGTGTGCGGTCTATAGACCAGCACACACGCAGTCCACCGTACACCGACCTCCTGTGGACCGAGGCCGAAGCGCTCCAGCGCTGCCGCGTGGCGCGCCCACGTGCCGACACGTGTCCGGCAGGTGACGTCATGATGATGTCATGATGACGTCACCGTGACGTCACCCAACCCTACCCGTCGGTAAAATGTTGACTCGGTCAACGCTGACGTCAGCAGAGCCGTTGCCAACCGAACCGTTGACTAGGTCAATGAGAACAGTAACCCGACCAATCCCGTGCTGCCACGTGTCACCCCCTGAGTAATTAGCCTTTTTCCATTTTCAGAAAATAAGATAAACTTCGGAAATCCATAACTTATTCATACGATGTCCAAAAATTGCGCACCATATATCAAAATTCTCAGAAAAATGAGCTCTACAACCTGAACCTAACGCGACTATTTCGATTCCGTTTTCAGAGCCGGAGGAGAATCTGACTGAGGAGGACGACCACGAGTACCTTCAGGAGCTAGGAGATGACTACGAAGGTGCCACGTCCCACCAAATCCTTAGCACCTATTACGCATTGCTAAATATCGTTCATGCCATTGCTTTATGATCATATGTTATGAACTGTTTAGGTTGCATGTTAGAATAATTAATTACCCTGCCTTGTTTAAACTATCACCCTGCTCTCTGCTGATAGGATAGATGCTCGCTGTTATATGCTTATTTGCTCTTCTACTACTTAACGATTATTACACATATGTGGGGAATCGGGAACGGTTTGACATATGTGAACTAAACTTAATTAAACGGGGGAGCGTGCTGCGTGAGTCTTGGGTGCGTGGTGAGGGTCAAGTCGACCAAGTGGGCTATGAGACGAGCCAGAAGGGCAAGTCGTGCCGGGGGTGCAACCTGGGCATCCCTACGAGAGATATCTGTGGTGGGTAATGGATTACGAGGTGGTTCCGGGTTGGACGGCCTGTGTGGTTTGAAGCCCGTGAACGGAGGTGCTGTGATGGCACGGGGAGAGTATCCCCTAAGAGAAGATGCCTGCTTGGTCAAACCTAGGGCGGACTAGTTTCAGGTTCATGGGAACCCTTTACTGCTTACTCGTCTTCGATGGGCGGGGAACGGCTAGACTACTTGGTAGGACGGTGCCACTACTGCTACGTTGTGAGGTGATAAGGGTGGGCGGAGACGGTCGATGGGTTCCCGTTCCGTTCTAGATGCGCAGTACCACTGAATGGGCCCGGTACTGCGTCTCCCAGTCTCAACGTAATGGTGTTGGATCCGGAATGTCCCAGGACTGAGTGGTAGGGTGGCAACGACCTAGGCAAGCAAGCACCCGGAATTCTGCCTAGGTGTTTGCGTAACACCTATGATGGCTAATCTTGTGAGTCGTAAAACCTCTGCAGAGTGTGTGGTTGATCGATCGATACATATGCCGACTCGTCGGCTATGGACCTTTCCTGTGAAGCTTCTACTAGTGTAGTGAGTGTTCTTTTCTTCCCCTGGTTGACACTTTCCAGTAGTGTGCCCAATGTGGCAGTGTGCCGCTGAGATAGGCCCGAGAGGGAGTTGGGCCTGTCGATTGAGTGCGAGGTGTGTGTGTGTGAGATGTGGTGTATGGGATGGAATGGATTTGGGTGAATGGGTGGAGTTGAATGAGATAAAAACATGACTATTAAAATATTGATTACACCTGCATAGGAAACCCCAGCCTATAGGTCTGCTTGTACAGCTTTGCATCCACTTTTCACAAAGCAACTGCTATCATAGGTGGGCTCCGTGGCCAGTACAAATCGTACTGATAAATTTGCTGCCAGGTGACGAGAAAGAGTACGACTTCGATGGAGACGATTGGGAAGAGTAGGGTCGCGTGCTACACTCAAGTTGGCTGTGAAGGATGAATCGCTTCTGCATCTTATCAGCTTCTCTGAATTGTTGAACCGCCAGTGTGGCGATGTAATAATTTATGTAAGACTGTTATGAACTCGTTGTATGGATCTTGGTATCAACTGAAATTTGGGTAATTTTATGGATTGATCGATACAATCTATCTAATTACAATGCGTGCCTGTGGATTTTCCTTCGTGGAAATCGAGGTCGTTTCATGTGTGCAATAAAGTTGTGAACAATGCTAATGTTTCGGATGAGTCGAATATTTGGCATTCACGGCTTTGTCACATTAATTTTGGCTGTCTCATGCGGCTAGCAAATCTGAATTTAATCCCGAAATTTAATTTAGTCAAAGGTTCTAGGTGCCATGTGTGTGTGTGCAATCGAAGCAACCTCGCAAGCCTCACAAGACTACCGAGGCGAGAAACTTGGCACCATTAGATCTCGCTCATTCTGATTTATGCGAAATGAATGGCGTATTGACTAAAGGCGGTAAAAGATACTTCATGACATTTATAGATGATTGTACTAGATTTTGTTATGTGTATTTATTAAAAACGAAAGATGAAGCGTTGCATTATTTTAAGGCTTACAAAGCTAAAGTAGAAAATTAACTTGAGAGGAAAATTAAACGGTTAAGGTCTGATCGTGGTGGAGAATACTTTTCAAGTGAGTTTTCTGATTTCTGCGTGGAACATGGAATTATTCACGAGAGGACACCGCCTTACTCACCACAATCCAATGGGGTTGCCAAGAGAAAGAACCGCACTCTAACTGAGTTGGTAAATGTCATGTTGGACACTGCGGGACTATCTAAGGAATGGTGGGGGTGAAGCAATTTTGAGTGCGTGTCATGTCCTAAATAAAGTTCCTACAAAGAATAAAGACATTACACCATTTGAGGAATGGGAAAAGAAAAGATTAAATCTATCATATTTGCACACTTGGGGTTGCTTAGCCAAAGTGAATGTGCTTATCAACAAGAAGCGTAAACTAGGACCTAAAACTGTTGATTGCATGTTCCTTAGTTATTCTCTTCATAGCGTTGGATATAGGTTCTTAATTACAAACTCTGGAGTACTTGACATGAATGTTGGTACAATAATGGAGTCCAGAGACGCTATAATTTTTTTAGGATGAGTTTCCCATGAAAAATACATCGAGCATTTCTGGTCATGACTCTTTAATTTCCCCATGAGCATAAGAATTTTATTTCGGTAGAACAAATTGAAGAACCCCAAATGCAAAATCCAGAGGAGGATGACAATATAGTCGTTAGAAAGAGCAAGAGACAACGGACTGCAAAGTCTTTTGGTGATGACTACATTGTGTACCTTGTGGATGATACACCAATGACCATTGAAGAGGCATATTCCTCTCCTGATGCTGACTTATGGAAGAAAGTAGTACAGAGTGAGATGGATTATATTATGTCTAATGGAACTTGGGAAGTTATTGACCGTCCTTATGGGTGCAAGCCTATAGGATGCAAATGGGTGTTCAAGAAAAAGCTTAGGCTTGATGGTACCGTTGAGAGGTACAAGGCAAGGCTTGTGGCCAAGGGTTATACCCAAAAGGAGGACGAGGATTTCTTCGATACATATTCTCCAGTTGCCCGATTGACTACAATTCGAGTGTTACTTTCCCTGGCAGCCTCTTATGGTCTTATTGTTCATCAAATGGACGTTAAGACAGCTTTCCTAAACGGAGAGTTAGAGGAGGAGATCCACATGGATCAGCCAGAAGGGTTTGTAGCAAATGGTCAAGAAGGCATGGTGTGTAAATTGTTGAAGTCATTATATGGCCTAAAAGCCCCTAAATAGTGGCACGAGAAGTTCGACAGAACTTTAACATCTGCAGGTTTTGTTGTGAATGAAGCTGACAGGTGCGTGTACTATCGGTATGGTGGGGGGTCAAGAAACTATCTTGTGCTTATATGTTGATGACATACTGATCTTTGGTTCCAGCCTCAAAGTAATAGAGGAGGTCAAGAAATTTTTATCGAGTAATTTTGAAATGAAAGATTTGGGAGAGACTGATGTTATTCTTAATATTAAGCTTCTAAGAGAAGGTGATGGTAGGGTAACTTTGTTACAATCTCACTATGTGGAAAAGGTGCTGAGTCGCTTTGGGTTTAGTGACTGCCAGCCTGCTCCTACACCTTATGACCTAGTGTGCTATTAAGGAAAATCGGAGAATAGTAAGAGATCAATTGAGATACTCTCAAATCATCGGTTCACTCATGTATCTTGCTAGTGCAATAAGGCCTGACATCTCTTTTGCTATATGCAAGCTGAGCCGGTTTGTGTCAAACCCAGGAGATGATCATTGGCGTGCTCTTGAGAGAGTAATGCGCTATCTAAAAGGTACTATGAGCTATGGTATTCATTATACCGGCCAACCAAAAGTGTTGGAAGGCTATTCTGACGCTAACTGGATTTCTGATGCTGATGAGCTGTACGCCACAAGTGGATATGCGTTTCTGCTTGGAGGTGGCGCTGTTTCCTGGAAGTCTTGCAAGCAGACTATCTTAACGAAGTCTACAATGAAAGCAGAACTGACAGCATTAGATACCGCTAGCTCTGAGGCCGAGTGGCTTCGTGAACTCCTGATGGATTTACCGGTTGGTGAGAAACCTATACCGGCTATTTCTATGAACTGCGATAAGCAGATTGTGATTACGAAGGTTAACAGTTCTAAGGATAACATGAAGTCCACAAGGCATGTTGAAAGAAGATTAAAATCTGTCAGAAAATTGAGAAACTCCGGAGTTACAGCTTTGGACTATGTCCATACGTCTAATAATCTGGCAGATCAGTTTATTAAGGGTCTGTCATGTAATGTGATAGAAACTGCATCAAGAGGGATGGGTTTGAGACCCACATGAAATTCACTACAGTGGTAACCTGTTCTATGTGATCGGAGATCCCGTGAAGTAAGATGGTGAAACAAACTGGTAGTAGATTGAGAGGAAAGACCCTTAACTAAACTCATCTCTAATGCATATCTTCCTATCTGTAAGGCAGGTTGATTTTTACCTTAATGTGTTCCAAGTGGCTTAAGAGAAGTAAAGATATTGACCTACAGAACATCTTTTGAGGAACACACCTATATGAGTCAGACTGCTGGTCACAGTCTATGAGATTTGGGTGATCTCTAAATACTCATGAAAGGCATAGAAGTATGACTTATATGCTCCAATCAAAGGGGATGCTCTTGGCAATCTTGTATCAGTAAAGGACTTAGGTGAAACTTATTTCGCATAAAACTGTCAATTCAAGACATAGTTCATTGTTCAGTTGTGAATAAGTGTAACATCTGTTCTAGGTGGATGTTCAACTTAACAGTCTCCATCGAAACACTGGTATATCGAACAACGGATGAATCGAGAGCATTTTATATGTGCCATAGTATTTGGTGAGGATTGTTGGATTTAATATGGATTTGTTCATATTGTATTCAATTAAATCAAATAAATCCTAAGGCCATATAAATGCTGGTGCAAATGGTGGAGTGAATATAGTTGATGACCAACTAGTAATGGCCATGTTTATGATGGGGTTATTAGTAACTCCCATGGTTATGGCGGTAACTCTCATAATTATGGTACTTGTTACTAGTAACTCTCTTATGATAATGGTGGGAGTTACTGGTGATTGATGGACGGTTAATGACGTCCGGATCTTCTGTTATTCATCCTCTACGCTCCGGATATATATATATATATATATATATATATATATATATATATATATATATATATATGTGTGTGTGTGTGTGTGTGTGTGTGTGTGTGTGTGTGTGTGTGCGCGCGCGCGCGCGCGCTGGTGTTCATCCGCGAAGAGACGAAAAAAATCGACTAAGCACCATAGTTCTCTGTTGAGTTGTTCCTGAGCTTGTCGAGGTCGAGCTCTGTACAGGCAGAAGATGTGCACCAGGCGGGCGAGGTGGAAACGCCACGGCCCGATAGCTTCCACCACGGCGACGGCACCATGCTCCGCAAGGGACGACGACGGCGCGGCGCTCCGCGAGGACGGTGACGGCGCGGCGCTCGGCGAGGATGGCCGCTCGACGAGGACGACGACGGCACGACGCGGCGCTCAGCGACGATGGCGATACAGCAGCACTTGGCGGGGACAGCAAAGGTGCGGCGGTTTGCTTGAGCTGGGATCCCGTGCAGTGGCCACTATCACTGCACGTTAGGCAGTGGTGCACAGTGAGGGAAAATACTATGAAGCACTGTTCACAACAGTAAGCACTGTTCATCAATGTTTATGAAATACTGTTTGACACTGTAGCATCAAATCTGGTCCGTTGGCTATGAGATCTAGCGGTCACAAACACGTGCAGTCTTAACATGCAGTGGCAGTTTGCGGCGCTCGAGTGGGACTATTCCGGAAGACCGTGGTGGCGGTGGCGGCGGCGGCGATGCGTTTGAGCGTTTCCCCATCCACGAGAGCTTTTGGTACTGGCAGAACCTAAGTGGGCTGTGCTGGGCCTTACTATTTTGCAGCCCATGTCAATTTAATGGATCTGTCGTTGGATCATCAAGCAATGGTACAGATGCGCTAACTGTAGGTGCAGTCGTTTTCACTTGAAGTTGAAGTTAGACGATCTCATTCCGGATGCTGAATCTGCCGGAATCCGGCCTGATGCAGCGAGCCGGCGATGCCCCGCCACTGCCTTTAGGCCGTCCGACCGTCCTCCAGGTTCCACCAGCCTTCAGCGACGGGGCTCTGCCAGCCGCCCGGATTCCTAGGCATCTCTGGTGAGCGCTAACTACCGACTAGAGACTACAAGATATTCGCTTGAAATTGATGTGAATTTTGTGCAGTCTTGTGCACACATATTTTTGAAATGGTGATTGTGATTTGTGCATTTGTGGTTCAGCGTATTAAAATGGGGCATATGCCTATGCATTTCCTTACTTATTTTCTGCATGTGTTGGCAGGGAGTTGGGTAGCTAAAATCAAAGGTTACAAAGGAACACATAATTATTGTTCAAAGTTTGATCACGATAAATACAACTTATATTTACCAAAAAAAAGTTATAAAAATTTGATATTGTACATACATTTTGGACTTATTTGTCAAATTTAAGATATTATGAGGTCTCTTAGGTAGATAATTTTTTGTACCGAATTGTTTACTGAATTTATATTAGATTACATAGCCGTAGTGGAAAAATTTTATCTGTTTAAGTAAAGGGAATATATTAATATCCCACCTTCTGTATCGACCAATGCATACAGTTATTTCTTATTACAAAGATTAAGTAAGCACTGACAGCTTATTAGTGTAGTATATATGTTCTAATGATTACCCTAGCCATGTTTGGGTCCTAGGAATTGAGAGAAATTAGAAAGTAATCTAACAATGAAATAGAAAGCACTTTCTAGACATTGGTTTGAATTCCTGGGATCCAAACAGGACCTAATATTTATCGGCCTTCTAGTAGCATCGATAGGCTCACGTTATTAGCAGAGTGTTCCGTGTCTCCTCTTGTTGATAGGGCTTCATAATATCTCTGCGCAAAAAATAATGGCGGCCTAGGCATTGGGCGTGGCATGGCCTCATTATTCAGCATGGACACAACTAATGACATCAGTGGCCTGTCATTTGGGCTGTCTTGAACACACAATAGTCCAATATGGATGCACTGCAAGGCTTCGTCAAGCGAGCAACTCTCCACAACCATTGCATCCACGAAATCCCTTGCCTTTCCATCTTTCCATAAGTTCCATGCCTGAAACACGAGGACATATTTCTTGTTTATTTTAACAATATATGTTTATTATTAAAAAAAATAAAGCATGCTAGAAGTAACACTTACATAAGCAACAAGGCTTGGATGATCCATTAGTAGATGAGGAGATGCACTGATCTTTAGTCCACTGACTATCTCCAGTAGCAAAATGCCAAAACTATAGGTGTCAGACTTGACAGAAAAAATGCCTTCCATTGCATATTCAGGCGCCATGTAACCGCTATTTGAATCATTTCACAAGCAAGTAGTCAGAATTTGAATACTATAAGAACGTCAATAATTAGTTCTTATTAACTAGAACTAGAAAAATACTAACTATGTCCCAAAAACTCGTCTAGTACTTGCTTGCGTCTCACTACTTCCAAAGATCCTTGCAATACCGAAGTCTGAGATTTTCGGGTCCATGTCTGCATCCAGCAAGATATTGCTTGCTTTGAGATCTCTGTGAATGATCATCATTCTTGAATCTTGGTGGAGATAAAGAATTCCTCTAGCTATTCCTTTGATTATGTTGAACCTTTTTGGCCAATCAAGCATAGACTTGCTTGCAGGATCTGCCATGACCATGGAAATTAAGGAACGAAGAAAACAGTTAAACCATAGGAGTGCTTCTTAGCCAATTTAGGTCTTTTTCTTGGAAAGTATGACTGAACATACCAAAGAGGAATTTGTCTAAGCTTTTGTTGGGCAAGTATTCGTATACGAGCAACTTCTCATCTCCATGGATACAACAACCAAGAAGGCTGACTAGGTTCTTATGCTGCAAACTTGCGATCAGAACTACTTCATTTCTAAGCTGCTCTTTCCCTTGCTCAGAACCGTTGCTAAGCCTTTTAATAGCAACTTCCTTGCCATCTTTCAGTGTCCCCTATGTAATATGGCATCAGCATTATCAAGTTGAACATGATGAGATAAGACATGCATATACAATTGACAAATAAAATTGTACATATACCACCTTATATACTCTCCCAAAGCCACCTTGTCCAAGCATGTTGGCTTCATGGAAACTATTTGTTGCCGATGTGAGCTCCTCAAAGCTAATACACGATAATTCTGAATTTTGCTCCCAGAAAAGAAAATCGTGAACGCTCCTCTCATGTGCTTGCTTACTCCGTCGTGTGCCTAGTACAAAACATATCAATAATTCAACACTAACATACTTATTATTACCACCCTCAGTTCCAAATTATAGGTCATTTTGGCGTTTTTAGACACTTAGCTGTTACTATGCACCGATCTACGATATGTCTAGAACTCTAGATACATAAAAAAAGGTTTTGCATCTAGGTATAAATTGGAATGGAGGTAATACAAGTTAAAGCTGCGTATTACAAGCACACATGTAGGTTATTTGTCTCTTGTTGTGCCTACCTCTTGACTTGCATATAGTGATAAAGCATATACATGATGTGATCATCAGCAGACATGTCACTGTTGGGAGCACAATCTCCATAGCCATGCCGATCTTCCTCTTGCTGTTTCCTGTAGAAACATCAACACATCATGCGAAGGTGAAGTTGGGTGTTGTGTGTAATTTGAAGGCACATCTGACCTGGCACTTACCGGGAGAGCCGGCCAGTCGAAGGTACAAGTTTTCACCTAAATCACCGTCCTTTCCGGTGTCGAGAAGCTCCCCCATCCAAAGCAAGCACCTTGACATGTCACTGCTAGCACTCATGGTGACGACGGTGCTCAAGTTGGCATAAGCATATCCAGTGCATGAACAGTTGCGGTCGCAGTCGGCAGCACACTCCTCAAAGCTTCTGTTCCCGACATACAGGAACTTGTCAGGCACCTTCATCCCCGGCAAGGTCAGGAAATAATGGCTCCTCCCACCGCCGCCACCGCCGCCGGCGCCGCCACACGCCGGCAGCGCTTCCTTCCTCCGGCATCCTCTGGAAGAGTCACGGAAGAAGCCGTCTTCCGGCTCGAACCCGTCGAGGCACCTGCACTCCTGGACGCCGGCCTCGCGCCCCGTGGCGTCGCAGTAGCCGAACGGCCCGCACGCGCCGTAGCGGAGGCAGCTGCCGCTGCCATTGCCGGGGCCCTCGAAGAGGACGCTCCACGACGACGACGCGGCGTTCCAGACGCGGAGCCTCACGTTCCCGGCGTAGTCCAGCTTCCAGTGCGTCGTCGGTCCGCCGGCGGCGTTGTACGCCGCGTAGATCACCTCCCCGTCGTCGACGATCTGGGAGTAGATGAACCTGTTGATGGCGGAGGCCCCCGCGCCGTTCCACACGCCGCTGCGCCACCAGCGACGGCTTGTGCCCCGCCAGATGACGATCTGGAGGCCCCAGCAGCTGGGGTCGCCGCTGAGGGAGAACTCGCCGGCGGCAGGGTCCCGAGGTCCGTTCCAGGCGACGACGCGCAAGGCGGTGTGAGCCTTGTAGTTGGTCCACAGCCTGAAGGTCGGGAGAATGGTGTCGGTGGGGTGGTCGAGGCTCTTCCATACTACTACGCCTGTTGTGCTGCCATTGGGCAGCTGCAGCTCGAGCTCGAAGCTCCCCGTGCTCCGGAGCACTCCGGTGCCGCTGCCGCTGCCGGCGACATTGTTGTCTGTCGCCCACACCGTGCGGCCATCGGAGTCGGACAGCACCAGGTCGGAAGTGTTGGTGAGAGCCAGCTTTGCTGAAGGCGTGGTGATTGGGCTGTTGCGGTTGGCGACCCAGACGTAGGTGCGCTCAGGGATGGTGTTGTACCATATGCCCAGGTACAGGCTTCGGGTTGAATTGGTGGTGAGGTTGAAGAAGCTAAGGGCAAACATGCCACCGTCGTCGGAGATGAGCTTGTCGCCGGGGTAGAGGGGTCTTACTGAGGTTAGGCGATCATCGAGGGAGTGGCAGAAACAAACTAAGAAGAACAGGAACATGATCAATACATGTTGGTGGGATGCCATGTTTTTTTGCGACGATCGATATTACTATGCTCTAATATTCTTATTTGGATGACAGAAACAAACGAACAACAGAAGAAATCTTGTCAAGCTGAAGAGCATAGTAAGGGGCTGTTTGACACAGCTCACAATAGCTTCATGAGCTATTATGAGCTGTTTTTTTTTTGTCAAACACCATTTTCTAAAACAGCTTCACGAGTGAAGCTATTTTTCTCCCCCTCTCACAAAAGGATGAGCCACCATGAAGTAAAAAAAGTAGTTCATCTCAGCTCCCTTCTACATCTCTCTCCCAACCATGCATTAGTTGTTGGTGAAGCTGTTTTGTCAAACAACATTCCTAAAACAGCTCAGTTTCACCAAACAAGTTATCCATGAAGCCATTTTCCTAAAAAAACAGTTTCACTTGTGGTGGTGAGCTGTGCCAAACGGAGCCTAACAGTAATATAGACTGAGAGCTGATCAGGCCGTTCATCGTCATCCTCTGCCGTCTGGACTAGGCCGAATTATTCTACGTCTACATTATCAGAACGGCACATGTCACCGTTGATGTAAGACACCAGTTAATGTTCCCTATGTAGAAAGGCATTAGTCATTTTATTTTACTTTGTTTTATTTATTATTTTATTTAAGTATGGTTCACATATATGGGTTAATTTGTATCTGATTTTCATGATGATAGCAAGGCACCAGTTAATGTTCCCTCTGTGGAAAGGCATTAATCATTTATTTTTGTAAATATATGGTCCTCATGTGTTTGTTAGGGATCCAGCCTCGTAGAAATGTTCTAGATGTACCAGATCCTCTCAGCAAATGTTTCTGGTGATGAATCAGAATCACTTCATAAAACTGTTTGATTGATAACTTCGATGAACCGCTTGTCGAAGAGGATGTGCATTACTCAAAAAAATATTTAAAAATTAAAAAAAAATTGGCGAATAAAAACTCAAATACAACCTATTTTAGCTTATTTCACTTCACTTAAAAAGAACTAACTAAAGAATTATGGTTGCTAACACATAACAAGGGCAATAATCAGAATTATGCGAAACCAGCTAACATTATTTCTCTT
Source organism: Eremochloa ophiuroides (assembly GCA_038502445.1). Classification (NCBI taxonomy): domain Eukaryota; kingdom Viridiplantae; phylum Streptophyta; class Magnoliopsida; order Poales; family Poaceae; genus Eremochloa; species Eremochloa ophiuroides. The sequence continues at coordinate 97,337,816 of JAHLJS010000003.1, forward strand.
TGCTAGGCATAAACATGAGAAATATTTTTAGTCTCTCGAGTGAAACATTAGGGCCTAGGGCGTGATTGGTCCCTTGCATCAAGCTTTCTTTGCCAGGCTCATGTCATAATGGGCCATGGGAAACAGGCCGACTAGAGCCAAAAGTGTGGAAACTAACTCTGTACGATTGAGTCAAGTCTGAGCTCATGTGGAAAAAGTCCACTTTACCTTCCTCATCTAATGGCACAGTCTGCTTTGCGTCCTTCATCTCGAAAACCAGATAAACGCACTCCCTCATATATCAAAACCGTGCATGTGAGCCCCAAACGTGGTTTGACATCTGGTTTTCGCACATCTGGCGCCACGTAGGATGTGGGCCCACGCTGAGTCAGCCACCCATCGCTTAAAAAAACAGACGGGGCCGGTGTGGCATTGCAGCCGCATCCCAAGCTCCCAGCTCTCGCAACCCGGCGCCGACGCGCTGCCGACGCCTGGTTGCCGCGCCGCCGCTCGCGCATCCCGACCGGAACGCGCTGCCGACGCCGTCGCTCACGCATCCCGCCCTGGGCGCGCTGCCGACCCCTGATATCCAACGTCTGCTTGCCGCTCCGCTCCCTCATCCCGGCGCTCACGGGCGTTCTTCCTTGCCTCCGACTCGTGCTCACCGCCGTCTTGCCGAGCCTCGAAACTCTCCATGGCCTCTAGCAGATCTTGTGTTCTGTTGGCGCAGCCAATTTCGGCCAGAGAGCCACCTCTAGGAGAGAGTGGGCTGCCCCTAATCTGGTGTCCATTCTGCGGCATGGCGAGGATTTTGGAGCTGATGTCAAAATCAGATCTCCACCCGATGGAAAGATTCTTCAAATGCCCGAGAAAGTACAAAAAGGTTAGCCTTCCTTATTAAAATCTGTGGGTTGACTGGAAGTTAGGATTTCAACAGTGCGGTCTGAATATCTTTTATTGTTACTGCAGTTTCCTCTCTGTGAATTCTACATGTTCGAAGAAGAATATGCCAACTTTCTTGTTTATTATGGGATGCTTCCACCCAGTGAGTTGTGTCATTACCATCCATTGGAGACTCCAGATAGCATGGAAGCTGAGATATGCGAACAAGTGAAAGCACTGCCAAAGACAGAAGCTGTTGGTGTGTATGAGCATGGGATGAGTGCTACTTCGGCCAAGAAGGGAGTCAAGAAGAAGAAAGGACATATGAATTGGATGATGTGTGTTGATGTTGCCATCTTAGTGTTGTTAGGTTTCAATTCTTCCATTCTCCTTGTGTTGTGTGTGATGCAAATGTGTAAGTGACAGGTGCTTAATTATTGTAAAATGGGCAAAACTCCCTCATCCTGAGTTATCAATGTGTATGAGTATGTGAACCTTCCTGCTGTCATGTGCCTATATCCAGTGCCTTTTCCTATAATTTTCAATGAAATGAAAATTCAAATGAGTGGCCAGATGTTACCAGAAAATGCTGATAAATGGTACCATTAAATACATAATTGTCACATGTGCCTACATAATTGGCATGAGTTGCATATTAGGTGGAAATAGGTAACAACAGTACATGGCATAATTGTCATACAAGGCATCACTGTCAGGTTGCCTACATAATTGGCATACATTGCATAAGATTACAAGTTTGGCATGCAGCCACATACACAAACACATCACAGCTTCTCAGGCTGCCAAGGTGGAACAATCTGGAGTGGCGCCATTGCACTTCTCTTTGTAGGAGGCTTGGGCTTTGCTGGTTCTTGAGCTGACACATGAGCAGATGCTTTTCCACCGGATACTTTTACATTAACACTGCAGTTAACATTGGAGGTGGGAACTCTAGCTTGGAGGTTCAATGTAGCTGAGCCTGAAGGAATTGTTGAAACCCTTGCACTTGCACTTGATTTGATGATGGGTTCTGAGCTTGATGCCTTTGCCTACAACACTCAGATGAAGCAAGAATCAAATTCAGTTACAAGTTGCATAAGTTAAACTTAGAAGTGTGGATAAACTTACCTTTTCCCTACTCTGTGAGCTTGCATCGGCTGTTAGAGTCCTTTTTGTACTGCTTGTGTTGCTCTGTTGTGTACTAGATAGCACAATAATAGCATATGGGTTAGCTCCTACAACTGACTGAGATCCTGCTGCCTGAGACCCTCCTGCCTGTGATCTTCCAACTGACTGAGATCTTGCTGCCCGAGACCCTCCTGCCTGTGAACCTGCAGCTGACTGAGGCTGTGAGCTTCCTCTGGCCGACTGAGATCCTGCCGCCTGTGATCCTCCTGCTCCACTTATATTGGTACATGTTGATCTGTTGTGTCCAGGCAAGCGGCATTTGCTGCATCTAATAACTGATCCAGTTTTGGGCATTTTAGTGGCCTTTCTCATTTCTGTAGGCTCCCTTCTCCTCTCAGTCTTTGGCCTGCCTAGCATCTTCACATAACCAGGAGCTCTAAGGGGTACCCTATCAGATGAGGGCCAGCTATTCATACCCTCAACCGGTTTCAAGCAATGACTGTATGTTTGTTTGAACTTGTCCACAGAGTAGCAGTCAGCCACATAATCATCAAGGCAATTACTCTTGAACAAAATACATGAAATAGCATGGCAGCAAGGAAGTCCAGACAATTGCCAATACCTACAGGAACATGTCTTGGACACTAAATCCACTGTAAACCTATTGTCATAATATTTAACTTCATATTTCTCTTCACCATTGCAGATGGCATGGCAGTTTGCAGACAAATTTATATACACATTCAATTTTTTATTGATGTTTGGGCAAATTACACTTTTCCACTTCTCCATTCTAGTCCTTTGTTCTTGGATCCTGACCATTACTTTCCTTCTAATACTTTCTAGCATGGTGATTATTGGGAAGTACCTAGCCTCAATTATCCATTTGTTGAATGACTCACAAATATTATTGTCTACTGAGTCACAGTTAGAACCCAACCTGAACCAAGCTCTGCTCCAATGTTGTGGATGAGTGTTCAGTATAGCTTGTGCTCCAGCTCTGGTCTTTTGTGCTAGTCTAGCTCTGGCCAAGTTGAAAAGCATAATGCAAGGAGCTTTAGCACACATCCAAAATTTCTTCTAGTACTCCTTCTTGGGAAACTCCTTCTTTCAGTTTGCATAAATGTGCCTAGCACAGTTCCTGTGTTCAGCTTCTGGTGCCCATTTGCTGACAGCATTAAGAATTCCCTGCACAAGTGGACAAATAGTTAGTCATGTACCAGCAAGTAGGACAAATAGGTTCCTTTTGTTTCAAATTGTAACATAACAAAAAGGTACCTTTTGTTGGTCTGAGATGAAAACCCAGTCCTTTCCTCCCTGCACACCAACATCCCTAAATAGCAGATCACAGAACCAATCCCAATTTTCATTGTTCTCCTTATCCACAACTGCCCAAGTAATAGGGTACATCTGGTTGTTAGAGTCCCTCCCAATAGCACAAAGAAATTCACTATTAGTTGCTCCCTTGAAGAAGCACCCATCTAACCCAACAACCTTCCTGCACCCGGCTTTGAAACCTTCTTTGCAGGCATTCAAACATATGTACATTCTCCTAAAAATAGGAGGCTCTACATTATCTTCCTTGTGAACAATAACAGTGCTACCTGGGTTGCTTCTGAGAAGCTCCATCTGATAGTCATAGAGCCTAGAGTACTGACCTTTAGTTGCATCAAAAGCTTTCTTCATCACTATTGCTTTTGCTCTCTTCAGCTTGGACATAGAAATAGTGGCAAACATTTTTTCTTGTACTGTCTGCAACACATGGCCAAGTTTCCATGATGGGTTGGCAAAAATAAACTTCTCATATTTCCTAGCTATTACAGCTGAGGTGACAAGTTTGTTGTCTCTTCTAGGTGGGAACATGTGATTGTTAACAAATGTAGATATCTGCCAACTATCAGACCTAGAAGTAAATGACAACAGACATACCCATGGGCAACCATCCCAGTCACATTTGGCCCTCACCCTCTTTGGATCATCCTTAACAAACCGAATAACCTTTCTCTCATCCAAGCCATGTTTGAGTACAGCCTTTTTAAATTGCTTCTTAGAAGTAAACTTCATTCCCAACTCAAAATACACAGCAGGATTCTTCTTGTTATATCTTGGGTACTCATCATCAGAATTTAAATCACTATTGTCTACATATGGTGTGCAGTTGCCATCATCCTCATCCTCTTGCCCAGTTCCAGTCCTATGTGCAACACCCACATATATGACATCACCTAAGCTAGTTGCCTCACCTCTCTTGAACCTCTTCTTGAAATCCTTAAATTTCCTATGTATCTGGTTTGCTTCTTCATCATCACCATAACTGCAGGAGTCTCTAGGCATGTAGTCACTGTCAGTGTCAGACTTCTCTTCTCCATCTGGCTCAGTTGCACTGTCATTCTCTCCAGGCATGCTCTCTAGTTGTTCTTTGCCTTTACTTGGACTGCTGTAAAATTGTCTAACAATTGCAACTTGCCTCGCTACTTCTTCTTTGCTTTCACTTTTACGGACAATCAAAGGTTGCAGATCTTCATCTTCTACCTCATCATCCTCTGAACTATCTTCCATCTCTTCCTCATTGTCAGTTTCATCCTGCTCATGATTTTCAGCATACACGTCTGCAACACCATCTTCAGGAGTGTGGTCAGACATGTACTGGCACACACTGTCATCAACCAAAGCTCTTAACCCTGTACTCATGTCTCTCCCTGGAAATAGCCAATGCAACATTGTGCCTTCTATAACATTGCAATGGTCACGGAGATGAGCAACAACTTCAGACAGTGACATCTTGTCTCGGTCTATATAAGACATAGCTTCAGTACCTCCATTGTAAAACAGTGTATTGTTCTTCCTCACGAACTTGCCCTTAAAATGGAACCGAACAGGGAGCAAATCGCCTTCATACATTGCTAAGCACCTAAAGCGTACATGCAAATCAGTACTACTAAAATATGTTCAAGAAGCAAGATTAATGCTTAAAATATGACTGCAAGCCCTATATAAAGATCCTTGTTTGTCTTAAAATATGACGAGCACTCACAAAACATTTGATAAATTACACAAACTTCAAGAGAATCGCGGATTCCAAATCAAAAACAACTCAAAAAACAGGGATCCAGGTGTGCCATGCCACTCACCGTGCGACCTAGGGTTCTGAATCGGGGGATTTTTTTGGCTTGCCCTTCAGCAGCAAGACGACGGCAACTAGACGTTGGCAGCACGCCCCAGCGGGATGAGCGAGCGGGGGCGCTGCAAAACGGCGATGAGCAGGCGTCGGCGGCGGCGCGGCTGGGATGCGAGGCCGGAGTCACGGGTCACGGCTGGATGGCCCCGTCTGTTTTTTTTAAGCGATGGGTGGCTGACTCAGCGTGGGCCCACATCCTACGTGGCGCCAGATGTGCGAAAACCAGAGGTCAAACCACGTTTGGGGCTCACGTGCACGGTTTTGATACATGAGGGAGTGCGTTTGTCTGGTTTTCGAGATGAGAGACGCAAAGCAGACTGTGCCATTAGATGAGGGAGGTAAAGTGGACTTTTTCCGAGCTCATGCAACTGACCAAACGTCGGTGCAAAAGATGTTGCATGCACAAGCGTGATGGACGAAGGTTTTGGCCCGCCACTTTTAGTATCGCGTTGGGCTGGCCCATGAGAAACGAATTCGATTTGCATTTCTCCTCAGCCTAGTTGAAGGTGCTGTGTGGTTTGCGTCGGCGGCCGAGACAACCGGAATAGAAAAAGTAAAGTTTGGTAAGGTTGGCAAATCTTTGAGATTTACAAAGACATCATAGACGTTTTACTGTCAATAAAAATATTACATATCACAAAAAACATGACACCGTTAAATCTTGAAAAATTCGTTTCTGTAAGAAGTCGAACCAACAATCTCTTTATTTTGGATTATGCCGTTATACGTAAACTTTATATCCGACCTGGAACTGTGAGGTAAGAAGAGCTACTGAGCTGCATCAGCACCTCCAACGCTCCTAGAAATCGCAGAGTCGCATCAAACACAAGTACCCAACTATATATGTTGACTATATACTTCAAAGTAAAAAATTGACTGCTTCAAAGTAAAAATTTGACTAATGCCTTTTTCCACATGAAGCATTAATTAACTGCTTGTGCCTTTCTATCTCAACTGTGACGTATAACTACTGGTGTGTCGTCCTGATCAACTATAGTACTATGCTCTTCAGCTTTGATCGACAACTATCTCTGTCTATATTAGTGCTACTATGATCTTCAGCCTTGACAAAACTCAATATACTACAACGCAGAATAATGTGTTGACATTCTTTCGTGTATTGATCGTCTTATTAATCTCAAAGCATCTATAAAAATCTTTCTAAAACTCTCTAAAATATTATTTGGAGAGTCTTCTAAATAAAAATTTGTTTTCTATCTTCTTACCCTCAAATAGGTTTTATATATCTTGTGAGAACTCTAAAAAAGCCATACTTGCTCTCTTTTTTTAGCTAGCAAGAAAACTGAAATAGATAATAGCAATATGAATTTCAGGGGAACACACTGGCTACGTCAATGGGCAGTACTGCAGCAGCGTGATGATCTAAAGGAACAGATGATCCTTGCTGGACAGCATCTAGAGACGTCCGCCTTGCATTTTTTTTTTTTTTTTTTGCTTCCAAAGGATGGTTCTCCAGAGGATTGATTTCTGCCGATTAGATTTTTTGCCAATCCGTCATTTACTTTACCTCAGCTACCTTTTTGGCCATCTGTGGGCTGGACGTTTTTATTTTTTGGTGCCCTTCGGGCGAAACTCTGTAATAATTGGTCTGATTCTACCGGTTGGTAGATGAAGCCGGGTATGAATTATCCATTGTCTAAAAAAAATGAATTTGAAGGTCCAACTGAAGAGTATTTTTCTCATCAAAACATATATTCTTATTAAATAGAAATGATATAAAGAGGCTCTTGGAGTTGCTCTCAGTTTGTTTCTTTAGGTTGTACCTCCATCCCAAAAGAATACACATTATGATATGCAAAGGTCAAAAGTGTTTAAAAATTTGTATTGTAACTTGATATAATGATCTTTAAAATTAACGAAGACCTTCTTTATTGAATAATTATATTAGACTAAAGATGCAAATTATATGTTCCATATTGTCAGGTGAAGCTGGCTGCTAAATCTCATCAATGCTCTCCCACACCACGGCCTCTGCATCGCTAGCCAAGTCCTCCTGTGCCCGCCTCTGCACTTGCCTCTGTTACAACACACAAACATGTTTGCTAATTTCTGTACATATACTGTTTTACACCAAGGACAAATGCAGATGCTCATATACACAAGCACATACCGACTGAACCTGCTCATGCACTATCCTTATGGGTACCATCGAAGAAGTAAGTTGGATCGACAAATCTTAAGAGTGACAAAATCAGCACATATGTCTCATTGTTGACGGGCACGTCATGTACCATTGCAAGAATAGCATCGAAGACTTAAACCCCAGTGGGCAAATTCCATCATAAAAAATAAATGACAAATGGATCGCATGCCATAATTAGCTAGGCATCATCATTGAACCAACTAAGCAGAAAATTGACTTACCACACCTGGGTCTTATCGAACCAAAGGAAAATTATCCTGTCCCATCTATCCAACCAAATAGTTAGGGATCATTTTATCTAAAAAATCTGTAGAAGACCACCGTGTCATATCCAATCTTGTTCTCAAACAAATATTATCTTACTATATCAACCAAGACATATATAGCTACTTTTTTTTTTTAGAAAAGGCAGTAGTTTTGGCCTAGCCAGCATGTTCGTTTCAGCTTATCAATCAGATTCAGATCTACTTTTTAGCCATAAAATAGTATTTTTCTTTCACAATAAATCAGCTCGACAAACCAGTCTCAACCGCAATAAGTCCTGCTGCCGTTCTAATGGTCTGGATGATGTGCAATAATTCCACCCAGCCACACAAAGGCTTTTGCATTTCGTGGTTTAGATGAATTACAACGACCTGATCAACTCTTTGTGCCTATATATTAGTGTTACTAGTTAACTTACTATACTATATGCTCTTCAGCCTTAACAAGAGCATATTATATCACAAAAGAGTATGGCATCCCACCAACATGCCGTATTATTGATCACCTTCCTGTTCTTAGTTAGTTTGTGTCGATCCCTCGATAATCGCCTAACCTCAGTAAAACCACTCTACCCCGGCGACAAGCTCATCTCCGACGATGGTGGCATGTTTGCTCTGGGCTTCTTCAACCTCACCGCCAACTCAACCCCAAGCCTGTACCTCGGCATATGGTACAACAACATCCCCGAGCCCACCTACGTCTGGGTCGCCAACCGCAACAGCCCAATCACCACGCCTTCAGCAAAGCTAGCTCTCACCAACACTTCTGATCTCGTGCTGTCCGACTCCGATGGCCGCACGGTTTGGGCGATCGCCGGCGGTGGCGTCGGAGGCGCCGGGGTACTGAAGAGCACGGGGAGCTTTGTCCTCCGGCTCTCCGGCAGAGAATTGTGGCGAAGCCTGGAGGATGACCCGACCGACACCATCCTCCCGGGCTTCAAGCTGTGGACGAACTACAAGGCTCATACCGCGGTGCGCGTCGTCGCCTGGAAGGGCCCTCGAGACCCTGCCGCCGGCGACTTCGCCCTCAGCGGTGACCCCAGCAGCTGGGGCCTCCAGATCATCATCTGGCGAGGCAATAGTCGCTCATGGCGCAGCGGCGTGTGGAACGGCGCGGGGGCCTCCTCCATCAACAGATTCATTTATTCCCAGATCGTCGACGACGGGGAGGTGATCTACGCGACGTACAATAATGATGCCGGCGGCCCAACGACGCACTGGAAACTAGACTACACGGGAAACGTGAGTCTCCGTGTCTGGAGTAACCAGTCGTCGTCGTGGACGACTCTATTGGAGCGACCGGGCAGTGGCTGCCTCCACTACGGCGGATGCGGGCCGTTCGGCTACTGCGACATCACGGGGCTCGACGGCGTCCAGGAGTGCAAGTGTCTCGATGGATTCGAGCCCGAAGACGGCTTCTTCCTCAACTTCTCCAGAGGATGCCGGAGAATGGAAGCGCTGGCATGCGGCGGAGGGAGCCATTTCTTGACCTTGCCAGGGATGAAGGTGCCCGACAAGTTCCTGTATGTTAGGAACAGAAGCTTTGAGGAGTGCGCTGCCGAGTGCGGCCGCAACTGCTCCTGCACCGCGTACGCTTATGCCAACTTGAGCACCATCGTCACCATGAGTGCTAGTGACACGTCAAGGTGCTTGCTTTGGATGGGGGAGCTCCTCGACACCGAGAAGGCCGGTGATATAGGTGAAAACCTCTACCTTCGGCTGGCAGGCTCTCCTGCTGGTAAGTGCCGTTCTGTGCCCGGTGCATGTCCCTTAGCTTCCAATCACACACACACACACACACACACACACACACACACAACCTGATCTTCACATGAATGGTGTTGTTCTACAGGAAACAACAAGAAGAAGATCGGCATGGCTATGAAGATTGCACTCCCAACGGTGGCATGTCTGCTGGTGTTCACATCATGTATATGCCTTGTTACTATATGCAAGTCAAGAGGTACACCAGGAGACAAATACCTACTACTTGCTGCCTGTAATTTAATATGCAGCCTTTAACTTGTCAGTATATAGTCTTAAATTGTTGACACGTTTCTACCAGGGATGCGAAGGAACAAGCAAGCCCATGAGAGGAACGCTCATGATTTTTGGGACCAAAATCTAGAATTATCGTGTATTACCTTTGAGGACCTTACAGCTGCAACAAATAATTTCCATGAAACCAACATGCTTGGACAAGGTGGCTTTGGTAAAGTATATAAGGTCGTATACAGTTTTAATTTACTTTGTCAATGATGCATGTCTTATTATTTTATCATGTTCAACTCAACAACGTTGATCTCACTCACAGGGGACACTGAAAGATGGCAAGGAAGTTGCTGTTAAAAGGCTTAGCAACGGTTCTGAGCAAGGGATAGAGCAGCTTAGAAATGAAGTAGTTCTTATTGCAAGTTTGCAGCACAAAAACCTAGTCAGCCTTCTTGGTTGTTGTATCCATGAAGATGAGAAGTTGCTCATATATGAATACTTGCCCAACAAAAGTTTAGACAAATTCCTCTTTGGTATGTTCTATCACACATTCTAAAACAATCAACCTGCATTGGCTAAGAAACACTCCTGAATATTTTAACTGTTTTCTTCATTCCTTAATTCCATGTTCATGGCAGATCCTGCAAGGAAGTCTATGCTTGATTGGCCAAAAAGGTTCAACATAATCAAAGGAATAGCTAGAGGAATTCTTTATCTCCACCAAGATTCAAGAATGATGATCATTCACAGAGATCTCAAAGCGAGCAACATCTTGCTAGATGCAGAGATGGACCCGAAAATCTCAGACTTTGGTATTGCAAGGATCTTTGGAGGTAGCGAGCAGCAAGCAAGTACTAGGCGAGTTGTTGGGACATAGTAAGTATTTTCTGGCTCTTTTTTCTGAGAAATTGGAAAGAGTTCCGGCTTCAGTCAAAGAAAAGGCATGATGCATGCAAGTATTTTCTGGCTGCAGCTAACCAGGACTACTAAAATTATTCTTGACGTATACAAATTCTGACTATCTGCTTGTGAAATGATTCAAACAGCGGTTACATGTCGCCTGAATATACCGTGGAAGGCATTTTTTCTGTCAAGTCTGACACCTACAGCTTTGGCATTTTACTACTGGAAATAATCAGTGGGCTAAAGATAAGTTCCCCTCGTCATCTACTAATGGATTATCTAAGCCTTACTGCTTATGTAAGTGTTACTTCTACCACGCTTCAAATTAACAGTGTGAATATATTGTCAAAATAATCATGAAATTTGTCCTCGTATTTCAGGCATGGAACTTATGGAAAGATGGATTGGCAAGGGATTTCGTTGACACAACGATTGTGGAGAGCAGCTCGCTTAATGAAGCCTTACAATGCATCCATATTGGGCTATTGTGTGTTCAAGACAGCCCAAATGACAGACCACTGATGTCGTTAGTTGTATCCATGTTGAATAATGAGGCCATGCCACGCCCAATGCCCAGGCAGCCATTATTTTTTGCGCTGAGATATTATGAAGACCTAGAAACAAGAGGAGATTTGGAACACTCTGTTAATAACGTAAGTCTATCAATGCTAGAAGGCCGATAAATATTAGGTTAATCATAGAACATGCTACTCCCATAAGCTTTCAGCACTGTCTTTCGATTTTTTGTGTTTGTTTCATTGTGAACTCTGCAATTTTCGTTCTTTTCTTCGTGATGACAAGTAGTCAAGTTGTTTCCGATTCGGCCATTCTGCTTTCAGAATGTTGTTTGATCTATTTGACTGTTTCTAAGTTGCCTAGCCAGCCCGCAATTTTGCGTGTGTTGTATTCAGAGTGATGCAAAAGCTTCTTGATAACCGAGAGAGAAGTTGAGAGATGACCGGGCGTACTGGCTAGTGGCTACCGGTGTAGGGTTTTTTTTTTTGGAAGAACCGGTGTAGTTGACGCGGACTTGGGCCAGCAAGGACTAGCATGTCCCAAGGCCGCACACGACCTGGCACTCAAGTTTTATCCCTTATGCAAGCAATTGATTCTTGAAGACAACTTAAGTAGGGTCGAAAAGGGAGCATGGCTTGATCAGGAACCTGAATCACATTGATCCAATTAAGGATGCATTTGGAATGTCGAATTAGTTTCGTTTCTCATGGGTCTCGAGAAACGGTGCCAAACGCTATAACAGAGAAATGGTTCTGGCTTGAATCATTTCGTTTTCAAGGGTCCCGTGCTTTTCTGCAAAGAAACCGCTCCATATGGCCACTCCCTAGTTCCTACCATTTTTTTTGTTATCTTTTAAGTGCAAAATGTTAAAATAGGTTGCATATTAGATATTCTTCGCCCACAAAAAATTCTGAATTTTTGAAACATATTTCTATTTATATAATATTTTTCATGAAAAACATATATTTTTTTAAATTAGAATCTGACCTACCAACCAAACGGTTTGCTAAATTGACTTCGATTCATCATTTGAAACGTTCGGTGACCCCAAATCTGGCCTATTTATGTAACCAGGCAAAGGGTAGCTACAAGTGTTTACATTTGTGGACAAATTTCAAAAGACATACATGAGAAGTCTGATTTCACACATGATCCGATCCACCCATGTCATGCAGTATCAAATCTCATATTGATCCGTACACCAGTGAGGCTAACTTACACAGTACGTATTCTACTGATTTTGTACCGGAACACAAAACGTCCTCTGGAAATCTAATATGCTGGCACTAAACTTGGGTATGAACAGGTTCACTATACCTTCCAGAGATCCATTCTGCAGTTCGTCCATGGCAAACCTTGTTTGCCCAAAATCCGCATTCGGCTGTGATCATGTTCACGTACAGCCGATGAATCGTGCGCAGGAGTTGTACGACTGAAAGAGAACAGGACAAACTTTGAAGCTCACTGCAACTCCTTGTCCTTTCTCAACGCAAACTTAGCCGTGTCCTTCCACAAGGACGCCTCCATTTCTTTCTCAACGAGCTTCTTCTCCGCAGACCGCAGCGCGGCTTCCAGCTCCTGAATCCGGTCCCGGTTTCTTTCATGGAGAAGCTCGTGGAGCCTTCTCTCCAGCTGTACGGCAGAAACCCCGTTGTACTCGGCGTTATCGTCGTTGTCGTCGCCGCCATCATCTCCGTCGTCAACAACTCCCCCTGAATCGTCATCAGTTCCATTCCGGTAGTCGGCCATCTCGTCGTATGGCTGAAACGTTTGCCCAAATCAGGGACATTACGCATGTTCGGTGAAGTTATTAAAATCAATGCAAGATCAGAGGACCATGGTACTGTACCTCGGAATAGTGTTCCTCTTCTTCTTCTTCTTCTTCTTCAGGGTCAGGCAGAAATGACGGTGTCTCTGAACCATAATTAACCTGAAGCAGCTCCATCTCGGCATGGAACTCCTCCTCAAGCACGTCCATGCCCGCACAGCAGCCTCCACCATCCTCGGACGACTTCTCGTAGCCCACGAGCTCCACGCCAGACGAGGCGGCCTGATCATACTCCATGCGAGCGGTCGTCGCGCTCTGGACCTCGTTGCCGTCGGTGACGCAGCTCGACGTGGTGGACTCGCGGTGGTCGCGGTCTTTCGGCGCGTCGTGGCCCTCGGTGCCGGTGCCGGTGCCGCCGCTCTTGATCCGAACCTCGTCTTTGATCTCTCTCAGCAGCGCCTCCATCTCCGCGCGCACCTTCACCATCTTGTTGAACTCGTCGGACGTCTTCGCCAGGAGGAACACCAGGCTTAGCCCCACGCCGAGGTCCGAATGCCTCTTATCGCTCGCCGCTGATGATTCGCATCCTGGAATTATTACAGAGCAGAGGCCAGAGGCTTGGTTGATTACGCTCGTGTTCATCTCGATTCTAGAGTAGTAAAAGCTAAGCACATGCAGGACAGCAGAAGAGGAAAAATTGGACACTGTGTGATAATCCAGACAAGACACACTTGTTTGTTTCTGGATTTTACAGCAGAATCATTGCCAAGACATCGCTTCCATGTTCTGCCCAATGTCTAACTAAGATTTCACTAAACGTTTAACAATGGCACCATCGACACCCAGCACGACGAGGTCACGCACCTGAGGTTGACACGGCCGCCGCCACGGGGAGGTCGTCGCCCTTGTCCGCCACGACCTCCTCCTCCTTTCCCTTGTCGCCGCCTCCCTTTCTCCGGAGCCTGAGACTGACCAGCCGCGGCCACCTGAACCTTGGCAGCGGCAGCGCCGACCTCGCCGGTTCCCCCACCGCAACCGCAGCCGCCGCCGGGGAGCACGGCGGCGTCTCCACGGCCGCCCCCGCGACCCCGAGCTCCTCGCCGTCGTTGAGGTAATCGACGATCCTCCTGCTCGCGGGCCTCACCTCGGAAGAGGCGGCCATGGCGAGTTGCGAGGGCGCGCCGCCCGAGGAGGCGCGAGCGCGAGACCCCAAACCCAAAGCAGAGTCAGAGAGACGGGAGGAGGCGAGGCGAGGCGAGGAAAAGGCGAGGCGGTTTTTCAAATTGGAGCGGGTGGAGGCGGCGATCGAGGGGAATGGTCGTGGGGGCATCCATCGGGCCCCGCGGGCCCCGCCCGACAGCGACCCGCGCTGATCCGGCCTCGGGCATCATTCGCATTCGCTCGAAAAGAATACGGGGAAAATGGTTATGATTAATTAAATCCAGATGGGTGAGGAGACTGGACGGCAGCGGTGGCATTATTAGCGCAAAAAACAAGTAGTAGTTGCTTGAGCATTGACAATCACTTTGTTCGGCTGGTTGGTACGGTATAGTTGGCTAACTAGTTATTCTGACAAAAAAAATATCGCCAAATAGCTGGCTCGTGCTGGCTAGCCAGCCCAACAGTGCGAATATGATTTGCAGGTCAGGTGAGGTGTTGCGATTTGATTTGAACGGAGGCACGAATTTTATTTGGCGACGTGACGTGACGTGACGTCCCCGGGGAGGTTCGTTCGTTTGTTCCTATTCATGCAACCCTACTATCCTATAGCTACAGGAGCAGCACAGCGCCCGTAGAAATCGAAGTCTTTCTCTCTCTCTCTCATGATCTCATCTCGCCACGTTGCTTTCCGGACGACCGGACCAGCATGGCATGGTGCAGCCTTGCATTGCATGGCACTGGAGGAAGATCAAGGAGAACCCTGTGTGGGCTGTGGCAGGCGTCTTCGAAAAAGAAAGGGAAATCGCGTGGTAAGACTAAGAGTAAGGGTGGCGTTGCACGCTGGCACGTCGTATAGGCATGGCAGCGCCGCAGGACCAGTATTTTTCTCAACAATAAATTAATATCACGCAAAATTAGCGTTTCTTTCACGAGAGCAGCAAGCTACGCTACGTAGGAGTACAGATTTCGTGTTTCCAGGGCGCCCCCAAGTCTCGCGTTGTGGACTCCGGCTCCGGTTGGTTAAGCCAAATGCAAGAACCATGGGGCCTGTCTGCTGTCTGTCAGTCGCCTGATCGGGTCAAGGCAAGGCAAGCGAACTCCCCCCACACCCACAGCAGCAACGAACGCAACAAGCCAACAGCCAAAGGGATGAACAAGAACAAGTAGGGCAACGGAATCACAGACAGTACCCCCCGGGCGGGCAGAGATTGAAATGAATGCGACTGCAACTGCAAGCAAGCAGGAGAGGATCACGAGCCCGATTTCCGGCCAGCCGGTACCGGTGCACCCTGCCGCAAGCAAGGACGACGACGCCGCCGGCCGCCGCCGCCAGGCGCCAAGCACGCACTCCTACGCCGAACGCCATGCCGTGCGTGCGTTGACTGCGCGACAGCCACGCCGAAAAGACGCGTGCGTGCCATGATCCGTCGCAGTACTCGTACCGCGCGCGGTGCAGGCGCAGCAGCAGCACGGCAGCACGCACGCCCGCCGGCACACGGCATGTGTCGCCGTCTCCTGATGCGTGCGTGCCGCCCGCCCACCCGCTGCTCTTTTTTTTTTTTTGTGTGTCAGTGTGATTAGACCATCCGATCCCTCGTCTCGTGTCGCGTCGAGGATGCCGCATTGCCACGCGATTAAGGCCCTGCCTGGCCCGCTGCTGTCGTGTTGCCGAGGCACGACGACGAGCCCGGCCGCGGCCGGCGTGCGTGCGATCGGTGCGGGCAGCCGACAACGGGAGGGGCCAGCCGGCTGTGTTGCTGTTGTGAGGTGCAGGGTTGCGTTCCGAGACGGTCCGAGCCGAGCTGAATACAGTTGGTGTGATATTCTTTTATTCGCGGACGCAACTGCTGATTTGGACTCGGTGCCTGCCTCGCCACAGGAACAGGTGGCGGCCATGGCCGTTTCGCCAAGCTAGCCAAGGTGGACCTGTGGTGGGAATCCAGTCGGACAAAATCACGAGGTCTGCCTTCCTCTCGGCGCTTCACTAGTGCCACAAGCAGATAGATTTCCATTTCTTTGACCGGATAAGAGCGGGCATTTTTTTTCCTATTTTTTATTGGTGATGAGGGAAGTTAGAAATATTTCCCCGAATCCAAAACGACGTGCAAGTGGTCGTGCCGGAGTGGTTATCGGGCATGACTAGAAATCATGTGGGCTTTGCCCGCGCAGGTTCGAATCCTGCCGACCACGCCTTTTTTTTTTTTTCTTTTGTTCTCTGTCAGGTCTCACAAGGCACACAATCTTCAATCCACCTGCACATCTAGCCGCGAGTTACATGGGCCGGTCTATCCATTTTCTGCCCCTCTTCAACCTCGAAATTCTGGGCCGTTTATTTTACTCTCTTTCAGCCCTCTCGCCAAACTCGTTTTGGTTCTTCTTCATTTAGGCTCATCACGGCTCCGATTCGAGCCCCCCCCCCCCCCCCCCCTACCTGCTCACGGGTCACGGCGCCGCGCGGCCGCGACCATGAGCCTCGACGAGGCGCCGTCGCCGTCGAGCGAGAGCGCCGTTCGTGCAGGCCCTGAAGTTTAGATCTGATCAATTGCTAATTTTGCTGCTGACCTGAAGCTGATTGGGCCTCCGGCCATATAAGTTGCTTTGAGCCATAGGAGTTTGAGCAAATAGATGTGGTTATGGCACAATTATAGGTGAATCTATGCGACTATGTGCGTAGATGGACTTTAGCTTGTACCTGCTTCTGTAGGTACTACGGATTCTTTAGTTGGAAACTAATTTTTGCGGCGTTGCCGCTTGTGGCCATTTTATGGGGCCATTGGTAGCGCTGGTAGATTATTTTTCGTAAAAGTTTTTGTCAAGTGTAGTAGAGTACCAAGTGAGAGGGTATATATTGATGATAAAGGATCACGTTGCATTGGAGAAACAACATTTGAAAATTATCGTTTGTGTTGATTGCAAATGTTAATTGTGGATTTTCCGTTTTGGTGTATGTATATTTCGAGTCCTATAAAGATCATTCATGAGCTCTTTTTTAATTAATTTGTTAGTTGAGCGTGGGTTAATAATTTTTTGAAATATTTAAATATATCTCAAAATTTTTATAACAGTTGGAAATGTCATAAAGCAGCCGCAAACAAATTTTATATTTTTTGGTTTGATATTTTAATGTGTAGATATCATGGAAGGCTTATTTGTTAATTAAAAGACGTAATTTTAAATCATTTCGAAATTATTTATTTTCAAATATCATATTTTTTCTACATATAGTACATCATGAAGAGGCTATACAAAATTTTTTATGATTTTAGAAGCCCTAATTATTTTTGTATGAAATAAACAAAATCAGCATTTCATGGGATTTAATAAAAGACACAAAAAGGATATGGCTATTTAGGCCAAATCTGGCCCAGCTCGGCCCATGTTAAGCGCGCACAGTGGCAGGCCGGCCCAAAGAATGGCGTGGATGGCGGGTTGATTTCTAGAAACTTGAAGGGTGTTTTCGCAAGAAAATCCGTGAGAGGGAATGGACTGCGGGTTATATTTTTCTAAAGTCTGAGAGCTTTTTTGTAAAATGGCCTAGAACGTCCGATCTGGGCCGTCCGACCGCCCGATCGGACGGCCGAGACCAGCCAGCGACGTGGCATTCTCTTTGGGCAGAGAATGGTGTGCGATTCGTTTTAAGAAGATGGCCCACATGAATTAATTCTTGTGCACTGGAAAAGGTATAGGTGTATATACATTGAGTAAGACGTGATAATGTTATCCGATGGAGTCGTAGGTCTTTTCGTTATAGTGATGATGATGAATTGACGATGACCAGAATAAACTGCGGCATTTCGTTTGTCGTCAAAGGACCAGCAAAGAATCTCTTTTGTTTTCCCGTGATTTTCTTATGTGAACTCTTTTCATGACCTGGCGCCCCATAATTAAAGCCTACGCCCTTGTGGAAGGGTCTAGATAAGTTAGAGAGCAATGACAATTTGTTTTTGGAAATTTCATGCAAATTTAGACCAACTATATGCAGGTATTAATAGACTTTGAGCACTTGAATGGGCAGCTGTAGTCTGTAGACAAAACTGAGGATACACGATAGCAGTAACACGGTATTGGTCCAGTGGTTCCAATTTCTACAGATAGACACCCTGTTTGTACTGTAATCACCCATGCCACAGATCAGGCCACTTGGATATCAGACCCACAGGCACAGCAAGATGGCGACACAACTCTGACTCTCTGAGATTATTTATTTTTTTTAGTCGGCTCTGAGATTGTTTTTTAGGCTGTTCCGTGCAGGAAAATAAAATAGCGATCTGACGGGCCTCACAATCTCCGATCCGCCTGCACTGCACGGCTCGCTCGCTAGTTACATGGGCCGGTCTAACTTTTTCAGGCCCAAATACTCGGCCTCGACAACCTCCATATTCTGGGCCGCTATTTTTCTCTCTTTCAGCCCTCTCGGGCATGTTTCCCACCCGAAAAAAAAAAAAAAACTCGGGCATTCTTGCCAACTTCCATTGTTTCCTTTCCTTTGTTCTTCATCATCACCTTTCCGGAGATGGAGACCTCCACCGCATGTGCTCAAACTTTTCTTTCAATGGCACTCACCGACACCAGGCGAAGGCAATTTTTTACCGGGAAAACACGCACACACGTTCAAGATGTCCGAGTCGGACCGCGAGCAACACTTGTGACCCCAAAACCCTCCCATCATCGTCGTCGTCGTCGTCGTCGTCGGCCACGCATCCTACACCGCGCAACCGTTCGCCGCACGTGCCGTCCGGACGGCGCGATATTCCGGTCGAAGAGATCCGGTGCGGAACAACGTGGATCTCATCTCTGCACGAGCACTCCCTGCTGGCCCGCGCCGGGCCCTTTGGGGTTCAGTTTTTCCATGCGGCTTGCTGCATGGAGCTGACGGGCAGAAGGCACGAGAAGTCGAGAAGGCTGTCGCTTTTTTTCTGGTGAACTGAAAACGCAAGCGGACGAAGACCGACAAGGCTGTGAGTCAGTGACTTGTCCGTTGTGCCCTGTCCGTGTGATCAACATACGGCTGCTACGAAACTGTTCTTCGTCTACTGAAACTTGACAAGGACTAGTATTAGTAGTAGATGAGAGTGTGCATGGAGTAATCAGTAATGTACACCAATGGCACTACGGCTAGTAAACGGTTATTATTTCAAACTGTTCCAGCGCGAATCGACGGTAAACACAACGCGTTCCGGCGCGTGTCGTACGTCGTCCTCAGGGAGACTGAAAATGACTGGAAAGAGTAATCAAAGAGTAGCGCTTGCTACAGAGAATTTTTTTTAAAAAAAGTGAAAACTCCCAAACTGAGAAATGTGGAAAGGCCGGGTGGGGATATTACGGATATATGTGCACATATTTAACATATGTGTATCGACTATTTTTCAGTGATAAGATGTGCACGGATTAATAGCACTATTCTTTCAAGAATAAACAATGTGTTTTAGCTAGACTATTCTTTGAGTGATAGACATGCCCCCCATGTGATCCAGTCTTTTTATAAATGTCGGTGTTTTTTACCGGCATATATCTCGGAGAAACTCGCTCGATGAGAAGCACAAACCTAATCGAGCTTCTAGCCCTCGGAAAGCGAATAAAAGCCTTACAACCAGTCGCTACTGGTTTGTATTACGATTTCGTTGGGATGACGAGATAGCGATTACAAAATAGCTATGCCTATGAGTTTGGATGATTATAACAGCAGAATCTGCTGCTATCTATTTATATCTGAGACCTGTCATGTCCTATCCGGAGTTTTAGCAGCGACCAATGATCTCCTTCCATAAATAGGCGAGTCGTGATCCTTCGGATCTCTTCGGTACCGATCTGGTAACTAGCATATCCGTAGGAAACTTTTGATCTTAGGCAAAGACATAGCATCAGTTGCGGACACAGGCCCCGGGCTGGCCATATTGCATGCAGCCTAGGTCTTTGACCAAACAAATAAATGGTAAGTCACGTGGGCCGATCCACGCATGGAGCAGGGGCCGGTAATCCGGTCAAGTTCAGCAGGAGGGAAAAAAAAAACAATGCGTTTCAGTCCACCTAGTCTTGCTAATGGTAGCCCCTCCTCCACTCAACAAAATCCGTCTGCTTCGTTTCAGCTGTCCGCGGATTGCGACTCCGGCGGCCGCGACTTGAGACGGGCGACGGGCGACACGCCACAGCCAGAGGACTACTCTCGTTGTCGCGGCGCAACCATCAAGCTGCACTGAGGCGCGAGTACTTCTCCTTCCTCTCATGCTGATCTCCTACGAGTGAGGCTGGCGTGGACGTGTTGACCGTTGACGCGACCGCCGCCACACACGTGTTTGACTAAATCCCCCCGCGCCCCCGCCCCGTCCAGCAAAGCAGAGTGACCGGGTGGGCCCCGCTCTTTCAACCGCAGCACAGCAGGCACGCGCCTCCGCCTCTGCCTTCGGCTTTCCGCTCGGCTTCCTGGCCCCGTCTGCTAATGCGCACCGTCCCCCCGTCCCGTGGGCCCCGCCTCGAGGCGCCCGGCACCGGCTTGGTGGGATCAGGAGCACACGATTGGTACTAGTAGCTACAGCCCTACTTTTGGTCCGGCGCACGTGGACCACGCCTGTTGCCGACTTCCGGGCCCCACCGCGCGCGTCGATCGGGTGTACTTTTTCAACGGCCTGCTTCTTTCTCCTCGTCTTCCGACTCCCGAACCCGGCGACATCTGCTCTGCCTCTGCTCCATCGTCGTCGTCATCGGGGACGTGCGCAGTTTTGGATCATTGGACGCCAAGGTCATTATGACCCGGGTGCTTCACTGCAGGAGAGCTCCCGTAGCAGCCGGAACATGAATACATTCAACTCCAACGACCACTTCTTTTTAAGTCAGTGAAATACTTTGTGTGCAGTCTTGAGGGGTGTTTAGTTCCTCTCCAAAATCCAAGAACTTTCCGTCACATCAATTTTGCGGCACATGTATGGAATATTAAATGTAGACGAAATTTTTGCATGTTTGCACAATTTGCCTGTAAATCGCAAGACGAATCTTTTGAGTCTACTTAGACTATAATTAGACACTTATTACAAAAGATTTCTCGCTGCTACAGTGCCAAAATCCAAAAAAATTTGGATCTAAACACCCTTTAGTCTCGAATCTGTGAAAAAAAATAATAACTTCGGATCGTCACGTATGAAAAACTTGCTGAAGATGTAAATGGTTTCAGGGCCTGTTTGATCTATGTTGCCGTATGGTATTCCTTCACATTAGCTCTGTATATCCACACCTCTATGGACACGTGCGTACGAAGGCACCATATTATTTCTATAATTGCTTCTTACTCTTATGGACACGTACTCCTTATCTATAATTACTTTGAATCCTGCAAGACTAAATCGATAGATTGATCCAAAGACTAACAAAACCATCACAGATGTCTCGCTATCAAATGACTGTCATTGGTCACTAAAACAATGAAGTCACAACAAATACCTTGTTGTTAATGGTCATTGATCGCCCAGTCAAAAAAAAAACTATGGAATAAAGTACAGTCGAATACTAGAATAAATACAAATCATCCGTATGAACTTAAAAACTTAAATTTGAATGAAAATGTTTCACCATAAGGAATCCTAATATCACTAAGTTATACTTCCACAACGATTGTACTTTTTATACGAAATGCTAATGAATTCAAGTATGTAAAAAATGCACATGTTAATCTATGTGTATTTTGGTATGGTCCTAAGAGCTCATGATTTATATTTGAACAAGATATGTACGTATGTCATCAAACAATATAGAAGCTGGAACGAGAGGTTCCGTTATCTAAAAGTTTGAGCTACACAAGTGTTTCGATCGGGACTCAGCTCAAACTTTTACTGTCGAATTATAATTTACTATTGGATTATTTTGCGAGATAGGCCTCCAAAAGGTGGAATTTCATGAGTCCTAAACAAAAGAAGGTTGGTACTTCTACGAAAAAATAGCAACCCGATCAAATGAAATTCTATATCGGCAGGGGCACATCACCCTGAATTTTACACCCCCAGTGAGATTTGCACGAACTTGTTTGTCGCTTACGGCATGCATGCGATGATAATTTCGATGTTCTACATACTCCGCGCCGGAGCCGTACAATAAACTCGGTCGTCCTCAACCTTGATCTTTTCAATAATCCATGCATTAGCAGACTAGCAGCCAAATCCAAGCGTCCGGCATCAGTAGTTTGGAACATATCAGGAGCACTGGTAGTATAATTATATATACCGTTAATCTGCAAAGCTTCATCATCTTGAACCTTGAATGGCGTACGTGCTTGAATAATTAGCAACTTCAGTTCAATGGCCGGCGCCGCCGCGCGCCAACAGAGATATTCGAACGGACATGCATATATACATACGCAATAAGCAGCTCGAATTCACTTCTTCGCCTGGTGAAATTTTGAGCTATATCTTTCTCTGAATAAATTCGCTCTCTATACTACGGACTAATAACAGTTCGTCAATTAATAATCATTCATGTTCATCTATTAATCTTAATTAGCTAATCCCTGGCCGGGGAGAGCTCGAGGATCCGGCCGGAGAGCGCGCTGACTAGCGCCGCCTTGAACCCGGGATCCCTCGTCAGGGTCACCGCCATGTGCTCCGCGAGGTTCTTCCTCGCGAACTCCGACGACGGCCCCGTCGCCGCCGCCTCTTGCTTCGGCCTCTGCTGCTGCTGCTGGTGCGGATGCTGCTGCTGGTGCTGCAGTGGCGCCGCCGCCGGTCGTGCGGCCTCGCCCGCCGGCGCCGACGACGTCGACCTCGCGGCCTTGCCGCCGTCGTGGTGCGGCGGCTGGGCGTGGTTGTGCTCGCCCTCGTACGTGGCCACCAGGATGGTGGTGTCCTCGGCGCTGCGCTGCACCTTCTTCTTCACGGGGCACGACGGCGCGAAGGAGCACCGGAAGTATGCGCGCGGGCACGGGTTGTCCTTGGTCACCTTCTGCCCGTACTTCCGCCATTGATACCCATCCTTCACCACCTGTTGAACGCGAGCATGCAGCAACGAGTTAATTAGGCTAATAATCCGGCGCGAAAATTGCTTGTCGGACTGTCGGAGCAATAAGTTATCCGTTACTTACGAGGCTGAGGTCAGAGGGGTCGGCGTGGACGAATCGGCGGGACACCTTGGGCTTGCACTGCTCCTCCCGGATGGCGGCGCGCCTGCCGTGCTCGTGGTGGAAGGCGGCGGCGGCGACGGGGGCGGCGGCCGACGTGCACTCCATCTGGTCGTGGGGCGCCGCGAACGGCGGCGACGGCTTGCGGGTGTGGTGGTCGAGGCTGTCGCTGCTCCGGATGCGCTTCCTGGACGGCGAGGCCGCGGAGCCGCCGTCCTCGGACGTGGAGGAGCCGCGGTTGGCAGCGGCGGCCTCCATGTCGTTGACCCGGGCCTGCAGCTCGGTGTACTTGGCCACCACCGCCCGCAGCATCTCGCTGAGGCGCTTGTTCTCCTCGCCGACTCGCCGGAGCTCCGCCTCGAGCGCCTCCACCTGCTGTAACCCACCAAGTTCATCCGATCCCCAAATCAGCAAACAAATTCGTACAACGAACGTTTGTAACCCAGCCAGCGATGGATCAGCAGAGGCGGCATCTGCTCTACTACATACCTCTCGGTCTTTCTTGACGGCCAAGAAGTTCTCCTCGACCAAGACCTTGGTCGTCGTCGCCGGCACCGCCGCCGGACGAAGGCCGACGTTGAGGTCGAGGCTCAGGGAAGGCTGCCCGATCCACGGGTCCATATCCGCCGTCGTCGTCGTCCTCACAAGAATCGTTAGCCCCTCAATCGCGTATAGCCCAAAGCCCCAAGCGTCAAGAACAGCTAGCTACTCGATCGTAGAGGAGGAGGTGTGCTTGTGCATGGATGAGGGGGGTCATGGCTCCAGGAAGGTGAATTTATAGGCAGTGGAGGTGGAGAAGGCACATGTGCGTTCTGCAACTGCAATTTTGGTGGGAAGGCTGGGTGGAGAGCGACGGCTAGTTCCGGGGATAGTAGCTGGGACTTTGGGAGACGAAGCATCATGGGAGTGACCGGGGGGCCCTGTCCGCCGTCGTCGTCGTCGTCTTGGTCGTGACAGAATATATCAAAGCCATTCGAGAATGGTATTTTGCGACCTGCACTTCAGGCAGGGTGAATGTGCTGACGAAGCCATTATTCCGGATTATAATACTTTACGTGGCCGGGTTAGCCGGGCCATCTTCCCGCCCGGCGTCGATGTGATCTATGCGTGCTTAAGCGTATCAGTCAAAATTAGTGTTTTTCTAAACAACACGATAGTTTTTTTCTCTTATAATAAATTAGCACCAGCTAAAATAAGTACTCATTTCTCTCACAATAAATTAGTACTAGCTAAAATCAATACTTATTTTTCTCACAACAAATTAGTACCAATTAAAATTAGCGTTTATTTTTTATGACAAATTGGCACCAACTAAGATCAATATTTATTTTTAACTCAAACCAGCAGACCATAAACTACTAATCTTTTTTGGACTGCAGTGTGGTGGCGGGCGGGTGGGGCCTTCCTCGATTGCCGGACTGGATCAGGCATGCCAGGCGAGGCCAGCGCTGGGAAATTTTTAGGGTAAAAAAAAGGAAAACAGGGAAAGGGTCGCCGGGGTCAAACAAAAAACACCAGAAGATTACAGGTGGGGGAGGCTTGCGATTTGGCACTCTCTATCTCAAACGGAGGATGGGACGGGAGGGCAGCGTTTAGCTTGCATTTTGGAAGGATTAGATTGTTGACTTCCACGCCCAATCGCCCCGGCTTGTTTGCTAGTCTCCGTCCAACTGTATGCAGTGAGTATGTGTGTCTCATTAGCTGGGAACCATCTCTAGTCGATTAGTATATAGTAACTCCGAAAGGTTTTATGTTTCACTTATTTGGGACTACATGTACTTACTACTACACCTCTGTTTTTTTTTTTTTGGAGTTTTCTTTTCTTTTTTCTTAAAAAACACAGATACCACACATCTAGCACCTGGCTGTAAAGAATTGTTCTTTCTTTCTTTCTGATGGTGTATAATTACGCTGCAACTGAAACAACTCGGTCAATTGTCCATACGAGGGCGCGCACGCACAGTCGTTGGGTTCGAACATGCCTGCTGCCTGCCCAAATGTGCATTTCCCAACACACGGTCTCCCCCTCCAAACTAATTAAAACCCAGGACTGCAGTGATATATATGATCAGGTGTTGCCTGCGACTGGCGAGCAATCTGATTACGTACACGCAATTAGCCCGGCCGGTTCGTCATGTTTTGTTTGGGTAAGAAATTAAGAAGAAGAAGAAGAAGAAGAAGAAGCTCGCGGCGTGATGATGTTGGCACGAAATGTTCATCGGACCTGGACCCGGCACGCAAAGGGACAGTCGGAGACTCCGGCCGGACGATTGACGAGAAACGGACGACACACTCCAACTCCACTCGGAGCAGAGGCTGCAGCAGCCTGCAGGCGGGACTTGGACCTGGTGCTGCTGCTGGTTACCAAGAACAAGTTGGCTTTATCTCTTCGCGCGACGGCTGACAGGCTGAGGGCAGTGCAGGAGGACGGAATGGGTAAAGCAAGCCGGGGGAAACCATGGACGGACTAGGTCGGACCATCTGTTGATCTTTTCCTCAAAAAGTGGCAACCACGTTGTTTCTTTAAGTTGAAGATCATATCGATGATGATGCAGGCCAGATTTATTTATATTTATTTTTTACCAAATCGATACTGTGCCCTGTACGTGGTCAGTCACGGCAGCTAGAGGTCTCTTGAAATTATCCACAAGAAAAGGTATTAGTATCCCAAGTACGGGATCCATGATGTTGAAAACAGAGGACTGGGCTTGGCCCGCCCGGCCGGAGGAAATTCCGCTTTTTGACAGGACGGCATCAATCAATGGGCACGTAAAAAAGGAAGGCGGAATGAAATGTGTTCTTCTCGTCTTCGGTGGCGTGGAAGAAACCGTGAAGAAATTCGTCCCCACATCGTGCCTATAGCTATTAATAAAAAATTTTGATTTTTAAGACAAATTAAGGTTCCTGGTAGTTGGGTAGTAAACCATGTTTCTCCTAACTTGACCAGACTAGCTTAGCTACTTAAGTCAACAGGATCCGCTTCTAATTAATCGCCGCAGTTTTTTTCCTTTCTTTTTTTACAGCAAGAATAGAAGCTGTATCGGACTTGCATAGCACTGCCACTCCTGCTGCCCTTTCTTTTCTCACGTAGACATGTGAACTGGACCGCAGCCGCCACATTCTGAAATCTGAAACGTTTGAGGGTGGTGCATGAACCGAGGTAACCTCTCCAGGACCGTCTTTCACCTTTCGCACATTTGGTACGACGCAAAGTCAGCAGGAATCCAGTAATCTGCATGAGTTTTTCTTTTTGGCACGATGCTACGTACCCGATAAAGTGGTAATAGGACTTTCTATATATGTCAGGGTCTCTGTTCCACGAATGGAAGGAAAGAAAGAAAGAAAAAAGAGCGGCACTGCATGCACAGACACAATCCAAAGACTATCTGGATTTTCCAGTGACGACTCACATGTTCAACCCCTCCCTAGCTTCTGTAGATGCCCTCCTCGGGGTGAAGACCCATCACGGAAATGGTTCACGTTCAGTGCACTTGCATTGTAGTCGCCCTGCCTACCTTGCGTACTTGCGTTGCTTGGATCAATTACTGCAGATTCTTTTCAAGCACACAGGTTTCACGAAACAACTAGTAAAAAATTTCTAGACGATGCTAGATTTAAAAAAGGAGATAGCAATTTCATCATTAAGGGAAAAAAATCACAAGTGAGAAGAAAAAAAGCAGTAGTGACAGGAAGTCGTCTCCGCCGTTCCAAACACCTCTCGAAGCTGTGGATCAAAACAGTCTCTAGTTAAAAAATAGCAGCTATCTTTTTTTTTCGAATTACACAGTATAGACACAAACGCTCACAACGTACGCACACTCACCCCTGTGAACTTACGCACGTAAACCCTACCCCTATGAGCACCCCCGAAAGACTGCGCCGGCAGATCTCGAGATTGACAAAGTCACCACAGGCGCCTCGTTGTCCACATTTACGTTAAATTCTGGAATAAATTCAGGAAAGGTGCGACAACCAGGATTTTAACCCTGGTGGGTAGCGTCCCATTAGACAGTCCTATCATTGGACCACAGGCCATTTGCAAAATAGCAGCTATCTATTGTGATTCAGTAATTATTAGTGTTGATGGATCCAAATAAGTCCTAATGTGATTTTGGTATGCTCTATTAAAATAATTAGAAGGTATTTCATTGTTCTAAATTGTAAGTATTTTTCCTTAGTTTTTCATTTAAATATTTAGATAGATTGTATATTTGTAAGTCTTGCTTTTTTTAAGCCATAAACCATCCAAAATCTCTTCTCTAAATACACTTATGCTAAATTTCTGTGTAGGACAGTCCATATGATGTTAGGTATTAATCCATCCCAAAACATCTAAATTTTATTTAATAACTGGTATCCAACAAGGGATTAAACTTTGAGATTTTTTTATTAACATGTGCGGCAATAACAATTCATTGGTCCATATGGCTAACAAGAACTAAATTTGATAAATATCTAAAAAAAAGATAACTCTTTTACATGTTCTCTTGAAAGAAACATATTGGCTTCAGTTCTTGGCTTACATTGGAGCATATGACACGGGCAGAGGGAATATATGTTGGAGGCATGCCATAAGTTCAAGAATGTGGGTGTGTATTTCTTTGCATCCTTAGTTAGTTTTGTTTTGTAAAGTCAATCTAGTCGTTGTGGTGGTTATTTTTCTAATAAGTTGGTCTGGCTCCTCTGTTTAGGGGGATGAAATTGAATTTTTCCATTATCTAGAAAATAAAAGGTATATATGTATCTAGGAAAAAAACTAAAATAACTTATTACTTAGACAAAGGCCATATGAAACAAAGGGCTTTGAGGCTCTAGTCGATCACGTAAGGTCCTGTAAATTATAAGTAACAATCTCTCATTCAAAATGTGTTGAAAACAAGAGAAGGAAAATGTTGTAGACACTCAAACGCATCAAGACTATCTCATGAGGACTTGAGTGACAACAACACCGAGAATTCAATACGATCTTGTGTTTGTTTGGAGGGGTCCATGTGGCTCCCGTTCTGTCACTATAACCGGACTCGGGCAGGAGTTATCCGAGCCCAAAAATGACAGTTCCATCGTATTTTTCAAAACTGGAGCTATTCGACTCTGTGCTATAATGTTGCACAGTGTTGTATAATATTGTACATTGCACATATATAGGAAGTTAGAGACAGTGAGAACGATGCCAAATGACACCTTATACTCATAGGACCCAGAAGATTCTGATGAGTCCAAATATATGTGGCATGACGTGTCTACAAATTGTCAGGCCACTTTTATAGGGAAAAAAGATGTAACGTTCGAACATTTTAGGCCGTGCACGTGCCTTAAGGAAAAGAAACGATAGGAGTGGTGTTTCGTGTCGTTCATATACCTATGCCTTCGGGAACACACGTGGCGCCGTGCACTAGCGTCGAGCATCGCAAGAGCATTATTATCGTGTCGTTATGAATTAAGCACACGAATGTTGTGCTCCATTTGTCCACATGCATAGCCACCTGTTTCATGAAAAAGCGCTTCTAGAGCGTATACTGTACTAGGAGAGCACGCCCCGGTTTTGTTTGGAGCGATTGGAAGAAGAAGAAGAAGAAATGGCACGTGGAACATGTGACCGCGACAATATCCTCCTGCTGCCAACCGGAGCGCTCCACCACGACGCGCCGGCACGAAAGTGCTCTTCGAACCCCGCCACACAAAAACACGCGCCGCGCGAGACGGAGTCGCCGGGCCGCGGGCCCCACCCTCCTGCGCGCAGGCGGCCAGGCCAGGCTGGTGGATGCCGTCCCGTTCGGCCGGGCCGCACTCGGCTCGGATGCGGTCGCCGTCGCGTGGACCCTGTCGAAGATGCGAGCGGAGGAGGCGGCCGCCGCCTGAGGCCGGAGGCCCCCGGGCCCCGGGCCCCGGCCCACGGCACGGAGCGGAGCGGCTCGCGGTCGCGGGCCCGGCCTTCGGGTCGGCAGGTGGGACTTGGCCGCTCGCTGTTGGTTGGTGGTTCGTCCAGCATCCCCGGCAGCAAGTGGCCGGCCAGCGACTTGTCGGCCCGGGACCTTGACCGGGTTTCGCTCGCTAGTCCCTCCCAGGCCCGTGCGTTGCGTGCATGGAGGAGTCCGACGTGGATGCTGACTGAGGATGCAAGGTGCGCGATTGTTCTCTTCCGTTTTGGTTTTGGACTTTGGCGGTCTCGTCAAACTTCTACTGCTGCCACTACTGCCAGTGACTGGCGACTTGTCTGCTCCCAGTCACGTGCGCAACTGTACTGGACGGATTGTTCGTGGGAGAAAAGGACCGAAAAATAAACGATTTTAAGATTTAGCGAACAGATCCCTGGTCTCGACCAAGGTGCCTTTTGTTTTTCTACACACTCATGCATCATAAAAAAAGCAAGTACAATAAGAGACTATAAAGCGACTAAATGCACAATAAAACAGCTAAATTCTAACATGGAGAAGATGAGAGAGAAGAGAATGAGAAGAATGAAGCCGGCTGTAAGCATACAATAGGTTTGGACACAGGAACTAAAAAAACTCTATGAGAGAGATAAGTATGCCATGTATTAATTGTGAAATGCTAACTACTATACGAATGTGCTGAGAAAAGGCAATAAAAAACCTTACGCCAGAAGGTCACCAGTATTATTAGCCTTGCTCGGAGGGTTTGTTTGATACAGATTACCATAGCTCGCAAAGCTTTCTAAATATTTTTTTAAAACAACTTCATGGGTGAAGTTATTTTTCTTCTTGTCTTAAAAAAAGATAAGTTTGCATGAATTTGAAAAAAAATTATCCTAACTTTCTCCTTTCTCTCTCTCAACCATATATGAAGTTGTTGATAAAGCTGTTTTACTAAACAACATTTCTAAAACAGCCTAACTTAAAAAATAGTTTCTCAAGAAAATAACTTCACAAGTGAAGCTGAACTATGCTAAACGGGCCCAAAGCTGTACACCCTATTTTTTAATTGTAAATGGCTACTATATGTGGGCTCCAGAAATTATATACTCCATCCGTCCTTTAAAAAAAACTGCTGTTGTTGTTGACTTTTATACTTTTTATTTGATCATTAGTTGTATTCATTTTTTATTCAAATTTCTGTGTTGTACGGAGGACAATTAAGGACTTCTCTGTTTTACTGGTCAGTATAATATGTGGCGTTTTCGTTGAAGGAAACAAGCTAAAAGCATGTGTATCATTGACACGGAGGTAGGAGGAGCAGTGTTTTTAAGTCAGAGCTTCTAGCTTATGGTTATTTTGTCAATTTCGGTACCATGAACATGATGCATGCTTTTGTTAATTTCCTAAAAAGACGTGGAAGTTATAAAAAAACCCAACTTTGGTCGACTAATAAGGTTTTTCTAGTACTGCTTCTATATACAAATCCTAAAAGCAGCTGCATATCTGAGAATTGGATCAGTACCAACAACTACCTGAGGCAAAAAGTAGCCTAAATCCTCAATTGCATCAGGTGTCATCTCTATTCCACAATAAAAAGAAAGAGCCGATTAAGCACGTGCGCGCTGGCTATATACATATTCCTGAACCATGTAGGAGTAGGAGTATGTATAGATATGTATTTTTTTTTTAGCACAACTTATATGATTGCTTTTCTCTCAAATTGTAGTAGTCCTGATTTATGAGGTTGGTCAATCAACCTCTCTGACTGTGGCAACGTGGTCAGAGCGTCAGACTCACAGAGATGCATGGTCCAAGATAACGAACCTTGCAAATCAAAACTCCAATCTACCCAGCATGCAGATGACAGATAGACAGACACTCGATGGTGCCGTAGTACATACTTTAGTAGTGGGTACGAGAATAATGCATGCATGTGACATGGCGGGCGCGCTAATGAAGTTTTGACAGCCCCATGACCGGCCGGCCGGCGAATTATTAGGGAGCTAGCTAGCTTGCTGGAGTAGCTCCAGATGAGTCCTGACCGAACTGATGCATCGTCGTCCAAGCATGTCTGGACAAAATAAAAGCTAAGGTGAATGAATGCATGCAGTGCCGTGGCGAGGAGAAAGTAGAGTGGAAATAAGAGAGAAGAAGAACGACGGAAAGCTTTCCATTTTCCTCACGCCGCCGGCAGCTGTCTCTTCTCGCATTGCATTCAAGTGCTTGATCGCCTGGACTATCTTTTTCACGGTTGAATTTGATGGCAAGTGGTGGTGCGTCTCACCTCAACCATCAAATCAGATCATCAATTTACTATTATGGAAGAAGAACTCAATGCGCGCGGGGGACGCGAATCCGTGGGCTAGTGGCATCAATACCACTGAGCAGGGTCGCTCTCTGACAACAGTTCGCGTTTTGGTTTGCCTGGTCTTTTCTCCCTTACGTTCTGGAAGGGATAAGTTTGCCCCTCGAGGACACTCTTGGTCTTGAGGGCGACGAAGCGCCACTGGGAAAAGCTGAGACAGTGGAAATTAGGAACACTTTGTTGCCTAATAATTCTGTTTTGTCAAGCAAGTTGGAGCAGATTGAACGGAATATCCCTTGACCGTGTGACCCCGATCACTCACTCCTCAGACATGTTAAATTTGGTCGATACCAAATTACTTTTACCGCGACTGGCTTTAAGATAATGTCTGCCATAAAAAATCTGATGAACGAATGATCATCATACTATTGACGAATCTTAAGTGCGACAACGTGTCTGTGACATATTATGGGGTAAAAACTAGCTATGAGAGTTTAGCATGCCAACGACTGTGTTTAAAAATCCGTGGCACAACTAGGAGATCCTATAGTTAGTTTTTTTTTTATTTTCGATTACGTCAAGTAATAAACCACTTTATGACCAAACTAGGAGAGCTCTTTTATTGTAAGAGCATCTTTAGCGGCACTATCACTCCTCCTTGCCTGCTTGTTTTTAGCCATCTGTTTTCCGAGGGTCTCCTCTCTATCGCTCTCTCCTACTAGTATCTAAAACATGACCTCTATTTTTTCATTGGAACCCCAAGCTACTCCCAAATCATATGAGCCCTTCAAAAAATTCCTCCCTTGCTTTTTCTAGTCTATAACATGTTTTTTCCATCCCCCCACCCCCGACTGGTGGCGCCGGGTGTGGAGGAGCCAAGGTCGGTGGTGAGGAAGAAACTAACGATAGGCGGGAGTATTTGGATGGCCAAACAAATGTAGGGGCAAGTAGGTAGCATGTTTGAGGTGTTTGTTTTCCCTCCACTACTCAAATAGTACACTACTAATTAAATGGGCATATTGCAATGTTTTCCCCTTGTTGAGCAAGGGTTAAATTTAGTAGTGGTATTAGAAGAGCTATTTGGTAGTCTATTAAAGATGTTGTGACTCAACTCCCAGTAAATCCACCTCTCATACACTATTCAATGTCGTCACTATAGGGAAAAAGGATTTTCTACCTCATATCTAAGGGTGCGTTTGGCAGCGCTCCACATAACGGATTTTTAGGGAGAATCACTCTCTGACAATCAAACACATTTTTCAGTGAGAAGTGATTCTCTGTTGATTCTGTGAAATGATTTTCTAAAATGAACTAAGAGGCTGAGAGGTGAAAAATGTAGCTTCTCTTGATTCTGTGAAGGGATTCTCTATTATGATTTTGAGAGTTTATGTTAAAGAATCAAAGAGAATCACTTCCCGTCACAGAATCACTTCACCAGAGAATCAGGGAGCATAACTGAAAAATCATGAAGCACAACTCTACTAATGGGACCCTAAGTAAACTTATTAGAGCCGATAAAGCTATTTGTTTTGACTCGGTTCGTCTACCTAGTTCCTCGTAACACTGTAGCAAGTGCCAAGTGTGTTTGAGTCTTCGAGATGTTCGGAGCTTTTGCCAAACAACTCTATATAACAAGCAGAGAGCCACGTTAGTAGCGGTCTGACTGACACGATTGCTAATTAGTTAGTGGGGAACGGAATTCATGTCCCTGGAGATACCGTACCGTACGTACGTATAGTGAGGATTATTATGCGAATTCAAGATTAGCAGGCAACGACAGTCGAAGGGCCCGAACAACAGGCGTTATATAGTGAGGAGTAGGTACTTTTTTTTTCCTGAGGAATAAGTGTATGTACGTTGTGTTTGTATTTTTTTTTCAAGAAAAGAAGAATTATATTATATAATGGCGGGATACATTAACTCGTTATAAGTACTCTGAATTACAAGAAAGTTTTAACAACACACCTCAAAACCTAACATGTTTAATGCTTTGGAGTGTAGATGACCGCACAGGCAAACACTCGGCAAACGGCCTGAGAACAAATGCACGACGGCCAATATTCCTGTAAGCGGAATTGAGGAACTTTTTCTTTTTGATGTCTTCCTTCTTCTTCTTTCTGCCACCGAAGAATGAGGAATACTGATCTGAAACTTATTCTCCCTAATCCTTCATTATGACCAGATCTAACCATAAGAAAACGGAGAAGAGACCGAAGAAAATTATTCCATGGCGACGATATCATCTCCGCCTTGATGCCGCCGTCCGAAAACAAAAATCTACATATCATCATGTTGATGAAGATGTTAACGCCGTGGTTGCCGCCCTCATCTTCAACGAAGCCGCCATGAAGAAGACGATTCCACCCTTCTCCAATACTGTCGCTAGAGAGGAGGAGAAGGAGGAAATAAAACTCCAATGCCAAGAACTTTAACATGAAAAGATACTAACCCTAATAATTCGATCTATTAGAAAAAACTTATAAAGAAAACAAATGGATCCCCACTCCCTTCAACCCCTGGCGAGATGCCAGTGAAGAAGGGAGAGGGATCAGCGGTGGTGGACGGAGGAAGACGACGACGGCGGCGGCGGCGCTAGGTTTTCCTCACACAGGTCCTACCTTGTGTTTGTGTCTTGCACGCATTCAAGGGTTAGACAATACGCAGAGCACGCTCGTTCGCTCAAACAAGACTGATCCAACCACGACGCACGTTGCGCGATAATTATCGTACTGGATTAGTCAAGCGCCTGCATTATGGAGGACGTGATTCTTTTGACCAGTAGCAGTCTTAGTCCTAGCGGTTGGTGCATAACCAGTACTCTTGGAGTATATGATTAATTAATTACTTGTTATTATTACGTGGTTTTTATACTGACAAAGTGACAACTAGTAGCAATAAGGCAACAGCAACGACCACGTGCGCACGTGACTCGTGACTTACAGATATACGTAATCCACCATAGTTAGTTACTGGTAGCATCTCTATAGTATATATATCGATTTGGTCAATTTCTAGGGCAACTAATAAAACTTAAAACAGTGTCTATCCAGCGAATTAGTAACACTTGGGGACCAATGACAACGACACCCGAGTCGTCATGGAATCCAATTCCAATGCAAGGACGGAGAAAGTGAGTGTGAGTGTGTGTGCGCGCGCGCGCGCGCAGTTTGCATGCATGGAGAGAGATTCATAGATAATATGTTTCCCATCATAAATTTGGAGGTGCATCAGGAGTTCATTCTTCAATTTTAGTGAAATGACTTTGTTCCTCGTACTAGTATTATTTAATGTTAGCATGTTTATCGTATCAGAGCTTATCAACTTAAAACAATATTTTTCTCTCACAATAATTCAGCTGTAGAATTCGATGGACTACCTTGTTTTCTGGGATCAAACAGCCTATGAGGAGTGTCATGCATTCAGCAATACTCCCTCTGTCCTATTAAGACTGTCGTTTTTAACTTTTGAACTTCTTGTTTGATCACTCGTTTTATTTGAAATTTTTGTACGAATTATAAAATAATTAAATTATTGTTAAAATATCTCTAATGATTAAATAAGCTATAATAAAATAAATAATAATTGTACAAAAATTTTAAACAAGATGAATAGTAAAATAAAATGACACGAAGTCTAAAGTGATAATCTCAATAGGACGAAGGGAGTACTTGTCTAGCGGTACGGTGGGCAGCCAACAACGATCGGTTCTCTTCTGCGTCTAGAGAGAGAGTGAGTCTAGATAGTAGTAGCCGCAGGAAGAAGCAGATCGAATGAAAGCGAGAGCCGGGGGAGGTGGATCCGTGGAGGCGTGCGTTCACACGGCGGCGGCGGCGGCGGCGGCTGCTGGGTTTTCTTTTCTCCGCGCCAGGTCATCTTCAGCTTCAACCCATGTCAATTTCGCTCCTACTTTTTCCCTCGGCGGCTTGGGGGTAGTGCCCTCCGACTCCGCTGCCTGGATTGGTGCCAGATCTTTGGGCCATCGATCGCTGTCGCCGCGCCGCTCGTCGTCCGATCGCTCGCCGCCTCCAATTTGTCCGCCCGTCGTCGTTGACGTACGTGTGAGGCTTCCTTGTAAACTAAGATGCTCGTCTGGTATGGCAACTGGCAACGAAGGATCGAGCAGCATGCAGCTGACCGACTGACTGACTGACTGACTGATCCGCCGGGACCTAGGAGCGTCTGGGTCGGATACTGACTGGTCCGGTTGAGACGGCGACGTGTAATTACTGTATGTATACTATGTAGGAGTACTAGTGCGACCGTGGGGGTATACGGTATACCGTATACATGTACCGAGCGCTAGCTGTCTGGACTTGCTCTGGAACCGTCGACCCGTGTTCGATTTTTCAGCTTGTTTTATATGCAGTACTTTATTTGTCTATGCTCGTTAGTACTACTAGTAGTTCAGGTCCGCGCCACAAATATGTGTAGTAAATACTGGAGTAAGTAGAGTACAGATAGCAGGGAAATTAGAGACGTAGACCGAGAAAAAATGGCTAAGCACTGGTGGCTGAGGTTCAGGATCTAGAGAGAAGATCTTGACATTTTTGCGTTTTGATTCCCAGACAGATCCAGCTCCTTTTATTATTGGTTTTTTTTTTCTACTATAGTACTACGTACAGTAGCCTGCGACGTTAACTCGCTGCAAAGTCACCGCGCGCAGCTCCAGAAAACGATAGTGACTGTCGAGCACGTACGAACGCACACGCAGGTAGATACGGAAAAAAAAACAGAGTTACCAATGTGAAACATAGGGCTTGCTTGGATGACAACCAAAATTTGCCATGCTATGGAATTGGCACGTCAAAACTTGAGTAAAAAACTTGCTATAAATTTGGCAAGTCAATTATGAGATTTTGGCAAGTTTTGTAGCAAACCAAAGAGTAGCTAAAATCATTGTTTGCTAAATCTTTGGCATGACAAATTTTGGCAATGACCCATAATCACGTGCTGCAAACGTCATCCCTTACCTCTCCTAGCTGATGGTTAGTTTAGTTGGTGTCGGGCGACAATAATATAAACTAAACAACAAGTGCATGCAAAACACACACACACTGATCATGACCAGACCATATAGAATACACACATACGGCTGGTGGCGGCCTTGAATCTGCTCGGATGGAACGTCGTCGAATGTGCTCCAACAACCAGCAGGATCGAATCCTAAAAAAAATATAAAAAAGGGGGATCAATAGCGGTGTCGGTGCGTGGCATCCAATATATAACTTTAGTTCTTGATCGAGTGCCATGTTATTTCCGGCGCCGTGCTGCTCGTCCTCGCGGAGCACGTGAAACCTGTGCGCTACATCTTTCACAAACGCGCGCCGCGTGTGTACGTACCTGAACAACTGCACCTGTTTAGTTTAGTTGTTTAACTAATTAACACCCTCGTTTTTGTGAATTGAGTATAATGCCGTACGAGAAAAAAAATTGAGGATGTCATGCCAGTATTATATATAGATTATTCTTCTTCGTGTTCGTGCGTGGTGCGTGGCCGTTACGTTTTATGCCATTTTTGAAATGGGCGAATAGAGGATAGAAGCTCGGGAAGGCATGCAGCTGAATAGCTGAGTATTCAAAAGTTGACCCTGCTATGCAGATGCTAGTTGTTCAGAGGGAATTGAAGCACTATTATATATTCCTTCGGTAGTGTGCAACAAGATGTAGTTCAAATGCGTGCTCAATAGTATCTCTGCTAGAAGGGCCGGGGTTTTCTCTCATGCAGATCCAGCAGCGAAACGTCAACCCAAGTATACCGAGAACATGAGTCGAAGTTATCTTCTTCTACTATTTTCGCATTATGCAGTAGTACTTGGAGTTTGTAACCCATCCCATACTAACCTACTCCCTCTGCCCCACTATTAAAGGTCGTTCTAGGCCTCCTAGCAGGTACAAGCAGGATTCATTTGAACGTGGACATCTGTCTGACCTAGATACATCGCTGGGGCTATGAACCTGGCCATTCAAAATCACTGTCAGAACGTCATTTAAAACTGGGACGGAGGGAGTACATGCCGTATAGACCTGCCTGTGGTGAAGGTTGTTTGTTGACCTTAGCTTGCAAGTTGCAACTGAGAACTGACCAACCAAAGCAAGGACCGGGACTCCGGGAGTGTTCTGATCGACGTGCTATTTGGTTCCGAGTTGACCTTGGCAAACTCCTGTTTAATTCCACTCTCGGCTGTAGCTATTCCCTCGATCGGAATCAGGCAGCAAGCATTTGACCTACATATCCGAGGGGCCATCATCACACTGTATGCAGGTCAACGCAATCGCATTCATGGAAAAGGTCTGGCCTCCTGGTGGTGGTCCTGCCGCTGCCAGCGTGCATATCCAAGGGGCGGGGCGACTTTTTGGAGGTCAAACACCGGGTTCCTTGCTTTTATTTCCCCGGGCCCGGTGGCCGGTCGCCTCAGGTCCAGTCAACCCATCCACCGGCACCGGCACCGGCACCGGCAGGCGACGAACGAATTAACCACGTGGT
Organism: Eremochloa ophiuroides; assembly: GCA_038502445.1. Taxonomy (NCBI): domain Eukaryota; kingdom Viridiplantae; phylum Streptophyta; class Magnoliopsida; order Poales; family Poaceae; genus Eremochloa; species Eremochloa ophiuroides. Next base: position 97,375,512 of record JAHLJS010000003.1, read on the forward strand.
GGTCAACGCGCGACCTCTCCTGCGGGTTGGCCGGGTGGGCCGTGCGGGTGTGGGGTCAAAGGCGGAACGCAAGGTTCGGTCCGCATCCGTTGGGCCGGGCCCGACCTCGCCACATACGGCATACGCGCACGCACCGCACGCACGTCTGTCTGCCGTGGTCCCTGTAGCCGGAGCTCTTTTGATGTCGGCCGTGAAACCCGTGACATGCACCGCCGCATCAGTCCAGGCGGCGGCGGGCCGGCGGCCTCCCCTTCACACTGGTAAAGCTCTGATGCTCTGATGCACTGCCCACAGATTATCTTAAAGGTCCTATTCGGTTAACCCCCTAAATCATACTCCATCTGCTCCAAAATAAATGGTTACTTTTATAAAGTTTAACCAAGTTTATATAAAAATATTAGCTACGTTTTTTATCTCAAAAATAAGTTTTGTATAAAGATATGTTCAATGATCAATATAATGACACATGTTACACGTAGTAAATACTTTTTTTATCTATACATTTGCTCAAAGCGAAGGTCCTCGGGCCCCTTATATGAGAATGACACTTATTCTACGACCAACAAAGTAGATGTTTGGGCAACGGACTAAGGGACCCTATGATCATCTACATTATGAAGATTAAAGAACGTAGGCAATGCCACGGTCTTCAGCAGCTGCACGCTCTACGGGCAGGAGGATGAGAGCTGCGACCACCTACTCGCCTTCTACGTCTTCACCAGGGAGGTTTGGTTCTGCATCCTTCCGCTCGTTGGGCTTCAGCACTTAGCGCTGCGTGCGGAAGATGATCACCGATGTCTGCCGCCGCAGGATTTGACTCCCTCGTCCTGCTGGCTTTTTGGGAGACGTGGAAGGAACGCAACCGAAGAACGTTCGACAGGAAACGTTCGACGGGAAATACGCTTTGACGACGCAGCTGCTTCACTTGATTTGTGCCGAGGGCGACGCACAGATTTCAGCGGGGTTTAGCAAGCTCGCCCCTCTGTTCATGGTGATAGCTTAATTTGCAGGCCCTGCCCGATCAGTTTGCTCCACCGTTCGAGCCGGTGCTTTGTGTGTGTCGTCGCTTATCGTGGCTTGCGGCACCTCGCTATTGTTTGCGGCAAGATATGTATCTAGACTTTATTTTTCCTTAAAGCAACACGTGCATAACCACGTTCTTGATTTTTTTTTTGAAGATTAAATGAACAAGCCATATATAATGAAAATGTGCATGCTACCCATTTTCGTCTACTACTATCCATCTATTTAATGTGCACCGGCGACATATACTACTTCCTATGTAATTTAGGATAGGAAGGGGGAGCTACTATTTTTTAATTAAATTGGTAATATCCACTCTGAAGTCACGGTACCATTTAACTATTTCGGCGTCGGTTTGGATCAACTTTTGATTTGAGTAGTAATGATTTTAGATCATCACTATCTTCACCCTTCGAATCCAAAGTCCAAGCTCGGGCTCCTCATTGAGCCACGTCGCCCGCCTTTCCCCGACGTCGGATCGGCCGTGAGCACGGCCCAAATCGTGCATGTTACGGAACATTTGCAAAAAGGCCCTTATATTTAGAATAAATCAACCCGCAGTCCAAGGGAGTTCATATCTTTTTTTCACAAAACCCCTCTCTTTCTCACACTCTCTCTCTCCCTCCGGCTCTCTCGCTCTCCCTCTCTCCCGCGATGTCGGCGGCGGCAGCGGCACACCACGGACGCGGCCGGCCTTCACCAGTGCCCGCGGCCCCCTCCCCTCCCCGCGCAGGCTGCGGCACCACCGGCGTCGCCTGCCCCCGTAACTGCCTCGTCCCGTCCCCGCCCGCGCGGCGCCGTCACCGCCACGGGCACGTCCACGCCCTGACGCGGCCTCAGCGTGCGGCGGCGCGACGCCCCCGGCACGGCCTCAGTACGGGTGGGCTCGGACACGAGCGTCGAGGCTTGGCGGCCCCAGCCAGCGCAGGAGGCCACCGGGGCTGCGCTGTAACCCTAAACGGTATCTCCTCTGCCTCCAATCGATCTGTGCAGGACGGAAAGCCAGGAGTGAAGGGTCCAGCGGGGTCGTGAGCAGCACAGACGAGATGCAGCCTCCGTCCATTCGGTGTTTGGCGAGGAGCAACAGTAAATCGGCCGCATGCCCGATCTGCACACAGAGCAGCACCTCCAGGTTAGTCTCCGATTCGGTGCTTTTCCCTAAAACTGTAACTTCGCTGTTGCATATGGTTTTGTGCATTAGATTATTCTTATATGTCTGATCTGCCACAAAAAAGCACCACGATATGCATCTGCGACTGAAAGCAATTTGGTTGCCCTGTAGCTAATTTCCAATCTATTGACACAAATCAATTTGTGTGTGTTTCAATCCAATAGCTAATCAATTTGTGTGTTTTTTTATCCCCAGATTGTTTCAGATTAGCTGGTCATTGTGACATGCGGACATGCCGTATCTCTGTGTTACAAAGTACAATAACCAAATTAAAATGCAGGGGCACGCGGGGAGCGACAGGCCGTGTGTACGGCACACGCTAGACTTTGCAGAAGGCAAGCTCAAGGAGGAGATGTTTGCTATCCATTTTGGATCTGTCGAGAGTGAGCACAGAAAACCGTATCTTACCTCTTTAACCCTCCTTGCATCTGTTCATAGCTAGCAGCTTCCACTGTCATACTGGTGCTACCTCTGTCCTCTGCTAATTGAATTGGTTACTGTTTTCTAGGGCTATTTTAGTTACAAAAGAGTTTACCGATCACTGTCATTATAACAAGCTGAGTTTATTGGATGCAATCATGCAATCGATATGCTGTATTCGTTTTTCATATGTAGAGTTCGGTATGATTATCATTGGCATCTTGTTTTTTTTTGAGGATACCTGTTCAGAATTAGTTGATTTAGCCCAAGCATTTTGCGATTCTATGTGATTCAGTTGTCCTCAGTCCAGCTTGAATTGAAGCTTAGCCTCATTAATCATTACTTCGTGATGCTTTGTGCAATTTAGATCATTTTGCGCTGCCACCTGCTCCATTTTTTTCCCCTTGATCATGCTATGGTTCAATACCGGATGCATGTCGCGGAGTGGAGGCAGATCACTTCATATATACTCCGTGTACAAAACGGAGCACATATATCCATGATTAATATCACTCGGTGGCTTCGTCTTCATACTTACAAAATAGAGCATATATATATATATATATATATATCTTTACCATACACATAGCAAAAAATCTCTTATTCTGTAACCAGTAATTATTCAAGCTTTGTTCTTACATATTGTCTTTAACTGAGCATACCTTTTTTAACTGGGAGGGGTATTCAGGCTTCGTTCTCGATATACAGGACATATCAAAACAGGTGGATTTGACTACCCAATGAATGCTTAGTTGCTTACTAGCAGTCCAGCAGATTGTTTTTCTTGAACAATATATAATTTTTATTGCATTGTAACTGCATTTCTGCACGATAAAAGAAAGTTTGGAAAGAAAATAATATCAAACAAAGCCTATTAGTTGGATCAACCTCAACACCAGTTCTAGAAGCGGAAAATTTGCCACCATGGATACCTGCACCCTCAAAAAAAAAAAAAAAAAAAAAGTAGGTATAATCACTTATAACATTTACATATCACCTAAGTTAAACCAAGTTATTTGCGTTGACTATTGTTCAACTCTGCCTCTGCTTTCATCTTCATAAGATGATGATAATATTTACCTATATTAAGCTAATTTTGGACATCCATTTTAAAAGTCTATTGGAGTGTATTTAATTCTGAGAACTATATTTATTAATGAGAATACCCAATCATAACATAAATATATTTATCTGCTGAACTGAACCAAAAAAGAAAAATTAATATAGGTATGAAAAAATAACCACTTCTGGGAAGTAACAAGGTACCCTACATTCACTCGGATTCTGCATTGTTTCCCACCGAAAGTGAACTACCTTCATAGCTTATACTGGTTCTCTTTTAGACTAATACTAATCCTTGATTCAAATCTCTGAGCATTACATATAAACATTTTGCTGCTGAGAGTCCCTTACAAGTTTTCTAAAAGACTTCTATTGTTCAGGTAAACCTCATTTAATTATAAGGTGTAACATACAAGCTATGTTTACCTTTAAATCAAATTTTGAAGATGATGACTCTGCTGTTTGCACCCTTTTAAAACGGTGTTCAAGAAAGCTCCAACCAAATATTTTAATCATAGTACAATAATGTTGCTTTAATCATCTAACTTTCATATGCAGTCATAGAAACCAGAATATATAGTCTTGCTGATATTTTGTGATTCTGAAGCTTATGCTTTCAATATTCAGAATTGGCTTCAATCTAATAAAGGTTATGGTCTGCACTCTGCATGGTAGATTTGTTGGCGTGTCCATATGCTATGTATCGGGCATGGAAGATCCATATCTACACAAATGGAGAGCAATCTGATGATGCTGGTGTTGTTAACGGAAAGCAAATAGTTCTCAAAGCTACTTTATGCAGTATCGGTAGGGTGACCATCGTGAAACGGGGGGGACCTCTAATTGTTCGAAGCAGATGTAGCTCTAATCGTTTGAACTGATGTTGCTACTCTGGATCATGAGAGTTCTAACATCAACTCAGAAGTTAAAAGCACCGCAAGGCTTTATATTTATCTATAACATTCACACATAATTATGTAAACCAAATTGAGGTGGACTCAGTCTCAAACAGTAGATATACAACATTGTACATAAAAACTTTCTTACATGATGAATTCTTATATAAATTGTGCTACATTGATGGCGGTTAATTATACAAGCTCAATCCAGAAGGCCGCGCGTAGTTTTCTAGTACAATATGAAATAGCCAACTCTATGTTTTAGATTATAGTTGCAAAATGAACACTAGACAATCTGATACAACTAGCAGGTTGTCGTGATCTTAAGTCCATCTGTTGATGAAAGATTATATTTTCTCAAAAGACCATATACGTACCTTATAATCTAGCATCTTTAATCCAGAGATCAAATGAGCATATACATTATATATAAAATCTAAATTATTATATAATTCCGTTCATAATCTGGCCTTTTGATGCTGGCCCAATATTCTGCTGCAGAACAGCCGACTATGGGTAACGGCCCATTGTAACATGAAGCCCAAAACGTCAGTCTCCCCGTACCGTCTCGGCGACGCGGCCTCTCGGGTCCGTGTCTCGCTGTCTTGAGCTCTTTTTTTTTTTTTTTTTTAAATAAGGAAGTGGGCTTCGAAGATTTACCATCCCGCGAAGGGGTTTCGGAGATCTGGTGTCTCACCCGCTGATACGCCATCCGATCGATTTTGGAGCATTTAATTCCTAGACTGCCCCTGCCCTTATCCTTGCGTCAGTGGAACAGAAACGATCCCGACCCTTCCCGTCGCTCGTCCTCGCTCGCGAGCGGCCGCCCTCTGCGATCGCCCCCAACGCCGCGCCGGGACACGCCGTCGGTCTAGGAAGCCGGCGAGCGGCTCCCACGGGGAGCCGCACCCTCGCCTGCCGGTCCCCACAACAAACTCTTCTTCTGTGACGCCGAGGTCGCCATACCCGCCGTCCCAACCTGCACAGTCAGCTCCGTCTTTGCCACTCGCCCGCCGTCGCCAAGCAGCTTAGGCTCAAGCCACCCAGTTCGGATGTGCGCTTGTACTTTCTGCTTCTGCAATTGAAGCTGAGTAACGACGCGAAATATGTATTCAAGTTTATGCAGCGGCACATTAAGAACATGGTCCACGACGGTGAACTTTTTTTTTCTTTTTTGGGTATGAAAGCAGCAAGTTCGTGGAGCTTCTGCGGCAGATGAGCAGCGGGTAGGACGCCGAGCTTCTCTACTCCGCCATGGCGTTGGAGAACCTGCAGCTGCACGCTGCAGTCCGCGAGGCTGACGGACGTGCTGGAGCCGCCGGCGCCTCGGAGCCTCGTGTGCGGGTGCTTTGGGAAGCGGCCACCGGCGCCTAGGGCCATGGGGACTCGTGTGCGGCAGTGCGGGTGGTTGGCGAGGTAACTCGCCGTGGGGGCTATCGGGACCAGCAGGGATGCTCGCTCGTGGGCGGGTATGGGGCGGCGCTTACCATGGAGGCCATTAGGCGGCGCTCAGTCCTTCCCCATCGATCTGAAAAAGCGCCGGTAAAGAAAAAGATAAAGGCAGGGGCAAAACAGAAATGAAACTCTTCAAAATCGATCGGATGGCATATTAGTGGATGACACATGTTTCGTAATGGCAGATCTCTGAAACCCCTTTTGCGGGGATGGTAAATCTCCGAAGTGGGTAAAAAAAAAAAAAAAAACTCCGCTGTCTTCCTCCCCCGCATCTCCGTCTCCCTCGCTCCGCCGAATCCGAGTCCGAGCCCTAAACCCTAGACCTTGCCGGCTGGCCTCCCCGCGGCGGCAATGGAGGACGAGGAGATGGATAAGAAGGTGCTGGACTACCTGCAACGCAAGGGCTTGCGCGTCACCGAGGCCACGCGGCAGGGAGACCGTAGCCGCGTCCCTACCTCCGCGCCCCCGCACCTGCTGGCAAGGTAGTCTTTACTGCTTTCCCCAACTTGTAGTCGGGGTCTCTGGCTACGTCCCGCTCGTCTCGGCTGGTAGCAAATGCCAGTGCCGCAATATGTGGCCATTTCCGTGCTACACTGAGTATAATTTTTTTTTAACACTTCAACGGGGGGGATTACTCCCCACCTGATTTTATTGCATACTGTAATGAGACCACAAAATTGGCAGAATTACATGGCTGTCGCCAAGTTGAAGAGGGAGGGGAATTTGACAAGAAAAAACACACAGGATTATATTGTAGGGGTATTGGCCACCAGCGGTTCTAGGAGTTTAAGCCATTCGTCAGCAACCTTTCTGCTCTTCCGAGGCATCCGGAGCCTCCATTGCCGGGCCTCTGTGATGCTGCACCGAAAAATATTGGAGAGGGAGAGATTTTTCGTTCCTGAACACCCAGGCATTTCTTCTCTTCCAGAGCTGCCAGCAACACAGAGCTGCTAGGGTACTATATTGATCGTGCAGGGCGCCTGGGATCCTCTGGATGCAATGAAGGTTCTTTGTGCTGGTGTTTGGTTCAAGCTGCAGCCCCAAAGCATCCCAGAATTGAGTGGCGATAGGGCAATGGAAGATGATATGATCTGGTGTCTCTTCCGGTGCCCCGCAAACTGTGCATTCCGGAGAATCGACAACTTTCCTTTGATGTAGATTGCTGCGGCACTGAATGCTGCCCTTTGTTAGAAGCCATACAAAAAGCTGAACTCTCAGAGGTGCTGAGCTTCTCCAAATGAAGTCCGCTGCTGGATCGTTCATTTCCCCTTTAGCTTTAAGCATTCTGTAAATTGTTGTAGTGTCTAGCCGCTCAGATGACCGACTGAACATAGACAGCCGGACATCCAGTTGGTTAGTCAGTGCAATTTGTTGCAGTAAGCTTTGCAGCTGCTCTAATTCTTGCTGGGCTTTACACTGAGTATAATAGTTTCATAGAGGAATGAATCAATAAACAAGCTGCAAGTTTTTTACTCAAATCTCCACCTGAAAGTCCTCTGGCTTACAGATAAATGCTGCAGCCTGCTCCTGTGAAGTAAAGATGCTAGCGTTCAGTCTTAATGATCCTTCTGAATTTTTGTATCACGTAATGCTGAACTGTTCATGCCTGCATATCCTTCTGTTCTTTTGTTTCTGGCATTGACTTATATCAGAGGTTATGTATGCTTAAATGGTAGCTGAGGGTGAACTGATTATAGTCTAAAGAAGCATATGTTGAATTCTTGTTTTAAAAGTTGAAATAATAATGTTTACAAACGGCTGTCCAGAAATTTGTGATTCCTAAGAGCACAGGGATTTTTTTTGTTTGAAGAACTTGCTCCTTATTTAATGGCCCTTTTTGGTTGACAGCTAGAATTGTTCATGGTATATCCTATTTGAGTGAAATCATATTCTGAATGTATGTAGCAGCTGTATCATTTGACAATGCACGGCATGGATTCCCTCATTTTACTATCCTACTCATTGCAGTATGCCTGGTGGTTTTCTAAGCTTCCCCCCAAATGGCCATGCATATCTTACGCCACCATGGCCTCCACAACTGCCACCTGGTTCAATGACTCAACATGCTGCATTGGTTTCACAAGGCAAACCTTCTATCAATGTCGATGACGGGGACGATGTTAGAACTGAGAAACGCCTGTGTTGGAAGCCAGATGAAGACTTGAGATTGGTAAGTAATAAAATCATTAAATTGGCATTGACCAAGAATCAAGCTATCTCTGACCTTGTATGCTAAATTGTAGGTGCGCGCCTGGTTAAAGTATTCCAGTGACCCTTTCGGCGGTAATGGAAAGAAAAACGAGCAATATTGGGGAGACGTAGTTGCATTCTACAATAGCACCACATCAACAAAACGGATGAGGAAAGTGAAGCATCTCAGAGACCGGTTTCAAAAGATTAAGAGATGGGTAGGTTTTTTCTGCTGGTCTTTGAAGAAGGCTGCGTCAAGTGATGCCAGCGAACAATCAGATGACCAATTGATAGAAAAGGCTCTGCAATTTTATTTGGACGACTATAAAGAAGGTCCATTCATAGTTATGCATTGCTGGAAGGTTCTTCGTGATGAAAAGAAATGGCATGCAATATTGGAGGACCTTGAGAAATCAAACAAAAGGAAATTGGGTGATGAGGGGGAGGTGGGGAACAGCACACCCACAACTGAAGATACCCAAGAAAAGGAACTTCCAATAGTAGTGAAAGAATTCAAGAAACAATGCAATGGCAAAGGCAAGGTCAGAGACAGTGACACTGATTTGAGTGAAGCTATGAAGAAGTACATGGATATTCAGGCCGCTGCTAAAAAACGTCATGAACAATTCATAGAGATCCAGCTGCGGGTTTCTGATGCAAAGGTTGAGTCGGCAAGGCTCAAGAGGGAGGCCGCTATGCTGAAAACATACAACTCTTTCATGACTATGGACACTAGGGAGATGACTGATGAGTTGAAAGCTGAGCATGCAATAGGCCTGAAGCTTCTGCGGGAGAAATTGTTTGGCAACAAAAACTGAGGTATTTGCAATATTTTTTCAGTTTGGGTCTTATAGGCGATAGCTATTTTGGTAGTTTGGGTCTGGTTTGGTTGCATTTTTCCTTACTAATCTAACCATCCCTTAAAAATATCTTTGTGACCGCTATGCATGGCAAATATAATGCAGTTCAAATAAGGAATAAGCATGGAGTCTGAAAACATAGTTACTCCCAAGCAGTCCTGTTATCGGGATGCTGCAATCTCGCTTCAATTTTGTCCTAATCTGGCACAACTGTGGAGCCCATAAGGCTATTGGAAGAATAATGCAAAACCTCTATTATTCTTTATAACATGATATAGTTAAAGATGAAGGAGATACGCGTGCGTGATTATTCTATGACTTGACAGCCCAGGGCATTGACTATTCTTCCACCTGAAGTGCAAAAAGGCAATAACGTTAATACAATACTTCAAATGATATACATATAGTATTGATTTCCATGTCTGTCGAACACATAAGTGAAAAGAGAGTTTTTTTTTTTTTTTTTTTTTTTTTTTTTTTTTTTTTTTTTTTTTTTTTAGCAAACACAGGGCTATATTAATCACTGGCAGGAATACAATCAGTAGCAGCTAAGGCCACCAGCCACTCTGGAATAAAATCTAACCAAAAGAGAGTTGAGCATATTTGGCAACATGCAAAACAATGAGTAGTTGATCATTGATCTTTTTGGTAACATCTCTAATCTACTTGTTTGGACTTTCATGTCATAATTTATGTACCTTTATATTTAGTAAAGTAACTTTATACTGGTGAATATTAAATAATCATGCCTTTTCATATCAGGTGAATGCTAAATAATCATGCTGAGGTGCTGAATTTATGCTTACCTAAGGTAAAGTTCTCTTTCGTCTGTGAAGCATCTTTTTATTACCCAAAAATAAACAGAATTTCGAGAAATAACATATATGAACGTAATACTGGTGGCTTCTCTTTGTGAAATAATATGTATTTACACTCCCTTCATTCCAAATTATTTCCAAATTATAAGGCGTTTAACTTTTCTAGATGCGCCTTTATGATGTGCTTACATTATTTCTAAATATACAGTAAAAATAATAAATGTAGAAAAGTCAAATGTCTTATAATTTGGAACGCAGGTGTAGTGACTAGTGAGGTTGCTGTTAGAGATGGTTAATACTGTATGTGAATGAATTTATGTAATCAGGATTTTTTCCGTACAGGTATGGAAACTGCTTTTGGAGCCTTGGAGGTGTGTTGTATGGACAGGATTTCCATGGAATCTCTTTTGCTGTGAATGTGTTCTAAGTTCTACCCTCCTGTGATACCGATGTAAGAGGATGTAAAGGTGTTAACATGGTAGCGGTACTTTTTTTGAGATAACATGGTTAGTGATGAACTAGTTTGATTTGGGCGTCTCTTCTGGAATCAATGCATGGGGCCGTTTGTGGCCTGTCAGAGTGTCAGATCCGGGAAGGATCCAACGATAAATCAGAGAAAATGCATCTTGAGGAGGAAGGGGAAAGGGCAAGGGAAAGAGAGGAACGGTGTGTGAGAGAGATGGGAAGTAAAACGATATCCTGTTTAACGGGATACAAACTCGGCACCAATGAGCTGCTTGATTTATGTAATCAAACCACCCGAGGGCTAGTCTGTACGCATCCGTCTCGACTGCCTCCCGCACCAAGTCCACCAATGCGGCATCAACTTCTAACATGATACGTTGAATTCCCAGTTTCGTGGCTTCCTGTAGACCAGCAACAACAAGGCAACCGAGCAGCTCTGCTTGAAAAGCATCAAGTAAGTCTTCCCGTCCCGCACCTGAGCTCACCACACGGTCATCACGTATTAAGAAACCCCATCTTGCATAGTGCCTATCACTGTTAAAAGCACCATCAGTGTTCAGCTCGAGTTCTCCCACCCTTAGTCTCTGCCATCACATTATCTGACGCAAATCCGACAATAGTCGGTAATCAGTCTTTGATGAAAGATCAGCATGGAACTCAGCGATATAAAGCCAGGTCTGCTGCGGTTTTTCTCCTTCCTTCTTCCTTCCAATGGTTTCGCTCCGCCCACCAGAGCCATAATAACATGATCAACGTGAGTTGTTCTCTCCCTTTCATTTTCAGTACCATCTCCATCATTTGTCGCGCTGACTGTGCTTCAGCAAGCCTGCATCTTGTCTATTCTAAATTCAGTTATTTCCAGACTTTCCGCACTTCTTTGTGTTTGAACAGCAAATGGCCCCCATCCTCATCTAGCCTACCACACATGCTGCACCGTGTATAAAGCTTCATTCCCCTCTGTAGGTTTCTCCTCATAGCCAAAGTATTGTGACTTTCGGTTGGCAGTCAAGATTCCACAGACCATTCCAAAACTTTATTTCATTGGTTTCATCTACAGAACCCGACCCCTGTTGCCTTCGATGTTTTCTAATCACAGCCAGTGATCACAGCTGCTCTGTTTACTTTATAAGCGATTTTACAGAGAAGCACCCCTTTGCATCAAAACGCCAACATATCACATCATCCACATGAACCGGTATTGCTCTGATAATCTGGATGTCTTCCTCCTATCCCAGAAGGTCTGGTTCAGTAATTCGACGTCCCAGTTTTCAGTGTTTGGATCAATAAGCTCATCGACAGTGTGGATCATACCTCAAACCCCCCCCCCCCCCCCCCCCCCCAACCCAGGCGTGAGTGGTTTCCTAGTGATTCCTCGTGGCACCCACGGGTCCTCTCAAACCTTTATGCTTGAGAGTTTACGTGTATACCATTATGAAAGTTCGTAATTGTCTACATGCCCCTGAAAAGTTCAAACACATCTATGTGCCATCGTGCTAAACTTATTTGTCTCTGACGCCATTCCGTCTATTTGGACGCCAAACGGCGACTAACGGAGGGTTTGAAAGGCACACTTGCCCTCAGGTTGCAAAGGCTGGCCTCAAGTTTTCTTGTCCCTCTGTGCCACTATTCTAGGAAATGCTAAGAATGAACCAAGTGTTATATCGATACCGTATTTTGCGTACGTACCCCAGTACGTGACCTTCCACAGCTTGAAGGTGCCGAGCTCGACGGGCACGGGCACGTCGGCGCGGAACACCAGCGGCACGGCGCCCTTCCGCTCTGCGTCCTGCATCCCGGCCACGACGGGGCTGCCGAGCTGCACCTCGCCGGCCACGGCCAGCTGCAGCACCGTGGTGTTGCGGTGGCCCTGGCAGAAGGCCGGCAGCGCGCCCTGCGCCAGGCAGTACGATGCGGCAGGCTAAGGCTAAGCTGCAGTTCCACCGCACCATTAGCATGGATGCGGGCGGCGGACGCAGCGCGCCGTGCTCGCCCTCCTCCAGGCCGTCCCCCGCACGGTCCGAGGCGTGGGCTGCTGCCGAGGTGGCGGTGCCAGAGGAGTTCCTGTACCCGATCTCCGGCGCGCTCATGGAGGACGCGGACACCGTCATGGCGATCTCCGACACGCTTATGGCGGACGAGGTGCCGGCGATGACCTCGGCACCTCCAGCTCCGGCCGGCGTCGCCCCACACACCAGCCCCGGGCCTAGCACCAGGCCGCAGCGTGCAGCCGCGGCTCCCAACGCGCGCGGCGGTGTCCTCCCCACTCGGACCACGCGCTGGCCAGTGGCCGCGGCGCGCCTTCGCCTGATGCACCCGTCATGGGCGCGGGCGCTGACGTCCCCGCTCTTCGCCGTTGCGCACGTCGCCGCCCCGCGCAGGGCCTCGGGCCTCTTCGCCGCGCCCGCACCGACGAACGAGGGCTTCTTCCTCCCGCTCGCCGCCGCCGACAGCATGCCGTGGCCGGCCCTGGCCTTTCTCCCGGCCTCGTCACCGCCCACTGTGTTGTCGTCCTCGCCTTGCCGCGTGTGCTGCTTCTCCCTGGCCGACGACATATGGTGCTTCTCCACGGGGTCCTGGCACGACGTCCCATGCCCGCCGCGCCGGGTCACCTGGCCGTGCCCCGCGGTCGTCGTCCTTTTCGACGCTGGCGTCTACAACTTCCGCAGCGACTATGCGCTCGTCTGCGCCTTCGAGTCCGCGTAGGGCATCGGCATCTACTGCTTCGCGGTGTTCACTTCGGGGACCGACACGTGGTGGGTCGCCGACGCCGTTGCGCCCGCCGAGAGCCTCGTCCTTTCCTCGGGCGTCGCGGCCGGTGGGACGGCTTGGTGGCGAACAGCCATCGGCACTGCCATCAGGTACAGCCTTGCCAAGGCGACGGTCTCGACCGGTCCACTTGGGCGAGCGCACGGCGAGCACGGACAGGAGCGGTCGGACGTGGAGATGGATTGGGAGAGAAGGCAAAAACTGGAGGGGTACTTTGGACATCTTCAATGAACGGGCCCACATGTCAGGACAGCTAAACGGTAGGTACTGGATGGAAGATGGACGGAATAGCGTTAGAGACAAATAAGTTTAGCACGATGACATATAGGTGTGTTTGAACTTTTCAGGGTACGTAGACAATTACGAAACTCTCTTTATGCTTCGACCGTCACCCACTCGCCATGATAATTCCTCCTTTCATAGTTTCTATGCCCAAACTTATACTTCGCCATGTGTAGAAACAGTCCGTATTTGCTCGTGCCTCCAAGTTCGGGTAGTATTTAGCTTTCAGGAAGCGAGAACAAAGTAACGTTGGGTTCAGCAGGAGCCTCCAGGCCTGTTTAGCAAGCATCGCCATATTAAGAGAATGGAAGATCCCTAAATCCAAGCCGCCTTCAGCTTTTGGACTAATCAATTTCTCCCAGCTCAACCAGTGCATACTCCCTTGTTTATCTTGATTATTCCACCAGAAACGTTCCATCACAGAGCTGATTTGATTGCATATTTCTTTAGTAATATCAAAACATCCCATCACAAAAAATGGGATTGCATGTGCACGGCTTTGATCAAAATTTCTTTACCAGTTCTAGATAATAATCTTTCCTTCCAGCCTTGGATTCTCTGCCAAATCCTTTCCTTCAAATAGGAGAACACATTACTCATTTATTTTCCAACAAAGACGGGCAAGCCGAGATATTTTTCATTCATCGTTTCCAAACTAATACTAAGTGCTTCCATCACCTGTAACAACCCGGGTTTTCCGATAACCAAAAATTCGAGCTTTTTAAAATTTTTCTTGCAATATATGTGAAGCATGTAGTATCTAGGACAAACTGAGACTAACCGCTAACAATAGTTGCATTCATACAGAGATTGCTTGTAGGAGTTTGTCAGAGTTCTGTAGTTGATCTAGGTTTTCGCGTCGGAGAGCACCAATCCATAGCAACTCTCCTCCAAGTCCTCCGCAACTTCCCCACCTTGATTTCCCTAAACTCGGAATCCATTGAACTCATCTTTTCAATCCACATGATATTCCTCAAGCCTACTTTGTTTCCATCTCGATTCATCTTAGCAAGTGGAAGGAAATCCCTCTCCGCTTATATCTATTTTACTTCTCGTCCCAAACCTTCCATATGTAGGGTAAGGGAAATCCTTAACTTCCATCCTTCCGAAACTTCTCTATAACCATTTCCCCTCTCTGAGATTTCCCGGGATTCTCTTCGTGAGTTCCTTTTTAAATCCATAATACTTCTCAATATTTCCTTGAACCACTTCCACTCAAATTCTATCAAACCTTTTTCCTGAAATGATTCTAATTATTTTCGAATCTAAGTTGAAAGCCACAAGATAAATAAAAGACGATCGTTGATCTTTCTAAATCCAACCCAACAGACAGCCGCTTGGGCCTTGGCCCAGACCAGCCCCGAGCGCCTCCCCTACTCGTGCACAGCCCACCAGAGCACCACCCCAGCGCCTTGGCCCAGCTCCACGGCCCACCTGGCCCAATCGCTGCGCGCCCTCTCCCTGGAACCCTAGAGCGCTCGCGCTCCTACCCCTGGAGCCGCCGCCGCCGCCGCCACCGCGCGATGGCTGAAGCCACGCACGCGGCACCGGCGCCCGCGCCCCTCCACACGATGCACGCCACATGCCCTTGGGCACGGAAGCCGAAGATCGACGCCGTCCATCCCTCGGAACCCTAGCCATACGCTCGTATAAGAAGATCGCCGCGACGCCACTCTACTGTTCTCCTCCTTCCTCCCTCTAGCCGTCGCCGAGCTTACCACCATGGCCGCCGTGACTTCTGCCCGCCACCACCTCGCTGCTCCCTAGGCCGCCGCCATGACGTGCCGGCCGCCGCAACGACCACGCAGCAGCGTTCCGCAGCCGTCCGCGCCTTCTGCAACAGTAGCCGACCACGGCCCAGCTGCAGCCCCCACACCAACCTCCACCGCGTCGCCTCGTCTCGCCGTGCCACGGACACGGCCGCGCTGGTTGACGACGCCACCGTGCCACCACTGCCGAACCCGGGGCCGTGCTGCAGCTGGAAGCCGCGGCCAGGCCGCTGGAGCATGGTGTCTCGCCGCCCCGACGTCGCCCTCTGCTCCGAGCCACCGTCGCGTCCGTCACCGAGCCAGCACCCCACCACTGCCGCGATGAGCCCGGACCATCCTCGACAGCAGCCTCACCAACCGCCGTTCCCGAGCCGCGACGCCGTCCACCCCGACCCCGCTCAGGTCGCTGCACGGCCGCGGCGATGACCATGCCGGAACGCAGCGCCACCACCTCAACGACCTCGCTTCACCGCCAAGCTCTGTCGAGCAAAAGCTGCTCCACAGCACGTCGTCCACGGCACCCACAAAGCACCGCACGAGATCCTCCCTACGATGAGCAGTGTGCCCGCTGGGGGCCACGACCTTGCCAAGTCATGTGCAGCAGAGCCGTGCATCGTGCCTCTGCTGACCGTGCCATCGCAGAGAAGCCGAGCACCTAGCGCGGCAACAATCGCGACATCATGCCCCGTCGAGCTGTAGCCACGCCACGGACGAAGCCACTCCTCTGCCACCGGTGAGCATCCAGTACCCACAGACACTCTTCTCCTTCCATCTTGTTGCAACCCCTACTGAGACCGGCCTTCGTGCCAATATCTACAGTGCTGCAGGAAAGCAGCCACCCTACAGAGCCCGTCGTTGGAGGCCACCCTGATCGCACTCTGCCGGCAACGAGCCCGACCCGCGTCAAGCGACCTACCGTCCGGAAGCCCTCCAACCCCTGCTGCCGGCGAGATGCCGATGAACCTTCCGCCTTCACCCCTACCTACCTGCTGCTGGCCCAAGGCCGATGATCCCTCCATGTGTCCGGCCTTCGAGCCGTATTTTCTGCAGAGACCTCAGTCGACGGTGTGGAGCTGACGTTAGTAGGCACGATGCACGCACACCCACTCGCCGTGTCCTTTTGTGGCACTCACGCACACCGGACTAAACCCAACCAACAGGGCGATGAACCATGAACGCTTGAAACAATCATGACGGGCATCGCCGTCGCGAGCAGCCTTAACATTCGACATCGGTCTTCGTGCTATGATTCCATGCCTTGTTGGGAACCCGGCCATGCTCCGCCGCAGTCCCGGCCACTTGATGCCACCTCCAGCCAGCCTCCGGCCAGCCACAGCCTCGTTCGGCCAGCCTCAGCCCCGTCCGGCCAGCCACGGCCAGCAAGCAGCAGGCCACGGCTAGCCGCAGCCAGCCAATAGCAAGCCATAGCCGGCCAGAAGCTTCCAGCAGCTAGTCGAGAGGAGCCGGAACATGTAGAAACAAGCCTCACCACTTTCATTTGACACCGACTCGGTCCGGCCTTCGTACCGTTGCCCCGTTGCCAGATCTTAAGACCCCATAAATGATGCTGGACTGTTGGAGAGCCTAAAATATTAGATGACGTTGGACAGTTGGAAAGCCAAAGTGATACGACGCTGGACCATTGGAGAACCCCTTCTCTTACTTCTTGTACACCTGTCCATCATATTGTACCCTATCCTTGCAATCTGTCTGCATTTGTATCCATTGTACCCTATCCTTAAGATCTGTCTATCCATATATCTGTTGTATCCTGCCCTTACACTCTCTCTGTATATGTATCTATAATACAGGATCCATCTATCTTCGAGCTATGGAATTGTGCTACTCCACTGTCCTGTCGAGTTGTTTTGTCTTGTGGTCATGCCTTTGGATCTTTTTGTTGGTTGTTCTTGGTGTCTGCCTATGTGCCGTGCCTTCGAGCCGGCTGAGGGATCGTTCCTCGTTCGGACGTTGCGTTCGCGGGATCCGTCCTGCCATGACCGTAATACCGGGTGTAGCTCGACCTCTCGTTGGTGTAGCTTATGGGCGCGAGCACGCCTCGCCATGACCATGGAGCTATACCCCGTGTGCCGTTCTTTGATTCTTCGTGCCCAAGCCCTCGTATGCTTGTACCCTGTGCGACCGCTGCATTTCGTCGATTCTGCGGTGACAACCGCACCGCTACAAATCTGAGAAATGACTTGGTGCCAGTGCACCCAGGTCGTGGTACCCTACGAGTGGTTTGCGTACTTGTTTCTTCTGGGTGTCGCTCTCTTCTCATGCCCTGTCTATGCCGTGGCGTGTGCGTGGAAGAAGTTGACCACCCCGTTATTATGTTCCTCGCTTTTCGTTTCCATATAGCCCGCTCTGTTCGATCCCGTCTTGTTCGTGGCAATTGGATCAAAGATTGGACTAACCCTTTTTAGTTAGCGAAGCTATGATCTATATCAAGATCTTGAACCTATGTGAATCGACTCGATCGACCGCTTAAAACCATCTTCACTAAAGGTGTGACTGAGAATATGATATGGATGTGCCTAGCTAACTCCCCTCTCTCCCTCTCTTGATTCTGGGTGTTCAAGCACTTGTATGATTGTACCCGTTTGAATCACAGCCTTGGTACCCTACAAGTGGATTAAACACTCGCACTATTTTGTGCAACATTCATTATTGGTAATTCCTTGTTCTTCTCTTTTGATCGGCCGTCCTCCGATTCCCGTCGTCTCCGTGGCGTTCGGATCAGAAGATTGTGAGCCGTGGTGTTTGCTATGGATCAGCTCTAGCCTAAACCATTTATTATAAAGCCATATTGGCTTGGCCGTGACATAAGCATGTGCCTAAGCAAATCACCACTCTTGTTTCTTTGGCCCGATTAGATCGAACATACGCCGAGAGGGCCAAGTCGTGAACCTTTTATTATTTCTCTGGCGTCAATGGATCTTCCCGTGTTCCATCATCTTTCAGTGTATTGGGTGATTTCTGCCTTGTGTCGCTTCGCGGAGTAGCCGTTTCCGGATTAGCACCGATCAGATCGAGAACCGATGGAGGAGGAGCACTTGGACAATGACAGGAACCGTGGAGTGAAGTCACCCTGGAGGAGGTGACCCAGCCGAACAACTACACTAATTAAGGAGTGCTCATACCACTAGTTCCACGACAACGCAGGTGTCATGGCAGCACCTTCTTTTAGAGAATCCTATTAGACATTGCATATTTAGAATTGCTAGCGCTTTATATTTACTCCTTTGCTAGTATATGATGCATACTACTACCTAAGATGTTATTACCCTGCTTGCAACCACTCTACCATGCTACCTAGCTTTGTGCTCACACTCTCTTATATATATATTTACCTGCTTGCTTGCATGTTACATCACCATATTTATTAACTCCACTCGCATTGTATCTGTGATGTGATGCTGGTGGTGAACCTCTGGGAATGGTTTGGTTTAGGATGCCAGACTGGTGTGTGGTCTTGGGTGTGTCTTGGGTGTGTGGTGAGGGTCGAGTTGACCAAGTGGGATACACGACGAGCTGTGTAAGCAAGTCTTGCCGGGAGTTGCATCTGGGCATTCCCACGAGAGATACCTGTGGCGGGTAATGGTTTTATGAGGAGGTTCCGGGAAGGATAGCCTGCGTGGTTTGAAACCCCGTGAATGGAGGTGCCGTGGTGGCACGGAGAGAGTATCCCCTACGAGAAGATGCCTGCTTGGTCAAACCTAGGAAGGACTAGTACCAGGTTCATAGGAATCCTTTACTGCTCACTGTCTTCGATGGGCGGGGAACAGCTGGACTACTTGGTAGGGCGGTGCCACTACTGCTAGGTTAAAAGGTGATAAGGGTGGGCGGTGATGGATGTTGGGATTCCTGAACCGTTCTAGATGCGCAGTACCACTGATTGAGCCCGGTCCTGCGTCTTCCAGTCTCAGCGTTTCGGTTCGTGCCCGAAGTTACCCAGGGTTGAGTGGTAGGGTGGCATCAACCTAGGCAAGCAAGCACCCAGAATTCTGCCTAGATGATTGTACAGCATCAATGATGGCTAATCTTGTGAGTGGTAAAACCTCTGCAGAGTGTATGGTTGATCGATCGATACATATGCCGATTCGTCGGCTATGGACCTTTCCTGTGAAGCTCTGACTAGTGTAGAGAGCGATATTCTTATCTCCCCTGGTTGATGAATGTCCGACAGTGTGCTCGATGTGGCAGTGTGCCGTTGAGACAGGACCCGAGAGGGAGTTGGGCCTGTCGACTGAGCGCGAGGTGTGTGTATGTGAGGTGGTATATGGGTGGGATGATGGACTTGGGATAGACTGATGGGAATTGATGATATGGGTTAAAACTTGACAAACTATTATGATATTATTACTTGATACTACTTTGCATGCGCTTAGGATGCAAACCACAGCCAAATGTTAGGATCGCCAGATCCTTTGTTTTCTCTTTTCCACTAAAGCTCATCGGTGCTGACCATGGCCTGCACATATCTGGCGGTGTGCAGATTACCTGACTAATAGAGATATTGAGATAAGAAGTATTAAAAGGTCTTGTGCCTACGCTCAAGTTTGGTTCAGGAGATGAAGACTATGCTGCGCCAAGATTAACTCTGATTATGCCCGTGAAGGAGGAGCCTTCACTCGACGACATATTCCGTCAAACTCTGATGACGCCTGGTTATGCTTCCGCTAGATTAACCCTGTAATAGGTGTGATCTCAGTTGATATCATCTTGTAAGTATTTACGATGTATGGCTGTAATATCAACTAATATATGATAATGTGATGGGATCAATCTTTGGTTTTTATCACATTATAGCTCATTCTGTGGATTTTCCCTTCGTGGAAAATCGAGGATGTTTCAGTTGGTATCAGAGCGATACTTGACCTTAGGACAAGACCATTAGGACCACATACTAGTATATGAGCCAACAACTCTGTCTAAAAATCATGTGTGAAAACACTTTTCCCTTTATGCCTTGAGTTTTAATGCTAACACTTGATTACTCTTCCCCACCTTGAATTCTTCCGCTAACTGATCTTACCCATTCTAAAAGTTGACCCATAAGAAGTGGACTTCCCTTTTGATTGCCTACAATAGACTGATAGATGTGTAAGACTATAAAGACTTAGGAGTCGCCTCAATTCAACACTATGCATATAGGAGTTGTAATGCTGCCTGATTGCCTGGATCTTTTGCTTCTTATGGTTCTTACGACTCTTGCATTTATATTGCCTGAGTGTAGGCTATGAAATTGTTTTATATATCTAAGACTCCAGGAACCGCCCATAACCCACAGGTCCCAGGATCGAAACCTGGCTAGCTGAAACCAAGATCGCTATATGCTCAAACGAGCGACCCTGACCACCAGTTGGAAGTGCAAGGACCAAAGCAGCATATCTTTACCACTCCATTTCAAAATTGATTTCAGATTTTCAACTCCATGCATCTTCAAAATTGCCTCACCACTTTTTTTTGTGACAGCCTTGCTTTCATTATCATTCGGCTGAGGCCTCAAGAACAATTTGGTCATACACGCACGTCGGAGTTACATGCCACATCTCCGATCGATGCGAAGCCGAAACTTCTCTTGCTAGACGATGTGCGACCTTATTACAAGTTCTACTCACGAAGGATAAAGAAAATGACTAAAAAGCAAGACTGAATTCCGCTATCTCCTGCAGATAAACATCAATGATTGATCGCTGTAGATCCCTCTTGTGCCAAAGCTGCGTCAACTGGAGACAATCTGTTTCTACCACGACATTTTGCAGTCCCAATTGGCTGGCTAGGATCAGGCTCTCTTTACATGCTATCGCTTCCATGGAGCAAGCATCAAACACATTATCGTGCCATTTTGCTTGTGCTACACAGAAAGCACCATTATAATCTTTGATAACACATGAGGTTGCCCCTTGTTTACTGTCATCATAGAAGGCAGCATCAGTGTTTATTTTCATAACACCCTGTATCGGCCTTTCCCAATTCCTAGCCGATCTTACTTGTGGTTTCTCCTTGTGATTCAGCTGCCACAAATCAAAAGCAGTGTCCCTGGCCCAAACCACTGCTTGATGAATCGGCATAGTAAGCTCTCCATGTCATCGTTTATTGCGCATCATCCAGAGTGCCCACATACCGCAAAGGATAATTGCGCGATCTCTCTGAGTGCACGTATCTAGTAGAAGGTTAGCTGCCCAAGTTGCTGGATTTAGAACAGGGACCTTCACATCTAATGAACGTTTGGCTTGCTCCCAAAACAGCTTTGCCACCGTACAGTCTAACAAAACATGTTTTATGGATTCTTCCGGGTCACCACAAACTTCACAAGATGCTATTGGCTCCACATGTCTTCTATGTAACTCTTGACGTGTTGGAAGAAAATTATTCAGAACCCTCCACCAAAATACTCTCACCTTTGGAGGAATGTCCAGCTTCCATACCTTCCTCCAAAGGCCATCATCAGACGAGCTCGGCAAATGAGAGAATAAACCTTCAGATTTCCTTTTGTACAGCAATTTGTATGCTAACCGAACCGTATAGATACCAGTCTTCTCCAGCTCCCAAGCCCAAAGATCTGTTTGACCTCTTCCAATAGGTTGCCTCATGATTGCATCAACATCAATTGGCAAGAAAACATCACGCAGACGGTCAGCATTCCAGGTGCCATCCTGCAACAATTGAGATACTGTGACAGGCTGTTGCTCACTTCTTGGTGTGATCGGTTTAGCATCAAAGTGGTCCTGGATCCAGCGGTCCCTCCATATATCCGTGGATTCTCCATTCACAACTCTCTTTATTAAGCCATTTTGCAGTGCCTCACGACCAGCTAGGATGGCTCGCCATGTAGTGCTAGCGTGCTTCTTCCTAGTGGCCTGCATAAACTCCTTATCATGGTAATATCTTCCCTTTAGTGTCCTAGCACAAAACGAGTCTGGCCTTGTGATCAGGTCTCCAACCTTGTTTCCCTAGCATTGCAAGATTGAAGCTCCTTATGTCTCCGAAGTCCATTCCTCCTTTGCACTTTGGTTGGTTCCGTTTCTCTCAACTCATCCAGTGCATTTTCCGGTTATCCACTGAGCTACCCCACCAATAATTTGCTATTGCAGACTTCATTTTCTTGCAGGTGTTTGCCGGCAATAAGAAGCAACTCCATTTCAAATGAAAAGATTCATTTTCTCTAATTTAAAAAAAGCAACTCCATTTCAAATGAAAAATGATTTCAAAACCTTCTGAACTTCCAAAAGAAAATGTTTTTGGCTCTTTTGCTCTACCTACCATGTATTTGAAAGCCCCTTGCAGATGATTTGAAAACCCGCTGTCTTCCAAATGGTGTTACAAAATTTCTTTCAAAAGACAAAAGTTCTACTCTTTAACAAAATGATTTAAAAATAGGAAAAATCAACGGCCCAGATTCTGCTTAAAAAAAAGATTTTGGTTTCACCCAAACCTCCAAATTATTTTCAAGTAAACCCTGTTTTCAAAATATATGGCAACTAATTTATTAAACAAATGCTTGCGAAAGGGATATTCTGAACTCTTGTCAAAAGAATTTAGCAAAACCAAAACAAGTTTTTCAAACTTGTTTCTAAAAGAGTACAACCTTGGCAAAAGACAGTTTTTGAAAACCAATTCGATTGCGAAAGCCGTGCTCTTCAAAAATGAGAAATGGTTTTCAACTCATTATCCAAAACCGATTTTGTTTAAAGTGCTTTGATTCAAAAACTGAATCAAGTTTTGAAAATTATTTCAGGAAATAAGACATTCAAAAGATTTTGCTTTCAAACTCGTATTGATTTCAAAACTCTCCTTGAAATATACCCGATTCCAAAGTCTCACAAAATGCTCTTCAATTGCAAAACAAGTTTTCAAATCAACCATCTTGAAAGGTTTTCGGACAATCGTAAAACGTGTTCTTCAAAATGTTTTCAACTCCACATACCCCCATTCTAAAACATCTTTTACCAAAAGCCCTTCGCAAAAGATTTTAAAACGGCGGGAATTCTAAAATTCTTTATTTCAAAAGTCACCAATACTTGTGTTGATTTCGAAATTTTGGGTTGTAGCCTTTCTTCTACAAGTTTGTAAAATAAAAGAATTTAGAAAATGAGTTTCAAAAGGATGACCTTCCAAATCATTTAAAAAGGATTTCTCAAAAGACTCTTCTCTTCCTCTTGATTGGAATATCAATGTGATCCTTGTACCTTGACGGGATAAGTCGTTCTCGACCTACGGTACCGCTACGAAACTTGGGGCCCCATGTGTGATGCATCCACATGACTTGCCGCCGGGCATGATCGTGACCGCCCCCAAATGGTACCTGGGTACGATTGAATATCCAAGTCGGACTCTATTAAAAATCTTTTGTAAAGAAAAAAATCGAGTTTGTGAAAAGCTACCCCCTGCGAAAACCAATTTGATTTAAAAAGGTTCGAAAATTCCTTTTTCAAGCACCCCGCCTTGTCATAGAAAGGAAAATAGATTTCAATTCAAATTATTGCAAATGCAAACCTTCCATATTATAAAATAAAATCAACATTTTAAGGAAAGCAAAACCTGATGGAATTTTCAAAAGCCCTTCGACACAGAAAATCCCAAATTCCACTTTGAAATACCCCGACGACTTTCTCTCCGTTTTCGAAAACCGCTTAAAATAAAGTTTTCAAAGACTTCGTGGCTTCCTTCTCTAAATTTTGGAAAAATATTCTTACCCTCTTACGACTCTTTCAAAAAGCCAGGATTTATGAAAACTATGTTCCAAAAAGTTCTGTTTGAGAAATGTTTTGTGAAACAGCAATCAAAGCCTTTTGCGTGTGTTTCCAAAAAGTTTTGGGAAAACCCACCTCCATTTAGAAAGGTGATTTCAAAAGGTTTATGAAAGCCTACAAAGGCCTTCGAAAAAGATTTACAAAGTTTACAAATTATTTATTTTCCAAAACACCGCAAATAAAATTCAACAGGAATTTGTCTTCTAATTAAGAACTATTGGTATTACAACCCTACCTCGTCCTCTGATTTGAGTTACAAAAAAAATACATTCTGTAAAAGTAAGTTATACAAATTACCTCTCTCTTTAATATCATCATTCCCTCCCTTTTCAAAGCGGATTTCACAAAAACTGTTTGGTTCAAAACCCTCTCAAAACTCGCCTTGTTATAAAAACAGATTCATTTTAAACAATTACGAATGCGAATCTCCCCTGTTTTAAAGGAAAACAATATTTTTAAAGAAATGCTTTGCGAAACAACATTTAAACTCCTTTTGCGTGCGTTTTCAAAAAAAGAAAAAAAAGTCTAGGAAAACCAATTTCCATTTAAGATGGTGTTTTCAAAAGGATTGTGAAAACCTAGAAAATTCAAAGGTTTTCAAACAAGCTTTACAAATTTACAAACTATTCGGTTTCCAAAACACAACGAATAATTTCAACAGGGATTTGATTTCTACATAAGAGTCATGGTTTTAAAACTTACCTCGTACCCGGATTTGATTCACAAAATGATTAAAAAGATCTTCTGTAAAAGAAAAGGTTATACAAATTGCTTCTCCCTCTTATATCATCATTCTCCCCATTCCAAAAAAGTATTTCACAAAAGCTGTTTTGCCAAAAAACCCTTCAAAATTCTCACTTGCAAAACCAATGCATCGGAATGTACCATCCATTGACACTAACTCCTAAATCTCGAGGACGAGATTTCCTGTAAGGGGGTGGACTGTAACAACCCGGGTTTTCCGATAACCAAAAATTCGAGCTTTTTAAAATTTTTCTTGCAATATATGTGAAGCATGTAGTATCTAGGACAAATTGAGACTAACCGCTAACAATAGTTGCATTCATACAGAGATTGCTTGTAGGAGTTTGTCAGAGTTCTGTAGTTGAAAGACCCTAGTTTGGTTTTGGTAATTGATGAAACCTACTTACTAATCTAAGTGCCAAGTATGTGTAGCCAAGAGAAGATTAGTGATAAGGAGAAAGATGACATGAGCTCAAGTGAAGATCAAGATGAAATGATCAAGGAGAAAGAAAATGACTTAAAGAAGGAAAGCTAGAGGCTAAGGTATATCCAAATAGGGCTTTTCTTTTAGTGATCAAGACTCCAAGTGGGAGTGATCACATTTAGGATAGATAGCCAACTATCAAGGGGAGAACTAAGCTATTGGATTTCTTTCAACTGCTCTAGGTTGCATCTCATGTGCATTGGTCTAACCAACCTAGAGAATCTCTTTGAAAACCCTTGAAAAATATTTTGCAAAATGCTAACACACTGTGCACAAGTGTTGGAGACCTTGAGTGTTAGCTCATAGAAGCAAGGGGTGAAAAACTATCTTGAAAGGGGCTGCTTGCAGAGCGTCGGACTGGTTGTAGACGTAGCGTTGGACCATTGGTTCGGTCCGACGCCTGTTCAGTTATGAGCGTCGGACGCTCATCTACCGAGCGTCAGACCATTGTCGTCTTCAGTCCAACGGTACCGTGCAGTGGCAAAGTGACGCGTGGCACGCTGAGGAACGTCGGACGGAGTCCGATGATGTTTTTATGTTTTGGAACCTCTCTGGAAACGTCGAACTCTCGAGTTCGTTAGTCCGACGTCCCCTGTGCAAACGTCCGACGGTACGCGCGCAGTGTACTGGGAACAGGGCGTCGGACCGAGAGTTTTAGTCCGACGCCCCCAGTCCAACGATGTAAGAACTGGCGCGAAGACGACCGTTGAGATCGGACGAACGATGTTCAAACCTGTTGACACGTGGCGAGATCTAGAGCGTCGGACGCTATCGCTTGGTCCGACGCTGTCGGTCCGATGCCCCGAAAAACGTGTTAACGGCTGTTTTTCATTGGGTAACGGCTAGGATTGCACTTAGGGGCATTTATACTCCTTCCCTGGTCACTTGGTGACTAGCTTGCACATTTGGATCATTGTCATACACTTTATTGTATTCTAGCCTCCCACTCTCTCACTAGTTCATCATCTTAATCATTCTTAGTGAGATTGAGTGAACCTCAAGTGCATCCTTACTGTTGTTTTGCATTCTAGAGCACTTGAGAGCAAGCCTTGGTTCAGTTCTTATTCTCTTGAAACATTGCCGTGTCCCTAGACGGTTTGGAGGAGAAGAAGGTGTGGAGGAGCTTGGCGATTGTGCTTGCCCACACCCGACGATTGTGAGGGGTTCTTGTGCCTTCCCCGAGTGGGGTGCTCAAAGGTAACTCTAGTGGATTGCTCATGTCTTTGAGTTACTTCCTCCGTGGTAGGTTCTTGTGGCGCCTAGTGTAGGCTCGGTGTGTGATACCGATTAGCCACCGAACCACCGGTTGAAGTCGACACAACGAGGACGTAGCGTGCCGGCAAGCACGTGAACCTCGGGGATAAATCTTGGTGTCTCTATTGATTTTCTTACCTTCGAGTGAGTGACTTATTGATTGTCCCAGTGATTGGCTTCTTCACAAGGCAAAGGTTTAATCGACGATCATTCCTTCTTATTCTTGTGCAAAGTAGCTTGTTTTCTTGTCTTGAGTAGTTGTGTAGTCTTTAGCTTTTGCTAGCTTACTTGTGTGGCTTAGAACTAAGGATTCACTAGAATTGTGTATGTGGCTTGCCTAGGTTAGTAGTCGCTCTAGCATTGCACATTTAGCAATATTTGTCACTAACCTCTTGGCCTAAGTACTTTGTAGAAATTTTATTAGGCTATTCACCCCCCTCTAGCCATACTAGGACCTTTCAGTAGTTGATCTAGGTTTTCGCGTCGGAGAGCACTAATCCATAGCAACTCTCCTCCAAGTCCTCCGCGACTTCCCCACCTTGATTTCTCCAAACTCGGAATCCATTGAACTCATCTTTTCAATCCACATGATATTCCTCAAGCCTACTTTGTTTCCATCTCGATTCATCTTAGCAAGTGGAAGGAAATCCCTCTCCGCTTATATCTATTTTACTTCTCGTCCCAAACCTTCCATATGTAGGGTAAGGGAAATCCTTAACTTCCATCCTTCCGAAACTTCTCTATAACCATTTCCCCTCTCTGAGATTTCCCGGGATTCTCTTCGTGAGTTCCTTTTTAAATCCATAATACTTCTCAATATTTCCTTGAACCACTTCCACTCAAATTCTATCAAACCTTCTTCCGAAAATGATTCTAATTATTTTCGAATCTAAGTTGAAAGCCACAAGATAAATAAAAGACGATCGTTGATCTTTCTAAATCCAACCTAGCAGGCAGCCACTTGGGCCTTGGCCCAGACCAGCCCCGAGCGCCTCCCCTACTCGTGCACAGCCCACCAGAGCACCGCCCCAGCGCCTTGGCCCAGCTCCACGGCCTACCTGGCCCAATCGCTGCGCGCCCACTCCCTGGAACCCTAGAGCGCTCGCGCTGCGGCCCCTGGATCCGCCGCCGCCACCGCACGATGGCGAAGCCACGCACGTGGCACTGGCGCCCGCGCCCTTCCACACGATGCACGCCACATGCCCTTGGGCACGGAAGCCAAAGATCGACGCCGTCCATCCCTCGGAACCCTAGCCATACGCTCGTATAAGAAGACCGCCGCGACGCCACTCTACTGTTCTCCTCCTTCCTTCCTCTAGCCGCCGCCGAGCTTACCACCATGGCCACCGTGACTTCTGCTCGCCACCACCTCGCTGCTCCCTAGGCCGCCGCCACGACGTGCCGACCGCCGCAACGACCACGCAGCAGCGTTCCGCAGCCGTCCGCGCATTCTACAACAATAGCCGACCACGGCCCGGCTGCAGCCCCCACACCAACCTCCACCGCGTCACCTCGTCTCGCTGTGCCACGGACACGACCGCGCTGGTTGACGACGCCACCGTGCCACCACTGCCGAACCCGGGGCCGTGCTGCAGCTGGAAGCCGCGGCCAGGCCGCTGGAGCACGGTGTCTCGCCGCCCTGACGTCGCCCTCTGCTCCGAGCCACCGTCGTGCCATCACCGAGCCAGCACCCCACCACTGCCGCGACGAGCCCGGACCATCCTCGACAGCAGCCTCACCAACCGCCATTCCTGAGCCGTGACGCCGTCCACCTTGACCTCACTCAGGCCGCTGCACGGCCGCGGCGATGACCATGCCGGAACGTAGCGCCACCACCTCAACGACCTCGCTTCACCGCCAAGCTCTGTCGAGCAAAAGCTGCTCCACAGCATGTCGTCCAGGGCACCCACAAAGCACCGCACGAGATCCTCCCTACGATGAGTAGTGTGCCTGCTGGGGGCCACGACCATGCCAAGTCATGTGCAGCAGAGCCGTGCATCATGCCTCTGCTGACCGTGCCATCGCAGAGAAGCCGAGCACCTAGCGCGGCGACAACCGCGACATCGTGCCCCTTCGAGCTGTAGCCACGCCACGCCATGGACGAATCCACTCCTCTGCCACCGGTGAGCATCCAGTACCCACAGACACTCTTCTCCTTCCATCGTGTTGCAACCCCTACCCCTACTGAGACCGGCCTTCGTGCCAATATCTACACTGCTGCAGAATGCAGCCACCCTACGGAGCCCGTCGTTGGAGGCCACCCCGATCGCACTCTGCCGGAAATGAGCCCGACCCGCGTCAAGCGACCTACCGTCCGCTTGCCGATGAACCTTCCGCCTTCACCCCTACCTACCTGCTGCCGGCCCAAGGCCGATGATCCCTCCATGTGTCCGGCCTTCGAGCCGTGTTTTCTGCAGAGACCTCGTCGACGGTGTGGAGCTGACGTTAGTAGGCACGATGCACGCACACCCACTCGCCGTGTCCTTTTGTGGCACTCACGCACACCGGACTAAACCCAGCCAACAGGGCGATGAACCATGAACGCTTGAAACAATCATGACGGGCATCGCCGTCGCGAGCACCTTAACATTCGACATCGGTCTTCGTGCTATGATTCCATGCCTTGTTGGGAACCCGGCCATGCTCCGCCGCGTCCCGGCCACTTGATGGCACCTCCAGCCAACCTCCGGCCAGCCACAGCCTCGTTCGGCCAGCCTCAGCCCCGTTCGGCCAGCCGCGGCCAGCAAGCAGCAGGCCACGGCTAGCCGCAGCCAGCCAATAGCAAGCCATAGCCGGCCAGAAGCTTCCAGCAGCTGGCTGAGAGGAGCCGAAACATGTAGAAACAAGCCTCACCACTTTCATTTGACACCGACTCGGTCCGGCCTTCGTACCGTTGCCCCGTTGCCAGATCTTAAGACCCCATAAATGATGCTGGACTGTTGGAGAGCCTAAAATATTAGATGACGTTGGACAGTTGGAAAGCCAAAGTGATACGACGCTGGACCATTGGAGAACCCCTTCTCTTACTTCTTGTACACCTGTCCATCATATTGTACCCTATCCTTGCAATCTGTCTGCATTTGTATCCATTGTACCCTATCCTTAAGATCTGTCTATCCATATATCTATTGTATCCTGCCCTTACACTCTCTCTGTATATGTATCTATAATACAGGATCCATCTATCTTCGAGCTATGGAATTGTGCTACTCCACTATCCTGTCGAGTTGTTTTGTCTTGTGGTCGTGCCTTTGGATCTTTTTGTTGGTTGTTCTTGGTGTCTGCCTATGTGCCGTGCCTTCGAGCCGGCTGAGGGATCGTTCCTCGTTCGGACGTTGCGTTCGCGGGATCCGTCCTGCCATGACCGTAATACCGGGTGTAGCTCGACCTCTCGTTGGTGTAGCTTATGGGCGCGAGCACGCCTCGCCATGACCATGGAGCTATACCCCGTGTGCCGTTCTTTGATTCTTCGTGCCCAAGCCCTCGTATGCTTGTACCCTGTGTGACCGTTGCATTTCTTCGATTCTGCGGTGACAACCGCACCGCTACAAATCTGAGAAATGACTTGGTGCCAGTGCATCCAGGTCGTGGTACCCTACGAGTGGTTTGCGTACTTGTTTCTTCTAGGTGTCGCTCTCTTCTCACGCCCTGTCTATGCCGTGGCGTGCACGTGGAAGAAGTTGACCACCCCGTTATTATGTTCCTCGCTTTTCGTTTCCATATAGCCCGCTCTGTTCGATCCCGTCTTGTTCATGGCGATTGGATCAAAGATTGGACTAACCCTTTTTAGTTAGCGAAGCTATGATCCATATCAAGATCTTGGACCTATGTGAATCGACTCGATCGACCACTTAAAACCATCTTCACTGAAGGTGTGACTGAGAATATGATATGGATGTGCCTAGCTAACTCCCCTCTCTCCCTTGGTACCCTACAAGTGGATTAAACACTCGCACTATTTTGTGCAACATTCATTATTGGTAATTCCTTGTTCTTCCCTTTTGATCGGCCGTCCTCCGATTCCCGTCGTCTCCGTGGCGTTCGGATCGGAAGATTGTGAGCCGTGGTGTTTGCTATGGATCAGCTCTAGCCTAAACCATTGTTAACACCAAATTTTGGGCTGGGAGCCGATAGCCGATGCCAGAGGAAGATAGCCGATACCGGAGGAAGATAGCCGATCTCGAAAGTAGATTCCGTCCAGCGGAAGGAAGGCAAATAGCCGATTGCACGGTGAATCGGTTATCGGGCGAAGGTGACAGGAGGCGTGCAGCGTCGGTATTGGTGACGTCATCCAGAGTCCGCGCCGCCAAGATGCGATCACGGTTGGAGTCCGTTATGAAAGGAAAGATGGGACTCCAAGTTACCTTAGATATAGGATAGTTTGTTGGTTTCCTTATCTATTAATAAGTTATAATTCGACTAGAACTCTAGCTACGCTCAGGGTATAAATATAAGCCCTCAGCCATTGTAAAAACATCAACAACATCAATACAACACAACTTTCGGCTCCGGCTAACAAAACCTAGAGTCAGTCGAGTCCGGCGAGTTACTTTATCCAGGCTGGGTGTCATCCGGTGGACGCAGGCTTGCTTGTAAGTATCGTCAACCCCCTGTTAAACTATGTCTTTTTAGCGTCATCCGGTGGACGTGAAAGCATGGCGGACCAGGGTCCTTGCTAAGCTCTGTTTCTTTGGTGTCATCCGGTGGACGCGGGAAGCATAGTGAGTCAAGGATGATTCACGCTGGTTTACCCGATCAATCTGTGTTAACCATCATTCGGTGGACGAGATGCAGATTAGGACGGTTTTCACGCGCGGATTAGTTATCGATTCGTGTTTGTTTGCTTGATTAATCGATTAGTTAATGTCATCCGGTAGACAAGCTATAGATTGAGATAGTTTGCATGCATGGATTAGTTATCGGCTCTAGTTAAATTTGGCAGTTTAGCTGGATTCATTAAGTTACCGATGTTGCTTATGTTTATTGTTTATTATTTAAAGCAATCATCAATTTGCCCGTCTTGATCCATATGCGTCGACTTATATCTAATAGATCTATTATGTTTGCCATTCGTTTTATATTGATAAGATAGATTGCTTTGCACCAGCCGTTTGTATTTTGGATCTAGATTAGATACGGGTCGCACTCAAGTAATAAAACAAACATTGTCTAGATTCAAAGGTTAACAGATTTAAGTTGCAACTTCATCTTGACTGCCTCGATCCGCTCGATCTCCACTGTTGCAAGATTGTGATTTAGATCTATTAGCCGGAGAGTTGAAACATTGTCTATTTTATAGGATTGTATGTTGCCCGTATACACTAAATCGGCTGAAGTAGCCGATTTCATCTTGTTTTACATTGAGACATCTTATGATTATGTTAGCTTGCTGTGACTACACCTTTTATAGCATATTTCCATCTAATGCAAGTATAAATCATTGAATTCTTATTTGAATCGGTTAACTTGAGTTATAATGCATGTTTCGCTACAATCGGTTCATAACATAACGGAATCGGCTTTCTAGTCGATCTCCCATTACATCGGCTCTTCGAGCCATACAGTTAGAACTATCTGGACACACCGGTTAGTTCCGCCCTGTGATTACTGATTACTATCTTTTTCCTTGTCAATTGCAGGTCAAATTGACTGGCACGCATGGGTGTTACTGACACTCTCAGACCGGGTCCGAAGCTAGCTGGATCTGCGAGAGCTTTACTGCCTCAAGGGTCGTTTCCGGCTTTGCTGGTGTGTTGGGCTTAGGGAACCACTTTTCGCGCCAACAACCATTTATTATAAAGCCATATTGGCTTGGCCGTGACATAAGCATGTGCCTAAGCAAATCACCACTCTTGTTTCTTTGGCCCGATAAGATTGGACATACGCCGAGAGGGCCAAGTCGTGAACCTTTTATTATTTCTCTGGCGTTAATGGATCTTGCCGTGTTTCATCATCTTTCAGTGTATTGGGTGATTTCTGCCTTGTGTCGCTTCGCGGAGTAGCCGTTTCCGGATTAGCACCGATCGGATCGAGAACCGATGGAGGAGGAGCACTTGGACGACGACAGGAACCGTGGAGTGGAGTCACCCTGGAGGAGGTGACCCAGCCGAACAACTACACTAATTAAGGAGTGCTCATACCACTAGTTCCACGACAACGCAGGTGTCATGGCAGCACCTTCTTTTATAGAATCCTATTAGACATTGCATATTTAGAATTGCTAGCGCTTTATATTTACTCCTTTGCTAGTATATGATGCATACTACTACCTAAGCTGTTATTACCCTGCTTGCAACCACTCTACCATGCTACCTAGCTTCGCGCTCACACTCTCTTATATGTATATTTGCCTGCTTGCTTGCATGTTACATCACCATATTTATTAACTCCACTTGCATTGTATCTATGATGTGATGCTGGTGGTAAACCTATGGGAATGGTTTGGTTTGGGATGCCAGACTGGTGGACTATGAGCGTGCTGCGTGTGTCTTGGGTGTGTGGTGAGGGTCGAGTCGACCAAGTGGGATACACGACGAGCTGTGTAAGCAAGTCTTGCCGGGAGTTGCATCTGGGCATTCCCACGAGAGATACCTGTGGCGGGTAATGGTTTTATGAGGAGGTTCCGGGAAGGATAGCCTGCGTGGTTTGAAACCCCGTGAATGGAGGTGCCGTGGTGGCACGGAGAGAGTATCCCCTAAGAGAAGATGCCTGCTTGGTCAAACCTAGGAAGGACTAGTACCAGGTTCATACGAATCCTTTACTGCTCTCTCGTCTTCGATGGGCGGGGAACAGCTGGACTACTTGGTAGGGCGGTGCCACTACTGCTAGGTTGAAAGGTGATAAGGGTGGGCGGTGATGGATGTTGGGATTTCTGAACCATTCTAGATGCGCAGTACCATTGATTGGGCTCGGTACTGCGTCTCCCAGTCTCAGCGTTTCGGTTCGTGCCCGAAGTTACCCAGGGCTGAGTGGTAGGGTGGCATCGACCTAGGCAAGCAAGCACCCAGAATTCTGCCTAGATGATTGTACAGCATCGATGATGGCTAATCTTGTGAGTGGTAAAACCTCTGCAGAGTGTATGGTTGATCGATCGATACATATGCCGATTCGTCGGCTAGGGACCTTTCATGTGAAGCTCTGACTAGTGTAGAGAGTGATATTCTTATCTCCCCCTGGTTGATGAATGTCCGGCAGTGTGCTCGATGTGGTAGTGTGCCGTTGAGACAGGACCCGAGAGGGAGTTGGCCCTGTCGACTGAGCGCGAGGTGTGTGTATGTGAGGTGGTATATGGGTGGGATGATGGACTTGGGATAGACTGATGGGAATTGATGATATGGTTAAAACTTGATAAACTATTATGATATTATTACTTGATACTATTTTGCATGCGCTTAGGATGCAAACCACAGCTAAATGTTAGGATCGCTAGATCCTTTGTTTTCTCTTTTCCACTAAAGCTCATCGGTGCTGACCATGGTCTGCACATATCTGGCGGTGTGCAGATTACCTGACTAACAGAGATATTGAGATAAGAAGTATTAAAAGGTCTCGTGCCTACGCTCAAGTTTGGTTCAGGAGATGAAGACTATGCTGCGCCAAGATTAACTCTGATTATGCCCGTGAAGGAGGAGCCTTCACTCGACGACATATTCCGTCAAACTCTGATGACGGCTGGTTATGCTTCCGCTAGATTAACCCTATAATAGGTGTGATCTCAGTTGATATCATGTTGTAAGTATTTACGATGTATGGCTGTAATATTAACTGATATATGATAATGTGATGGGATCAATCTTTGGTTTTTATCATATTATAGCTCATTCTGTGGATTT
Source organism: Eremochloa ophiuroides (assembly GCA_038502445.1). Taxonomy (NCBI): domain Eukaryota; kingdom Viridiplantae; phylum Streptophyta; class Magnoliopsida; order Poales; family Poaceae; genus Eremochloa; species Eremochloa ophiuroides. The sequence continues at coordinate 97,409,765 of JAHLJS010000003.1, forward strand.
TTCCTTCGCGAAAAATCGAGAATGTTTCATCACCTCTCGCCTGTCATCCTCCTCAGTATTATGACTGAACATCACCACTGGTTTGTCCACATTTATTAGTTGGCCTGACCCATATATTTGTAATACTTGTTTCAAGCGTTGTGCCTCTGCAGTGTCTGCTTCACAAAGGATGAGATCCCATGCAATCTGCCCTCGTCTTCCTCTCTCTGTAGGAGAGCAGAAAAACTCTCAGCACACAAATGAAATAAGTACGGTGAAATCAGATCTCCTTGTTGCAGTCCCCTTTCCAGATTAAATTCTTCAGTCACCTCTCCATTAACTCGGATACGACATTTGACCGTAGTCACACATTTTTTTTAAAGTAAAATGCGTTGTAGATCCTTAAATTTTTCTCATTTTTCATCTAGATTCATGAACTTTTTTTCTCTTATCTGGGTCTATGAACTTTTTTTCACTTCTCATCTAGGTCTAGGTAATTTTTCTTCGCTCTTCTGAGTCCATAAACTTTTTCTCCCTTCTCATCTAGGTCCACAGCAGAATACATAGGACTCTGTTGTCTACGTGGCCGCTGATGTGGCACCACGTGCTCTTTTTTTTAATTTCATAAACTGGCTAAAACCTTGAAAAATTGTATAAAATCACAGAAAAATCGTAAAAAGGAAAATCTAGTTTTGTTAGACTTAACATGAATAGATCTATGCAATAGATATATAATATGATATGCTTTAATTTAAAGTTTTTGATGTAGTTGTAGATCTATGTAAATCTATGTGCTTTTGTGTTTAATTCATAACTGCAGCTCTTGTGCTCCTGAGCTTTAGATTTATCTTTACATCACATGCTTTGTTGCAATTAAAACTTGTTTTTATTGTAGTAATTAATTTACTAATTTTAGGTATATAATATTTTTATACTAGCTATGTTTTGTTATCATCCATCACCATAAAAATCTCAAACTTCAAATTAAATGTTTTGTACACCAACTATTTATTATGAATTAAACATAGAAACATATAGATGTACAACTATAATAAAATTTTTAAAATAAAACGTGTCACATTTTAGTGTCACATCAACGGCCACGTAGGAAGCAGAGTTCTATGTGGCCTGCTATGGACCTAGGTGAGAAGTGGAAAAAAGTTCATGGACTCAGATGAGCGAAGAAAAAATACCTGTACCTAGATGAAAAGTGGAGAAAAGTTCATGGACCCAGATGAGCGAAAAAAGTTCATGGACCTAGATAAGAAGTGGGCAAAAGTTTAAGGACACACAGCTATATTTTACTCTTTTTTTATGAAACTAGAGGAGCCGTAAGGCCCCTACACATAATTTATTAAATTTTGGAAGTTTAAAAGAAAGTACAGAGACACTCGGGGGACTCGTAGTCACACATTTCATCACCAAATCTACCCAAGTTCTATGGAAACCCGGTTGCCACATCATATCCTTTAGGAGACCCCATTTCACTCTATCATAAACCTTACTCAATGTCCAATTTTATTGCTGCATAGCCTGGTATTTCCTTACTGACAACATTTTGATAGCATATGAAATAAGGTAAAGACTTTGGGACAGCTGACCGTGCGTTTGTTCGGTGGCACGGCCGCTCCGACCCGACACGCATCGTTCGGCGAGGGCCACCCGTCTTCCTCATCTGGTCATCATCCCCACTGCACAGAGCCTCACTTTCTCTGCCCCTCCACACACGCCGCATCCACACGCACCACCGCCACACTGACGTCCGCCCTCCCCGTTGCTCGTGCTCCGCTGTCTGCCTGCCCTGCCGCCCGCCCCCGGACGGCTTCCCCGCCACCTAGTCTCCCGACCCTGGACATCCGCCCCGCCGCCCGGCTGCTCGCCCTTGACCGTCAGCCACGCTGCGCCACCCTTCTTCTCTCATGGGCGGATCGACGACGGAGTGGCCCCCCTTCTTCTCCTTCGACTGGATCCATGACGGCTGACGGGGTGGCTGCCTTTCTCTTCCCCCAGCCAGATCCATGATGAATCGGCTGCCCTTCTTCTCCTCTGGCCAGATCCGCAGCATGGCAGCCAAATCCACGATGTAGTGGTAGCGGCGTCTGTTGACACTTCTTAGCGCAACCACCAGAGACAGGGTGTTAGGCTATCTCTGATAACGGCGCCAGAAGTGCCTGAGGTATTTCTTATGTCTATTGGATAATTCCGCAAGCGCACAGAATATACCGCTGTAGCACTTCACTCGGGAGTATTCTAAGGTATCGTAATTTATTTTTATCCCAAGGGAAAGCGGTTGTTAGGAATAATTAATAAAAAGAGTGAGATCCTTAAGTCTATAGCAACTTAGTATCAATTAGTGATAGGGGGGCAAATCGATATGTAGAAGGAAAGGGTAATGACACCAAAACACGACAAGGTTTTGAGATAACTAAAGATAACTAGTAGAGTATAGCTAGGTGGGAGGACAACGAGTGAGTATAAGACTCCTATGACACTTACTTTACTCTTGTGAACTATCCTATCAAATAGATGAAGTATATCAAGACAGCTACCTTACTTCCGGTGTGTAGGGGATAGACGAGACAGTAGAGGATATAACCTCTACCCGAAGTGGCTATTCTCTTATGGGAGCCTACCTTTTAAGAACTTGTCTAAAACACGTGGAGGGATACTAAGACTAGACAGGGCTGTCACCACCTGCTAGCACCCACAAACAATCCATGCGACAAGCGGCATTCAAAGGCAAGATTTAGTCTAAGCACCACGCTTACACTAAGCCTTACTACTCCAGTTGCGTACCAACAACTAAAGTACCCTATGACAGGCGATGAACTACACACGTGAGCTGGTTACAGGATCACTATCCAATATAACTCAACTATAAGTTAAGATAAAATACAACAATACTATAAAGAATAGTAACGCACTAAGTAGAGACTTAGTAAAGTAAAGTAAAGATAATATATTGATAAAGGTAAAGTCTTACAGAAGGGAAAGGTACAAGAGCTATACCAGACTCTCCAGCAGACGACTCCAGAGACTTCAAGCGTAGCTCGACTCGACTCTAACTCCCACACTAGGACTAATACTACTACTAAAGAGTAGAACTCTTGTGACTTAGTGACTTGTTTTGTGTTGTGTTGTGTTTTGAAGAGGAGTGGGCAGCCTCTATTTATAGTAGAGAGTGGAGGGATTCCACGTCAGCGATCCGTGTGCTCCTCAACTCTCCACCCTTGGATCCACCGCTTTGTAACCGCCTCAAAATGGACGGTCTTGGCAATTTGAGCACATAGGAAGCATGCTCGAAGTCGGTGGGGAATGTCGGTGGCCGGGGGCCACACCACCTGGTTCGGCCGACCCCTATGATGGGTGGGGCCAGGCCAGATGTGGTCCCCACCAGTCATAGGGTCTCCCCTGGTACTTGTCCTGTCTTGATTGTTTCGTTTCATGCCTCAATCCTTGTGCCTTTGATCTCCACCGTTGAATGAAATCACAAGTTGATCCGATGGATGAAATGACTTGGTTGGAATGTCACACGGATCCTGCCACGTCACCAGAGTCAAGTGGGCCCCATGGCCAGTTCGGCCGACCCATGGGTGGGCCTACCCTTGGCTCTGATCTCTTCTATTTGATGTTGTATGCACTGTGTTGAAAGGTGGTGGCCTGGGGCAACAAGACATGGTTCGGCCGAACCATGTAGTTGGCTCCTAGCTACTCATTTTTGCACTGTTTTGGTGTTTCTTGCGTTCACAAGCTTAAGAGTACATGTGAAACTAGTTATTGATAAAATATGCTCATGTTGTATTTATTCTCCCTTGGTTCCGAGGCCTGTTGACAGTGTTTGAATGTGGATTTTCATGGTATATCCACCGTCAACAAGATCCCCCAAGCTTAACCTTTGCTCGTCCCGAGCAAATAATTAAACTTAGCCTCGGTGGATCAGGAGTTGCTACAATGTTCATGTTTCAATAATACCATATGTACAACTAAATACTTCTCTTTTGAATGGAAAAGTTGGCTATAAAAATTCACCCATTTCACCTTAGTTCTTTATGGAGCTAATAACCTTTCCTTTTGCCTTAGGTGGTTGAGAGACAGGACAGTTTAACTTGAGCACTATTTTTCTCATTCTTTGCAAGTTTCATACTGGAGGTTTTAGCAATGTTTTGCAAAAGACAACTTAATGTTCCTCATATGGTTCTCTCATGTCGCTCAAATAGTGTATGATTCCTTACCAAGGCATAAAGTAAATAGTTGCCTTCTCTTTATCATCCTACTTCTTAAAGTGGCTTATGTGGAGCTTAAGGTAGGAATGAAAGAATATAGCATACTTACTTTGCATATGTTGTAGAGTCAAACCTTGAATCCAAAGAGAGAAGTGCCATGCCCTTAGATCAAGATGTGCAAGTGTGTGGATGATGATGGAATATAATGCTCCTCTATTTGAATTTGTATCTCTCTCTAATAAATTTTTGAGACATGGCTATCATTTTTCTCTTTTATTTATGTGCCTAAACTTGCTCAAATATTTTTCTTTTCTTTTCCATGGACTTTCTTGTGTCCATCTTTCTTTCTTTCTTTTCATTTTGCATAGCCTTTTGTCTCTTCTAGCATAATGACTAAGAAAGATTTTCTATGACTTTAACTCATGGAGCATTTATTTAGTGGAAATGGAAGGCATGTGGTTGCGTACTTTCAGTGTAGAAGCAGCATATATATGTGTGGTGTGTACGTGATCTTGATCTTGGGAGCATGATAAGACTCTCAATAAGGGTCAACAAGACTTGAAAACACTCACTACAAAGCAAATAGTTTAAGTGGAAGGTTTTAGATATGTGTAACATATATGGCTATGGTAGGAATTTATCACCATTGAGGAACAATAAGGTTTTGATTGATTTAAGAAATAAGTCTCCAATAATCATGCATGCTTAGAACAATATTATAGTAGCTCTTGTTTCACTATATCATATCTCACAACAACTTATACTTAGTTCTAGCACTTAGTATCCATAAAGTTTTCAAGTTCAGATAATTTAAATGAGCCAAGTAATCCATACTCAAAGAAATAATAAGTTGTAAATTAGGCATTAAAGAAACATTGACAGAGCAACTATTCATCATTTCCATGAGGAAGATAAATATTCATGAGACATATGGAAATAAGAAAATATTTTTGATATTTTTATCTTATGCATTTTTTTTTATATGCAATAAATTTAAAATAATGTAAATAGCTAGGATGGAATACTTACCTTGGTGGGGGAGAGGATCTCCCCCAAGCTTATCCTTTTGCTCATTGTGGTGGCGGGTAGTATTGGAACCATCCCGCCCAACGTTGTGCTTCTTCGTCTTGGATAGCTTGCAATAGTTGAGCATTTTGTTGTGCCATATTCAGAGTTGCGTCTTGCTCAACTTGCATTGCGCCCATGTCATTGATAAGTTGGTCCATTTTCGGTCCTTGGCTTCGACGGCCCCTCGCCCGTGTGGACGGACGGGAGTGCGCACTCTTGGGGTGTGTTGTTGAGGCCTGTTCCGTGGACCTTGAAATGTCCATGGAACTTGCCTCATCCCCTTCTTCTTCATATCTCCCTGCAGCTCGTGATGTGCCACCTTGCTCAAATTGAGCGGCTTGTGACATACTCCTTGTCACCCTTCTTGATCCTGCAATATTTTGGCTTCTTACCTCTCGGTCCCAATTTATACGCATACAACCGACGCCTCTCATAAGGGAGAGATTTTGGCTGTATGGCTGGGATAAATTATTTTTATATCACCATTTTCATCTCTTTTTAGGACTTGAATGCTTATGAAGAAATCTTCGGTCACAATATCTCTAGAAGAAGTAATATATTCAAAGTAATATTTTCCATCTAAGCAAGTCCATTGTTTCAGCAATGCGCATGATAAAAGAAGTGAAGAATATGGGCTCGCTTCTAAAGAAAATACCAAGCCAAAAGTGAACTAACATCTTAGCAGGTGAAACTTTTATTTTCTTTATCATGGCATAGAGCAGTCTTTATTCATCATTATAAAGAACTTGCACATTAGAGCCAGGAAGAAAAGTTATAGCCAGCCAATAGCGGATCAAGCGCAAAGTAGAATTATGGATTTCATCGGTTTTAGGGTCAGAGCAATCATTAGATCCTGTTATAGCTTTTCAAAATTCAGCTTTATCAAATCTTCTTGTTGCATTAACAAGATCTAGGTGACAGTCATTATCAAAACCAAGTGTCATGCTAAAAACTCCCCATGTTAAATTATACTATTGGTTGAACATGCAAAAGTAGACATTATTTTCAGTGGCTTGTAAAGAGCATAGAAATTCAATGGTGAGCTTTTCTATTCCAAGTTCTTGCACTTCCCAAAAACTTCCCCAACCGATTGTATTGAAAATAGTATTAAATTCCGCGATCATACCTGTGCTGTCCAAAAGGACAGGGTCGATGATGCCGGTATGTTCATACCCTTTGTGTCGGATGGAGGTGTACCTTTGGTACTCTTCTTGATTTAGCATGAGGACCGCTCTCGGGATCGAACGTCCTCTCGGAAGGCACTCCAAAACTTCGTCTTGGTGGGGCTTCTCTTCCTTCATCTTCATCATGGCGGGGTCGTCGGGAGGAACTCCCTACGACACTCTTGGCATTCTTGAGTGCGGAGGAGAACTTCTTCATCTTGCAACAATGAGCTCAAATAAGAACACATTACAACAATAGGGATTAGCGTTTGCATTAGCGTTAGCTATCCCACTGCTAGTAGTCCTTGTGGGGTATGGCTACATCTAGAAACAAGAATTTGAGAGCAACGATGAGAGTGAGACAAGCTTCTACTGCTACAATATTTTTGGGATTTTTGGTTTGAGTGGCTAAACTTAAACTAAACTTGAGAAAGACCTTGCTCAAATGGAGAGAAGGAGAGAGATTGTGTGCTCGGTAGGAATCAGCAGGTTTGGGTGTGGATTTGAGCACACAATGTAAGGGTATTTATAGGGGGAGAAGGGCTGGTGGTCAGGCCACTAGGCCCAGTTCGGCCGACCCCCCCCCCCCATTGCCAGATTTTTGTTGTTTTCAACTTTGGACAGGCAATAATTTTGAATTCAAACTTGACCCTGCTGACAGCTCTCAATTGATGGGTCGGCCAAACCCATTATGACAAGATCAGAGTTGCTTTTTCCTTTGAACAGGGAATCTATTTGAATTCAAATGCAACTCTGCTGAGAGGACCCAAATAGTGGGTCGGCTGAACCAAAAATTGCAGGTTCAGTGTTGCTTTTACCTTTTCACAGGGAATCTATTTGAATTCAAACACCACTTTCTTGGGAGGAGCCAAAACATGGTTCGGCCGAACCAGGGTTTGTCCCCTTTCAGCTTTAAACAGTGTGTCCAGGAAAGTAGAGACTATGGTGGACTAAAAGTTTTCAAATTTTTAGAGATTCTCTTGTCTAGTGTTTTGTAAAGGTAAAAGGTGTACGACAAAAGTGGGGACATGTTTAAAGTGATTCCCATGGACACTCATACATGCCAAAGTGTCCACTTTTCAAAATTTGGATGGATGTGGGTGTTGGATTCTCCTTGAAGCATATGAGAATGGTCATGACAAAAGAATGGTCGACCAAAATTCAAAAGGAGCTGGTGTTCAAATTTTAGGAGCATGATCAGGACACCAGGCCAACACCACCAGAGGTGGGTGGGCCCCATGGTGGGGTCGGTCGACCCCACCTTGGTGGTCCCACCACCTCAGGTGTGAGCAGAAATAATCTTTTTCAAGTTTTATTCATCTACTTGTTTTATTTTGTTGAAATAAATTATTGCCAAAATTAAATATGGGATGCAATGAAGAAAATGCAAAAAAAATGAAATGCAGGAATTAAATATGAGATAAGTACTGATTTACCTTATTCGTAAGGGCTCCATGTTTTAGGTCCGTAGAGCATGACCTCTCCAGTTCGGGTTCATTCTTCAGGTGCTTCGATCGGTCCCGGAGATGGAAACCGTGATGATCGCACCTCTTTCTTCCGCCATTCCTTCTTGGTTGATGCTTGTGATTCAGCGGAGTCAACCTTGTTTACCACCTCAGCCTTCTTACCAGTTCGTTCTTTTTGGACTTTGGCGGTTGATTCTTTCGGCGGGGTGCATATTGTGGCTTGTTTCTCCACAGATTTTTTCTTGCCTGTTACATCGATTTTTAACCATTGAAAGGACATTTAATTCTCTTACCTGGGAGTTGGAAGTGGACTTGGCCGGATCCCACGTAGATGATGGCATTCACGGTGTTGAGGAACGGCCTTCCCAGGATGACGGGGACTTCGTCATTGGCCCCCATGTCAAGAATGATGAAGTCGGCGGGGATGTATTCATCTTGAAATTTGACAAGGATGTCCCTTGCCAATCCCTTGGGGAACCGGATTGATTGGTCGGCCATCTGCAATTTGACAAAAGTGGGATACAAAGGTCCCCCTAGCAAGTTCTCGTACATTACCTTAGACATGATGTTTACTCCAGATCCAAGGTCGCAGAAGGCGTTGTTGAAGGTGTGTGGTCCGATCTCGCAGGTGATGGTAGGATGGCCGGGGTCACTTTTCTTGGCCATGAATGGCGGATCAAGAAGACATCCCGGGTTTTGTCTAACCGGAGGCTTACCAAACCTCGTGGAAATTAACTTAACACCCTCAATTGGTTTCTCAGGTTTTCCTGGGATCTTACCTTGTTCGAATGATGGGACAGCTGCTGCTATTTGAGCTAATTGGGTTTCTAACATTTTATTAAAGCTCAGTTGATTTTTCATAGCAGTGTTAAAGCTATCCATTTTCTCACTAAGATTTTTAAGAATCTTATCATTGGCCATTATTTTCTTGTTTATACTATCATTGATCTTAGATTGGCCTAAGACAAGATCTTTAAGAGATGGTTGGTTACCATAAGAATTATTAAAATTATTGTTGTAACCACCACCATTGATTTCCTTGGTAGAAGGGGCGCGAGTTCGATCCTCCTTGTTGCTGGGGTCGATACCCATTGTTGTTGTTGTTGTTGATGAAGCTCACTTCCTCCTTCGTCTCAGGACAGTTGTTGCCCGACTGATCTTCTTCACCACATACCTCGCACCATGGATCAGCTTCAATTGCTCGTGCGGTGGCAGTGGGTCTAATGGCCTCTTGTTACTTCTTGGAACTTTCCTCGATCTTTTTCATCAAGAGGTCTATTTTTGCTGAGAGCATGTCCACCTTATGAACGGTGTGCATACCCCTCTTCTTGGGTTGGAGACGTTCTTCATTCCATCCTTGGTTGATAACCATTTTCTCAATGAGGTCGTTAGCATCCTTGACATTGTGCTGCAGGAATGCTCCTGCGGCTGCAGCATCAAGGTGACTACGGGCTAATCCAGTCAGCCCATGGTAGAAACCTTGGACTAGGAGCTATTCTTCAATCCCATGATGAGGACAGGCACGAATGTAATCCCGGAGATGTTCCCATGCTTCGGGAATCGTCTCGTCCGCTTATTGTTGGAAGCTTGAAATTTTACCATGTAATACCTCTGGTATTACAAAGTAATTAACCTGCCATGTCATCATGTTTAAATTTAAGCATCTGCATATGATTGTGCTTAGGATCACTATAGTTCTTTGATTTCATGTGTTGTGGATTGAGTAATTAAGCCTTTAATTAAAAGTCAAACATTTAATTAAATAAGAAATCAAATTAAGCTCTAGAGTTGACCTAAAACCTTAATTCAAAATCTATAATGAATCTGATAAAAGTGTCTTAATCAAAGTTGTAGAGTTTTTAAAATGGAACAACTTTTATTTTTGGATATTTTGAAGTTATATTATAGAAATTCAAATTAAACTCAAATTACTATGTTGAAATTCAAATTTAAAACTTCACTTTCAAAAATATGTTGAAACTTCCAAAACTTCTTTAATAAAAGTTGTCAAGCTCTTAGAGTAAAACAACTTTCATGTTTACCAATTTTCAATTTGTTGGATAAATTTGAAAGTAATTTGGAAATTTCAGTTTAAATTTCAAATTGGGTTTTACCCCCTTTTCAATAACTTCAAAAATTCAGCCGAATCTGGAGTTGACCCCAAAACCAAAAGTATTCATCTCAAAATTCTTTACAACTTTTGTTGTTATGCCATGCACTGAATCCAACCGGGTGAGACCCAATTTTGAAAATCATAGCAATTGACCTAGGGTGTAGTACTGTAGCTAGGGGGGGTCCCCTGTTCATCTTCCCCCCCGTACGCGCGCGTGCCGTGGCCGGTGCCGGGTTCGTCCGGCCGGTCCGGGGCCCGGGCGTCACCGTGTCGAGCTTCAGGGGGGCGGCCGGACCCGCTCGAGCTTATCCCAACCCCGCCCCAGCCTTTAAAGGCACCACCGCGCCGCTCTTCCTCGTTTCTTCTCCCGTGGTGAAGCTTCGAGCATGTCGGTGTCCGGAGAAATTCGTCGTGCTCCGATCATTTCCACACTCTCCATCCCATAGCTAGGTAGCCAGTTCACTTGCGCACCGCCTGACGCACTCAGGGTGCGCTGTGGTGATCCGTTCGTGCCGGAACACGCGTCGTCGTTGCCGCGGCCGCTCGGGAGCGCCGCCGCGGGCAACATCAAAGCGATTAGCCTTCGGTGGTGAGTCTCGCTCCGCTTGAGCTCGTGTTTTATACCCTATAGCTTTGATGATTGCTCATGCGCGCGCTGGTTTTTCCAGTGGTGCTCTAGGGTCGTCGGAACGCAGGGTCTCGCCGCCGGAGCACCGAACCGCAACCGCCGCCGCCGTCACGCTCGTCGTTCCGAGCTGTCCCAGCCCTAACCGACTACCGGTCTAGGACCGTGGTGAGCTCCTGAGTCCCCAGAAGCTTTTTCCCGTGCCTTTACCGTAGAACACCGGCCGGAGCCGGGTCACCGCGCCGTCGTGTCCGCCATGGACGGGCTTACCCCGTCGGAGGCGCGTAGGGCTTTAGGTTTAGGGTGCTAGGTGGTCCGCTAGGTGCTAGCGGTCATGTAGCCGCGGTCGGGTTGGCCGTTGAGCTCGTCGCTGGCAGGTTCCGCGGCAAGCCGCCGCGTGCTCGCGCGCATGCAAGCGCTCGGCGAGAGGTAGGAGGTGGAGCTGACAAGCGGTACCCGCCTGTCAGCGACTCTGTGAGGCGGCAGCACGGGCGGGCGGGCGCTGGCGCGCGAATGGGCTGCGCTGGGCCGGTTCGCGCCTGCTGGGCCGGTGCGGGCCGATTTGGTTTTTCTAATTTCCCTAGTGATTAAAAGAATCTTTTCTTTTATAAATTTGAATGAATAGTACTCTGTTTTGTTATTTTTGTAGGAATATTTTTACTGCTCCTAAAATCACCAAAATTTTTGTGAGTGTTCTCTGTAACATGTATTATTTAATAAAAATGTTAAGTATGTGTTTTGGACACATTATACAGTAACTAAAAATCAGCAATTTAATTCATAAATACAACTTTGTCTAATTTTAATTAATTCTCTGTAAGTCCAAAAATCATGAAAATTTATTTGGTACTGTTTTAGGTTTAGAGCTATCTGTTAGTAAAGTTTGGTATCAAATGGAAATAGTTTAATTATTTATTAAATAAATGTTTGATTAAATGATTAATAAAAGTAATTAGAAAAAATTAAAAACTTAGGGTTTGTGTGATTTTATGGTTGATTGTGAACTTAGGTCAAACATCTATATGACCTAGGGCTCAATGGATTAGAATGATCATGGTTAGTCTGTGGTAGGGTTATGATCAAGTCTATATCATTTATTATTGAATCTGATCTGTCATTTCATGTTACATCGTAATCATGCATTCATTATTGCACATGTGTAGCGACTGAGAATACTGAAGTGAAGCCCGAGGTGACAGTTGAGGAGCCCGTTGCTAAGTTTGTGCCAGGATTTGATATTTGCGGCACCGACCTCGACCCGACTCTTTTTGCAATCCAAGGCAATCCCCGGTGCATTTGCACCTCCTTGCTATTTTAAAATGTTTACCACTTGAGTTAATCTATTGCATTAGGTTAATAGGAGTTGATGCCAATCAATTGATGCATTACCATCCTTGACCACTTATCAATACCTGAAAACCTGATTTAATTAAAGTATTGAAAAATGCTTAGTCATGCTCAATGATTAGATTTGCAAAAATGTTATTTTGAACTGTGATGATACAAATCAAATGAATCACTTTATAGGAATGGTTATGTCCTTGTTGGTTGGCAGTGTTCCTAGCTAGTTCATTGTCATCCACGGGGATGGGTTTTTCCGTTTGGTCGACCATCTGTTTGGGTTAGAGTCCCAACGATCCTCGCCATCAGAAAGTGATGTGAAAACCAGGTCGTTACCAGTGTACTTGGGTTAGAGTCCCAATGCATGGTTTCTAACGGAAAAAAATTAGGGACCGTTCGTTGTCAGGCCTGCTGTGATCAAGACTTTGCAACTAGCCACATACTACGGGAAGCCTCTGACTCCAGTGGCTCTACTGCTGGAACCGACAACCACGCACTGTGAGTGGAGAGATGGCGAGAGTAGCGTGTACCCTCGTGGCCGTCGTGCCTGGAGACTAGAGGGGTACTGTGCTCTCGGGTGGCGCAGGACCGGTTCCGGGGTATGAAAAGCCGTGGTAGGCAGGGTTGGTGTATGCAAGCTTAAATGCTACATACGCAGTGTGGATAGGGATCCCCAGCTGGGTATTAATCGATTCGAATCGTCGTTGCTCCTCGGTTATGGAGACTTGATCCTCACCCCTACATCGAAAAGTGGTTCGGAACTAAGTTGTTTTTGGAATGAATCAATTTATTGGAAAGAATGATGATGGATATTTTGAAGGAAAAGGAAATATAGTTAATGATTAATAATATTACGGAAATAAAATATTGAAATATGACTAGTAATGCTTTCCCGCAAAACTCCTGAACTCTTGCTAAAGCCTTACCTTGACTCCCGTCGGCCTACATTCCTGAGTCTAATTTTACACCTTTTGGTCGGGTAAGTCTTGCGGAGTACCCCAGTACTCAGGGTTTGTTAACCCCGTTGCAGGTAGTCAGCAGGAGCCTGAGGTCTGTCTTGCTCCGTGCTGTGTCACTATTATCTAGGAAAACGAAGAAAAGTAAGGTTAAACCCGTGGGCAGGGTTCGTGTATTATCTATCTATCTTGTTGTACTATTGTTCTACCGCTACTGCTATCTCTTTAAATTGTGGTCTGTAATAACTGCACCTAATTTCTATTTGAACACCGGTTTGTAACATTAAATACTATTTAATCTTCCGCACTTCTACTCTGATGTAATTTGTTATGAAATGTTGTAATCCTGTAATGGCTTCGCAATGGGATCCTGTCGGAGATAACGGGTGTTTATGTAGTCCGGCAGAGCCCGCCTAGGTCATCTGGAACACGGGCCCGGCTGTCAGAGGCCATTAGTGGCGATGACAGGTGCCTGTGGGCCACGTGATTTAGGCGGTTCTGTTACATGCCACGGAGAGCGCTTGTTTTGCCCATTGGAAAGAACTTCTTGAGAAAAGCGTTGGCACATTTCTCCCAGGTGGTGACTTTACTCTTGTTGGCATAGAACCATTGCTTCGCCTTCCCAAGCAGTGAGAATGGGAACAGACGAAGACGGATGGCGTCAGCCGAGACATTCTTGATGGTGAAAGTCCCACACACCTCCAGAAAGTGTTGGAGATGGGCATTGGCGTCTTCGTGTGGCTTTCCACAGAATAGATTAGCTTGCACCATGTTGATGAGTGCAGGGTTGAGCTCAAAGGTAGCATCTTCAAAGTTGAGCTGCGGTCCGGTGGCAATGTTGTCAGCGAACGGCGCAGAGAACTCAGAGATGATCTTTTGGGCCATAGCTTCCTTGATTGATAATGCGGAGCCTCTTTCCTCGAACGGATTCAGTTTTGAGATGAACCTTTGATGTGGAACATGACGGCGTCTAGTTCTTCTCAATAATTGCTCGGGATCTTCAATATAATTTGACGGCAATTGGAAACCGCTCATGCACTGTCTAGCTTCACGATAACGAGAAACACAGACAGGGGTAAGCCCCTAACACTACTCGATAACTAAATTAATAGTAGACTCCGGATTTAATTTTTTTATTAATATTCCTAGACTGATGCTTTCCCCGGCAGCGGCGCCAGAAATGCTTGTTGACACTTCTTAGCGCAACCACCAGAGACAGGGTGTTAGGCTATCTCTGATAACGGCGCCAGAAGTTACCTGAGGTATTTCTTATGTCTATTGGATAATTCCGCAAGCGCACAGAATATACTGCTGTAGCACTTCACCCGGAAGTATTCCAAGGTATCGTTATTTATTTTTATCCTGAGGAAAAGCGGTTGCTAGGAATAATTAATAAAAAGAGAGAGATCCTTAAGTCTATAGCAACTTAGTATCAACTAGTGATAGGGGGGTAAATCGATATGTAGAGGAAAGGTTAATGACACCAAAACACAATAAGGTTTTGAGATAACGAAAGATAACTAGTAGAGTATAGCTAGGTGGGAGGACAACGAGTGAGTATAAGACTCCTATGACACTTACTTTACTCTTATGAACTATCCTATCAAATAGATGAAGTATATCAAGACAGCTACCTTACTTTCGGTGTGTAGGGGATAGACGAGACAGTAAGGGATATAACCTCTACCCGAAGCGGCTATTCTCTTATGGGAGTCTACCTTTTAAGAACTTGCCTAAAACACGTGGAGGGATACTAAGACTAGACAGGGCTGTCACCACCTGCTAGCACCCACAAACAATCCGTGCGACAAGCGACATTCAAAGGCAAGATCTAGTCTAACCACCACGCTTACACTAAACCTTACTACTCCAGTTGCGTACCAACAACTAAAGTACCCTATGATAGGCGATGAACTACACAGTGAGCTAGTTACAGGATCACTATCCAATATAACTCAACTATAAGTTAAGATAAAACACAACAATACTATAAAGAATAGTAACACACTAAGTAGAGACTTAGTAAAATAAAGTAAAGATAATATATTAATAAAGGTAAAGTCTTACAGAAGGGGAAAGGTACAAAAGCTATACCAGACTCTCCAGCAGATGACTCTGGAGACTTCGAGCGTAGCTCGACTCAACTCTAACTCCCACACTAGACTAATACTACTACTAAAGAGTAGAACTCTTGTGACTTGTGACTTGTGTTGTGTTGTGTTGTGTTTTGAAGAGGAGTGGACAGCCTCTATTTATAGTAGAGAGTGGAGGGATTCCACGTCAGCTATCCGTGTGCTCCTCAACTCTCCATCCTTGGATCCACCGCTTTGTAACCGCCTCAAAATGGACGGTCTTGGCAATTTGAGCACATGGGAAGCATGCTTGAAGTCGGTGGGGAATGTCGGTGGTCGGGGGCCAAACCACCTGGTTCGGCCGACCCCTATGATGGGTGGGGCCAGGCCAGGTGTGGTCCCCACCAGTCATAGGGTCTCCCCTGGTACTTGTCCTGTCTTGATTGCTTCGTTTCATGCCTCAATCCTTGTACCTTTGATCTCCACCGTTGAATGAAAGCACAAGTTGATCTGATGCATGAAATGACTTGGTTGGAATGTCACACGGATCCTGCCACGTCACCAGAGCCAAGTGGGCCCCATGGCCAGTTCGGCCGACCCATGGGTGGGCCTACCCTTGGCTCTGATCTCTTCCATTTGATGTTGTATGCACTGTGTTGAAAGGTGGTGGCCTGGGGCAATAAGACATGGTTCGGCCGAACCATGTAGTTGGCCCCTACCTGCTCACTTTTGCACTGTTTTGGTGTTTCCTGCGTTCACAAGCTTAAGAGTACATGTGAAACTAGTTATTGATAAAATATGCTCATGTTGTATTTATTCTCCCTTGGTTTCGAGGCCTGTTGATGGTGTTTGAATGTGGATTTTTATGGTATATCCACCGTCAACAGCGTCAGTGACACATGATGGGTTATGTTGACAGCAACTCCAACAAGCTAGAAATGGGTTCGTTTATTTCTCTTCTTTTTTTCCCATCCTCGATCTAGCGTAGTTATGGTGGCTTGATGTGCTTTTTCTGTATTGAGTTCATTGTGCAGATTGAGGCATTGAGCGGTAGTTCAAAGCAGATGTATATTTTCACTTGTTATTCTATCCTAATTTTAGACGAGCTTATGAGCAGGTAATTCAATTCGGCAATGGTGTGTCCTCTAGCTTTCAGCAAGCCTTACATACGGTGTGTTGGTCCCCCATAATTTCCAGAATCGTTATGCACTGTCTATGTGATCAATGATTCAATGTGACCACTAGTGTAACATTCGAACCTGAAAAATTTTAGTTAACTTTAGTCAAAACAGAACATGCAATACATGGCTCATCAAATCAGAGTCAACACGACATTGACCTGCTTTACTATGGCATCACAAGCTTAGTCATTGATTACAGAATTGTGCCTTGGTAGAAATGCACCGATTGAATCTTCTTACATAATGGCAACTTAGGGTCAGTGGTGCCTATTTAAGCAAAATTATGTTTTGTCTGTTGTGAGAGAGGGTGGATTTTCAGCAAATGCACACCAGTGTTTCTTTATTTCTGTTTGATGTAACATAAATGTCGAGATCCTACTATATATTATATTTACACCATTCACATGCAAGGATGAACAACAATGGTTTTGTTACTTGATTTTCTTTTTTACTATGTAATTGTGCTCAGGTTTACTAATCTACAGGTTCATGTCAACATTGGTATGCAGAATATGGCTACAAGTTCTACTCCAAGAACTGGGAAGGCTCTTCATCCAAAGGTCTCTCTATTGATTATTTTAGTTAGCTTTTTATAGTAATTCATATTCTCAGGGTGCTGTTGTTTACAATGTGTCTAAAGTATTTGACAATCCCAGATAGTGATTTTATATACTCTCTTGGTGTCAGCAGGTAATAAGAAGACTGGCTCAGAATCGCAAAACTGCACGCAAAAGCCGGCTGCGAAAGAAGGTGATTGTCTGAGCATCAGCTAGATGCAAACTGAAGTTCTTCTCTGTAAACAAGTTTCTGACAGTTATTTTTTTGACAGAGATAGTTGCCTATCAATTGTTGAATTGTCCCATACTTATCTACTAGTTTATTGAATGACAGGTGCAATTGGTTAATTAGCATGGCATTCTACTTGTAATCAGTTTTGGTGATAGTTAATCTATTTTTCTGTGCTCTCCTACCAACCTGGGCACCAGTCCTAGATGCTACCAGCTGTGTTGAATCTATCATGTGTCTAGAGGTTTAACTGGTGTAAATTCATGGTCAACCTGCTGTGTTTGATCTGCATTTGTGTCTCTGTTTGATCTGCCTTTTGCAAATAAACCTACGGTTAGGCTGTGGGATGCAAATAAATTGCCTATTTAGGAAGACATTGTTGCCTAACTATTAATACTTAAATTACCTAAGAAAGTGTGATCCATTGACAGATCATTATGTTTCTTTTTCTTTTCTATTGTTATGATGACCATTTCTGTTCAGTCATCAAAGTAGATTGTCTTTTGTATAAAAGTAGTTTTTGACATCATTACCTTGCCCTCTGTTTGATATGTTTTTTTTTCCAAATAAACCAGGGGTAGGGCTGTGGGTTGCAAATAAATATAGCCATTGTACTTGTTTTTTTAAATATATAAATTGCCTATTTGGTAAGACAATGTTGCCTGATGATTGACACTTAAATTGCCTAACAAAATGTAATCCATTTTTGGTTCAGTCATTAAACTAGTTTGCTTTTGTACAAAACTAGTTTTTTTAAGAGTAAAGTGCACCAGCGGTCCCTAAACTTGCGCCGCTGTGTCATCTCGGTCTCTAAACTCTCAAATCGACCGTTTAGATCCTTAAACTTGTTCATCTTTGTCATCTCGGTCCCTAAACTTGTTTGGCTGTGTCATTCCGGTTTCTAACTTGCAAATCATCCATTTAGGTCCTCAAACTTGTTCACTTGTGCCATCCCAGTCACTAAACTTGTTCGGCTGTGTTATCTGGGTATAAACAGAGCGATTCAAAAACTTGATATAAAAAATAATTCATAATTTTTTCATATGAACTCGAATAAAGACAAACTTTATATCAAAATTGTAGCTCTCGATGCGATCTACAACTTTGTAGTTGAAGAGTTTTTGAATTAAAACTGTTTAGCGTCCCAAAATATTTTTGTATGTTTATAGATTTTGAAATTTGAAAATTAAAATTATCAAACAAACTTGAATATTGATATGGCCTATATAAAAGTTATAGTTCTCAATATGATCAACAACCTTGTAGTTGAAAATATTTTATTTGAAGTCATTTACTATTCCAAAATTTAGTTTTAAATTTTAAATTTTAAAATTTGTAAACTAACAATAATATTTTGGAATATTAAACGCAAATAATTTTTTTTTCAACTACAAAGTTGTAGATCGCGTTGAGGGCTATAATTTTTATATAAAGTTTGTCTTCATTCGAGTTCATATGAAAAAATTATGAATTATTTTTTGATATCAAGTTTTCAGATCAGCGCTGTTTAGACCCAGATGACACAGCCAAATAAGTTTAGGGATTGGGATGACACAACTGAATAAGTTTGAGGACCTAAATGGGTGATTTACAAGTTTAGGGACCGGGATGACACAAATAAACAAGTTTGAGGAGCTAAACGATCAATTTGAGAGTTTAGAGACCGGGATGACACGACAACACAAGTTTAGGGACCGCTGGTGCACTTTACTCTTTTTTTTACATTATCATCTTGCCTCTATTTGATATGTTTTTTTTTTCAAATATAGAAGGGGAGGTGTGGGCTTTTGGTTTGCAAATGAACATATGTACTAACTTGCTTTTTTAGACTACATAAATTGCCTTTGGGAAGAAATTGTTGCCTAACTGTTGACACTTAAATTGTCCTAAGAAAATGCAATACACTACAACATTATCAGTAGCAACTTGCTCATCACTAATAGAGGCTCCAGGAACATTCTCTTTTTCTTGTATGACATATGTTATCCTTTGCTTCTAATACGCAGGATGCAGGCCATGTATGTAAGAAGCAAGATGAGGGCATGTACAGAGAGGCTATGCAAATGCAAATGTGTGTTTTTTCTAAGGACGATGTATATAGTGTTGTGTGCACTAAAAAATTGCAAATTCAAATGTATTCTTCTGCGTTAGGATGGGAGACAAAAAACCATTCAAGTCTCATGAGAAGGTTACTACAAGCTTTTCTTTTGAGTTTATTTGCTTTTTTATGTGAGCATATACATGCATTATGTCTGGTTTTCTTTTTCCATTTAAATCATAGTCAGTATCCCGCGTAAGGCCGTGGGGACACGGGAGGAGGGCCTTTTCTTTTTTGCATGTGGGTGCGCCGAGCTCCAACCCACCATCTTGCCGGAAAAGGTATTTACTAAACAAACTTACTATAAACGGCCGGCCGCGCGGGGCAACTAAATCATGGCCGGCCGCACGTTAGCGAAGTCCGATAAATCTTCTCTTCTCTTCCTGCTCTTCTACCCAACCCTCATTTGTCAAGCTGCTCCTCTATTTTCTACAGCCAGTAGCACAACACCCCTTCCTTCTCCACATTCTCCTTACTCCATACACTCGTGCGGCAACTTTCAAGCTCCTGTTTTAAACGCTTACGTTGTTTTTCCATATCACCTAGCACATTTGGCTCTAGCTAGACAAGCTGCTCGCAACTTCAGTTAATGCAGATGCCACCTTCAAACCTCCATCAGCTACCACGGCCTGCATCTTTCCTCCTTAACCCAAGCTGCTTCAAAACGAAAACCACTGCCACCACAGCGGGGTAGCAGCAGCTCAGGCGGCTTTGTTTGGATAAATGAGCGGGCGATGGTCCGATTGACGTTGGTCACCATTCACTACCAGGGAATAATGCCCTCCATTCCAAGTTAGCCACAACACGATCAAGCCGCTCTAATGAACCCGCCTCCTGTAAATTGGTTGTTCTTCCATGTGAATACATCACCTTCGAAACCAAGATCCTCTGCCCCCACATTCCCCCAGCACTTCTCTAAAATCGTCCATACTCCTTTGACTCCTTTGTCTCTCTCCTTCCTTCTCATGCGCAAAGAGTACTTCATTGAAATCCCTCGCCAAAAGCCAGAGTGTCACATGGACTGTTTGCCACATTCTATCTTTCAAGTTTGACCGTGGTTCCCCGTAGATGCCCGTAAATGTTCATGATACCCCATCGTCCTCTCGAATACCCATATTAATGTGATCCTTCGAATAATTACGCAGTGCCACGTCGACTCCTCTCCTCACAACACAACAATTCCCCCATTTCCTTCACAATCTTTCACCATCATGTTTACCAGACCCAAAGACCACCTGAGCCATTGCGTGTGGTTGTCATGCATCTTCAGCTCTGACAGAAACAAAAAATTCGCCTCCATTGAGTTCTGGAGTTAGAACCCTCGCTCGTGCACTTGTGTTGCCAACTCGTGGGACCGAGATCAGTCCTATAGTAGACCGAGCGAGAGAGCAATAGGATGGGGCAAAAGAGAAGGGTATTTTTGACTTATTCAAATGCGGGACCTATGTGTCAGGGCTCGGTAACGGTAGAAAGCAGACGGAATATGAATGGAATGACGTGTAGGGAAAAAAAGAAAAATATCATGGCATAGAGGGATGATTGAACTTTTTAGTGGTACATAGGAAGAACAAGAGACTGATTGGTTAGCTACCAAACTTTGCTCAACCAAAGCTATGGCATGCCAGAATTTGTAGTCTTCAATTGGTTTATTGCCAAAAAATTGGCAAACCATTTCTTATGACTAAAGTTTTGGCAAGTATGTAAAATGTTCTTAAGCTTATATAAAAGAGAAAATTGGCAAGTCCTTAGTTTTGACAATCAACTAAATGCATACATAAATTTTTTACCCTAATTTTAACAGCCTTAATTTTAGGTAAGCCATGATTTTGGTTGGGCAAGTAGCCAACCAAGCAGGCCCCAATTTTTTTTTAATGGCACACATAGAAGGCTCGAGTGCCTTGTAGAGCGCACGGCCCAGTTGGGCCCAATACTTGACACGACGCATTAACTGGCCCATTTACAGTTTCTCAAAAAAAAAAACTGGCCCATTTACAGCTGGAGGGAGTCGCTCGCCGCCGCCGTCGACCTGCACCGCTCGCTGTCAGCTCCGCAGTCCGCACGCCACGACGTCGGTGGCCACACTCGCAGCTCGGCGAGCTCGCCCTCAGTCCTAGTACGCCTCAACGGCCACGGCTTCTGCCCTTTCGCGCCTGCTATCTGCTGCGCGCTTTGGAGCATCGTCCTCTCCTCTCACTTGAGATCCGGCTTCCTAAACCCTAGAGCTCGCCGTTTCCGCTCGCTCGCTCGCTCCGCGCTGGCGGGGGCAATGGAGGACGAGGAGATGGAGAAGAAGGTGCAGCAGTACCTGCAGCGCAAGGGGTTCCGCCTCACCGAGCTCGCGCTCCAGGAGGAGCGCAATCGCCTCTCCACCTCCGCAGTCTCAGACGTTGCGCTTGCCCGGTAGGTTTGCCCCTTCCCTGGCTAGCTAGATTGGGCCGTAGCTCTGACCTGGTCGTCTTGGCTTGTGGCGGTAGCTTCTGCTACGAGGAAATCTAGTGGACTCTTGCAGAGTCGAATTGGTGCATTTTATTTGGCTGCTCGGCTTGTGAACCTCTGCCTCGGTGCTCTCGCTTGACTGTTGATTTCACTAGTTTGGTTGCTTGGATGTGAACTGTTGGCTTAAATAGTTAGTAGGATGAATTGGCACTCACGTTGTGGATTGAAGGGTATAAAATTTTGCCAAATTCAGTTTTCATTAAGATCCATGTTTTAAGTGGCTGTCACCTGCAGATTACATGCCATTGTTTAGGCCCATCATGTTAGCAACCCTGATTAAAATTTTATCACCAATTGAAAATTGCAATAAGTTGTGAAAAATGCTTAACTTTGGCTACACTTTGGGCTGTGTTGCAATTGTACCGTTTTATTCTATCTCCTGAATCCTGATACAACGCCATGTTGTTCTCCTGCATGTTCAAGGAAAAAAAAAAAAAGATGCTGTTACTTTTCTTTTAGTAGCAAGTGCCATAGTTTGTTTTCTCAGGTAGTTTCCACTCGTGTATCAGACATCTGTTCTTTGGAGAGGAAGAGATGGCCCACATGTTGCTTAGATGCTAGGTCTATCGCCTTAGGAAGGGAAAGGAAGGGATAGGTAACAGCAAATTCAATGTTTCTCATCCTGAAATTGCTGTGACATCAAGTTGTTACAGCCTGCTGTCTCTGGCCATTTGGAAAACAGTGTTTTTTGGACTGCTTGCATGTGATGATTGGCGAAGCAATCTGCTTTGTTGGTTCAGTGGTGCTTCATTGATATTATAATAATCAAAGTTCAGTTGTTTTGTCATAGTCTTTCACTCTTCCTACAAATATTTTCCTAATGCCTTAGTATAAACCGATTCTGAAGTGGTTATATAATTATAATCTTACTGTATACATCCTTTGATTGATTATATTTTTCAATAACAGGTCTGACAATGATCCAGCAAGATACCATGATGGATATAGCAGATTAAGGACATGGGCATATAGTTCTCTTGATCAATATAAGGTGCGCTACATGTAGATAAATTGTACTTAATATTCACATACTGTATATATTTTTTTCCCCAACCAATACATATGACACATTCAAACTATTTTTTACTGTTACCTTCAAGTGATGCATTTAATTGATTCCTCTGTGTTCTGTGGCACAAATTTACATGGCAGACCTCCTTTTATGAATATCAAATCTGTCATATAAGCATGGTTTTGCACTTGATAACTGTCATATAAGCATGATTTTGCACTTGATGACTTATGTAATTCTAGTTTTTCAAAAGGGCGTTTGGTTATGGCAGGTGAACCATTTAATGCCGTAATCTTATCTTTTTTTACTTACGGCCCACCATTCTGTTCTTAAACCTGGCAATATAATTCATGTTTTTAATTCAGATGTTTTTTGTAGCATGAATTACTTCGCGTCCTTTACCCAGTTTTTATCCATAGCTTCATGGATCTAGTGGCAGAAGGACATATGCAGGAAGGTATTTGTTATTTTGGATATATTTTAATTTGATAGACTTTCTGTGCTTTATTATTTACATTAGTTTATTCAGAGCATTTTTTCTTTGATACTATCTCGTGCAGCTCGGTCATTTTTTCATACATTTCGGGAAGATCATGAGGTGATGCATTCAAGGGATCTTCAGAAGCTGGAAGGCGTCCTATCTCCTTCACACTTGGAGGTTATTTAGCTCTTCACTTTATTGTGCCATTATGTTGTGAATGGGCCCATGCTTTATATAATTGATCTTACTTTTTTTAGCATTATAGAACTGTGCATTTAACTTCTGCACGCCATAATTTTCAGGAAATGGAACTGGCCCGATCTTTTAGGAAAAATAAATTTAAAATTAAATTATGCGAGGTAACTGCATTACTAATCCCTCCTTTTCTAAACTATCCTTTTGAATTGTGCTTGTTAGTTCACCCATGCTCTTTGCTTGGATTGATCATTTTATGGAGATAAAATATTTGTCACGTAAAAGAAGTCGTGTAATGCTTTTATCATGGCGTACCTGAAATTTTCAAGTTCACACCTACGTATTGCTAAGTTTAGTCACAGGGGATGGACACCTTATGTTCTATTTCTGTTCTTCCTTCCGTTGCTTAATCCGATGGATATTTTGAATTTTGTTGAAGGTGGAAATGCTACTTCAATTGTATTTATTGAACAGTAAGATAGTTAAATGGTCTGTTATAGCAACTGGAGCCGGCCCAGGATGGACACCTTACAGTACTGCATGGGCCCTCTGGGCTGGCTCCACTTCCCATAACGCTACTCGACCCCTTCATGACAGCTCGTCCTCCAGCTGTAGGCCTGCTCGGAACTGGGGCTAAGCAATATTGAAGGTGATGAAGCACATTTGAGCAGTCAGCTGCTGGAAGAAGACAATCGTGGCGACATTCGTGGAGATGATGGAAGATGTGTTGAAGACAGTGGTGGTGTGGTAAACATTGTGGCCAAGACTGAGGAGAACACCCGCATTGGTGGAGCGGACAACGAGGCTCCAGAAAGCTCACCAGAGATGGTGTGCATGTGGGTGGTATGTGGATATGGTCACAATCACGGAGATGCCGTCCGCTGGGGCATGAGCCTGGGAGCCCCTGGAGGAAGCGACGTTGCGGAGAACGCGTACATCCATGGTGGATTGGTGGTGAGTGGAGGGGTCTGGTGGCCTGTGGATTCCGCCAAACCTGTCCGACGGCTTGAGTCCTGGCAGCGTGGACGGCCTCACTGCTGGTGGCATTGCGAGGGCTGCAGTCTTGGGAGGCCTTGCCGATGAGGCGGCCAGGACCAAGCAGGACGCCTGTGTCAGTGGAGTGGGCATCAATGTGGGAGATGCAACCGCCTTGTGGCTGAGACAGGAAGGGGCTGAATTCAATAATAATTCTTGGTTGATTTGGAGTCATTGCAACCGTGCGTTTTCAATGGTATGTCTCCAAACCTGGCTGGAGGATTGTTGCTCGCCTATGAAGAGATGTGGTTTTATAGTTTGGAGTTTGGCGGGAGCTCGGGGCTTATCATCCCTCCTTGTCCTTGCCCTAGAGCCGGCTTGTAACCAATATGTGGTCTAGTTTTGTTTAGTTGTGGTCGAGGTCGTGTTTGTGGTTTGATAAAGGTGCGTATATTCACATGGAAACCAAGTGTGCTCGGGTGTGTGTTGTAAGGGTTCTTAATATAATGATACACAGATCTCCTGCATGTTTGAGTAAAAACCGCCTGGTGCTTCTCCTTCACCATGGCTGGTGCAAATGTGACCCGAGGAGTAATCACAGGTGGGGATGGCGCTGATGGGGGTGGTGGTTTGGAAGTCATTGGTGTAGCCGCAATTGTCAGTGGAGGTGAAGCTGTTGGCGAGGCTGCCAGCGGGGAAGACATGGCAGCTCCTGGTATAGTGGACTGGCTGTAGCTGGTAGAAAAGAAGGTGGTGATGATGCTGTTCTCAGGGACGGGGACATCTAGATTGGAGGATCTGATATTGAGGAGTCCTGAGCCTTCTGTTGACACTCAAATTTGGCTTGGACATGTATTAGCAATATTCATGAAAAGGCTTTTGGCTGGTTTGTCTAGGTTGTCAGTATTAGAGGACAGATGTAATTTGCTTGTTGATGCTAGAAAGGAGTAGGGAAGGAAGCAAGCTGGCAACGGAGAATCAGCTAGCATCAAATATACATGCTGGAGATGCGATGTGCGTAATGTTTTCTTCCTTGCATGTATGTGTGTGGTATTTTGGGCAGCTGCCGAAGCAAACAGGAAAAGGATCATCGAGTTGAGTCCAACTGCTATACGAGCTTAAGAGTAATATGACCTCCATTCCTGCTTAGGAAGGATTATCTAATATATTTGGATAGGAGAGACATGAAGTTCAGGTGCTCCTTGCATGGAGAGAAGAGGCAAGAGAAGCTAGAATATTAAAGGAAAGTGCACGTCATGACTAGAAATGATTGGAGTACATGTCCGACTATCAGAGATATACTCATGCACGGCCGACTAACATGTTCGGCCATGCGCAGATAGATTAGTCGCATGTAGTAAATTTAGTTTCCTAACAAGGGACCTGCAGGAAAGATCAGCTGCCCTATAAATACAAACGGTGATGGCCGATTGAGGTATCCAACTAGATAATTGATCTTTTATCAATCTACCCACTTTTTACACCTTCTCTCTCCCAAACCCCTTGCTGCCGTACATGTCCCTCGACAGGATTTGTGGGGATTCTAGGTGGCCTTAACGATCCTTGGACACTCCCATCATGCATCTCCCCGATGGGTTTTCATGGGAGGCGTTCGTGGGTTTATCGAGTGAAGAACGTGTCTAATCGGCCTCGTAGACCTGCTGGTCGGCCTCACTGTTGGGATCTCCCTCCGCTGCATGCTAGGCCGTGTGTGGCCTCCGGGGGATCTAGCCCCCTATCGGTGTGTGCCCAAATCAGCGTCAACACCTTCATTCGATCACTAAAGCTCGAGGTCTGCCTAGTCTATCTGATCGATCACCATGGAGATGCGATCAAGGCCCTCGTAAATGGTGCTAAAATCATCCATTGTGGTAGATTGATTGGGGAACGGGATACAAGAACAACAAATAGATCTGCTAGTTCACCCTCCCTCTGGAGGCTCTGAGCTGGTTCTTATGTCTATTTCTGCTTGCCTTAATTGGTACCTTACTGTCTCTTTCATAGAGATGAGCTGACTTGACTTGGAAGCAAATATCTAACAGAATCAATCTAACTTATTTCTTTCCTCGCAAACAAAACCAATCTAATCCAATCTAAAATCCATTTGGTACTGTTCACATGATGCAGTACCACATGGGACCCCTGGGCTGGCTCCACTTGCCATAACAGGTTTTATATTGTTATATTTTTGGAGTTATAGCAGATCTATGTTACGGATTTTATAGGCAAGAACAAGCTCAGTGTTGTCTGCTGAAGTTTTCACTTTTTTTGGTGTCATATCACACCATTATTCTATATCTTTTTGCTGCATTCCTTGACAGCTATTGTGATTTGATTTCTTGGAAGCTTTGGTGTTGCTATTTGGAATAAAAACATCGGCTGCCCTGACTAAATTTTTTTACCTTATTTTCAATTGCAGTATTCGTATGAATTGCTTCTCCAGTATCTCCAGAAAACACAAGCTCTTGTAGTGCTTGGAGTAATCAATGAGCACATAACTTTTGAAGGTCCAATTCCATGTCTGTTGAAATGACTCCTATTTGTAATTTTGTATCGTACTTCTGCATTTTCACTCCTGACAATCTTCTCTACCTCTTCTATGTATGCTACATTGGCAGTATCTCCTGGACAGCCCTCATTAATCTCTGATGATGCTGACGTTGTTGCTCTGATTGGGACAAGCAAGGACTTGGCAA
This sequence comes from Eremochloa ophiuroides, assembly GCA_038502445.1. NCBI lineage: Eukaryota > Viridiplantae > Streptophyta > Magnoliopsida > Poales > Poaceae > Eremochloa > Eremochloa ophiuroides. The sequence goes on from JAHLJS010000003.1 coordinate 97,436,691, forward strand.
AACAGATAAATCAGAAGGAAGTACATTGGGGGGTATGTGATGCATCTGTTGATCTGTGTTCCACTTAAGTTGCGTTATAGCCAACATTGCAGATTAAATAGTTTGCATTTGATGTATTTCCAGCCAAGTTAATATATTATGTTCAATATGCTCTCGTGCACTTCAATTAAATTCATGTTTTGCAGTTGCTTGAAGATTCTGTTGAAGAGCGAACGGAGAAGGCACTAGCAGAATCTGATAAAATAGAAGCTGAAAGCAAGGATGCTGAAGAAGATAACAAGGCAAGGAACTGTTTTGTAATACCAGAATCTTCTCACATTATGTGTTCTGTAATTTGTACTGCTTTCATTGAAATACTGATCTTTTTACTCGTGTGTCTGAGAATGTGTCCCCAACTGCCCAACTGTGCTATCTGTATTTCTGTAGGCTGTAGCTAATAGCAAAGACTCGTTGCTTGGTTCGACTGTGCATACCTGTATTCCTGGTCATAGGAATTTAGGTGTCTTTGCAATCCATATTTCATTTACTATTCCTTATCATAAGTTTTCTCATTATATTTTGCCACAGAAAAGAAATGCAGAAGGTGGAAAGCAAGGTGCTTCTCTTAATAAGAAGGCCAAAAAGGACAAGCTTGTAGGTGCGACTGGAAAAAACGTCAGAACTGAAACAAGCATGGTTTCTGTGGCACCTCGAGTGAAACCGGAGCTAACTCTTCCAGCAACGTATGTTTGTAATTCCTTTCTGGTTATCTATGGTGAATTGTCCTCCAAATTTCTCATGTGTTGTCTGTTAGTGTGTCTAATCTTTTCAGAGTCCCAAATAATACCTTACTTTAGGCTTCCTTCAAGAATGTCATTTTTGTCACTGACTCCAGGTCCCACATGTAAATGCCATCTACTTGCTTGAAAATTTGTTTTTTGTGATCAGGAAGCTTATTTTGTAATACAACTGAAACTGAAGCTCGTTTTATATGACAACATAAAAAAAATTAAAGCCCTGAATAATTCACAACAGATCAAATGATGCCTTTTGCTTTGTTTGTTGATCCTTTTTGTGCTCAATGCACCCTTTTTGTGCTCAATGCTTGGGGCTCGCATGCTTAAGCCTTTTCCCCATTTATGGTGATAGCCAGGATATACATTCTAATACGCAGTTTAGAACTCGTACGGCCAATAGTTTTGCCTATAATGTTTAATTGTTTAGTTTGGAGGTTTGTGTTGATTTAATTGTTACACACTTTTTTCTGTCAAATTAATCATCCTTGAGATGCACGAGTATGAAAAGTCTTTATATTTCAGGCCTGTTGAAGTTGAGCAATCGATTCTTGAGGACCTACGAAACCGTGCACAACTGAATAGCGTAGCATTGCCATCTGTTAGCTTCTACACATTCCTTAATACACATAATGGGTAAATATAAATGTTATTAAATACTTATAATCCTATTGTTAATACTGTGGTTTGAGTATCATCATGTGGAACACAGATTAAACTGCTCATCAATATCACACGACGGATCGCTGGTTGTTGGTGGCTTTTCTGATTCGTCAGTGAAGGTCAGTCAATTCAGGTCAAATGCTTTTTGTTTTCGTGCTATATTTTTAGTTGGTAAAATTTCCTTGGTTTTCAACAGGTCTGGGATATGTCAAAGATTGGCCAACCAGCAAAAATATGTAAGTTAGACATTTTCTTATTCTTATTCCTTACCAATTCTTGCACTCATCTTCATATTCTTAATGTTTTCTATGCTGAACTACATGCATAATTTTGCATCTAGTTTAAGCCAAGGCAATATTGACATAATGTTTTGAAAATTTAATCAGCTTATGTTAAAAACACAAGCTGCAATATGTCATCTTAAAATCAAAGTTTCTTGTGTTTTTCAATTCTCAACTACACCCTCCGTTCCAAATTATTGTTCACTTTAGCTTTGTCTATAAGTCAAACTTTGCTAGCTTTGACCAAGTTTTTAGGAAAAAAACGTATTGACACCTACAAGTTCATATAAATGTACTATCAACACATATTTCATAGAGAATTTGATAAAACTAATTTGATAATTGATATCATAAATGTTAATACATTTTTCCATAAACTTGGTCAAAGTTAGGGTAGTTTGACTTAGGACAAAGCTAGAGTGGACTATAATTTGGAATGGAGGGAGTAGCTCACAATCATGTCTCCAAAGCCTGTTAAGGACATGAGAATAATTCTAGCATTCAATTCAAATATTCTAGTTGAATACTGATGGTGTTTGCTAATTCAGTAAACTTTGAATTTCAGCAAATTCACAGAGTGAGAATGGGTCTTCCCAGGGTGAGCGCATATCAACATTAGATGAGGGGAAAAGAACCTATACACTATTTCAAGGCCATTCTGGACCAGTTTATTCTGCGGCCTTTAGCCCATTTGGGGATTTCCTCTTGTCATCATCTTCAGACTCAACGAGTAAGACATCTCACATCTTAGTCAGTGTTTAAATTTTGTAGCAATCCTTTTCTTTTTAGCCGTTTTAGTTTATCACTGTTATCTTTATTTATTTGTTACAGTAAGATTATGGAGCACCAAGCTGAATGCCAATCTTGTCTGTTACAAAGGACACAACTACCCGGTTTGGGATGTCCAAGTATGTGAATTTATGAATAACCATTTATGATATTGACCTTGTATTTGTAAATATTTTAATACTCCTTATGCATTATACTATTTGTTGATACCTTCTTTGTTTATATTTTTATGACAGTTCAGCCCAGTTGGCCATTACTTTGCTAGTGCTTCACATGACAGGACTGCTAGAATTTGGTCAATGGATAAAATCCAGCCTTTGCGAATAATGGCTGGGCATCTTTCTGATGTTGATGTAAGTGAACTTGTTGGTCGAATATGTTAGTATTAATTCGAGAATAACGGTTTGATTAAATTGAATTATTGGCGTTTTTATTTCTTATATGTTTGGATATCTACTTGTTTTTTAATCAGTTCCCTGTATTGATGCAAGCATGCCTTGGCTGATCTTTTTTTCCTTCTGCCTGGAATTTTGTTTGCATAACAGTGTGTCCAGTGGCATGTAAACTGTAACTACATTGCCACCGGCTCTAGCGACAAAACTGTAAGACTATGGGATGTTCAGACGGGTGAATGTATACGGATGTTTATTGGTCATAGGAGTATGGTTTTGTCACTGGCAATGTCACCTGATGGACGATACATGGCCTCTGGAGATGAAGATGGAACAATCATGATATGGGATCTCTCGACTGGCCGTTGTGTTTCACCACTACTAGGACACAGCTCTTGTGTGTGGACACTTGCTTTCAGGTAATCATTATACGCTGTTTTAACTTCTTTAGTTCACGCCAGGTCTCTTTTATCTGAATACCTCCTGAGGGAGCTTGCCTAAAGAGCTAGTGTTCATTGTAGTTAAAGGAAAACATGGCTTAATAAGCTGGCAAGTCCAGTAGCCACCCATAACCAGTTTAATCAGCAGGACCATGTAATTTTACAACTGTGCTGTATCAAGGAATCAGTGCTAAACATTACTTAATCCTTGTTGATAGTATTTAATTTGAAGATCATGTAATTTGATCTCATGAAATGTCTCTGTTCGTTTGAACTTACCAGCCAGCATCAGCCAGCCGTTCAGCAGTGTTTTTCCCTCAGAACAATCAGCCAGCCAGCTGTACAATCCAGCCAGCCGAACAGATTCATGCGTTTCATAATAAGTCTATGGGCATCAGCTAGAAAGCAAAGTTGCTCTTTTCCTGCTTGCTTTAGTTTTTTAGTTGATCAAAGTTGATACTTGTCCAATGAGCTCTTTAAGATTTAAACAGAACATTTCATTTTTTTTTCTCACCTAGAGTTTGCAATCTGATTCAAATATCTTTAGCCAAACTTGGCGTCTAGGCTTCAAAGCATAGTACCATTTTGGGTTTAGCTATCTGTTTTTTTATTCCCTCATTGCCTTTTGGATGTACACCGGAGGTCCTTAATCACTCTCTTATACTCCCTCCATTCCAAATCATAAGTCGTTCTAGCTTTCCTAGATACATTACTTTTGTTATGTATGTAGGCATGATAATATATCTAGGTGGAGGTGCATAGCAAAAACAGGTGGTAGGTGCATAGCAAAAACAATGTACCTAGAAAAGTCAGAATGAAGGTGTTTTTGATAATTTCTTGTCTTGCCATGGAACCCTGTATTTTGAGAAGCAGTACAAGTTTCATCTTTTCCAACATACTGGCACATGATATTACTGTTACACTAATAGGCCAAGTCCTTCAAACACTAGCAGCAATTTACTTTCTTTTGGTGGAGGACCTTTGCAAATGGCAATGCAGCAATTGGTTTACTGCATGTTAGCAACCCATACCAATGGGATATATAGCATGTAAAGATTAAACCCTGGTGTAGGTTGCTCTTTTTCCTTTTGCACCTTTTTTCACTTTATTTAAGTTGCAATGTAAGACGGCAAATGTACGGCCTCCGTCGCAAAAAGAGTGCAATTCTAGCTTTGAATCTGGACAATTTGCGATGAGGGGAGTATATTATTTCTTCCTGTGACCGTTCATGATGTGTGCTGTTCTGTGACGCAAGGTTGAACTGCGTATACTTATGATTTTCTAATTATACGATTTCGTGATGGTTAATATATCCTGCTTTTGTTTTAGCTGTGAAGGAGCATTGCTTGCATCAGGATCGGCTGACTGTACTGTAAAGCTTTGGGATGTCGCTTCCAGCACAAAAGCCCTGAAGACAGAGGACACGTAAGTTTGACATGTAAGATTCTCATCCATTCGAGCAGACACTTAATTCTCTTGCTCTGACTGCAAAACACCATTATCTTTTTCCGAAACAGCAAAGGCAGCTCAGCTACCCGACTAAGACTGCTTAAAGCCCTTCCTACAAAATCAACTCCTGTTTATAGCCTGCGGGTGAGAAATTTCTCCTTTATTCAGCATCAATTTTTTTGGGTACTATGTGGTAAAAACTGAAGAATTTGCGGATTTCTGGCTATTGCAGTTTTCTCGGAGGAACCTTCTATTTGCCTCTGGTGCTCTCTCGCTAAGCTCGTCGTAAGCTGTGTGTTTTGTAGAATACAACTAGAACTGTTCCGGTTTTGATATTGAGTAGTGAAGCTGGCATTTCGGAACCTCCGCTGCGGATCCTATTGTAGAGCTAGTATTTTGATTGGCTATCCTAACGAACCCCATGTACTGCCCAATTGAGCACCGCAGATCCTTTGTAGCGTGTTGTAATATTGTAATATTATTATTATTAGGTAATTACGTCATGTAAAATTATTTTTAGGTTGAGGTTGTGAACTTATGAAGCCACTAAATGTACAAGTGCCTGATACGCGATAGCTTGAATGCAATGGCCTATCATTATTATAAGCTAATGTGCTTGTAAGGGATGACCGGATTTTGTGGTGACAAATAAATGCATTTTATTTACTTCTCAAACATGTAAATTATGATTTAGAAAATGGATAATCCTATACCTCCAAGGCTCCAACGAAGCACCCGTGTAACAATGTGCTTGTAGCACCCTGCGTCCAAAATAGGGCCTTGGACGGTTGGACCTGAAAGTGAAATGTCAGATTAATAATGGACCCGTGGGTTTCGTGACATCATCATGCTTGATTAGCGATAAAATCCAAATTGCGTAGTACGAGATTTTGTCCATTCGATTGACTAGCTACTGGTGCGGAGTGGTGGTGACTGTCCTTTCCCAGCCCTGGTGTCTGTGCCGGTGGTCCAGAATCAGACGCTCCTGCTGGCTTGGCTTCTTGACATCAGGAACGCTGTCCGCCTGGGCAATTGGTGGGGCATCGTCTTCATGTTTACATCTGTTCCGAACAGGTACGGTAGGGGGCCTACCATTCTCTCAGCTCCCTTAGACTATCTCCACCGGATGCTGCAAAGGGCAACCTAAACTAAAAAAAAAGTCACACACAGTGCTTTTGCCTACTAAAACCGTGCTGTAACAGATGAGCCATTCACATCACCTATTTTGTGTCCATGGCAAGGAAGGATGCAAATATGCATTGCCTGTCTCTCGGCGATGCAATCCTTGCACGCGTAGAGGTGGGCCCATGGAACCATCAGTGTGTGGTGGCCCGGACGACGAGTCGCCGACGGCGAGCGGGCCCACGACGTAGAATGCCCGGCGGCGCAGATCTGCGATGGAGCGCGGCCGGCGACCCGGATCTGCTACGGGGAGGCTGGGCTGAAACGACCTTGATTTCCGCGAAAGGAAATCCACAGGCTCGATTTGTAATTCAACAGATTGCTTGGGACAATCCATGAAATTACCCATATCTCAGTTGACACCAGGATCCATACAACGGTAATTAAGTCTTACATAAACATTTATTACATCGCCACACTGGCGGAATCAACATTCAGAGAAGCTTTAGAAGATGCGGAAACGATTCATCCTTCACGGCCAACTTGAGTGTAGCACGTGACCCTATTCCTCGCCATCATCTTCCTCGAAGTCGTACTCATTCTCGTCACCTGACAGCAAATTTATCAGTACGATATGTACTGGCCACGGAGCCCACCTATGCAGCATTTGCTTTGTGGAAAGTGGATGCAAGGCTATACAAGCAGACCTATAGGCTGAGGTTTCCTATGCAGCTATAAAAAATGTTTAATTAGTCAAGTTTTATCTCCAGTTAACACCATCATCCCTTTTTCCATCACCACATCTCGCATACCCACACCTCACTCTCATTCGACAGGCCCAACTCCCTCTCGGGCCTATCTCAGCGGCACACTACCACAGCGGGTACACTGCCGGAAAATGTCATCCAGGGGGAGAAGAGAACACTCACTACACTAGTAGAAGCTTCACAGGAAAGGTCCATAGCCAACAAGTTGGCATATGTATCGATCGATCAACCGTACACTCTGCAGAGGTTTCACTACCCATAAGATTAGCCATCATAGGTGTTGCGCAAACACCTAGGCAGAATTCCGGGTGCTTGCTTGCCTAGGTCGATGCCACCCTACCACTCAGCCCTGGGATATTCCGGATCCTACACCGTTATGCTGAGACTGGGAGACACAGTACCGGGCCCATCCAGTGGTACTGCGCATCTAGAACGGAACGGGAACCCATCGACCGTCTCCGCCCACCCTTATCACCTCTCAACCTAGCAGTAGTGGCACCGTCCTACCAAGTAGTCTAGCCGTCTCTCGCCCATCAGAAGCGAGTGAGTAGAAAAGGATTCCCATGAACCTGAAACTAGTCCGTCCTAGGTTTGACCAAGCAGGCATCTTCACTTAGGGGATACTCTCCCCGTGCCATCACAGCACCTCCGTCCACGGGCTTCAAACCACCAAGGCTATCCCACCTGGAACCTCCTCAACAACTTTACCCGCCACAGGTATCTCGCTTGGGGATGCCCAGGTTGCACCCCCGGCACGACTTGCCCCACGGGCTTGTCTCACATCCCACTTGGTCGACATCAACCCTTACCACGCACCCAAGACGCACGCAGCACTCTCTCCCAGTGGTTATAATCAGTTATACACCGTCCCAATTCCACCACATAGCATATAGCAAGTAGTAAGTAGTGGAAGAGTAACAGTAAATTAAGCAGCAGCTAACCTAGCAGCGGACAGCAGGGTAAAGTCTTATCAAGGCAGGGAATTCAAATATACTACCATGCAACCAATCCATACATAATCATAAAGCAATAGCAACAATGTCATTTGCAATGCGTAATTAAGATCTAAGGATTTGGTGGGACGTGGCACCTTCGTAGTCGTCTCCTAGCTCTTGAAGGTACTCGTGGTCGTCTTCCTTAGTCAGATCCTCCTCCGGCTCTGAAATCGAACACGAAATAGTCGCGTCAGCGACTCCTATAGAGTTTTTCAGAAAAATCCAATAAAATAAAGAGCCAAATGCATACAAACATAGTCTTAGATTGTAGATCTCATTTTTCTGAGAATTTTGATATATGGTGCGTAATTTTTGGACATCGTATGAATAAGTTATGAATTTCCGAAGATTATCCTAATTTCTGAAAATAGAAAAATGGCCGATTAATCAGGGGATGGCAGCTCGGGATTGGTCGGCGTAGCGTGGCGGTGGTCGGGCGAGCTCGACGGTGGTCGGGGGTGGTTCTCAGTGGTCGGGGGGGGTTCTCATAGTTAGCCGTCGGGCTAGTGGTGTGTTTTAGAGTCCAAAAGATGTCGGTTTTTGTTCCTGGTCGCGGTATTGAGATGCTCCGGTCGCCGGTGGTGAGGCCGTTGCGCCGGCAGGGCTCCGGCGAGGCGCGACAAGGTCTGAGGAGTGGTGAATCCGCCACCCCGAGCTCTGTTGACAGGGATCCGACGTTCAATTTGGTGCTAGCAGGATTCCAGGGCGTCTGTTCAAGGCGGCGGTGTCTCTCCAGTGCGGCGGACGATGACAGGGCGGCGATGACCATATTTCGGCAAGACAGGGCTTGGCTTTCCCCAATTGGCGTGCTCAGGCAGTCGTCCGACCAGATGGTGGCGGGTTAGAGTCGTGGTATGGCCTCCTTCTCTCCTCCGGCATACGGCGGAGCTCCGGTGAGGTCGCGACGCACACGAGCAGGGCGGACGAGGCTTCCCCTAGCGCTTAGATCCGCGTAGCTAGCTCGAGGGGTCGTGGCGGTGCTCCACGACGCTCTAACCTATCCGGGTGCTAGTCGGAATGCTCGGAACGGGTGATTCGGCGTCGGAACGCGTCGGTGGTGAGCGCGCTCCGCCGAGAATGCGTCGTGCTGCGTTCTCGGTCTAGCAAAGCTTGTAGTACGGGGGTTTCGGCCGGTCGCATAAGTGCATGGTGCAGGTGATCTTCCTGAGCCGGTAAAGGCTCGTGCCTGCGCGTCCCGTGGGCGGAACGCCATGGCAAAAGCAGGGCGAGGTTCGGACATGGCGTGCGGTGGCTCACCGTGGTGTCGGTGAAGCTAGGATGGCGGTGCAGTGGCGAGTCGAAGCCGTGCAGAGCGATCGCAGTGCCGTGCCGCTCCTCGTCCGCAGCTCGGGCTTCTCCTCCGTGCCCGGCTCCGGCGTGCTCCGCGGCGGCAGCGCTTCGGCGGTGCTCCCCTCTCTCTGCTCCGCCCTTCTTCCTTCTCCCTCTCTCACACGGTGTGGTGTTGTGGCGTGGTTGGTGCCACCAGTGGCGGCGGCGAGTGGAACGAGGCTAGGGCGCCGTGAGGTGCTCTAATTTATAGCGGAGCTCGGGCGGCTACCTATGGCGGGCGGCTCTGATCTGCTCGGGCCGATCGGAGGGCTGTGGCTTGCGCGAACTAGGGTTCCGGTGGTGCGCGCGGGCTTCTTGGCGAGCAAGGCAGGGGACAGGCAGGGGACAAACCTGACGGAGCGTGGCGCTGTCGGCTGTGGGACCGGGGTCACGCGAATTGCGTGCACTCGTCCCCGTCGTCTCTGCGAGGAAGAAGAACAGTGGGGAGGGGCGAGAGCGACTGACAGGCGGGGCCGGGCGGTCAGCGGTTGTGGGGGAGTGGGTGAAACGGTCGCGCGCGCGCGGTCGGCATTGCGCGTGCGCGCAGTGTTGGGCTGATTTCTGCTCTTCCTTTTTCTCTCTTCTTCTTTTTCTTTTTCTTTTTCTATTTTCACTTAAGGGTATAAATACATATATTACCCATTTTAAATATTGAGTAAATACAAACATAAATTACAATAAATCCCAAATGTGATGCATAAGTTATTATTTTATGTGAATGGAATTAAAATGCAAGCTATACTCCTTTATTTACCAAATTTATAATGAAACCTATATGCTTGCACAAGAAAATGGGTTTTCATAATAAATAAATGAAAAATTTTAATTGGTTGGGATTTTTAGGGTTCTTACACGGGCAGAGCTCCAGGGATCTGCTACCGGCGCGACCTTCTCCGCCTCCACCTTGCCACCGGCGATGGATCCACCGCCACCGCTTCCTCCGCGGCGAGGCTGACCGTGGCGATGGGAAGTGGCGAGGCTGACCGCGGCCGCAGCGGGCTGGGGTGGCGAGGCGTAACGCGGCCGCGACGGGGTGGGCGGCGCTCGGGCGCGACGGGTTGGGGCGAGACGGACGCGAGAGGGTGGGGCGTTTCTGGGGCTTGGTTGTTGGAGATGGAGGAGAATGGGTGAGGACCTGTTCCACTGTGCCTGACCCAAATAAAGAAATGGGTCTGGTGAATGGATCACCACAGTTGGAGACAGTCTTACAAATAGAAACTTCAGTGTTGGCAAAAAGGAGCTGTCATCTTTTGCGTTTTTTTTTGCAATTTAACCTTTATTTTTGGCAGAATAGTCAAATTCGTCCTTGAACTATCGCCGAAAGCTCAGTTTAGTCCCTAAACTATAAAAACGGCCGTTTTAATCCTCAAACTTTCACAGCCGGCTCAATTTCGTCACTAAACTATGAAAATGACCGTTCTCGTCCTCAAACTTTCGCAGCCGGGTCAATTTCGTCCTTAAACTATGAAAACGACCGTTCTCGTCCTCAAACTTCTGCAGCCAGCTCAATTTCGTCTCTGGTCCGATGTGGAGCGCCACGCTGGCTTGTCTCATCATCACCCAGTCAGCTGGAATCAGTTTTCGAAAGCCTGTAACTGATTTATTCTTATTCCAACTTGTCGCAACTAGTTGTAACTCTTCGATACAAAATGGGATGAAGATGATTTTTTTATAAAAATTGTAGATCTCGATAAGATCTACAATTTTCTAGTTTTAATATTTTTTATTTGAGGACATTAAGATACTCAAAAAGTTCATATTATGGTGCTAAAATTTTATATTAACTTTTATATTAATTACAAGTAGCAGCAGGTAATTATTATGGTGCTAAAATTTTATATTAACTTTTTGAGCATCTTAACATCCTTAAATAAAAAAAAATAAAACTAAAAATTTGTAGATTTTATTGAGATCTACAATTAAAAATCATCTTCATCAATATTGTATTGAAGAGTTACAACTAGTTGCAACGAGTTGGAATAAGAATAAATCAGTTGTAGACTTTCAAAAACTGATTCTAGCTGACTAGGCGATGACGAGACGAGCCAGTGTGGCGCTCCACATCGGACCAGAGAAGAAATTGAGCCGGCTGCGAACGTTTGCGAACGTTTGAGGACGAGAACAGTCGTTTTCATAGTTTAAGGACGAAATTGAGCCGGCTGCGAAAGTTTGAGGACGAGAACGGTCGTTTTCATAGTTTAGGGACGAAATTGAGCCGGCTGTGAAAGTTTGAGGACTAAAACGGCCGTTTTCATAGTTCAGGGACTAAACTGAGCTTTGATAGTTCAAGGACGAATTTGACTATTTCGCCTTTATTTTTTAAAAAAAATTTACGTTTGGCCCCTTGAGCATCGTAAATCTGACTTTGGACCCATGACGCGAGGTAACACGTCTTGGCGACATGCCCCATTGCACCGAGCTTGCAAGCCAGGAGCTAGCGTGGTACTTACGTGGTGCCAAGCTCGGCTCCACGGATCTTGGCACCGAGCTTCGCTTAAGTCCACGACCCTCCCTTCCAGCCTGAGACCTCCTCCATTTCTTACTCTTCCCCCTCGTTTCCTCCCTCTCCCAAATCGCTGAAAGCACTGCAATCGAGCTTTTTCACCTTGAAAATTTGCATTTGATCCGTAGATCTTTAAGAGTAAGGTATCATGACTTCCTCGTTCATTTTCTATGTACTAGTTTTGTTTATATTGTCTATTATAGGACTTTAGCTACCTTCATTAGTTAGGGTTTGAACCAATTAGTAAAATGTGTGACATGCGCACGTAGCATGACAGGGCATGGTAACACAAAGAAGCCTAGGTAATCACTGCAAATCTTTTTTTTTCATTGTGTTCATTGAAACAATAGTCTATATTTATTTTGATTTCGGTTTTGACACCAACATATGGTTCAAATTTGTAATAGGATCTGATATGGAAAAGCCTTTTAGCGTTTGCCACTGCCTATTGGTGTTCCACAGCCGATATGCTACTGTGGTGATCCTAGCAAGGTCTGAGGAAGAGGAGACATATATGCATTGGTATATGAGTTCGACCCTCCCCTACGGACCATCCGCATTGGTGTGTTGGTGAGAATGCGATATATTTTACTACTTAGTTATGTCATTTACAATTTTTGTGTTTTATTAGGTGCCTAAAAGTTGTTTGTTTTGTAGGAGCCTGGTCCAGTTTGTGATTTTGAGCAATGGATTGACACTAAAATTGATGCACAGGACAAGGAGCTCCTTCAGAGCATGAAGGACTAGGAGGAGAAATAAAAGCAGCTGTTGGAGGAGAGACACAAAGGGGAGGCAGCAAAAAAGGAGCACAAAGAAGAGGAGCAAAGCAAGCGTGCTGCCCAGCGTAAGGAGAAGGAGAAGAAGCTGAAGTGTGCTCATCGCGTGAAAGCAGCAATGGAGGAGAATCCCGATGCTTTCAGTAAGTGAAAGTGGCCACGTTGCACTCAGTAGTATGTTAGATTTGGTAGTTGCATGTTTTAGTAATGAACAATGTTGTCATGGCTAAGAATTTTCATGTTGCATACTTATGTGATGTAGCAACGTTAGATTATTGTAATAATTTCACAGGTATGGTAGTAGACTTTTTAACACATGTGAACTAGGCTTTTCAACATCCTGTTGTCAAATCGACTTTCAAGTGGCATCAGATGTAACCTTTTTAGTTCTACCTCATAAGCTTTTCAAATTTGATATTACAGGCTTTCCAGATGCGGTACCATAGCTTGCATTGGATTATTGTAATAATTTGACTGGTATGGTAGGGTTGAGATGGCGGACTAGAGGGGGTGAATAGTCCGTTTCAACAACTAATTGCAGTGGAATAAAACCTATTCGGTTCTAGCGATAATTCAACCCTCTTACTAAGACTCTAAGCACGTTGTAAACGATCCTACCAAGAAATAAAGGTGCAGACCTAGCTTGAGCTTCCTGAAATCGTTCAAGCGTAAGGTCACACAAATCTAAGCACTAGTACTTTAAGCACCGAGGAGCTCCTACCAACTATCAAGAAAAAGCACACTAAGCACCTAAGCTCACTACGTGCTCAATGATAAGGATACATAATCCTAATCAAGGAGCGTAACTCACTTAGCTACACAAACTAAGTGAGACACTACTTCTAAGCTACACAAACTAAGAAGGTGAGTGGCAAGCTGCACAAGCTAACCAAACTCACAAGAGTAACTACAACTACACAAGTAAAGTAATACACAAAGTAAATGACTTGTGTAGAAGGGAGCAAACCACTGCGAAGGATGGGAAGATGCTGACGCGGTGATTTATTTCCTGGAGGTTCACTTGTCGCCACAAGTTACATCCTCCGTTGAGACAAGCTCCAACGTTGCCACCAGTCCTCTTGCTAGTGGTGACCCGCAAGTCACACTCTCCCACGTGGAGTGCTTACCACAGGCTCTTGCACTTGACTCGGCCGGACCACTTGTCACTCTTCGCTTCTCGCTCTACTAGCGATGCTCTTCGCAATCTCCCGCGGAGTAAGCTCCAACCCCTCAAGCTTTCTCCGGAGCCAAGCACAATCTTCTTGCTTGCTTCGATGTAGCCACAAACCACAAGCCGTCTAGGAGGTGACAACCTCCAAGAGTAACAAGCACACCGGCTTGCAACTCGATCACCTAGTGCCACTCGATGCAAACTCTCAATGCAATGTACTAGCGATTGATCACTCACTTCTCGCATGTGAAATCAATGAGCACAAGTGAGTTGGGGAGCACTAAGCCATGCACAAGCAAGGGAAACACATTCCCAAGGTGCAAGACCAGGTGTCACTGCCGGCTCTCGCTCCTATTTATAGCCCTCCAAACTAATAGAGCCGTTACCCCCTTCATTGGGCTTATTGCGCATGCAACGGACGTGCAGTCGTCTGGTGCTCAAAACGCCAAGCAAACTAGCCGTTGTGCAGCACCCGAGATCTCCAGCCCGGTGCACACCCACTGGACGCCGCACGCGTCCGGTGCTCTTTCTCAGCCCGAACAACACTAAACGCACCGAACGCTGCTACAGTAGCAGCCCCATGTCCGGTGTAGCACTATGGATATCATGGTGTCTATCAGATATAACACCAACCTCCTTACCAGGGCCTACAACATGTCTCCAAACAAGATGCAAGAACCATCCCCAACTATGTTCTCCTGCTCCACCAAAGCAAATGCCAAAAGGAACCAATGCATTGTCTGCGTCTCATGAAATGGCTACCAAGAGTGTGCCCATACTTCCCATGAAGAAAAGTACCATCAATGGATAGCACGGGATGACAATGCCTGAAGGCCTGAACACTATGGGAAACACCAGAACGCACGGAAGAATATCTCCCTCCCATCTTTCCATTCATTCGATTTAGGGATGTACTCGTAATGCATGCCTGAATTTTTTTTGCTTTCATTGCATTGAACAATGCAGGCAACCTCTCATAACCCACCTCCCAATCCCCACGTATCATCTTTCATGCCCGTTACTTTGTCCTCCATTCTTTCCCATACTTTATCTCGTATTTGAATATCTCCTATCGACATAATTGACTTCACCTTTAAATTGGGTTGACCCTTCAATGTTAAGTAAAGCCTTCTATCTATGAGGGTAGATGTTAGATGGTGATGCTTTTGTTTCAGATCTTTCTTGGCACAAGTGTGTGGACCTACAATTTTGGTGATCTTGAATTTGTTTCGTTGCCTTCTGTTTGCGAGCACAAACCCTCCAATTGAAACCTTCCTTCTCGCAAACAACTGTGCGCTCCACATATGAATGCCTCACCTTGAATGGTCTTTTACGCTTCACTGAATGTTCCTGTAACCACCTTCTCAAGGTAGGCAAGTTCTTCAAGATCAATCCCTTCTTAATTTCAATGTTGTCCCTGTGCATAGGAGCCTTTAGCAGCTCAACATCTCTTCCTTCTGCATAGGCACCATGAGAATGACTGGGATTGTTTAATTCATGAACTGTAGGGTCACAGTTAGGACACAAACATCTAATGAGATCTTTATCTTGCTCTATCAATTCTTCAACAGGATGGTCATCATCAAAATCTATGGCTTGCGGTCCCATAAGGCTCCTCATCGTCCTCAATCTGAACATCCACACTATTAGAGGCCCTGCATCTATGGTCAGAAGTCTCGAATGGAGGCACTTGAAGACAAGGTACATTATCATTAAGGACTCCTGCATTTTAAGAGGGCGTAAGATTAAAAAAGAGACATGACGCAAATGAAGATCATAAGGTAAAGTGTGACCGGGAGGGACACTTACTAGGATGATCCTGTCTCAAAGGGTAAAGCACTTAAAAAAGAGGTGCTTTGAAGGGCAAGCTATTCTGAATTTCGGTGTAATTGAGGAAGGAACTTTTTTAACAAGATTCACATGATGCCGGCATAAAGCAGCAACTAAAATGCGCCAGTAAGAAAATTCAACAAATGAAGGAAAATACAATAATGAGGCGCGCAGCGAATAAGACTCCTCTTATCTTCAACCAGCCACGTTAGGAGCCGCTACAACCAAACAAAGCCGAAGCTCTCGAAGAAAGAATTGGCATTTTACCGTTGTGCTAATGTTATTAGCTTGGTTTTTCCGGTTTTTGCGGGATGATAAAAGTATTTTGATAGCTCCTAGGGGGGCTGCCACAACATCTGTAGCCCCACATTGAGCAACAACAGGATGTCAATTTCTAACCTCATTCAGGGCTAACTAAGCATCGGCCACCACAACAACATCTTCCTAACGGTTGGGTAAAGGAGGGTCGCAAGGCAACACATTGCCCAATTCTAGATAAAACCCATGAGGAGGTGAATACCTACGAGGGGGTGAATACTGATAAGGGGTGGGATCAATGGACAACTTTCGAACAAAAAAATCCAGACATTGAAACTCATTCTTCATGATTGTTCTGACATACTTCTCCCACTCAGTTTGAGATCCAATTAAGACCACCGCTCAAAAATTTGTCCCAAACTGCCATAGTGCAGTAACCTCTCAATTGAGATGCATCATCCTCATTTGAATAGCAATGAAGGCTCATCACAAGCCCTAGCGAAAAGCCCGCTAAAGGACGGTCTCTCATCGAATATCACTGCCAACTTCTTCTGCCAGTAAAACTAACATTCCCATAAACATCTTCCTCCATGATAAAAGGTGACTACGTTGTCCATCTAGTTCGTATTGGCAACAAGAAAGTTAGTGCTTGTATACAATACAAATGTAACTACCTATATTATATAAATATCCAAAGATTCTAATAAATAACTAAGTTACCTAACTAAATTTTCTAACTAAGTAGCTAACATTGATCCGAACTATATAACCATGTAGCTACCTAACTAGCTAACTTAGTTTGCTACCTAACACCTGATTTTCCAAACCATCTAAATAACTACATGAACTAGCTAATTCAACTAACTACCGAAATTTACTAACTAAATTTACCTAATAACTATAGACTAAATCAACTAACTAACTAGATTTTTGAACTAACTATCTAACTAAATAAAAAGAAAGTACCTACAATGGTGGCGCTGCCTAGCAAGAAGCGAGGAGGCAGTGTTGGAGACGTGTAGCTGGAGAGGTGTAGCTTGCAGCGATGCAGAGGCCAAGGAGGGTGGTGTGGGCAGCCCACAGCGTGGCCCGATGGCCCATTCGCAGGCTGGCCCGCCGGAGAGCGCCACCAGAGCTCGTCGAAGCTGTGGTAGGCGTGGTTGACGTGGATGGTGCTGGCATGAGCGACGTTGACGAACGTCAAGGGAGCCACGACAATGAGGGTGTGTAGCGGCGCAGGGCGCACCGATCACGAGGGCGCGCGGCGGCGGCATGGCACAAGCGAGGAGGCAGGCGAGGCGGCGGCGAGACGGGAGAGAATGAGAGAAAAACACGACTAAGAGGAAGAAGAAAGGAGCGGGTTGTCATGGCCTGAGCTCGGCACCATGGGGCATGGACGAGACGTGTTAATTCGGCGCCATTGGCCATGGCGCCATAGGGTCTAAAGTCGGATTTACGACGCTCATGAGGTCAAACGTAAATAAATTAAAAAAGGTTAAATTGAAAAAATGGTCACATTTTCCTACATTAGATCGATACGGATGTCTAGTGTGAAGGCGAAGACATCAAAGATTCAAAAAAAAAAACCCCACTGAAATACTGGATGGCATCTTCCTCTAAGATGATACTCCATCATGACCAAGAAACATCAAGTGCCGTAGATATACATATAGGTGCTACATCTTCGTCGTAACATCAGAATATACAACATGTGTTTATTTTATGGTCCATTTCGGGACGACAGCTGTATATTTTACATATAATACATTGTCTTTGTCCCATTTGTATTGGAATTTTTCCTGAGTAAATTATGAAAACTTGAGGACCACAACTGCCGTACATATATTAGAGTAAGGGAACTAGTGGTCCTAGACCGCATAAGCATAACATCCAAAGAGAGGAGGGGTGAATTGGATCTCTAAAACTACAGAAAAACATAAACTAAATAGCAGTATGATGTATTCATGTACACCTTAAGTACGCAAGATAAGACAGGCACAATGTATACAAACTTAAATGTTTTAAATAAAGAGCAAGTTAAGAGAGGGAACTTCTAAATAGAAAGTGATTTACCGTGATATCAGTTGCAAGACCTTAACACCTAGCCCACATTGCTCCATCGGGGTATGCTTCTGGTCATCAATCCTTCTCATGATGTTGAGCTCGTTATAAAGGTTTGCACTTTGCACAACCAAGACAGGTGATGACGCAAGCGACTAAGATTTCACCTCAGAATGAATCAGATTCAAATGTTAAAGACAAGGTTCCCATAGAATGCACCACCTTTAAATCCAAGTTAAACTGAAAGGGAAGGCAATCAAATACACTCAAACAATCAGGGCACACTCTTTTTTTTAACAAAAACCGAGGCAAATGACCCCTGGCGGCATTATATTAAAAAAAAAAAGGAGAGCAGGCCCAAAGGTTCCAACAGGAAACAAAAAAACAAGGTTAACCCAGGTTAACCAACCAAAGAAAAAAGAGGAGAGAAGGGGAAAGAAAAGAGAAAAGAGCACAGAGTAAGAGAAAGAACTACAAGCAGAGAGAACTACGAGCTGTCAAGCCACACATGAATAGCAGAGCGTGGAGACTAGGCTTAATTCGTAGAGGTGAAGCGTGGTCTCTTGCTTGAAATTGTTCTTCCAAGAAAGCACACTAGGTACCTTCCCATTGAAAATAACTGTATTCCTTTCATTCCAAATGCATGCACCAAGCAGCCACCATGAAGATCTCCATAAAAAAGGGAAACGGAAAGCAGACTTGGCCAGCATGATCCTGTGATGAATTTGGGCTTCATCATTCCAAGTAATACTCAGAGAGAACCATAGAGTAGCAGCACATGAACAATCAAAGAAAAGGTGTTCCAATGTTTCCTCCACATTGCCTTGACACATGACACAATTGTAATTTTCCAAGAACTTCTTTCTCCTTCTTAGTATGTTTCTGGTGTTTAATCTGTCATTCAGCAGAAGCCAAGCAAAGAATTTTATTCTTGGGACACACTTTACTTCCAAATCCGTATCATGGTGGTTAGGGGGTCTGTTTACACCAAAATCTAGACTGAGTGCAGATAGTCAATGCCACGCAGAGACAGTCAATTTTCGGGAGCAGAGTCTGTTAGACGAAGAGCTGAGAATAGCCGATCGCGTCCTGGATCGATTGATGGGCCGAAGCGAAGATGGCGTGGTTGAAGACAGGAGTCGATTGATGACGTCAGCATGAGTCTTCAGCGCCGGGAAGCAATCACGTTCGGAGTCCGCTTTGAAGAAAAAGATTGGACTCTAAGTTACCTTTAAAATAGAAAAGTTTGTTAGTTTTCATGTCTATTTTGAATTGTAATTCGACTAGGACTCTATCTTATCAAACCCAGGGTATAAATATAAACCCCCGGCTATTGTAATACGTACGTGCACATCAATACAACACACCTTTCGGCTCCGGCCAAAAACCCTACGAGTAGGAGTAAAGTAGATTCTTGCGAATTTCTTTGAACGAGCTGAGTATCATCCGGTGGACGCAAGCTTACTTATAAGTACCGTCATGCCTTGCTAAACTTTGTCTCCTTAATGTCATCTGGTGGACATGAGAGCTTTATAGATCAAGGTCGATTCTTATTTGGTATAAGTTTAGCATCGTCCGGTGGACGCGGGCTTAGATCAAATAAGAGTTAGTTATCGATTCATGCTTGTTTGCTTGCTTAATCTATGTTTAGCGTCATCCGATGGATGAAGGCTTAGATTAAATTGGTTAATGTGCATGGATTAGTTATCGGCTCTAACTAAAAGTGGCATCTTAGTTAGATTCATCAAGTTATCAGTGATGTTTGAGTTTATTTGTTTATTTACATGTATCACTCACCAAATTTGCCCAATCTTGACCTGTTTTTATCGGCTTTATATCTTTAGATCTATTTGTTCAATGAATGAAAATTTTTACAAGTTTATACATTGATAAATAGAATATGCTTGCATTAGCCGATAAGATTCAGATCTTGATTGTGTACGAATTGCATTCAAGTAATAAGATGAATATTGTTTAGATTCGATAACCGATAGATTTAAATCGTAGTTTATATTATGGCTGTCTCGATCAGCTCGATCCCCGCTGTTGTAAACATTGAGTTAAATATACTGGTTTAAAGATCTAAGCAATTACTTGTCTTATAGACTTGTATGTTGCTCGTATTTGCTGAATCGGCTAATTAGCCGATTTCACCCTGTTTTTACATTCGGATATCTTTTGATCAGTTTAGCTTGACACGTGTGCATTAATCATGTTATAACTTGTCTCATGCAAGTCATTACCATCATTGATGCAAGTAAATCGGTTATTTTACGTCATAATGCTTATTTCATGAAAATCGGTTCATATTATTGGGATATTGACTCCCTAGTCGATAGCCTGCAATCATGGCCTGTGAGGCCAGGAAATTTGGAAACTATCTGGACACACCAGTAAGTTCCGCCTTGTGTGACTGATCATATCTTTTCCCTTGTCAATTGCAGGTTAAATTGACTAGCACGCTTGGGAGTCATCGGCACTCTCGGACTGGGCCTGAAGCTAGCTGGATCTGCGAAAGCTCCACTGCTTTCAAGGGTTGTTCCGGCTTCGCTGGTGTGTTGAGCGCGAGGAACCACTTTTTGTGCCAACACACTTTTTGGCACGCCCGGTGGGACAGTTGTCACTCATGGCCAAGAACAAGGGCGCAGCGGACAACACTCCGAAGGATGACGGCGTCATCAGGGTCAAGCGTGAAGAGATCGATCCTGAAGATGCTGTGATCATGGAGTAGCTCATTGAGAAGTTTTCTGATGCCTGCCTACTATCGTTCAGCAAGACCCGTGAGGGTCGAGTGGTGAAGAAAAATCCCTTTCCAAGATGGATCCTGCATGGCCACAGCGACAAAGGGCGAAGAAGAGTTCAAGAATTTTCTTCTTAGCGCCATCTGGTCAGCTTCACATCAGGCAGTCGGACATTATCACAACGTTTGTTCAAAATTCTCCGCCGGGACAGCCAAATCCGCCGCCACAACAGCCGAATCCGCCAAAACCGTCTGTTCAAAATCCCAATATGATGACGGGTTCAGCTTCAAAAGATAGCTGCATCTCCCAAGCTATAACAGAGACTACCCTCCTAAGCAGATTGCTGCTTACATGAATACAACTGGGAACGTGCCGGCCGGGAACATGCCCCCAACAGCTCCAGATTATCACATTGGGCATACTTATCGAGATCTCAAGTCGGCACCACACCTCGGTTATACCCAGTCGCCTCAAGATGAATTGCCGATCAAGATGAGTACAATGCTCAGGGATCAATTCGGCTTGCAGCCTAAGGCAGGAGTCTCGATCAGATATAGACGCCCTTATCCTGAGTGGTTTGATCATGTGGCGCAGCCTTCGAGGTATCGCATGCCAGACTTCACCAAGTTCAGTGGGCAGGATGACGTGTCCACCTTGGAGCACATTAGCTGATACCTGACTCAGCTTGGCGAGGCGTCGTACGAGGACGCTGTTGGTATTAATTAAGTGCAAATATAATATGAAAGATTCCGCAAGCGCACAGAATATCATTGTAGCATTTTACCGGGAGTATTCCAGGTATCGTTATTTATATTTTACCATAGGAAAACAATGGTTAAAGAATCTGATAGCTACCATCATGCATCTACGAACTTAATATACCAACTAGACTACAATAGGGGTAAGTGATAAATGATAGGTGTTATGCTTAAATGACATAGACACACATGAGAATTCTATGATAAAAGAGTAGATAGTTAAAGTGAGAGGACAACGGGAGAGTTCAAGATTCCTAAATACTTCTCTACTACTGGGGTTCTATAATAACTGATTCATGGTAAATAAAGCAATCACACAAAAACATTTCGGAGCAACAATACCTTTCCGATTCTCGAATAGACTGGGAAGGGGTAATCGGGAGAAAGCTGCCAAAAAGCTCTACGAAACACCAACTCCGACGTGGTGGAATACGAAGACCGACAGAGCTGTCACCTCTGGGGCTACCACAACTAATCGTAAGAATTGGGCGTAAACTCAGGTAAACACTAGCATAGACACCATGTCTATACCAATGAATACTACTCTAATCATGCGCTATAACTAGAGCACTCAATACGAGCAAAGATCCCATGCCAAAGTATAACAACTATACTAACCAATCACATAATAAAGCATATAAGTAAATAGAGAAGATAAATATATTAAAGCATAAGTCTTACAAAGATGAGATACAAAGATATACCAGACCCCTCAAGACTTCTCCAGAACCGAAGAGTAGCTCCGCTCCCTAACTCTCAACAAGAACTAATCTACTACATTGTAAAGTCTAGCCCTAATTCTCTAGAGTTGAGAGGTTATCTATTCGAGGGACGCCTCTACAATTCCATAATGGTGCCCTTGATTCGAGGGGTCCTAAGTTCCTTATATGGGGGCACCTGGCCTCCCCTCCACCTTGGGCAAGGGATGTGGTACTAAACCTTTCCACCAAGTGCACATAGGCCTTAATGGGCCAAATTCTGATTTAGGCACAATTAATCCCGCAGCCTTTAATTAATTTCCGCGGCTCAGGTTCTAGAATCTTCCAGTGTTTGTAAAATCCATATCTCTTTATTCCGGACTCCAAAAATAGCAAACCATAGGTCCATTTCGATCGTATCGACGAGCTCTATGCAATGGTTAACTCCAATTCCTCATTTGAGATACTTTTAATTGCTGAAAAATTGAATATCCCTTCATACCCTATAAAACAAGTGAGAACACCAAAACCCGTGGAACTTGTTCGAATCAAACCCTATAACTATGTTATGTATTATTTTATGCCCTTGATTCATGTTTAGTTGATGGGCAAAAATGAGCAATAACTACCATCAATAGACGCTCACAAGGTTTGCTTCTTCTCACTGTCATTGACTGGCCCGGCTTTCAGTTGGTTCACCACTCTGGAGCCGGAGTCGATTCAGAACTGGGCGGATTTGGAGAGCAGGTTCCACAGCTATTTCTTCTCTGGTACTTGGGGAGAAGACTATCAGTCGATCTGACCAGCATGCGCCAGAAGAGCAGCGAGACCGGGTCGGCCTTCATCAAGCGTTTCAGGGAGATGAGGAACATGTCCTATTCATTGAACCTCACGGACAAGCAGCTCGCTCACCTGGTCATCGGTGGATTGCTCCCGCACGTTCAAGAGAAGCCTGGTGGGCACTAACTTTGACAATATCAGCCAGGTGATACAGAGGGTGTCAGCGCTGGAGTTACAAGCCCAAACCTTAAGGAAGGATGCGCAGTACAAGCACACCACGTTCGTCAACAACTCTGATTCGGGAGATGAAGATGAGGACGAGGTTGCTGCTGTCGAGTTGAAGTGGGGCAAGAGGCCCATGGCTGTGCCCAAGAACTGGAGCATAGAAGACCAATACGATTTTGATACAAACAAGCTAGATAAGCTCTTTGACTTGGCTAGTCAGCACTGGGCAGATCACGTTCACTGCAGATTATGTCAAGCCCTCTCCTAAAGAATTAAAAGGGAAACCGTTTTGCCACTACCACGGCCGTGACACACATGACACTAATGGGTGCCGCGCGTTCAGAAGCCAGATCCAGGGAGCTATCTCTCGTGGCCTATTGAAGTTTGATAGTCCTGTCAAAGGGAAGATGAAGATTGACAAATTCCCGTTCCCGAAAGGCTAGAACATGGGCAAGGTGAGAGTCCTGACCTCTGATCAGACAAGGAAGAATGCGTCGGTCGATCCAGTCATACAGATAACAGCTGAAGAGTTGGAGATGATCAAAAAGAGCAGGGAGCAGAGCAGGGACCGACCTGAGAAGGGGGAGTCCATCAAGACCAAGGTGACTTCTCGCAACCTATTGAACAAATGGAGAAGGGAGAGAGAGAAGAATCACCAGAGGTGGCTTGAAGAGGAAGAGTACCAGAGGTGGGCCCATGATGAAGAGGAAGCACGCTACCTGGAAGAGCTAGCCTACCGCCGGGAGGAAGAAAAAGAGCACCGGTATTACCCGTTCTTTCGACACTGCTGGAACGAAGATTTGAAATTGCCGACTATCCGCAACTGCCCGGAGTGCAGTGATTCGTACCGAGAGTACAGGCATTCTCAAACCAACCGCCGGTCTGTGCATGAGAGGCTTGGACGCCCGCAAGACATGCAGGATCGACGTGAAAAAAGGGACGTGCATGATCGGCTCGATGCAGCGTTAGTCGATCGCGAAGAGCCGGCCTGGCAGGAGGGTCAATGGTGCCCTGGTTACTTGATCAGGAGTCAGAGACGCTGTGTGCTGCACCTCAGGAATAGAGAGCTCAAAGCAGAGGGGTGCCCAACGCAGGTCTGGCGCGACAAGCCTTATCAAGATAAGGGGAAAGCGATAGCCGATGCACAGATGGTGTTCGTGCTCCCAGCTGAGTTCAGGGCGTCCAAGGCTAGGAAAAGTTCCATATCTTCTGAGTCTGACGAATTAGAGTCTGAATGGGGCACCGCCAGGTTGATTTTCGCGTAGCAAGCTACTTTCGACAAGCCACCCAAGCACCGGCACCTGAAGGCCCTATACCTCAAGGGATACGTTGATGGGATGCCGATGACCAAGATGCTGGTGGATGGTGGTGCTACAGTCAATCTCATGCCCTACACTACTTTCTGCAAGCTGGGCAAGGGCCCTGATGATTTGACCGAGACCGACATGATGCTCAAGGACTTTAGGGGCAACTCTTCTAACACCCGAGGGGCAATCAATGTCGAGTTGACGGTCGGGAAGAAGACGTTGTTTACCACTTTCTTCGTGATTGACAGCAAGGGCTCGTACAGTTTGTTGCTTGGGCGTGACTGGATCCATGCCAATTGCTGCGTGCCGTCCACAATGCACCAATGTATGATCCAGTGGCATGGCGATGAGGTTGAAGTGGTCCCGACTGATGATTCGGTGAGTGTTGCTACGGCGGACGCCGCCTACTGGGAAGCCGGGGATCACGATTGTTTTTCTGGCAAGACTTGGGACGAAGGCTCCATCAAGGTCAGTGATGAGAGTCAACAGCCGGTCCGAGCAATCGGCTCTGAGTCTTTTTATTAATGGAGAATCCGATCGATGGCACCGACGGCAAGCTTGGACAAGGCTTTACGTCGGCCAATAAACTTGAAGAAGTGGATATTGGACCTGGTGACAGACCAAGGCCAACGTACATTGCCACCAACCTTGACCCTGAATTCAGGCGGGAGTTAATCGATTTATTGAAAGAATACAAGGATTGCTTCGCCTAGGAATATTATGAAATGCCTGGTTTAGACAAATCGATTGTTGAGCACAGGCTGCCTATCAAGCCTGGATTTTGGCCATTCAAGAAACCTCCGTGGCGGTTCAAGTCAGACGCATTACTTAATATCAAGGCTGAGATCGAGAGATTGTTGGAAGCCAAGTTCATTCGAGCTTGCCGATACGCCGAATGGGTATCGAATATTGTCCCTGTATATAAGAAGAATGGCAAATTATGGGTCTGTATTGATTTCAGGGATTTGAACAGGGCTACCCCGATGGACGGTTATCCAATGCCAATAGCCGATATGTTGGTCGATTCGACGGCAGGGCACTAGGTCATCAGCTTCATGGACAGCAATGCTGGTTACAACCAGATTTTCATGGCTAACGAAGATATTCCCAAGACAGCTTTCAAGTGTCCCAGTGCGATCGGTCTGTTCGAGTGGGTTGTAATGACTTTTGGGCTGAAAAATACGGATGCAACTTATCAAAGGGCTATGAATTATATTTTTCATAAGTTGATCGGCAAAATTGTTGATGATGTGGTTTTGAAGTCTAAGAACTACAAAGATCATTTGGCCGATTTGAAGGCTACCCTGGAATGCACGAGAAAGCACAGGCTGAGGATGAATCCTAATAAATGTGCTTTTGGGGTATCGGCTAGTGAGTTTCTGGGTTTTATGGTTCATCGCAAGGGGATGGAGGTTGGCAGCAAGAGCAGGAAAGCCATCGATCAGCTTGTGCCTTCGACCAACAAAAAGGAGTTGCAGTCCTTGCTTGGCAAGATTAATTTCATCAGAAGATTTATTGCCAATATGTCAGAGAAGGTGCTGCCATTCTTACCATTATTGAAGCGTAAAGATAATCAAGAATTCAAATGGGGTGACGTGCAACAAAAGACTTTTGACGAGATCAAAGAATACATGAAGTCACCACCTGTTTTGGTGCCACCTCAGGTAGGGAAGCCTTTCAAGTTGTACGTGACGGCCGAAAGCCATACGATTGGATCAGCCATTTTTCAGGAGTTTGAAGGAAAAGAGAGAGCAGTGTTCTATCTAAGCAGGAGGCTCTTGGATCCTGAAACAAGATACACATCGACTGAAAAGTTGTGCTTGTGTTTGTTTTATTCATGCACCAAGTTGAGGCACTACTTACTGTCAAGCCAAGTGTGTGGTGATGTCTAAGGCAGATGTGATCAAGCATATGTTGTCAATGCCAATCCTAAATGGACGGATCGGCAAATGGATCTTGGCACTCTCTGAGTTTGACTTGAGGTTCGAATCAGTTAAGACAGTCAAAGGGCAGGCAATAGCTGATTTCATCACCCAGCATCACGGGGGCGCTGTCAGTCTGGTCGACGTGGCGCCATGGACTATGTTCTTCGATTGGTCATCTTGCAAATAAGGTGGAGGTGTTGGAGTAGTGCTCATATCACCTCGGGGACAACGTTTCGAGTTTGCTTTCCAAATGGGGCCTACGGTGACAAATAACCAAGCTGAGTATGAGGCGATCTGGAAGGGGTTTCAGCTTCCTGCATGAAGCAAAGGCGATGTAGTTGAGGTTTTCGGAGACTCACAACTAGTCATCAACCAATTGCTCGGCCTATATGAATGTAAAGACGACATACTCAGAGACTATCATGATCAGTGCCAAGCTTTGATCAGGGGATTTATATCAGTTTTGCTTTATCATATTCCCAGAGCTCAAAATCAGGAGGCTAATCGATTGGCGCAGAGCGCCTCGAGGTACACGTCCATGCAGGAAATCTTCAACGCCGAGCAATCAGCTGATGACTGGCGGGCCGAGATAGAAAGTTATCTTGCAGATCCTTCACAGAGAGTCAGTAGAAAGTTGAGATACAAGGCTATCAAGTATGTGTTGCTAGATGGTCAATTGTATTATAAGACTGTTGAAGGGGTGCTGTTGAAATGCCTCGGGGTAGAAGAGTCGGCAAAACTGATGAGTGAGGTTCATGAAGGAGTTTGTGGTGCTCACCAATCGGCTCACAAGATGAAGTGGATCATCCGGAGGACTGGCTATTATTGGCCAACAATGCTCGAAGATTGCTTCAAATATTACAAATGTTGCCAAGAATGACAGAGATTTAGGAATGTGCAGAAATCTCCTGCTTCAGTTATGAATCCTATCATCAAGCCATGGCCGTTCATAGGATGGGGAATCGATCTGATCGGCCAAATCTATCCACCGTCGAGTAAAGGTCACAAGTGGATACTGGTTGCAACTGACTATTTCACCAAGTGGATAGAAGCCGTTACTTTGAAGAATGCAACATCTGGAGATATAATTGAGTTTGTGATCGAATACATCATCAATAGATTTTGTATACCACAGACCATCACGACTGATCAAGGGACAATGTTCACTTCAGATGAGTTTCTGACCTTTGCTGACGACATGGGCATCAAAATTTACAATTCTTCGCCTTATTATGCCCAAGTCAATGGTCAGGCTGAAGCTTCAAATAAAATTCTGATTAAGGTCATCAAGAAGAAGATTGAGCAGAATCCCAGAAGGTGGTATTTGACCCTGAGTGAGGCTCTGTGGGTGTACCAGATGGCTCAACATGGATCGACTAAAGCTACACCATATGAACTAGTCTACGGACAGTCTGCTGTCCTACCGTGGGAGATTCAGTCGGAGACGCGGTGCGTAACAGTTGCAGAATAAGCTTACAGCCGGTGAATATAAATAAATCATGATGGATAGCCTTGAAGATTTGCATTGTCATCGACTCAAAGCTTTGGAATGTATTGAAGCAAACAAGATGCGGGTAGCCAAGTATTACAACACCAAGGTGAGAGGCAAGAGCTTTGTCGAATCGGAGCTGGTATGGAAAGTCATCCTGCCTATCAGGTACTAAAGATAGCTGATTCGGCAAATGATCGCCAAACTGGCAAGGCCCGTATCGAGTTGTGGAATGTGCGCCGGCAATGCCTATATCCTTGAAGATTTAGAAGTGAGAAGATTTGCTAGGGCGATCATTGGGAAGTATCTGAAGAAGTATTATCTTAGCATCCTAGTCGGGGGTTGACAGCCGATTCATTAAGATCTGGCTTTTGATAGCCGATTCTGCGCAGAGGATCGCCTTCAGGATAAAAATAAAATGTAATAGCCGATTTCGTTTTGACGAATCACCTTCAGCACAAAAAATTGTAACGCCCTCGATGGGGTGTAATAGCCGATGTGATAAGCATCGCCTTTAGAGCAAAAATAAAAAAACAGAGGAGTGAAAGACCGAAGTTTTGATTACTGATCACTAGTTATATTTACATGAAGCCCTATTATATTCTAATTTGGATTGTTGGTGGCTCCGTTAAGGATCTCTTCAGCGTCGGTGACAATGATGACGCCTTTAGCGTGTGGGAAGAAGGCCTCTACTTGGGCATGGGCCTGTGCCATGTCCTCCCCCTCTAGGAACCCTGGCTCGATGGCCTCGAGGGCTATGCCGGAGCAGGAGCCGCGCAGCTACAAGGGCCCCGGTGGCGCCATGGTGGACGCCGGTCATGGCCACCAGGCGGACCTGATGGTGGACGTCCTGGAGCCTCGCCACCAGTGTCTCGCCGCGAGCGTTGACGACATTGGCGGCGTTCTCGGCGGCCACGCGCAACTCTTGCAGCTGCGCAGTCAAGGCTGCAAGAAAACAGAAGGATCAGCACAAGAATTTTCAGTCGACACACGAAGAGGCTATTCCAAGGAATATAGCTACCACCGACACGTCTGACTCGGTGAGATGGGCCTGCATGGTGGCCACCTCGGTCTCGGCGACAATGAGCGCAGCGGCTTGGGCTTCGTTGACGCCATGCAGCCGGCCATTCTCCTTCGTAGCCTCTAGGGTAAAGGTAACGGTACTCCACCATCTGGTGGTGGAAGCGGCGGCCGTCGTCGACAGTGTCGGAGTTGGCCGAGCCTGAGGAAGACCCTGAGCTGGACCCCTCCCCAGGGGCTGGCACTGGAAGCCGGATCCTGTTGGAGGATCGGCTGAGGCGCGGTGCGGTGCACTCGGGAGGCCTCACCTATCGGCACACCCGATGGCAGATGAAAGTCACGCTGTTGGCTGGAAAGAATAGCAGAGAAACAGGTGTATCGGATTTGAAAGCCGGGATCTAACGCCATAAATCTGGGTCGGCTTACCTGCTGTAGACGGCTAGCTGACGATTCGTCGCCCAGCGCGTCGGCACGCGAGATGAACCCGCGGCTTCACCTGCTGCAGGGGTGGCTCCGGCGGACGCAGGGGCAGCGCCGCCCGACGCAGGAGCGGCTCGAGGAGGTCCGGTGGTGGTTCCAGAGGGCCCGATGCCGATGGTTGGAGAATTACTGCAAGGATGATGGCAATCAGTTCAGAATTTGATTAGATGCGCCAGGATGAACAGTAATCTTACCTCAAGATCGTCTCCAACAGGTTGGCCTGTGACCTTAGGGAGCGGATTCGACAGGAGGAGTTCATCGGTCTCGGCTGGGTCGGAAGCCGGGCGCTTGCCGCGATCTCCATTGCCAGGCCATTGGTTTGGATCGGGAGACGGATGAACTAGGTTTGAGATGAAGAGGCGAGAAAGAAAGCTGGGCAAAACGAAAACTGATAGAGCGTGCGGTTGCTTGCTCAGGCCTGAGGACTATTTATGAGACGGAAGCGTCGAGACAGGTTCCCTCGGAAGATGGGACGGCGCGGCGGATTTTATGCTGGAGTTAACCCATGTTTCTTGAATCCGAAACAGACGCGGCGCGTGGGAAGCGAAACGTCTCGATCGGCTATTTGGGGTCGATTACTCAGAATCGGTTGGTGAATCGATTTTCTCCTGGATCGGTATTGAAAAAATCTGGCTGTTTAGCCGATATAGAGGCAGACAAACAAAAGTGCCGATTCAGCCGGTTTGAATGAGATCGGTTAACAATACTTACTGCTAATTCAGAATTGAAGCTTTGGTCCAGAGCCTTGCACTTGTCGTGGATCCTTTGGCGGAAGAGATGGGCATGCCATTGTTGCCAGCAATTGTCAAAAGTTTCATGGGCCATTGAAATTTGACTCCATTTGTCCACTGAGTAGCGTGATAGCTCTGTCCCCAGTCTGAAAACCCTGTCAGCCTCCAGCATTCATTGATTTCATCTCTAAGCTTCAGAAGATGTGAAAATGGAAGCTTAGGGGGCAGTTCCCCGAAGCCTAGTTGCCTTGCTGCCACATTTGGGTGGTAAAGATCATAAGAAGGGTGGCTGGGCTCATTGCTGCTGGTACCATGAAGATGTTTAAAGTCAACCGGTAGTATGCAAGGCTTTATGACAACGTTAAAAATCTCAAATGCTACATCATCTGAGCATCATGTGTTGTACTTGAAGCTGTAGGGCATTGGGAATTCTTCATCTTCTTCATAAGGGAACCAGTTCAAGGTTTCTGGTCGCAGGCCTCTTGTAAAATGCTTCAAGCAAGTAGCCTCGGCCAGCATTAATGGTTATGGCTGAGGCAGCCTCACCAAAGTTCTGGCAACTTCTGGTAATCTTAGTCTTGATCTTTGCATAATTGATGGAAGGGTAGCTGAGATTGTTGAGATTTGGCTTGACCATTTTGTGCAAATAGAGATTAAGCCATAGCTAAATTAGCCACCAAGGGCCTGTTGTGCACTGAACTTCCACACCTGTTAGCAGAAAGCCAGATATTTGATTCATCAGCCTATAGGCTGCTCGTAGCAAAATTTTCCCTAACTGGGATTGAGTTTCCACGAGCCAGTTGCTTCTGTAAGAGCTTTGAGGGAGTAAGCTGGTCCAAGGGAGGCATCCACAGAAGATAAATCTCTCTAGCTGGTCCAAGGCTATATATTTTTTTCACTAATGCTGGGAGTTGTCAGGTGATGGGCTTAGATATAGCCATTCCAGCCTTTGTACTCATTGAGCTTGTTTTTCACCGGTGGAGAGGAGATTTCAGACCAGTAACCTGAAGGCCGGTGAGCATGTGAATGTCTCCCAGAGTGATGGTCATCGGCCCATCCCCAAAGACGAAGGCATTTAAGGAATTTGACCAAAAGTAGCTTGCAGCAATCAGGAGGGGTTCGTTCTTCTTCATCTGGCAGAGCGAAAGATCAAGCCATTGGCTCAGATTGTATAGCTCCCAGTCTGCCCTTTTCTTCTCTGAGACCCACCGGAACCAGTTTCTCCATCTAGTAGGCATATTGCGCCAGTTCCGGAAGGATTTCTTGGTCCATGAAGATGCATCTACCAGAGAGGCTCTAAAGGGAATTTGGTTAGTTTCCTGGTTGATGAACTCTGCAGGGTTCGAATCGCCCATTGGGCCTAAGAAAAAGGCGGTTGAGGCGTCCTTCAGTGAAATCAAGATCTCGTTCTTCAGATCCTGAGGATAATGAGCGGAATATGACCAATCGGGCTAAGATTCCTGAATGGAAAACAGATTGGCGGAATTCGTACCTCGGGGATTTCGGAAGGAGTCGCCATTGCTCGCAGAGTCTGGAGGAGGCGAATCGGAGCCGAAGGCACAGTGGTGTTTCTTGTTAGGGTTTCGGTTCGATTGTGGAGCTCTGGAGTGCTGAGCGGGAGACTGCGGTTTTGGCTGTGATTCGAGGATTGATTGGGGCTCAGCACTAATTTTGGAATAAAATCCAGTTTATCCCAAAATTGGGGGCATGTGTTTACACCAAAATCTAGACTGAGTGCAGATAGCTGATGCCACGCAGAGATAGTCGATTTTCGGGAGCAGAGTCTGTTAGACGAAGAGCTGAGAACAGCCAATCGGGTCCTGGATCGATTGATGGGCTGAAGCGAAGACGGCGTGGTTGAAGACTAGGAGTTGATTGATGACGTTAGCATGAGTCTTTAGCGCCGGGAAGCGATCACAGTTCGGAGTCCATTTTGAAAGGGGAAGATTGGACTCCAAGTTACTTTTAAAATAGGAAAGTTTGTTAGTTTCCATGTCTATTTTAAATTGTAATTCGACTAGAACTCTATCTTGTCAAGCCCATGGTATAAATATAAACTCCCGGCCATTGTAATATGTACGTACACATTAATACAACACACCTTTCGGTTCCGGCCAAAAACCCTAGGGGTAGGAGTAAAGTATATTCTGGCGAGTTTCTTCGAACGGGCTGAGTGTCATCCGGTGGACGCAAGCTTGCTTGTAAGTACCGTCATGCCTTGCTAAGCTTTGTCTCCTCAATGTCATCCGGTGGATATGAGAGCTTTGTAGATCAAGGTCGATTCTTATTTGGTATAAGTTTTGCGTCATCCGGTGGACGCAGGCTTAGATCAAATAAGGGTTAGTTATCGATTCATGCTTGTTTGCTTGCTTAATCTATGTTTAGCGTCATCCAGTGGACGAAGGCTTAGATTAAATTAGTTAATGTGCATGGATTAGTTATCGGCTCTAACTAAAAGTGGCATCTTAGTTAGATTCATCAAGTTATCGGTGATGTTTGAGTTTATTTGTTTATTTACATGTATCACTCACCAAATTTGCCCAATCTTGATTTGTTTTTATCGGCTTTATATCTGTAGATCTATTTGTTCAATGAATGAAAATTGTTACAAGTTTATACATTGATAAATAGAATATGCTTGCATTAGCCGATAAGATTCAGATCTTGATTGTGTACGAGTTGCATTCAAGTAATAAGATGAATATTGTTTAGATTCGATAACCGATAGATTTAAATCGTAGTTTACATCATGGCTGTCTCGATCCGCTCGATCCCCACGTTGTAAACATTGAGTTAAATATACTGGTTTAAAGATCTAACCATTACTTGTCTTATAGGCTTGTATGTCGCTCGTATTTGCTGAATCGGCTAATTAGCCGATTTCACCCTGTCCTTACATTCGAATATCTTTTGATCAGATTAGCTTGACATGTGTGCATTAATTATGTTATAACTCATGCAAGTCATTACCATCATTGATGCAAGTAAATCGGTTGTTTTACGTCATAATGCTTATTTCATGAAAATCGGTTCATATCATTTGGATATCGACTTCCTAGCCGATAGCCTGCAAACATGGCCTATAAGGCCGGAAATTTGGAACTATCTGGACACACCAGTAAGTTCCGCCTTGTGTTACTGATCATATCTTTTCTCCTGTCAATTGCAGGATCAAATTGACTGGCACGCTTGGGAGTCATCGGTACTCTCGGACTGGGCCTGAAGCTAGCTGGATCTGCGAAAACTCCACTGCTTTCAAGGGTCGTTCCGGCTTCGCTGATGTGTTGAGCGCGAGGAACCACTTTTTGTGCCAATAGGGTCGAATGGACTTAAAATGATGCTGATAATATTTGCTAACAGAATATATCCTTATTCCCTTGATCAATCATTGCTTAGCTCATCAGGGCACACTCTTTTCTATACAAACAAATAAAATGTTCCTGATAATCACGTACTTCTTCCTTCCTTTAAATTATAAGACGTTTTGGCTTTTCTAAGTTTATAACTTTTACTATTTATCTTGATATATGTTTATTCTTGTTTCACTTTTGGGAATAAAATTTGCACCTATACTAACGCCCTAATTTGCAGTGTTTTGTTGCTCTGTCTTTTCTCTTCATGATGCTTTGATGATTTTGTTTATCTCAGTTAATGATTAATTCAATAACTGCACAATTAGGAGTAAAATGCCGAAACCTTGCTTGTTTTATCTCATAACTAGGGCAGTATACTTAATACTATTTTATTCTGACAACCTTAATAGGAGATAAAATGTCAACCTATAACAGTATAATATTCGCTTGATCGCAAAATCATTTTTTTCCCATACTTTTTCAAAAAAAAATTAATATTCGTGTTCACCTAATTGAAAAACTCAATAATTTACTCATCTTTGACGTCAAGGCTGAATAATTGTGTGAACTCCACCCAATTAATATGAGGCAATCAAATTCAATCACGCAATTATATTTAAAAGATGCTGGCCTAACCACGGAAATTAAAAGCAACACCTTTTTACCAGCTTCATGTATACACACAAAGCTCGTCAAGATAAAATCATCTCTCGTACTTTGAGGCGATGGGTTATTCAACAGCCAGATATTAAATAATGTGTCGCTAGACATATGTTCTACTTGGTTAACGTTTTATGTTTCAAATATTATCTTTTTAGAAGGGTTTGCCAAATCTCATCCTCATTTATGAGCTTAAAGAGCCACTTGTTTAGGAGGCCTCCTAAATAAGTGGCTCTTTAAGCTCATAAATGAGACTCCTAAACAAGTGGCTCTTTAAGCTCATAAATGAGGATGGGATTTGGCAAACCCAAGTAGAACATATGCCTACGACAAATGAGGTTAAAGTATTTCCAACCTAGAACGGTTTCTTTAGTACCTGACGTGGTACCTCAAAGAATGATAACATAAAAATTATTAAATTACTCAGCACATAATTGATGAGAATTAATCTGTCCCCAACAAAAAGCATCTTTCCTTTCCAACAACTAGGTTTCTTTTGGAATCTCTCTTCAACCTCTTTCCATAGTGCGCAGTTTCCTATGATGCATTGGTATCCTAAATAAC
The DNA here is from genome assembly GCA_038502445.1 of Eremochloa ophiuroides. Classification (NCBI taxonomy): domain Eukaryota; kingdom Viridiplantae; phylum Streptophyta; class Magnoliopsida; order Poales; family Poaceae; genus Eremochloa; species Eremochloa ophiuroides. The sequence goes on from JAHLJS010000003.1 coordinate 97,471,021, forward strand.
AGAAAGGGAAAGCACCCACATGATATCAAAAAAAAAAAAATCTGAGATTACACATTTTCCAGATCTCTGGCGTCTCCATAGCAGAATAATTGGCTCTTATGAAAATTGATTTTTAGGCCAGATAATTGCTCAAATGCACACAATAAGAGCTTCAAATGCATAGCCTGCTCAATGTTATTTTCCACAAAAAGAATCGTGTCATTTGCATATTGCAGAATAGAAAGGTCATCATCTACCAAATGTGGTACAACACCAGCGAATTGGCCCCACTCTTTAGCTCTCTCTATCAAAGTAGGTAGCGTGTCGACAGCTATGTTAAACAATATTGGAGAGAGGGGATCCTCTGTCTTGCACCCTTTCTTGAATGGAAAAAATGTTCAATGTCATCATTGACTTTAACGGCAACGAAGCCTTTAATGATTACTTGATTTATCCAATTGCACCACTTCATTGAGAAGTCTTTCATTCGCATCACCTGCTGAATGAAATGTCATTTAACCTTATGATAAGCTTTTTCAAAGACTAATTTGAGAATTACTCCACTTTTCTTTCTCCTGTGCATCTCATGAATAGCTTCATGCAACACCACAACTCTATCCAAGATATACGTTTCTGGGATGAAAGTTGATTGTGAAGGCTTTAACAACTTGTTCGCTATCATCGCAATTCTATTTGTAAGAATCTTTGTGAAAATCTTGAAACTTACATTTAGAAGGTATATGGGTTTGTATTGTTGTACCATGACTGCTTCAATCCTCTTTGGAAGAAGAGTTATTACTCCAAAATTTAGCCTATGAATCGGTAAATTTTTCCACATGGAATTCGTTAAAAAGCAGTAACATGTCTGTTTTGATAGTTTCTGAAAAAAATGGATAGAATTCAGCTGGAAAACCATTAGGACCTGGGGCTTTATTTAATTTCATTTGAAAATAGCTTCTTTTATTACTTTCTAAAAAAATACATATGCTTAAAATAAAAAATGATCTAAAAAATATGAATTATATTTATTTTAGGAACGGAGGGAGAGAGAGATCTATTTTAGGCATGGAGCAGATTTGACAGGAAGAAGGAAAGTAGTCGAATAGCATTAGAAATGCTCCCTTGGACCAATGGTGATGAGTTTTTGAAAAGTCCAACGGTGACGAGTTAAAGGGGGCTTATTACAGCACTGACTGAGCACTGACTGAGGCCGACGTGCCGCAAGAACGCAGTTCGATGCCACAAGCACAAGCACAAGCACAAGCGATGGGCAGGCAAACCGACGGCCGAAACGTCATGGCGAGGACGATGCCCCTGCACCCCCCCCCCCCCCCCCCCCCCCCGCGCCGTCCTTGGAGCAGTGGCGGCGGCTCGGGGGGATGGACATGGATCAATGGATGGATGCTGTTGCTGTTACGTCCTCCCGCAGCTGATCTCAGACTGATTAGCACGCCATCCACTGCATATGCCCCCAAAGCACTGCACTGCTCTAATCTCCCGCTGATTCTGCTGCTTGATCCAGTCAGCGTACTCCGTGCTTAATAAATAATTAATCTTGGAGCGCCTCCTCCTCCTCACCCCTTCAAGCGGAAGCTCAGCTCATTAGCTGCCTTTATTAAGCAACCCCCGTCCCATCAGCTGGCAGGCCATCAGCCATCACCCACACCCAACCCTCTCAGTTCTTCCTCCTCTCCTCCTCCTGCTCCAAGTACGGCCGCCGCCGCTCACCGGATCCAAGAAGAACGGCCGATGGATCCATGTTCAGATTATGTTATGTGTGTGTTTATTAGAGTAGTACTCGTACTACTACACGTTTATTAGATTAGTTACAGAAATAGCAGCGGTCGATTAGGCCCTGAAGAGATTGACAGAAGAGAGCGAGCACCCGGCGCGGCGGCCGGCATGGAGCGCATGCCGTCCCCGCCGCGTGCTCGCTTCTCTTTCTGTCAGCCTCTCTCTCGTGCTGCTGGGCCGACGCGTGCCTTCGCTCTGATCTGCTGGTGGCTAGTGGTGCTAGTGGGGCGGCAGACGCTGCGACGGCACCACCGATACTGGAAGCGAATTGAAGGGAAGGGGGGAGAGAGAGAGAGTGGCACGGACGCGCGGGAGAGGTGGAAACAACTGTGCCACGCTGCCACTGCGCAGAGCAGATGGACGACACACATGCTGGGACGACGGCTTTTGCAGGCACCAAGGACATGTCACTTCATTATCTTCTGGAGAAACGCAGATTTCCATTATTTTTTGCTCTCTCAAATTGATTCCTTTCAGTCAGGCTGTCGGGGGGCTACTAACGAGGAAGAGGATGAGGCCGGGCATGGAGACTTGAGAGGAGAGGAGCAACAGCAGCCGCCAAAGCCAAAGCCAAGAGTGGTAGTACTAGTACTAGTACTTCATTCTTGAGGTAGGTTTCGAGTACACTGAAAAAACCACTTCCCAGGAAGGAGCGAGCGAGGTAGGTTTTGTGGTACACTGAAAAATGATTGGTACAGTACTAGTTTTAGCATTTGCCATTTATCTTGTTGCTTGCATGCTCCCGATGCAAAGATTTTTCTTCTCCGGTCTTGCTGCCTCACCTTGGGAGCTGAATCAGGACATGCTAACAGTACACTGCGGCACTGTAAGGATTTAACAGAACAAAGACTGCATCATTTCTCACACACACTCTCTCCTCTCACCTTTCTTTCTCATGGTGCAGCTCATCTTTGGACACTGTAGCCATTATTCTAGTTCGCGCTGTTTCTGCTCTTACTTGCTCGAGTTCTTGCTAGCTAGGTCCTCCTGCGGCCATGTCGAACCAGGTGGCTGCTGCCGGTGCTAACAAGCTCCTGTTGGGGTCAGAAATGGAGCGTGGAGGGCACCATGTGATGACCCAAATTTGGCAAAGACCGTGGACTCGCCTTGATTTTGCCAGATCTGGTTTGCATCTAAGGTAGGACTGACTACTGAGTACCTTCTTGTCTGTCACAAGTCACCTTCTTGGTCTTTTCATTCATGGTTTTTGCTGGCCTCCCTTCTACATGAATTTTCGTCTCCGCTCTCTACTACTCATAGCATATCCTCGCCTCTCTTCCTCGACCTCTCAGATACACGTACGCAGGGTAGAAAGAACGCTGCTAGCCGCTTCTTACTGACGAAGAGGATTGTTGGTAAGGTTCACTGCCCTTTTGTTTCATGGCTTCACTGTGACCTACCATTTCCCAACGCATTCTCTTGTGGCCCATGGCTATTCTCCTATTCTTCAATCATGAGTCACTCTTGTGCTGTTGCTGCTTCCATCGTCGTCTTCTTCTTTTCCAGGATATGGATATGAGCATCATGATTTAATGGGGAGCATCATTTGCAAATTTTACTTGACCAAGGTATGTATGGCTGTATGCACCTACCCTTTTCTTTTCTACTAGTTAACTGAGCTCTAATTCTATCTCTGAGGATATATAAAGTTCTATGTGGTTCAATATAAATTAATAGATTGCATTGTAGCCTGTTACAGTGGTTGCATGTGTTTAATTGAATTTGTATGGACGGAGTTATGTTGGAGCTTTGGATGTTGATTTGTTGCAATATTTCGTTATTTAAAAGTTCACAGTGTTACTCAAAAAAAGGCTGGAAATTAAGTTATTTGACTGCAAAAAGACCATTTCATGAGATAAGCCCATTTGTTAGCATCTGTCATTGATTGCACAGAATAGATTGTCTGCTTTCAATTACTGTCGTGTGAGGCTTCCTCTTTCGTTAAAATGAGGTGTGGATTTGTAGAATTTACAGTTTGATTGGTCTTATTTTCGCTAACCACCGTGTCTTAAGAAATGGAGATAAAATTTGCAACAACTTCTCCGTGCTAGCTAGTGGAGCACCGTTTGTGTCATTAATGCTGCTCGTTTGACATGCATGTATCTGCAAACCAGCAACATATGATGACCAATACAACTGTATATATAAAGTTGCTTGCAGTTGCATATTCGGATATACTTGTATATAAAATTTGCCTCTTTTTTAATTTCACGAGTAGAAACTTGTTCATCTTGGTTTTATTGCTGTTGTGTAACGTGTAAGCCTACTGACTGAACTGCACTAGCCCAAATACATATACAGTTGGAAACGAATCATAATCCAAAATATTGTATTATATTTGTGATATGCGGTATATATATGCCCAAACACATTATATTGCTGCTTCACTCGATGTCTTGACCCAACTTTATTAGCCCAATTATTAAGTTAGTTTATGGCTGTGCTGTAGCACAGTCAGTCTTCTATAGCTCTGTTGCATAGTCCAATTTAAAATTCACTTTGTGGCAAAACTGACGACTATAATTAATGTAGCTGGGCTGTTTCTTACTCCCCCGTCCCTAGAAAAGTGTCGTTTTCGCTTCCCGAGAAATATCTTTAATTAAATTTATATTAAAAATATAAATATTTATAATATATAATTAGTATGATTGGATAGATCTTTGAGTCTAGTTTTTTAACAAATTTATTTGGGGATATAAATGTTGCACATATTTTCTATAAATCTAGTCAAACTACCGACACAAACACCCAAAACGTCGTTTTTTAGGGACGGAGGGAGTACTACAAACTGATTATTGTGGTAGGTCATTGTTGCATTGTCTCTTGGTTCGACCACCAGATACGGAGCCAAATGTTATCGTTTATTAAATGTACCCAAAATACTGCCGACTTGTCTAGTATAAATCTGCCACTCAGGTGCAGTCCGTTTCAAACCGCTCAAAAATTGCGGCCACACCATAATATCTTTGAATGGTCTTGTAAGACACTAGTGGTACCAAGGTGTTGACAAACACCAAGAGTGCCTATTTGGATCACTCACTAATCCAAGTCTTAAGATCATCACCTTGCAAGATGAGAATTAGTTCTACAGTAGCACTAATCAACTTCTACTGTTTCAGTAGTTGTCTTGGGCTTCATTTGTCTTAAACTTGGGTGACAAGAGTTCTCAAATATATATAGCAAAATTCACATTATTGGCCCCATTAACCTTTAAATTGATTAGATATGGGCACATATATAGTCTTAAAAATACTAGTCATTGGGGGAATAAATTTTGGGCACCATATCATTGGTGCATCCCATCAGAATATGGGTGACACCCTTCTATATATGGTCACAAATTTGATCGCCAGGGCTCATCAAAGCTTCATCAGGTGACCCACAATTTGATTTGATGGTCTTCAGCTTTCCCTCAATCTATAAACATGCTTGATATTGGCGGATTTTATGCCTAACATAGAAAATCCACAAGTGCGCACAGGCGGCGAAAACCGGCCCTCACACCCAAGAATGTTTCATGGCATCCCAAAGTATATTGGTAGTTGAATGACTTCGCAAGGGGGATAATTGGGAGAGAAGATATCTATGGGCTGCAACGATCCTCACATAGGCTTCATGACCTAACTCCTAACTTAGATAACTTAAGGTAGCCATTTATTTCTACTCATTTTCGGGCATAACTTCTATAGAGGGATGAGAAGGTGAGGAAAGCAAATATGCCATCTTACAACAATGAAGTAGTCATAACTTTGATTTTTTTTCTATACACTGCTTCTATACTCAACTTACTGCTCTAACTTGATGTGATGAGCAAGAGCACAAAAATTATACAAGGTGATGAATGTAGCTTTATCTAGTGCAGTTATTATTTTTTATTTTTTAAAAAATAATGAATTAAATAAGAGATAGAGAGAAAGTGTTTACATATCAGGGAACTGTTTATATGTGCTCCTAGGCATTGCCTAGCTAGGCTTAGGGTTAGGGTTGTTGTCTACTCCGGTGGAGCTTCATCCCCAAGACACAACTTATAAGGGGCCCAACATCTTTGGCTCATCCTTGGGACTTCTTTCTCCCTCACTCCCTAAACTACTATATACGTGGACAATGTGGTACTTATTTAGTCCTCCTATTTTCTTCAGCTCCCCCAAATGGTGAAATGGTGCTTATTTTATTGGGGCTTAAGGTGATGCCTGGCTTGTCATGTATAGGCTAGCTTGTGATGCCTCTAGCTAGCCAATCGGACAAGTACGTAGCACTAACCACTATTGGCTAGATAGGTGGACAGTCACTCATGGATTTGGTGCAGATGGAGATGATATGCAATGTGGACACTCCAAATTTTTTCTTCATGTCGATTGCTATGGCAGTTAATCGGCTAGTGTGGTAGCAAGTGATCATCATTGGTTGCGATATGTTTAGTTGTATTGTAATATCTATGCAAAAGAAGTAGATGAATACAATTTACTGAGCACACATTCCACTTCTAGCTTTTTTCTAAGAGTATTCCTAGGTTTATGAAAAGCAAATCTATTTTCTAGGTTCTAAGTTTTACTATTGGTAAAAGCAAAGGTCAAGTTATATGTTTTTCCTAGTATGAGTGAAAAGAAGGGGAAACAAATGTAGGATGGGAATAATCTAGAGTTTCTACCAAGGATAAAATCAATTTCCTAAACTAGCTAAAAGTTCATCGAGATCAACTCATATTTTGTAAATAAGAATTAGTGAACTTTGAGCATGGTCCCTTGGCTCTCATTCATGCTCTCTCTTTCACTTACAAAAAAGATTGAGATGTCGCCTATAAGGGGGGTTGAACACAAGTTTCTGAAAAAATAAAACTCGAAGCAAATATGAAGACCCGAATTTCTAGTCATCCTCAGAATTTTCGGACCGGTCATAAATTGTCAACATGAAATTTTGAATCAACAAAAAGTATGTATATTTAATCAATTCTACTTGTCATCAAGGGTTTCTAGACAAGTAGTGAGTTGATTCCTCCCAAAACCTACAACCACAAACACAAGAACAAGTCTATCAATGGCGATTTGCCAAAAAGTAAATCTTGGACAACAAGAACACAAGACCAAGCAAGGATACACTCGATTTATTTAAAATATGGATTCACCTCTACGAATCCTACATCTCTATTGAGGAGCTCCAAAAGGGAGCATATTTCTTTCAGCCACTTTCCTCACTTTACTAACTTGGTCCTTTCCATTGTGAAGGCGAGATCTCGTAGTTCACCACAATGACGTGAGCTCACCGGACAACTCCTTCGGCATATAGGTGCTTTGACTTCCAAGCGTAACAAATGCTTGACAAGATTCATAAGTTCTCAAGGGTGAGATTGCTCTCTCTTGCTCTTGCTCACCCAATCTCTCAACTCAACTATCTAGATCTCACAAATCAATCAATCCTCACAAAGAGGGAGAGAGGAGAGCTTCTTGCCTCTATATGCATGGATGTGTTCTTCGTTGTTTCTCATGGCTCCATTGAGTGAGGGGGGAGAAAGGGTATGAACAACTAACTTCCAAAAGCTAGCCGTTATGCCCAAAGTCTATATATGTCTAGTAATTCTAGTCCTTTTGACCCAGGGAAATTTAAACAAATCTGACAGTGAAAACACGGAAGATACAAGATTGGGCTATAAGGATGGGGCCCATGCAGCCCTAGACACCAAACAACGGCCTAGGTAGCGAGCAAGAGCGTTGGTGCTACTGAGTCAATCACCGCTACAGCTGTTGCACAGCTCAGCCTCCACCTTCATGTCAATTGGCGCCACCAAGGGCAAAGACACACTACTTAGGAGGTGCAAATGTACCCTCAAAAATGGAAAAATAGTGAGTTTGATTGAAATGTCACCACATATGTACCCCTATGCACCCACAAGACAAATGCACCCTCCTGCTCTATGTTTGCCACTAGGCACCACCAACAAGCGCTATGACAGTGATGTCCGACAACTTCATGCCCCCGTGAGTTTTGTCTTCCTTAACCATTTTGTGCTGTTGTTTTGGTTCTGGTGCAACAGCTACCAGCAGGTTGATTTCATGCTGCTGTTTTGGTCCTGGTGCAACAGCTACCAACAGGTTGATTTCATGTTGTTGCAAATGTAAATTTTGTTAGTTATTGCTTTGGTAGAACATACATTTCCAACTCAAGTTCTATGTATTCTACACAAGGTTCAAAAAAACACTAGACGCTAGGTAAACGCTAGCCTCTTGAAAAGAGTAAACGTGGAGTAAACGTAGATTAAACATGGTTAAACGTTTTTGTTTTTTCTTAATTTTGGTGATGCTGAGCATAAGGGACAAAGTAGTGCAAGTTATGGACATAAAACAACACTAGCATGGCCAATCTAATTCAATCTAAATCACTAGGATGGAGTAAAGGAGAAATCCATCAACATGAAAACATCATATAGTGATTAACACTAAAGAGGCACCACACACCTGAATTAACATATGAACATGGGGAGGGATTGAAGGACCACCTAGATTGGAGCTATGTCGAGGATGGATGTAGGGGTACACTGGTGCAGGGCTTTGTCGGTGACAATGTGAGGGGCCAAAGTGCATGAGAATATCGCGGCCTGCACCAACTGCTCCTACACGCTGCCTACACGCCACCGCGCGTAGACGCAGCTTCTAGGTATGCCCAAAGTTTAATTGGGAGTCTAGGCCCTAAACGAGACGCTGAGCCTCTGTTTAGAGTTTAATCGAGATTAAACGAGGTTTAAACGCGTTTTTTCGAACCTTGATTCTACATGAAAAAAATAGGGAAACGAACATTTGCAAATTCTAACTCAAGTTCTGTGTATTCTCACACCATTCAATTGTGCAGTGACACGTACAATTATTCTTGCATTAAAGACTAGGAAATTTAGTTTGTCAATACGAACAATTATTCTCTCTTCCCCCTTTAGGCCCATGAAAACGTCCATTATTATATGTGGTCTGTAAAAGTACTATTATTAAATTTATGCTAGTAAGAAATGCTCTGATCTGATCCCTGCTCTGATAACCATCTGAAAAAATGACAGGTGGGGGCTTTCTTGAAGCAAATACAAAAGCAGTTTTATTCAGTTAGAAACCGTGGAATTTTTTCTCTAAAAAGGTTTGTTGTGACATAAGCTTGAGAGAAGTTCACTTTCAACGATATGTTGTGCTTCAAAAAGGTATAGTGATCAAATCTAATTACATCCATGTGAAGTTGCCCTGCCTTCTTTGGAAATTCTATGATATAAAGCTTAAACTCATCATCAAATGGCAACACATTATTTCGATCGTGCAATCGTTTCAATCCTTAGATTTCCTTTGCACCACTTAATGTTTAAACATAGTGCTGCCCCTCATGTGGCACAGTGGCGGCAGTGCTGCTGAAGAATGCCATGCAGCCAGCATGAATGAGAGGACCACCATGGACATGAACAAGGAAGAAAAGAGAAGAAAATGAGAGGGAGAAGGGGAAACTGGCGAATTTGAATTCACTGCAACTCGTTACCTCTCCAAGGGTAAGCTGTACTCCTTCTGTCTTGTAATTCCGTTCGAAAATATCAGATATTTAAGTATTCAAAAATTGCTCTAAATTATAAGGTAAGCGAATTAGCTTCCCTGAAGTACCAAGCACATGTGTACCTGTCATTAGTGTCTACCACCAATCTCAAAATATATTATAAGCATCAGATATCTACAGTTAAAGGAGGGTTACATACGCAATTTTTTACCCCATAATAATGGGTCCTACAATTCCTAGGATACCTTATGTTTCAGGATGGAGAGAACAGTTTGGTCCTAAACGGTTGTTGATTGGTTTGGGTGTTTCAATTGGTTGTGAAAGTTTTTGTTATAATTGGTACTCAGTAAATCTGTACAGCAACATTATTTTAATTTCTGAGAACTATTGGTGCTGAATTTCAACAATGCGCTGAAACAAAAATTGTAGTTCTCGTTTTTATCTTTCCCACGGTGCACTCGAATCTGATAGGTGGTTTAGGAGTAACAGTTAAAACAGTGCTGCTGTCCGGCTAGTAATTTTCAGTGCAATTTTGGTTCTTAAATTCCCGTTTGCTCGGCTTTACTGGTAAATGCTAAGGATGTATTTAATGTTGTCCGTTTTAGATGAAAATTAGAACTCCATTGATGATTCATTTGATCTTTTTTATGGATTCACATGTATTTTCTCTTCTGGGTCTGATTGTACTTGCTAAATACTCACGCTTTGGTTTTATTTGGTTTTTAGGTACCTACCATTGATAGTGGCATGCATGGTCAGTGGGAGTAGAATCTTCATCTTGAGGACCCGTTTAGTTTCATGTTCTTAACTTGATAAAATCTAGTCTTTACATTGTAATAATTTAAATTTTGTTGCGTTAACTATGCTTTGGTAAAGACGATCTTGCAAAAGGTTTGGTCGACATATTCTGGTTCTTGAGATGAACTGAGATTTTAAAATTCTAGTTTATTTTATATTATTAATATGTTCATCTTATGCCTTTCTTGTTTTGGACGTCTAATAATTTACAAAGGAAACTGTTTAAATTTTCAATAAATCCCTATTTTAGTGTTGTTTAGTTGTATGGTGGCTTCCAGTTTAGCAAATAACTGGGGTGTTCCAATTTTGTTCTACTAATTTGGTGCTTCTTTGATATTATCTTCCACGAGGGATCCAATTCAGACTAATTCATTACTAAAGATTAGCAGCGACCATGTGATGACTAGATGCGACAGCAGTAATAAGAGGAGAAATTAAACAGAACTTGTTGTGAAGCCCTGCAAGGATAAGTTGAAGCTAGCATTCTGAACTTCGGAAATTCGGATGAACTCTGCGCAGATAAAACAAACACTTGAGAATCCAGGTGGGTGAGTTTTGCGTCTCATGGATGATAATCATGTTTGAGCATTTTTATTGTGTGCCCATTGGCGTTGGTCAACAGGAGCTTGCATTGGAGAAAAGTGCGGACCCCAGTGGGAGACTTGGTCTGGATTGTGATGAGTGATTGTCAACGAAATTCACTTGGCATGTTGGTCGGCTTGTGATGTGCAGGTGTTGGGCTCGGAGGCAGTGGCGGATGGCAGAGTGAAGGTCAAGTAAGCGGGCCGTGCCGATGGACTAGGAGCGGTGAAGGACGGATGCGGGACTTGGGCCGAAGGACTTGGACGCCGGAGCACCAGCTGCGGTAGCGGACTCTGCGACATCGACAGGCACGATCAAGTATGGTCGAGGGACTCGGAGCGATACGCGGGCTGGCAGGACGCGGCCTAGGACGGTTTTCGGGTTTGGGCCTCAAAACCCGGTCAGAGCTACTTCCAGCGGGAAGCGAGGCGACACGCGGCGGAATCTCTGAGGTTGCGTCAAGGCGACGGCAACTCGAGCATGAACCGGGGTCGTCCAATCACATTCGTAGAGACAAGTTGTTTCAGAATGTCTTAGACCTAGCTGGCTCACCTGAGTAGCTGTAGTTAGTGGTTAGGGGGTTTTTCGCAAAATTGTAATAAGGGTACTTGAAGGAGATGGCAGCCCCTCCTTTCTCTATCTCTCTCTCTCTCCTCTCTCATTTCATCCCCTCTACTTAGGGTTAAGACTAGTGCTTAGGGAGAAATCCTTCACTTATTCATGGTGATGTAAAACTCGCGTTTGAGCTGGGAAATCGAGGCTCTAACCTCGTGTCGTCTTTGGGTTTGGAGTAAGTGCTTGTGTTCATGGCGTGTTCTTCGCGTTCTTCTTGTTGTGTGGCTTGATTCGTGCTCTCTAGTTCGTTTCGATTCGTTCTTCTTGTGTGTACCATGTGAAGAACCTTTCTACCAAAGGAAATCGTTTGATTCGAGCTATACTCATAGATCGGGCGTGTTCTTCACCATGGGCGATTTCAAGAACATATTTGGCGACGTTTCGATTTGCCGGTGATTTGCTTCAAATTGGCTTGTGATCTTTTAGGGGATGATTCTAGACTACCTTGTGATCCTATGGCCTAAAAATCGTGGTAGTTCATCCACTCTAGATCGAGCTCTCTTCGATTTTCTTCTCGGGCGATTTTGAGCGCTGCTCTCTGGGTGGTCGCGGACAGTCCGGGCCTGGGAGGCCGGACAGTCCGGGAGTCGGGGCCAAGCTCAGTGGGCTGCAACAGCCTGCTCGGTATACAGCCGCGGACAGTCCGCACTTCAGTGGCAGACAGTCCGAGACTGTACCCCGAAGTGACCAGGGAGGTTTTTCAGAAGTTCAGTTCTGGGAGTTTTGCCGTCGGACAGTCCGCCCCCATCTGCGGACAGTCCGAGCTCGTGTTCCCGACAGCAAGCAGCTTGTTTTTTCTCCTCTAGGATTTTTAGCGAGTGAACGGCGGACAGTCCGACTGTGATCCGCTAACAGTCCGACGTTATCCTTGTGACAGTAAACAGTTTATGTCCGTGGCACTGTTACTCGTCGGAGCGTGCCGCCAGACAGTCTGAGCTCACCTCCGAACAGTCCGAGGTCTGTACGGCGGACAGTCCGCACCTGGACCCCGGACAGTCCGAGTCTGGACACTGAGCTCTCGTTTGATTTTTGCTTCCGTGTCTTCTCCGGTGTGTAACACCTCTGGTGTTACGGTTAATTAAAACCTGCCATGTCATCATGATTGCATGCAAATCATCCGCATCAACTCATTTTTTTACTGTGCATCACTAAGACAATTTTTAATTCTATATGTGGTTGTGCATAGGTGTCTTAGAGTGATTTTATGATTCAAATGCTTGATTGTTTGTAATTATCTAAATCCAAATGAAAAGTAAAAAGGAAATCATTTATAGCCCTAATCCGGACCCCCAAACTCTAATTCAAAAACTAAATAAAATCAGGGGTTGGGCCTTAAACAAAAGTTGGGAGTCTTTAAAAGTTGAGCAACTTCTATTTGGGGCAATTTTGAAGTTATTATAAATAATTTTAAATAAAACCTCAATTCATGCTTTAAGGTTTAGAATCGAAACTCGATTTCAAAAACTAAAAGGAATTTGATGAAAATAATTTAATAAAAATTATAGATATTTTAAAATGGGACAACTTTTATTTTTGGGGATTTTAAAGTTTACCATTGGAAATTTAAATTAAACCCCAATTAGTGTTTGTTTATTCAAATTTAAAATGTCTTTTCATAAACTATCAAGAATTTGGACAAACTCCTTTAATGAAAGTTGTAAAGTTTATCAAATAGAAGAACTTTTGTTTTTGGAGGTTTTGAAGTTATGCAGTGTAAATTCAAATTAACTCCAAATCAATGCTCTGAAGATTAGATTTGTAATGACATTTCAAAAATTATCAAGAATCTGGCCAAACTATATTAATAAAAATTGTAGAGCTTGACAAACAGAACAACTTCTATTTTTACATATTTTTAAGTTGCTGAGAAATATTTTATGTTTTAAACTGGATTAGGTTTAAAATTCAAATCCCCTATTTACCCCCTTTGCAATAACTTCAAAACCATTTCGAATTTGAACTTGCTGCAAAAACCAAAAATGATCTTCACAAAATTTGGCACAACTTTTATTTTTGGTACTTCACCTGAATCTGCTCAGAATAGGCCATGATTTGCAAAATTAGACTTTGACCGTAGGTGCTGCTACAGTACTTTGGGAGGGGGGTCCGGTCGCGGTCCTGCCACGCGCGTGCCACGCCGCGCGCCGGTGCCGGTCGGGCCTGGCCTCTGCCCGCTGTCATGCTCATGGGGGCCCCGGGAGCTTGCCTCTCCCTTATCCACCTTCTCCATCCGTTTAAAGTCGACGAGCACCTTCCTCCTTTCTTCCCTCTCCGTCTCGGTCGCCGCCGGTATCGTTCGGCCGCCGGTAAAATTGGCCGTGCTTAATGCATCTCCAACCTCCCTGTACTACAGCTAGAACCACTTCATCCTTGCGCGTCGATGGGGACCCTTTCCACCCTCTATCATCGCCAGAGCCGCGCGAACGTCGTCGTCTTCCTCTCTGCCGGCGGAGCGCCACCGCACCGCACTTCGTCGTGGATAAACCTCTTCAGTGAGGTAGCTCAAATTCCATCCATCGTTCCTTGCTTACCACAATGTCACGAAGCTTATGGGTCTACTGGTTTCTCTATTGATGCACTGGAGCTACCAGACACCGCGTGGTCGTCGGGTTCGCACCGCCGAATCCGCCATTAACGTCGATGAGCTACCTCCGGTACTCCTCTGACTGAACCAGTGCACACAGCATGCTATTGTGAGTCCTACGGACCCTTCTCACACTGCCACCCAAACTCTACCGTGCCCATTTTGCCGGAACGACTCCACGCCGCCGTGTCCGTGGCCGTCGGGCCGCCATGAATGAGCTCTTGCTCGACGGAGTTGTGTAGGACTTAGGTCAGGGTACTCAGAGGTGTTTCGGGTCTTGGTTGGCGCTTGGGGTGAGCTTGGCTTCGCCTCGGGGATCGCCGGTGGCGAGCTCCGCGGCGGGCCGCCGTGTACGCGCGTTCGCGTGGACGCGCTGGGGAAAACAGAGTGGGTGAGAGAGAGAGCTGACGGGTGGGACCCGACTGTCTGCGCGAAGAGAGAGAGAGAGAGAGAGGGCCGCGCTGGGCCGGCCTGGTCGCTTAGGGCCGTCTCGTGCCGTTTTGTTTTTCTGTTTTCCTCGCGAATTAAAGTACTTTTTTCCATTTCCTGATGACTTGAATAGTGCTGTGTGTTATTATTTTTGTAGGGAATTAATTACCGATTCAAAAATGATGAAAATATTTACGTATACTCTCTGCAGTGTGCAGTATTTTATAAAAATATTAAATGATGGATTTGAACACTTTGTACAGTAACTAAAAATGTGTATTTAAATTAATAAGAGCAAATTTGATGAATTTTAATAAATTACATGATGATCCAAAAATCATGAAAATTATTTTGGTGCTATTTTAGGATATGGGCTATCTGATGAAAAAGTTTGGGCTCAAATGAAATAGTTTACTTAATTACTATTTAATACTCTATTTATCGATTAATAAAATAAATTGAAAACTTTAATCAATTTAGGGATTAGTGTGTTAACTTTGGGTTATTGTCATGTGCTGGCCCCTAGTATCTTGCTAACTTGTTTTATCTTATGCTAAACTTGTTAGGTACAAAATTTAAATGTTATTTCATATAAGTAGTTACTTGGTTATTATTTAATACTCTATTAAATGGTTGTTAAAATGGATAGAAAACACTAATGGCTTAGGTTTTGTGTGACTTTTCAGATTGATTGTTGATCCTAGGTCATTAACTTAAAATGATCTTTAGTAATTGTCCGAGTTATTTATTAATTTGTTTAATAGTAGAATAACTTGATTGATGTGGATTTCTGCAACTGATAAAAAGAAATCTTAAGTAACAATCGAAAAATTGGTTTTGTTGGCTTGCAGCTTTTGCGTAAAGAAAAGTTGTACTCAACTTACTAATTAAGTTTACTATTATTTATTAATTCACAATGTAGTGCATCTCTTACATCATGCCATACATTTCATCATGTTAAGCATCGTATTATTATTACGTGTAGTGATCGGGTTTTTGGGAGGATTGCTTGATTGATTCCCGACGGAAGGTTTAATCGTCAAGAGAAGTCAAGTGGGTTTCCTCTGGCTATCTGACAGCATTGACAGACCTGCAACACAGGCAAGCCCCGGTGCATTCAGCCCCTTCCTTGTGATTTACAAAATGCTTATAACTTGAGTTAATCTAATGCATTACGTTGATAGGAGTTGATTGTCACCTACTTGTTGCATTACCTACCTTGATATATTATCCCTGAAAACCTGTTTTTAAAATGAAAACATTGGAAAATGCTTAGCCCTACTTAAATAATGTAGATTTGCATAAATATTATTTTGAGCTATTGTGATATGTTATTTAAACATGAAAAAGGGAATTGGTATTATTCTCGTTCGGTGGCTGTGCACCTGATCAGTACACTGTCATCGACGGGAAGGGATTTCATGCTCGGTGATCGTGGCATTGGGTTAGAGTCCCAACAATTGTCACCGACGGAAACGGGATTTGAAAACCGAAGGGACATTTGTACTTGGGTTAGAGTCCCAATGCATTGTCGCCAACGGAAAAGGCATTAGGGACCATTTGTTGTAGGCATGTTGGATCGAGACTTTGCAACTAGCCACATACTACGGAAAGCCTCTGACTCCGGTGGCTCTACTGCTGGAACCGACAACCACGCACTGGGAGTGGAAAGATGGCGAGAGTAGCGTGTACCCTCAGTGGCCGTCGTGTCTGGAGACTAGAGGGGTACTGTGCTCTCGGGTGGCGCAGGACCGGTTCCGGGGTACAAAAAGCCGTGGTAGGTGGGGTTGGCATATGCAAGCTTAAGTGCTACATATGCAGTGTGGATAGGGATCCCCAGCTGGGTACTAATCTATTCGAATCGTCGTTGCTCCTCGGTTATGGAGACTTGATCCTTCGACCATTCAGCGAAGAGTGGTTCAGAACTAGGATGCTTTTTTAGAATAATTAAATAATTGGAATTGAAGGATATATGAGAAAGAACTGAGAACTATCGATATTGATTATAATAATATTGAGTAAAATACTGAAAGTAGGATTAGTAATGCTTTTCTGCAAAATTCTTTGACTCTTGCTAAAGCCTTACCTTGACTCCCCTCAGCCTGCATTCCTGAAGTCTCATTCTTTTTTCTTAGTCAGGTAAGTCTTGCGGAGTACCTCATGTACTCAGGGTTTGTTAACCCCTGTTGCAGGTGAGCCGAGAGTACAGTTTTACGTGAGACCGTACCGGTTGACGGATCGTGTATGGATGAAGATGCGTATAACCCTTGGGCGAGGTGTCTAGCTGTATGATGCTACTCCACTACGGAACTCCAGGTTGGGATAATGTAATTTATAATTGAAATCTATGTTTATGTAATACTTCCGCACCTTGTACTCTGATTCAAATTATTTGTATAAACTGTTGTAATACTGCAATGCTTACAATGAGATCCTCGGGAAGTTAGGGTTTCCTAGGGAACCCGGCAGGCCACCTAGGTCAAGGGAGAACTCGTGCAGGCTGATCATGGGTCCTTAGGGATAATGACGGTGTACGTGGGCCCTTTGATTAAGGCGGTTCTATCACAGGGTGTTTCCGAGTATCTCACTGTGACTTCATGTCACCCAATCACTTGTTGATTCGTGGATATCTCATGAGGTTTTTTTGCTTCTTGGGTGTGTGATTAGGACAGTAGTCTCACGCATATTTCGGAAGAAATTTTTGAGGCTCCTATTCACCCTCCTCTAATCGCTTATTCGGTCCTTCAAAAAGATAACGCTGCTGTTTCACGGAGCTCTCTCCCTACCACGCCCGCAATGGCCTCTTCTTCTCCTTCCCCCTCCCGTCACCATCATGGTCATTGTCGCCCCCACCGCAACTTGGTCAGGCCATCTTCTCTGTCTTCAAACCCTAATTGCCATCCTCCCACTATCCTATTGCCTTGTTGGACTGTCTCTCTCGAGCCTTTTCTAAGCCTGCCGGAGTTATGGAAGAATGGAGGGATAAATGGTTAGTGCTTTATTATCTGTGCTATGAGGATTCTCTCATAGCTGGATCGTGTAATTCTATCCTCTTAATGAAAAACGGGTATAACCCGATCGAGAAAAAAAGAGAGGGATAAATGGTCCTCTACAATTGGCTACGACGATACTGTAGAGGCGACTTGAGTTACCAGCTGCTTCTAGGAACAATTTTATTTCAAAGACGGTTAATAACTTTAGTTGTCTCTTTAGAGTCAATGGTAGAGGCGGCTTGATTCACATGGCACTATAGAAGCAGTCCTTAGCCGTCTCTATAGGAAAAATGGTCCTTTTGCTAAAAATTGATTTTGGAGTAGTGTTGGCCACAAGGATCCTTCCCTCGGCCATGTTGGCGAACTAATGATTGTGGCATTGGATTTCTAGGGGTCTGGTGAGATATAGGTTTAATTTGAAGTCGGATGTAAGCGGGTTATCTCTAAATCTGTAAATAGGCTTAACTTTGTGGGTTATCATTTTACGAACAAGTCTATCAGGCGTGAAAACAATACTATTAGACTGGTTGTGTAGCGGTTTAATTTGATGCCATTGACCAAGCCCAACAAATATTCGTGGCTTGTTTGGTTGGTATCCTGGGATACTTGCATGCCTCGACAATAATATCCCTCCATAGACAAAGCAAATTTGGACGAGAGATTGAAGCCTAAGTTAGACAAACTGTTTTAGTGTCCGAGCCACACAAGCCCTTGTTGTGTCCTTGGAGCAGACAGGCCTGCTAGCCATTTGGGCTGTGACCCTTGTTTAGAAATTGTTCTCGTGCCGATCATCTTTTGCCAATAATCTTCTCTTTCAGCTAAAGGAGTTTGGTGTTCTTTGAATTCATCACTCACTTGTGTCTATATGAAGTTCAGGTTCCCCATATATTATCCTAAATCAAGCATAAACTAATTGTTTGAGACTTTAACCGACTTCATATGAAAAAGTTGTCAGCTACGAAGTTTCATAACTTTTTAAGATTTGCAACTATTATTTTGGTAGTACCTCCATCTGAGATCGTTTACAAAATTTAAATTCTAAATTTGATAAATTCAAATGTAGTTTTCCATGACAAGACGATTTTAAATGAAGTTATCATCTATTAAGCTTTAGAAGTTTTTGAGATCTACAAGTTTCATTTTGGTTGTTTTTTCATACAATATCATTTGGAAAACTAAAAAAATCAATTTTAAATTATTTGTAGTGGTTATTTCTTAAGAAAACCAACACTAAAAATATTTTTTTTACTAACGGTTTTCTTAAAAAAGGGTCACTATAAATACATGTAATAATGATGTATTCTTAGTGGTGGTTCGTAACCGTTTGCTTCCTACTGGCTAAAGTTAAAAGAAACCGCGTATAAAAAAAATGCCAATGTCGAGACAAATATTTTTATACTAGTGTAAAATTTAGATTTTTTATGTCAGGTGACATGGGTTGCAAAAAAGACTCACCATATAACTTTATCTAACACTAAATACAACTATACCAGGTGCCGCGTGGAGAGGAAAAACTATTGATACGGATGGGAAAAAAAAATATAGATCAATAATTGATAAGTTTATCGCTACTTATATACTTACAAAGTGTACATGTGCGTGTTATGCTAGAAAATAGTCAGGACGAAAAAATGTGCAGTACAAATAATATTTATTGGTTGTTCATAAGGCTGTAGCCAATGCCGGAGTCAAACTATTTTATTGATACATTGATTTGTATAAAAACAAAACATATTATAATTCAAAACGGAAGAAGTAGAAAAGAATATCAATATTTATGACACCAAATTAGTATCACTAGATATATCATAAAATATATTTTCATAATATATTTATATAGTATCGTACATTTTTTTCTTATAAAATTAGTCGAACTTGATATTGTTTAATTTTGAACAATTCTATAAATAAATTGACTTAGTTTAGGACAGAGGGACTATAATCTTATCTTATACTCTTATAAAGTAAAATCCCACTCGAAGTTAATCTCAACATGCAAAATATTTACATCAGCAACCCAGTGGCATATGCAATTAATATCTCATCCAACATATTCATATCAGTAAGACAAATGTCATCCACTAACATGAATATATTTATCCACGCTTCATAATCCACTAAAATTTATTCTCAATTCTCGCAGCAACGCGAAG
The DNA here is from genome assembly GCA_038502445.1 of Eremochloa ophiuroides. Taxonomy (NCBI): domain Eukaryota; kingdom Viridiplantae; phylum Streptophyta; class Magnoliopsida; order Poales; family Poaceae; genus Eremochloa; species Eremochloa ophiuroides. The sequence continues at coordinate 97,490,460 of JAHLJS010000003.1, forward strand.
GATATTCTTTTAGTTTATAAGTAAGTATGTTTCATGACGTTTACTTAGAACAACTCCAAGAGATCCCTAAAAAGTTCCATCAAGTCTGACACAATGGGATCAAATATCGGATTAGTTGGATCCTAACTTTTTTGTCCACTCGTTTCTTTCTGTTGCATGGCGAGCAGGGGAGGACGAGCGCGGGATGACGATTAGGGGCACGCAGAGTCGTTGGACCGGCGTTTTATTCCTAACCATGCAAATATTGGTTTGGCTGTTATTACTTATTAGTTTTTTCATTGAGATGCTCAGAATTAAGTTGGGTGGTAAAATCGTACACCTTTGGGTTTTGGTCGGAGGGCATTTAGACCTTTGGGCACACTGTGTCACTAATATATGGTAACATTATTACCACTCGCTACTTAAGTTTTGTTGAGTGATCATAAACATTGGAAATCCCTCTTTTGCCCGTCTCTGTCTCGACGAGAAGAAACAAAAGCTCTTCCTACTTGTTGAGTAATCATTTAATTAAGTCTTAAATGGATCTTTTGAGGCAAATAAATGTGTTTTTGTTCGAGCTATGATAAATATGTAAATATTCCCTAGACCACCAAACCGAGAACGGTTAAGTGGTGTTTAGATTGTCATTTTACAAAAAAGATTTATTGTAGCAATATGCTGACTTTTGCAATATAAATGTCTGATCATATTTCGTGCAGACTTAAAAAATTCATCTCATAATATTTTTTGAAGCTATCAAATTAGTTTTAGTTTACATCAAGATTTAATGCCGAATCTGTTAAATTTTAGTAAGCCTCATGCTCCGTCATACAACACAAGTCACCACTGATCATCAGTCATCAGTCACCACCCTAAAAAAAAACGGATGGGTCCCACAATCCACCAAGAGTAAACCGCGCACGGAACAAAATCGAACCCGCCCGGAAGGACGAGCCGGCCGCTTCCTTTCCCTCCCTGTCCTCCCTCACCCCGACGAACTCGCCGCCGCCTGCGCGCCGCGTGATCATCCCCCGCCCATGCCCCGGCCCCGCCTCGCCACCCTAGTTCCCTGACCGCGCGTCCACGCCGATCGCGCGGCGCGGCCATGCCGCCCGCGGCCCTCCGCCTCGTCCTCGCCATCCTCTGCCTCGCATCGTGTCCGGCCAGGGCGGCAGCGGCGGGGTGCGGATCGAACACGAGCCTAGCGGGGTACAAGGCGGACCTGCGCATGTCGCAGCACCAACTCCGCGGCCGCGTGGAGGTACTCGACGGCTGCTCGTTCCGCGTCGCCGCGCTCGACCTCCTCCAGGGCTCCTCCTCCGCGCGGTGGTGGCGCGCGGATGGGACCGACCTCGATTCCCTATCCCGCGGCGAGCCCGCGGCCGCCGACCGGCTGAACCGCACCTTCCGGTCGGAGACCCTCGTGTTCCGCCTCCTCCCGGGCCTCTCCTGGCCGCTCGTCCCCGTCCTCGCAGCCTTCGACCCCCTCACTTCCTCCCTCTTCGGCTTCGTGCGCCTCTCCGACGCCAGCGCCTCCGATTCATCCTCCTCGTCCGCCGCGGCGGCGGCGCCCACCATGCTCGACTCCTGCGCCCAGCTCTCCCCGCGCTTCCGCGTGCGGTGGACGCTCCACGAGGCGAACAACTCCATCGACATCGCGCTCGAAGCGGCGGTCGGATCAGAGTACTATATGGCGTTCGGGTGGGCGCAGCCTGGGACGGCCAAGCCGTCCGTGATCGGCGCCGACCTCGCCGTCGCCGGCTTCACCGAGGACGGCCTCCCCTTCGCCGAGGACTACTACGTGACCAAGTACACCGAGTGCCTGCTGCGCAAGGACGGCATCGTCGAGGGCGTCTGCCCGGACACGATCTACGACCGCGACAACTCCACCGGGCTCGTCAACAACACGCGGCTGGTCTACGGCCACCGCCGCGATGGCGTCTCCTTCGTGCGCTTCTCGCGCCCGCTGGTCTCCGCGGACAACAAGTACGACGTCGCAGTGAACGGCACCAGGAACATGACCGTGGTCTGGGCAATCGGGCTGCTGCGTCCGCCGGACTCGCTCCGGCCGTACTACCTGCCGCTGATGAGTCGCCGCGGCGGGTCTCCGGGGACAGCGTTCACCTTCGCCAAGCTCAACTTGTCGGACGCGACCAGCGGGTGCGTCGGGCCGTTGGACGCCGAGGACAAGGAGGACCAGGCCAGGATCACGGCGGAGCGCAATACGCCGCTGGCTGTGACGGTTGGGCCGGCGCTGCATTACCCCAATCCGCCCAACCCCGACAAGGTGTTCTACATCAACAAGAAGGAGGCGCCTCTGCTCAAGGTGGAGCGCGGCGTGCCAGTCACCTTCTCCGTCGAGGCCGGGCACGACGCGCCACTCTACATCACGTCGGACCCCGTCGGAGGCAATGCCACTCTCAGGAACGCGTCAGAGATCATCTACGCCGGCGGACCCAAGGCGGAGGGCGTGCCGGCTACACCAACAGAGCTCGTCTGGTTGCCTGATCGGAACACGCCGGACCTAGTCTACTACCAATCCTTGTATGATCCCAAGATGGGCTGGAAAATTCAGGTCGTCGATGGAGGCCTCAGCGACATGTACAACAACAGCGTGCTACTGGATGATCAGCAGGTGACGTTCTTCTGGACTCTCTCTGGTGACTCCATTAACATTGCTGCACGGGGTGAGAAGAAGAGTGGATACCTTGCAGTTGGATTTGGTAGCGCCATGGTCAATAGCTATGCTTATGTCGGGTGGGTCGATGGCAATGGCAAGGGGCATGTCAAATCTTACTGGATCGACGGGAAAGACGGGATGAGTGTGCATGAGACACATGAAAATGTTACACACAAGCGATGCCGATTGGAAAATGGTGCGATCATATTTGAGTTCACCCGTCCATTAACACCTTCATGCAGTGGAAAGGTGGAGTGCAAGAACATAATCGACCCAACGACTCCTCTAAAGGTCATCTGGGCCATGGGTGCTCAGTGGTCGACGGGTCCATTGAGTTTGAAGAACATGCACTCGGACACAAGCAATCGTCCTATCAGGATTCTTCTGCTCAGCGGCTTGGCTGAAGCAGTGGAGGACCTCCGCCCGGTGCTTGCTGTTCATGGGTTTATGATGTTTGTGGCATGGGCTATTCTGCTGCCAGGGGGAATCATGGCTGCGAGATACCTGAAACATCTGAAAGGCGAAGTCTGGTTCCAGGCTCACACCTATCTGCAGTATTCAGGCGTAGCTGTTATGTTCTTGGGTGTTCTATTTGCAGTCGCTGAGCTCCGAGGTTTTTCTTTCAAATCCAAACATGCTCGAATTGGCGCAGTAGCATTGGCATTCGCATCTATGCAGCCAATAAATGCGTATCTTCGACCGCATAGAACAGAGAACGGAGAGTCTCCGCCTGGAAACAGAGTGGTTTGGGAATGTCTGCATGTTCTGACCGGAAGATCTGCTGCGCTTGTTGGCACCGTGGCGCTCTTTACTGGCTTGCAGCATCTTGGGCACAGATATGGCAGTAAGACCATCAAGGGACTTACGTGTGGGCTAATCTTATGGGTTATAAGTGTTACCTTGGTAACCGCTTACCTCGAGTATATGAGGATTAAGCGAAGAACAGCAGGTGCCGACGGTGGTGTTTCAGGAAAATGGGTGCTTGGCAGCACTGAGGAAGATGATACAGTCGATCTTTTGCAGTCTGACAGGGTAGTCAGTAAAATGGAGTCTAATTCGTCACCTGAACCAATGGAAGTACAGCTTGAGCCACTTAATAGATGAGACAAAATTTTCAGCATACATATGGACATAAAAGTATTTTAACTAAATTTCTTTATATATAGAACGAGCGGCATATACATCTCAGGGTAAAAGAAGTTCCAGTTTCAGATTTTTTTTGTTGATATAAGGGAGGATTGGTGAGAGTCTCATCTTTGACTTGCTCGAGAGGTATAGAACAGGTTTTTTGTTTTGTCTTTTGGAGTTTAGGTCCTTGTCTTTCATCTCCTAACTTCTTAGCGAAAGTGTGTGTATATCTGTACAATTTTGGTATAGTTTTTAGAACTGAAAAGAGGATACGCATTGTTTTCTTTAAATGTCACGACTCTGAAGCATTTTCACATATGGTACTATCTGAGATTATTTATTTGTGATATGTTGTGTATATACATTATGTGACTTGCAACTAGAAACAACCAACCAGTGAAACCGCAGTACTCCTCCATTTTGTAAAATAAGTTATCCACATTTTATCTGTAGGCTAAGTTATCCATTTTGCGCTAATTTTGGCCTTCGTATATATTATAAAACCTGTGGCCATCTATGCCATGTTTGGTACCAATTCAAATTTCAAAGGGCCCCAATGCTGGGTTGATCTGCATCTTGGTATATCTATTTACCGAGTCCAAGATATGCCATGCTAAATTACCAGAAATGCATTTACTTCTAAAATTACATATTCATACCCGCCTTTTATCAGCCAAAAAAAAAAAAAACAGATTTCGTTTTTGTTGTCATGACACGCAGGCAAAACTTAAAAGTAGTTGCCCACTTGTCTTCCACTAACGTGCTGCAGTTCGTTGACCCTGGAAATCATCCACAACCATCGAGTTGGCTCTCATCTGCTCCAAGCAAAAAAAGAGCAGGTACTTCTACTATTCCTCTTTTTTTGGCTGTTATGCTCCTATTATATTGTGTTCGGTGCTATCGACCTCAACCTGCATGTTAGGTGTATATTGTTTCTGTTAGGTGTTACCACTCAGTCAGATCTGGATCACTTGTTGGTTGGCTTGCCACCTTGTTAAGAAACCAAGTTAGGTGCTGTCCGGTGGAGGGGCAAAATCAGCAGCATGCTACATGAGTCCCTTTGTTCTTAAGAGTGAGTCTCTGGTCTTGCCTTTTCTTTCTTTCTTTCTTTTTCTTGTTGTTGTTGGGGGGGGGGGGGGGAGTTGATGCTGACCTGCCGTGCTGGTGATGTTTGGGCTTACTCTCCACCGTCCATTGCATTAGAAAGACAAATTAAAGCCCAAGCTTAGCTCTGGAAACACTGGAATGTAGACTGTCCTCTGATGGCCTTCCCTGCTTCAACAATACTACTGTGTATGTCAGAGCCTGGAATCAGTGGCAACAATACAGTCAGGGAATCAGAGCCTGGAATTTCAGAATCACCTGTACCCAGGGTACATTAGGAGCTAGTAAAATGGTCCTGAACGAAATGCTAGTGGGTATTTCATTCATTATAAAAGGCAATCAGGGTTGGGTAAGGTGACTCTGAAATATTAATATCTTAGGATATAATGTAATGTTTTACACTGACTTGTTAAGGCTTGTTTGGGTACTATAGACTAAACTTCACCTAAACTTTTCTAGGTATCCAAATAGGTGTACTAAGAGTAAACTAACTTTTTGTTTTTAACCCAACTAGCAATTGTTAAATGTGAACTAATATGGACTAAAAGGTGCACACGAGTCTTTGTCTAGGAAAACTACTTGCATTTAGTTCACCTTAGTCTGTGTATCTATATAGCACTAGACTGAACTTTGGCCTCCTAACTTTAGTCCAAGTACACTTTAGTCCACCTAAAATTTAGTTCGGTGATCTAAACAGGCTCTTAGTTTTGCCTCTGCATCCTGAACTGCGGCAAAATGTTTAATCTGACCCAGATCTAATTTGTTATTAGACGGGACCCATTCGTAGTGCTTTTGAGTTTTGACCCAGGCACCCAGCCACTCTTTCTACTGATCCTGGCTTTTGCTGACGAAAGGGACTTGCATTTCAGTTTGTCTGATGTTTGAATCATCGTCTCCTCGACTGTCATGATTGCTGAGTGTCCACTCCGGCCTGCTGCCTAGTCTGATGGGATGGTCCCTGAAATGCCAACATGATGCATGATCCTTTTTTTTTTTTTTTGGAAAGGTTGTTTTGTGGACCTGGCAACCTGATGCATCCTAGCATATCTGGTGAGGGACCCTGCCTCATTGATCTGTTTTGTTGATATAAGATCTTCTGATTCAATTAATAAAGTCTGCGGAAGTGTTACTACGCGCCTTGCAATTCTAATAATATTAGTCATGAGCATCCTATGTAAACTGAAATACCCCGTTTGGATCCTTGAAATTGAACTCATTTTAATAACCATAATTTAGATATATATTAATTCAGCTAATGTGACTCTGGATTATATTTGTATATTAATATTAGCTATACGAGAGATATTTATGTGTTGTATTTCTACCATAGGAGGATGAGGTGAAGAGCATGTATAAGTTGCAAAGTAGAAACATAATATGGTGATCTACATGATCAAATTCTATTTCTCATCATATGAATTTGAGGTATGTCTGTATGTAAACTTTGAAAAATAGTGGAATTTCACATTCCCAACCAAATAGCCTAATTTAATCTATGATACCTCGATTCTGTTTGCCTAGACATTGACACGATAATGACACATCATACAACGACAACACGGAGTAAAGAGCAATGTACTAGTACAAGATGAACAGGCAGTTTGTTTTTTTTTTTTCTCAAAAAAACAAATCTATTGCTCCAGAGTCCAGAATCTAAGCCTGTCATATGGTTCCAGATTTATTTTAAAAAATATATATATGTTCCAGAGTCCATAATCTCAGATTGTTACTTCTGAATAATGCAGAACTGTATCCTTCCTCTTTTTTTTAAAAAAAAAAGAATAAACAGCATAGATCTTTGGCATGAAGCACATAGACCTCTGAGCCTTGTGAGAGTAAGACCATAGTCATAAAGTTGCCAGGTCAGGGGGGTTTGAGGAACATGGTACGCTAACATTAATAAGGGATCAAAAATGACCTCACATACCGGTGTCAGGGTCGATGCCTCCCATACCCGTTTTCTGTGAAGAAGGCATCCAGTAGTCATACATAACTGCCTGAATGGTTAGGTTCCTGGCCATAGCAATAATCTTCTGTCCACCTGCTTAAACGTGCCCTGCAGCAAGCAGGCGCAGGGAATTCAGTAAGTTATGATGAATGCGACCTCAAATCATGATATGTCAATATCTTTCTGATAAATAGTGATCAGGACTTCAGGAGAAAGCTGCTGGATGATTGACAGCAATAATTTTTTTTGACAGTTTCTCGATCAGTACGAAAAGGTCGCCGTCCTTAGCTTCCCTAACCATTCAATGTACAATAGAGTAAGCATTAGCAACAGAAATGATTTTTACATAAGTATTTTGATTCCTGACCTCAAATCCTCAATTCAAGGATAACCTAATACACTGTCTACATAGAGAAAACACAAGTTCAGTAGCCACGTTGCTATTCCAATTTCCACATGGTGCTACGAAACATTAAGAGCCATCAATCGTCCTCGGCATCTCTTGGTTCATGGTAATCTCTTCACAATAAATCTTCGTTGTCATCTCTTCTTTTTTCAGATCTGCCTTCATGTTAACGCTGTCAATGTCACTCGTGCAAAGAGTTCGATCAGCATTGCATTGTTTGAACCGGAAGCAACTGACCAGGTGATCATTTGTTAGCCCTGCAGCCTGCATGAAGCAATATATGACCGTTGGTCCCACACCTCGGAATCCCCTTCTCATCATGTCTTTGCTGATTATATCCGCCTTGGGGCTCTTGACAGGAACTTGTCTTGGATATCGGAACTTGCTTACTATAGGCTTGTGGTTCAGAAAATCCCAGCAGTACCGATCAAAGGATCCAAATTCATCAGCAATCTGCATCAGTTTGCACAAACTTGTAGTTCCAGGCAAAAGCCATACAAACGGAAGTACCAAATTGGCGGTGTATCAAGTAGGCACTACAAACCTTTAGTATATGGCGAGCATTCTCAAGGACAGCTCGGAGCTTTTGCTCTGACAAAAGAGAATGGGCAATGCTTCCAGGTGCCACAAGCTTCTTCTCATTTATTTTAGAGACAGCAGTAGGGTCGAACTCCATGAAAATTTCCCTGGAAGATTCAGCATGGATCTTACGAAATAAACCATGCAGAGAAATTTTATTTAGGGGCCCTTTGGAACACAAGAATCATGTAGGAATTTCACAAGATTCAGTTCTTTTTCACTGGATGACAGGAAAAATGCAGAAATAAGGAAACAATCTCACATTCCAAAGGGGTCCTTATTTTCAACATTACAAGACCCGTACCTAAAAAGTTGCCTCCTCTTGAGAATTTCAGGCCACGTAAGCTCAGCCAATGCACCAGATAGTACAAGTAGCTCAAACAATCTCCTGTAGAATAACCATGGTCAAATATCCTTGGACCATTTGATTTCTTTTCACGGAAGATAAATTGCACTATAGTAAAGATGAATGTAACAATTTTCAGTGTGCATACCTGTCACTGTGCACGGGAACCCCCCACTCCTCGTCATGGAAAGTGACATAGCAAGGATCTGGTCAGTAGAATACATGACAAATCAGCTTTGTTCATAAAATGCGTAACTTAAGAAACACTTCATCAGTAAGGCCTAGAAAGGGCACAGGATAACCATAGCATGTGATGGTGTCAAATAAAGCAAGCACTGTACCTCACACGTTCAGTTTTCTTGGTAGCATAGATGGAGCTATGAAAACTATTAATGTGTTATTTTCAGGTTGGTAAAGTAACCATTCCGTTTGCCAAATTTATGGTTTCAAGCAATTACAGTGGGTTGCTGCAGCAGGATCAAAAATCAAAGGGCACATAGTACAGAATAACGTAGATTGATCTAAGGGGCTGCTGTTCAGTTGAGTCAAAAGTATAGCTAATTACATATTTAACTCTGTGAAAGCGCCAATGACAAGGCAATCGTTTGGATGAAATTGCAAATATACAGTTAACCCTATATGCAACTATAGTTAATTACAGATGTTGATGTGAAATTGCAAGGGATTAACCAATCCGTTGCATGAAGAAAATAAGAACAAAAGAGAAATGAAAAAAAAGGAGAATATGCTCTTTACACTTTAGGCAACCTAAAGGAGGGATGCTAATCTTATCCAATGTAGGCAGAATTGCAATCTCAAATGGTTCCAATATCCAACCCCATGACAAACAACAACAGCTAGAGTTTAACAAGCTATTAATGCAGTAGACAATTATATCATCATTCTGGTTAGCAACTCAGTAGCGTGCTGCTCTAAGGAAAGGCTAGAAGGGAATATATTCTTAACCTGTGGGTTTTGCTTAGCTTTACTACATGTCTACATCGTATGAACAATTGTGATAAAGAGTGCCCAGTAAAGGATGCTAGAATGTACTATAAGTTATAATGAATTGCAACACATGAATGGACAGATTAGCCAATAATGCGGGCAGGCATAAATTACGCACTCTAAACCACTCAGTAACCAAAACATCAAGAAACAAGATTTGTGTTTTTCTGAAGAAAAAGAAAGAAGAACAATTCTTATAGCAAACTAAGATTTTGACAAAGAACGAACCAGTACCAATACAGAAGAAGCTCACCAGTGGTTGGAGTCACCCACGCGCACCTCCTCTTCCCTTCCACAGCCTCTGGTGTCACCGGAGCAACAAACTCCGCCACGACGGTCTTGCTCTCCGCCACCTTACCCACAGCCTTGCCTTGCTTCGGCGCAGCCGTCGGCCCCGACCGGCCCTTGTCCGCTTTCCCAGCGAAAGCCCGGACGCGGACCGACTCTGCGGAGGCATCCGCGGAGCAAGACGCGCTGAGCGGCAAGCCCGGATGCAACAGCGGCGCGTCGTTCCTCCTCGACGGCGGCCCAGGCGGTGTGCAGCGCGGCGACGGCGCAGGGGACGCACCCTTGGGCGCGCCGCCACCTCCTCCACCCCCGCCGACTGCATTCCTCTTCGCGCCCTCCTCCGCCTTGGTCGTCGTCGCGGCGGCCACACCCACAGGCTTCTCTGGCGTCCCCAACGCCGCCGGCTCCGCCTTCCTCACGGTCACGGGCTTCGGCGACGGTTTCCGGGCGTTCGCCGGACCCGACCTGGCCTTGTTGCCCCCCGGCACCAGCACCGGCCTCGCCTCTGCCTCCGGAACCGCGATGTTCAGGGACCGCACCCTCGGTGCCCCGGCCATGGAAACCGCTGCAGCCTAGCCGGCAGGGTTTTACCGCCCGAAAATTCAAATTTTACCGGGCTTTTCACACGGCGCTGAGCTCCTCAAGAACCGAGCAGAGTGTTCCAATCGCCCATAGTAGAAAATTAGCCGCCTCGTCGAGCTAAAAACCCCCGTCAGAACTTAGGATTCCGCTCCGCCAACACACGCACACCACCAAGAACTCCTCGAAATTCGGACTCTTTTCTCTCCCTCTAAAATCCTCCCAGAAAAATCAAAGTGAAGCGAGCTCCGGGCCAACAACCCTAACCACAGCCGCGTGTAGGCCCGGCATTGCACGAAGAAGCGCAGGAACCGGTAAACACCAAGACACGGCCAAACGGCCCCGGCGGACGGCCGGTACTCGAAGGAGATTAGAACCTCCCGGAACCTAACAACGCCAGGGGAAAGAAGTGGAATCCGGGGAAGCTGAGGGGATTTGGAAGCCCTGGACGGCGGAGGGGCGGGGAGGGGAGAGGCGCAGGGGGAGGACTGCAGCTGCTCCAGCAACTGTTCCGAGGACGAGGGAGGAGTGGAATCCAAGGAGAGAGGAGGGGGCGAGGTTGAGGGGGACACTGCACTAGCTCGCTAGCGTCTAGCGGGGACACTGGGCTATTAGCGAGGTTTTCTGTTTATTTTACACCTGTTTTTATTTTTATTTCGGGAGTAGTATTGCGAAAGTTTTTAACTGGACCTCTGCGCGTGGGCCCGGTAGCTTCTTGCTGTCTGTCGGTGTACTTCTCCTAGATGGCCCACCTGTTTTATACATTTGTCAAAATACCGTATATCAGCCGGTTTTTCTTTTTTTGAATCAATACGGCAGACTTTATTAGCTCATGATAGAAACATCGTTTACAAGACTCAAAAATAAAATTAGGGGGCTCAACATCCCAAATACAATTTTGCTTTGTCTGCATAGCACTACTAGCAAGTAAATGAGCAACTTGATTCGCCTCCCGATGACAGTGCTCAATACTTATCTCGTGAAAACCATTCCACACCAAATTGCATTCATCCTATATAGGCGCAGCTGAGTTCGCCGTAACTCCACCGTCCCTCATAATCTCAACCACTTCCATGCAATCTGATTGGATAATTAATCGATTGCACCCAATTTGCTGTGCTAGCATCAGCCCCTCCTTCAGCGCATACGCTTCTGCCATCGGTGCATCAATTAAATGTGGCACATAGCTATGAGCAGCAGCTAAAAATTCCCCGTTGCTATCCCTGATGATCGATCCCACACTTCCTCTTCCTCCATCTTCATCAAAAGCCACGTCAACATTAACCATAACTCTCCCATCGGTTGGTTTCTTCCATCCCTGCCTCAACTTTGAACTTTTCTTCATTGCAATCTGATAGTTCTTCGTCAGTGCAGCGATGGACATGGCTGATTTTGCTGGAGCTTGGACCGTCTCCCCATGCACCAGCTGTCTCCTTTCCCACCATAGATACCAGCCCGCAGTGAGCACCAATTCTGCTAATCCCACGTCCAGAGCATCGATCATCTCTTCTCTTCTTATTATTTCATCAATCACCACTGAACCCGAACGATCAATAGAAAGATAAGTTTGTAATCTCTCCCACACACCTAGAGCCTGCCACACCACCCTAGCGCGATCACATGTAAACATCAGGTGTTTGATATCCTCCGCACCATTCATACAGACTGGACAACCCCCAGACGCTCCAACATGACGATTAGCCAAGATGGCTCGACAAGGAACCAAGCCTTTCAGAGCTCGCCAACCAAAAATCTTGATTTTCCCCCGCACTTTCAATCTCCATAATTTCTTCCATAGGAGATTCCCCGAAGCTATACTAGCTTGCACTTGATGATGTCGCTGCCCAGATTTTTTGTTCCATTGACAATGGTACGCTGAGCGAATAGAAAACCAACCACTCCTGTTGTAATGCCAGGCCACCACATCTTCCCTTCCAAATGTAATAGGAATTTGTCTAATACGATAGACATCAGTCGGCCAAAAAATACCCTTCAGTAGGTCTACATCCCATTGCATTGTCACTGGGTTAATCAACTCATCAACTCTGGATACCAAGTTGTTTCCCCTGACCGTTTGAACTTTTAGATTGTGGCTACCTGGAATCCAATTATCATTCTAAATATTTATTTGAGTACCATCCCCTACTCTCCAAATATATCCCAGCTTGAAACATTCTAGCCCAGCAATAATACTTTGCCAAGTATAGGAGCTCCCATTCTTATTTGTTGCTTGTAACAATTTGCCATCAGGGTAATACCGTGCTCTAAGCACCCGTGCACAGAGAGACTTCGGATCACACAACAGCCTCCAAACTTGTTTGGCTAACATTGCCAAATTAAAAGATTGTAAATCTCTAAAACCCATACCTCCCTTACACTTTGGAAGGCACATTTTCCACCATTCTTGCCAATGCATTCTCCTGTGTTCATCGTCGTCACCCCACCAATATTGCGAGATAGCATTTTTGATTCCTTTGTATGTTGATTTCGGAATTTGAAAAACCATTATCGCAAATACTGGGACGGCTTGAGCAATGGACTTGATAAGAATTTCCTTCCCTCCCATACTCAACGTCTTCTCCTTCCATCCATTAATCCGTGTAATCACTCTATCAACTAAGTGACGGAAACAATTACTTCGGTCAAGCCCAACTAGAGTCGGTAATCCCAGATACTTGTCATTCAGAGATTCCGTCATGATATTCAGAGCCTGACACACTTCAGCCTTCTGATCCACATCTGTGTTAGCTGAAAAAAATATACTCGACTTTGCCTCACTGATTTTCTGCCCCGAGCTAGCACAAAATCTATTCAGAATACTAGCAAGGCATTCAGCATTCTTCCTGTCCGCCTTCATCAATATAAGTGAATCATCTGCAAAAAGTAGATGGGAGACAGTTGGTGCATCTCTACAGACCTTCACTCCTTCTAATTCACCTCTTTCTTCTGCTTTACTTATCATGCATGACAAACCTTCAGCTATCATTAGGAAAAGATAAGGTGATAATGGGTCACCTTGCCTTAAACCTCTGGATGGAGAAAAAATTTCAGTTTCAGTTGAATTAAACCGCACACTGTATCTGACAGATCGAACACACGCCATAACTAAATTGATCCATCTCTGATCAAAACCGAGTTTAGCCATTATTTTTTCCAGGAACACCCATTCCACTCTATCATAAGCTTTTTGCATATCCAGCTTTACGGCACAGAGACCTTTCTTTCCCTTCTTCTTTTTCATCGTATGAATGCACTCATAAGCTAATAGGATATTATCTGTAATTAATCTTCCCGGTACAAATGCACTTTGGTGATCATCAATAATCTCAAGCAAGAAAGCTTTGAGTCTTTGTGCTAACATCTTTGAAATAATCTTATACACCACGTTACAAAGAGATATGGGACGAAACTGAGTTACCTTGTCAGGATTATCCACTTTTGGAATCAAGACTATTGTAGTATCATTCCATCCCGTTGGAATTGATGCATTCCGTATAGCTCCCAAAAACTCATCCACCAGCTCGTCCTCCAGCATACCCTAGAATATCTTGAAGAAGATAGCATGGAGGCCATCAGGCCCTGGGGCCTTTAAGTCTCCAATGCTAAATAAAGCCTTCTTCACTTCCTCCTTTGTAAAAGGAGCTAACAGAACATCGTTCATCTCATTTGTTACCCTCCTATTAACATCAGCCAATACACCCTCTTCAATCTCCCGGACTTCACTTGTAAATAATGTGGAGAAATATTCTTTGATCAAGGACCCCATCGCTTCATTATCTTCATGTCTCACCCCTTCCTCATCCACCAGACTTTTAATCAGATTTTTCCTCCTCTGACTAGAAGCATGTTGATGAAAGAAATTAGTGTTCCTATCACCATGCTTCAACCAGTTTGCACGCGCCCTTTGTACCCAATAAATCTCTTCTTGTTCTAATAACAGCTCTAATTGGAGAAGAATTTCCTTTTGAGCTGCAATAGACTGGCCTGTCATCTCTCCACGCCTTAGCGCCTCCAACTCCCGTCTGAGCTTCTTGATTCGATAGACTGGTTGTTTAAGAACTTCCCTGTCCCAGACGTGAAGATCAGAGTGCACTCTATTCACTTTTGTCATAAGAGACGATTCCTGCTCCTAGGCCACCGCTCTTGCCCATGCAGTCTGAATTATCTCATTGACTGTCTCCTCCTTAAGCCATCTGGCTTCAAAGCGCTTCAGGCTCCCACCAGCTGACACATGTGCATCACCCACACGGTCAGTATCTATGACCAATGGCCGGTGGTCCGACTTAATCGGCTCGCCATTCACCAAGCTTGCATTAGGAAACAAGTTGGTCCATTGAGCATTGGACACACCCCGATCAAGACGCTCTCGTATCTTCCCCCGTTGCCATGTAAATATATCCCCCGAGAACCCCATATCCACCAGATTACAGTCATGCAGAGCATCGTGGAAATCTTGCATCTGTTCTTATGACCGGGCCCTTCCTCCTTCCTTCTCATAATGAAAAAGAATTTCATTAAAGTCTCCTGCCGCCAGCCATGGTAAGGAACTACAGCTTTTTAGATGACATAAAGCCACCCAAGTTTGGTATTTATGTTCCCAATTTGGCTCCCCATAAATTCCTGAAAATCTCCATTGCTCCCCCTCTCCCACAGCAACATCAATGTAGTACTGAGACACATTTAGCTACTTTACTACCACCTTTTTCTTCCACAATAGTAACAGCCCTCCGCTCCTACCATCACTTTCATGGATGATGAGATTATCACACCCCAATAGCCTTCTCAAATTTTCTACCTTAACTTTACCCAGATGAGTCTCAGACAGAAAAAGAACATCTGGTTTATCTCGCTTCTGAACCTCCAGAAGCGCACGAACTGCCCGGGAACTAGCAAGTCCCCGGCAGTTCCACACTAAGATTTTCATTGCTCCCGATCACTCTCCTCGAAGGAGAGCGCCGATCTAGCAGATGTGTTTGTCAAATTTCCTTCTCCCCCAGCCACCGTTCTTTGCCTTTTCTTCTCCTGCTCCTTCAAAGGGCTAATTGCTTCTGCATTCACTACAATTTGCATATCATCATTACCCTTGACCGAGCCATCTTGCTCCTTGGCTTGTGCCTTGCTGATCTCATCATCGTTCCCCACCGAGCCATCAGTTTTCTCATCATCAACATCCATCCATGGACCCCCTCTTGTTTCACCTCTACCTCTCCCCCTCCCACGGCCTCTACCACGGCCACTACTGTAGTCATCCCGACTTAGCACCATTGCATTAAAAGGAAGCCTCAACCAATCTCCCCATTGGCAACTTGCTTTGCTATGCACCCCGTCACCACATTCAGTTACCTCGTGGCCCAACACGCCACAGAAGAAGCAAAAATTTGGAATCTTTTCATACTGAACCAGATACATCTTCCTCTCCTTGAGTGTGATTGGCACCACCCGAACTAGGGGTTTATCCAATTCAAGCCACACCTTTGCACGCAGATATGGTGTGGCATTAATCTTGCCATCATTCACCACCACAGTGATAATCTCTCCCACCTTCTTGGCTACCTTCTCTGCTAATTCTTGCTTTTTCATCAACCCTTCCGGGATCCCTTGGATCCGAGCCCATGCTGGAATTCTATCTAGCATGTACTCTGAGACATTGGTGAAACCATCATACTCTTCCATCACAATTGCTGCTCCTCGAAACAGCCATGGGTGTCCCTCCATCACTTTCGTCCAGTCGCCGAGACAATGAAACTGGACAAGAAATAAGTTCGGACCCCGAACTTTGAAGATCACATCCTTCGCCGCCGCCCAGGCATTACGCATGGCACTGAATAATGCCGCGTGACTGAAGGGCTTTAGGGTATGAACCCTAAAGAGTGCAAGCCAACGCACATCCTTCACCAACTCGTCAAACTCACCCGAAAAATCAAGGTCTTCATCTTCTTCTCCCTGTAGATTCAGCCCTTCCAGCCGCTCCTCCAGGGTTGGTTCTCCCTCGCCATCAACACCCACCTCCATGTCCTTCTCCTTCACTACCTTCTCCGCCATGTAACCCTTGGAGAGTACACCCAGAATCCACCGAAAGGAACCAGGTCGCTTCGCAAGGGTTTGGATGGAGGAATCACGTAGATCGCTAACTTTTTTTGCTGGACTCCAGACGTCGCCGCCGGAGGAAACAAAACCCTAGAAAAGGGGCGGAGGATTGATTTGATTTCTTCGTGGAATCGTGGTTATACACGAGGGAAACGGTTTACCACCCACATCGTTTTCACTTTGCTTCGGCGCTTTTGTAACAGCGTTTATTTTCAGTTCGCTTCAACTAATAAAGGCTTATTTTTCGGCTCTTCTATAGTATTTTCTTCTTACACCGAATCAGCATAAGCCAAAATCACCCGAGATTTTCAGCTCCAGCGAACAATAAATCAACGCTTATTTTCAGTTTCAATAAACATGCTCCATCATGGTAGGTTGTCCTTCAAAATTTCTTAAACCAAAATTAGTGGGCGTAACCAAGGAGATTATTCTCATCTAGATATCCCATCAGATGACCAAATAGGAAAAACAAGCATCAAAGTTTCATGGCGTCATCGAGTAATGAAATTTAGCATAGTTAACGAGCCAACTCCCACGTCTAACAAGCAAAAATTATTGGCCTTAAATTTATAATAGTTTTTTAATAACTTAATATCTTACACTTTTTTAATAGTCGGACCTGAATCCTGTAAACTCGGAATTATTATATATGACTTTAACACTCAGTTTTAATATAGATGCTTCAACAAACAAAAGAAGATCATGGATGCACTATGTATGGTATAAAGTATAGTGTATTGTTATACTTGTATGTATGATATCAAATATTATTTTATTTGTTTGAGTTAAAGCTTATAGATTTGTTGTTTCTGAATTATTATTAATATATTCTAAAGCTTTAGATTAATACATAGATCATGCTTTGTGTTTTTTTGTATCGGGCTCGGGAACTAGACGAGCTTGGGCTTGTAATTGAGTCAAGCTGATCTAGGCTTCTAGCTCGTTAAGATGACGAGTCAACTCGGTTGGATCGTCGTTTTAACAAGCCAACCACTGAGCAAGATTGCTATCTTTCAAATGTGCCCGTGTGCTTATAGGGATGGGTGTATTCCAACACATATGTATGACATATCTCTATTGGGTATGTCTGTTTAGACGCATCTCCTTCACCGGGTTCGTGTAATCTGAGCAGGAAGTCAGTTTTATTGTTTGTTGAGTGGATGCAACTTATATGAACGCGGATAAAAAAATTACGACATCATTTGAGCCAGGTGAATATGCTCGAAATGAGCTTCACCGGTCATCCTGGATCGATGGATACAATGCATCTACGCTGGACAACACGACATCCTCTGTCCTCTGACGAAAAATCTTCGTATGGATCCATATAGGTAACTAAATGTCTTCGTAAGATTATTGCATCAACCATGCAACCAACCAAACTCCTATTTTCACACTAGCGTTGTAAAAGCGGCCACTGGTTCTTTCGAAAAAGAAAGAGTAAATGGAAATCACCAATGTCACCTAGACTCGTAAAAACAAAGATGTCGAAGGTACAAGGTGGTAGATCATTGCAAGTTGGATGGTAGGAGGCTTACCAGGAGGCTTGCCAAAGTAGGGCGAAGGTGCTCTATGATGGTCTCTTTTTTTTTTTTAGAAATGATTGTTTATAGTGAAGGGGGGATACAAAAGGCGCAACCGTCAAAAGTATGCAACATGATTTTTAGCAATGCAAAGAGTGATGAATGGCAACCAATAAGAGGCGAGGTGACGGACTGACGGTGGTGAGGTGAGCATCTCAGTACTAGTACTAGTGACTAGTGAGAGGCATCTACTGGGTTGTTTGCCGGCGGTCAGTGGCGGAGGACGGAAAAAAAAATAACGTGGGGGCGAAATCGATAACATAGATATATATCAAATATTCTTAATATATTGGTTTATACACATATAATATATTATGATTGTCATCTACTGTATAAAGTAATAAACTTCGAATAAATAGAAAGATAGAAGTAAAAGTAGAGTGAATAGACTGACCAAGTGTCAATAAATATCAATTACGTCTAGGCGATATAGGCAATTACACTTGCCTATCTTTTTTTTTCTGAAATGATTTCTTAATCAGCTCAAGATCAATTCCTTTGAATATCTCTCGCTCAAGCACACCATTAAGTCATTAAGCCAAGCATCTGACATCTTATTGCGCAATTCTATTTTGATGATTTTCATAGCAGAAAAGATCCTTTCAACTGATGCTATCGCCACAGGTAGTATCAATGCCAACTCAAACAATCGATAAACCAATGGGAATAAAATATGTCTTTTAAGTTCAACTAATTTTGTAGCTAGGCTTGCAAGATCATGACAATCTCTAAACTCCATAAGTCTTTTCACATGAATAATAAACAATTCAAGTTGATCTTTTATTTGCTTCTTAGGGCTTCCCCAACGCAACACGCCGGCGTGCTGCCCCAGCGTCCACCTGTGCGTCTAGATCCATGTCACCAAATGTAGTTGTCTCGTAGAGGTCTGTAGTAGCCTGCAGAGGCAACAATATCCTCAGCTAACATGTTACAAAAGCCAACGTTCAAGAGCGCGTTGTGTGAGAAAAGTAGCTGCTTGGAAGGAGAGAGGGGGAGAAAAAGCTGGTGCAAAGCTGCTGCATGTGCTCTGTAAAAACAGAGCGATGGGATGGATCTTAAGTGACTGACCATCAATAGATGGTGGTCTTGTATACGTGGAACTTAACTTTATCCTGAGGCTAACGCTGGTGTTGGTTTGCGTTGGGAAAGCCCTTATCATCGTTAGATAAATCATCAGAATATATCTCAGTAAGTCGAGCAAGTTTGTCCACATCAAATTTAGAGAATGAATCTGTTAGGTCCAGACAAAAAAAACAAACAAGCAATTCTGAAGATACCTTATTAAACCGATGATCCAACTCTGTAATTATAGTATCTATAACAGTATAGAAGGTATCAACACGAAAATGATGGTCTAGAGTGATGTTGTTCCTCCTCCTTTCTTGATCTACCAAATCTTGGTACTGATCAATTCATATTTGGTATTGGAATATCATTTTTATTGTAAAATTCTGTGGCTTCTTGAAATAGTGGCTCCCAACCATCATTCCTCAAATTCATCAAACGTGTTTTCACATCAGTAACCAAAGACATGGCTTCAACAATATTTTGATCCTTCCTTTGCAAGATAAGGGATAGATCATTTGTGATGCGTAAGATTTGCAACATAATCTTCATAATGAACACAAAGTTAAAGAACTCCATGATTTCCACCAAACCTCCTGCCCTACGTACGCACGTCTTGATGCATAATTTCTAGAACTTCAACAGGGCCCATGTAGGCCGCCGGCCACGTAAATGAGAGCAGCCCATAAGCCCAGCTGCGAGCTGCCCACGTTAACGACGGTTCGTAGTTCGTACGTATCTGTTCTTCTTCCCTGCTCCAGACTTCCTTTCCTTCATTTGCTTAATATTAATCTGTGATTTAGGGGTGAAATTTTCTCAGGATTTAAGGTATGGCAAGCGTCACACCTTGCCATATTAAGAGCTCCGCCCCTGCCGGCGGTGGTCCAGGCCAAAGCGCCAAAGCCTCCTGCCGTTGCCCGTGGGCCTATCCCACGCGTCGTGCCGCTGCCCACCGCGCGCCTCGCGCCGCGCGACGTGAAGCCGACATGGTCGCGGGAGTACGGCGCTGCCGTGGGCGCGGCCAGGGTGCTGTGGGCAGTGGCCAGTGGGCGTGCGGAGTAGGGGAAGCTAGCGCTAGCGCCCGCCGGCCGCTGGGCCGTCCCGTTTCCCGTGACCTGCGGACGGGGGCCGGAACGGAAGGGAACCCCGTTTCTGGAGCCTTCCGCCGGTTCCACACTCTGCTGCACGGCGTTCTGCCTACTGCTCCTTCTTTCCGTGCTGTGGACCACGCGTCCGGACTGGATTGTACCATAATTCCACGACAAAGACTGTTCAGCGTCTACTCGCTCCATCTCACACATAAACATAATTCTTTAGCTTATGCGATTGCTGTTTGACTGTTCATCTTATTCAAATTTTTTATACAAATAATAGACTATATAAATCATTATGAAAATATAACAATAAAATAAGTTATAATAAAACAAATAATATTTATCATAATTTTTTAAATAAAATAAACGGTCAAACAGAAATCACAGAATTTAAAGAATGGCGCTTATTTGTACCTATCAACATTTCCTGTCCTGTTGATTTTCCTTGGATTCTCATTAAAAAACAAACAAAGGCCGCAGAAGTGCACAACTACTCGTGTAGCTCTGTTCGCCCAAAAAAAGTACAAAGACAAGCATAGTAGCTGCATAGTTGCTGGTCATCCGCGTAGGCAACGATTATTAGTTCCAGTGCATTCTTTTAGCCACCAGTTTCAACGATTAGTTCCAGTGCTTTCTCTTATCAGAAATTTTAGTTTACATCGTTTTTTAATTTAAAGGGGTCAAAATGCCATATGCCATATCTGATGAAATTTTTAATTACTGTCATTATTTTTTTCACCTTTTAGGTTTTTTTAAAAAAATATTAAGGGGCTGCAAAATGCCATAGGCCATATTTGCATTTGCACCTTAAATTCTACTCCTACATGGCTTCAGATGACTTCTAGGCACATTTTTGTGTGGCTTTGTTCATTGCTGGTTTCACAAAGCGACTACCGATCGAGAATTAAAACTGCACATGTCGAACATGGGTGCTTTGAAGCTTGTGTCTTCGTCGTGCAAAACGAAGGAATGCTCTTTTGCACACCACGTTACCCCTAACAGCACTTTTACATGCTCAAATAAGTTACATAGTTACAATGGCAATCACACTTGGCTTTGTGATTTATTCAAATGTTATATGGAAAGGGGAAGTTTTGTACAGCTACAAATGTTAATAAGCCTCCTAGCATCTCCTTGCAAATAACATGGAATCACAACTGCTTCTCAGCCATCTTTCTGTTCTGCTCTAGATAAGGGTAAGCCCTCTGATACTGTAATGTAGCCCAAACAAGGTGCCTGAAAGAGAACTCAGGCCACAAAGGATCTGGATTCTGCAAGTGACTAAACGTTGTTTGCCACAGGAGGAAATTGCTCAGTCGAGTCTCACCTGAAGTTCGGATGACGATATCAGGATCTGGGCAACCAGCACTATACATGTGGCGATCCAAATCCGCCACTGAAATCTCTGAATGCACGCCGTTATTTGCAGCATGACCATTACAGTTGCCAACATGTTCACTCTGAAACATTTCCCTCCTTTCTGCATAGACTTCACTGACAGCATTGACAATCTCAGAAGTTGAGTTGTATGGCATGCAGACAGAAAAGACCAGTCCTGTGTTCCCAGCTGTGCTCGCCATCAGCTTCTGAGCCGCCAACCTCACTGGCTCACATAACATGTTGATTACACTTCGGTTCTCTATTAGTTCATTGATTTTTTCCTCCATTAACTGCATCAAGGATTCCACCTCACTTGGGTCCCTCTTAAAATTGTCAATGCTGAATGCGTAAACCGTGATGTACTTCACACCCATTTCATAGCAGTACAGCAGACTTGCAATAAGAGCAGAGAAACCCATCCCGTGACCAGCTCCTTGTTGCATGCTTCTGAATTTAGCATATCGACGATTACCATCCATAATAAATGCAATGTGCTTCGGCATCGGGCCATATGAGAGGACAGCTATGAGGCACTTGCGTAGGAAATTCTGAAGGCTTGAAAGAAAACCAGCTGTAACAATCTCATCAGGCTTCTCTGTCTTCGGATCCTAGAGCAAAGCAAATAAATAAAACCGAGCAGAACCTTACATATTGTAAGAATATTTGTCCATGTCAGCATACCAAAAAGGTTATAGCTCTTTGAGGATTTTTACAAGCCTAATTAATGATATCTAAATGATTCATCCCGCTGCAAATATAGAACTCACCACAGAAAGCGAGGGAGAGATAAGTGACACTGCCATTGCAATGATGAGGGGCTATGCAACAAATTACCAAAGCTGCAAACAGGAAAACACCTGAGTAAAGAAAAAGGTGAATGATCATCATCAGGATAAACCAATAAAGTACACTTAAAAAATTGAAACCAAGTAACATTTGACATTAGAAAGAACATGGTGTATTTTACATGCAGGCTGCATAACAGTACTACCAAATTGTAGAAAAGAACATGTCCTATAGACGTGGAGATTTTCTGGAGCGTGCAACCAAATTGGAGGAAAGAACGTCCTATAGACCGGGGATCTCTGTCACAAACTGTCCGAGATTAGAGGAGGGGAAGGCGAACCCATGGTTGCCACACGGAGGCTATACCTAACTGATGCGGCTCCTTGAGCTCCGGATCTGAAGCGAGCGTGGCCGTGGTCAGCAGCTGGAGACGAGCGATCGGGCGACGCAGCCAGCCAGCCCGCATCTTCTCTCTCGCGTCCGGCGAGTGGTAGGAGCGCCACACCCGTGCGCGGCCATGGAGTGGGGCAGTGGGCGAGTGGCCCGTGATGGCCTTGTCGCGAGTGGGAGAGGCCGAGAGGGTGACGGAGACCTGGCAACCGAGGGTGGCTGCTACGATTGGGAAAGCAGAGGCTCGGGGTCAGGGCGGAGCACCTTTTTTTTCCGAACCGGAACTTCCCATTTCCATTATTTAAAACTAAAATACATATTCCTAGAAGGAGGACAGAGACAAAAGGAGCTACGTAGAAGGACAGAGACAAAAAAAAAAAGCTAAAAGAGAGCGGAGACCATCAAGACAACCATAACAAAACATAGCCAACAGACTGCGTTACCACCGCGCATAGGTAAAGAAACTAGATCAAGAGACACAAAGGACCAGTGCGTTTGACCCACAACGCAAAAGGAGCAACGAAGTCACACAAAAAAGAGACACCATCCAGAGCTAATTCCACGGAGCAGCATCACTGGCTATTGGTGTTATTGCAATTTCCACCAGCCAAATTGCCCCCTCCTGCTTCTTGGCCAGCAAGTTTTTCACCACCTGAAGTATAGTCTTGACGCCATCTTTCAGGACCTTCTTGTCCACCTCATTGAATAAACCTGCCCAGAATTTCATCAGCGCGCAAGCATGGCATATGATCTCAAGGGGGCCACTAATCAACTTATTATCAAAACAAGCGCGGTTTCTGCCTCTCCAGATCGCCCAGAACACTGCTCCAACGCCCCACACATGTAATTCCCTCCTAGCGGGGAGCCATTTTTCAAGCCACTGCCAACAATTGCCAAAACTATTGGGAATAGAATCGGCACCCAGACAATGAGCAATACAAGCCCAAATAATTTTTGCCACCGAGCAGTTAAAGAAAAGGTGATCAAGACTTTCATTAGAGGGACAAAAACTATACTCAGGAACACCATTCCATCTTCTTTTCCTCAAATTATCCTCGGTAAGAATGGCATTATTAGCCATGAGCCAGATGAAGAATTTAATTTTTTGATAAACCTTTCCTTTCCAAATGTATTTATTACTATTCCCATATTCATTCTTAATGAGGGCATTATACATAGATTTAACAGTGTATTTCCCTCTTTTTTCCAGTTTCCAAGTGATAATGTCCTCTTCATCAGAAAGTCTGAAATTCAACACAAAATCCCAAACAGTCTCCCAAGCCTCCCTCATGTCAGGGAGTAACTATCTTCTAAAAGTAAGCACAATTTTTCCAGTCTTGACATTGTAAACATTAGTGCTTTTTTGCTCACATAAGGCATATAACTCAGGGAATCTATTTTGAAGAGAATCATCAAACAGCCACGGGTCCTCCCAAAATCTAGTATTTTTGCCATCCTTGATAGAAATTTTCCTACCTTAAAGATAAAGATCCCTAACTTTTAGTAGATCAGACCAAATAGGAGAATCATTTATCTTATGTTTGACAGTGCAAATCCCCTCCTTAGATAGGTATTTTGCAAGAACAATATCTTGCCACAAGTATTTCTCGGTCTCAAGTTTCCACCACCATTTACATAGCAAGCTAATATTCATTTTTTCAAGGTTTTTAATCCCAGTACCACCTTTGTTCTTACTTTTGCACACATTACTCCATTTGACAAGATGGTATTTCTTTTTTGTCCCCCCACCCTGCCAAAAAAATGTCCTCCGAATTTTTTCAATATCTTTAATGGTTGTTTTAGGCAACAGATAGACAGACATGTGATACATTGGGGAGTTACTTAGGCTAGCATTAATGAGAGTAGCTCTCCCAGACATGGACATGGTACCTCCTTTCCACACATCTAACTTTTTGTTGTTTTTCTCGGTTAGAGGGAGTCAATCACTTACATGAAGTCTACTAGGGCTAATTGGTACTTCCAAGTATTTCATAGGAAACATTCCTATCTGGCAATTAAAAATTTTAGCATATTTAGATCCCCACTCTTCTTCATCATTGATCATCAAAATTTCACTTTTATCAAAGTTAATTTTCAAGCTAGAAATTAGCTCAAACTGATATAAAAGCATCTTCATATTCTGAGCTTTCTCAATATCACGTTCCAGACACAAAATGGTGTCATCAGCATATTGCAAAATAGCCACACCTTTAGGAATAATATGAGGAACTAAACCGGTTATAATTCCATTATCTTGAGCTTTTAGAACCACTCTGGTAAGACAATCAGCAGCAAAATTGAACAAAATAGGAGATAAAGGATCACCCTGCCGAACCCCCTTGTAACTTTTAATATATGGGCCAATAGTGTTGTTCATCTTAACATTAACAATACCACCAGCAACCACTTGATGAATCCAGGCACACCATTTAGGACTGAAACCTCTTTTAGCTAGACAATCAAACAATAATTTCTAGCTCACTTTGTCATATGCCTTTTCAAAATCAATTTTAAACAGGATTCCAATCTCTTTTCTCCTTTTGGTTTCATGGATAATCTCATAAAGGCACATAATTCCAGAGGAAATGTTTCTGCCTTTCATGAAGGCAGTTTGGGTCTGATGAATGAGTTTATCCGCAAATGGTTCAATCCTGATAGATAGCACTTTTGTTATCAATTTATAAAGACAATTTAAAAGACAGATAGGTCTAAATTGTTGAATTTTGGAGGCCTCTTTCACTTTAGGCAGCAAGGATATTAACCCATAGTTAAGTTTACTGATATCTGCCTTGCCCTTGTGAAAGTCCTTGAACAATTCAACAATATCCCCTTTCACAATGCTCCAACAGCATTGATAAAATTTGATTGGGATTTTATCAGGCCCGGGAGCTTTGTTTTTTTCTATTTAGAAAAGAGCATTTTTAATTTCTTCTTCAGAGAAATCCTGGCAAAGAATTTCATTATCCTCATCAGATAGCTTATAACAGTCATCTCAAAGAGAATCATCAATTTCAATATCATACTCAGGGGTAGGTCCAAAGAGTTCTCTATAATAGTCAGTGGCATGATTTAGTAAATTTTCATCACCCTCTATAATATTTCCATCTTTTTCTAAACTGAAAATAGTATTATTCATTTTTCTTCCATTGGCACATTTATGAAAATAGCTAGTATTCAGGTCGCCTTTCAACAGTCAGCTCTCATGGCTTCTATTACACCAATACATTTCCTCCTGATGAAGTAATTTAAAATTTTCAGCTAGAATGGTAACTTTTCTCTCAATCTGTCTTGAGAATAAGCCCTGGTTTTCTTCAATTTTCTCAAGTTTACTAAGCTCCTCTTGTAGAAGTTTTCTTTTCTTTCTATTTTCACCTTGGAGGTTGAACCCTCAACCTTTGAAATATTATTTCACCAATTTTAGTTTTTGTTGAACTCTATCAACAGAGGTTTTGGCATTACACCTTCTATTCCAGATTTTGCCAACTTCTTGAAAAAAATCAGAATTTAAAGTCCAACTAGACTCAAATCTAAATTGAATATGACATAATTTTGAGCTTTGATCAGAACTTACAATCAAGGGGTTATGGTCATAGACTTTTCTGGGCAATTTCCTAACAATAGCGTGTGGGAAAATATCTTCCCAATCATTTGAGACAAGAATCCTATCTAATTTTTCCATGATAGGAGGGTCTTGGTTATTAGACCAAGTAAAGAGACCACCATTCATTTCAATTTATCTCAATCCATAAAAATTGATCAAAGAGTTAAAAAGGCCAGTATGCCTATGGACCCCACTCTGAGTATTTCTCTCCTTGATGTATCGAATGATGTTAAAGTCTCCCCTAATAATGATGGGATCCTGGTTCATGGAAAAAAAACTAGATAGCTCAGCCAAGAAGGGGAGCTTTCCCTCCTCATGAGCATCACCATATACAATAATGATATTCCATTTGACTCTTAGTTGTTTATCCCAAAGATTTAATTGAATCATGTATTCTCCCTGTTTGAATGACCCCACATCTACTAGATCAATTCTAGTGCTAAATTGCCCCTAGATTTCCCTATAGAAGGGTTCCAGAGCCACAAATAATCTTGATAAGGATTAATCTTTCTAAGAGTAGAATCATCATAAATTTCAGTCATTGTTTTCTGCAACCCAATAAAAAGAAAACGATGTTTGTAGATAAGATCTTTAAGAAGGTAGGTGTGCCTTTTCACACTTGCGAGCACTTGCGAGCTGCGGTTTGCGAGACAGGGAGGGGCAACGCTTGTGGCGGCGTTTGCGGGGCAGAGAGAGGCGGACTGGAGTGCGGGTGGGGAGGGAAGCTGAGGAAAGAGTCTGAGGGTTTAGAGGGAATGGATGGATGGATGAGTGGATGACTCGTAGTCGCATACATCCATTGACATTGTTGTAATGCTGTTACCCCGCCCGTCTCCCTCAAACCACAATCCACATCACTAATTCACCGTAACCGGAGTAGCTGACATGACTACGCGAGCTCACATATTCACATTGCAAAAACACAACCGCCGGCGCACGTACAGAACCGGACTGATGCAGGCTGCAGTTCACCTCTCCGGCCCCAATGCCAAGTGTCGACAGATAACTGAACTTCTCTCTGGTCATGTGAGCAAGTTGCAACTTGCAGCTCACAGGTCACAGCCATTGGCCATTGCAGCAACAAAGCCTTCTCGGAGTAATAAGAAAGCGGCTGCCTGCACAGCTACAGTACAAATGGCTTCACGATTTGTGACCCAAAAACCACCGGTCGTTGGAGGTGGTTAGGGGCATTAATCAGGCCGGGGACGAGCAGGCCCGCGTTGGCTGCTTCAGCTATCAGTCAGTGTCGCTGTCGCGTCACCTGAGATCGCGACTGCTCTAGGCCACCAGCCAGACTGAACTGACATCTTCGCGGCGTCTCCACTCTCCAGGAAAACGATGCCTGTTTCCTCCATGGACCATGAATGAAGAATTGAAGAAGTCCACTTCATGGGCTCATCGTCGACGACGCCGAGAAGCCAACAGACTAGGGAAAGCATTGGTCAGTATGATAGTGTATGGATGCAGTGAGATTTAGTAGTCAGCCAATGTTTAGCGCTGATCAGGTCAAGCTGCATTCAAGAATCTGAAAGGATTAAGGGTGAACTACATCACATCCTTAAACTATGAAATCTGATTTTCTGTCCCCTTAACTTTTCAAAACCAGGTTAAATAACCTCCTGGACGGTTTTGAACGGTGGTTTTGTATTTTTTTATCTTTTATTTCTTTTCCACCGAATTTTTGAAAAATCATAGTAAATTACATAAAAATCATAAAATAGAAAATCCAATTATGTTGGACTCCACATGACTAGATATACACAGTGAACATGTAATATGGTAAGCTTTAGTACAAAGTTTTTCTGTAGCCTTAGATCTATGCTTTTTCGTAATTAACTAGAATAATTCATAACTGCAACATACCATATTATATGTTTACTGTGTAGATCTACTCATGTCGAGTCCAACAAAATTGGATTTTCATTTTATGATTTTTTAATGATTTAATATGATTTTTCAAAGATTCAAAAAAAATAAATAAAAAGACAAAACCACCATCACTGTAGCAAAACCACTATCCAAAACCGTCTAGAGGGTTATTCAACCGGTTTTGGAAAGTTTAGGGGGTAGAAAATCTAGTTTTATAGTTTGGGGGCGAAAGTAGTCCACCCTTAATAGTTGAGTGGGTCATGTAGACTTTTTCCGAAAGAAAACTCTGAACAACAGAACAAAGACTCCTCAAAAATGGCTGCACAGTTTTTCATTTCAGTGGAAAGTATTTCCATTTATACATTTGAGAATCAATTGCCAGTGGGATGGCTTATTCTCAGAACAAAACAACGAAGCCTGGCTATGTGTGGGGGACAACAAAACAAAAAGGACTGGACTCAGCTGATCCTACATAGACCCTGCCAGCGGCTCAATCGGCACGGTATAAGGAGAATACCAATCCGCATCAAAGACATCCTGCAGCTGCTTGACAATGTTGGGGTTGTATGTTCCGAAGCTGACGCCAGCCGTGGTGTAGAAATAATCCCAGATGAGATTGCTTGTACCGATGTTCGCCCTCACGTCACTTACGGCGTACTTGCCATGGTTCACCCTGGTGAAGCCAGGGTAACGGTTCCCCGTCGCGGTGCCACCTTGGGACAATGCAGGCCCAGTCTCGTTGTACCCAGGAACCACGTAGTATTGGATCTCGACCTTGCCACCGCAATGGTTATATGTCGAAGATGCGCATAGGATGTTGGAGTATAGAAGGCTCTTCAGGTATTTTTCGGTGTTTGGGATGAAATGTGCCCAGTAGGCAACAAGTAGCCTCAAGGTTGCATTCTTTGAGAATACTACCTGCCAAGAATCAATTTACCCTTGGTCATATCACTGCCTTGTTGCTAATTAGAGGTCAATTGAAGAAAAACCTTCAAAAAAAGGGAGCGAGTCTGGATTTATGCCAGGATCAAATGTTGGATCCAATCGTAAATACCTCTGAGATTGCTGACGATAAAGATGACCAGTAGACTGTTTGAGTAGCATAATCTGACTGACCAAGCCAATCCATGGTACTCATTCTTACAATTCCCCCAAACTTAACAGACTTAATGGTGTCAACCCATCCCTGCTCATCTGCTTGGAATTTGCCAAATGTCACCTGTGAAACAAGAAAAGATGAAACCAGCGACCTGAAATGTACTACTTACTAGATTAGTTATTGGACCAGTTATCTTTTATTAATTTGCATGTCTTAATTCTACGTTTATGATAGATTATGTCAGATAGGTTAAGGTAGGTAGTGAAACATGAATAATTTATGTATGTATATAAATATGTTGATATATGGGTGCAAGTACAAGGCCAGTAAGATGACTTCTTTTCTTAGGCCAACCAGATGATGTATGGGGAAAAACTTATCTTCCTCATGCACTGAAAAATTCCGATGAATATGCAGTTCATATCACCGTGAATATCAATGATGAGTTTATACTAAAAGTTAGTTTACTAAAGCATCTATTCACTGAAGAGTACAGACTAGCAATACCTAGATGTCTATAATGTGCTACAAAGTTACCTCAGGTGGTGCAAAGGAAAGGTAGCTCAAGTAGTGCTCCTGATTAGATTTCTTGTACCCAGGGGTTTCAAATGAAACATCAATCATTTCAGGATTTGCAAGAGCTGGATATCCATCTACATATGGGATGTCAACTGAAAGTGGCATGGGTGACCTGTTCGCAGATTAAGAATAACTATTATTTGATCTAAAAAAGTTCTAAAAGAAAAATACTATATCTGAGTATTTTTAGCGCTTGACGGAGCCGCAAGACAGGATTTAATAAGTAATTAGCAGCCACTGAATCATTATACAAAGGTATAAAGGATAATATGTACCGAGCATTTTCAGAATCGAAGATGGATCAAAATTAAGACAAATGCAGACAAGATAGGCTAACGGATAGATTGTACATAATTTATTCCCATCTATGTACCAGCCATTTTTTTCCTTCAAATTTGTGCGCTAAGTAGTAAATCGGTGCAAACTGCAGAGGGAGAAGCAAACCTGCATCTTTGTTTTGGCTGTAGGAAATGAGACCAGCATGGAACCTTTCTAGAAACTTGCCACTGCTTATCCCAGGCTTGTTTGGTGTAAGAAGTTGAGTTGAGGGTTGAAAGTGTCCATAGATTTTGAAAATATACTTCCACAGTTTTTGCTATTTGTGGGCAATCAGCAAAATAAATCCCAAGCTCCTTGACCTGAAATGCATATAAAAGTGTGCCACACAAGTTAACCAAATTGTTTTCTCAGCACTATACTCCAAATGTAACAGAACTTGTTTTTAGTCGGATATACCTGAGTAAGGGATTTCCAATCGTTGTTTGCTGACCCTATATACACATCCTTTTTATCTGATATCCAGACCTTTGCATGCAAAACACCAGATCCCCACCAATCCTCAAAAAGAACGGTTGCATTCTCAACATTAGGTCTTCCTGCAGCCAGATCGGCGCTCTCTTGGTCAAAATCAGGAGTAAATCCAGAGTGTTGGACAATCCTGAAATGATACTGCAGTTGTTAATATAGAAATTAAATCTCTCCATGCATATACGGTTTAATAGATAGCCATATGTCAATATTCCATATTTTAAGTCCAGCATACTCTATTCCTATCCCAATCATCCTATATTAAGATGTTTCGTTTGTCATCGGGTAACGTAACTGAAAATGGAATCAATTCGGTTTGATTGGTTGGATCAATGATTCC
Organism: Eremochloa ophiuroides; assembly: GCA_038502445.1. Lineage (NCBI taxonomy): Eukaryota > Viridiplantae > Streptophyta > Magnoliopsida > Poales > Poaceae > Eremochloa > Eremochloa ophiuroides. Next base: position 97,521,185 of record JAHLJS010000003.1, read on the forward strand.
AGACTTTGTCTGGAGCGGACGTGGTAATGGTATTGCAGAGAGACATCAGCAACATAATGAGAAAAGGGTCGTGGAGTGGTTCCGTTACACGGTATCTCATAACAGGAAGGACCGAAACAAGCAGCTGTAGTGTTATCCAGTCCAAGGAGTAATTAGATTACATTACATTCGACCGAACCAAACGTCATGTAAGTAATCACCAACATTATAGAAACTGATAGTTGAAGCATCATACTCGATACTTGCCTGATTTTGATCTTACGATCTGCAGCATTTTCCAATGCCTTGTAAACCAGGCGGCCCTCATCAGCCCCAAACCTCTTCATGTCACTCTCGGAGAATCCATAATCCCCCGATTGTGGATTGTTTGGCTGAGACAAGAACTGCCAGTACTGTGCAAGGATGTCCAGACTCTTCGTTGCATTCCCCGAGAGCCACTGAAGTACGTCTCCTGAGGACACACAGAAAGAACAGAAATCAACAGCGCTGTGAATATGTAGTGACTGATAGAAGCATTAGTAATTTCACAAACCCACTATCAGCGTCAGCAGCTATGTCACAAATAAAAGTTCCTAATCATGTGTGTACTGTATTCCGAATCTAGTTAAAGCTTCATTACTGAAACCTAAACTGAAGGGGAAAATCGACAGTTCAATACACTACTCTTCAGCAGAACTAGAGAAGGAACAACAAAAACCTTCATATAGAAGCAAAATGAGTTGTCATTCTTCTCAAGAATGTAAATGGTTTGTAATAACTAGTAGCCCAGACACCATATGTAGCCCCAATTGCCCTGTCAGCAGACCAATATCCGAATTTGCGAAGAGCAGGCGAGGCTGATACCAAGCAATAAGAATGCAAATCTTCCATCCGTAGATTCTTATATAAGCACTCCACACACACACACACACACACACACATCACCTAGGCTACCGAAATGGACTACCTCACATAGCCAGAAATGGAGCTAACCAAAACGATAGCATCAAAGTCAAAGACGCGGCGCGGCATTCTCCGACACATTTAGCATATGCGGCGCCTGCACGTACTCCCCAAATTGGCAAACCCCCATAGACGCACCATGTATCATATGCACGCCTCCTCACCACGAAGACGCGCAGGTCAGAGAGAGAGAGAGAGAGAGAGAGAGAGAGAGGGGGGGGGGGGGGGGGAGAGAGAGAGAGAGAGAGAGACGAACCGGTGGAGAAAACCCCGGGGACGCGGCGCAGGTGCGGCATGTCGGTGGGGATGGACTGCACCAACCACGCCTTGCAGGTGTCCGAGCCGGCGTCCGCCGCCGGCGCCCTCCACAGCTCGGCGGCAGCGACAAGCAGAGGGAGGAGGAGGAGGAGCCGGCGGCGTTGAAGGGAGGAAGGCATGACTGATGGCTCCTGTCGTCACTCGTCAGTCTCAATTCTGAATTGGAGGGAGTGTGAGCCGTGGAAGTGATCATGTGAACTCGAATTGGAGGGTCAACTGTTTGTGTGATCTGATCCCGTTAACAGGTACTCCCTCCCTCCGAAAATAATCGCTCTATCACGTTTATCAATAAATTATTTTTTAAAATTTTAATTAAATATATAAAAATATATTTACATCTATGCCTAATAATAAAGAGAAATTTTCTTACACATATCTATTTTTCTTTTGTTTCGACCTTCCTCTAACTACCTGAATAATAGATAGTTTTTCCGGTGCTTTAATTTGGTCTGACGCTCGCTAACTCCTTATAAGGTCATAGAGATCAGGTAAAAAAGTGTTTGATCAGACGCAATGTATATACGAAGAAAAGTAACTCCTCTCCTTCATGTGGGAGAATACAACCCATCACTTTGGAGATCATCTTCCCAATCCAAATATAGCCCAAATTTGTGAGACAGTAAAATAATTGGTGCACCTGCTGTCAAGGTTGAACTTGGCTCAGCTGGTATCATGTAATCCAAGCTCAAAGTGGTCATGACCACCTCTTACGTTCTAAAAGTTAAGGGCGTTGCTTCCGTTCGGACGTCTGGACAGGGCGAACAGTCCGAACATCCACACATACGCTACTAAAGACACGCTCCACCTGCCGCACACCCCACCCCACACGTCGTGCTCTTGCGCCTCTCCCATCGCACGTCGCACGCCCCAACCCCGCACGCCACACCCTCCGCCCCATCTGCAGGTGCACGACCCTGCGCCGACACGTGACCCGCCCCTATTCTGCTCGTCCTTGCCTTGTTATGCACTTCACCAGCTAGCCCCCTAGCACACTGTGCGAACAACCACCACGGCGTTGTATGAATGCCCTCCAGCTTCTAGAGAGAAGATATAACATGAGGTGGTAGAGGAAATATGCAACCCTAGATCTGCCATTGAAACATCCTAATACAACAGTTGCAACAAACGTCTGATGGTTATTAAAACACTTTAAACATGCTTATGAAAAACTTGAAAAACGCATTTAAAACACATTTGAAAACTATAGCAACCCATCACAACATCCGAATAAAACATACATGAAACATTTGAAAGCAAAATAATTTTTTTTGAAAACATACTATTGCAACATGACTCTTAAACAATTGCAACATATGCAATATGTGTGCCATCCTCTGATCTATTTTTGCAACATTCATATGATTAACTACAACAAATCTCTGAAAAGCGCCATGGCCGCACGGATATATGTACATTGGACGCTCCCGGTGCTGGAGGATGCCGGTGTAAGGGAGGGGCGCCAACAGGGTAGGGGTAGGACGCCTTGTGTGGAGGGAAAGAGCCGCCAGAGTTGGGAGATGGGGACACTGAGGTGGACGAAGGAGCCGCCGGTATATCAGAGCATCATAGCCGCCGGATCTGCAGGCGTTGGGGGCTCCACATTGTGGAGGATGCCGATATAGGAGGGAGGCACAGAAGCCGTGCCGTCGCCCCTCATCTTTAGTTGCATGGAGGTCAAAGGTCATAGAGAGATGGAAAAGGATGCGGGAAGGAAGGGGTTGCTCGTCAGAAAGCCGCCGTCGTCGCCCCCCTATATGGCGACTAGCATGTGTGCCCTAGTGGCCATGGCGGAACAGGATAATGGCCTGCATGACAGCAACGGGAAGGGATGGACGGTGAGAGTGAGCGGCACAGGTGACTAGGATGGACGCGGCGTGACCGGTGAAGGGACGCACGCGATTAGGAGAAGGTCGATGTGTGCGTAGACTTGGGAGAATGAGCATGGACATCCACGCTCATCTCGCCCACGCTCGGAACATGAGGTCGCCGGAGGTGCTGGACGCGGTACGAATGGCGGCGTATGGCCAGATGCAGCAGAGGGGCTCGTGCTACATTGCTCGCCATCCACAAGACCACTGTGACGTCAAGCTCGAGGACGAGGACGCCACTAAAGCTGCAGTCGCCGTTAGCACATTGACGAAAGAGCCTTCAAAGCCTTTCTTACCACTAGCCAGGGATAGACGTGGCCAGACGCAATAGGGACCTATGCCCTAGAGCCGCCGCCGCCGTCGCTCCCCGTCCACCACCGTTGATTCCCCTTCCTTCCCCTCCGGCATCTTACCGAGGGTTGAAGGGAGCGGGGATCCATTGTTTTTAATAAGTTTTTTCTAATATATCGAGTCATTAGGGTTAGTGTCTCTCCGTGCTAAAGTTCTTGGCATTGGAGTTTTATCTCCTCCTCCTTCTTCTCTTCTCCGGCGACGGTGAAGGAGAAGGGTGGAATCGTCTTCTCTATGGCGGCTTCGTTGAAGATGAGGGCGGCAACCTCGACGTCAGCATCTTCATCAACATGACGGCATTTGTTTCCGGACGGCGGCATCGAGACGGAGATAATGTCATCGACATGGAATAATTTTCTCCAATCTCTTCTCTGTTTTGTTATGGTTAGATCTGGTCATAATGAAAGGCTAGGGAGAACATGTTTCAGATCAGTCTTCCTCATTCTTCGGTGGCAGAAAAAAGGAGAAGGAAGACGCCAAAAAGAAGAATTTTCTCAATTCCACCACAGGAATGTTGGCCGTCGTTCGTTGGGCATTTGTTCTCAGGTCATTTGCCGAGTGTTTGGCTGTGCGGTCATCCATACTGCAAAGCATTAAACAGGTTAGGTTTTGAGTTGTACTATTCACAGCGTGAGTATTTTTTTGTGATTCAGAGTGCTTGTAACAGATTGATGTACCCAGCTATCATATATACATGGCCATCGGGCCGTGCCGGCCCGGCACGTCGGCACGTCGGGCCGTGCCGGCACGGCACGCCTTCGTGCCTCGACGGGCCGCCGGGCCTAACGGGCAGTGCCTATGCCGTGCTCATGCTTGGCCTTCGGCCCATGGCACGGCCCGCGGGCCATTTTGTCATGCCGTGCCGCCCGTTGGGCACGGCCATTTCTATCGGGCCGTGCCGGCCCACGGCCCGTCAGGCAAAAAACCATCACATGGTAGCTAAAATTTGGCACAATTTGTTTATAGCCAATATGATATTAACAGATGACATATATTAACACTCACAAGATGACAAGAATGAAGAATCACAATATCTCATATTCTCATTCCCAGATCCCAGAATGACACAATCACAATCACAGAATCACTGAATCCTTCCCACATCCCACAATCCCAGTCCCAGACTGCATAGCAACAGTCACAAGGATCACTGATTCACTGAAGCACTTCAATTTGAACAAACAGAAATACAACTATACAAGACAAAATGACACAAGATTATATGAAATTGATCAATTGATGATCATCAAAATGAGCTGTTTTGTGCAATGCTGCTTCATTAAAAACCTTTCTAGGTAAAACTCACCCTTGTGAGAAACCCTAGAAAAGAAAAAAGAGTGCAGCCAGCTCCAAAATCCAAATGTCAAAGTATTAAGACTATCCTATTACAATAGCCAACATCAATGGCAGTGGCAACTGGGAAACTTCTACTCTTCTAGTGACTTAGAGAGTTCTGAGAACTGAGATCACAGTGTCTCACACACTGTCTCACACACTCATCTAGTCATCTCACACACTGTCTGTCTGTCTCACACTCTCACAGACTCACACTCTCACTCACAGCCACAGCCCAAGTGCCCAGTTGCCCACTGCCCAGTCCAAAAGTTCCTACAAAGTGTGATGTTAGTATGTTACTAAGTGAGAACTGAGAAGCCACTGCCCATGCCCAGTGCCCAACACTTTTTCAGTTGAGTGACTTTACCTCTCCTCTGTCCTCTCATGTTGTCTTCTAACCACCACCAGTAGTACCGCCCCCACTTTCGCCGCTGCTGCTGCCTTCACCTTGTTCATCCAGGAAGAGGTTCTTGAATGCTTCCTCTAGGTCCAGGTCTTCTGGTGTGTGTTGCTCCCTTCTTGCTCCTAGCTCCCAGTCCTTGATGCAGGTTAGCATCTCCACGTGCTCAGGCAACAAGCGACGCCGCCGGTCCTCGAGTATCCTGGATGTACAGCTGAAACAGGACTCGGAAGAGACAGTAGATACAGGGACAGACATGATATCTCGAGCCATAATAGATAGGATGGGATAGGTCAGCTTGTGGTCACGCCACCATAGGAGTATGTCAAAGTTCTCCTCATAACATGTGACAGGGTCACTGTCCAGGTAAGCTTTCAGCTCACTAACAGCAGATGGAATTGATGAAGATGAGGGGGAATAGACAGGTGATTCACCAGGACCTCCAAAGATCCTTGACCTAAGTAACCAGAGAAGACAGGTTTCAACATTTCATAAGCTCTAGAATTAGCAGAAGCATTGTCTAGGGACACAGAAAACACCCTATCAGTCAAACCAAACTCCTCAACCACATTAGCAATCCTATCAGCAATGTTTTCACCAGAATGTGAAACCTCAATCAATCTTAAACCAACTACTTTTTTGTGTAACTCCTAATCAGCACCAATATAATGAGCAACAACAGAAATATAATCCTCCTTGGCATTACCAGACCAAATATCAGATGTCAAAGAAACAGAAGATGCAGCAGGCAACACAGATTTCATAAGCATAGCACGTTGTTCATCAAACAGCTTAGACATATCTCTAGTGGTGGTCTGCCTAGAAACCTTTTGAAACAGAGGATTATGAGCACGCTTAATATAATCCTCCCAAGCCTGTGTCTCACCTATCCCCAAAGGAAGGTCTAGCCTAGCAATCAAAAGGCACAACTCAGTGCGAGCAACCATAGGATCATACACCCAATTTTTCAAACCATCAGGATTCATAGCAAGTTTAGACTGGACCATACTAGCATGATTCTGTTTTTTCATACAAGTTTTCATATGGCGTTTCAAATGGCCAGTACTAGCAGCGGATCTAGTAGTGTACCGCGTACGACAATGCATACAGATTGCAGCAATTCTAATATCGTTCTCCTTAATTTCATGGAAGTAAGTCCACACAATAGATTTTTTTCGTACCAGAGGTGGTTGAGGTACCACGAGTGTTAGTGGAGGCCTGCACTCCACCATTGTTGTCGTCACCATCCAGATCGATGGGCTGCTGGTTGCCAATCGTGCCGTCACCGAGGTCGATGTCGAACAACCCGGCTGCGTCATCACGCATGTCTTCGTCGTTCTCCATCTCCAGCTCGTCGTCCGAATGCGGCGCTAGGTCCTCGCCGTCGACAAGGTGGGGATGCTGATCCGCATCCGCCCCCTGCGTTGCGAGCCCAGCACCAGCATCGGACGGCCGAGACAGACCCCGCCCTCCAGCTCCAGCACCGCCCCTCGACGGGCGCTTTGGCGGCCTGGCCATGTCTACTCTAGAGGAGGAAGACGCGGCGTCAGGCACCAACCTGCAAAGAAGAAGACGACGAGATGAGATCACAGATCAATGAACTGAAGAACATGAGACTATGGCATGATGAGAGCAGATCTAGGGTCAGGGTTCATACCTGCGCTACCGGAGCCCGGTGCCGAAGAAGAAGCGGCAGACGAGTCCAGACGAGAACGAGACACAGACAGGCATCCATTAGACGATGGCGAGCGGTGGCGGAGCGAGGAAGATGAACACGAACTCACATGCTTTCACCGGAGGAACAGAGAGAGCCAGAGAGGAGTGGAGGGGAAAGGAGTGAAGAGAGGGTTAGCGAACTCAGGCGGTGAGCCGGTGACCGAGGGGAGTGGCGCTGCGGCGGCCGACGCCCGGCGGAACGAGATCCAGATGACGGATCGAGAGGGACGAGACGACGAGAGCGGCGCGAGCGACTGCGGCGACGGGTATCGGGTGGGGAGTGCGGACTGGGGAGGGGGGATTAGGGCACGCCGCGGCTTATATATGCCAGGCCAGTTGGGCCGCTAGGCCAGCAAGGCGGCATATAGCCGTTGGGGCACCGGGCCGCCTACCGGACCGTTCAATTTACCGGGCCGTGTCACGGGCTAAGGTGGCGGCCCAGGCACGGCCTGTTCGTCGGGCCGTGCCGGCCCGAGCCCATCAGCCACCGGGCCGGGCTGTGCTCGGGCCAGGCCAAAACGCCGAGCCACGGGCTGCATGGCCATATATACTATCATATAATATAATTATTCTTCCGTCGAAAAAAACCACTAGCCAGGGATCCCATCCGGACAGGCCGACCCATATAAGGCCGAAAGAGCCTTGTTTTACTGGCTGAAAGGCCCTACACCGAATCGGACATGCTATTGGGCTCGCCCCGTATCCCACGCGGCGGACCTCGACTCGAATACAAGCACCCCCGGGTGCATATATGCAAAACAGCCACGCCTTCCCATTGTTGCCCTCAATCATCATCAGCATCATCGTCTTCAATCAACTCCGCAATAGCCTTGTTCTTCGGCGACTTGGCGAGGTAAAAACCCTAGCTCTAGATCGCGGATCGTAGCCGCCGAGATGCAGATTTTCGTCAAGACGCTGACCGGGAAGACCATCACGCTCGAGGTCGAGAGCAGCGACACCATCGACAATGTCAAGGCCAAGATCCAGGTCCGCCCCCCTCCCGATTCGTAGCGCAACCGTGTCCGTCGTGATTGGTAATAACATCGGAGTAGGCATGCTGATTGCTTCGCCGATTTGGTAGTTTTTTTTGTGCGGTTCTTGCCCACTTGGGGGGGGGGGGGGGGGGGGGGGGTAGATCTCGGGATTGTGTCTGTTGGCTGTGCAGTATGGAAATTGTCCTCAGAACGGGCGCGTATGGTGGTTTTGGGGTCGTGCCGTGTTATCTTTAGCTGTCTCTGCTTAAGTCTTATTTGTTGGGATGGAAAAACAAATTTAGAAAATTTAGTGCCTATGTAAACTGTCACAGCTCCTCTATTACATGGTCACGGAAGGTCCAAAGTTTCCGCAAGCACCTGGTATAGAATTCTTTTCATAAAAGGGATGTAAAAGGTTGATACCATACTAATACTGATTATCACTTTATGGCTTTTACTCCGTCCTAGCCAAAATTCTTTTCTATATTCACAGGTGGCAAAAACTATGCACCTAGAAAAGCCAAAACGACTTACAATTTGGAATGGAGGGAGCACATATTATAGCAATGGCCTCCATATTGCATCATGATTGCTACTTAAATAAAGGCTAAACCGTCTTTTGTAGTAACACTTCATGTTATATACTATATTTGGCTGAAAGGCTGAGTTCTGGAAAACCATGACTCGGATCTTCCCTGTAACCCATTGCGGACTAGCAGATTTCCTTTTCCCTGTTAGGCTTTGCATTTATTAGAATTTAATAAGTAGTAAGGACACAACTCAGCTTCTCAGACACATTTTAGGAAATAAAAGCCGACTCTCAGTCGTTTCCGGTGCAAAAAAAGATTTGCCTAGTCAAAAACCTCAATCTGAGTTAGCTTTGAAGAACGTTGTCCCTGTTCAAGTAATTTTTTCTTTGCTAACATCTGTCCATGTTTAATATTTGTATTCCACACCTTTGTCCATGTTTGACCATTTTTCCTGTACCATTTGTTTTGTCAAGTGCATTTAAAACTGAATCAGATTCCAAAACTTGTGATCATTAATTCAAAGTAACTTAAGAGACGGGTGAAGCAATACTATTCTAACTTGGCAGGTTCTCTACCTTTTTTTTTTCAGGATAAGGAGGGCATTCCACCTGATCAGCAGAGGCTGATTTTTGCTGGTAAGCAATTGGAGGATGGGAGAACATTAGCTGATTACAACATTCAGAAGGAGTCGACACTCCATTTAGTCCTGAGGCTCAGGGGTGGAACGATGATCAAGGTTAAGACACTGACTGGGAAGGAAATCGAGATTGACATCGAGCCCACTGACACGATTGATAGGATCAAGGAGCGTGTTGAGGAGAAAGAAGGCATCCCACCTGTTCAGCAGAGGTACTCTACTTGCCCCCACAAACCACAATCTATAAGCTCAAAATTCTTTTAATTCTTTTAGCATTGTGTGGTGCTAATAAAACTGTTGCCTGCACAGGCTCATTTATGCTGGGAAGCAACTTGCTGATGACAAAACTGCCAAGGATTACAACATTGAAGGTGGTTCAGTGCTCCATCTTGTGCTTGCTCTGAGGGGTGGCCAATAGATTTAAAAGTTACACTTGTAGTTTCTACTTATTCTATCTGTTACATACAGTTGTCTCAGAATTGAAGCCTTGTATTGAGTGGTTGATTGTGCCATGTGATTAGCAGACTACTAGAGTCAGGTGTCATCTGTACTGTTTAAGAAATGCTTGAACTAAGTTCATTCAGTTGCCATCTCATTCTTATTGCCCTGACTTCTTTCAATTGCCATGTGACCTGTCCTTACCTGACTGGCTATATCAATCGTGTTGTTGTCTATTTTCTGTTTTTCCTTGAATCCTCATCACTTGCAGAGTAAGATGTTGGCTAAATCAATCGGCTAATTTCTGGTTTTCACTAAATCCTTATCACTAGCAGAGTAAGATTGTGCTCATATTTATGTGGTGCATGTCCCTTTGATTTGAATCATGTTGGTTGAAAAGGATGTGGCCTTTTGCTGTTATATCCCTCTGAATCATGCTAGTTGAAAAGGGATATTTGTTGCTACATAACCTGGGCAAGAATTTGTGTTATGGTTCTTCCACGGGTGGCTATCTGATTTACAGAGGAAGTGCTTACATCTGATAAACAAACTAATCTGAAGCTATTGTTGATTTAGCTAGACAACTTTTTGAACGCACCAATTATCACCAATTATCGTATTGCGTTGAACTAGGTACAAATTAGCAACAAAAGTTCAGAACTCGGGTGTCCGGGTAAAATTAGTTTTAAGCCTTGAAATTTGGAGTGAAACTGCTAAGTACAGTTGGCATTTACAAACTTGTTTAGGCAATTTGTACTATGGATTGAAGACATGTTCATGCGAAGTATATGAATTGTTATCTTCACACAGTTTGTAATTCACTTCAACACAGTTTGGTAAATCAACGTCCACAGTCAGAACATAAATTTCTTTTTGGCAACCAGAAACGTTTTTGATTGTTGTGAGAATCAATAGAATCACTCCAGAATCACTAGAACTGTTTCTAGTTTTATGTCTTGCAAGGAGAAACAACTTATAGTTGGTTTCACATCATTTTGATTCTTTCCCCCACCCCTACGTTATTTTTGTTAAGCGAAACAAGTTTAAACGAGTTATATTTTGTTAAGTGAAACAAGTTTAAATGAGTTGTATTTAAGTTGTTCTTTGCCCACAAAAGGTTCTGAATTTTGTTGAAGAATATTTTTATTTATATGTTTTTTTGTGAAAAATATTTTTTTTGCTAATCAGGATCCAACCTGTAGGCTAAATAATCTTACAAAATAATTCTGATTATAAGTTAAACCGTTTCTTACGTCCAAAATATTTCTATAAGAATTTTAACCGATGCTAACCCTAAATCTTATCTTAAGCTGGGAGTTTACAACGCAAGGATGAGCTCTAAAGAAGTGAGTGGAAAGGAAAACTTTATAAAGCTTAAACAGTTCTTTGAAATGAAATCTAATTCCTTGTTGGATGTATACAATATTTGTGGTGTGAGCCAACTATCTTTCAATTAGCATCCCTTAAAAGCTGGATAAAGAAGGCCAAGTAGCTAGCTACTGTGTCGACTCGTCTAGAGAAGTTTCTTTTCTGAAGACCAGAAAGCACGTTGCCAAAACACACACCGACTGATGCATCAGGATGATGGAGACACTGCTCAGTGATCCTGAATGCTTTAGATTCTAGTTCAATGCTCCTGAAAATGATGAGGAGACACCAACACCTGTAGATTCTTGTTCAACGTCCTCTGAAGAAATAACCCATTTGAATGCAGACATCGATCTGTTATCTTGTCGTTGTTCAGATACGGATGTTCCAGCTTATCTCGTTAGTGCATTTCTGATGCAATACGGGTATCTTCTGAAACTAAAAAAAATGAGCTTAACGTCCCTGTCGGGTCACAAAAGGAGCACCTTCTTTTCTCGAAATAAAATAAACTTGCTGTGACATACTTATTCACCAGCATAAAAGGTTTCAAATATTCCTTTTGTTTCGCCTTTTCATATTCCTCTCCAGCATATCTTCGATTTTTTAGTTGGCACTTGGCACTGCCCTTCTTTTTCTATTGGTATATTCTCTATGGGAATCTGTTAGGTTGATTTCAAAGGCAATTTCTGTCATGTATCTCATCGCTTGAGTTCCTTTTCCTTTGAAAAGGACTCTTCTTCTATTGTTCCTTTCTGATAAGGCCATCATTTGTGTTTTATTTGCCTCTATCTGATTACGCTGCTCGTTAGGTTTTTGCCCGGGCATTTCATGTAATCATAGGCCTAATTATCATTCCATAATTCATCTGCATGACATAATCAGATTCAGATGTATATGAAATACATGTGCCTGTCTTTAATAATCTCCTGTCAATCTGTAATGTATACCTATGTTTTGCACCAGACAAAAAAACAAGGATTTAAAATTAGCTTTGCGCTCCTTTACACAATCTTCTGTCCATTGTTTCATGCCTTTTGTTGCGCTGTTATGCTGGTGATGAATTCGTTGATGCAAATTCCTTTCAGCCGTCTCTTTCCCTCTGTTTTCCTGTTGGACCTTTCTGCGCGCGGCGCCGACGCCGCACAAAGTGAGCAGTAAGCGTGACTGCAGCCGTGGCCATGTACACCCCTTCTAGGATTGTGTAGGGGACCAAACGAACCCTAATTCGTTCAAAAAAGCAAAAAAGAACACTAAAGACCAATGGTAACCCTGCATGAAAGGCCACAACTTGCGAAGTGCTTTGGCTAATCTATACTCTAAGCCAGTGCTGTCACTTCTAGAGAGCTTTAATTTCGCAGTGGTTCATCGATTGGCCGGATAGTTTCTCAGGGACCACGCTAACCTAGCTGCTACTGCAGTTTCACTGAGCCATTTCAGCCAAGGCTCTTTCGCAGAGGTCCATCCATGGCTTTCTTTGGTCAGAAAATATAGGAACCTGGACCATCGACGTCTGGCGCTCACCATCAGTTCCTTGACATAATGACATGCCATGTTTGGCTGGTACTATGTGAAGATCTGGCTCTAAACTCTCTGAAGCAGGGATGTGAGTGTACTTTCCCATTTGTGTTTGTGGACCTCATGCAGCGTTGGTGACATGGACCATGCATCAGAGGCTCAGAGCAACATCATGGAAGCATCAGATCTGCACGAACTGAAAGCTCCTTGTTATTGGTGGGGCACATGGATTAGGTGATCTTGGAATAATATTTGGCTGATTTTGTGCATGGAATTGATGAATAAAGAAGATTTGGTTGCTTACTTATGATGGAATATATAGGTCAGGTCGTCGAAGGGGTTCAGTAACTAAATTACCTATCGATATCTTTTCGGGTTGATTGGTTCCGTCAGTCAAAAGATGGATGGATATTAGTAGCAGGGTGATTTCTGCGTGATTGGAAGGATGACAAGATGACAAGAATGCCATTTTCATCTCCTTTTCATTTTTTTCCCGACTGAATATTTCTGCCAACGGTCAATTTGATTAGGACTGCTAGATTTTAAAACTAACCTCTGTTGAATTCTTCTTACTTGTTGCTTATGATGATAATGGTAGTTAATTAAACAGTGAAAAACAAGAACCCTGAATTCGCTGCATCTACACAGACGAGCTTCGTGCACTAATTCAAATTCTGACCAACTGGCCATGTGAATCATTGCAGGATGTTGCCGTCGTCGCGCTCACTGTCAGTGCACGTCGTTTTCGTCAGTGGATACTTGCAGATGCAATTGCCGGGCGTTTGGAACGCTTTCAGCTCTGCACCAATTTGCCATGCACAGTTCAGGTAAACGCGTCAACCGGTTCTTCTTCCTTGGACATTTATATTGATTAGAAAAGAAACTACGCCAAACCTCGTCGCTATTCTAAATCCAGAAGCAAATGCTACCGTTACAGACACCATCACTTCAGCCCGGGTGGTTTGATACCACAAATGGCAAGGCAGGTCATTGCCATTGCGGTACCAAGCGTTTGTACACGTGTGTAGTTGTCAAAATTTGGCAGAGGCGAGGTGGTTAGCCCTCTGCCGGCACCTGCCATACATGGCTGCCTCGGACGTCAAATTAAAACTCCCGGGGATCGACGAACAGGACCGTCCCGGACGGCGCCGGCGCCGCCCAGCCGCCATCATCGTCGTTGGCAGCATTCTTGCCGAGGCTCTTGATGCACCAGACGTCCTCGTCGCAGGAGAAGCGGCGCCACCTCGGGACGGCGGCGGCGACCGGGTCGTCAGGCGCGACGTCGGCGGCGACGACGGCGCAGGCCGGGTTCTTGCGGGCCATGTTGTGAGCGTGGTGGCAGAGGGTGCGGAGCAGGGCGGGGCCCGCGGGGCCTGACATGCGGAGGCCGTACAGGAGGTAGGCGCCGAAGGGGCGGAAGATGTCCGGGATGGAGGGCACGCGCATCCACGGCGCGGCGCGGTCGAGCGCCCGGAGCGCGGCGAGCGACGCGCGGAGCAGCGCCGGCGCGCCGCGCACCCGGAGGCGCATGGAGCGGGTGGAGTCCCAGACGCTGAGCACGGCGAAGGACGGCGGGGCGGCGTCGGCGTCGGCCGGCCCGCTCTCGATGGCCACGAACGTGCCCAGCGTGAGCTTCTGGGCGAGCAGCGCCGGCATGTCGGCGGGGAGGAACTCCGTGGCGTGCGGCGGGGACAGGCGCGCGTAGGCCGCGGCGGCCAGCGGCGGCGGCAGCTTGAACAGGCGGTGCGCGCTCGGGATGGGCAGGCCGTGCGCGTGCACCGGCCGGCCCAGGAGCTCCGGCCGCCGGAACGGCGCGTACCCGAACCGCCCCGTGAACAGCGCCAGCGACGCCGCGTTCGACGTCATCGTCGCCATCGTCGCGTGCGCCGCGCCGCGCTCGCGGCACCACTCCTCCGCGCGCTTCACCAGCGCCGTCGCGATGCCGAGCCGCCTGCAAGGGAAGCGCAAAATATATCAACGTGAGCACACGGCCGTTCATGTTCAATTCAAACCACGCGGCGGCGGAGGCGGCGGCGGCGCCTCGAGAGCCGTGCGTGCGCCTGCAGTGGACTCCGGGCGGCCAACCAGCCAGAACGGTGGGCCCACTCCGCGGCGCGCGATTAGGCAAGCAGAGAAAGTACGTTGGCGGCAGGCAGAGAAATGGACGCATTGTGTTGTCCGCATGCATCCGCGCGCATCGCATGTGGTGAAAAATTTGAAGAAAAGAAAACGAAGCAGTGAAGTGGCAGCGCCACTAACCTGTGAGACGGAGAGACCCTGAGGCCGAGGAGGCAGGCCACCTTCACGTACGCCGGCGGCGAGGGCGACGGGCGACGGCTGCTGCTTGGGCGGCGGGTCCGAGGAGGAGGAAGTTGGTTTCTGTTTCTTGCCGCCGCCTCTGCTCACCACCCTAACGCAGGCCTTGATGAGCCCGACAATCTCCGCCTCCTCGCCATACTCGGCAACCTGATGAGCATTGCAAATACATCAGCCAACGTACAGAATAGTCTGATAAATTGTCACTGTCGAACGCATCTTTCATTCGAGCACAACCATCGGATTGGTGTGCCAAACAAACAAATTATGTTTTTTGTTTTTGTTTTTGTATTGTTCTTGTTGATTTGGTAGCTAGCTAGCTTGCTGCGCGTAGATTAGTTAGGCCGCCACTTACAAGGATGACGTGATCCGGCGCGTGTTGGACCCTCGCCAGCGGGTCGCCGACCTGCTCGACGGAGAGCGACAAGCCCTTCTTCTTCTTCTTCGTCTTCTTCGTCTTCCTCAGCTTGCTGCCGCCACTGTCGTCGTCGTCGGCTGTGGTGTCGTCGCCGCACACGTCGACCTGGCAGTGGCGCTCAAGCTCCTCGACCGCCGCCAGGTCCCTCTCCATGCTGAACTCCCTCACCCTAAACGACACCGTCTTCTCTCCATCCATGACGACGCTGACCTAGCTCAAACGCACGACAGTGTCTAGTCTAGCTTATTAGCTTGCTCGTCGCTGTCGCCAGTCGCCACTAGCTTAGCTCAGCTCAGGGAGAGCTTAGCTTGCTGCTGCTCCTCTACGACGAGGAGGGCGTTGTGGGCAAATTTATACAGGAAGCTAGGCGTAGGTTGACGGTAGTGAGAGACGAGCGGGACTGAGCAAGTGAGAGGGGTACTGTGGGGCCGGGGCAAAATAGTAATATCACACGGAAAGAGAGGCGCAACGCACGGACCGACGGAGGTCAAGAACAACGACTGCTTTATTTTGTGTAATACTACACTAGTCGCAAGCCATCCCTCTTGGATTTGGTTAGTAGCAAGAGTGGAGCCGATTTAACTCCCTGGTTAATTTAGTTTTTCAGATTATAAGGACTAATCTAGCTTGCTGAACTGAAGTGTGCCCCACTTAGTGGTGAAGACTTCATTCGTTCATTCAAAGAAGAAAAAGAAAATGCAAGAGGGGCATGACATGGATGTTGCACGCAGTTGATTAAAGGCGCCAAATCGACCTAGGTAGCTATATAATCCCTATTACTCTAAAGCACACCAGCCTTTAAACAAGTGAGATTCTTCCCAGTTCAACAAAGGTTAGTATAAGGCGATAGGAATTAGGATTTGTAGGCCGGAACCTACCGATAGATTGTAGGGCATCCAATATTATTCCAAGAGAGGCGGTTCTAGAGATATGATTCATAGAGGATCATTCTTCTTAGCACGCGGAATATATGTGGACGATGATGGACTTTCTATTTAACGGAAAAAAAAAATTCAGCTATACATGATCCAAATGAATAAAGAAAAAAAATCTTGCCGTGAAGGAAAAAAATGAAAATCCTAGGCAAATAAATTTGTGGATTTACATAACGTTGTCACTCAGTAGATGTAAAAACATGTGCACTAGATTTAAAAGTATATATCTTAGGCTCGGCTATTTTTGAAGGTCGATCAACGCCGAGGTGGGGAAGGTGTTCCCCACCTGATTTTTGTATTCATCGTTCCAAACGGCTCGTAGGATGGGTTTATATATTTGTTTTTTTATAGGAAGTGGCCTCAGCACAAGAAGCAGGTTGTGGCATATTCATGACAAATTAAACACGCCCCAGCATGAGTACAAATGATGGCATAAACAAACAATGCACTAAAAAGAGAGAAGAAAAAGAAGCCAACAACACCAAGGCACAAGAATTCTTCGACGATGCCTCCAGGGAGGTGAAATGATGCCGCTGTGTAGTCATCGTTAGCCAAGGAGCAAGAGGTGACATTGCATGGGCATGGCAATACTTTCACCCGAAACTTGTGTCAAAGTGCTGAGTGAATCAAGCCAGAAGATGGAAACAAGAGGTTCTTCAACAATGACGCCTTTAGGAAGATCTTGTCACTGGTCCAAACCGATCTGAGCTAAGCTTTCATCTAGAACTTTTGCTAATACTCCTGTAGAACCACCCGAACCGGATGGAAGCACACACCGGCAAGCGTCCACACCACGTAGAGCCGTTTCCGGACTCGCCCGCGATAGTGTGAGGTACGCACCGGCTATAGTACGCACCTAGACGGAGGGGAGGCTGGAGGCTTGCCGGCTGCCGCCACACCACGCTAAGCTGTTCTTGGAGTCGCACGCAATAGTGGGAGTCACACACCAGCAATCGATTGCGCCAAGACAATGGGGAAGAGATTGTTGGCCGCCACCACACCATGTGGAGCCGTTCTCGGACTTGCCCGTGATGGTGAAAGGTGTACACCGGCAAGCGTGTGTCGACCGCCGCCATGCCATGCAGAACCGTTGCCGTACTCGCCCGTGAGGAGGGAGGCACACGCTGGCTAATTGGCCATGGGCATGCAGCCCCGCCGCCGGCAAGCCTACAGCCAAACTGCGAGCACCGCTTCGCTGCAAGGCCCTAAAATGATAGGAGAGAAGGAACCGAGCACACTTCCCCGCTGCCGCATGCCCGCGGCCAAACAGCGCACCCCACTCTACTGCAGAGCCATCCCCCACATCGGCCCGCCAGCGCAGCATGCCCCCCACGTGGATACGGGCGAGACAGTAGCCAGAGAGTTCCTGAGCGCACCAGTGGGGACGTTGCGCAGGGGTTGGAGCTGCCGCCAAGCTCGAATTCGCTGTAGACGGGGTAGAAATCCTGCCCGAGGCCGCATCCCTGGTCAAGCCCGAAGTCTGTTGGCGTGGACGTCAACGTGCTGGGTGCTAGTTCCAGTGGTGGGGACGGTGGATCTAGGCTTGGGAAGGCTGGATCGGCTCCGCCGGCCATCCGAACCAGCTAAAGAAGTGGAGGGGCAGCCGCCGGCGCAGACATCGAGGAAGAAGACAGTGGTTGCCAGGACGTGCTTCGCTCCAGACCATTCTCGTAGGCTAGTAGCATGTGAAAGCAACTAGAATCATGCATTCTGGCAGCATGGCAAAAATAAGTAGGCACCTTGCCCAATTAAGCCGGGTCCTGGAAATGGAGCTGCGCGACTGATGAGTACTGTACTATATATTTGGAACCGTACCTTCCTTCTTTTTCGCGAGTTTAGAGTTCAATAATCCTATATATCATCACCTGTTTAATTAGAGGCGGGCGCCGTAGACGCGCATATATAGTTTCGCACGAATTGAATTCCACAGAAAATTCAGCAGAAGAAGCTAGCACACATATGTACAGCACAACAACCTTGATGAAGTAGTAGTTTAAGAAAATTCTTGCCACTGAAACTTATAACAATCTTTTTATTATTGCCATATAAAAACACCTCATTCTTTCGTTGCCATCAATTTAGATTTTTTTTCTTTGATTGCCATTGCCATCAATTCATAAGTTAACGACGACATCAACTCCCAGGTCAATCGGCTGTAGGCACCACCCATGGTGAATCTTCACCAGCGGCATCGCGCGAACAGGCGCTCATGACGCAGCCCTGCGCTAGGCGTGCAGCCTCGTTCGGTGCCGCACGGAGCAGGCTCATGACAACGTGCCCAGGCACACGCTCTGGATGGACGATCACACACTCCGCAGCTGCGTGAGGTCCAGCTTCATGCATGATAGGGAAATGGTGCGACGTTGGAGGAGCACAACATAGGGGCAGCGAGTGAGGGGAAGAAAAAACGTAAGCGAATGGCAACGAAGGGAAGAGATATTTTTGGATGACAATGAAGCGATTGTTATAAGTTTCAATGGTGACTAAGGAATTTTCTCTAGTAGTTTCTCCATTCCAAATCAGGGATATAAAATTTCTCGTACTGACTAAATTAAGGAAGACCTGAGTTGTTAGGTGTTCCATATGGTTTTGTCTGTAATTGGCGGCACCCATGCCAGTGCCAGTGGGAGTTGTTCTTTTATCCAGCAATCAGTCTGCGTCAATGTCATCGCTCTCATATACAAATAGCCACCTGAACAGAACAGCGTACAGACGAGAAACAAGCTTCGATTTGTATAAACGCCCATGTCGTGTCCATACATTGACAGAGGATGTTTCTTGGGAAAACTGATGTCTAGCTATGCCGTGCCCGCTTTATTTGTTTATTTATATGTACACCTTCTACGTGGAATTTGCTTGTTGCCTATGTGTTGTGCGTCGTCGTCGTCGTCTGATCCCGGTCTGGTTGGGAGGATATAAAGCCGAGCTAGCCGATTGATGCATTATGTTATGCGTCGACTAGCCTATTTAGCCCATTCAACGGTCAACAAGAGCTTTGAACAGCCACCAGACCAGAGAGCACGAGAGCAGCACAGATTGTTTAACAAAGTGATGGCATCTTGGCAGCAACCCAAGCAGATCAGAGGGGAAATGAGCACAAAAGTTGGTGCAAAGTGTGGAGCATAGACCATGTTTTGTCAAGTGACTAGGGTTTAACAGGACATGCAGGTGTAGTACGGTACTGGAGCGGAATTAACTTGGCCTAATTAGCGCGTGAAGGCCAATTTCCTTGGCAGCTTGCCATTTTGCATCCATCACCATCCTTTTTGACCTCATCACGGGCTCAATTTCCTTGCAGGCTCCTTTCCAACTGGTGACATGTGGCCCTGCTGGTTGCTTGCTTGTGCCTTTCCCTAACCCTAGCTTTTGCCTAAAAAAGGGGGGGTTGTGTTGTGCTCATGGGGCATAGATTAATGGAAGTATGCAAAGACATGGAAAGGAGCGAGGAGGAAGATGGTTAGGGAGGAGCGAGGAGGGTCAAAAGGTATTTGTTTGATTGGCAGAAATATATGCGTTGATTATTGGTGTTTGGTTTGTTTAATGACGCCGCCGCCGTTGTTGCATGCCTCAAGACACTGATTAGTCAAATCTCGGCTCGATCAATTACTGTCAGTCTGTGAGACTGTGAAGGTATACCAAACTTAGCTTGCATAGTTTACAGTTGGGCTGGCTTCTAGCGTGGTGTTTTATTGTCCAAACTCTTTTACTTGGAGTCCAAGTCGTGGTTTACTAATGTCTTTAGTCACGATCACGACCATTATGCGTACAGGAACAGGACCACTGCGTAAAATATGATTGAAGTGTTTTCTGTGCAAGTGCTACGCGCTAGGAGACTCAGACATAGGAGACGCTATGAGAAAAGTCAATGTAGTTGCATTTGTCAAACATCGGAGACTCAGACGCCTGCATACTTAGTATTATAATAGATACACTTGGGTTATGAATTTGGACTAAACTTGATTACTCGAACGCGGACGCATGATGTCGGAAGAATTCATAATAGACGCAGACACGTAGATATAGCCTCTTATTAGAACTAGGTAGTATGCGATGCTTGTGAAGGACCGAAGAGGCGACTAGAGGGGGGGGGGGGGTTGTTTCAATATGTAATACCCCGGGTATTACGGTTAATTAATAATGTCATGTCATCATGTTTAAATTTAAGCATCTGCATATGATTATGCTTAGGGTCACTAGAGTGCTTTGATTTCATGTGTTGTGGATTGTGTAATTAAGCATTTAATTAAAAGGCAAAAATAAAAATTAAATAAGAAATCAAATTAAGCCCTAGAATTGACCTCAAACCCTAATTCAAAATCTATAATGAATCTAATGAAAGTGTCTTAATGAAAGTTGTATAGATTTTAAAATGGAACAACTTTTATTTTTGGATATTTTGAAGTTGTCTTACAGAAATTCAAATTAAACTCAAATTACTATGTTGAAATTTAAATTTGAAACTTCAATTTCAAAAATATTGAGGATCTGATGAAACTTCCTTAATAAAAGTTGTAGAGCTCATTGAGAGGAATAACTTTTATTTTGACCATTTTTCAAGTTGTTGAGAAAATTTAAAACTAATTTTAAAATTTCAGTTTGAAATTCAAACCCTACTTTTACCCCCTTTTCTGTAGTTTGAAAATTTGACCGAATTTGGACTTGGTGTCAAAAGCAAAATTGTTCTTCAGAAAATTTTGCACAACTTTTATTTTTACCCCATCTACTGAATCGAGCCGTAGGATCATCAATTGGAATGAATAGCATTTGACCTATTGAAACCTACACTGTAGCTAGGGGGGTCCCCCCTGTTCATCTTCCTCGGCCCGTACCGAGCGTGCCGCGCCGCGCGCTGCTGTCGTTCGGCCGACGTGGACGCGCCGCGGTGTTGTCGATCGGTCGAGGAGGGGGCCCCGGGCGTCCCCGACCTTATTCCCCATCTTCCCGAGCCCTTAAAGGCGGCGAGCGTTCTCCTTTCTCCCATTTTCCCCGCTCGGTCATTGGTGAGTCCCCTTCGGTTCTAAGCCAAATTGGCCGTGTTCCATCCACCTCCACACTCTCCATCTCCCAGATAGGTAGCCGAGTTCGTTGCGCATCGATTGGTGCCCGTAGCGTGAGCCGTGGTCCCCTGTGTGTCTCGCGGTGAGCGTCTTCGTCTTCGGGTGTCCGCCGAAGCACCGCCGCTCGCCGCCGTGCTGGACGGCCCGTTTCGGTGAGCTCTGTGCCTCGAATCCGTCCGTTTCGAATCGTATTAGTCCCTGGGTTGTTAATGCACATGGTGGCTATCCTTTTCCTATTCTAGGGTCGTCGGAACAGGAGCTCGACGTCGAGGCTGAGCCGTCGCACCCACCGTCGTCGTCGATCCGTCTCCACCGCGCACCTCTCCGCAAACCGACCCAGCTGTTGGCTTCAGTGGCGAGACTCTGGTCCTTTTGCGCCCTAATTACCTATCGTTTTCGCCTTGTGCTCGCCGGCGACGTGTTCGCCGCCGTCGCCGAGCCGCCACGGTCGTGTCTGTGTGGGTTCCGAGCCTTGGTCGTGGTCGTGTCGTAGCTAGTTAGGTTCGCAGAGCTGTCTGGAGTCCGCCGGTACCCTCGGCTGCGCTTCTCGTCTCGCCAGCCGGCGAGGAACGTGCCGGGCCGCCGCGTGCACGCGTGCGCAAACGACCGGTTGAAGGTGGGAGAAGGAGCTGACAGGCCGGCCCCGCCTGTCAGCGTCTCGGTGAGAGGAGGGAAGAGGGAGCTGACTGGCTGGGCCCAGCCTGTCAGCGTCCCGGTGGGGAGGCGTGTGGGAGCGCGCGGGCGAGCCTGGGCCGTGCTGGGCCGCTAGCTGGCTTAGTGGGCCGCTCGGGCTGGATTCGTTTTGCAATTTTCCCGAGAGATTAAAAAGGGCTTTTCCATTTATATTTCCAGGAATAGTGCTGTTGTTTCACATTTTTGTGTAGATTAATTTACTGGATGAATAATTGTGAAAATATTTATGTATACTCTCTGGAATGTGTATTATTTTATACAAATATTAAAAATGTGTTTTGAATACTTTCTGTATCAACTAAAAATCAGCTCATTAATTGATAAATTGAACTTTGATGATTTTTAATAAATTCCCTGTAAGTCCAAAAATCATAAAAATTTATGTGGTACCGTTTTTGGCCTAGAGCTATCTGTTGGTGAAGTTTGGCATCAGATGGAAATAGTTTAACTATTTATTAGTTATATGTTGGTTTAAATGTTTAATAAAAGGAATAGGAAATGGAAATAAATATCGAATGATGTGACTTGGGATTGCTTGTGATTCTAGGTCAAACACCATTATGACCTAGTGCATGATGAATTAGAATAATCATGGTTAGTCTGTGGTAGGGTTATGATGAGGTCTGTACTATTTATTATTGAACCGCATCTGTCATTTTATGTGCATCGTATTCATACATTCATTATTGCAAACGTGTAGTGACCGAGAATCCGGAGATAAAATCTGAGGGTGCATCTGAGGAGACTGCGCAGGAGATTGTGCGGGGCTTTGATATTTGTGGCACTGACCCGGACCCGACTCTCTACGCCTATCCAAGACAAGCCTCGGTGCATTTGCCCATCCTTGTTGTTTTAAAATTATTTATCACTTGAGTTAATTTATTGCATTAGGCTAATAGGAGTTGATTGATAACCAATTGATGCATTACCATCCTTGACCACGTATCAATACCTGAGAACCTGATTTATTACAAGTTTTGAAAAATGCCTAGTCATGCTAAATGGTTAGATTTGCAAAAATGCTATTTTTCAACTGTGATGATATAAAGCAAATGAATCACTTTATGGGATTGATTATGTCCTTGTTGGTTGGCAGTGTTCCTGACTAGTTCATTGTCATCCTCGGGGATGGGTTTTTCCGTTTGGTCGACCATCTATTTTGGGTTAGAGCCCCAACGATCCTCGCCGTCGGAAAAGGGATGTGAAAATCGGTTAGTTATCAGTGTACTTGGGTTAGAGTCCCAATGCATGGTTTCTAATGGAAAAATATTAGGGATCGTTCGTTGTCAGGCCTGCTGTGATCAAGACTTTGCAACTAGCCACATACTACGGGAAGCCTCTGACTCTGGTGGCTCTACTGCTGGAACCGACAACCACGCACTGGGAGTGGAGAGATGGCGAGAGTAGCGTGTACCCTCGTGGCCGGCGTGCCTGGAAGACTAGAGGAGTACTGTGCTCTTGGGTGGCGCAGGACCGATTTCGGGGTATAAAAAGCCGTGGTAGGCGGGGTTGGCGTATGCAAGCTTAAGTGCTACATACGCAGTGTGGATAGGGATCCCCAGCTGGGTATTAATCGATTCGAATCGTCGTTGCTCCTCGGTTATGGAAACTTGATCCTCACCCCTACATCGAATAGTGGTTCAGAACTAGGATGTTTTGCAATAAATGTGAAAGAATGATGATGGATATTTGGAAAGATTTAGAAGTGTAGTTGATGATTAACAATATTATGGGAATAAAATATTGAAATAGGCCTAGAAATGATTTTTCTGCAAAACACTTGAACTCTTGCTCAAGCCATACCTTGACTCCCCTCAACCTGCATTCCTGAGTCTAATTTTACACCTTTTGTCGGGTAAGTCTTACGGAGTACCCCAGTACTCAGGGTTTTGTTAACCCCGCTGCAGGTAGCCAGGAGTCGGAAGTTTGTCTGGCCCCGTGCTGTGTCACTATCATTCAGGAGGGAAAGGACGAGTGAAGTTGAACCCGTGGGCAGGGTTCGTGTATTATCTATCTATAATATTGTATTGTTGTTCTACCGCTACTGTTACCACTTTTAATTATGGTCTGTAATAACTGCACTCAATTTCTATTTGAACAACCGGTTTGTAATATAAAGTATTAATTAATCTTCCGTACTTTTACTCTGATGTAATTTATTATGAAATATTGTAATCCTGCAATGGTTTCGCAATGGGATCCTGTTGAAGATAACGGGTGCTTATGTAGCCCGGCAGAGCTGTCTAGGTCATCTGGAACACGGGCCCAGCCGTCAGATGTCATTAGTGGCGATGACAGGTGCCTATGGGCCACGTGATTTAGGCGGTTCTGTTACAGAATAGGAGCCTCAAAAATTTCTTCCGAAATATGCATGAGACCAATGTCCTAATCACACACCCAAGAAGTAAGAAACTCTCACGAGATATCCACGAATCAACAAGTGATTGGGTGCACTAGAGGCACAGCGGGATACTCGGAAACAACGGAGAAGACGCAGAAGCAAAACTCAAACACGAGTGGTCTGCCCAGACTCGGAATGTCCGCCAGTCAGGGGCGGACTGTCCGCCGTACTGGCCTTAGACTGTCCACGTCAGACCCTAGATTGTCCGGCGGCACGTTTTGATGAGCAACAGTGCCTCGGACAGAAACTGTGGACTGTCGGACTGTCAACGGCGGACTGTCCGCAAATTATAGGCAGACTGTCCGCTGGTGTGTGTCCTGAAAAACCTGAGAGCAGAGAAAACTGGACAGCGTCGGGTTCCAGTCCCGGACTGTCCGCGGTTCGCCGGCGGACTGTCCGCGACTATGTGACCGAGCAGAGCACCTGCTCCACTGGACTCGGCCCCGACCCCCGGACTGTCCGACCCCCCAGGCCCGGACTGTCCGCGACTGCGCAGAAACACGCCCTCAAAATCGCCCGAGATGAAAATCGAAGAGAGGTTGATCTAGAGTTGATGAACTGCCACAATTTTTAGGCCATAGGGTCACAAAGCAGTCTAGAATCATCTCCTAAAAGATCAAAACTCAATTCGAACCGAATCAACAGGAAATTGAATCGCCCCCAAAAATGCTCTTGAAAAGAACCATGGTGAAGAATCGTCCCGATCTACAAGTAGGGTTGGAATCGAACGATTTCCTTCGGTCAAAAGACTCTCCACATGGCAAGAATCAAGTGCACGCAAAAGGAACGAATCAAAACGATCTAGAACTCGCGAATGAAGCCACACAAGAGAAGGGATAACGAAGAACACAAGAACAACGCGAAGAACACATGCCTTACTTCGAATCCCGGAGACGACACGAGGTTAGGGCCTCGATTTCCTAGCTCAAAACACGAGTTTACACCACCATGAACAAGTAGTGGATCTCTCCCTAAGCAAGTGTCTTAACCCTAAGTGAAGGGGATGAGAATGAAATGTGTGAGAGAGAGATAGAGGAGAGGGCTGTCATACCCCTTCATATTCACTTATTACAGTTTTGCGAAAACACCCCTACCTACCCACTACTGCTAATCAAGCGAGCCAGCTAGCCCTAGAGCACTCTGGAATAGCCTGTCTCTAAAGATATGATCGGATAACCCCGCTTCCTGCTCAGAGTTACCGTCGTCTTGACGCAACCTCGGAGATTCCGCCACGTGTCGCCCCGCTTCCCCCGGAAGCAGCTCCGCCCGGGTTTTGAGGCCCAAACCCGAAAACCATCCTGGGCCGCGTCCCGTCGGTCCTCGACCGTGCCGGCCCGCGCACCGCTCCGAGTCCCTCGACCATGCTCGATCACGCTTGTCGATGTCGCCAAGTGTCCGCCACCGCAGCTGACGCTCCGGCGTCCAAGTCCCTCGGCCCAAGTCCCGCGTCCGTCCTTCACCGCTCCCAGTCCATCGGCACGGCCCGCTCACTTGACCTTCACTCCGCCATCCGCCACCGCTTTCGTGCTCAACACCTGCACATCACAAACCGACCAACATGCTAAATGAACTCCATTGACAATCACTCATCACCTATCCGGACACTAAGTCTCATACTTGTGTCTGCAGCTTGACTTTCAAAAAGAGGATGATTCGCATTAGATGTTTTTTAACGATTGAATCCTATCAGATGTAAATACATGAGCAGGATCAAGACTTGTATCACCGGGTAGATGATTTTACGTTCTCCAGTTCAAACAGTTTGAACCTTTGGCTCGTCGTAAATATACATAGAGCTGTAGAGGGAATAAGCTGTTTTTGTACTAGTTATTTAAACCTTAAAATATTATTGTGTTTGGGTGTGGGGGGTGGGGGTGGGGGGGGGGGGGGGGGGTGCGGGGGAGTATACACCGGCAGATGCATGCATGCGACCATAGAACCATGAATGCTCCATATATCCATGCACTCACACATGTCTATCCCAAGAGTACGGTGAAGAGGGGTCTTCCCACCATGTTCTTGTTCACCAACGATCTGGACTGGAGACACGAAGCTTTTGCATGGTAGCCGGCCCTAGCGGCTAGCGCCGACCCAAAGCTGAGCTTCACGTGCCCTCTCAAGCATCCCATCAACGCCAGGTGTTTTGGCCGACATGACTTGGCCTTGTAGTTCCAACTCAAAACTTTACACCTATTTATCTCATGTTTAGATATTAGTAATTACTAGTTTTTTCATTAGAATCCAACCAACTTATACAACATCTCGTAGACTATCATATGTGGAAAAAAATTACATCCATGATATATTTAGCATGTTCATTTGAACTACTTTCAATTTATTTTTAGTTATGAATTTCATTAGTATCCGACCATCTTATACAATATCTCGTAGAATATCAAATGTGAAAAAAACTTTACATCCACGATATATTTAGCATGTTCATTTGAACTACTTTCAATTTATTTTCAGTTATGAATTTCATTAGTATCCGACCACCTTATACAACATCTCGTAGAATATCAGATGTGAAAAAAACTTTACATCCACGATATATATTCAGCATGTTCATTTGAATTACTTTCAATTTATTTTCAATTATGAAACAATATTTTCATTCTTACAGTGAATCAGTCAAGATCGAGGGCGAGGCATGGACCATGAGCACCACCACGTACTACGTGACGGATACCACATGCATACTATGCATCATGCATGGCTGGAGTACAGTATGCGCATGAACTTGCATTTGTGAAGCAGAGAGAGGCCAAGCAGCACCGATCCAAAAGAGTCCAATCAGCCTCGAACGATTGGTGCCTACGCACCCACTGGGGTCCCGCCACACGTCGGCTGTCCATGACGTGGCTGTCCATTCTGCTTTTATCCCTGGTTTGACGACCAATGCATGTACCTGCCCCTTCCCGCCGTAAATGCAGGCTCTGTTCGGTGAAGCTGAAAAGCGCTGAAAGTACTGTAGAAGTGCTGATTTATTGTGAGTGTAGAAGTGCTGATTTATTGTGAGAGGAAAGTACTGTAGAAGTGCTAAAAAATAAGCGCTTTTAAGCACTTTTCAGCTCCAGCCGAACGGAGCCGCAGTCGTGATGTCTGAGTCTGACCGCCCGGCCGGCGGGAGCGGGACAGAGGAAAGACGACGACGACGCCAGGAGAGAACAGCTTGTCGTTCTTTCCACCGATTATTGTTTATTTTCAGTCACGAAATAATATTTTTTTCTTATAATAAATTAGCACGAGCCAAAATCCGCGCTTATGCCCGCAGGGCTGCCAGGGCAGGGCATGCACGCAGATGGCGTCGAGCGTTACAGTCGTCCATGCCTGACCTGCAACTGTACACCAATTAATCGTCGTCGTCATACATGTAGCGTTGGCAAGGTGATACCCATGCGTACGCACTCCTAGTATATATATATAATAACAGTCATATGGTACTCTATTTCTGGTGACCTCTAATTTCTACGACTAATTTATTATAAGTAAAAAATATTATTTCATGACTAATTAAAAATAAATTGAGAGTTGCTCAAATAAACATGGTTAGTAATGGGAAATGATTAGTTAAACTTCTCTTATGTTTGACTAACTATATAGAAAATAATATCAATATTTATATCTTCAAATAAGTATAGAATAAAAATATATTTGACAAGTAAACTAATGATATTTATTATCCATTGTAAGAATTAATATCTGTATAGATAAATGAGATGAACACTTATTTTAGGACGGAGTTGTAGCTACCACTGTGGTACTATGGTGTCTCCAGTGACTAGCTTTTGGGTAGCTCATAGCATTTTTTGCTTATATTTTAATAGGAGAGAGAGAAGAGTGTTCAAGAGATAGTCTTATATATACACGTACTTCAAGATTACGTGAGAATGATATGTGAGGCCATTTATAGTATAAGTTGTATGCTAAGAAATAAATCATTGGAAGAGTTGCCTCTTAGAGTGTTTAGAGCTGGATACTGGCTCTTGTTGTGAGGATGGCCTATGTTAGGCAGCTGTTTAGTTACGAATTGAAGGCGGCGCACGCTCCGCGTGGCACAGCACAAGATGTGCATAGCATATCATATCTATGGACGCGGTACGCCGAACGCCGACTATTGCATTGCATGCGTGCACGCGGCTCGCGGCCACACGGAGCTAGCTAACTACCGGCGGGCCGAGAGAGAGAGACGGCGTGCCGTGGCTTCCTCGCCCGGCGTGAAGCATGGGCACGGGCAGCCGGGCAGGCGTAAGCATGCACAGTGTGATCCACGCGCGCGCACCCTCTTTGGCTTTGGCTCCTCCTTTTCATGGCTTGGACATGCATGGAGCCATGGATCGGAGATCGACCGCGCGCGCCCGTGGTTTCTCTTTCTCACCAGCGGACAGCGGTCTCGCAGCAGCTTTGTGCATGCATGCGCGCCCGGACCGGACCGGACCGGACCCCCGGCCGATGGGACGTACGCCCGTCTAATCCGTCGCGGCTAGCTAGCTAGTAGCTTTGGCCTTTGGCCCAGCCAAGCCAAGGGCGCACCACCGCACCAGGATTCCCACTGGTCGTCGTCCGTCCGTCCGTCGCCTCGTTCGGCCGTCCGCCGACCTGCTTTTGCGTTGTTTACCGGGGCCGAGGCCGGGGGGCCGCCGAGCGCAGCAGAAAGCGCGGGAGCTTTTTTTGGCGCTTTCAATGCGACTCATCACACGCCTTTGGATTTGCACATGTATCCCCAATGCCACCATGTGCCTGCGTCGTCTTTGGGCTAATTAACTAATCCCAAACAGACTTCAAATAGCTACCTAATACCCGGTTGAGTTCCCACCGCAAAAACTTTACACCCATAGAGTACACATATTGCATGTAAATTACGATTAATATATGATTTGACAATATCATGCTATAATAAAATTTGCTAATGATGGATTAATTAGGTTTAATAAATTTGTCTCGCACGCGGTTCACAAGTGTCGGATATAAATATCACGGTACCAAAAACTAGGGGTTAATCGATGACAAAGTTACCTCATCCGAGAATGAAATGGGATAAATCAAGGCTATCAAGACACTTTGAAGGGTGTTTCCACCTCGTCCGAACCCATCTCCACTTCAACCGACCTCCGAAAGACAAGTTCCGCCTCGCTCGGCCCCCAGGAGTAGGGTCCACCTAATCCGACCCCTTGGAGTATTACTGCATAATTAAACTGCCATGTCATCATGTTTAATTTGATCATTTGCATATGATTGTGTTTAGGGTGTTAGAGTGATTTGATTTCATTGATTATGTATTTAGACCCTTAATTAAAAATCAAATATTAAACTAAATAAGAAATTAAATTAAGCCCTAGAATTGACCTCAAACCCTAATTCAAAAACTATGATGAATCTCATGGAAGTGTCTTAACGAAAGTTGTAGCGATTTTAAAATGGAACAACTTTTATTTTTGGATATTTTGAAGTTGTGTTCCATAAATTCAAATTAAACTCAAATTACTATGTTTAAATTTAAATTTGAAACCTCAATTTCAAAAATATTAAAAATTTGACAAAACTTCTTTAATAAAGTTGTAGAGCTCACTTAAAGGAACAACTTCTATTTTGACCATTTTTCTAGTTGTTGAGTAAAATTAAAAGTAATTTTAGAATTTCAGTTTTGAAATTCAAAACCCTTTTTACCCTCTTTGCTGTAGTTTCAAAATTTTACCGAGTTTGAAAATGGTTCAAAAATCAAAGCTGATCAGCACTTGTAGTACTACAACTTTTGTTTTAAACGTTTTCACATATTCAAATTCGTAGGCCATCATTCAAATCAAAATATCATTTGACATAATTAAGCCCTACACTGTAGCTAGGGGGTCCCCTGTTTTTGAGTGCCGCTGTACGCGCGCGCCGGCCGCTGTCCGGCCAGCCGGGGCCGGGGCACCGCCGCGTGGTGCGCCACAGGGGGGCCCCGGGACGCCTCGACCCTATCCACTCCTCCCCGGACCTCTTAAAGGCGACGAGCACCGCTACCGTCTCCATTCTTCTCCGTTCGGCCGCCGAGGAGATCACTCGGTCTCCGGTCAAATTCGGCAAACACCGTTCACCTCCGAACACTCCATCTGCCAGCCAGCTAACCAGCTCGCTTGCGCATCATTTGAGCCCGTCCGTGCCTCGGTTGGTCGCCAGAGTACCCCGTGCGACTCGGTTTTTCTTCCGCGGCTCTGGCAGAACGCCGCCGCGTTCCTGTCAGATTAGTGAGGTAAACTTAGCTCTAGTTCCTGTTTCATGTTTCCCTTAACCTAGCGAGGTGTCTCGGTTGGTGATCTTAAAACCTACTGCAGTGTAAGAAGTGGAACGCCGTCTCGCCGTCGAATCCGCGCTGTCGGTCCGCCATCGTGTCGAGCCCTAGTCTCCGAGGAGGTGGAGTTTCGTAATAGTGGTGTTTGGAAGTCTAGGTGAGCCCCTGATTCCGACCGTGCTCTTCGTTTAAACCCTACCGCCACACTATCGCCGGAACGGTCGCGACGCGCCGCCGCGGGCGTGCCTTGCGCGCTCGGGAAGGAGAACAGAGGAGGGAGAGAGAGCTGACAGGTGGGGGCGACCTGCCAGCCCCTCAGAGAGAGAGAGAGTGGGGCGCGCGGGTGAGCTTCCGGGCCGCGCTAGGCCGGTTGCGGCTTACTAGGGCCGGCTCGGGCCAGAAGACTTTTTCTATTTTCCGAAGGGTTTATCTTCGGTTTATAAATAGTTTTTCCATTTTATTTTATGTGAATAGTGGTGCGATTTGGTATTTTTGTAGGAATAAATTCACTGTGCCTAAAATCATGAAAATTTTTGTGGATGTTCTCTGTAGTGTGTAGTATTTTATAAAAATATTAAATATAGGTTTTGAATACTTTCTGCAGTAGTTAAAAATCAGCATATTAAATCAAAAATACAAATTTAGGCAATTTTAATTAATTCTCTGTAATTCCAAAAATCATGAAATTTTATGTGGCACTGTTTTAGGTCCAGGGCTAACTGTTGGTGAAGTTTGGAATTAAATGGAAAAAGTTTCAATAAGTATTAATTATATGATTGGTTAATTGATTAATAAAATAAATAGGAAACTTTGGTGATTAGGGTTTGATGTGAATTTCGGATTGATTGTAGTTCTAGGTCAAACACCCTTATGACCTAGGGCACCTTAGTCTAGTATGGTTATGACTAGGTGATGAAGTACAGTTATGCTTGAATTAGGTATTATTTATTCTGGAATTTTTACAGTTGTCATTTCATGTTGCATCGCATTAAAACATTCATCATTGCATGTGTATAGTGACCGAGGAACCAGAGGTGAAAGTGAAGGCAGTCACTGAAGGAGATTGTTCCCGAGGTTGTTCTGGATTTTGACATCTGTGGTACTGATCCGGATCCTACGCTTCACGCAACCCAAGGTAAGCTCTGGTGCATTCAGCCTTTCCTTATGTTTTAAAAATTTTATCACCTTGGGTTAAATAATTGCATTAGGTTGATAGGAGTTGATTGTCATCTACTTGCTGCATGACCTGCCTTGATAAATTACCCCGAAACCCGTTTTAAAATAAAAATAATTAAAAATGCTTAGCCCTGCTTATTAAGGTTAGTTTTGCATAAAATGCTATTTTCTGAGTTATGATGATATACTATTGATGAATATGAATTTACAACCGCTCGTGTGACCTACATTTGGGTTAGAGTCCCAATGTATTGTCGTCGACGGATTGAAAACCGTTCGGTTAGCTTTGTACTTTGGGTTAGAGTCCCGATGCATTGCCACCGCCGAAAAAATGAAAATAAAAAAGGAAGTCCGTTCGGATGGATGTGCACATGTGGCGGCGTTCCCATTTCTTGTCACCGACGGGCAGGAA
The DNA here is from genome assembly GCA_038502445.1 of Eremochloa ophiuroides. NCBI lineage: Eukaryota > Viridiplantae > Streptophyta > Magnoliopsida > Poales > Poaceae > Eremochloa > Eremochloa ophiuroides. The sequence goes on from JAHLJS010000003.1 coordinate 97,553,256, forward strand.
TTTGGAACCGTTCGGTTACTTTGTACTTGGGTTAGAGTCGCAATGCATGGTAACCAACGGAAAAATGATTTAGGGACCGTTCGTTGTCGGCCTGCTGGATCGAGACTTTGCAACTAGCCACATACTACGGGAAGCCTTTGACTCCGGTGGCTCTACTGCTGGAACCGACAACCACGCACTGGGAGTGGAGAGATGGCGAGAGTAGCGTGTACCCTCGTGGCCGGCGTGCCTGGAGACTAGAGGAGTACTGTGCTCTCGGGTGGCGCAGGACCGGTTCCGGGGTATGAAAAGCCATGGTAGGCGGGGTTGGCATATGCAAGGTTAAGTGCTACATATGCAGTGTGGATAGGGATCCCCAGCTGGATACTTTCTGGATTCGAATCGACGTTGCTCCTCGGTTAATGGAGACTTGATCCACTGACTTACACCGAAAAGTGGTTCGGAACTAAGTGTTTTTGAGAATGATAAAGAAATTGAAAGAATGTGATATATGAAAAGGAATATTGGAACTATGGTTATGATTAAAATAATATTGAGATGAAATATTGAAATAGGATATTAATGTTTTTCTGCAAAACTCTTTAACTCTTGCTCGCAGCCTTACCTTGACTCCTCCCAGCCTGCATTCCTGAGTCTCATCTTTCTCTTTCGTCGGGTAAGTCTTGCGGAGTACCCCAGTACTCAGGGTTTGTTAACCCCTGTTGCAGGAAGTCAGCAGCCGGAGGTCTGTCTTGCTCCCTGCTGTGGGACGCTCGTTTGTGAAGGAAGTGATGATTAGTGATGTTGGACCCTTGGGCAGGGTTCATATTATTATGTTGTATCTGCTACCTTGATGCTACTTCTATTTAGGTATAAATTATAATAACTGTACTTGAATTTATATTTGGACACTGGTTGGTAATCTATGTTCTACAAAGTCTTCCACACCTTTACTCTGATGTATTTTATTATGAAATGTTGTAACCTTGTAATGGCTTCGTAATGGGATCCTGTCGGAGAATACGGGTGCTTATGTAGCCGGCAGAGCCTTCTAGATCATCTGGACACGGGCCCGGCTGTCAGAGGTCATTAGTGACAATAACAGGTGCCTGTGGGCCATGTGATTTAGGCTGGTTCTGTTACAGTATGGGCCCCGTCTCGCCCAATCTTCCAGGGTACAACTTTGTCTCGTCCGACCCTTGGAGGAAATATTCCACTCCACATGAAGATACTCGCCTCGCCCGACTCCCCTGGAAGGGTCAGGCGAGATTCTAGCGAGAAAGACGACATCGCCATTAACTTTGGTATGGGAAAAGTATCGCTGGGCCCATGCCTCTGATCCTAAGAGGAGCACAAACGTACTACGACGCGGCTCTCCATCGTGATCGACCATAGCTAGGGTGCTTACGTCACCCCATTAGGGGGTCACAATGTTGCCTAATCAGGGATGGCGCCACGTCAGGTGAACTGTGAGTCTGTGTCCCACCCTATTGACCATGTCGCAGCACTAGCGGAATATGAAGCAGTGACCAATTCGTCATGCACACATGTGGCTACAACATAAGACAAGACCGACGGGCTCACTCACAGGAAGGGAGAGAGGACGACGCCATCACTAAACATTAGGCACCCACCTTTTTTGTTTTTCTCTTTCTCCTCTCCCCTCTAGGCTCTCCGCCATGCATCAACCTAGCTTGGCATCTGTAACCTACCCTTCCCTTAAGCTATAAATTAAGTAGCTTATCCTATCTCTCTTACTTAGTTTTCTCTCAACAATGCATGAAATTGTCGATGAATCTGTTTTACTAAATATTTTTTTAAAAAATTGCTAACTGTCCGACAGTCGGACAGCTTACTTTCTTATCCTACGGCTTGTTGCAGGAGGACGGGCGCTTTTAACCAGACTCAGACCTCGACATGGTAGGGATGTCGTCTTATAACCCGGACTAGTTCAAGTACTCCGCGCCTTGGTGGCATGGTAGCTGTGGAAAGAGAGCACAAGGTGCTTCCGTGGAGCTACCACTCAACTGCCAGAACTGCTCTCGTTTTATTAGACATCATCAGGCAGAGCTATGGGTACAGACTGCCGCGAAGAACCTGAGTTGTTTGCTTCAACGAGTACTAAGGTTGTGTTAAAATACCGGATAGCTGGAATTTTGGGTAGATTTGTCTCATGTTTTTTTATATAAATTGTGTAATTAGTCTTTTCTACATTTAATACTCTATACATTAATCCAAATATTCGATGTAATGTGATGTGATGGAAAAGTAGGAATTTTAAAGAACTAAACAGGATTAGCTAACAAGAACCAAGTTAGGGAGAGCCAAAGATTTATTGCTTATCACAAGCCCAATCTGGAGTTTGCTTGAGCTTATCAGTTTTCAGCCGTGAAATAATATTTTTCTCTTATAAGAAATCATTATCAACTAAAATAAACAGCTTCATTTTCAGCCGGCCAAACAACTAAGACCCTATTTGGATCCCTCAGTTTTTGCCGGTCTTTAAATCCAACTTTTGGAAACTGGTTGGTATCAAACAGCCCGAGTGCCTTGTACCTATTTCAGCCAGACTATTAAAAATCAGGAAGTTGCAGGTATCGCTTTTGTTATTTTTTTACTCATAAAGTAATAAATAAAGTAATATTCTTAAAAATTAAAAGATTCAAACATATCGCTGATTTTGCTCAAAATTTAGATTTTAGAAACTAATGAAAAAACTGATTTTTAAGAATCAAAACGTAAATGAGATTGGAGTAGACGACGGGTATTCGCAGTAGAAAATTGACGTGGTTTTAAGTCTATCCGCACTGCCGCTATCTGCACAGGACATGTTAAAGGTCCCCGCCCTACTTGGCAGAAACAGTACAGGGAGAGGAGCTGCCACACGGGGACCTATATTCTCTTCTCCTCGCTCCCTCCGCCCCTGCCTCCCCCATCTTCTAGCCGCGAGCCGCCGCCTCCAAGGGCCCTCCCCGACGCGACCTCCCTCCCCGGCACGCTCTCCACCGGCGCGACCTCCCTCTACCTTTGGCACGACGTGGCCCCCCTCCTTCCCTTTGTCCCCAAAGAGCGCGTGCAGGCGGGATCTGGCGGCGCCTAAGCACGGCGGCCTCCGCGTGCCCTCCACCTTTGGCACGGTGCGGTCTCCCTCCCCGGTGCGCGCTCCTCCGTGCTCCTTCCTCCGATTCGGCGGTGTGGGGAAGGGCGGCCTTCATGGGGATGGCGGCCGACGTCGTGAAGCCTGCATCAAGAGAGGATAACATTCCTCTCCAGCGCCTTTGGGCTTCCAGGTTCATTGTAGCAAATGGAGCGGTGGGGGTTACAGTCGAGCGGCGCGAAAGTTCATGTCCTATTTAGATTCACCATAAAATACCAATAGTTTTTTTTTCAACGAATACAAAATATCAAAAGTTCAGTCATATCAATGTTGGATAAATGCATGGAGCATAAGTGTTGATGAAAATTGAAACTAATTTGACAGTTTCGCAAAATATTGTGAGACGAATCTTGTGAGCCTACTTGGGCTATTATTAGGACACTTATTGTAAAAACTAACATGTTGTTACAGTAAAAAATTTTACAAAATAGGTAATCTAAACACCCCTCAAATATTAAAGTTATGATCTTTTTGGTGCAAATAGCCTAAGGAAGTGACTGTACCGGCATGGCCGCATGGCGGCATGCATGCACGGCGTACGTTCTCGCACTGCATCTCAGCTCAGCGGCAGGCGGTCGTTCGTGGATCGTGGCGCTTGGCGGCTAGCTCTGCGGTCAGCTCACCATGCATGCATCCCCGTAGCCGCCGCCAAGTCGCCATCGACCCCGCGCGGGGCAACTTTTCTCATCGCCACAGCAGCAGAGACCCACTTGCCCGAGCGCGGGGCCTGCCGGCTCATCGTCGACCACCGGACACTAGCTGCACGTACGAATTCACCTTCACGTGCCCTTGCCGTCTGCTCCTGCGCTGCGCCCGTGCGTGTGTTTTTTTTCTCTCTTCCTAATAAATCAACCGTTCTTTGAAAAAGAGCTTTTTATCTGTGTGCCATTATAAAAGTTTAAAATGATCTATGTACCACTAAATCGAAAAAAAATTCTTCTGTACCCTCGCAAAAAATTTTCTTTACCTACATACCACTTCCGTTAATGACTTAATTTTCAAAAAATTATAACTTCTCCATACAACATCGGATGAAAACGATTTTTATATGAAAATTGTAGAGCTCGATGAGATTTACAACTTTCTAGTTTTGAGTTTTTTCATTTGAGGACGTTAAGATGCTCAAAATTAATTTTAGTGCTGAAATCTTAAATTAATTAATTTTGAGCATCTTAACGTCCTCAAATGAAAAAACTCAAACTAAAAAGTTGTAGATCTCGTCGAGTTCTACAATTTTCATATAAAAATCGTCTTCATCCGATGTTTATGGAGAAGTTATGATTTTTGAAAATTGAGAAGTGGTATGTAGGTAAAGAAATTTTTTGTGAGGGTACAGAGAAACTTTTTTTCGATTCAGTGTTACGTAGGTCATTTTGAACTTTTATAATGGCACACAGTTAATTGTTTCTTCGAAAAACTCCCGTCGATTTGTAGGGTGGGCACGGCTGTTTTTCACAAACTGACGCTCTTTCCGGTGACATCTGTGGTTTGCACAACTCATTCAATCTAGTGTCAGTTACTGTTCTGAAGCTCTGGTGCTTTATCTAATGATGTCACCAGAGAGCTTCGGTTTGTCCTACAAACCCAGTGCAAGCAGTTTCCAACCCTTTTCAAATCCGCAGAACAAGTTGATATCACGTAGGACTATCAACACATTGACGCTTAGTTAACATTTTTGAAAGGTTTTATCCTGTCTTTCAAGCCGCCACTTGATTTAGAGTGCAATGCAATTGATCAACGTCATCTGCCCCTCTTGATATATAGTATGACTATGACTATCTAGCTTATTAATCAAACCATTTTAGCTTCCTCTAATCATATTTAGAAAAAAAAAACTGATTTCTTTGCCTTGAGCCTTCAATTTTTTTCCAAAACGGCCAAGCCGAATTTCATTACCATAGTAACGAAATTACAATAGTTTCATCTGACACTAGTACACAGGAGCTCTATAGTGGCGCCGAACATTTTTTTTACTGGCGGTTTCATTCACTGGCCGCTAGTGCAAATAAAATGGAGGGCCAGAGTTAAGAACCGCCAGTGAAAACTAATTAACACTGGCAGTTTTTTTAAGCCGACCGTCAGTGAAAATCGTAACTTAACACTGGCGGTTGGCTTAAGGGAACCGCCAGTGTAAACACCATTTACACTGACGGTTGAGCTAAGCCAACCGGCCAGTGTTAAGGTACTATTTTCACTGGCGGTTGGCTTAAGAAAACTGCCAGTGTAAACACCATTTACACTGACGGTTGAGCTAAACCAACCGCCAGTGTTAAGGTACTATTTTCACTGGCGGTTGGCTTAAGAAAACCGCCAGTGTTAATTGATTTTCACTGGCGGTTCGTTAGGCCAACCGCCAGTGTGAAATCTGCTATAAATACCCCTTCTTCTCTCCCCGACCGAACACTTACTCACAGGCAGCCGCCATTGGAAGCATTTATGGAGGTCCGGATCTACCAAAATACAAGGGGGGAGGTTTTCTTCTTTATTTCTTCGGAGAAGGTTGTTAAGAAAGGTTAGTATAGGTATCTTTTGCCTCTATTTAATCTACTTTACTCAATTTAAGCCACTTTTTGGATCTAGGGTTTCCCATGAGTTAGAGAGAATGATTGCTAGGTTATTGTCTTTATTTATTTAAATTAGGTTGTTTATGATGGTTAGATAGTGTATCTCTTCTCTCTCTTTTCATAATTACTTCTCAATTTAGGTTATATTAGTTTTTTCCATGAATGGTGTGTACTCTTGCGTATTCATGTAGGGAGAGCTAGTTTTTTTTTAGTTTTTTCTTTTTTTTAATTGGGTGTCTATATTCAATCCTTTGTTGGAACACATTATTCTTCTATTTAATTGGGTGTCTATATTATAAATTATCTTTATTATTTGCAAAATATTCAATCTTTGACACTGAGAATGACTCTTAACACACATTATTCTTCTAAATTTTAGTGAACTAAGGTTCTAAAGGTCTACAAATTCATCTGTATTTCTTCGAACAAGGTTGCTAGAAAAAAGGTCCGTTAATTAAATAATATCTATAAATAATCATTTTTATTTTGCATTGGTCATAATAAACTCATTATGTTTTCACAGTTAATGATGGAGAGGTCATTCTGGATGTATAATTTATCACGAGTTGATCCATCATACATACCTGAGATGCAGAGGTTTATCGATGCCGCTAAGATTCATGCTTGGAGGTCAAATACGAAGCACATATATTGTCCATGCATAGACTGCAAGAATGTTATCGTATTTGATGACACGAAAGCAATATTTTCTCATCTCGTGTGCCGAGGATTTATGGAGAATTATCTAATTTGGACAAAGCATGGAGAGGGTAGCTCTGCAGCTTACACAACTGGTACTCCTGTGAACATCGGTGTCGATGGTGCAGATATGCTTGCTGACGGATATCATTTCATACAGGAGAGACAAACACCTTGTCCTTAGAGTGAACCTGTTGTGCCTAATGCTGATGGTCCGTCCAATGTTAGTGCTAAGGAAGATGCAGACTTCTTAGATGCAATATTGCGTAGTCATCTAGATCCATCTATCTTCTTCATGAAAGGTATGGAGGAAATGAGGAAGACTGCACAAGAGCCTTTTTTCGATGAGTCTAAGGGTTGCACGAAAAATTTCACGACGTTGCGGTCAGTGCTAAAGTTATTGATGGTAAAAGCCCAGTATGGTTTGTGCGATGCTGGCTTTGATGCGTTCTTGAGTATTCTCGCAGACATGCTTCCAAAGGAGAATAGAGTTCCTGCTAACACATACTACGCAAAGAAGCTAATCAGTCCGCTTACAATGGGTGTCGAAAAGATCCACGCATGTAGAAACCATTGTATGCTATATCGAGGTAGATGAATACAAAGACTTGGATAGTTGTCCTAATTGTGGTGCAAGGAGATACAAGACGAATAAAGACTATCGAGAGGAAGATTGTGCCACCACCGTGTGTACTGGGGAAGAAGCGAAAGAAGACCCAACAAAAGACCCAACCCACCAGGAAAGATAAAGAAGAAGTAGACTACTACGCGCAGAAGAAAATTCCTGCTCTGGTGATGTGGTACCTTCCCGTGATTGATCGATTGAGGTATTTGTTCGCAAACGCTGAGGATGCCCAACTTATGAGCTGGCATGCTCCAGATGAGCACAAAAACGATGGAAAGTTACGACATCCAGCCGATGGCAAGCAATGGCAAGATTTCAATGCCAACCATCCAGAATTTGCTAAGGAGCCACGAAATGTTAGGTTCGCTCTGAGTACGGACGGAATGAATCTATTTGCCGAGAGGAGCAGCAAGCACAGCACATGGCCGGTGATCCTCACCATCTACAACCTTCCACCTTGGTTGATGCATAAGCGTAAATACCTTATGCTAACCATTCTTATTTCTGGACCTAAACAACCCACGTTGACATAGATGTATTTTTGGAGCCGTTAATGCAGGACATGAAAATATTGTGGGAAACAGGAGTCGAAATATTGGACGAGTACCGCCAAAAAACTTTCACACTATATGCAATTATTTTTGTGACCATCAACGATTACCCTGCTCTCTTTACATTATCAGGGCAGTTCAAGAGAAAGCTTGGATGCATAATCTGTATAGATGGAACCGCTTAAGTGTTCCTTGATGCATCAAAGAAGATAGTGTACATGAGGCACAGACGGTTCTTATTGAAAGGGCACAGGTACCGTTTGCGAAAGATGGATAAGAACTTCGACAATAATGATGAACTGCATTCTACTGCTCCATTGGGTAACAGTAAAGGTCAAACAGTTTTCAGAATAGTCAGCAACATCAAATTTGTTTTTGGGAAGAAGAAAAAATACGGAAAACCAAGAAAGGATGTGAAACCAACTCCAGGGGCTACATTCAAGAAGATGTCTATTTTCTTCAAGTATTTGCTATACTGAAAAGAGTTAGACATACGACACGCGATCGACGGTATGCACGTTCAGAAGAACGTCTTTGAAAGCGTCTTTGGCACGTTATTTGACATAAATAGCAAGACTAAGGATGGACTCAACTCACGTATGGAACATGGTAAATTTGGGCATAAAAAAGGAACTGCACCCTGCTCTTCTAGAAAATGGGAAGTATCACCTCCCGGCAGCAAGCTACAACCTCAACACAGAGGAGCAACGTGCGATGTGTGTATGGTGGAAAAATTTGAAAGTTTCATCTGGATTCTGCTCTAGCATAAGGAGTATTGTGTCAATAAAAGACCTTACACTGACCAATTACAACTCACATAATTGTCATGTCATGCTGACTACTTTCCTCCCTGTTGCCATCAGGGCTATAAATCCGGTGTTCTTAAAGATGGCAATCACCAGGTTGTGCTACTTTTTCAACAAGGTCTCACAGAAGGTTATTGACCGCGATGAGCTGCCGTCACTTCAATGAATTCACGGTGGAGACTCCGTCACAGCTTGAGATGTGTTTCCCCCCATCATTCTTTGATATAATGGTTCACCTTGTGACGCACTTGGTGCCGTAAATAGAGGCATTGGGGCCCATGTATTTGCATGAGATGTGGACTTATGAGCGTTTCATGTCAGTACTGAATGGCTATGTATCAACTTGTGCTCGTCCAGAGGCATCCATGATAGAAGGGTACCGTACCGAAGAGGCCATTGTTTCTGGTGGCCCATTCTGCAATAGTGTCCTAAAAGACCAGATTGCAATAGGTTTGCCCCCATCACGACACGATGGTAGGCTACATGGAAGTGGGAGGACTAGACGGAAATCTTTTATCCCGTCAGATTACAGGGTAATCCTCGAAGCACACTATAGCATCCTGCATCAGCTCTCGATAATGGATCCTTTGATCGAGCGTCACATGAATGATCTTCGCCAACATAATGGTGGGCACACGGACGATTGGGTTAAGCAGGAGTACAAGCGTCGGTTCATCGCATGGCTAAGGGAGCAGGAATTTCCAGATGGGGAAACGTTTGAGGAACAAACCATCAAGAAGTTGTCGTGTGGACCATCACGCCAGGTCACGACATGGCAAACCTACGACATCAGTGGCTTCACATTTTGTACCAAGTCCAAGGATAAAAAGAGCATGTCACAAAACAGTGGTGTTCGATGCGAGGCCATAGATGATGCAACTAGTGAGATTAGTACATACTTTGGCTTCGTTGAGGACATATGGGAACTAGACTATGGTACATTTTAGATACCTGTGTTTCGATGCCAATGGGTTGAAGATAAACATGTCACAGTGGACAACTATGGGCTCAGAGTTCTTGATCTATGTAAGGTAGGTTACAAAGATGACCCATGGATCCTTGCTAACCGTGCCGCACAGGTTTTCTATGCTGAACAAATCCTTTCTAAAAATGAGAAGAAAAGTTTCGACAAGCCAAAGCATATAGTTTTTCCTGGGAAGCAACAAGCTCTAGGAGTTGATGGTGTAACTGATCTGGAGGATTTTAACCAGTTTAGCGACATGTCTCTCTTTGTAGACCATCCAGTGAAGATAAGACACGTTGAGCGAAGCATCCCACAAAGTTCGTTGCCATGAGTGCGTCCCGATGGACAAGGAAGAACAGTAGCTGGCTAGATTCTATTTGTCATTTGTCATGTAATCCATTTTCTATCTCAACATGTATCCTATGCTATATTTAACATGTTTACATTTATCTATTTTAAAATATTTACATTTCTCTATTTGAACATGTTTACCCTAAAAACCTTAAACCCTAGCTAAACCCTAAACCCTAGCTAAACCTAGCTAAACCAAGCTAATTAAAAACCAAGCTAAACCCTAAACCTAGCTAAACCAAGCTAATTAAAAATCTAGCTAAACCCTAAATATAATATAACAAAAAATAATGTGCATGTGTATAAATATAAACATAAAACATCACATAAAATTATTGCTACAGGTGGTTGATAATGTGAAAATTAAATTTAAAAATATTTGTACTGGCGGTTCATACTGGCGGTTCTTTAGGACAATCGCCAGTACTAATCTTCCCAGTATATAACGCGCACTCCCATCCGAAATTTCGCTAAGTCTGGAGGAGCCCGCCATTTCTTCCCCGACGCTGTCAGGCTGCCGGATTTTTCCGTGCCCTCGCCGCAGCCGTGCCCTCGCCGCGCGCGTGCCCTAGCCGCTGCTGTGACCTTGCCGCAGCCGTGCGCTCACCCCACCACGCGCCTCGCCGTAGTCGTGCCGCCATGCCGCACGGCCACGCCCCCGTCGCCCCGCGCCGCGCCTCCGTCGTGCCGCGTCGCACCGCGCTCCACCGAGCTCCCTGACCGGTAAGCCACCGAGCTCCCTCCCTATACTATGTGCAGGTGCCTCCCGCCCTAACGGGCTCGGTGTGGTCCGCGGCGGCGACTGGCGCGCGCGCGGCGCGAGTGGCGTGTGGCGGCCAGTGGCACGGCTGACGAGGGCACGCGCGCGGTGACTTGTCCCCTGCTCCGGTGGCGTCGGCAGTGGGCGCGCGGTGGGGGAAGTGGTGGCGGGCTCCGGTGCCTCTTCGGCGGCAGGCGCGCGGCCGGTGGTAGGTGGCTTCCTTCGGCGGCGGCTCTGTGCTTGCTAGTGGGCCGGCCTGCTAGCGGGCCGGCTTGCTAGCGGGCCGGCCTGCTAGTTAGGTTTTCTATTTTATTTTTTAATTTAATTAGGTTTTCTACTTACGTTTTAGTTTAATTAGATTTTAGGTTAATTAGAGTTTTAGGCTATTTAGGTTTTATGTTAATTAGGTTTTTAGTTTAATTAGATTTTGGTTTAGGGTTTACTTTAGGTTTTGTTTTAATTAGTATTTAATTCTTTAGTTAGGTTTATTTTAGATTTTGGTTTAGGGTTTAGTTTAAGTTTTGTTTTAATTAGGGTTTAGGATTTTGTAGAGGGTTTTTAAGTGTATATGTATATGTGACAATATAGGTTATTTTATTTTATTTTAGCAGAGTTTTTGTTATATGCTTATTGCCCCACCCCCAAAAAACAAACCAACCCAGCAAGAAAACGTATGCGCTTTAGCAACAAAGTGCTCATCCCTTGCTTGTTGCTTCGCGTTTCCATCCCAGTCCTTGGATGCTGATCTCTGGTTAAAGGATTAACCGTAGGAGAGTGAGCAGTCCCCCCCTTTGAAGCTAGAAGTATGGAAATACTGATTACTATAAATATGAATTCAGGGCCATCCATTCTTGCTATCAGACAGCTGAACTACCGCGTCTGTCTCATTAGAACCCCGTAAACGCTCCGCTTAGTCGACAACAAGAGAATTGAATCATCCTCCTATTCCTTATGTTTCAAGAGTTCCCGAGATATGCAAGTTGCATATTAGTTTTTGTTTCTTTTTATTGTTATATGCCCTTAGAGTTTGGTTTCAAAGCTAAATAGTGTTAATTATCATGTGTTTTTCAATATATGTGATATATGTGATATGTGTATTTTAATTCCTCCAATTCTAAGGAAACAAATGGGCGACCCTACTTCATGGTTATATGTGTGTATTTCATGCTTATATATGTGTTTATATGCAAATTGCGAGGTCTTATTTCGTATTTCATGTTAGATTACCGCGATGACGACTTCACCATCAGAGTCCTCTCAACATAACGAGCCGAGTGAGCAAAAATATCAAAGTCCAAGTGATCCGTGTCCCAGCGTAGATAGGAAGGCTCGTCGTGAAATGGAGCGCGACCCTACTTACGATCCACAAGAAGACGAAGTAACATACATGAAATTCAACGAATCCCTTCTATCTATATATGTACTCATCCATGATTTCATGTGTGCGCCCAATTTTATGAACAGGAGGTCGTGTCTCAAATGCGACAACTAGTAGAAGAAGAATTGCAACACGAAGACCAAGGGCCAGAACCTACCGATACGAGCACTGAAGAATCAAGGAAGAGGAAACTGAGTGATCGGAAACGAGGTGACAGGGGATCAAACAAGTGGGATAGTAACACATATATGGTGCTAGATGTAAGTGCAAAAGGAGAGCCCCTAACTCCACAAGAGGTGCAAGCTAAGTTTCGGAACGCGATTGGTTTCTTAGTTAGGGATAGTCTTGATATCACAATATCTCAGCGGAAAGATGTGCCAGATTCGGTCAAGGCAAACTTGTGGCAAAAGTTGTCGAAGAAGTTTGTTCTGCCTTGAGATTCAGAGGAACTCGTAAAGGGTTATGCAATGAGACAGTTGTCCATCACATTTCGCAACTAGAGGTCGGAATTGAACAACAAATATGTGAAGACAGGGTTGGACCCCACCAGCAAGTACAACATTATAGAAGGTCAGTGGGCTATTTTCAAAGAGTAGAAGACTAACCTAGAATTCTTGGCCCGGAGCCAAACGAACTAAGCACTTGCTAAGAAGAACAAGTACCACCACCACCTTGGCACAGGTGGTTACAAGCGGCAGGTTCCCAAATGGAGGAAAGAAGAGGCTGCGAAGAAGACAGCAGGGTTGGCAGTGTCGTCTGAGGAACTTGGCGAAAGGAGCGCGAACTGGCTTCGTGCTCGCAAACCAAGAGAAATATCTGAGTCAAGTGCATCTTTTTCTGATCCAATGGTTGAAGAAGCCGCGAAGAATATTTATGAGGCGGCAGCTCATGTGAAGGAAGGAAGTGCCAGGCCACAAAGGGAGCGGGACATCCTTACTCTTGGTCTTGGTAACCCCGAGCACCTTGGTCGTGTACGAGGCATCTCGTCAAGGCTAGGATGGAAACAAGGATTCGGCGAGGAGTGGGACGGAATGTACAAGAAGCGTGATCGATACAAGGAGGACTTGAAAGATTTTTTTGAGGAGCAGGCAAAGCAAGCCTTCAAAGACATGGTGACTAAATTAGTAGCAAATCCTAATACCGAGCTTGCACAGCAATTGGTGGGTGTCATGTCTATTGTTCAACAAAGGACGAACACCCAACAGTCTCCGCAGATGCAACTGGTGCCGGTGACACAGCCCTTGGGAGCTCAGCAGTTGATAGCACAGTCTGCAAATGCTCCAAGCAGTGTCGTGTCTACGGCAAAGGTTCGCTATCCAGTTGATGCCATTGACGTGCCAACACCTTGCTCACTAGTCATAAGCTATGGCATTACCAATGTTCGTACTAGGGAAGTAGGCACTGGCTTCGCAATCCCTGGACGGACGTTTCATGGTGCAAACATTCCAGATGAGTACTCCAGGGTCGAAGTGGTGACCGTAGTGCAAGGACATGAGGATGACATGTTGGACATCCCTACACCCGAGGGCATTGAAACACTGGGACAAGCCATCAAGAATTTCATCCTTTGGCCTAGGCGAGACATCAGGTTGAGTGGGCCACCACCATCTACCGAACATAGCATTCATAATGACCCATCGCCGTCGTCATCACCTAACCGGCCTCTTCCTAGCTCACCAAATTCGCTTGTGCATCCAATTCCAGAACCTCCGCCACCAGCATCTCCTATCAACTATCCACCTTCCCCAGCAAACAAAGAGAAACAACCTGAGGAAACATCGACCCCAACGGGCCCACAAGACAAACAACATGAGCAAACATCGGCCCTGTCAGCCCCACAAACCAAAGAAAAAAAACCCCACCAGCAAAAAAGAGGAATGTTGTTCCCAAAATGGTCTCTCCACACCGGCCAAAGCAAAAAACTGCTGGGACCATGCTGTGGTTGTCAGGAATAGCACACAGCCACACAAGTCGTGTCGTTGAGTGTTCTGAGGCTGAGGAATCGGGGAAATCCTCTGTGAAGACCATACAGATCAGGAAGCCAACGAAAGAGGATTATGAAAATGTCCCTGACACATATGTGCCGGGCAGGCCGCTTCTCACTTGGGAAAAGGTAACCGAAATCCCATCTCTAATTAAAAGAATGCATGACTGGTACATGAGAGCAGCTTCTGTTGCCATCGACGCTCTGAGCGTATGTATACCGCCAAGAGCTTTTATGAACGAGAGAAATAAAGCTGTGGTCACGTTCGAGGACATGCACTTGATGATGAACCTCAAGAGACTCGACGTTCAGCTCGTAACTGTGTGGGCATTGTAAGTGTTGCTCATATACTCACTTGATTATTATTTTGATGTATTATGTTTCAGTCTATGAGATTCATTTGAACATGTGCCTTGCAGACTACAACATGACCAGCAGGAGGAGAGATTTGGTATCGATACTTATTCACACGCAGAAGAGAGGATTGGCTATCTCGACCCTACCGAAATATGCGAGGAGCGGCACACATTCAGAATCGGAAAGAACAATGACAAATTGAAGGACAAGACTGAGGAAGAAGCTAAGCAGATTATTACTAAGCTAGAAAGAGAGATGGAAGACAGATACTGCCTATACTTAGGAAATTCAATGATTTAATTTCAAGATAGGCAAGTCATAATGGCCCCATACAACTTTAGGTAAGCTCGAGTTTATTTTTGCAATTAATATTATTATTGTCTAATCTATATATACATGTGGCCCCGACCCATGCATCACGAGAACTTGATTCTTGCAGGGACCATTGGATTTGTTTTTATATTTATCCAAGGCAGGGAAGGGGGATTGTCTTTGACTCCGCAGATTATGATCCCACTACGTATGCGCCATTCTTGACCTTCTTAGAGAGGTACGTAAGCCGAGAAATATTTGCATTCTTTTCTCGATGAGAGTTTGCATTGAGAATATATAACTTGGTGATTTTTTCAAAATCATAGGGCATATAGGTGGTATAAACTAAAAGGCGGAAAGCACGACAAAAACAAAAACGGACCATTAACAATAAATCACACGTGGCTGGTATGTTAGTTATTTATGACTACATATTTATCATCCATGTACAACACATAAGACAATGTTGCAACTAATTAAATATTCGCTTATCTGTTTACATATATAGTGCCACAAGCAACCACCCGGATCGGTCCACTGCGGATTCTATGTCTGTGAGTTTATGAGGGAGTCCGGACGATACATCAAGAACGTTGATAAGGTAGGTAATAGTCATTATAATCTTAAAGTTACAAATGTATATATTTTGTTTATACATATTAATTAATATAGTTATATATAACTACAATTGCGGAAGTATAAAAAACTCAAGGCGCAGAACACGAGCACGGAGACTTTATACGACATAGTTGAGGACATGTGCTCATTCATCATGAAACATGTTATTCCAAACAACGGGAATTATCACGACAATGAAGACACTCTAGGAAGTGAAGAGTTCAGAGAGCTAACGGAAATCAGCATGTTAGGGCTTACCCGAGAGGGTTATTAATTAGATGTGTAAATTTGAGATGTTATCACATGTAACTTTGATGAACATATATATATATGTGTATATTATGAGCACAGTCCTTTGATGTATATAAATATATTGTATAATAATTAAATTTTGTTTTGCAATATTTGATCATGATCTAATACAGATTAATATCTACAATAAATAAATAAATACATATATATGGCCGGGTAGGGGGCTGAAATTCCCAAGAAAGGGCGGCAATCTCCACAGGCGGTTGCATGTGAACCGCCAGTGTAAATATACTTACACTGGCGGTTCCTTAACCGCCAGTGTAAATATATTTCCACTGGCGGTTCACAGGCAACCGCCAGTGGAAAGATTTATTTTCACTGGCCACTCCCACTGATGGCCCTATGAAACCCCAGTAAAGATGGCTTATCAACCGCCACTATAGAGCTTCTGTGTACTAATGTGAGAAAGCGTTCCCCTGCAGGCCCAAAACATGCCAATCAGATCGTATGATGTGACAGAACCGCCTAAATCCCATGGCCCACAGGCACCTGTCATTGTCACTAATGACCTCTGACAGCCGGGCCCGTGTCCCAAATGATCTAGAAGGTTCTGCCGGGCTACATTAGTGCCCGATTTCCTCCGACAGGATCCCATTGCGAGGCCATTACAGAATTATAACATTTCATAACAAATTACATTAGAGTGAAAGCGCGGAAAAGATTATAAGGTACTTAGATTACAAACCATTTGTCCAAATACGATTAAAGTGCAAATATTACAGACCATAAATAAAATAAGTAGCAGTGGAATGACGATATAACACAATTAAGTATTTAATGATAAGAACCCTGCCCACGGGTTCAACTTTACTCCTCCTCACTTCCCTCCTGTACCACTGTCACACAGCAGGGGGCGAGACAAACCTCCGGCTGCTGTGTCCCTGCAACATGGGGTTAACAAACCCAAAGTACTGGGGTACTCCGCAAGACTTACCCGACTAAGAAAAGGAATGAGACTCAGGAATGCAGGCTGAGGGGAGTCAAGGTAAGGCTTGAGCAAGAGTCAAAAGTTTTGCAGAAAAACATTACTATCCGTTTTCAATATTTTAACTCAATCTTATTTTAATCATATCCATAATTCCAAATTCATTCTCATGTATCATCATACCTTCAAATTCTTAATCATTCTCAAAAACACCTAGTTCCGAACCACTTTTCAATTATAGGTCAAAGGATCAAGTCTCCATATCCGAGGAGCAACGACGATTCGAATCGATTAGTACTCAGCTGGGGATCCCTATCCACACTGCATACGTAGCACTTAAGCTTGCATATGCCAACCCCGCCTACCACGGCTTATCCTATCCCTGAACCAGTCCTGCGCCACCCGAGAGCACAGTACTCCTCTCCTCTCTAGGCACGCCGGCCACGAGGGTACACGCTACTCTCGCCATCTCTCCACTCCCAGTGCAGTGGTTGTCGGTTCAAGCAGTAGGGCCACCGGAGTCAGAGGCTTTCCGTAGTATGTGGCTAGTTGCAAAGTCCCGATCACAGCAGGCCTACAATGAACGGTCCCTATTTCTTTTTTCCGCCGGCGACATTGCATTGGGACTCTAACCCAAATACAAGTGTCCCAACGGTTTTCAAATCCCTTTTCCGCCGATGGTCAAGCATTGGGACTCTAACCCAAATTCACAACCAACGAACGGAAAATCCCTTTCCGACGGTTACGGTGCATTGGGGCTGCTACCGACGTACACAATTCTCGAACGGACTTCTGTCCCCTTTTTCCTTTCTCATGATTCATAGTATCACATTCACATAGGTCAAAAATAGCCTTTTTATGCAAATCTAAATTGATCAAGCCGGGCTAAGCATTTTTAATATTTTTATTTTTAAACAGGTTTCCGGGATATTGTTTATCAAGGCAGGTAATGCATCAATATAGGTGACAAACAACTCCTCACAACCTAATGCAATAATAGACTCAAGTTATAAATATTTTATAAAACACATGGAAAGGGCTGAATGCACCGGGGACTTGCCTTGAATCGCGTACAACCTCGGGTCGGGCTCGGTCCCGCAGATGTCGAAACCCTGGATGACTTCTGGAGTGACCTCCTCGGCAGTAGCCTCGACTTGGACCTCCTCGGGAACGGGCACTACACGTATGCAATGATGTATGCTTAGCATGGTATGAGGACAACGAATGAAATGCTTGAAAGTAAACCAGTTAGACCATGAGTACAATTTTCCTTCACGGTAAAGTTGTAAACGTTTTACGGAAGGTAAAAGCAGTGTTTTCTTACTTTTGTTTTATTGACCATTTTAACGGTCATAGAAAGCCGCTGCACAGCTTTACTACAACCAATAAGTGACTTTAATACTTTTATCAAGGATCACTATGGTGAAAGATCCATGAACTCAATTCAATCCAAAAATCACACCATACTTCAGGGATTATTTGTTAAAATCGATTCTTTTATTCAATTAACCCAATACTTATTTATCAAGTGATCAAACAATTTCAAATTGACCCCAAACTTAACCAACAGGTAGGTTTTACCCTAAAACAGTGCCACATAAATTTTTATGATTTTTGGGTTAATCTGGAATTTATTAAAATTGTCCAAAGTTGCATTTACCCTTTAATATGCTGATTTCTAGTCCCTACAGAAAGTGTCCAAATCTTCTATTTAATATTTTTATAAAATTCTACATGCTCCAGAGAGTACTCACAATTATTTTCATGATTTTTAGATCAACAGAAATATTCCTAAGAAAATAACAAAACTGTTTACTATTCATTCATAAATATAAAAGAAAAGAGCATGTTAATTCACTGAGAAATTGAAAAACCATATTTAGCCCGAGACGGCCCACGAACAGAGCAGGCCGGCCCACACAGCCCGCACGCACCGCGCCCAGGCCGTTTTGCTAAAAAGACCCCGAACTACTCAACATTCAACCCGCAGTCCAAACGCTACTATTCACATGAGTCACAAGCTTTGCACTTAACCCCCTGCACTTCTTCTCCTTCTTACCCGAGACCCCTGGCCTCACCTCTGTTTAACACAGAGGCGACGCGCCGGCAGTCCGCCACCCACAGCTCGCCGACGACGAGGCGAGAGACGCAACCAAGGGCACCGCTGGATCCTAGACCCCGCTACGAACCCAACGAGCTAAGACATGCCAAGATCTAGGGCACAGAGCACCTGGAGGCGCGAACACAGCGGCTCAGTGGCGGCGGCGAGCACGTCGCCGGCGAGCACAAGCCAGTAGAGATAGAGGAAAAGGGTGCGCAAGCATCAGGAGCTCACCACGGAGTTAGCTAGGCGGTTGGTTGGAGCCGAGGCGGTGCGGAGAAGACGGTTTGACGACGGCGGTGGAAGTGGCGGCTCGGACACGACGGCGAGCCTCCGTTCCGGGGAACCTAAGGGACCAGAGTGCACACCGGTACAAGAATAAGCAACGGGGGGTCACGGTGAACACCATGCGCACCAAACCGAGCCCCAAAGCTCACCCAAACAAGCTAGTGGCGATGGCGGAGCTCGCGGCGGTGCTTCGACCCCCTGCGAAGAAGACGACGACGTTCCCACGAGTCTGAGGCACGGCTGCTTGCACCACGAGGTGAAATCGATGCGCAAAGAAGTTAGCTATCTGGGTGCGAGATGGAGAGGGTGGTGGTGGCTCGGTGAGGGCGAATTTTGCCGGGCACCGAGAAGAACACGACGGCGACCGAGAGGGGAAAATGGCGCGGGAGAGGGGGCTGTCGCCTTTAAGGGGTAAGGGAGAGGGGACAGGAGCATCCAGAGACAGGCGCGCGATCTTCAGCACGAGAAACGGCACCGGGAACACGATCCCGGCCGGCACGGACGGCGGCGGTCGCGCCTGTGCGCGAACAGAGAGAAGGGGCAGAGCACTGTATCCCATTCAAACACCTAACGTCGGCTTTTGCCAAAATGCGACCGTTTCCAAATAGCAACGTGAAAAAGTGTAAATACAAAAGTTGTAGGTTTCAAAATTTTGGACAACTTTGGTTTTTGAACCAAACCCAAATTCCGTATGGTTTTGAAACTACAGTAAAAGGGGTAAAAGAGGGTTTTGAATTTCAAACTGTATTTTTAAAATTACTTTTAAATTTCTTTAACAACTTGAAAAATTGTCAAAATAAAAGGTGTCCTACTCAGTGATCTATACAACTCTTATTAATAAGGTTTTGTCAAATTCCTAATATTTTTGAATTTGAAGTTTCAAATTTGAATTTCAACATAGTAATTTAAGTTTAATTTAAAATTTTATATTATAAATTCAAAATCTTCCAAAATAAAAGTTGTTTAATTTTAACAGATCTACAACTTTTATTAAGGCACTTTCATTTAATTCCAAATAGTTTTAAAATTAGGGTTTTGAGTCAATTTAAAGCTTAATTGGAATTTTTCTTTTGCTAATATCTTTAATTCCCAATTAAAGGTTTAATTACACCATCAAACCTAAACATGATTAAATCACTTTAGAAGCCCTAAGCACAATCATATGCAGATAATTAAATTAAACATGATGACATGGTATAATTAACTAGCCGTAATACGCAGAGTATTACATATGAGCACAGAGGGCTCTACCAATCTGACCCCCAAAACAACGTCGCACTCCGACCTGCCTAGAATGCCGAAAGAAACAACAGAAACGAGCAAACGACGGCTTCCGTCAACAGCGTGCAAGCTATAAAGCCGAACGTGGGTTCCCTTCTGGCTCCATCTCCAGAACCTTGCTTCAGATGATCGCCAAGCCATTGTCTCCTCCTCTTGGCTGCTCGCTCTGATGGAAGTGCAGCGCCGCTTGCTTGATTTCTTCTACTCCTTGTTGCATCTGAGCTGAAATTGCGTCTTTCCTGAAGACCTGTCCAATAAGATATCTTTCCTTGAGCCTTCTTAGCATGTTTTTCTGTTATTTCCACTATGACATCCATATTGTTCATCTCTATGTGGATTAAGCTTTACTTTTTATGTCCCACACCAAATGTTAGTGCCGTATCGTTGTCAATTACTAAGACCTCAATAGATAGACGCTTTCGGTTGCATTTGTTTTGTTTTTTTGCGAACTATAAATAACGTAGACGCCCATAAATATGTATACGCATGCATACAAATACTATTATGCCGTACCCCTTCCTGTTTGAACACCTTTGAAAGACTAACCTGATAGATCTTGAAGTTGACGAAGAAGTTACCGCAACCATCTTGTGTTGATGGACATAATACTTAGCACCAAAAAATAATATTGTTAAATCTAGAAAAATATAAGCACCTAAGCCAAGCTGAGAATCTTAGTCCAGGTGCACATGTTTCATAACAAGTAAGCTACTCATCAGTTTGCTCACATATCATTACTTATGCTTCTGTCGTCCCAAAATAGTGTAATTTTCACTATGAACTAAATCCTTTAGATTTGATTAAATTTATAGGAAACAATATCAATATTTATGTCTTCACATAAAGTTTTGGTATAAAAATATATTATATGATTAATCTAATAATATATAGCAAATATTAGTAATTTATATTGATTTTATCAAACTTGATTCACTTAAAAAAAAGCTAAAATTCAATTTTTTGAGGTGGGAATATGTAATATACTTTTTTATTAGGTATATGTAGCTATATACTACTACGTACTTTCACGATTTTACTAGCACAATTGCTCGTGCGTTGCAACGGGTCCCTAAATTAAAACTCCTATTTCAGGTTGGGCATAAATTAAAACCTCTATTTCAGGTTGGATGCCCACCTATTTTTTGCGTAAATTTTTATTATTTCACTTCAACAATAGCACATAAATGAAGGCCCCCAATTCATTCAATTAGTTACGTCATCCTCACGCTTTGTCAACTAAACAATAATCAGATGGAAGTACTACCTTATATACATAGAAGCCTTAAATTGATTTTGCATATCAGATGCTTAACACTGACATCGAACGAGCCGGCGCCAAGGTCGAACATGAGCACATTTTCTCGGGTCCCTTCTTGTACATACCATAGGCAATGGCGGCGGCCGTGGGCTCGTTAATAATATGGAGCACATTGAGCCTCACAATGTGTGGCTGGCGTCCTTTCTGGACTGGAGCTGCGCGTCGTCGAAGTAGTCAGGCACGGTGACAATAGTGTCCCTAACCTTCTCGTTGAGGTAGACCTCGGAGTCTCCTTCTTGGTGAGCACCATGGCACTCATCACCTCGGCTAAACTCGCACGTGTTGCCTTCCCTCACCTGGACTTGTATGTGCGGCTTCTTGTTCCTCTCCACGACCTCGTAGGACAACAGCTTCAGTCCCACTACAGCACGACGTTGTCGAACTGGCGCCTGATTAATCTCTTGTCTCTTAGCATCGTAATTCGTAGATGGTGTGCTCATGGGCGGATCCAATGGTATTTCCAGATATTCCCGGTAATACACAACTATTTTGGTACTCTTATGTGTGTGTCTCTCTCTATATATATATAACACAATTTTCGTAGTGTTTTCATTCATTGTAGCCTAAAATAGCCAACAAAACTGTCTTTTAGCTTGTTGTCCTCGTTTCTGAACTATGTATTAAACTTATAGATTAGATTTTTTACGTGGGAATACCCAAGGTTAAAATTTTGGCTCCGCCACTGGGTGTGCTTCGGGTTGGCCACTGCCTTATTCTTGGCGGCCTCGATGATGAGACGCTCGTCGCCGTCGGTAAAGGCGACCCAGGAGGGCGTGATCCAGTTTCCTTGGTCGTCCGTGTTGATCTCCACGCGGCCGTTCCGTGACAGCTCCGGCGAGGCGGCGACCATGTCGACCATGCAACCATGCAAGTCAGGCCCCAGCCATACGAGGTGCAGAGCATGGTCGCCATGCACGCTAGGGGCCGGGGCCGATGGGTCGTTGTATTTGTGTCCGCTAGGTGACGTTATTGTACAGGTCCATGGCGTATATCTCAGCTGCCTCGTCATCCTAGTTGCTGACGACGATGACGACGTGACGACGATGACGACGTGCGGTGCTGTGCGTGGCGCGAGGCGAACATTGGAGGTAGCAGCTGCGTCACCATATTAGATATAAATAAACCAAAGCCCGAGTTTCGCCTACGCGACGCACCGAGCAAAATGTTTGATTCGTGCTATCGTTGGTCCAAGCCTACGCACTGGAGCTGTGTCTTTGTTGGATACGATTCCAACAGAAACCAGTCGCCAAGCACGGTTGCTAATCTACTCAAACTCGGACTCTCAGCACGTACCGTATTTAAATAAAACTGGAGTTATGTGCCACTGGAAAACTGACCAGACGAGAGTCCGTAGTAGATGGAGGAGGCTGACGAAAATTTTAGTGGAGAAATCTTTTCGTTTTATTAATAGGTATAGATATAACGCAGGACAAGACTAGGCTTTGAGACTCGTCCACCACACGTACATATCCAGACGATAGGATCGCATCTCTTTCCACCCGTACGTGCTAAAATGTTACTAGGAGTTATAGTACTGCCTGTTATAGTACTATCTGCGTTTATAAAAGAATGCAAAAAAAAAAAATGTACAACTAAGTTTGTGTATGATATTATCTACATTTAAATCTTCAATTAAATTTAATATAAAAATATATTCTATAACCAAAATAACGATACTTATTAGTACACATTATATTATTTTATTTTTATTTAGTCAAGTGTGCATTCTTTTGGAAAGAGATAGGATCATTTTTTTACCACGAAGATTAGACTGACGACAGAGATTCGTCATACTTATACGAGCACCCAATCCAACTCCAGTCATCTTGTGGCGGCTGCGGCATCCACGAATGTTTCAGCCTTTTGGGCCCGACAAGAGATCTTTGGTGCCGTGGAAAAAGCCAGATTCGTTTGCCCCATGCGCCCACGTACTCCTTCGGATTGTTTTCAATTTTTAGTCTTCCTATTTATCGGTTCATTTTATTCAATGTTTTATTCAAATAAAAAGAGAAATAAAATTTAATTAAAGTGTTTCTTAAAAAAGTAAGTTATTATAAAATAAATTATATTTATACAAAACTTTTAAATAAGATGAACGGTCAAATAGAAAGGCTTAAAAGTAAAAAACAATGATTTTTTAGAATGAAGTACGATAATACCCTTTCTGTGTTCCAATGCCATGCATTGTTAACTTCAATACATGGGGATACTTGTTGCTTCTTAAGTCTGTGTCACATCGAACGTGTGAATACTTATTAGAAGTATTAACTACTAACTATTTATAAAAATAGTTACATAAATGAACATTAATATGTGAGATGATTTTAAACCTAATTAATCTAAATTAAAATATGTTTATTGTAACCACATTGTCAAATCATTGATTATGTAGATTTAAAAAATTCGTCTCGCAAAAAATCTCTACCTGTGAATTGGTTTTTTTAATTAGTCTATGATTAATACTCTAAATTAGTGTCAAATATGTAGAAACTACTTATATATATTTAATACTCTAAATTAGTGTCAAATATGTAGAAACTACTTATATATATATTTAATACTCTAAATTAATGTCATACATCCAATACGTAGGAACTGCTTTTCGAACGAAAGGGGCCAAACACCACCAGCCATTTCTACTCCTCACGTAGGACTCTACGGTATGGTGGAAGCCAATGAACAGTGCTCCGATGGAGTCATCAGTCCTGGACTCAGCAGTCACCACATCAATCAGGAACCGTGGCGACTGTGGGGATGGATTTTTTACGTGTTGGCGGTTGCAGGGTCTATTTTTTAATAATTTCATGTCACATCGAATTTTAACTACTTTCTAGTAATATTAAATATTAACTATTACTAGCAAAACATGTCCATGCGTTGTATCAGAACATATAATTTTTTGTCTATTACTCATGATTTGTCTGGGTTATTAAAAGTATATACAACGGCCTAGACATTAGACAAAGCAATTCCTCAGCTCCATTCTACACCATCCTATCCTATCCACGCTCGGCGACCAACCCTATTAAACTACCACCATCTGCGCTTAGCGCCTCTCCCCTCCCAAACGGCCTCCCAGCGTCCTTCGCCGCTACACCGAGGACCAATGCCGCCTCCGCTCCCAAACTGCCTTTCGACGAGCCGCAACACAACCCGCTGCCCGACGCTAGCGTTTCTTGCTTCTCAATCTCTGTCCCGTGACCCCAACCCAAGCCGTAGAGAGGACCAAGTTGCCGCACTGGCTCTCAGGAGAGACCTATCGCGGCGTTGCCACCTCGAGCCCTCTTTGAATTTCTGTGACGAGTCACCTCCTTGAGCCATCCTGACACCTAATTTTCCGGTTGCCTCGTGCCCTATTCTTCGTGCCACGCCGTGGAACCCGAGTTCTCGAGCTGCCTTGCACTTATTCTTGATGCCACGCCATGAGTTTCTGCGCGACCCTTCTTCGAGCAATTGCATGGCACCATGTCGTCTCCTCTTCTGCGGGGCCAAATAGCTCCCAAGCCTTGTCGAGGCCCAAATTATATCGACCAATGTTTGATTTTGTACTCAGAATCTTTTTTATATAGATAATGGTTGGTTGCCTCTAGCTGGTACTTCCCGCGTGATTTGGTGTTTGATTTTACCTTGGAGTCCATCTAATCTATATTTGCGTCGGTATTGTCCTCGTGTGCAGGCTACAGTATTGATTTGGTATTTGATTTTGTCTTGGACTCCATCTGCGTTGGTACAGTATGCAGTCTGGAGTCTGAACAGGGCTAGAGTTGTATAGTCGTATGCAGTCTGGACTGGACGAATACATGGGCTTTACTTTTTTTTATTTCTTTTACTGGCCGCATGTGACTTCATTATACCGAAAATACGGAAGGGGAAGTTATCTATCTTAGGAGACCGAGCAAAGCCGGACAACCTAGGTGAACCCCGATATGTTCTATTTGGAATTCATCTTTGCCTCTTTTGTTTGGGTCTCGATTTGTTGTATGCTTGTGAGTTTGGCTTGGCTTTGATTTGATGTGTTGCGAACAAATACGTGTTGCATCTGGTCTTGTTGCCATGAATGAATAGGTGTTGTATCTGATCTTGTCTCCACTGGATGTGCGCAGGATTAGTGCGCCTGCCTGTTCGTTATTTTTTCTAACGCGGACTCTATTGGAGGAGCAGGACCATCCGAGTGAGTGGGCCGGTAGTTGGGAAGGGTAGACGAAAAAAAGAGTGGAGAAACTTTGCCTCTTTAGTATTAGGTATAGATAATAAAACTATAATTACAGAGACAGAAAAGACAAATTTATTAGCGCTAATTAATTTATTATCAGTGTATATTTAATGTAACTCTACGTTGTTAAATTATAGACTACGTAAATTTTTTTAAAAAATCATCTCATAAAATAATCTTCGAACAGCGTTTGAGAGACTACCAGGAACAAAAGTTTTGGCCTGCGCAGGAACGGAATCTGCATGCGGCGGGCCCTACTACTTCACTTTTATGCATTGGATGCATGATCTCACAGTGTACTACAGGGTGAGAGGCTCCGGTGTGACCGATGAGCACTGCGCTGGTACGATCTTGTCTTCAACACCTTTTCCGGGCTTGCAGAGTTGGTACAGTACTGTCCATCTTCTTTACAGGGGCAACAGTGTATGAACATGACCGCCGACGTGAGAGACGCTCAGGTGTGAGCAGGTGCACAGGGAAGGAGACGCCGAGAGGCGATGGGCTTCCGTGTTTGACCACTTCGTCACGTGCATGGGTCATGCATGCATGGGAATATCTTACACCGTGTTATTTTGCTTGAAAATAAGCGTTGATTTCGGATCGGCCTGATTTGTTGTAAGAGAAAAATACTGTTTTATGACTGAAAATAAGCGCTGATCGGTAAAAAAAACAAGCTGAGCTGTTAGCTGAGGGACAATTGCATGCATGGCTACAGAGGTGAGCACAAGTGTTTCAAATCACTGATTTCGGATTATGCTAATTTTTATTGTTAATTTGTTGGAGGATTGGAGCACATGTGCCGCACATGGACCTGCACGTCCCCGGCCTACTAGCTCACTCGTCAAGCTTCCCGGGAGAACTGGCACTACATGCAGGAGCAATAGGACCCGCAGATATTTCTACTTGGACCTTATCGACCACTGCACTGTGTACGTGTATAATAACAATGTTTTTACAGAGAGAAAGAGAAACATGCATGGAAACGTTTGAATGGAGCATGCATGGAAACGTTTGAATGGAGTGCTCAAGATCAACCGTGTCTGCCTGTCTGGGAGCGTCTCGTTCTAGGAGTAGCTCGTGCTCGTGTCATCGTGTGGGTGGCAATAATGGAGACGCGCGTGGTAGAATAACATCTATCTGAAACTCGATCTCAGGTGTTGATAACGTGCTTCCATAGAATTCGCACTAATATGGGAAGTTGGCGGACTCGATAAGGCTTGTACGATGGGTACGGTTCTCTTGGTTGGTGGTTTGAGCCGGCACCACGGACTAATAGTTTTGCGTCAATTTCTACATCCTAGACATACGATCCGGTAGTGATAACAAAACCACTGTGCTAAGGCCAGTCTCGATTGGAGATTTCATCCAACTGTTTCTAAGACGTAATAACATTGGTAAATGAGTATGAAACATTCTCTGTCAATGCACACTTCTATTTCACTATTTCATAGACTACTTACAGCATTTAATCATCATAAGGTGCTGTGATCATTTGTATCACGTGAACTATGTAGCTATTTTCTCTACTCTATTTTTTCAATCGCAACCTAGACTGTCACGTACTCAGATTTGGAACTCCAGAGGCCAGCGACTTCATCGTTCTCTTCTTCTTGCTCTGTGAACGACAGCAGCCAATGCGCCGGCCAAATTCTCTCAATCTGCTTTACCTCTTTTCAATTACTTAAACCCAAAAATGCGCCTTGAGCTTCTGATCCTTTTCCCCAACATCTCGTTGAGCAATTTCAACAGCAAGCAATCCTCCCCAACGAGTTCAAGTACGGCTCCGCCATAGCCATTGAGCTGACCATGCAGTGGATCCGCGCTAACGCAGCAGCAAGCACAGGCAAGGAGGAGCCCAGCATGGCTCGGCGGAGCTAGCAACCATGGCCGGAGAGGCCGACTGCAAGCTACCAGCGCGCCGTGAGCGCTGACGCAAGGCCAAGGATGAGCTCACCTGCATCGTGGACTAGAAGGGGCCGTCGTAGAAGAGGCCTCCGCCGCCGCTGTGGAAGACTTGGCAGCGAGCTCGTCGCGGAGCCGCTCGCACGCACACGAGGAGTTGCCGCTGGCCGCACGGGATGGGATGAAACGAAAGAACGTCGCTCAATGCAGGTGTCGTCCGTTTTCCAACGCGTTGGAAACGACGCCAGCTCGTTTCGTGGCCATGAAACTCCAACCCCCTCTCTCTTTTCCTCGATACATGCAAAACAGTGGTTTTTCTGACATGTCATTTATTTAGGCTGTGTTTAGATTCTAGTTACAGTTATAATTCTGTACTATAGCACATTCATTTGTATTTGACAACTTTTATCTAATCATGATCCAAGTAGGCTTAAAAGATTCATTTCGTGATGTACATTAAAAAAGTACAAACATGCAAACATTTCGTCTACATTTACTGCTCCATGCCTGTGCCACAACGTTGATATGACTAGTTGCAATTACAATTTGCAGTGGATCTAAATAGGGCCTTAATTTGCATGATTCCTATTGAGACGGGCCTAACGGAACAACCGGTTGTGATTATTCTGATGTAGTGGATGGATTCATGCCCTAAGAGCATCTCCAAGAGTATCCAATATTTTCTTCCAAAAAGATGATGTTTTCCAACTCTTAAAATAGTATTAGGAGGAATAATTAAGGTCATCTCCAAGAGTATCCAATAATTCACTTCCAAAAACATAATCCTAAAACATATTTGAATCACTCAATGGTATTTTCGTAAATACGATCATCTTCCTCAAAGAAGAAGCACATACATGGTGGCATGGTGCCCTTGTAGATCGTCACTTTGCTACCTTGTGCCCGTTCCTAGTTGCTGCAGGCAAAGTTGCAGAAGAACAGCCAGCAAGGCCATCTTCCGAGCAGCCATCGGCCGGTATGCGAACGTGAGATGAGAAGGTGAGAAACTAGCAAGAGTTGGAAGGTGAACGGCAGTGCGTCAAGCCAAGACGCGAAGCCTGGGGCGCAGTGGCGGCGGCCGCTCCGAGCTTGGAGGCGCAGGATTCGCAGTGGCGCAGCGAGCGGAGAATCAGCAACAGCACAGAGCGGCGACTGAGCGACTGGACTGAACGCCGCCGCCGCGGGAATCAGCAGTAGCGGCCAATCACCGGTCTCGAGCCTTGCAGTAGCGTGCTTCTACGTCCATGGCGCTGCGACTGGCTCTGCTTCCAGCGCAAGACGTCATCTACTCGATGGCGCGAGGGAGAATCGCCGGAAAAACCGACGCGCACAGAGGATACGCAGGATAGCGAGTCCGCGTATATTTACGCGTACAGGCGTCATTTTTTCGGATTCCTAAAAGATTGGGATATGGTATTGGAAACTGTTGGAGATGATTTTTTTCAAATCTTGCTAAAATTTCTAGATTGGGAGGCTGTATTGGGCACTCTTGAGATGCTCTAAGCACCGACTCCATTCCGCGCGCGCGCGGGGATGTTGGTTGTGGTGTTGATCACTCGTCGTGTATTGCCCGCCAATTCATGGCTCGCTTGACCAATCAAAATCCACGAAATATTTTTTTCTTATATTAAATTAGTACTAATTAAAATTAACGTTTATTCTCAGTTCAAACTGAACCGGATCCTGGTCTCGCCTCTCGCGTGCAGAATCTGCCGATACATATACACATCGCACCAGTGGACCTGATGAATTAATTAACAACGATTCGACAAGAATCTGGTAACTCGTATGCTTGCAGCCTATCACATCATGAGAAACACCAATCGCCTTAATTAAGATCAGGTATTCTAGGTGCTGCACGCACAAGGGCGGGCACGGCGTTCTTTAATCGTGTGCTTCATTTTTCAAAGCTCAAACCGCTAATGCCCACTCTTTAATTTAACCAAAGGCTTCCATGCATGCATCAATGCATGGTCCATCGTTATCCAACAATCAAAGCCCTAGTTATATTATAGAGCTTTGTCGTAATCTAGTACTGTAGCTAATCTCCCTTTCCCCTGAGCTTGATCTACACGCTTTGCTAAGGGATAATATCATCTCGAAAGGTACGGATTTTGGCGTGTTAGTATTTTAAGGGCGCTCAAAAAAGGCGCCCACCTTTAGACTTGTCAAAAACAATGCCAACATACAGTAAACAACACCACGAAGTCTCATGTGGCAGGTCTGTACTGTCCACCGATCTTTAGCTCGCCAGCACCTCTCAACCTCTTGTGTTTAGAAACGTGTCCAGCACTGAAAGTGCATCTTCAGTTCATTTGCATATGAATGATGTACATGTATATATAGTATTATATATTTGCATCACTATCATGCATGCACGGAGAGAGCTCTCACATCATGCATCAAGTAACGCGAGAGACTGGACTAGCAGAGATAAAGTTGGATTGGAGAGCACGTAAAACGTACGGGTACCCCTCTCAAAAGGGCAAAAAGGAATCACGTACCCAGGCCATTAGGCGTGCTTGGGGTATCTCACTTTGGAGTTTGGAGTATCTTCTTGGTGACCTTAGATTAGCAGTGGGGTACGTTAACGGCTAATGAGAGGGGAATCGAATAATCATTCATGCCTCTGTGCATATATGCATGGAGGAAGAAAGAAAATCGAAAGGCTATGGGTTCTTGCATGCCTGGCTTAGCTTGCAAAGAATTCGGTGGAAAGTTGCTAACCCGTATTAGGCCCGCTTGGTACAAGTACAACTATAGCTTCAAGATCAACTACGCTGGACCTGTTAGACTATAATTAAAGTTTTTTTAAAAAATATTTTCATTTAATCTAAAATATAAATAAAAATGAGTCATTTAACTACATTTAACAAGTAGACCCGTCTCTAGATCCAAGATTTCCTAAAAACATACACATATATAGATGACTAGAGCTATGCCAAACGATAGGACAAAGTGTTTTACTCTTCCTCCTTAAATACAACATGTCCCCAAAAAATCATTATAAAGTGTTGTTTAGCGTTTGGCGAAAATAACCTAGTTCTCCCATTTTATTAGGTGGTGTAATTTCAATTTGTGGTACTTGCCTCTAATTAGGGGTGGATTTTGCGGTGGAGTGGGCCGGGCAGGAGCCCATCCTGGCTTAGATATAGACGACTTATATAGTATTTGGTCAAATTCATACTATCTTAGATTTAACTAAATTTATAGAAAAGTAATATCAACATACATGACTTCAAATAGAGATACATGAAAAATATATTTCATGGCAAATCACATATGATACTTTTTTTTGGGTGTAATAAGTATTCTACCTTTTATATTAATTTAGTATAGTGTTGACGGTAGTTATTATCCAATTATAAACCATCAATATACCCTGCATAAATGACTAAAGTGATCACGAATGTAGAACTAGGGGTTTAAACTGACAATTTCTATGAGTTTGGTGAATCTGTGTTTTCAGCAGGATTTAATCAGAAAATATAAAAAAGAACATATTTGAAAGATGCAATTCCGTATCCACGACGAAACTCAATACAGGAAGACTCTACAAAACACGAGAAGACTCCAAGCTAAAGGAAACAGGCAGAGGCCACCAGGTAGGGTCGATCGTCCTACCTCCTAGGCCGGGAAGCCTAAGCCCCACCACCAGTTATTATCCTACCCCTTCATATGTCGGTTCTTCATCGACTTAATAGATGCATCTCAGTCGTTGTTCAAGGTCGGTTTAATCTAAGGGTCCAGAATTAACGCCCCGCCCTAGAAATACGGCATGTATCTCATCAATCAAATCATCCTCATTCTGGGCAGAAACCCTAAGCCTCCTCTAGAATCAAGAAACCCTAAATAGGATCTAGAGCCAAACATTCAATAGAAGATTAGTCTTGTAGTCCTCCATAGATTAGGACTAATCTTATTTAAAAATATAAAGATAGAGTGTGAGAGAAGAGTTTGGAGGAAGTGTCAGCCTGTCGATATCCCCTCTATGGCATGTACCTGTGGAAACAAGTTCTTTTGAAGCTTGCTTCTGAGACTATTCTGGTTTGCGACTCTCTTTTGAGTAATTTAATCCTTATCACTCTTATGTTAGAGTTATATTCATAGTGTAAGTGTGGTGCTTAGAACTCTGATACTTGTAGATACACCCTACTTTCCAGATCGGTAGTAGCTCGTGAGGGTGACTCTTGTAGCGTCGTTAAATTCTTTGTAGTCCACCTCCCGTTGGTAGAAATAGTAGGACCTTTGTCATTAAGGAAAGCATCCTCTATGGTTGTCTTTTCTTAATTTATGTCCCCAACTTGAATAACACTAGACACATCTTACCGCTAGTAGAGCT
The DNA here is from genome assembly GCA_038502445.1 of Eremochloa ophiuroides. NCBI lineage: Eukaryota > Viridiplantae > Streptophyta > Magnoliopsida > Poales > Poaceae > Eremochloa > Eremochloa ophiuroides. The sequence continues at coordinate 97,585,043 of JAHLJS010000003.1, forward strand.
AGAAGGCCTTAGTGATCTTTATCTTCGTATCTTCTCCGTCCTTATTGCTACCCAGGGGCTAAGTTTAGATGTTGTTAGTCTCACACATTATTCCTGTGTATAAATACGATACTCAACAATACTCTCAGATGAATAGGTACATCGGTATTCGTACGCTTGAGAATTATAATTATGTGTGCAGTTAACAAATATTAATATATAGTCTAGGTTGAAATAGTTTGGCCTAGCATTATTATTCTAGAATTGCATTGTTCCTAGATGGAGAGAGCCAGAGAGAGTATATACATACAGTGATACCGAAGCACCTTGTGTGCGTGTATAAAAAGGTGACTAAATGTTGCTGAGTAGGCACGGGCTACATACCTAGCTAGCTCTGCTTTGCTAGCATGCGTGCGTACATGTGATTGCTGATGCTCAATTGAATGATGAAACCACACGCATGGAAGCAGTTGGATAAGGACTCACTAGCAAGGGTTTGTTAGCCACAGAGACAAACAATGATTAGCTAGCTGATCTTCTTGCAATTATTACTCTGATGACATGCTTAGCGCATGATGCGTTAAAATAATAATAGGAGGAAAGATTGATGCTCAGCAAGGTACTTATGTCAAGTTACATTCTTTTCCTCAAGGCACCTCCGGCGCCAGTCGTTGCACACATGGCACAGAAGAAAAGGAGTCCTAGCTAGCTACTGGATAAGTCTCATGCTTGTTTTGCCATGTTGCCAACGGTTGATATATATAGCATCCGTACATACCAAAAAAAAAAAGCATTTGGCAGTCCGTTGGGACTATAGATGAGTGCTGTTACGCTCAGCTTGGAACATAGTTTTGTTTTTCTTGGGAGAAGTTTTTGCATATGCACCTAGTACGGTAATAATATATTACTCCATTTGTTCCATTAAATTATATACGATGTTTTGTTTTCTACATAAATGAACTTTACTTGTTTTTACACACAGTATATATTTAAGGCTTGTTCGATTCTTTTTTAAGCGGTTGCGGCTGTTAGTTAGAAAGTTGCAGCTGTAATAGTGTTTGGCACTTTATAAGCTGCAGCCAAGCGAACGGGTTCTTGACTATACAGTAAAAACTATGTAGGTGGAAAAGCTCAGATATTTTATAATTTAGAACAGAGAGTAGATGATAAAACATAAATGACCTTTTTTTAGAAGACATTGAAGTAGACTAGTAGAGATGTTGGCACGTACTCCTGTTCTGCCTTAGCTTGCTTACGGAATTAGAATTTTACATTTGAATCAACAAACACATGGCCCTTTTTTTTCCTAAGAAAATAATGCACTACACATATAGATAAATTTTACAATCAACTTTCATTTTTTCAAAGCTAATATAATAGTGGTCTTTGTAAACGACCATCTTTAGAAATCAATTTTCAAGGATAGTTGGCTTAATAAAACCTCCCTAACAATTTGCTATTTTTAACAACGTAAAACAACCACCCCTAAGAGCAACTCCAACAGCCATACAAACTTTATAAAAAAATCGAGTTTGGTGAGATGTAAAACTTTATAATTGATGATGTTTTTATTTGAGATCGTTTAGGGGCCTAAAATAGTTGTAGGGATCAAGAGATGTAAAACTTTGTAATTGAAACGTTTTCCACTTGAGATCATCTAGGGATGGAATATATTCAATATGGATCTGTAGAAGTTAATACAAAAGACATAGCATCGTATATTTAGTCACATGTGATTGTGGTGTGGTGGTTGAATGTGCTCATGTGAAGCAAGAAGCACTCATGAAAAAAATGAAAGATTGAAGCCTGTGACCCTGGAACCGTATGAGCCCCTCGAGCACGGAATTTTTATTTATTTTTTATTTTTCCCAATTTTAATTTTTCTTGTCATTTTAGAAGTATTTTTAGGATAATTGACCAAGTTTAATTTTTTTTGTGATTTATTTTAAAAATATTTTGTGAACTATCCGTTGCTTAGCGCACAAGCCCGTGGGCAAAATATTGAAAAAAACACTATGTTTTTGTTTTCAGTTTTGTGCTAACTCGAACTTTTGAAGATTGGTCCAACAGAAAGCCCATTAATATGACAGCCTACCCATCACAAATAGATATCGTATTGGGCCTAAATGACATATGGGCCTATAGGTGGGCTGGATCTAATCGTTGTTTCCTGAAGATTTGTGTACACAAATATGGCTAGTTGAGCCGATTGATCTGTGCAGTTGGTAACAACTGCATCTACCATTTTATTCAATCTAAAGCTAAAGCTAAACCCCCCGGCACGAGAATTGGCAGCAATTATATGAATTTCTAGGCTATAATTACTTTCTGGGTACATCCTACAGCTATTTCACATACATCTATCAATCCTACTGTACCTAACTGTCAACAATCATAGAAGCAACCAATTGGAGGGGGGAAAACAAATGGAAAACAGGAACTCGCCCTTCTAAAAGCCATGGAGGATGCTCGAGCGCCCTCTTATTCGTCGTCATTCGCTGCCAATCTAGAGGAGACTGGGTCACTTGCTTGCTCCACTACCCCATGCCACGTCGCAAGCACGGGGGTTTGCCTTCTCTCTGACTAGCCGTCGTAACCACTGAGGGACCCGCCTTCTCCGCACCACACTGTCACCGCCGCCGGGATAGTCGTTGCTAGGGTTTAGGGGAGTCAAGTGAGACGGGGGAGTGAGAAACTAGTGACGCAGTCAAGTAGTCAACCCGTCTCCACCTTTTCAGTCTAGGCACATGATATAGTATCTTTTGTAGTGACGCGCCTACAATTACCTTTTTTAATGGCACATATATAAAACTCTAAAATGATAGCAAATACTGAAAACTTGGCTCGGTTTCTTCGGAACTAGGACCTGTTAACCGTTCATGTGTGATCTAAAATAAGCCTAATATATGCGCCGCTATAATATGGAAATAAGGATTGAGATTTAAACAAGAAGACAAAAGACAGCAAAGAGAATCGAACCAATAATCGAGAAATAATAAATTCTACTTACATATAATTGAATTAGTTGTTAGTCAAAACTCATAAAACATATTTTTCTCGAAGTCAAATACGCCTTGATTCACCACCAAATATCAAACGTTCCGTCACATTAATGTTTGAATACATGCATGAAGTATAATATTGATGAAAACTGAAACTAATTTGACAGCTTCGCAAAATGTTGTGAGACGAATATTTTGAGTCTACCTAGACTATGATTGAATACTTATTATAAAAATTAGCAAGTTGCTACAATAAATTATTTTGTAAAATAACCAATCTAAATAGGCCCTTACAAAAATTGACGGAGGAGCACATGTTTTCTTCTATTGACCCTGAAAGACGCCTAGCTGGCGGTGCAAGCAAGAAAAAACGACATGCGGAAACCTGGGTTTTTGATGTTCTACAATCTAAGTGGTCTGTTTGTGTAGTACCCCCTAGTTCATCGGGGGGGGGGGCAAAAAAAAAAAAACCCCCCTCAAAGGTCAAATTTGTCTGTGGGCTAAAGCGCGGACCGAACTTTGACCTTCCGCGTAATCCGCAGCTTCTGTCGTCGCCGGCGACTTCTCCCGTCCCCCGTCTTCCAGTTGGGCCCTTGCCATTCCTCCTGCCCAGCGCGCTCCCACCTCCTCCTCTCACAACCATGGCGACGACCCACCCGGCGCTCCTCTTCCTCCTCGTCCTAGCATGCTCCGGCGCCGCCACCGGGTTCTACCTCCCCGGCGTCGCCCCCGCCGACTTCCGCAAGGTCTTGGCTTTATTTCCGACACTCTTTTACACAGTCCCACTCATTTCATTTCCAGTTCCTTAGTCCTCACGCGTGTGTGCGTGGATCGTGGTGGCTGGTTGCAGAACGACTTGCTCGCCGTGAAAGTGAACCAGCTGAGCTCCATCAGGACGCAGGTGCCGTACTCCTACTACTCCCTCCCCTTCTGCAAGCCGGTCATCATCATCAGCGGCCCCGAGAACCTCGGCCAGACCCTCCGTGGCGATCGAATCTTTAACTCACCCTACTTGGTAATTCCTTTAGGACTGCAATATATTTTGGAACTCACCCTACCATTATTATATGAGAAAGTTTACTATTCGCCTCCTGCGAACTGATGTTGCTGCAAAATATTTTGGATCGAGTTTCATTTGTGTTCGCGATGCAGTTCGAGATGATGGTGCCTAAGTTGTGTCAGATCGAATGCAAGATTGTTCTGACCGAACAGGAAGCAAATGACATCAAGGAGAAAATCGAGGACGAGTACCGTGTAAACATGTGAGATCAGATGCTGCTTGCTAGGTTCAAAGAAATTCAGATAAATGGAATGGGGGGATGAGCCCTGTTTGCTTGCCTTGCAGGATTCTTGATAACCTCCCTATGGTTGTCCCAATTAAGAGATTGGATAGAGATGCGGATGCGCCTTCATTCTATCAGCAAGGTGTGCATGTGGGTTTCAAGGGCATGTATGCTGGGGTAGGTTTATCTTCTTAATTGCACTAGCTACATGGGAATACCAATAACTTATTCAGTCAATGGCAGATGTGTTCTGATTTAAATGTCACTGATGTAGAGTAACGATTTCAAGTATTTCATCCACAACCACTACTCATTTCTGGTGAAGTATAACAAGGATGCACAAACAGATCTCGCTAGGATTGTGGCCTTTGAGGTTAAACCATACAGGTTACATATTTCATCCCACAGAGTGAAATTTCCTTGTGGTGTTCTCGCATGATGCATAGTACACGATGTCATTTTACATTTTTTTTTATTCTAACAGTGTACAATTATTGTATCTGTTGCAGTCTTAAACATGAACTCGATGGTGATTGGAAGGGGAATGCAACTCGCCTTAAAACCTGTAATCCACACTCAGGGAACCTAGTAATGAACTTTGATGGGCCTCAAGAAATAGAGGCAAACAGAGAGATCGTTTTCACCTATGATGTTAACTTTGAGGTAGTTTCGATTACTTGTCGAGGTGTTTCGATACAACCAACCTTGTTTTGAAAGTCAGCAGGGGAGGCCCCTGTCAATTCTTATAATTTTTAAGGAAATATGTACAGCTGACATCTTTGGAGTGTAGAGGCTGAAACCTTGTTTCCATTATCTAAAAAAAAAAATTCTTTTGTGTCTTAGAGTTAGGCTTGTGTGCTAGGAAACTCCGGCTGGCCGCTCTTCCTCATCTGTTTGCTCTCTGTATCTGAAACTCTTAAACTCTGTATTTCCGTTTGCTGAAATGGAAATGGGAAAATCCCGTGTCGAAAAAAAATTATCTAAAAAAAATGTACAGCTGATAAGGCATCAGGTCCGAAATTTAAAAGCAGCAGCATAGCCTTGTTATTGATAGTAGCAGTAGTACTTATATGCAAATTTCAGATAAATGGTCTAGTTATTCATTGCAAGCATAAAATTTCCTGACCTTTTCATTTTTGCTTACATGATGTGTCATGCAGGAAAGTGATACCAAGTGGGCATCACGCTGGGACACCTACCTTCGCACACCTGATGATCATTGGTTTTCCATTGTTAATTCTCTGACCACGGTCCTCTTCCTCTCTGTGATGGTTGCCATGATCATGCTCCGGACTCTGTACCGTGATATTTCCAAGTACAACCAGCTAGAGAGCCAGGAGGAAGCCCAAGAGGAATCTGGGTGGAAGCTTCTCCATGGTGATGTGTTCAGACCTCCTGTCAATGCTGACCTGTTGTGCGTGTACGTGGGTACCGGTGTACAGTTCTTTGGAATGCTGCTTGCCACCTTGCTGATCGCCATCCTGGGGCTCCTATCACCTTCAAATCGTGGAGGGTTCATGACGGCCATGCTCCTGCTCTGGGTCTTCATGGGCCTGTTTGCAGGGTACTCCACTGCACGTCTTTACAAGATGTTCGGGGGGCTGGAATGGAAGAAGGTTGCCATCAAGACTGTCTTGGTATTCCCTGGAGTTGTCTTCGTAATATTCTTTGCCCTGGACATGCTTCACTGGGGCGTGAGATCATCTGGGGCTGTACCATTCACCACCATGTTGGCACTGGTTTTCCTGTGGCTCGGAATCTCAATGCCACTAATCTTCGTCGGCAGCTACCTTGGGTTTAAGAAGCCTGCCATAGAGGACCCAGTTAGGACAAACAAGATACCACGCCCGATACCGGAGCAGCCATGGTATATGAACCCAGCTGTCTCGATATTGATTGGAGGTATCCTACCCTTCGGCGCAGTATTCATGGAGCTCTTCTTCATCCTGACAACAATCTGGCTTCACCAGTTCTACTACATCTTCGGGTTCCTGTTCCTCGTCTTCGTGATCCTAATAGTGACCTGCGCTGAGATCACCATTGTGCTTTGCTATTTCCAGCTATGTAGTGAGGACTACCAGTGGTGGTGGAGATCCTATCTGACGCCCGGCTCTTCAGCTCTTTACCTCTTCCTGTATGCAACATTCTATTTCTTGACGAAGCTGCAGATCACGAAGGCAGCCTCCAGTGTGCTCTACTTCGGCTATATGCTCATTGCCTCCTATGCTTTATTTGTGCTCACCGGCACCATTGGTTTTTACGCCTGCTTCTGGTTCACCAGGCTTATATACTCTTCAGTGAAGATTGACTAGGAAGCTAGAATGGCATCACTTCATGGTCGGCATGAGAAATCAGAGGTCAAAGTTGTGAAAGGATACATGAAAATGTAAGTAAGGTGTCTAATAATTCAGTTACACATTAAAAGCACTTGATGTCAGTGACTTGAGGTATGTGCTTGCATTATTATCGCATAGCTTACACAATTGAGATGGTGGTACTTCAGCTCGAGGAATTAACATACTATGTTTCTTTAGCTGAAATGCTGGAGTTTTTTTTCGCGACCCTGTCGTGGAACGTTTTGCTGAAATGCTGAGTCTCAGTATCCATGCTGACTATATGAAAACTGTCTCCACTAAATATGTGTCCAGGACCCTCAAGCAGTGGTCGTGTTCCTGATGTCGAGAAGTACAGTTTATCAAGACCTGCTGACTTCTTTGATGCTACTACTAGATCCTTGTCAAAAACCACTTTATGACAAGGACCATCGCATTACTACAAATTGGAAGATTTCCCTGGATCACGAGGCTCCACAGCACCGCTAACACGTTCCGGACATAAGGAGAGGGGGGGGGGGGGGGGGGGGAAGAGACACACGACGGTGGGTCACACTCTCATGTCTCATCATTCGGAACGAAAGAGACAAAATTGTAGTGCTCCATCTATTCTCCATGGACAACCGCAGCGCTCGTCCGTAGTGGTGTGTGCACACATGTTCTTGGGGGTTTGGGGAAACGCTGAAACCGCGACACGTTCGCATCTCCACTGACTTAGGCCACTCAGGGTCCAATGCTGCTCGCATGTGACGTCATGTGTATGTTCGGAGGCTCGGAGCTGTCCTCACTAGCTCCTCACACATCGTCAACAAGTCAGGCCGGATCACACGTAATGGCAAGCTTAGCGGACAGAGATTAGCATGAAACTCAAACGATCTTGGTATTATATCCTACAGAAAAGACAGTAGTCTGTAGTCATATGGATATACGATGAGAATTTTTAGTGCTAAGGGATATAAACAGATACTCTAATAAGGACAGGTGTTTCTAAAGGGTGTTTCTAAGGTATAAATATTTGTGTTTGATAATTTGATTGATTGGGCATAGCTCATAAATAACAACCAATTAATCAGAGTTTCGAAGACCCACGATGGTGCTAAGTAGGTTGGGTGTGGGATTGCTATCACATGATATAATTAGGGGGTGATTGGTTGCACGAATGAAACCGTGGTCGCATGATTTTGCTGCTTAATGTCATTCTAGTCTCGTGTTTGGTTTCTCTTCTGACACGGTTTGCCCGCTTCGTCTCATACACTTTAGGCTGCCATCATACAGGTTTTCCATCCGTAGAAAATGGGCTTCCCTCTCCATAGTGGACGACTTGATTCATACAGGATGCAGGGGCCCATATGTCATATACTCAAAACTTTGATTCATACATGCAACCAAATACAATCTCGTTTCGTACTGAATCGACACCAAAGACAATCAAACATGATCACTTGTATGAACTTGAAAGGTCCTAAATGGCTAGAGGGGGGTGAATAGCCTATAAAAACTTCTACAAACAACACTTAAACAAAGTGGTTAGAAAAATAAGCGGCGAAGTGAATTTTACGCTAGCCTACTTAAAAATGCAAGCCACCTAATCGTTCTAGGCCATTGTCTCTAGTTCACTCAACAACAAGACTAAGTCACTACTCTACTCTACTCCCAGGTGAACAATTACACTAGTAAGCTACACAAGAGTAAGAGCAAGAAGTAAGGAGAGAGGGTGATTTTTATACCGGCGGTGAAGAGTAGATAAACCAATCAATCAACACAAATGAAATTCTCGGCAAGAGAGTTGACACAATGATTTTTACCGAGGTTCACTTGCTTGGCGGCAAGCTACGTCCTCGTTGTAGCGATACACCCACTTGGAGGTTCACGCGCTAATTGGCATCACACGCCAAACGCTTCTCAAGGGTGCCGCACAACCAACACAAGATGGGGATCCACCAAGCTACAAGCAATCCACTAAAGTAGCCTTTTGCGATCTCCCACGGGGAAGGCTCAAGAACCCCTTACAACTTCACCGATCGGAGGCGGAGACAATCACCAACTCCCCTCAACGATCCTCGCAGCTCCAAGCCGTCTAGAAGTCGGCAAACTCTAAGAGTAACAAGAGAATCCGCTGCGAAACACACTCACCAAGTGTCTCTAGATGATCACACTCATGCAATGCACTTAATGCTCTCCAATCTCACCAAATGATGATCACAATCAGGTGGAAGGTGTGAGAGAGGAGTGGAGTGGCTCACAAGTTAGTATGAGTGATTAGAATGGCCAAGAGAGCTCCACAAACTAGCAGCCCAGCTATTTATAACCCCCTCACACAAAGAGAGCCGTTGGGCTACTCTGCGCGCCGTCGGACGGCAATCGTCGGACGCCAAACGCGCCACCGTTGGATTATTACTCTCGGTCCGACGCTCCGGATGCGTTCCACGTGTTAGTAGCCCTTTGAAGTCGAACGTTGAATTACAACGGCTAAGTCTCGCGCCAAACTACCCATCGTCGGACGTTGATCGTCGGACGTGAACAATTCGACCGTCGGACTAAAGCTCACTAGCGTCCGACACTTCCAGAGAAGTTCCAAAGTGCTAAAAATGCGTCGGACTCTGTCCGACGCTCACCGTCCGACCAAACACTAGCGTTCGACACCTCTTGCCTTGCCATGCATCGCTCTGCCATTGCTCTGCTGCTACGCTGCACCGTCGGACTGAGAAGACTTAGTCCGACGCTCGCAAACTGAGCCTCCGACGCTCTCAAACATAGCAGAACTAGGGTTAGGCGTCGGACAAAAGTCATTGGTCCGACGCTACACTTTCTTCAGCGTCCGACGCTCTGAAAAACAGGTTTTTCACCTCAACTTCTCACCCTTTGATCCCAAGTGCTAACACCAAGTGTTCTTCACCTTTTGTGCACGTGTGTTATCCTTTTTCAAAGAATTTTCAATGGGTTTTGTTAGTGTAACTAGCATCTACATGCATATGCAATGAATATGAACCACTAGTGGCACTTTGATAACCGTATTTCACAACGATTTCGCCCCTCTTGATAGTACGGCTCTCTATCCTAAATGTGATCACTCTCTCTATGGAGTGTTGATCATCAAAAGCAAAAGAGCTCCTATATGTTATACCTTTGCCTTGAGCTCCTAGCTTTTCACCATCTTCCTTCTCATCTCTTGATGAAGCTTGTGGACACCTTTTGATGATGGACTTATACCATTTATATGGATGCCGTCATTTGGGCTTTCTCCTCTTGTTGATGGGCTTACACCATTTGCATGAATGCCGTCATTGCTCTTCACTTGTGGCCTCCACCGACCCAGGTCCTTTGCTCCATCTTGATGTTTGCTAATTATTCTCATAAAATACTTAGAGCAAACATTAGCAAATTAGATTTCATCAATTACCCAAAACCAAACATGGGTTTTCAAAACTCAACCTCACTGAGAAGTTGCTTGACTTGAATAGGAAGCTAGTTTGAGTTCTTATGGATAAGTGGACAAAAAGAGTTTTAGAGGGCCAAACGCATGCACCTTGGTACATCTGCCCTTTCGGTTCATCTCCTCCCCACTCATGTGTGTTCTTACTTCTTAGGCTTCAGCTGTTCTCTGTGATCTGCATATTCGATGAATGGCTGATCATGTCATTATTTTCTACTCCTAGGGAGTAGCTACTCCCATGTCTATATCTCTAAATTTAGATCATCTATGGTCCGAAAAAATATATGTAGACGAAGCATATGGTCATACTAAACTATCTAGAGTAGTATGTGGTTATACTTTTCTGTTATCCATATAGTACATGGTTATACTTTTTAATATACTATTGTAGTGGTATTTTAGTAATATATTTAAAAATATGGGCTCTGATGAAAAAATTTCGCATATTAAGATTTGAAGTATCTTAAATTAAGTATCTAAACATACTCAAACTGATAAATTAGTATGCACCCTATATATATATATAGGGAAATTATTTTCTACTCCTAGGGAGTAGTTACTCCTATGTTTATATCTTCAGATTTAGGGCATATATGATCGAATGAAATTTATGTGCATAAAGTATATGATCATACTAGACCATCTATGCTAGTATATTTGTCAAGTATGCATGCATACATCGAGTATGTAGTTATACTTATTTTATATACTACAGTAAGTGGTATTTTCGTAATATATTAAAAAGTATGGGTTCCCTTAAAATTTTTTCACATAGGAAGATTTGGAGCACCATAGTATGAGTATGTAAACATATTCAAAGTAATAAACAAGTATGAACACATACGCAAGGTGGTTTTTTAAAGATGGGAGTAACTACTCTTGAGAGTATAGACAATGCACTATATATATATATATATATATATATATATATATATATATATATATATATATATATATATAATCTTATTTCTGGATTAAAGGATGCTGTAACGTGACTAAATATTCAACAATCTAGTCGTTTCAAGAGCATGTGACCTTAGTTTACAGAACTACAAACAACTTGAGCATATACCATGAAAAGCATGATTCAATCTCGGTACGAGTTGAGCTCGAGCCTAAACCACTACAAGAAACTTGTTAATCCGTGAAGGATTATCGGTGACGGATTTACAAATCATCACTCATAGACTCAATCCGTGATGATATTTATTTTTCGTCATGGTCGTGCATCATTGGATATTTTTGGCCCGCTAACTTGTGACGGTTTTATCCAGACCGTCACAATGTATGATTTTAAATTTGTCATACTCTAGTTATCCCAAAACAATAGGCCCGTTATTAAAATTTAGTGCAAAGAAAAATAAAAAATGTACAAAAAGTAGGAAACCTAAAAGATACTATTTAAAATTATTTGAACAAAATAATTTTGTTACTTGTATATGATGCATATGGCAAAACTAAAAATATTCTTCATATATTTGGAGCGGATGGAAACAAAACATTTAATAATATATGCCCGACAATAAGTGTCCTGATTTTCTGTAACCTCCTAATCTATGTTGGACCTAATGCATATATATTGTTTTCAGGGAGACAAATATAATGACGAAGAACTTAATGCAATTGATTTGTTCAAGGAATGCCACTACAGCAAGAAAAAGAAATGCTACACCCCTGCTGTACAGGAGGCTATTGTAAGATTTTTACTTTGAGACTTGGCTCTTTCTAATGCTTATTTTAATTCTCTCATCATCAACCATGTTTGCTACTTGCTTGCTAGACTCAAATGGAAAACAAGCTGTCTACAACAACAGAAGGTGGACAAAAGTCGGTGGCCTAGGTTGTTGGTGATGTGCTTGCTGATAACACTAAGAAGAATCAGTTCTTGCAGAATGTGGGGTTCCGAAATGCACGGTCTAGATCTAGTGAACAGAACACTAATGCAGAACTAGAAAAGAGAAGAGGGCCAATGCTGAACATCGTGTACAGGTGGCTGATTTGTCAAAGAAAGTGCAAGAATCTGAGCAGGCAAGGATTATGGATCAAGAGGAGATGGAGAGGACTCAATCTGAGATGGCAGCAATACTTGATCTTTTGCTGAGTCAAGTTCGATCAAGTTAAGACATGCATGGTGCTATATCTTTTGCTACCAACTTCTTGCATTTTGCTGCTGCTATCTAGTGTTAATTTTGACCAGTTAAGCTATCTGGTGGTATTTGTTATCTGCTGCTATTTGGTGGTATACCTTTTGCTGCTGCTGCTTGTGCTTGCATTTTGCTGCTGCATGCATGCATGCATTTTGCTTCTAGAGATGAATGCATGAAGCTGGAGTTGTATGCATTGAATCTCTATTTGTTGTTGGCTTGCGCCATAGTAAATTGCAAGGTTGATGAGACTTTGTATGTTAAATGAAGTTGGATGTAAACTGAAATCTGATGTATGAAAACTCGTGTTATTGTGTTGGATGAAATATAAGGATTTTTATTTGATGTGCTGCTACAATAGTTATATATGGGTTGTGTGTATGGGCTGTTTATGCTATTTTAGTGGGCTAGAAAGTGGGCTGTTTTGTGCTATTTTCGTGGGCTGAAAAATGGGCTGCACAATGGCTGAAGTGGGCTGTAAAAATTGTTGAAAGTGGGCTGAGAAAAACAGCTAAAAATGGTTGAAATTGGGCTAAAAATTGGCCCGTCTTTGATTTTGGCATGTTAATAAATGGGCTGATGTAGTGTCCACGTCATCATCCACCTAAGCATCAATGTGAGCATGCATGTTGATGTGGCAATTCATTCGTGACGGTTATTTTTCATCACGGGGAATGGGCTTGGGTTGGGTTACCTAGGCTTCGGGCTTTGCCGTAACGGTTTAAGATCATCACCGATTCTGTTAATCCGTGATGGTTTTAGATAAACTGTCACGCAGGTTAATCCATGACGCTCGATCCGTGATGATATCCGAAACCATCACAGATGCTACTTGCTGACGGTTTTTTGTTGATCCGTGACATAAATTTTCCATCATGGATTAGCAGGATTCTGGCAGTGAACCCTAGGCTATCAAGCCACGTTGATCCTAGCTCAAAAATCACTGTAAAAGCTCATTTTAGTTGTGTTCGTATTGATTTTTTAAAATATTTTTTCTATGTTTCTAGACAATCCTAAGGTTTAAGCGATTTATAATTTAAAATAGATATATATCTCTTTTATAATTGATTAAAACATTTGATGCATGTAAATATATACCTTGTTTTATATATCAACTAGTAATTAATTAAATTGTTTCATTATTTTATTATTTATTACCTTGTGAAATAATGACGCTTTCCAAGAAACAAATCTTCTCAAGCAGAGCCAAAAGTCTCACAAGCTGTGCGAGTAAAGCCAACGTGTTTCGCTTGTGCCTATCGATACTTTTTTAGCACTTTATATTTTTCTTTCACTATAAATCATCATCAGCCAAAATCTTTTTTCAGCCAGCCGAACAGCTCGTTTAAAATGTGGCGCTCTAAACTCTTTACTAGTACAGTAACACGCGCAAGCTGCACCGTGTAATATTACGGCTGTGTATGTACCGTGTACCCAACCACCGTAATCAACACGGGCCTCATCCATCCGCGCCGCGTCCGCGTCGTGATTCGCGCACCACGGTGGGCCCCACACCCCACGGCCAGCTAGCACCGGACCTCCGGAATCCGCGATTCGGTTCGGTGGGCCACGAGGCGGCAACTCCGATAGGCAGCGAATCACGCACCCGGCGACCTTCCGTGAGGGGTTCCGGGCCCACCTGGCAGCCTCGCGCCTAAACCCCGTCGCCGCGCCGAGGTTGGGGGAGACCCGTCAAATCCAAGCAAAGGAGGCCACCCCGGCCGGCGACGACTTCCCCCTTCCAACACCCTTCTCCTCTTCCCCCATCCCTCCCCCCGCGCGCCCTGATCCCCCGCCAACCAGCCATGGCGACGAACAGCGCGGCGATGGTGCTCCTCCTCGTCGCCGCCGCCGTACTCGCCTGCGCGGGCGGCGCGCGCGGGTTCTACCTCCCCGGCGTCGCCCCCGCCGATTTCCGAAAGGTCCCTCCCTTCCTCCTCTGCTTTCCTTCTGCCTCTGTCTTTCGATTTTGTCTTTTTGCTAGGTACGGCGTTGGTCTGTTGATCTCGGTGAGTCCTCCCCTCACGGTCACGCTCTGATCCTGTGTGGATTGCAGAAGGACCCGCTCGCCGTGAAGGTGAACCAGCTGAGCTCCATCAAGACCCAGCTGCCCTACTCCTACTACTCCCTCCCCTTCTGCAGGCCGGCCACCATCGTCGACAGCGCCGAGAACCTCGGCGAGGTCCTCCGCGGTGACCGCATCGAGAACTCACTCTACGTGGTAAGCCTGTACCTTGCACTATACCCTGTGCTACCATACCAGCGGCCGTTCTAAGACACAGTCTGAGCAGAACTCCACTCGTGTATTTTTGCCATAATTAGCTCGGCGCTCTTGTGAAATTTCGATCGTCTTTGAAATGCAGTTCGAGATGATGGAGCCTAAGCTGTGCCAGATCGTGTGCAAGATTGCTCCGAGCCAAGACGAGGCCAAGGATCTGAAGGAGAAAATCGAGGATGAGTACCGCATAAACATGTGAGAGGGCATATGCTGCCTTTTCATAGATTTAGATTTACTAGATCAGTAGCCCATTTATTTGAGGTGACTGGAACGAGGGAGTGTGCCTTGGTTTTTTGCGGCTTTGCAGGATCCTTGACAACCTTCCTTTGGTCGTCCCAATTAAGAGATTGGATCAGGAGGCACCTACTGTATACCAACAAGGCGTGCATATCGGCCTCAAGGGACAGTACTCAGGGGTGGGTTGATAAATCTGCTAGCTACCTAGGAACGTCGATGCGCTCAGCTTATGTCAAACGTGTTCTGATTTGGCTGTTGTTGACGCAGAGCAAGGAGGAGAAGCATTTCATTCACAACCACTTCACATTTCTGGTGAAGTATCACAAGGATGCAAACACAGATCTTGCCAGGATTGTTGCCTTCGAGGTTAAACCATACAGGTGTAATATTCTATCCTTGTTTTTCAACTCATAGCACCGTGTTAGCCATCATTTTCCATTTATATGATTGTTATAGCAAAAATTATCATATCTGCTGGCTGCTGCAGTATTAAGCATGAATATGATGGCGACTGGAGGGGGACTGCTACACCCCTTAAAACCTGTGATCCACACTCAAGGCGCCTTGTCGTAGACTCTGATTCACCTCAAGAAGTAGATGCCAACAAAGATATCATTTTCACCTATGATGTTAAATTTGAGGTAGTTTCAGCTATTTTTCATCTTGAACATTTTGTCTATGATCAGCCTTAATGCATCATGACAGAAGTCTCCACTGTAAACCTTCAGGTAGATGGTATGTTTTTTTCTTGAGAATTCCAAATCTTACATTTTTTTTTGTTCATATGTGTGTCATCCAGGAAAGTCCTATCAAGTGGGCATCACGCTGGGACACCTACCTTCTGATGGCAGACGACCAAATCCATTGGTTTTCTATTGTCAATTCACTGATGATAGTCCTCTTCCTCTCTGGGATGGTTGCCATGATCATGCTCAGGACTCTTTACCGTGACATCAACAAGTACAACCAGTTAGAGGACCAGGAGGATGCCCAGGAGGAGACAGGATGGAAGCTTGTCCACGGAGATGTGTTCAGGCCTCCTGCCAATGCTCACCTGCTGTGCGTATATGTCGGTACAGGCGTGCAGTTCTTTGGAATGCTGCTTGTCACCTTGCTGTTTGCCATCCTCGGGCTCCTTTCACCTTCAAACCGCGGAGGGTTCATGACTGCAATGCTCCTCCTCTGGGTCTTCATGGGGCTGTTTGCAGGGTACGCCTCCGCGCGCCTTTACAAGATGTTCAAGGGCTCACAGTGGAAGGATGTCACCATCAAGACCGCGCTGATGTTCCCTGGCACCGTGTTTGGAATTTTCTTCATCCTGAATGCACTCATCTGGGGCGAAAAATCCTCAGGTGCCGTGCCATTCACCACCATGTTTGCTCTTGTACTACTCTGGTTTGGCATCTCCATGCCATTGGTCTTTGTCGGCAGCTACCTCGGCTTCAAGAAGCCTGCCATGGAGGACCCAGTGAGAACAAACAAGATACCACGGTCAATACCAGAGCAGCCATGGTACATGAACCCAGTCGTCTCAGTGCTGATCGGAGGCATCCTGCCCTTTGGCGCAGTGTTCATCGAGCTCTTCTTCATCCTGACATCAATCTGGCTGCACCAGTTCTACTACATCTTTGGGTTTCTGTTCCTGGTCTTTGTCATCCTGATCCTAACCTGTGCGGAGATCACCATCGTGCTTTGCTACTTCCAGCTCTGCGGTGAGGACTACCAGTGGTGGTGGAGATCCTACCTGACGTCTGGCTCGTCAGCGCTGTACCTCTTCCTGTATGCCATGTTCTACTTCTTCACCAAACTGGAGATAACGAAGACGGTCTCCGGCGTACTCTACTTTGGCTACATGCTCATTGCCTCCTACGCCTTCTTTGTGCTCACCGGCACCATCGGCTTCTATGCCTGCTTCTGGTTCACCAGGCTCATCTACTCTTCCGTCAAGATCGACTAGAAATCTAGAGACTAAAGTTGTAACAATGCTCTGTGGGTTTTGCGAAATCAGAGATCAAAAGAGAATTAGTAGGAAACGAGCCATCAGAATTTGAGAGTGTAGTATGCATTACTTATATAAGGTGATACTTTAAACGTAGGGTGCTTATATTCAGGTGTTTTAGAGTATTTACAGTTTGATTCTGGAACACAAAATTAGTTTACTTGGAAGCCAGTAATTCAGTTTGTATCCTTACAGAAGAGGTATCTGATGGTATCATCCAACGATTTAACAATTTATCATATGTTATCCCCAGCATCTTTTTTTTTCTGTTTTGTGAATACTTGTTACTCCGTTCTAAATTATAATGTATTTTGGCTTTTCTAAATTATGTGTTTTCTCTTTTCTAGATTAGTGCTTTTGCTACCCACCTAGATATAGGTTATCTAGTAAAAGGTAATTATCTAAAAATGCCAACAAAAAAAAAAACAGTTACAGCTGCTACAATGATTTTAGCATTTGAAACATAATCTCCCCGTGGCTCAAACGCTGAATGATCCCAACATCTCCTTCGACTTGGAGCCTCTCTGGTTCTAATAATAAATCAAAAGGGAGACTACTTTATTCAGTAATAAAATTGGCATATTCTACATATAGATGGATAATAAGATAGTAGCACACGAGCAAAAGCACGTGAGGTTTTGCACATATGGAACACATACACATCACCCGCCGAAGATCATAATAGCTTATTATCGGAACATCTCGGTAAGCTTCTTTTCTTCGGTAAGCTAGCTATAATCGACGATCTCCGCGGGCCACGGGGCACGGGCTTCGCTAAGCCCGGCGAGCCTGCTGGTGGTCGCGGCCGTTCTTGTTGCCCCCGAACATGAGGTAGCCGAGACCGCCAACGACGATGAGGCCGCCGACCGCCAGCGTCGTTGGGCTGTAGCGCCGTAGAGGGCTCGAAGCATGCGCCGATGCCGACCCCGCGCGCTTGAACTGGTCTTCTGCCACGGACGCCCACGCGTTCATCTTCTCCGGCCACATGATGCACACACGATGATTCTCCTTTTCTGAATTCTGATTCTCTTTTTATTCTTTTGACCAATCAACGTTTATTTTCAGCCACGAAATAGTATTTTTCTTTCACAACAAATCAGTACGAGTGAAATCAGCGTTTATTTTTCAGAAAAAAAAAACAGGCTGTCTGGTGATGGGCACCTCCACTATTTCCTGCTCCGTGCTGAAGCGTGTTATGGGGTGCTAGAAGCAGCTTTATGGTGGACTGGTGGTAGTAGGTTAAGCGGCAAGAGGACACGCAGGGAGTGACACGTGCAAGCGTGACCTTGTGGCACTGCCACGTAGCCTTACGCAAACATTCGAGTCGATATCCACGCACTGGTCTGGTCTTCCTCAGGAATGAACTAGTAGCAGCCTACTAGAATACGAGTATGCAGTCTTACAGTGTATCATGACTCATGAGTAAATTGCTGAACGGAAACCTTTTTCTTGTTTAGAGCCAGAACGATCAGGACCATTGTTTTGGGGGAAATTTGCTACAGGACATGCAAAGTGACCTCTATTTGCTGGTGGACATGTAAAATTTGACGATTTTCTGGTGGACACACTCTGATTCTTTATAAATTTGCTAGTGGACACCGTGCCTATTAAAATATTTCTTCAAATTAGATATAAAATCATATAAATGCCTAAAAATTGAACTAAAAAAATCTTCTACGCTCTACATGATGAGAACTACACAGTAAAAAAATATTATATTGCACTGAAATAACCATTTTGCCCCTCTTCATAAATATACAAAGTTAACCATGGGTAATGTGTTCATATATTTATAGAACACAAAAAATCTTGGAAAAATCATAGAATGTGTATGACATTAAATCATGACTGCGTTAAAAATATCAGCTCGAAATAACAAATTTAGTATACAATTCAACTTGACAAAAGATAAATCTATAACTCAGTCATGCTAAATATACCAATACAAACTTTATTATTTTGAGATGATATTTTTAACATAATCATGATTTGGTGTCATACACATTCTATGATTTTTTTTCTAATATTTTTTGTGTTCTACAAATGTATGAACACATTAAACATGGTTAACTTTGTATATTTATGAATAGGGGCAAAATGGTTATTTCAGTGAAATAAAATATTTTTACTGTGTAGTTCTTATCATGTAGAGCGTAGAAGATTTTATAGTTCAATTTTTGAGCACTTATATGATTTTATATATATATTTGTAGAAATATCTTATTAGGCACAATGTCCACCAGCAAATTTATAAAGAACCAGAGTGTCCACCAGCAAATCGTCAAATTTTGCATATTTACTGGCAAATAGAGGTCACTTTACATGTCCTGTAGCAAATTTTCCCATCTTCTTATCGAGCAAGAAATGATGATGGCAAAAAAGCACAACAGTTGAGGCTCTGTTGGATTCACCCGATAATAGTTATAATAACTCGTTATCTGCTTTGATGTGCAATAGTCAATTACATAGACTATTACTTATACATGTTTGGATTCATAAGAGATAGTTATTACTTGATAACTAATATCTATAGGGATCTAAATATGACATAGTTCCTAGATACTCTTCCAAGTTTGACCACTCGTCTTATTCAAAAATTTATACAAAATATCAATTCTTTTGTTATGGCTAAATTTAACTATTTTTGTTAATATTTTAATAAGATGAGTGGTCAAACTTGGGAAAAAAAAAATCAAATGACTCATAAATTGAAACGGAGGGAGTAATACCTATTTGCTAAAAACTCTAATCAGATATAAATAGTAGATCGAATAATTATTAGTTGAATTACTAGATAACAACTATCCCGCTATCTAGACCAAATTAAATAATAAGTTATTATTCAACTAACTACTAACATATAGTAAATCCAAACAGACCTTTAGCTACTTGGATGTAGAATTGCCCGGTATTATTTCTATAAACTGTAATATTATTTTCCCCTTATACAGTCTGTCGAGAAAGTGACAATTTTCACCCGGATTTCTACCTCTAAAAGAATGGTAATTTACATCGGCAGAAATTCAGGGTTCTGATCAAGTACCTCTGAACAGGGTACAAGGTCTGTCTACATGGTGAATGGATTCATCGGTCCTATGGGAGGAGGGCATATACACTCTACAAAGGCATCAGTCTCTTGTACTTGAAGAACCAAAGGAAGGAGCAGAAGATGAAAGCGCCGACCACTGAAGTAATTACAAGGACCCACTGGAATGCATTCTCTATTTGGAAAACTGATGTCTCAAAGTTCATCCCAAATATCCCAGCAACCACTCCAAAAATAGCCACAACAAATGTTGCAGTTGTTAGCAGCAATTCAAACTGAATCAGCTGGTTCCGCACATTGTCCTAGGAACACATGAAACTCAAGTCAAATAAGTTACACAGATCAGCAGTGTGAGAAATGCATAAATCTGATATGCATATCCCGAATAAGGAGAGAATAAAATATGTTGACGTACCAGCTGGATGTTGATGAAATCTTCAGTGTCATCAATATACTCTTTAAGCTGAAAGAAGGAAAAACAGATCAGACCCCTTCAACTCCAATTACAGTATTACTACACATAACCAGATGTAAGATATGCTGGAGATATGGCTCGGTACCGATGTCAGCTTGTTCAGAGTACTATCGATGACAACAAAATAAGCTTCCAGTAACATTTCCAGCTCCTGGATGTGCTCTGTCGCTGTGTTATCTGAGCCCTTCGTACTGTCATGCCTACTTCTACACAAACTGAAAGCTTTCTCCAGTTTTCGTGATTCTGTGGGTGATGAGACTGGAGATACAGGAGCTGAAACTGAAGCCCCAGCAGCGCCTGCTGAATTGTAGCCCAACAAAGACTGGTCACCAAAGACAGATGATTCCATCCTCATCTTTTTTTCGGTGAGATACATCTCAGCCATATCACCATCATCATCCATTAGTTGTTCTATTTCATCTCTGACCTAACGGAAGACAGAATAAAAATTAGAAAATTGGTCTACACGAATGGTCTGCAACAAAAAAGGGAAATCGAGATTAGGCTACATTTTACTTTTTGAACTCTTCTGGTCAATGCAACTAGTCTACTTTTTAATCGCCGGACACGTTCCAAATTAAGAGTACTGATTTTGGATGTCAGCTCATCCAATAATGGATATGCTTCAATTTCCAATTCTGCTGCCTGAAGAGAAACAGAAAAATACACATTATTAAATATGCACTGATTTTATTATTAGTGTCAAAGGGCAATCAGCATCATTCTATACAAGCCCTAACTTGCTTGGGACTAGAAGAAACCTAGAAGGCACCGTTTGTTATTTTGATCATGCAAGAGAGGTGCTTCAATCAGTAGGACATAATATGCAAAAGACCATATCAGCAGCCAGCACTAAACAAAGAATTTTGTAGCTAAAACTCTAGCCAAAAATCCTTAAGAACAGCATGGACCGAAAAACTCATGGTCAGTGTTGCTTTACGTTTTAGAAGTTATAACTGTTGGGTGTTTAACAGAGTTATCTCTTAAGTGTATTTCTTGTATTTTTTTTATACAGCTTTACAAACACAACATTGCAAATAGAACCTAACAAAGCTCTTGGAGTCTTGGTGCATGTATGGTTACATTTCAGAAGTTTAGCATCCATGGATGAATCACTCAGTGTCACCTTTTTTATCAAATCAGAAGCACAGTTACTAAATCTGGAAAACACTAAACCACACAACTCATCCAGATAACAGCTGAACACAGACAGTTACTGTCACATTGATAAGTTGGGCTGGTAGAATCAGGTGGTCATTTTGAAAAATTATCACTTGCAGAATTTCCCAGTTATAATACCAAATGATATGCTGTCAATGCATTAATTAATACAATAAAATCATATATGTTCAAGAAGCTACATATTCATTCGCCATCCTTTTTGGTCACTTTTGAAAGCCTCTTAAACATCAATAATACAAGGCATGCCTAACCTAACTTGCTGGCTCCGTTTGTTATTTTGATCATGCAAGAGAGGTGCTTCAATCAGTAGGACATAATATGCATAAGACCATATCAACAGCCAGCACTAAACAAAGAATTTTGTTGCTAAAACTCTAGCAAAAAATCCTTAAGTTATTGAACAGCATGGACTGAAAAACTCGTGGTCAGTATTGCTTTATGTTTTAGAAGTTACTGTTGGGTGTTTAACAGAGTTATCTCTTAAGTGTATTTCTTGTATTTTTTTTTTTATACAGCTTTACAAACACAACATTGCAAATAGAACCTAACAAAGCTCTTGGTGCATGTATGGTTACTTTTCAGAAGTTTAGCATCCATGGATGAATCACTCAGTGTCACCTTTTTTATCAAATCAGAAGCACAGTTACTAAATCTGGAAAACACTAAACCACACAACTCATCCAGATAACAGCTAAACACAGACAGTTACTGTCCCATTGATAAGTTGGGCTGGTAGAGTCAGGTGGTCATTTTGACAAATTATCACTTGCAAAATTTCCCAATTATAATACCAAATGATATGCTGTCAATGCATTAATTAATACAATAAAATCATATATGTTCAAGCAGCTACATATTCATTCGCGATCCTTTTTCGTCACTTTTGAAAGCCTCTTAAACATCAATTGGTAAACTCAAAACAATTCCGGAATTATTAGTAACTCGAGGAAAATAAATATAAGAAAACTGCTTGTTTTCAATCGTTTCAGAAAAAGAAAAAAAAACACTCAGACTACTTCATGCTCTGAACAGGAATTTGTCCATTTATTGTGCTTAGAATCATTAAACAGATGAATGTTGACAAAGCCATCAAGATTTGTTGGATAAAGCATCGATCTCTTGGGTACCAAGGGAAGAAAGCATTAAAGCAACTTGCCCAAGGAAGGAAAGAATCTGCACATGAGAATGGCTGTTGCAGACTTACAGTTGAAGGAAGAAACAATTTGTATTTCTTGTTTATATTATATCTGTTAACTTGTTACTTAACATGCACTGAATTTTCTCTTAAGCGACATCCAACCTTTAAACTTCGATGGGCTCATTCTAACTATCCTACCTGAAATTGCAAAAGCAGGAGACTGAAACAAGTACAATCTAAGTATAGACACCTAAAAGGAAAAGGAGGTGGAGCTGCTAACCTTTGTGCAGTTGGAAGAAATAACAGATGCAAAACAAAGTCTCTCAATGACAACAAGTGTTCAGATCACCATGAGAAAGTTAGCTGCAACATTTTAGTTGATGCTCAGCAACAATTGTGAAGTTGTGGTATCCCATTCATCCAGCAAGAACTAGAACCAGCAGTGGTTACAGAAATATTGATTCTATCACGCGCAACATGGTACTCACATCATAACCTCAACCTCCCATTATGACTCTTGTAAAATAAAATAAAATAAAATAAAAAAAACTGGCAAGCCAAAACACAGTATTGGACCATTAAGCCAGCCAATTGCACAGTTGCAAACCATGTTAGAATATCATCATTACCGCGCCATAGCCCAATCATGGGAACTGAACCCACTCTGATTCGAACAACCAATCACTCTGATTCGAAAATAACCAAACTGAAGCACAGTAACAAATACAGTTCAGACAGAGAGACATGAAATTGAGGAGTTTTGATGATCACCTGCGCATCGAGGAAGGAGCATGCGGCCTCAAGGGCGAGCTCGAGCGCGCGGAATTCGAAGGGCAGCTCGTCACCCTCCGCGCGCTGGAGCAGGCGGCGCTGGAGCTCGGCGGCGTACTGGAGGACGTAGCTGTCGAGGGAGTTGAGCAGGAGCACCTCGTCGGCGGTGATGACGCAGCGGATCTGCTCGAGGTTGACGACGATTGCGCGCTCGCGGCCCAGGACGGTGGACGGGTACACGAAGAGAGGGTCGAGCAGGCGGAGGTCCCGTGCGGGGAGCTCGCAGCGCCGCATCATGGTGGCCTTGTCGATCTCCAGCGTCTGCACGGAGGCCGTGGCGGCCTCGACGCGGATCCAGCTGCGCGTGCCGCCGCCGCGCTTCTTCAGGTTGGGGACGTCGAGCCCCCCCGGGAAGCGGCGGCCCGTGGACCCCGGGGGCACGGACGGGAGCGCGGGCGAGGAGGCCGACGCGACGTGGGACGGGTACGCGCGGTGGAGGAGCGGCTGCTTGATGGAGTCCCCGGCGGCGGCGGCCATGGCGCGCCGGCGGGTGATAGCCGATTGGCCGGTGGAGTGGGCGGTGGGGTCTTTTTCGCGGATGGGCCCCTGCTGCGCTCGCACGTCGCGTCGAGTTTGCAGCCTCAGATTTTATTATTGGTTTCGTGGAACCGCGATTTGCATCTTGGCCAAGCGATAATGGAATCTGAAAATCTGATAACACTCCAGCGTACTCCTAAGCCATATACACCTAATCTTTTTTTTTTTTGTGAATGCGGAAATCAAACTGTGGGTTTCAGTTTAACACAGAGAAAAAAATCATTAAATGGCCGCATGGAATCTGAGCAGGCTTGTCACTTTTCAGCATCCCAGTCTTGAATTGAATCGAACATTTGTCATCGTGTGTGCATGATTGATGAGAGAGAAAACAATTAGAGGCGATTGTGAAGTTACCTAATTATAAATCTATAGTGGACCCTAGCTGTGACATCATTGACAAATTATCTTAGTTTATTTATGATTAAGTGGACCAAGTGTTATGGCTCGACCACAAAAAAAAAAACGTTGAAGTGTTTCAGTGGCTTGTTCGAAAAAAAATACTTTAATTGAACTTAATTTTATTCTAAAATAAAAAGGAGTGTGATTTTAATGATTTTCAACTTCGCCTTGACTCATTATGCTTAGGTAAAGTCTCGCGTAATTAAGGACATCATAATAAATAAGATTATAATAACTTCGAAGAAACAATTGCAGGTGGCTCATGTGTATGGGCAACTAGGGTGCTACATAATATAAGCACATAATCTCTTCATCCTGAAAATAATATAATTCGATAACTTTTGTTCGATCTAGTTTGATAATTTCTATAAACTTGCTATGTGAATAATTTGATTAAAGACACGGAATTGTGTTTTTTCTAGGACGAAGATAGTAGCGAGAGAGTTTGAACATTGCCGTCTTTCTTCTTGAACTATTGTTTCTTCTAATTCCCTTTTGTTTTAGTCCTTAGATAGACCTAAACAAAATCCGTATGAGAGTTTCCAAGAGTGAGAATTTGACTCTCAAGCCTAGATCTTGTGCCCAAATAGATTTAAGCCTATCATTTCTAGTTGGGCTTGAATCATGCCGCCCAGTAATTTTCAATGTAAAAGTTCAACAAAATGTTCCGGGCTAAACCTAGACAAAGCTAATCATTCTCGAGAACAATACCTCCGTCAATAAGATTGAGGGGAAGCTAAATTTGCTGGGATTAGGCTCGGCCGTCACATCGTATGGGATCAGATTTGGTCGGTTCTATTCCTCCCATAGCCACGGATCATCGACTAGGAACACAATTTCCATTTATTCTGTGCCAAAATAGCACAACGGCACAAGAGACTTTAAGAGACGTGCTGAAAACCTTTTATATAAAACCTTTGCACGTGCCTTACTGTTTGCTGTCAATTTTCAAGGACATCCATATGATGAAACCCTTTAGCTATTTTGCGGTACTTCAGTAGAGGGATTTTTATGGGAATATGGTGAAACGTGGACCCCCACTTGTACCGTATCGGGAGGAGAGGACGGAGGAGTATGGCAACAAAGTACTTCTAGATAACAGCTATGTTCGCTAAACCTTAAAACCGCTTATTTTTTAACGGTTTTGTAGTATTTTTCTCTCACAAGAAATCAGCATCAGCGTTTATTTTCAGCGGTTTTCAGCTTCAGCGAACAGAGCCAACATTTCCTTTTCGCTGTCTGAATCAATTTGAGTAGGCATCCACCACATTTGCTTCTACATGGAAAAATAGAAGCATACACGGCTCTGCACACTGCATAAAGGCATCTTGGTGTGCTAGCCCGGCCCAAACTTCTGTTCGCTTTTAGTAGGCAACTTCTGTTACTCAACTGCATCTGCATGGATCCTCGTTTCGGAAAGTGCTTGATGTGCTGTAGTACGCTGATGATGAAGCTAAACAAACAGATGAGATCAACGACGCGTGTACACTTAATTTTGAGTGTGCACGAAGGGTTCAGAGAAAGAAACTAAACTATAACCGTGTTATCTGTATGTTCGATGAGCTGAGATCGAACCATGTTATGTTACACTCACATTTCAGAAAATGGTTAAGAGGAAGCACAACCATACAGGTTGATAAAACCCATCAGGCATGAACAGCCCTTGCAGACACGGTTTAGATCAATTAATACCTTCTCATATATATAATATAAACGAGATGGGGTCGCCCCCATGTTTCTGGAACACAAATTCCACTACACTTTTAGTCTGTCATCTAACCGTCCGTATCCCTTCACCCACTATAAAAACAGGGGAGAAGTAAAGTACACATGACCACGCTTAAATTAAATATATACATAGATTCAGACGACGAAATTACAGTTGGTGCAACAAGAATTAATCGGGGGTAATGGTCAATGTGGATAAACAGAGCTATGTAAATAAAACCCTTGTCTATCGATCGATCGGGTGCTTGAAGTTCCTTCCTCGAAGCATAAGCATAATTCACATGTCGAACCAGTCGTCGGCGTGTTCTTGGCTGAGGTGGTGCCTGTACCTGTCGAGATCCTCGTCGGCGAGGCCGTACTTGAGCCGCCAGTACTCCAGCCGCTCGTCGGCCTCCCTCATGCTCCTCATCAGCATCTGCATCCAGTGGTGGATCGCGTGATTGCGTCAGATCAATCAGCAGGAGGGGGTGAAACATAAACGCAAAAACAAAATGAAAGGCCACTCGGAATTATCAGCAGAAAATGGTGCTGGGTACTACGTAATAAGCTCACCTGATACGCCACGTTAATCCTCTGGAACTGGACGCCGCCGTCGCCGTCGCTCTCCGTCTCCTTGCGAACGTCCGGATGGTACTGCACGAACGAGCACCACGAAGAGGAATTAATGAGTCGACACGTCAGGGCGAAAGCGAAACGGTAATCAGAATGACTACCGCTGGTTGTTACTGCCGCATGCAGTAATAAACTATTTAAATGAATGGAAGACAATAGCGGAGGGTTGCGCTTGCTTGCGCACGCACCATGAGCGCGAGGCGGCGGAAGGCCTTCTTGACCTCGCCGCGGGTGGCTCCCGGGCGCAGCCGCAGCGTCCGGTAGGGGTCCTCCGCCGCCAGTCCGCCGGTGGTGGCGCCGCCCGGCCGGGTCTCGCCAACGACGCCGCACCTGACGGTCGTCGCCGCCGCGGCGCCGCGCCGCGCACCGCCCGTCGTCCTCGTCCTCCCGCTCCCCCCCGCCTCGACCGACGGCGAGGACGACGCCACGCACACGCCGCCTCCGACGGCCATTCGAGCACAGGCACAGCGAAGGGGAGCACGCGATCGAGCTTACGGAAGGCAAAGGGTTTCAGCGGTTTTTTTCCCCCCTTTGATTTGATTTGGATTGGATTGCCGCACGGCACGACGAAGCAAATGATGAGGTGCTTTCGGGTTTGGCTGTTCCGCGCGTGGGGCCGGGTTATATAGATGGATGGATAGAGGATAGAATGCAGACGGTTGGGGGCATGGGGCGTAACCTTTCGGCACGTTTGGATCACGGCGAATAGAGGAGCCCCCGTGGTCTGTCAAGCAAGCCGGCCCTTGGTGCACGTTTTGCTTGGGTCGACAGCGCGGCCGCACGCGTGGTCCTATCCCATCTTCGCGGTTTTTCTGAGGACGTGGCCAACGGGGAAGCTTCTGTCGCCAGGGCGCGCCACAGGCCTAGATCCGGCCAATGCCCTGGGTCGTGGTCGGCGGAATTGTCCCGGGACGGGGCGGACGGAACCGTGGGAAATGGGAATGCACGCGTATCCCACTGGGCCGGGGGGTTGGTTGACGCGGTAGCTTGCGATGGATGCATGGATGGATAGACGGGCTTCGCGGTTAAAGCAAAGCGTCAGACCACCCGCACTGGCCTTCCCTATATCATCCTGGACGATGATATAGCTGATGAAATGCCCGCAGCGGCGTTCACCACAGGAAAACATCCGGACGCCGGTAAATCGAGCGGGATACAGGGCATCCGCTCCGTCCCTCGCCGGGCCTACCACGCCACGCGCCTGTCCGCGCCGGAGGGAACAGGGAGGGGCCGCGTTCGCCGCCGCAGAGGGAGCAAGGAGGGGCTCGAGCCGACGCCGGAGGGAGCTCTGCCCCTGCCCCGCCGTCCCCATCCTCGACGGCGGCCGGAGGTCCGCGCGAGGTCCGGCAGCCCCGCCCCGCCTCTGCCCCGCGCGAGCTCCGCCGGCCCAGCCCCAAGCTCCACCGCGCCGAGCTCGCCGGCGCGCGAGCTCCGCCGGTTCGGCCCCGAGCACCTCCGCGCCGAGCTCGCCGGCGTGCGAGCTCCGCCGGCTCGGCCCGAGTGCCTTCGCGTGAGCTCCGCCGGGCGAGGCCCCCACTGGTCCGCGCCGAGCCCCGCCGTGGAGGCGCGCTGGTCCCGGCCGGTGGCCGTGTAGGCGGCGGAGAGAGGCGAGGTGGGGAGGAGACAGGAGCTCGGGCCGGGAGGGCCCGCTGGGGGATGAGGCGGCGGCGAGGAGGGCGCGAGGGCAGGGAGGGCCGACGGGCGGGGGAGCAGAGAGGATAGAGGAGAGAGGGAGAAGAGAATGGGGAGGGAGGGGAAGGAGGGAATAAAAAAATGATGGGTGGGTCCCACGTGTTGTAGAGTAGAGATATAGAGGACGGATGGATGCGGGAGAATATGGCATAGAGAAGAAAATTTTGATAATCAGGATGGAATATTTCTTTTAGAGAAAGATTTATAGGATGATGAGTGTGGTTGGTCGGCCCAAACAAATCCCACTAGCGTGTGATCGTGTTCGTCTGACATGCGGTTATACTAGTATATTCTACGGACCCGACTACAGGAGCTTTGTTGACACACCCAAACCCTTTCGGTATTCTCGATGGGGACGACGAAAACGATGCGCTCCCGCGGAGAAATTCTTTAGCTCGATATTTTCGTTTTTGGAATGCTTTTTTTGCAGGACTTTTGGACTATGCCGTTCTATTTTTTTTTTTTTTTTTGAGAAAGGCTATGCCGTTCTATGTAGGTGTGTTTGGAACACAGGAAAGCCAACTTCATTTCAGAGGAAAGGAACTGAGTCATGTGTATATATTTCATAGGGGAAAAAAACATCCACACAGTGACACGGAACCAAGGGAAATCTTTGCTCGCTCGCTAATCATGCCAACTCTTACCCATTCTTCTCTTCTCTTCTCACGAGAAACCTCACATAAAAAAAAATACTTTTAAAGATTATTATGCACAAAAAAGGTTGAGTGGCAAAAGAGTGATATATCTACCGCCAAACAAACAAACAAAAAAAAGAGCAGCTAGCCGGCCACTAATCCATGGATGAAAACCGAAGCTTTCTAGGTGTAGGGTGGGCAACAAAGCGAGAGAGAAGGTGGGTAGCGGGTTCACTTCCGAGATTGGACGAGTAGCGATGAAAACGGACGGAAATTTTCTCGTTCCGACCCGTCCGTTTTTCTATATTTTACCGAACCGATTCCGAATGTTCGGAAAAATCCGGAAACAGGGCGGAATACGGGTCGGACGTCGTCGGAATACGGAAGGAAATAGAAATGGCATTTTTCCGTCCGTTTTCTCGGAATTCCATATTTACTCGGAATTATTCCGGATTTTACCGGATTTTGTCCAGAATGCAGCAGGCCTTGTATCAATTCATGAAGGTCCATCACAGCCCATGTGAAAACCTTGTTCGCTCTGCCTCTGGCCTCCACCGGTCCACCCTCCAAGTCGCCCACTCGCCCCTGCCGGCTGCCGCCCTGCGAACCTGCGATGCGGGCATGCGGCTGCGCGGCTGCGCCACCCCTACCGTCGCGTGACTGCGCCGCCCCTACCGGCCACCTCGCCCTCGCTAGACCATCGCTCCAATCCCCTCTTCCCGACTCCCCCAGCCCGACCGTACGCAGAGCGCGGCGCCGCCCTGAACGCCGCCGTCGCCCCCTGAGCTGGAACGCCCTCGGTGGTCGCCGGTCACCGGTTGCCGCATCTGAAGAAGGACTGCAGCCCGCCGTCGCCGGTCGCATTCAAGGGGAGGCCACCGTCGCGGGCTCGCGGCGTCAGGCACTCAGGCCCTTGCCGTGCCGCCTGCAGTCCGGCTTCAAGGGGAAGCCACCGTCAAGGGCTCGCGGCGTCGCCCACCAGGCCACCAGCGGCACGCCATCGCCATCTCCAACCTTCGACTTCCAGGGCCTCAGTAAGACTTCCAGTATCCACCACTCCATCTCCCATGCAGAGATTTCCAATAAAAACACTGCATTGTCACCCTTAATGCAGCGTTCATAGCATGCACAATGTCTTAGGTTATGCAAGGTATATCAGGCAGAGTTGATAAATCCAATTTGAAATATAAAAGACTATAATTGTCTGGTAGACATATTCAACATTTGAGATGACCATGACCTACAGATGCCCCTGCCTGTAAAGTTTGCAGACAAAAGATTAATTACCACTATAATTCAGACCTCAATAAGCATGATAAGCGATGGCCATTTGTGTTTTTGTTTTTTTCTCTTCTCCAGGACAATAGCTGCTTCCTGCTGTTTCATACATCTTATGTTTTTTTTAATTATTTTATAGTATCATGTAAAGTCAAGCAAATGTTAAGGGCAATTCAGTAGGAGTTTGAAATCTGCATCATAGTGTACTTATGAGTAGGCTAAGTTATGACTTCTAAGGTAAAAATGAGGTTATTCCTAAATAAAAGATCATCTATAGCCTCGAATCAAATACTACATTGCTAAGCAGTCCTCTTTCATTAATAGCCCCCTAAAAACGTTAAACCTCGCTAATATACAGTACTACAGTAGTCATGGTTCGGTTTCTTTTCACCAAGTTCCTTTTCCTGTAGCCCAGGAAATTAGACCTATAAGCAACCTTAAAAATAACAGTGACACCTCCAGTATCCACCGCTCCATCTCCCATGCAGAGATTTCCTTCCAGTAAGTTAGTAACTAAGCAACACCACCTTCACTAGGCACCAGCCCACCACCATGCCGAATCGTGGTCGTTCCAAATCGGTTCCGGCAGCTCGTGGAGGAAGCCAAGCCTTTGCTAGCTCGATGCCACCAGAGGAGCATCTTGGTTTGGGCACCATGTTTGCAGCTCGGCGACAACCATCTTCGATTAAAGACAGCAGTAGTGGATCCATTACAGGTAAGCACAGTTAATAACAAGTAGCAATTGGCCAGCTGCAGTCTTGCATTTAGTAGTAAATTATTTGTTTTTTGTGATAGGAAAAAAGAATGATGTTGGTGTGTCGACATCAGTTTCTTCAGCAGGACAGAATGAAGTTCCAAAAGAAGTGGTTGTCAGTGGCGTCGGAGATGGCACTCAGAAGGGTCAGAACCAAGAGGAAGGACATTTAAGCACTGAAGACATACTTGCCCTCGATGATGATGATCCTGAGGCAGAGGAGGTTGTTGGGTTAACAGGGAAGAGGAAGAAAAGGTGCACATCTGCTGTATGGAAATATTTTACCAAGAGGGTAGTGGAAGTAAAGGTTGATGGCAAGAAGTATGAGCAGCTGTGGGGTTATTGCAACTTTCCGAAGTGCAAGCAAAGGTACAGAGCCGAGTCTACCAATGGAACAAATGCATTTCGGAGCCATTTGAGAACATCCCATAGTATTGTAAAAGGTCAGATGCAGCTAAAGGCTGAAAAGGACCGTGGAAAAGATATTAGCAATATTCAGCCGTTCAAATATGACCTTGAGACTAGTGTCAACAAATTCTATTTGGCAATAATCATGCATGAATACCCATTCAATATTGTTGAGCATGAGTACTTTGTGGATTTCCTTAAGTCTTTGCGTCCAAGTTTTGCCTTCAAGTCGAGGGTCACTGCTAGAAAAGATATAATGGACATATATATAAAAGAAAAAGATAACTTGTATGCAGATTTGAAAAAAGTTCCATGTCGCTTTAGTGCAACCATGGATGTATGAACATCATGTCAGAACAAAAGTTACATGTGTGTGACCTTGCATTGGATAGATGATGCGTGGCATATTCAGAAAAGAATTGTGGGTTTGTTTCATCTAGAAGGCCGGCATACTGGACATAGGCTGGCAGAGGCCTTTACTGAAGTATTGGTTAAGTGGTTTGTTGAGAAGAAACTGTTTGCATTGACTTTGGACAACGCATCAAATAATTTAGTAGCGGTCAATGATATTATTGAAGATCCTCAATTGAATGGAAATGGTTCTTTGGTTTGTGATGGCATATTTTTTCACATTAGATGTGCATGCCACATACTTAACTTGGTTGCTAGAGATGGGATGGCTGTTATTTCAAAGACACTAGAGAAGATTAAGTCATTATGTCTTACTATGAAGGGCTCTCCCTTGCAATGGGAGGAGCTCATGAAATGTGCTACTGAGTGTGGATTGGATAGATCAAAGGGCATTCAACTAGATGTCTCAACTAGGTGGAACTCAACTTATTTGATGCTAAGGGATGCACTGTACTACAAGCTTGCTTTCATTAGGCTCAAGATTGCAAATCGCCGTAAGTATGAGAAAATTTCTCCCTCTGATAGTGAATGGGATATGGCTGCTACAATTTTTCAGTGCTTGGAAAAATTTTATCATCTTACTGAACTGCTTTCTGGTACCTCATACCCCACTGCAAATCTGTTTTATAGAGGCTTTTGTGAGATAAGAGAGTTGCTTTGTGAATGGAAGAATCATGGCAACTTAACTATTAAGCAAATGTCAAATGCCATGAGTGAAAAGTTTGAGAAATATTGGGAGTGTTCTAGTAAAAGTCTTGCTATTGCATGCTTTTTTGATCCTAGGTATAAAAAGAGGATTGTAGAATTCTTCATGAGAAAGTTTGAGGGTAACTACTATGAAGTTCAGCTTGAAGAGTTTATGGCTGTTGTTAAGAAGTTGTACCAGTTTTACTGTGCTTCTAAACCTACTTCAAGTAGTGCTATGGTCGTGGATGCTAGCACAGCGAATACAAAAGAATATTCTGAACTTGAGAGCTTCTTGTATGATGATTCCACACCTAATAGAAAGGAGACAAATGAATTGGACATATACTTAGACGAACCATTGTTGAAATAAGATTCATTTGATATTTTGGCTTACTGAAAGAACAACACAGACAAATACCCTATCCTTTCACAAATTGCTCGTGATTTGATGTCCATACAAGTGTCCACAGTTGCTTCTGAGTCCGTATTTAGTGCTGCTGGCCGAGTACTTGATCCTTATAGAAATCGTCTTGACCCTGAAATGGTATAAGCACTTGTCTGCTGCAAGGATTGGATACATGCAACAACAAAAGATAATAATTTTTTAAATTGTTCAATTAAACTATCTATAGTGGCTTATCTGAATCTATTAATCTATGTCTACTGTCTTTTTAGATCGTAAAAGCATTCCATACATAGCGGTTGATCTGAAACCAGAAGACTACATGCCTGCAGCCCGAAGTGCAACCCTAAATGATGAAGTATGTTTGTACTGTACTATCAGCCCAACCATGTATTTGCACTGATGTGATACTGTGTTAACTAATGTAGGAAGATGGCAGTGCAAGTGATCCTGACGATATGAATGATGCTGCAGAGCTGTGACCTGTGAGCTTGTAATAGAGATCGTTAGTTGTGAATTGTGAACTGAACTCATTTTATTATGTCATTATGTGATGAACTATATACTGTATTGTCCTTGTGTGAAAGTGATGTACTGTTTTTAATCCTTATGTGATATACTTATCAATCCTTATCGTTGTCAAAGATATGTGTGACTATGAATTTGTTATTGAGTATAAAAATGTGCGGCATTCCGGCTTAAGTTTCTGGCTTCCAACCGTTTCCGTTGGTTTTCCGGCTGTATTTGTTCGTTTCTGTATATCCGCATATCCCGATCCTGCTTTCCGAACCTGTATTTTTTGAACCGGATTCTGTTTCCGTTAAATAATATAGAAACGGAAATAGAAATGGGGTTTTTCTGACCGTTTCCGTCCGTTTTCATCGCTATGGACGAGTAATGAGACTCTAACCTTGTTTGTTTAGGTACCTACAGGTTGACACAATGATATAAATTTAGGGAACGATAGTGAACTTTATTTAAGGTAAAAATATTTATATTTTTTTTTCATAATGCCTACCAAAATGCAACACGCGAGAGACAAGAAGTGCGGGGCTTGGCTGCAGACCTGGAGTGGCGGGGGGGGGGTGGGGCCTAGCACCCCCTGCCAGGCTACTAATTGTAGTGAGTATATATATATATATATATATATATATATATATATATATATATATATATATATATATATATATATATATATATATATATATATATATACATACATACACACACTTCTTTCGTTCCAAAATAACACTATGCCAGAAAAGTTTATCAGTGACGTCTCGATTAGTGACTCAGAAAAAAAACGCGTCACTAATAGAATATCAGTGACGCGGATTAACAATACGCGTCACTGATTAAATGTTGCACATGGTCTACGATCAAGACGCGTCACTAATAACATTATATCAATGACACTTGCAAACAAAACGCGTCACTGATAAAAACTGTGACGTGTGTTGCTGAGACGCGTCACTGATAGGAGGCGATATCAGTGACTCTTCTTGACAAAACGCGTCACAGATAGAAAATGTGACGTGTGTTGTGTAAACGCGTCATTGATTTAAGCAGATATCTGTGATCCATTTTCTTGACCCGCGTCACAGATAAACTGGCCGAAAATTTTTACTTATTTATTCGTTTATTTATGGGCCATCCAGGGCCATGCACCAATCTTAATGCACCTTTACCACCAGACCCACGCACACACACCACCAGACCCATGCACAAGCACGCACGCACCACGCACCTCATCTCTCTCCCGCGCGTTCCTCTCAGCGGGGCTCTGTCCCTCTGTCTCTCTCGACGCCGACGCCGACGCCGACGTCGCTCCCTGCTGCTCCGTCCATCTGTCTCCTCATGTGGCACCGGCGCCCCCTCTTCTTCCTCCCCACATCACGTGCCCCCGCACTAGGAAGGCTGTCGTGCCTTAGCCGGCTCCGATGGCCATGCTGGCTGCCGCCACCCATGGCCGCGGAGGGATGGGCGCACCACCGGGCTGCCGGAAAGGCCGGAGCTGTGCGGCACAAGGCCGTTACTGGCCATGCCGCCGCCGAGCCCCTGGCCGGCCAGGCCATGACGTTATCCGTGCTCTTCCGACCACTACAGATCCAAATCAGGCATGAATCGCTATGGTGAGCTTCTTCCCTGATGGTTTTGTGCCTATTTGTTATGTGCTGCCAATTGGGGATCTAGGGTTAGGGTTCCCCCTGTTTGTTATGTGCTGCAAATTGGGGATATAGGGTTAGAGCTAGAGTTGCCCCACGGGTAATTTCTACGGTCCTGACTGCACGGGCAACCATGATATTACTGTATGTATAACAGGAGCGTGGAGGTTTCAGTCATCAATCATCATCAACTTGGCTAAGTAACTGTTGTTCATCAGATACTACAAGGTTGTGTCAGCTTCGTGTGTGGTGAGGCTATGTTTGAAAAACTGTTTCTTCTTAGACATGATATCACGTGAACCAACAGAACTGTGAGGATTCGTGGTATTTATGCATGCTGTGACTTTATATTTTTTCAGTGCTGATTTGGTTGTGTAATTGTGTCGGCGCTTAACACTAGCACTGAATAGCTAGATCGAAGGAGCAATTTACAGTGTGGATTGATGGGGTGGGTGGTTTGGCTGGATTGATGGAGCAATTTCCTCTCAGTGTAACTTATGTCCTGCCGGTCAAGAGTGTTTAAGTTTAAACTACATTACAGTAGAATTGCTAAGCTACTTTCAATTGTGAGCTGCAGCTGCAAGTACTGTACAGTAGTAAATAAACAGCAGCAAACAAGACTAACATCTGTACGTATCTGAAGAAATGTATTGTATACAAAGTCATGGTTTGCATGTGAAAGTTGTGCCATTATAAATATAAAGTCATGTTTTGATTGTGGTCACTCCTCAAATATAGCTACAGATTAATACCCCTTTACTGATTCAATTAAGGAGGAGGTGATTCGTTAACTCTAGTTAATGATTTGGACATGTATTTTTACTTCTGGTCTTTAGCTATTCTGAAACAGGTTAATTGAAAAGCAAAAAAAGAGTAAGCATTAACATAGAGTGTTTTCAGATACTTATGTATGAACCTAATTCTTTTTATATTATGGAAAATCAGGCGGATTGTGGTAGTGCTTAAGGTAGAGTCTAGTTGCCACAGTAATTTTCTTTTCACTTTGTTCAACTTGAAATACAGTATCATGCTAATTAAGTCGTATTTCATTTCATCATTTGTAATAGTATGAGAATGTTAGTATACCTGCTATCCCTATTTTTGTGAAAAAAAACCCATATAACTAGTTTATTTATAGTAAACAATAACACTAATTTTATGTTATGCTCTCTGTAATATGTATTCTT
Organism: Eremochloa ophiuroides; assembly: GCA_038502445.1. Taxonomy (NCBI): domain Eukaryota; kingdom Viridiplantae; phylum Streptophyta; class Magnoliopsida; order Poales; family Poaceae; genus Eremochloa; species Eremochloa ophiuroides. The sequence goes on from JAHLJS010000003.1 coordinate 97,621,299, forward strand.
GTTTCAGAATTTTTTTAGTTAAGTTTAAATAGAATTAGTGAGGTTGAGGTGGGCAGCAGCAGAACTGCTAGCTTGGCATACCTGCAAATCTGTGACAATACTAGTGCTTTCTGTTTTGGGCAGTGTTCTTACTGATTAGGTGATTTCCACTCAAAAAACTTATTCTTGAACCTACTAGAGATAACTTGTAATTCTAGCAGATCTAAATTTGCTATGAGATGTTACTTGGCAATTTCTAGCACAGATCCAAAAATCTTTAGACCTATTGGCTTTCTTTTGGAGTATAATGAATGAGCTGATAGCCCTATTTAACTGAGCATGCCTTCAAGGATATTCTGACCAATTGCCTTACTTTGGCAGTTGCTAATTTACAGTTTTACACTGTCAATTGCCTTCAGTAATTTACATTTGTATGCAGTGTGATTTTAGTATCCTAAACTGAGGAAAAATTAGAATACACGCATGTAATATTGCTTCACTAAATTTCCTCACTTCCTGTTAAGTGAAAATGAAATATTACACAATTTCCTCACTTCCTGTGAACTGCAAGGTTTAGTTTTTAGTATGCCTAATTCCTCTGCTCCAAAGAATAATATGCAGCTTATGGCTTGTTGTTGCAGGATGAAACAAGCATGGAGGTTGGTGGCTTGGTGCTATCTCAGAAGTACATCCTAACGTGGGTGCACATGGTGGCATAAGACAACAGGAAGCACCTTGCCTTTCTGTACGACACCACCTGGGTAAGTGCTCACTCATTGGCGATGTAGCTTAGAATGGAAACTTACAGCTTTTGGAGGATGAAGACTAGACCTGGCTTGATCTGAATTTTCTATAATTCTAATAGAAATTCTGCATGTTATCTCTACTGCTACAACTATAGCTGTGAATTCTGTCTGTAGTTGAGGATGATGATTAAGAAATACATGCTTTTATATCTAGTTGTCCATTTGCTGAGTGGTGTTCCCTAATTTGGCCATGTTTGTTCATACTTTCTTGAAATTGCCTCTGCTCTCTGCTGTTACTGAAACCAGTTAAGGTGTTTCATTCTAAGGCCACTGTCTGCGAGCTGAGTATGCTACATGCTAAACTAAAGTTATGCACTAAAGGCTTTTCACCTTATTTCTGGTAGCATCTAAAGCACAGGCAAATGGTTTTCAGAGCATATCTTTCAGTTCAGTGAATCAGTTTCAGTTTATTTTTTTCAGTTCAGCAACAATTCACTCTGCTTGACTGGATGTTCAACAACAGTTCACTCTGCGTATCAATTTGTGCTACTGATAACTATGTGCTTTGTTTGTTCCTCTAGCTGGATGTCGTCTCGGTTAATGCATATGCTAGCACTTAATCATTATTTAATTCATTCTTGTTCCTTAAGTGCCTGTCAGTTGTTTTTGCAAGCCAATTTTGTTGTGTTATTTAATTCGTTCTTGTCAGTTGTCTGCTCTATAATAACAGCAGTAATCTTACTGTTGTAGGAATGAGGGAAGTAGTGCTGATTTACCGTTTGTTGCCAATTTTGCAAGCCATGAAGGATTTATTGTTGGGCAGATCACAACCAGTACGACACTGCACTCTCCTGTCTCTTGACTGTATTTTCCTAGCTAGAACACAATTAAAATATGCTTCTGAATGTTTATTTAGCTGTAGATTTACTAATGTTTATTAGCTGAAACAATTACTCTATCATTTTTTCAGGAACTTTTGGATGCTGCCACCAGCTTGTCGGTTTTTATGGACACGTGCTATTGCTAAACTTTTGATCATTAGCTAGGATTAGCCTTGCTTTTAATCAGTAGATACTTCAATCAAGGACTAGTTGATGTTAAGTCGCATTACATGTATAATGTACCTGTTCAATATATGAATCAATATTTTTGGCAAATTGTGTGTGTATATAGATATAGATATAGATATATGATCATCGTATTTTTTTTTCTAAAATAGCTATCACTAACGCGTATTTGTCTGGCCGTGTCACTAAGAAAGTGTTATCAGTGACGCGTATTGGCTGGACGTGTCGCTGATAGATAGTTATCAGTGACGCGTATTGGCTGGACGCGTCGCTGATAGATGGTTATCAGTGACGCCTATTGGATGGATGCATCACTGATAGACTGTTATTAGTGACGCATATTGGATACACGCGTCACTGATAAACGATTATCAGTGACGCGTAAACATGCGTCACTGATATGCCCTTATCACAGACGCAAGATTAGTGACGCGATTTTTACACGTCACTGATGACCATCTAGAAGTGTCACAGATAAGCTTTTCTGGCATAGTGTAAGTATTATTTTAGAATTTTGACTAACTCCGTTTAATCATTCGTCTTACACAAAAATTTTGTAAAAAAATTTTATTATTTTATTATGAAACCATTTATTATTAGAAGTACTTTAATCTTGATTTGTTTATTAATTTTTATATTTTCGTAAATTTTTTGAATAAGACGAATAGTCGAACCTTAATTTTAAAAAGTCAAAAACAACACTTATTTTAGAACGGAGGGAGTACATATTAGCTATTCAGCTCCTCCCAATTTATTCTAGATGTATTGGAGGCCCAATAAAAAGCAGCCCATTTAGACCTATCTAGCTGCTGTCCAAATTGAAATCGCCCCAGCTGCCATACAAATTTCCTTAATTTACTTGGCTAGAATATTCACCTCATACAAATCGTGCTTACTCCCTGCCGTGTTTTTTATTTTCGGTATTAATGATATTATTACAACATACAATCTTGCTGCTAGTTGTAGATCCAAATTAAAGTTAATAGATCGTTAGTACCGAAACACGGTAAAAATATTACAGCCTATGTAATTTTGTTTACCATAAAACTTGTGAAACATGGTACTATTATTTGAGGTTAAACCAGCTGACATAGCTATCATTTCTACTTTGCTTTGTCCATTGTGCCCCTGTAGGCTCCGCCCCTTTGAATGATATTTCATTGGCCTTACCTAACCCAATTGCATGATTCTAGACACAAAACCAAAAAAAACTTTTTTAACGATCCAAACACCCTTAAGTTTTCCGTTCCCGTGTTTTGGAATACTATAGCTTTTTTATTATTTTCTTTCCAATTCGTGCAGTTTTTTCGATTTCTCTGTTATGCATAGTTAACATGCACGAAAGTACAGTCAAGTTTATTTGTTAAATTCAGTGGCATTTTTTTTCTCGAATACGCAAAAGGCTTGCGTATCTTTGTATTTAAGAAGAAAACGTTTACGAGAGTGCTTGAGCGCAGAGACGGGGCACAGGTTTACAATGAGCACATCCCCCCACCTCGACAATCTACTCCTAGCGGGATTACTCACGTAAGAGGCAACTCAGCTTGCAAGCTCCTGCCTGCACCCAAAGGCCGGCCACTTGCTGGATGATGGCGAACACTTGGACCACAGAAGAGTGATAGCTTCTAAAGCATCTTGCATTCCTCTCCTTCCAAATTTCCCAAGCCACCAGCGCAAAAAGGGTATCGGCCTCTTTCTTCTTCTCCCCTTGCCAACACGACCTCCAATTGTCCCACCAGGACAGAATGGAGGGGCCTCCCAGGTTTACGGCGTCCACCTTGAGGAAGGTGAGAATGTGCCACCAAATTGGCCGCGCCAAGGAGCACGAGACTACGATATGATCGATCGTCTCCAGCTCTTGTCACAGAGGAAGCAATGATCTGGTGCCAACAAAGACGACAGCAGTGTCGTGCACTCGTGTGCTCCTAACGTCTAGTCTTTCGTTTACATTTACGTCCATCCGTTCTACACGATGTGCTTGGCTCTGGCTGAGTCAAGAGACCCCAATCTTGTTGCGCAGGCCACGCTGCAATCAAGAATCTCTGCCATCCCGTACTTACCTGAATCTCAGAAAAATGCTGTTCTTCCATCCCCAAGCTGGACTGAAGTAATCGCTTGGTACAAAGGGAGTATGCCCCAAGGTTTCCCAATGGTGACCCCGAAGAAGGTTTCCTCTGAAATTTGCAAGGGTCTGAATGTGAGGAGATGCTTGGATACTTGCCTCGAAATTTAGCTAAAGTTTTGGCTCCTCTAGTAGACAAGCATTATGTGGAATGCAAGGTGAAATTCACTTCTTATTTTTGCTAGAATGGTATAGGATAGCTTGCTCTCACAAGTTCGTATTGCTGATTACATATGAACGTGTAACTTCTATGCAGAACGCACAGCACTATGGTGACATAAATATATTTATTGCTATCATGTTTTGAAGTTCCTTTTACGCCCTGTTCGTTTGACCAATCAACACTTGTTTCCAGTCACGAAACATTATTTTTGTCTCAGAACAAATCAGCATCAGCCAAAATCAACATTTGTTTAAGAAAAAAAATCCTTTTAGTTCAAAAGTAAACTTTCATTAGCAATCAATAAACCAGTCTTGGTTTGTCTCGTAGTAGTTTCTCTGTAAAATACGACCCCAAGAGATTTCAATACATGCTCGTTGATCCTACCAAACAAAGCTAATAATCATATCTTTCAAATCCTTTGTGAAGTGTAAGTGCTGCATTTGAACCTGTATATATATATGCTTGCTAATTTCAGTTAGATCTCCTCTGACCCAACAACAGTTTTAAAGAGAGAGATACTGTATATGGAAGCTTGACTATATTAACGATTATGGGAGGTGATGGTGATTGGTGAATATAATAGTGAATATATCTAATTGCTTGTTATTAAAATTTGACAGCGTTACCGAACTTTGTTAGCGTTCGTTTCAGATTCAAAGTTTTAGTCAAAGCGAGCGTGTTGTAGGCGGCGGCCTTAGCACTCGACGGCGGGCAATGGCGATGTTGAATCTTGGCTAACCTGGACGACCAAAACAGGACGATTAGAAGGCGCTGGTCGTTCAGGCCGATCAACTAGCAGCCTCCAAATCGACTAGACGCAGCAAGTTGGACCCTAGCTACGTACTGACTCGACTGCTAATAATCCACGACGTCGATCGATTACTAGCCGACGGCTTGTAAACGCTATAGTCTGCCGAACCGTAGGAATTGGACCTTAGCTTGCCCCGACGACGACGTCACGGAAGGATGACGCCACTGCAGCGACCTCGGCGATATAGAGATCGTCCATGCCGTCACCGAAGATCGCAGGCATGAAGAGCCAGCACGCCGTGGCCGCCACGAACGCCACGACGAGCGGCGTCGCCAGCACGCGCGGCGGCGGCGGCAAGAACAACGCTCGGCGCGCGCACCACCGCTCGGCGCAGACGCAGGCGCCGTGCAGCGCGAAGAAGGCGGTGACCCGGGCCGTGCGCGGCGGCCGGAGCGTGAGGTAGTAGGCCATGACCTCGTGCATGAGGCCCGACGCGAGGAAGGTGGCCAGCACGCCGGCGGGGGCGCCGAGGCGCGCGCGGACGGGGTCGTAGACGGCCGGCCGGAGCACCGCCGACGCCATGAGGTTCCACCGCCGGCCCCAGAAGTCCTGGAGCGACGCCGACAGGTACGGCCTGTTGAACTGCGGCTCCAGCTCCATGCCCAGCGCCCTCCCCGCCGCCGCCACGCACGGCAGCACGGAGTCGAGGATGCAGTAGATGATGACGCCGAAGAGGACGAACGCGGCGTAAGGGTGTGCCGCCGTCGTCCATTGCTCGGAGTGGTGGTGGAGGTGGTGGAAGATGGCCACCACGATGGCGAATTTGATGCCGGAAGACACGAGCACCGTCTTCGTCCTCGCCTTCGTCTTCGTCTCCGAGACGTCTTCCTGCCGGCGGAGCTTGACGGGGAGCGCGGCGGTGAACACGAACGGGAGGGCAGGGATGCGAGGGTCGAGCGGGCCATGGCCGAAGGCGAGGAGGAGGAGCTTGAACTCGCCAAGCCAGACGAGGAAGAAGGCGGTGAGCCCCGGAGGCTATACAGCGGGATGAGGAAGGGGAGCACGAGGAGGAGGGCGAGCACCGGGCCGAGCGCGGAGAGGCGGCGCAGGCCGGGGCCGGTGGAGCTAGCGGCGAGGCGCGCGTAGAGCATGGCGGCGGTCACCGCCATGGGCACGGTGGCGACGGAGTGGTGCATGGTGACGATGGTGTCGTGCAGTTGGCAGTTGGCGTTGGCGAAATGCCTTTAATTAATTTGTGCGCGCGTGCGTGCACCTCCCCGCCCGGTGACCGCTATGGCTTTATTTGGAGCACAGGGATTGCTCTTGATATAGTACACGCCGGCAGCGGCCTCTCTTTCGTTGTCCTTGCAACTAACCAATTTTAATGTGATCAGGATCAATCTAAATATGGTCAAAAGAAATTACTACTGTACCAATCTCAATTCTCAACGGCGATGACCACTCACATCAAAGAATAACCACGCCGCTCCTCTCGAAAACCGGGGCTCGATCGGATGATGTTCACGACTCAGCCAATCCGTCTGAAGTGGACTTTGAAAATGCATGCGATTTCGTACACTACAGTGCTTGTTTAGCTTGGAGGAACCATCACGGCATTTATTCATTTCCTGTCACTTTTCCGCAGCCAGATATTTTAGCCAAGTGCCGAGCGTCCCTTTTTTTTTTTCACTGTTCTTCTTCCTCCTTGGCCCTGCCCGCTGCCCACTCCAAAAATTCCTTTTACCCCCTTAATCAAAATTGAACTGCCCTTTTACAATCTATCAGACCAGAGACGAATCCAGAATTTCCTCTCAAACAGGGAGCACGCAAAGGATGATTACGTTCTCCTGTCCAGAGAAAGGAAATTCAAGTTGCACGTAACTGCCCGATCATGCTCTGGTTGCCCATGCCCAATCATGCAGAAAACGAATCACGTGCATTCATTTCCTACTTAATTATTCAGTTGATCAATTCCAGGCTGCACACCGACAAATGGGAGATAGCAGTGCATTATCTGTTGCTGTCATTCTTGCACAATGAGCTTTAGATGCATCGAGGATCGCCTGCTTTGGCTCAACGCGATGACCACTCATATAAAATACAGAATCACTCGTCGGCAGTCGCCTGATGGTTTGCGAAACCATCAGGCGACGACGTCCACCATCCGATGGGTGCCTGTCCACCTCCCCATCGTCGGATTCACACCAAGGAAGAAGAGAAGAGGGGGAGGAGGGCTCACCGGTGCCCAGGAAGAAGAGGAGAGGGGGAGGGGAGGTCACCGGCGACCGGAGATGGAGAAGAAGCGGCGGCGGCGGACCCACTCCTTCCCCAGCCCAACTCCGGCGGGCTTAGAAGAAAGGGGCCCAGGGAGGCAGGCCGGCCAGGCGGTGGGGATGGTGGCCGGCGGTGGAGGCAGCCGGGCCAGGGACGGGCGGGGGAGCTCCATGGCCTTCCATGGCCACCGTCGCCGGAGAAGAAGCAGGGGGGCGAGGGGAGGGGCAATGAAGGGTGGTGTGGGGTGGGGGAGAGGAGGGTGGCCGCCGCGAGCGCCCTAGGGTTCGCCGGAGCTCCGGCGAACACTAGGGCGCCGCGGCAGGGCGGTGGCAGCAGCGGGGGCGAGGACGAGGAGGGCGCGGCTACCGGCGAGGACGAGGCGTGAGGAGGAGGAGGTGCGGCAGCGGCGTCGCGACGTGGCGGGAGGTTGAAGGTGACTGATGGTTTGCACACCGTCAGTCACCTGAGCCCGAGACACACCCTATAAAATAACAACCATGCCGCTCCTCTGGAAAACCTGTGCTCGGATGATGGACGTTCACGACTCAGCCAATTCGTTTGGACTTTGAGGCTCTGTTCGGTGAAGCTTATAAGCGCTTATTTTTCAGCACTTCAGCAGTACTTTCCTCTCTCAAGAAATCAGCACTTCTACAGCACTTTCAGCTATTTTCATCTTCACCGAACAGAGCCTGAAAATGTGCTTTCGCTCACTGCAGCTTATTTGTTTAGCTTCGAGGAACCATCACGGAATTTCGTTTCGTTTTCGTCTCACTTTCGCACCCAGATATTTTTCTGAGAGCTGGTCTATCCAACGACCGAGCACCCGATGCTTTTTCCCCGACGCTGCCCACCACAGTCGCGCTAGGAGTTTCGGCAGAGCTCTACGGCCGCGAATGCAAAATTTCCCTTTGCCCCCTTTAATCAAAATTGAAAACATATCTGGTAACCTGCCCTTTTACAATATCTATACCAGGCTACAGATGAATGCAAAAATTCCTCTAAAATAGGGAACACGTACTTCCTTCATTCAAAAACATACAATTCTATTCTACCACAATAATATGTTTTAGGGTATCAAGTTTAATCAATTATAAATAAAAAATAAAAATATTTATAATATTAAATAAATATTATTAGATTAATTATGACATGCATTTTTATAATAATAAATTAATTTGAAGTCATACAATACGAATATTATTTGCTGAAAACTTAGTCAAACGTAAACATCTAATGCGTAAGTAGTAAGTGCGTAACCTATAGCTATATGTTTTTATAGACAGAGGGAGACACTACAAATAAGGATGATTAGGTTCTCCTATCCAGGGAAAGGAAATTCTGGTTGCACGTAACTGCACAATCATTATTGCTCTGGGTGCTAGTTGGATCATGTAAAAAGTATAATGCAGAAAACGAATCATATGCATTTAATTTCCTACTTGATTATTCAGTTCTATGCTGCACACCGACAAATGGCAGATGGCAATGGACTATCTGTTGCTGTCATTCTTGCGTGCTGAGCTTAGATGCATCGAGGATGCCCAATCTCACTGCGTAGTCGATGCTGCCGTCCAGTATCTCCTCCATCCCGTACTTGTATCTGAACCCCAGCTCGCCCAGCTTGTCGCTGTGCGCTTGCACGCTCGGCAGCACCTCCGTCCTGCCACCAATTCACTCGAAAAATTCAAGACCAATCATCTTGCCACATTGTTTACCATATCAAGACCAATTCAAGAAACAATCCATGGTCGTTCTTGGCACTTGGCAAAGGCTCACTCTTTGCGGATGTCGAGGTGCGGGTACTTGGCGGCGAAGTGGCCGACGATCTCGTCGATCGTGGGGTACGCGGCGGCGCAGAGGAACCGGCCGGCCATGGCCGGCAGCTCCATGCAGAAGACGAGCGCGTCGCAGACGTCGCCCACGTGCGTCAGCGGCACCGAGCCCAGCAGCGGCTGCAGCAGCCTCAGCGCCCCGACGAGGCGCTCGTCACGGGCCACCGGCGACACGAGGCACTCCAGGAGAACGTGGCGTGGCCCTGGAGCGTGTCGCCGGCCACGACGGAGCAGGGCACCGTCACCACCTCGAACGCCGGGCTCTCGCCGCCGTTGTAGGCCAGCAGCTCCTTCTCCGCCACCAGCTTCGACATGACGTACTCCTGCAATCATACAATACGACTTCAGAAACCGTCGATTTTGAGCAGGATCAAAAACCGGTTGCGCACGTCGTAATCTGCGTTCCGGAGAGGGTAATCGACGTCGAGCGGCGTCCAGCAAGATTCGTCGACGGCGTCTTTGAACCCGGTGGAGTCGTCCTTGAGCGGTGAGCACGCCACCATGCTGCCGGTGTAGATCACGCGCTTCACCGTCCTCGACTCCTCGCACTGCCGGAGGATCACCCTCGCCGCGTCCAGAGCTGCTTCCGCCGTGCTCTTGTACTGCAAGCCGACCCAGAGCGCAAAAATAACTCACAGATCTTCCTTCATCGATGGAGCATCGGTGAATTCGGGCGCGCTAGCTGTTCTGTTCTCAGTTCTCACCTTGGCGCTCGTGGCGTCGTGCTGCAGCGGCGTGGTGAGGAGGAAGACGAAGTGGCATCCGGCGATGGCCGGCGCGAACGTGGCCGCGTCGTAGAGGTCGGCCTCGAATAGCACCAGGCGCCCGGATTCCGCCGCGCCGGGGACCAGTCGCCGGAGCAGGCCGGACTTCCCCTCGTCCCCTGAATCATACACTAATCCGTCACCGTAATAATCAAGAGCATATCAGTTATTAATCAATGGGTTGATCAGTGCGCGTGAGTGCAAACCGATGTTCCGCAGCGTGGCGTGGACGGTGTAGCCTCTCTCGAGGAGCTTCTTGACGAGCCAGGAGCCGATGAACCCGGCGCCTCCGGTGACGCACACCCGCACTCCATTGCTGCTGCTCATCCTCTTTCCTCCACTGATGTCGACCCCAAACCTGCCAATGGAGAATGGGTGGACGGAGCCAAAGACATGGGAGCTAGGCAGCTAAAGTTGACGCATTTAATTATCGCTAATCATGAAGCATAACCTATTCAAATTATTTTATACCTTGTAGAAGCTGTTTTCTTTTATAAAAACAACTTCATCAGCAGTTTGATTAGCTACACTTCTCTTAACGACAGTATAACCATTCCATCCTCTCTTACATTTTATTTATAATTGTACTAGCTTTTTACATTTGGAATATTTGTGTTTATGCCCTTACTTCAAAGTCCAACTGTGATTTTACCCCTGTTTTTTAACTTTGTGATTTTGCCCTTCACTACTTGCAAGTCAACGTGATTTTGCCCTTGGTCTTTGCGATTTTGCCCCTGTTTTGACCGTTGACTGGGGGCAAAATCGCATTGATTTGCTTGTATGCAGGGGCAAAATCACAAAGTGAAAAAAAGAGAGGTAAAATCACAATTTCGATGAAAAACAAGGGTAAAAACGCGCTTGCCCCTTTTCCTATTCCTGTGTTTTTTCAATCCAACGTTCCAAAGGGAAAATTTTCATATGTGATATGGTAAAATCCAATAGAAAATTTAGTAACACGGATATAAAAACATTTTATATAGTTTGGTATACACAAATATAAAATGGTGACAAAACCCATTCAATTAATTAACACGAACTAAATCACTCACCAAGTTCACATAAACACATTCGCTAAACTCAGTTTTATGGTCCAATGTCCAAATCCTTTCAACCTAGGGCTTAAGAGAACTGGAATTTGGGATAACACACTCTCGTTGTTATTCTCTCCTCTCTTCTTACATTTATAAATCTGTAACTGCAAGTTTATAAATAATTTGACATATATTCTCTAGTATTTTATAAATTGTATTTTTTTGAAAATTTAGCACATATTTATCTCGAGATTTCTTGTTCCCCAAACTACATCACTCTATCCAATATATTACACTAATGAGCGCAAACTCTTTAAGAACTTATGAGAGAAGTCTTGTCCTTCGCCTCTTCACCTAGGCTCTTGAGTTCATTGGCAATCACTTGGAGCCTATTTAACATCTTCGGCACACACTCTCCATCTTCAATTTTGAATGCCCCAACTTGTTCTTCAACACATAGACCTTGGCATTCTTCACTTTAGTTGTGCCTTCATAGGTCTCTCGCAACCTCACCCAAATATCTTTTTTTTTCAAAACACAATAATCTTGATTTGTTCAAATATGCTAGGCTCAAAGGCAGTGTAGAGAGCATTCATAGCATGGGTGATGCACTCAAGCTTCCTTCTCTCCTCATTGGTGAGTGCTTGAGGATTGGCAATATCAATCTTTTGTTTTGGTTGCTTGCCACACCTCAAGATGCATGGTTCTCAAGTGAATTGCCATCTTCCTTTCCAATGATCATAACTTGTACCATCAAATTGGGGTGGCTTCTCCATTGTGTTGATTTGAGCCATTATGCAGCGTAAGGATGTTAAGCCTTCAAATTGACGGTGACCTTCGACTCTGATACCATTTGAAAGGTTCTAATTAACTAGGGGAGTGAATAATCTAATTCAAAACTCTATAAATATACAAGAGCAAGTGGTTACCAAATAACACGGTGTAAAGCAACTTGCACTAACTCTAAGCTACTCTATGCACACGCTATCTAAACAAGTTAGCAACCTACACTAAGCTATTGAGCTCTTAAAAATTAACTAAAGAGCCTCACTAACCCAATCAACATAAGCAATAAACTAGCTCTCAACAACTAGGCCGAAAAACAAAGGAATAGGATAGAATGCAACTAGAAAACATAGGATTGAAAACCATAGGAAAGTTTGAGTGGTGGTTGTTTGGATGGACACAGGAAATTCAAAGTAACGGAAATCACCGCAGCCAGAGGACGGACCTGCGATGCGCCACCGAGATTTGGCTACGAGTGGCCAACTTCACGTAACCATGCCTGAAGCACCTGCTCCGCACGATTTGGTTCTGATCATGCCTTTGCGTAGCATGTTAGAGCTTGATTTGCCTCGGTCCTATGCGACAGGAAGAAAAAAAAGAGATCGGACTGGATGTTTCCTACCCTGCAGTTTTCCCGTGAAATCAGCGTCGTAGGAAACTTTCCTCCATTTTTCCTGTACGCGATTCCTTCGATCCAACGGGATGAACAGTATTTTTTCTTATATGAATCCCAATCCTTTGTTTCTCCTCTAAAATTCCTTTGATCCAAAGGAGCCCTAACTAGGATTATCCTGGAGGATAAATCATGGTGTGGCTTCGTATGGAGATGTCCATTTCATTCCGGTAGTTTAGGAAAATTCACGTTACTTGTAACTGCATGAACTCACAACTCATGCTCTCCTTGCATACGTCCGCAACATCATGGAACATGTTAAATGTGGAAAAACCATCATATGCAACTACTGATTTTTATTACTTTTAACACATAACTCCTGCTTATTTGGTTCCGGGTATACATATAAATATACATATGTGCTGCACCGACAAATTTCTGTCCTTGTGGTTAGTTGAGTTGTTTTTATCATTCTTGCACGCTGAACTTGGATGCATCGAGGCAACCAAATCTTATTGCACAGTCGACGCTGCCATCAAGTATCTCCTCCATTCCGTACTTATATCTGAATCCTAGCTCGCCCAACTTGTCGCTGTGAGCCTGCACGCTCGGCAACCCCAGCTCCGTCCTGAGACACCACCATGTCAATAGAAACTCTGTTCATGCAAACCATCTTGGCACAATTTTTTCCATGGCAAAATCAGTTCAAAGCACTAGTAGTAGTAGCAGCAGCAGCAGCCAAGGCATGCTCACTCTGTGTCAACAAAAAAAAGGCATGCTCACTCTGTGAGTAGGTCGAGGTGCGGGTACTTGGCGGCGAAGTGGCCGACGATCTCGTCGACGGTGGGGTACGCGGCGGCGCAGAGGAACCTGCCGGCTATGGACGGCTGCTCCATGCAGAAGACGAGCGCGCCGCAGACGTCGTCGACGTGCGCCAGCGGCACCGAGCCCATGAGCCGCTGCAGCATCCTGAGCGCCCCGAACTGGCGCGCGTCCCGGGTCACCGGCGACGCGGTGGTCTCCAGCGCCGCCGTGGTGCGGCCCTGCACCGTGTCACCGGCCACGACGGGGCAGGGCACCGTCACCACCTCGAACGCCGGGCTCTTGACGGCGTTGTAGGCCAGCAACGCCTGCTCCGACACCAGCTTCGACAGGATGTACTCCTGCATGCAGGTGATCACCGACACCGATCAGGCGCTGCTGCTGCTTGTCATCGCCGACGACGCCGCCGGCGTGGATTACGGCGGCCGAGAAGAATCGAGATTTGAACGCACATGGAACTGCGGGTCCCGGAGAGGGTAGTCGACGTCGAGCGGCGTCCAGCAGGATTCGTCGACGGCGTCCTTGAACCCCGTGGAGTCCTCCTTGAGCGGCGAGCACGTCGCCATGGTGCCGGTGTGGATCACGCGCTTCACCGTCTTGGAGTCCGCGCACTGCCGGAGGATCACCCGCGCCGCGTCCAGGGCCGCCTCCGCCGTGCTCTTGTACTGCTCCACGATCGGTGCCGATCAGCAGTCGTCAAGAGAATTTCCTTTTCAGTACCGCGATTGGTTTGGGTACGGCGGTGAACCTGACCTTGGTGCTCGTGGCGTCGTGCTGGAACGGCGTGGCGACGAGGAAGACGAACTGGCACCCAGGCGATGGCCGGCGCGAACGTGGCCGCGTCGTAGAGGTCGGCCTCGAACAGCACCAGGCGCCCGGACTCCGCCGCGCCGGGGACCAGCCGCCGGAGCAGCCCCGACTTCTCGCCGTCCCCTGCAATCAATCAAATCAATCAAGCACTAATCCGTCACCGTGAGACGGCAGAGCAGAGCACATCAATTGGCACAAGATTAATTAATCGACGGATCGATCTGTGCGCGTGAGTGCAAACCGGTGTTCCGCAGCGTGGCGTGGACGGTGTAGCCTCTCTCGAGGAGCTTCTTAACGAGCCAGGAGCCGATGAAACCGGCGCCTCCGGTGACGCACACCCGCACTCCATTGCTGCTGTTGTTCTTGTTCGTCTTCTCCATTGCTGTCAGTGTGTCAAGCACAAGCTAGTAGCTGTCCGATGCAGAAAACTGACCTGATAACTTGCCGAGAAGATAAGGTACCAGACACATTTATTGACATTTCCGGAGTTCCGGTACAGTAGAGGCGAGTAATCTATTTGACTTTTTGTTGAGGCTTTTGCTTTCTTGGACTGAAATGGCTGGATCGTGTGGAAACTAGAAATTGGCGAGACTTCCAGCGAAAGTCGTGAGATGTACCCAGCACAGTACACGCGCAGGGTGCCGTCGGGAGGCGAACGAAAAACACACATGGGCCTAGGATAATGCAGTCTGCCTGTCCTCTCCGTGCTGCCCCAAACTAGTAAGCCCATCATGTATTCGGCACAGCCCACTAGCCCAGGAAGGGTCGAACATATCCGGGCACAGGTTAGGACCAACCGACCAAGAAGAAAAAAGATGCGCGGGCTGAAAGCTGAAAGCGTTTCGGGACGATCCACGTGTACCGGCCTCCGACTTCGCAGAGCCTCCAGTGCGACACGTGGGGCTTGGCGCCGACACGTGGGAGGCTTCGGGAGCATCGGCCGCCGTATATCAGCGCTGTCTGCTGTCTGCTGTCTGCTGTCTGTGCTCTCAAGAAAGCACGCACGCACATTCGATGCTTCATCATCTCATCTAGAGACCGCCAAGGCACAGCGTTCGGGGTCCTCTGCACGCCGCTCCCGCGTCGGAAGAAGAGAGCCTCTCGTCGGGGATGGAGGAGGACGGCGGCGGGATGAGGAAGCAGGAGACGACGCCGGCGGCGACGGCGGCATCCAAGGCGCAGCGGGAGGCCGCGGCGGCCGGCGTCTCCGTCTACGAGTGGCTGCAGCACGTCAAGGCCTCCTTCCTCGGCCTGGTACGCAAGTCTCGCTCGCTCGATCTGTGATATGCGCTGATTGATACACCGATCGATCGCCGCGTGGCTGACGGAAGGGAGGGGTTTTGATTTGGGTTGTTCGTTGCGCCGCCGTGCGCGATTTCAGGTGGGCAAGGTGACGGCGAGGAGCGAGCAGGAGGCGGCGGAGGCGGACATGCGCGCGGCCAAGGCGCAGGTGGAGGCGACCGACGACGCCGAGGCCAAGAAGAAGCGCCTTGCGCCCACTACCGACGCCTGAAGATTCCACTGAAAACTACTACTAGTAGTACTCCTACCTCGCTATCTAATTTGCTTCCTTGACGCTGTATTGTGTTGTATTGTATGACCTGGCGTAGCTCAGCTCAAACCGTGCCGCCTGTGTGTGTAGCATCATGTCTTTTGTGTACTAGTGGCGACAGATTCTGGATTTGCTCATCAGTCTGTTTGGACTGACCCATCTACCACTACTAATTAAGGATTAATTGTAACAGAAAAAACCTGTTATTCAGAGCTTGCTGAACAGCATGTAATGTATAGTTATGGTGTATCCACAAGACCACATTCCACAACCTGATGCATTTCTCCGTCGGCCAGGACGATGTGGATTTTCTTACGTGCATCACTTGGGCCCGCACCATTGTTGTTCCCAGCAGCCACTTGCAAGCCGCTTTTATTAGTATCGACCGTCTTGATCGCGCGCTCCACATTGAACCAGCTTTGCTTGATGCTTTTTCCCTTCAAAATGTTGATTCAGGCCAGCCTCACTGGTTGCGCTCACTTGACAGAGGGCACAGCTCCAGTCCCTGGCAGTATCTTGTACTTCCTCTCAAATTGTAAGTTATTTACAAGTCAATGCATCTCAACTTTGATTAAAATTATAGAGGAAAGTACAAAGACTTATCACACCAAATAAGTGTGCTATGAAAATATATGTGATAGAGAATCTAATAATATTTAATTGACTTATGAGACTAAATAAGTGTGTTATGAAAATATATTTGACAGAGAATCTAATAATACTTAATTGATATTGTTAATATTACTCTCCAATATTCCTAGAATGATCTACAATTTAGAATGGAGAGAGTAGGTTTTTTTTTGGTTCAGTAGTTGCAGAACTCGCATTCTGTAGTTGAGGAAAATTCACAGCGGTAGAATAGGGTGAATAGTTGTTTTTTTGGTTCAGTAGTTGCAGAACTCGCATTCTGTAGTTGAGGGAAATTCACAGCGGTTCCTGAAGGTTGGCAAGCAGTTGATGATGTCCTTAGAACCTTGAACTTCAAAAAACGATTTCTGTAATGAGCTTTAAAATTGATATGTGTGGGGTTACCTCATCTATCGCTTAGCTCCTTAAACTTTAAAAGTAATATATGCGGGGTCCATCTAAGTACTAAACTAACCAGACCTTATCTATCGCTTAGGTCTTTAAACTTTAAAAGTGATATCTGTCGAGCTCATCTAGGTCCCAAACTAATCTTATATAGGTCTTAAACTTTTAAGGTGTGATCACTGCACCGTGTAATCCAAACCCTAAATATTGTAGCTAATTTCGGCATAAAATTTTAGAAAAGAAAATGTAATTTTGAGTAGTGTAGCTAAGTGATTTGGTCCCAAACTGATCTCATATAGGTTTTAACCTTTGAAGATGATCATTGCAACATATAATTTAAATCCTAAATAATGTAAGTAATTTTGATATAAAATTTTAGAAAATAAATTTAATTTTAAGTACTATAGCCACAGTGTGTAGGATATTCAAAAATTGTAGCCCTTTTATACTATCTGGGATAAAAACAATATTTTATATAAAAATTGTAGCTCTCGACAATGTTGCAACTTTCTAGATTTGAGAAAGTTTCGAGGTTGCAACTTTCTAGTTTTGAGAAAGTTTTGAGTTTTTTTAATTTGAGGTTGTCAAGACACTTTAAAAATAAATAATTTTTTAGTAGTATATTAATCGCGTATAAGCTTTGTCTTAAAAAAGATCATATCTTTTTTATATGCTATCAAATGAAGATATTTTCTATGTAAAAGTAGCGTTTGACGAGATTTATAACTTTCTAGTTTTTAGTTTTTCAATTTAAAGTCACTAAGATGCTAAAAAATTAGTATCTTTTCAATTTAAGGTCGTTAAGATGATAAAAAATTAAACTTAAAACCTTAAATCAAAAAATTTAAAACTAAAAAATTGTAGAACTTCTCCCAGCTATTTAACTATCATATATAAAAAAGTGTCTCCATTAAATAGCAGTGAAAGATATGATTTTTCAAAGCATCAAGCGTTTGTATATTATTATTATAGTGCTGATTTTTTTTTAGAATCTTAACAATCTAAATTAAAAAAACTCAAAACTAAAAGGTTTCTTTAGAATCTTAACGAGCTAAATTAAAAAAAAAACTCTCAAAAGTAGAAAGTTATAGATCCCGTCGAGCCACAACTTTATAAAAAAATCATCTCTATCCGAGATAGTATAAAAAACATATGATTTGTAGAATATTCTACGGTACATAGCTGCACTACCCAAATGCTGCTCTGGGACGGGAGCCTCCCTAAGGCTGTCCGCACTGCTATTCCTCTAAATCCATCCTTTAAAAGGAATATTCTATTCTGATCATCAAGATTCTCTCATCTATATCACTTTTTCCCACACCCATCCATCCTCTATATTATTCTCTATCTACAGTGAAGGCCACATGTTTGTAAATAAATTTTATCTAAATATATCCATGTGAGATCTTATTTTGAAGGATTTATTGCAACGAATTTAATGGTGTAATCGGAATTTAATTTAAGGTTTTTGGTTCATGAGTTATAGTTTTTTTTAGTGACTTGCAAACGTGGGCCCCACAATCCTTTGTCCTTTTGTGCATGTGCTCACGCAAGCTGCTGCGTCCCGAGCTGTTCCCTATACGGCCTGCTTGTCCTCAGATTTAGCAAAGACGCTGCCGCCCAGGAAGCTTTAGCGGCTCCCGGGCATTTCATTTGCTAAATGCTCCTCCAGGAATCTTTAGCAAACAGCGGTGCAAGCAGCCTAAACTAGGTGCAGATCGGGCAGAATGTTCGGTTGTTCGTCAGTGCAGATGTCCAGCTATTTGTAACATAATTCCCATCCAAATGTACAATTAGGTGTCGTCAGATGACCAAAAATCACAACCAGAAGAAACAGCAGATTGGGTTACAGACAACAATGGAACAAAGAATATATCCTTTACGCCAATTCAGCACATAGTTGGTATGTACATTGCAACAAAGTACCCCTGTTTCACCCACGTCAAGCGTCAGGCCATGTACCAAGACTCGATGAGCCATGTCTTCGCTATACCTGCTTATCAGAACCGTTCTCCTCGGCTCCACTGATCATAGAAGGCTTGGTTAGCATCCGTAGAAGAAGGATATAGGTAGTGAAGAAGAAAAAAACAGCCGTTAACATAATCAGAGGCGACTCACTGGGTCTCAGTCTCAGAGCATCCTGCGTCTCCAGCAGATTGTTCTGCACCACAGGCGTCCTTGGCCTGAGCAATCGGCTTCTTGAACTGCACCAGGATCATCGTCATGTTATCGCATCCCTCGCCGCCCATGGTCGATGGAGCCAGGCATCTATCAAGCACTCTTTCACATACAGCAGATAGGCTTTCCTCCTGCACTCCATAACCTCTTTCCATGAGTATTGCCAGACCAGGACATATGAAGATAAGTGTTATATTTTTCGGAAGGGAATATGGTGTTAAATAACTTGGTACATACTGTGTTTATATGCTCACGGATGAAATCAACCAACTGCTGGCTTGACATGCAGTCCCTAATAGCCCAGAGGGAGTTGTTACTTCTGACAAAAGCAATAATCAAGTTGAAGCCAGAAACTTGTTAATAGAGATAAATTTACCAAATGCCATCGCATGCCAAAACGAGGAATTCGTCATCATCACATAGCTCAACCTGTACAAAAGAATAAATTTACCATAACTATCAACAAGAAGGAAATGCTAACTTAATAGTCTACATACCAAGAGTAAGAGGCAACTGCAGAATTTACTCACAATGTTTATGTCAGGGTTTGCAGTCAAAATTTGCTTATCAGGGGACAAGAACTTGTTTTGTTTAAACTCCATGTCTCCTGGAGAGGTATTTTGCATACGCAAGACATCAGTTAAGGTGAGAGGTATGAAAAAAAAATGAAGCAAGTAAAAAAAAATAATACCGATGGCTCTTGACAAGTTTAAAGTTCCATTTACACGCCCCATTTGAATGTAACCCCCTGCACTTTGTATCCTTTCTCTCTCTGCCTCAAGCTCTGGTTTATGGTCTCTAGACAAATTGTATGCCTGTGTTATGTGGAAGAAGTATAAAAATGAGATGATCGCACATAAACTTTATGTTCAAACATACCACAATCCTTGTACTTTGTTTTTTTTAATTAATGCAATTTACCAGTAGGGAGTAAACCCTCCTGTTTTCTTTTTTTTTTTAAAAAAGGAGTAACAATAACTGACCTGGCCATTTCTTGAGATGATACAGCGGGAGTCACCAGCATTTGCTACAACGAGTTGCCTATTTCTGACTAATGCTACACAGGCTGTACTCCCACAATTTGGCCCAGTAAAATCAGAGTGCGGTCCCTGATAAAAGAAATTTCTATAAGACTACCTGGGTGGATGTAATGGCCATTTCCAACCAAAGAACTACCAATAAAGAGAAATGCCGAAAATTGCCTTCCAGCATAACAAGACGAGGCTCCAGTTCAGGAAATTGGAACTCACTCTTCAAAAGTTAGCGTTGTTAGGCAACACAGCCATCAATTTTAGGTGTTACAAGAATAAACTTCCTTTGTATGCACAGATATCCTTTTCAAGAGTTGGCATTGTTAGGCAACACAGGTATCAATTTTAAATGTTAAAAGAACAAATTTCCTTCTCATGCATACCCTTTTTTAGGTCTTAAAGCATCAGTGTTACACATCTACTCAAGAACTAGTATCTTGCACAAGTTTCTGCCATGAATGATTTTAGCAAAAAAAATAAAGGAGAAGAAAGAAATTTTATTAATGATAATCCAGTAGTGCAACACTTTCACAAAGAGATCCAATGACTGTGCCAAATTAATAAAAAAGGTAGATGGCATGCTCTCTTGGACATAGGAAAATGAGTATAGAATTATGAATCCATGCCAGTTTACCTCCTCGAAAGCCCAATCATCATGTCTATCATTTGAATCACTTGCTTTAGGGGACCAAATCAAGCCTTCTATTATGCCAGTAAACTGATTTATCTTATCTCCAAGTGCTTGAAGTTCCCGCCATCCTCTTTGACCCCGCATCATTTCATCCATTCTGCAACAACGCAATCATAATTTCTGTTCACATCATTTGCTCCAAATTAGCAATTAAGTAGTGAAAAGGTAGACATGCTAAAAATAAAAAAAGCTATAATACCTGAAGTAAGCTCTGTGGACGGCAGCACCCAGATCACCAGCTGCATAAGCTTCACTATGGAGAACTTCTCTGTGTAGATATTTTGCACAGAATTTGGCAACTACTTTTCCTGAGGAAAGAAAGCGATATGAAGGGGTCAACAGCCCATTTTGGTATGATGGGAAACAATCATAGATGCTGAAAAGGCACTGTTCTTTGCATTTAGTTACCTCCATGCCCATCAAAAACACCAAAGAATGCAGTGTCATTGTCAAGATCTAGCAAAGCCGAGTGCTGGAAAATTGCACACAAGCTTAGAAATTGCACAATAGACTGAGCAAACACGGTCATAATAAACTAATAAAATTCATGAGATTCCATCCTTTCAAAAGATACTGGTAAATCATATCAAGAAGTGTATTAATACTATGCTAAGGAAAAAAGAGTCACAGCTCCCCCTTTAGTAGTTATACTCAACAAGATATATCATGCACATTCAAATTGTATACTCTCAGTTGATTCCAGCCTTCAAGGTTGGACTGTTGGAGTATAACCAATCTTTCAGTATGATGTCAAACACACTGTTTATTGTTTAACTTGTGAAGCATTATCAATCCAACATCTGGAGAATATGGTGATGTAAACAAAAAAGGAGTTGATCCATTTTGTGTCATTCTCAACATCAGGACAGGATATCACGGACAGAACAAAAAACTCACAATTCAACTCGTGAATTAGCCAGGCTAAGTTCAGCAAATAATTTATTTTTAAGGGCAAGTACTCATTTAGTTCCAAAATTCAACGAACACAAGACACCACTTCTCTCAGGTGCATAGCTCTGCTAAACATTACAGTCAGTAGCCAGGTATCTCCTAAGCTATTTATTTAATAATATATGTGGTTATCTACCAGTTCCCTTCACTATATTAAAAAAGGACAGCAATACTATTTGTGACTTTGCACCAATATTTGGTAGTTCTTTGTTCTTTACTTCCTAGGACATTATGCAAGTTTCCATAAGTACACCCAGCAACCTGGAAATTGAAAGCACAATTATTTTTGGTGAATAAGACTCTTCACACCCAAGTTGGATTCCAAGTTATATTTGGGAAGTCCAGTAAAATCATGCTGAGTTGGATACCCGAGTCTGCGTTGGATTCATCACTTGTGTCCCCGTATCCAGGTAAAGACGTATAAGACAAGGAACAAACAACAAAGAAAATCGCAACAAGCAAATATAAATGATGAATAGAAACTTACAGCATCTTCCATAGTTGCACGCCACCCTTGCATAGATGAAAGTCCGAATTTAAGTTTATCATTTTCCCCATCTTCGGATACCTTCTCGGTTTTCGGAGTGCTAAGGTAAACCCCCATCTTCCAATTGTACCCGGCAGACAGAATACAATAGATAGAAAAAGATCTGCTGCTCAACAATAAGTCATCTGTATTATTTTCAGAAGTAAACCATGAAACAATTTTGATGTTACAAGTATACAGCAGACTACAAAGTAATACAAACGTAAGTTCATGGTTCCAAAAGGCAGCACTAAGCGCAGGCTTCAGGGCGCTAAGCGGACAGGTAAGGGCCTGTTTGGTAGAGCTGTGCTCCCTGATCCTTCAGGAATGCTCTCTAATTGTATGGTTAAGTGACTCTGTGGCTGAAAGTGATTCTCTTTGATTCTTTAGCATAAACTCTCCAAATCAGAATGGGGAATCACTTCACATAATCAGGAGAAGCTAGGTTTTTCAGCTCTTAGCCCCTTAGTTAATTTCAAAGAATCACTTCACAGAATCAACAGAGAATCACTTCAAACTGAAAAATGCGTTTAGCAGACAGAGAGTGATTCTCCCTGAGATTTCGCTCCGTAGAGCGCTCCCAAACGCACCCTAACGCTTCGCTTTGGGGCATAAGCGCTCCCAAAGCGGAGTGACCGCCTTGGTGGAGCAGCGGCTGCTGGCTCCCGCTGCCAGCCGGCAGGGCGTGGTGCACTGGAGGCGGGAAGGGAGCGGCAGGCGTGTGACACCAACCAGCTCCACCGAAGAATCTCCGTAAAATGCGCTGAGAGAGAGCTGCGAGTGGATATCTCACTGGATCCTCCTCCCTTCTCACGCGGGATGGACGCCGCCGCCCCTGGATCCACGCGCAGCGGTTCCTCCTCCCTCCTCAAGCGCGTAGCCGGCGATGGAGAAGAAGACTGGCGGCCAGGAACAACGGAGGGAGACGGGGCGGCGAAGAGAGGCGAGACGGCGCGGGAAGCAGAGCTGGAGGGGCGGATGCGCGCCGTTGCTCCTCGCTCGGCGGCCACGAGCAACGAACCGACGATAGAAGGCGCCGGGACGAGAGAAAAGAGGGAGTTGACAAGGGGACTGCAGGAGAGTGAGACGTCGGTCACCTGTTCCTCCACCTCGCCCTTGCCTGCGGAGTTGAGCGCGCCGGCCGCCGGAGCACGGGAGGAGGGAGAGACGGATTCGGCTTCTGCGACCGCCGGTCCGCCGCCGATGGGGTTGGGACGGGATCGGGACAGCAGACGGTCTTCCTCTCCGACCTGGTCGCACAGCAGACGGCTTCCGACCACCCTTCTTGAGAGCGGTAAGTTTTCTTTCTTTTTTCTTTTTCTGTTTTTCCTTTTTTTCCTTTTTCTTTTCTTTTTTATCTGTGATGTTTTATTCTTTCTTTTTTTACTTCTTTTCATTTTTATTGTATGCTTTTATTTTTATTTGTATTTTATTTATTTATTTATTTTATCTTATGATGTTCTATACTATAACTTGTGATATTTTTTGTGTAATGTTTCTGTTTTTTATTTTTATATTTTTCGTGGTATTTTTATTCATTTTTTATTTTCCTTCGGTTGTATATTTTTCTTTTCCTTTAGGAGTAGACCTTGATTTGGTAGAATTTAGAATCGTTAAACCGTAGAACCGAGAAAGTATATGAAAACTAACTAAGTACATATCTTTAATATTGCTTAATATTAATATTTTTATGAGAAAGTATATGAAAACTAACTAGGTACATATCTTTAATATTGCTTAATATTAATATTTTTTACGTAGGTAAGAGGGTGTTTAGATGTAGAGTGTAAAAATTTTACATGTTACTTCGAATGTTCCATGGGATGGCGGAAGGGTTTTTAGATAGTAATAAAAAACTAATTACAAATCGCTTGTAAACCGTGAGAAGGATTTATTAAGCCTAATTAATCTATCATTCATTAGCAAATGTTTACTGTAGCATAACATTGTTAAATCATGGATTAATTAGGCTTAAAAGATGTGTCTCACAGTTTACACACAACCTGTGTAATTAGTTATTTTTTGTCTATATTTAATACTCTATGCATATGTCCAACCATCCGATGTGATGGGTGTAAAAATTTTGGGGCGAGAACTAAACATGCCTTGAATAAATTTGTTCTTCGTTATGAAACTTTGGATTTCACTTGAATACATATATGCTGGAAAATTGACATGTTAAAATGCTAATTTTCGAGCCATGAATTTAGATGGTTTTTTCTAGGTTTTCGAGACCATTTTACGCTAGATAGAAAAAAATATGAGAAAAATTTAAGGTCAAAACTACAAGAGTCAAGATGGTAGAAAAACGCTTACTTCCTACTCCCTCCGTTCCGAAATATATGTCGTTTTCGGTTTTTTGTCACAAGTTTAACTCGATTTGTACAAAATACATGCAACATTTATATCTCCAAATAAATTTATTAAAAAACTAGATTCAAAGATCTTTCTAATAATACTAATTATATATTATAAATATTAATATTTTTAAATATATAATTATCGTTAGTCGTTTCTTGGAAACACAAACGACAGATATTTTTTGGAACGGAGGGAGTATACTACTAGTCCACTTTCTTGTTCAAGCCCAGCGGCTTTGGTCCATATGGCCCGGGCATGGGCTTAGCTACGGCCTATGCGACACAGCCATACGACGAAGCCCATATTGCCAAGCTCCAGCCCAATAGGCAAACCTCCTCGATTAGTTGGTCCTGGCCGTGCATCATTGCAAGAGGAACTCTCGTTCTTTCCAGAGCACTACAGTAGAAGCGCCGGCTGGGAAGGCGATTTCGCGATTCCTCCGTCGATTCACCGTCGCCTTAGCCTCTGACGCCCTCGTCGGCGTCGGAGGAGGAGGGGGACCGGTTGAATCGACGGCGGACCTCTTTTCTCTTGTATATACCTAGTTTTATTAGGGATAGGGTTACGGTGCCGTCTTTCGTCAGATGGTCGCCGGTGCTTTTGCGGCTCCTAAGTGTCGTCGGAGGATCCGGGAGTGGTAGATCTGCCGATGTCGGTGGCGGATCTGAAGCTCCGTCCGTCGGTGATGCTTCTTGGAGAATCTTCCTGGGGGGCGTTTCCAGTGGGCGACGGCGTGGATGTGTGGTGGTTGGCTCCGACATCGACGGCGGCTTCCCTGTCTTCGCTGGTGGCGTCCGCATCAGTGAAGAGCTCGAGCTTGGCGGATTTGGTGGTCTTCTCTGGATCTGGTCAAGCTCGCTTTTGGGCCTCCGGTGGTGGCGACTGTCTCCTCTGGTGAAGTGTCTGGGAGTTATGTCTTCCGACTCGTTGTGAAACCGGGTTGGATCTTTCCTACCACCTGCTTTGGTGGTTTCTTTCCCCTTCTGGGTGTTCTGTCGTCGGGTGTCGGGGGATTTTTGGTTGCTCTTGTGGCGCCAGATTCCTTGTACTCCGGCGTGGTGATGGCGTGTTGCCTGTTCGTTCAACGATCTCAAAGGATGTCGATGCTGCTCTTGGTGCCAATTAAAACCTGTGTTCCATCGTCGGGAAGGAGGTCGGCTTCAAGCTCCAAGATGCTCCGACTGCTGGCGACGAGGACGACCGGGAGGATGACTTTGCAAGGATTGTGCTGTATTTTTTCTTTTCATGGATGTCTTTGCAAGTCTTGGATTGTAAACTTTATGAAGTTTTAATGAATACAAACCCGGTTTTCTCAAAAAGAAAAGAAAAGAAAAAGAGTTGGTCCTGGTCGTGGTCAGTAGTTGAGATATCGGTGACGGCATATAGGTTCAGAAGGAAGCAATCATCACCACAACCACAATAGCCACGAGCACGCAACTTCCTCCAGATCTGAATCCTGAAAGGCCTGAAGTTCCAACGGGGGTAATTAAAAAAAATCACCACGCTTGGCCACAAGAGCCACGAGCACGCAACTTTTCTCTCGATCCAAACCTCGATGCGTTTTGTGTGCGCCGCGCCCAAATCCCTATGCTGCCATGCGGATCCCACCACCAGAAGCACGTTGTACTTTGCGATGCCACACGTTCTGCCACGACTCACGAGGCCGTCGGTCCGATACTCATCTCAACTCTTGCTCGGTGAGTGAGGTCGTCAACCCCCACTGCCGCAGGCGATTGTACTAGAAAAATGTGTTTGTTTATCTACCAGCGGTTTAACTAATCGTGTAGTACGCTCTTATAAGGAAAACTAATCGTGCACGCCGCGGGTAGTAGTATATATAAGTACAGTACTTAAATGGATTCGTCTATTGGCTCGCTCATTTGATGAGGAAGGAGGAAGTCACAACGGATAATCCAGTTGGCATCACGTCGACCAGAAAAAGGCTGCGATCGAATATTGTGGAGTGGAAATTCGCATTGTTGTGGAAGGCTACCATGGTATCGGCCGATGGCTATACCGGCGAGCCAGCTGCCGGTCGCCGGATCTGATCCGGACCCGTCTGCGGCTGCGGAGAGTAGCCGTGCTGACCTGGCCGCATGTGTGCTGTGTCCTGTGTGGCGGGCTTCCGGGCTGGCGGCACGCTCACGACTCTGGCGGTCTGGCCCAGCAGCTCAACGCTACCACCATCGGCATCTTCTCATGGCAGCCAGCGTCCGATTCCGCATCATTCCCTTGCCCAGTTGTCCCCTCCAGCCCTCCCCTCGTACAAATTAACAAGACACACCGGGGCGGGCGGCCAACCCCGACTCCGGCAGAGACACCGGCCGCCCGGCGCACTGCCTAAGCTAAGCTTTCTGGCCTTCGGAGGCCCTGGCGGCACCGGCGGCAGGATGAGCTCCGGCGGCTGCTCGACGTGCCTCGAGGTCATCTTCGCCGTCGTCCTCCCGCCGCTCGGCGTCTTCTTCCGCTACGGCTGCTGCAGCGTAAGCATGCATTTCTCACCTCCACAAACACACACGCACCGCGCCGCGACACCATTTGCACTCTGGCAGCAGGGGGCGCGTATAAACTGAATCTCTGTCTGTGCTGTCTGTTCCCGTGCGTGCGTGTGTGTGTGTGTGCAGTCAGAGTTCTTCGTCTCCCTCCTCCTGACGCTGCTGTGCTACGTCCCCGGCATCGTCTACTCTCTCTACGTCATCCTCCGGACGCCGCCGGAGCCGCCGGGCATCGACGGGGAGCGGCCCTACGACATGCTCGCCTGATGGCCTGCTTGCACAACTCCACCCAATCCCAACACACACACACACACCTCGCTGTAGTTTCGCTCTACTTCTCCGTCGCCATTTGTGATGAGCTGTAGCTGTAGCTAGGTAGCAGGTAGTGGTGGTTCAGGACATTCCTGACCGTGTTCTCCAGCGTCTCTGTTCCTCCGTCCCGTATGATGATGATGATGATTGTTTCAGATTGGTGCGTGGCATGTGCAAGCTGTGTGTATAATTGGTCGTTGGTTTTGCTGATTCTTTCGAGATAGGAATCTGTTGTCAGTTTGTCACCTAGGGTGATGGACTGCTGTCGATTTGTTTGCCGATATGCAGCAGTTGCTAATTGGCAACCGATATAAGATATACTCCATGGGTGTACTCATGTATAAATCCTAGAAAGCTATTGTTTGTGATGAGATTACAAATCGTCTGTTTATTTCACTTTCTGGAAACTGCACTTTGAACTTACGGGCTTACTGCTACTGCTAGCAAACTGGCCAATGACTGGGACCTGGTCAATAGAATTGAGGAGTGCTCGCAGATGCAGTCACAGAGCACCACAAGTTACTAGTATTTCTGAAAGATTAATGACATGACAGAATATCAAAGAGCGCACGCATCAAATTGTGCACCAGTTCCTTCAATGTTTGCTAATCCGATGAAACAATATTAGCCTGATAGTCAAGCTGATCTCAAGCTTTGTTCTGTTGTGTAGGGCATAGCAGAAAAGGAAGAATAACTAAAAACAACGGAGCAGAAGCAAGCAAATCGAGCTTCATTACCTTCTTGGACAGTTTATGTTGCTGTCCGAAATCAGGACACCGATTGCTCTGAAACAGAGACTTCAGTTTCAGAATAATACGTTCAGATATGGGATGGATGCAAGTCAAACACTGAAACTGCATTCGATCTGTTCAATGTCGGATCCAGCAGCAGCAGCATGCCACTTGGCTCAGACAATCGCTCAGTCTCATGTGCTTTCGTCGGTAGCTGCTGAAGTACCTAGTATTGGATCTCGCCTACAGGCACTTGCCCAAGCAGGTCGATCCGGCACCGGTCGCTTGAAATGGAACGCCTGCCATTGCTGCCTACCGAGGCATGTTTCCCTGGATCGTCGTGCTGCCCCTCAAAGAAGGAAAGCTCCGAAAGTCTGAAGAGTTTTGTTCTCGCTATGCTAATCCTCCACGCTAATATATTTCATTTTTCAAAAGCTCAAGTTAGGGACAAAGACTTAGACAAGGTACTGTAATTTGGAACGGAAGGAGTATGTATCCTACTAGCTCGTGATAGAGTTGTTTG
Source organism: Eremochloa ophiuroides (assembly GCA_038502445.1). NCBI lineage: Eukaryota > Viridiplantae > Streptophyta > Magnoliopsida > Poales > Poaceae > Eremochloa > Eremochloa ophiuroides. The sequence goes on from JAHLJS010000003.1 coordinate 97,649,442, forward strand.
TAGCCAATTGAACCTTGTGGCCTGACCCAGCGCCAGCTCGTTGACACGAAGCTTGGCCGTCCGATATGAGCACGCGAAGACGATCCAACGGCCGCGGTCTGGAGAAACGGTCTCCTACCTCGATATTTTCCCTTCGCCCCTTATCGCCTCCGCGGTTCCGCCTCGCTCGTGTGCTCCGGCCTCCGGCTCTCCAAGGTTCTGCCGAGGTTTGTCGCCTCCCAGCTCCTCCTCCCTCACACCCACTCTTCTCCCCCCCCTCTTCCACCTTCGCCATTGGAGCGGGAACTCGCAGCGGGACGCTAGGCGCGCATGCCGCTCCTCCTCTACCCCTTCTCCGCGTGCGTGCCGCCGCCGCGGGCGCTGCTCCGCCGCCTGTCGCCGCCGCCGCCCATGGCGGCCGTCGCTCCGCCGCCTCCCGCCGTCCGTATACTTCCCTCGGTGGGAACGCTCGACCTCCCGGCGCTCCCGCCCCCGCCCACGGACGACTTCCACTGGCTCGACCTATTCGCGTTCCTCAACTCCCCCGCCGACACCTACCACCAGATCCCCCCGCAGGACGAGGAGGAGGAGCGGGAGGCGGGTTTAGAGCTGGAGCTCGAGAGGCACGCCGAGATGGAGAGGCGGCGGGAGCGGGCGCGGAAGGCGCAGCACCGGCGGCTGCGGCAGCGGCAGGTCAAGGCGGAGACGGAGGCCTGGGCGCGGGCCGCAGAGGAGTACCGCGAGATCGAGCGGGAGATGCTCGACCGCAGGCTCGCGCCCGCGCTGCCCTACGTCAAGTCGCTCTTCGTCGGCTGGTTCGAGCCGCTGCGGGACGCCATCGCCAGGGACCAGGACGTGCAGCGACGGAAGCGGGTCAAGCACGTCTACGCCAAGTACCTGCTTCTGCTCCCCGCCGACAAGGTGGCCGTCATCGTCATGCACAAGATGATGGGCCTGCTCATGTCCAGCAAGGACGGCACTGGCAGCGTCCGCGTTGTCCAGGCCGCGCACTGCATCGGTGAGGCCGTTGAGCGCGAGGTGAGTTGCTTGTTTGCTGCTGTTTTATTTAAGGAGGTTTGGAGCAATACTAGACCATTTTCATGCCGATCAGGACTCCTGGGCTGCTTGTGGACACCAATGTGGGACCTACCATTGTCTGCAAACAATATCTTCGATCGATGAATGATGATCCGTAGTTTTAGAGAGCCTAACACTAGGCGGATTGCAATGTTTGCTGGTATTGTACATGATTCCATCTGTTTAGATTACAGTACTGCTAAGTGCCAAGTCAAACAAGAGGGTTGACCAGGCTTGGAGAGGTAATTGAAGTTGTAGGAACTGATGAGGGCATTAGGCCAGATCTGCAGTTTTGATTTAAACTGTGCAATGATAATCTGTGAGCTCTGATGTAATGATCTGAGATTTTGACGTACTATAATCCATAAAAAAGCTGCATACATAAGTTTGGTACTACTATGAAAGTGAGTTTCAAAATTGTCTTCTTGTAGAATCAGTTACTCACCTTGTATACTAGAGTGCACCTTCCGTACTTTTTGTAAAGTTCTGAAGTTTGATTATATCAAACTTGGAAGTAACTTAATTCTATTTTTGGTTCCTTACTTTTCTGCTCATTATAATTCCTATTAGTGTGTTCCCCACTGGAAATTGATTTGGCAGTCCACTAAAACCTGGTGTGTCCCCTTCCTTTCTTTACAGTTCAAAGTCCAGTCATTCTTTCAGAGAAGTAGGAAGAAGAAAGACCAAGGTGAAAATGATCCAACATTGGAGAAGGAGCAAGCTAAATGCCACAAACTTGTTAAGAGTTTAGTTAAGAGGCGGAAGATGAGTGAAGTGCAGAAGCTAGTTCAACAGGAGTTGCAATTGGAGGAATGGGGCACAGAAGCCCAAGTGAAGGTTCGTTTTCTGTACAGTGCAAACAGAAACACAAGCCTTTTCACTCACATTCTAAGTTTCTAACACTCATTTCATGTATACAGTTGGGAAGTCGCCTGATTGAATTATTACTGGATTCAGCATTTGTGCAGCCACCAGCTGATCAAACACCAGATAGTTCTCCAGATATTCGACCTGCATTTAAGCATGTGCTACGGCAGCCAATAATAGAAAATGGGTAGGGCTGTGTTTTTTCTTTATAATCATGTTGTACTGTTCCATGTTGTGTGGTTGCCGCTAGCATGCCTTGTCTTATCACCATCCTATGCTTGTTTAAGCATCTATGTGCATATGTATGAAGAGTTCTTTTGTGATATTTCTCTTCAACCTGCAGGAGGCTAAAGAAGAAGCATTGGGTGATAGAGTGTGACCATCTTGTACATGACGGGTTTGAAAGCACTGTAAGTTTATTTTGCACTGCCAACCACATCAGTTCTGATACAAAATAGATTTATTGATCATGACAACCAAAGGATTAAATGGAAAGCAATTCTACTCACCTTCCTTTCTGTGGACATTGTCTCACATGTCAAAAGTCAGGATGAAAAAATAGCTTCTTTTTCTGCTGGACACCGTTTTTTTTTTTTTTTGTTTGCGTAAAGTGAGTTTTAGGATTATCTGATTCGAACTTGCAGGCTAGGCATGTTGATATACCCTACCTTCCTATGCTGGTACCACCGAAGAAATGGAAAGGGTATGTTGTTGTTCAATTTTTGTACCTTTCCAGCAAGCAGCAAGTTCCTTTGTATATTGAGACGGTTTATTATTGTATTTATTTATATAACTTACTGCTTCTTGTTGCGGGTGATTTGAATACACCGACCATTATTCGCTGCAGTTATGATAAAGGGGGTCACCTTTTTCTGCCCTCGTACATTATGAGGACACATGGTGTGAAGGACCAAAAGGATGCAATTAATAGTGTTCCTAGAAAACAGCTGCGAAAAATATTTGAGGTTTACTGATCTCCCATCTATGTCACAATGTGCATTTATATTTCTTATTGTTGTCCTCGGCATAAAAAATACTTTACGTGGGTTCTCTGTTGCTCTACTGAATATAGACTGACAATATGAGGTGTTTAATGCCTGACAATATCAGGTGTTTTAAACCATGATAACCATAGTTATCTTTACCAAATCCTTTTTTGTTTGTTCAAAAGATAAAACCATCAGGGGTATAGGTTCACTACATGCTTCACATGATATTTAACATGATTATATCCCTTTGACCATTATTTTTTTCATGCTTGCTTAAGTATTAGCATGTTTCCAGGCATTAGATATCCTTGGGAGTACTAAATGGAGGGTGAATAGAAGAGTTCATGATGTTGTTGAGACTCTCTGGAGTCGAGGTGGTGGCATTGCAGGGCTGGTGGACAAGGCAAATGTGAGTTCCTGCGTATGATTAATATTTTTCGATCTCGAAATTATTTGTGCTGTGTTTTCTTTCCCATTCTGTTCATTTTCCTTGCTTACCTTTTGAACATACTGTATTTATTCTTCTCTTTTATTTATAGATTCCTCTGCCTGAACGACCAGAATCGGAGGACCCAGATGAAATGCAGAAATGGAAGTGGAGTTTAAAGAAGGCAAAGAAAACCAACCGTGAACTGCATGCTGAGAGATGTGACACTGAGCTCAAACTCTCGGTATGCAGTATAAATAATTACTGTTCATTCTTGCTGAGATACTGTGGTGCAGTTTATATGCTATCGCATTGCTGGAACTATACTTGTTCCTTTTTTTGTTAACAGGTTGCTCGTAAAATGAGAGAGGAGGATGGATTTTATTACCCTCACAATTTAGATTTTCGTGGTCGTGCATACCCTATGCATCCTCATTTGAGTCACCTAGGTTCAGATCTTTGTCGGGGTGTTCTAGAGTATGCTGAAGGGCGGCCACTAGGAAAGTCCGGGTTGTGCTGGTTGAAGATACACTTGGCTAACAAATATGGTGGAGGCGTTGAAAAGCTTTCTCATGAGGGCAAGCTAGCTTTTGTGGAGAACCAACTGCTCGATATATTTGATTCAGCAGCAAATCCTGTTGATGGGAACTGCTGGTGGACGAATGCTGAGGATCCTTTTCAGTGTTTAGCTGCATGCATGGACCTTTCTGATGCCTTAAAAAGTCCATCACCTTACCATACTGTCTCTCACTTGCCTATTCATCAGGTATTGATTTGTTTTTATGTCCTTGGACTAGCCTTTCACAATATTATTTTGTAATTAATCACTTCTGATGTGGATAAGTCGAAGGATACCATAGTCCATTTTAAAGTTAATGTTATATGCCTAGAAAGCACATTTGTTGATGCTCTGAGCATTCTCCATAGCTTACCATGACACTGCTAATTTGTTGGTTATCATTTTTTTGTTGTCAGGATGGTTCATGCAATGGTTTGCAACACTATGCCGCTCTTGGAAGAGACTATGTAAGTGTGTTCAGCTTTAGAATTCTGTTCAGCCTTTGATCCTTCTATTAGTATGCACCTCCTGAATTGAGTAGAATTAGCACTTGTGCTTATCTATTGTCATACAGTCTGATTACCCCAATAGCGTCCTGAAAATCATCGGAGTGAAAAGGACTTGACTTTTAGTTTCACTATTAGTTTGGCTTTATTTTTTAAGAATTCTTGAAACCAGTGAGTAGTCTGATTTCTGCAAGCATTGATCAAGTGAGAGAACTAAGTTTGCTGACTTGGTGTCATCCTGTTAGTTGATTTAGTTGATAAGCATATCGACTCCCTTAAAATCCTCATGTGCATGATTGATATGATGACGATGATATTCAATATGCTAGAGTTAGCTTTGTAGTGTGTCAATCCATTTCCCAGGTATGATCATATCTTGGTTCTTGCTATGTGCATTGTGCAACATAAAACACTTTCTGGATTGTACCTTTGAAACCTCATCTTACAAAGCTGTCATTTTCTTGTGATGTCATGAAATTCTAGAACCTGCAATTACCCGGATATACACTATGGATAAGTTGTTTCTTACACTAATATATGCTCTGCTATAGATGGGGGCTGTTGCTGTCAACCTTGTTCCCGGAGAGAAACCTGCAGATATCTACTCAGAAATAGCTGCTAGGTGGGTTTCTTCTTGCTAGTTCCCTTGCTGCTCCTATCACATCTCTCGCTGTACTGATTACTGAATGTATTTAACTTACTGTATCTTACCTGGATTTGTTTTAAAAAATTAACTGCTTGGTAATATGATTCACATGTGAAAGTGAGCAATTTTACATTTCATAATTCACACATAGTTACCTTTCTAAAGAACAGATATCAAAATAATTTCTTTTTTTACATACGTTCTGGTTAACTTCGTAGAAGGAAGGATACCTGACTTTACTCTCTCTTTAAAAAGTTAAAGTAGCTTGATGTTCATGCATTGATTGGTGGAACAGCATAGCTTACGTTCAGAATTTGTCCAAAAAGTCCAACTTGTCAACTGTATACCTTCTTTATTGGATGATCAACTCTGTGGTTATAGAGAATCAATTTTATACATATACTATCCTAGTGTTAGGTTCACTCCAGCAGGTATGAATTATGAATTAATAATAATTATGAATTAATAATAATTCTTGGTGAAATCATCTGAAGGGTAATGAATGTTGTACGTGAAGACTCGATGAAGGATCCTGCTTCTAACCCAACTGCTTCATTAGCAAGAGTTTTAGCTGATCAGGTTAGCCTTCTCTCCCATCCTTCCTCTGTGTTCCTAAATTCTAGTAAGAAATATTCTTGCACACTCTATATCATCAAACAAAACAGTTGAGGACATGGGCATTGGTAGCTTACAGGTGGATAGGAAGCTTGTCAAGCAGACAGTCATGACATCAGTCTATGGTGTTACATACATTGGTGCTCGTCAGCAGATTACAAAGAGATTGCAAGAGAAAGGGCTGATCGCAGATGATAAATTGCTGTATGATGTATCCTGTTACGCTACTCGGGTAAGTGATTTACTAGTAGTATTTAGTGTACTCTGGTGTATATGTCATTTCAGGTTGACACCTTTAGAGAGACTACGGCATGATGTGACTCTGAATTTTCTTATGAAGGTAACTTTGGATGCACTGGGACAAATGTTCCAATCTGCTCGTGGTATAATGGCCTGGCTTGGTGATTGTGCGAAGGTATACTCACATTCCCAGCTGTTCTCATATATGAAGTGATTCCATTTGTTTTTCTTATGTAAAAGCTCTTGACATAGATATCCAGTTTCTGACACTTGTAGCACAGCAGTTTTTGGTAGTTGAGGCATTTGATAATTGCGTTCTATTCCTTACAGATGATTGCTTCAAAAAATCAACCAGTCAAGTGGACAAGTCCTGTTGGTCTCCCAGTTGTTCAGCCCTACAAGAAATATAAGAATTATATGGTCAGTTACTCAGCAGTCTTTTTTTTCTTTAAGTGTAAGAATATTTTTATAAGAATCAACCAATCTATAGAAATAGAACACATATATGATTAGATGTAGTTTTGCCTGTTTTGGTATAATGCTTCATTTTTTATTTTATATAATAGAAACTATCCGTGTCTTAGTCCTCTTGTACTGGCTTGCTGTGGTTAGCGAAAATGCAATTTGTGTTCTGTTTCTGCGTCCTTTGGCTGGTGGCACTGGCACCAATACACGACATGATTACTATCCTTTTATTTATGTGCGAACTAAATATATTATGTCTTACATATTGTTTTCGCTTTCATAGTTCGTTCAGAAAAGTTTTACCCAGCATAAGGACGCTCTAGCTGTGTTTGAGTTTTTTTTTTTTTTTCCTCGAACATGCAGGAGAGCTGCGTATCATTATATTAAAAGTAGAAGAAAAAGAGAGTCATACATAGACCCAAAATCATTACTCCCTCCCAAAAAAGAATGTAATTCTAGATTTGGGCGAGATATTATTCACCTCCTTGCCCTAGTGCCTCCTGAAGGTTAATTTGTCGGTGTTGGAGGTTGTGGTTGGTCTATGTGTTTATGTGTCGCGCATGTTTCAGGAACATAAGTGTGTTGGAGGTGTGTGGTGTTTTAAGGGTTCTTATCCCCCCCTTTTTTTTTTCCTTCTTAATAAAATGATATGAGCTCTCCTGTGTGTTCTAGGGAAAAAAAATTTAATGCTTCTTTGTATATAATTGGTCAAAGTTGAGATGGATTTGACTCCTTGTAAAGCGAGAATGGCATTCTTTTTGGGTGGGAGGGAGTGCATGATTCGATGTTATTATGGTTTGGCAAGGTTCGGGGACACTACACACTTGATTTAACATTTCCACTTTAACCTCAATGGCTCAACTATCTTTTTAGTTAATACATTTTCATTTTTTTGAACACTATTTGCTTCACCTATGATACAGATACGAACTTCTTTGCAATGCCTGGCTTTACGACGGGAGGGTGATGCAGTGAGTTGAGCTATTTCAAAAACTTTTTCTTGTTTTTTCCCATTCTCATAGCTAACTAATTGACATAATTTTCAGATTGCAATCCAGAGGCAAAAGGCAGCTTTTCCACCAAATTTTGTGCACTCATTGGATAGTTCACATATGATGATGACAGCTATTGCTTGCAAGGAGGCTGGCCTTCATTTTGCAGGTTCGATTCTTAGTGGTATCGACTAGCTCTTGTGGCAAGGCACATATAGTGAGCAGTACACTGCATCTGAAGTCCATTATATGGTTCATTTAATTATCTGGCTTGATATGAATCAAAAGATTACCTTGTGTTCTTGATGTCCCACTTCTGTGTTGGGCGCTAGCTCTGCCTCTGCTGCTGCATTTAGCATGAGGCAGACGAGAGCAGGAGCATGGTTCTTAGCCAAAAACTGGTGAAACCGTTTAGACCCTAAATTTCAGATGGAGTTGGCTTTTTAATGCTTGTTCGATTTCCCCATGACATCAAGTCTTCAAACATGTCAAAAGTCAAAACCTGATGAGTGATGACTCTGAAGCTGCAAATTTCACTATTAATTGTTCGTTTTATGTAGCTTTAATGTGCAATGAATCCTGGGCAGTGTTGCAAACTTGCGTTGCCAAATGACCAATTGAAAAGGTCTCATGTTGAATCTATTCTGAATTCTGACTTGAGACATCATTGCCTTTTTCTCTGTGCTTATTGCCCAATTGTCCACAACCATCTCGTCCTTAAGAGTTTGTATCTGCATCTGTCTTCCTTAATGAAGTAGAAAAATATTTGCATTTTATACCTTTGATTTATGTTCAATTTTGTTACTAATGTTGTGTTTTGTCAACGTACTTTGGATGCAGGAGTTCATGACTCATTTTGGGTGCATGCGTGTGATGTTGATCAAATGAATCAGATATTGAGACAACAATTCGTGGAGCTTTACAGCATGCCCATTCTTGAAAATGTATGCCACTTGAACTATTGTCTCCACATCTTCAAGTTATTTCATTCTACAACTTTACAGCAATAACTGGTTATGCTTAATGTTTTTTCATATGCATTTTGCATATATTTGGTGATTCAGCTGCTGGAGGAGTTCCAAATGGCATTCCCAACACTAGAATTTCCACCCTGCCCACCGCAAGGTAACTTTGACGTGAGGGAAGTCTTAACTTCTACGTACTTCTTCAACTAAGCTTAACAGGGGAAGTTTTGCACATGAAACATGGTGAAAAGTTTGTGTCCTTGGATGTTTGGAGCAGTCAGATCGTGAAATCATTCTATGCTTGAGCCATATAAAGGAGTTGATACCAAACTAATTCTCGGAGGGCTTTTAGCATCTGCAAGAAACATGAGTCAAACAATGATCTGCGCTCCAGACCAAGCCAAGTGGTTCCAAGGAATTTGAAATGAACAAACCTAAAGTAGTTCCTGCTGAATTTTTAGGTTGATGCAGAATCTACTTGGATGTTCAGGTCAGTCATTGATTGCCATGACAACTCGTGAATAGTCGGCCCTGGAGTGCCAAGGTAAATTATGAGATGCCAAAACCAACTTCTGAATACTGACTGATAGTAGTCCTGATCGTGCTTACCTCATTGATCATAGACGACAGAGAAACACAAAGTTAGCTGTATATACATGTACGTTGTGCCATAATCTTTTGTTGTCTTAGGACTTTGTAGTTGATGATCGCATAATGTTGCGGCATCGTCCTGTAATAAATGTGTAAAATATAGCCAAAAGAACTGTAGTTGCTGTTGACAGCAAGTTTTGAAAAGAGACATGAATTAGTCAGACTTCACCGGTTCACTAATGTTCTGATCTCTTCCTGAAATAATCGTAGCACCTTTTTTTTTGACAACATCAACGAAGGCTTCAGTAACAACGCCAAGAAGGCTAGAACCACTGGTCCTCAATATTCGTTGACCGCTCCTGTCACGCTCTATCCCAAAATAATTCAATTCTAAACTATTTCACAATTTGATAAATTTTATAGAAAAGAGTAACATAATCTATAAAAAACAAAATCTATAAAATCAAATAAGTATATTATTAAAGAATATATTGTTATGTATCTAGTCAGACTATAAGGCTGCGCTTGGCACAGCCCATTGAGCCACTCTTGGAGTGGATTCAGCACCTCCCCAGCCAAACACGACGTGTGGAAATAGCTCTATGCCCGAATCTCTTTAATCGTGCTGGTTGGAGAGGCAGGCAAGAGATGAAGTTGGAAAACCTAGCTTCACCCTCCTCCCCTTCGTGACATTTATACAATTATACGGCCGGGGCGAAGGCATGGGAGAAATCGCACTCGCAGGCTTGAGAGAGAGAAGAGAGGTAGAGGATGAGATGAGGTAAATGAAAATAAATAATATTGCTATTAAATAAAGGAAAAATTAGTAAAGGAAGAAAAAAAGGGGAAAAAAGGAAAAAAAATATATTCACTCTGTTCGGCTGGCTGGTACGGTACGGCTGGCTGCCTGATTATTATGAGAGAAAAACACTGCTGAATGGCTGGCTGGTGCTGGCTGGACCAGCCAGCCGAACAGGGCCATTAATATTATGTTCTGTGAAGCTGTTGTACCGAATGTTTTGCTAACCAGTGAAGTTGAAGCAATAAAAGACTACTCTGTATTTTCGAAAATCTATAACTAGAGCTGTGTTTTGCTAAAGATTTAACGGTCCCTAAATATTGGTGCTATTTCTATTATAAATAAATTGATCAAATCTGAAATAGTTTTTTTTATTGAGAAAACTTAAAACAGTTGGACTTAAAACAATTATAGAAGTTGATTTAATTTGGAAGAAAAAGAGTATTTTGCTGGTAATAAATTGAATTAAATTTGATTAATTATCCTAGCATTCCGGGACCGATAGCCACAAGATCGGTTCAGTTCGCCGACTTCGCTCTCACGCAAGCAACTGCCTCACCCTCCACTTCCAAAGCCTTCCCGCTTTCATGCCACCATCAACGCCGTTTGCACCGCAAACCCCAGATCAACGAAAGCAAAATCCCCAAAACCCAAAGCCTAAACCCCAGACGACGACCAATGGCGGCTTGCAGGCGAGCAGTGTCCTACACCCTCCTCGGCCCACCAGCGGAGAGCCTCCGCGCCGGGGCGAAGGCGGCAGCGCCCGGGACCGGTGACATGTTCGTGGATCTGCTCGACGCCAACTTCAACAAAACGACTGAGGCGCCGGCGAAGACGCTGACGGAGAACGCGTCGCCAACGTTCGCGTCCTCGGGGGACGCCTGCCTCGACTTCTTCTTCCACGTCGTTCCCGGGACCCCTTCGTCGACCGTCACCAAGCTCCTCGCCGACGCGTGGGCGGCGGAGCCGAACACCGCGCTACGCCTCGCGTGCAACCTCCGCGGCGTGCGTGGGACCGGCAAGTCCGACCGCGAGGGGTTCTACGCCGCCGCGCTCTGGATGCACGGGTGCCACCCCGCCACGCTCGCCCTCAACGCGGGCCCCGTCGCGGAGTTCGGCTACCTCAAGGACCTTCCCGAGATCCTCCACGGCGGCTAATCGACGAGGACTCCGGGGAAGCAGGCCCGCCTCGCCGCTTCAGGAGGCGGAGGCTTCGTCCAACGCCGCAGCCACGGGTTCCGGGATGGCCAGGGCGGCCGCAGTTCGACTCGCACGTGGTGGAAGGAGTCGCCACGCCCCTGGAGCACGAGGGGCGCGCGCATCGCTGCCGCCAACGAGCGCGACCGGAAGATCGCCGCCGAGGCTGCCGTAGCACGCAGGAAGCGGCGCGCGGAGGCCGCAGCGAGAGCCGTCGACAGGTACGCCCGTGACCCAACCTACCGGCTCCTGCACGACTGCACGGCGGATCTGTTCGCCGAGCTCCTCGCGAAGGACATGAAGAACCTCGCCGAAGGAAATGTCAACAAGCTCTCGCTCGCCGCGAAATGGTGCCTGTCGATTGACACCTGCTACGACCGCTCCACGCTCCTCTGCGAGGCCATCGGACGGCGCCTCTTCCCGAAGGGCTCGTCGCCGGAGCTCCCCGAGGACTTGAAGGACGAGCACTACGCCTACCGCGTGCGCGAGCTTCTCCGCAAGGAGGCGCTCGTTCCCCTGCATCACGCCCTCAAGCTGCCCGAGATCTTCATCTCGGCGAAGGCGTGGGGAAACGTGGTGTACACCCGGGTGGCTTCCGTGGCTATGAAGAACTACAAGGAATTCTTCCAGAAGCACGACGCCGACCGCTTCGGGCTCTACCTCGCCGATGCCAAGTCAGGCAAGGTGAAGATCGCGGCTGGCGCCCTGCTCCCCCACCAGATCTTGGCGTCCATTGATGACGACGCCGAGGTCGCCGAACTGCAGTGGGATCGCATGGTGTCTGATATGCGGGAACTCGGCAAGCTCAGCAACTGCGTAGGTGCTGTTTGGAAGCACCCTAACTAAAATTTAGCTAACTAATTGATAGAGGTAAAGTTTAACTAGTTAAAGATCAATTTAGCTGAGGTGTTTGATGCTCTAACTAATTCAAAAACTTGACCATACTACCCCTTATTAATACTATTGTTTAGATAGGTAAACTTTAACTAAATATGTTTGGATACTCTAGCTAAACTTTAGTTGGGGATAGTTTGGTCATTTAGACCTTTTAGCTGGTTTTAGCTGGATTTAAACAGCTAATTGGATTGTGTATATTTTGGTCTCCAGCTAAAATTTAGCTAGATTTATCTATGAGGTGTTTGGATGCATCATCCCTAAAATTAGCTAATTAAAGTTTAGTTGGTGCTTCCAAACAGGGCCATAGCCGTCTGTGACGTGTCGGGCAGCATGAGCGGCCTCCCATGGACGTCTGCGTCGCGCTCGGCCTCCTCATCTCCGAGCTAAGCGAAGAGCCCTGGCACCACCGGCTCATCACATTTAGCAAGCGTCCTCAGCTGCACAAGATCACCGGCAAGACGCTCTGGGAGAAGACAGAGTTTATCCGTCATATGAACTGGGACATGAACACCAACTTTCAAGCAGTGTTCGACCAAATCCTCAGGGTTACGGTCGCCGGCAAGCTGCCTCCGGAGCGGATCGTGAAGAAGGTGTTCGTGTTCAGTGACATGGAGTTCGATCAAGCGACGTCGACAAATTGTTGGAAGCCGAGCCGATGGGAGACAGACTACGAGGCGATCACGAGGAAGTTCACGGAGGCCGGGTACGGCGCAGCGATCCCGCAGATAGTGTTCTGGAACCTGCGCGACTCGAGGTCCGTGCCTGTGACCTCCGAGAGGAAGGGGGTGGCGCTGGTGAGCGGCTACTCTAAGAACATGATTAAGCTGTTCCTTGATGGTGAGGAGTTCGTGCCAGACAAGATCCAGACACCGAGGGAAATCATCGATAAGGCCATCTCTTGGCCGGAGTACGAGAAGCTCGTCGTCTTCGATTGACGGGCTGAAGGGTTGCAAGTTTAAGTTTGGGTTCTTTCTGTCGTTGTATATGAACTTGCTTGGTGCTACCTCACTTAAAGAACTGAATCGCTGTCTCAAGTTTGTGACTCTTGTTTTTACTTTTTAGTCAGTCCTACAATAAAATTAGAAATTATGGACTGTTTGGACACGAAGTTTTAATTGACAATTGATTTTGTGCTCTTGTGTTCTCTATATTGGTTCAGTAATTTCAAATAGTTAAAATTTGGCCTCTGCAGTTCTGCAAAGAGAGCATTGTGTGCTTCTTATCATCGTTCTCCTATAATTTCGAATTCGTTTGTTTTTCCAATTCTGTTTCTGGAACACTACATTTTTTTTACATTATTTTTCACCATCACCAGAAACACAGTGCTCAAATATAGATGTAATTGTATATTCGGGATCCGTATATTTGTTGGAATGCATATAATTTTGACAATTGTCAAAGTTTATATAGATAAAATAAAAAATTGCAAATTTTGACAATAAAGTATTTGTTCAACGGTGGACGAAGTATATTTGGTAACACTATTGCAGGATCACGCGATCGTAGTGAAATCACATTCTCTTGTCCTTTTTTGAGAGAAGTGAAGCAAATTGTAGTTTTTGTTAAAATTTAGGACTTGTTTGTATGAACATGTATCCACCTCAACTCATGTATGTTCGACCAAGCCTTGAGAAGTGAAGCAAATTACATGGGTGGCTCACATCTTGTATGATGTGTGCAGCGTCATACATCTTTGAAATTGTTTCTTGTTTTGGTTAGCAAAAAAAATCCATGGATTTGTCTTCTAGATCTATATCTTTTGTGCCTCTAGAGTTTTAGAAAAATCCATGGATTTTCCTTCTAGATCTATATATTTTGTGCCTCTAGAGTTTTAGAACTTAAATGTTTGGCTTCGAATTAGTGAGATAGAACTACATTTTGTGGATTAGAGTTAGAGTTTGTGCTTCGTGGAGCTATTTATATACTCCAAACGGAGAAACACATAATACACATGAAAGTTGCTTATTGGGCTAGCAACTGGCGCGCTAGTCCATCTTATGGCGCAAGGGCAGCTGCTGTGTCCACGCCCGGAGGAGACGGCGCACACATGACGCAACGCAAGCGGGGAGCAGGTGGCCGAATTGCCGAAGACGATCGCGGCACGAAAACTGTTTCTTGTGTTTGACGATCCTTAAGCCCATGATGCAGATTGGGCCGAAACGAAGGAAAGCATGGCGGGCATGTTCTCTACTGTTGTGGGCAGTGCCAATGAGACATTTACAATGATTTCTATACGTATTAATTATCTTGACATCTTAGTATTTTGTTGATGTGGTAAAAGAATTAATGAGGAGAGAACACAAAATGAAGAAACGGTTTTTACTCGAGGAAATGCTACAACCGATTGTAACATCCCCGCTAAGTGGGCCAGATGGGCCGAATTCCAGTTGGGCCGGGCTACTGTAACTGCATGGTGACTGTGGGCAGAGTACTGTAGCTACGGGCTACTGTAGCGCCGAAATGGGCTGGGCCGAATTTTGGTTACCGTAGCAGCGAAGCACTGTAGCTTGGGTACTGTTCACGCGAGTTACCGTATCAGCGCGAAACACTGTGCCACCAGGGGTTTAGTCCCATCCTGTGAATTCAAGGGCAGCCAAACCAACTTAAATAGCCAGACCAAGGACGCGTAGTAACCTTTGGTTAACTGTTTTGAGCGAAGCGAGGACGAAAGCTCAAGCAGGTTGATACGCAGGTGGGACCACTCCTCGGTAGAGTGGGCCAGAGCCGTGCGCCGGGACTGGACGAAAGCTCAAGCAGGTTGCTACGCAGGTGGGACCGCTCCTCGGAAGAGTGGGCCAGAGCCATGCGTTGGGACTGGGGTGTTACATTTGGTATCAGAGCCGACTCGCGGTTTCACGGGCACGTGGCGGATCAGATGCGCGGGCATGATGCGCATGTGCATGTGCGTGGACCTAAAGACAGGACACGGCATGACAGGGCATAGTACATGCGCCGGCACAGAACACACGGACGTGGCCAAGAGAGGAGACCCTGATCGGTGTCTCAGAGGATAGGGTAAGCTGGTCTGGCATTCGACGGGGACGTCGAATCCTAAGGGGGGGTGATTGTAACATCCCTGCCTAAGTGGGCCAGATGGACCGAATTCCAGTTGGGCCGGGCTACTGTAACTGCGCGGTGACTGTGGGTGAGTACTGTAGCTACGGGCTACTGTAGCACCGAAATGGGCTGGGCCGAATTCGGGTTACCGTAGCAATGGAGTACTGTAGCTTGGGTAATGTTCACGCGAGTTACTCTAGCAGCGTGAAACACTGTGCAACCAGGGGTTTAGTCCCATACTCTGAATTCAAGGGCAACCAAACCAACTTAAATAGCCAGGCCAAGGACGCGTAGTAACTTTTGGTTAACCGTTTTGAGCGAAGCGAGGATGAAAGCTCAAGCAGGTTGCTACGCAGGTGGGACCACTCCTCGGTAGAGTGGGCCAGAGCCGTGCGCCGGGACTGGGGTGTTACACCGATGCACTAAGAGCAACTTCAGCAGACCCCCATTTGAACCACAATAGCTAAATATGGGGTTTCAGATAAAAAACAAACTCCAGCAGGGCCACCACTATAACCCCAAAATTTGTCGGTGTGTTTTGCAAACATGTTGGCTCCTCTTGTAGGCTGCAGAAAAATTTGCCACGGTTGATCTATCTCCTTTTTGTGTTACATTTAAGTTATGTATGACTATTAATATAGAAACTATGGGTTGAGGAGGATGGTTTAATTACTTTATTTTCCCCTATTAGAAACTACTCATATAAACTGTCCATTAGGACTGTCCTTATGGGCTCCTTTCACCCCCACCCCACGTCTTAAGTGCGAATTTGGATTTCGTACATGGATTCTTATCATCCTCGGATGGTTGCGCGGACTTCTGATTTTCTTTTTGTTTCTCTGTCATCTATCCTCATCAGTCATCACTACCTGCAAGATTGTGTGAACCTAACAACACACACAGTTAGGGATGTTTGCTTCCCCGGACTAAAGAGTAGTCCCTATCGTATTAAATGTTCGGACACTATTTTAGAGTATTAAATATAAACTAATAAACTAATTAAAAAACTAATTTTATAGATGGAGACTATTTTACGAGACGAATTTTTAAACCTATATAGTCCATGATTTGACAACATGGTATGCGCTAGTGATAGATTAACTAGCCTTAATAAATTCGTTTCGTAGGTTAGAGTCCATCTACATAATTAGTTTTATAAAGACTGCAGAACTTAATTTCAATTACTTGCTAAGGCTCGTTTTGTTTCAAAAACCCTAAATCTATATGCTTTCTTTATCATCTCAGACTTCAGTAGGGTGTTGAGCTTGACATGTCCGTTTAGATTATTACATTCAGGCTGCATTTGGTTTGTCAAAGAAAACATGTGCACCATACTAGTAGAGAAAAGGCAGCAGTACACTGTTTAACTTCCAGATTACTGCTAACGCAAGCAATATCTGTTTACAATTAACCCAGGCAAATACTTTGTGACTGAAAATGTGAAGTCACCCTATCTCCCCTCTATATTTGTAAGAGTCATAGTGTTTTTAGAGTTCATAATGCCTTCTCTCACTTTCTCGATATCATTATTTCTCCATGAAAAATATGCTGGTTGATTTGGCGTTGGTAGTGCTGTGGACCCATTCTCCAAGTTGAACACAACAGAAGATATCAATGGCCTATCATCTGGATTTTCCTGCACACACAAAAGCCCTATGTGGATGCAAAGTGAAGCTTCATTTGGTAAGCAGTTCTCCACAATACATTTATCTACCAGATCTTCTGCTTTTCCTTCATTCCAAAGGTTCCATGCCTGAAACAATCACAACATTCTTATAGATCGCGTAACATTGTACATTTAAAACCTTTTAGTATGGGGAGATTAAAAGGTAATCATATTTGCTTACATAGGCTATAAGGTTGGGGTAATCTGGGATGCGGTCAACAGAGCTTATCTTTATACTGCTCACAATCTCCAAAAGTAGAACACCGAAGCTATAGACATCAGACTTCACAGAGAAAATGCCTCCCATTGCATACTCAGGAGCCATATAGCCACTGTTAAGACCATTTCATTTGCGAAAGTTATGAGGGTGAATTGGCTTTAATCATAGGTTAATTTAAGTATTGCGATTAAAATACCACTCACTATGTCCCAACAACTCGCTTGGTATTAGCATTTTCTTCATTATCACCAAAGATCCTTGCCATGCCAAAGTCGGCTATCTTGGGTCTCATCTCTGCATCTAGTAACACATTACTAGCTTTGAGGTCCCTATGAATTATTGTCAATCTAGAATCATGGTGGAGGTATAAAAGTCCCCTTGCAACTCCTTTGATTATCTTGAACCTTGTTGGCCAATCTAATGGTGCATTTCTTGCACAATCTACAGTGAACAAGTATAGTATTATGAAAAATGTAATTATATCATAACTCAGCCACCTATTGAACTCGTGGTAAATTTTAGTAGAACATACTGAAAATGATAGCATCCAAGCTTTTATTAGGCAGGTACTCATAAATCAACAGCTTTTCATCTCCCTCAATGCAGCAACCAAGAAGCCTAACCAAGTTTCTATGTTGTAGCTTGGCAATTAGAACAACTTCATTTCTGAACTCCCGAATTCCTTGCTTCGAGTCCCTACTAAGTCTTTTGATAGCAACCTCTTGACCACCTTCTAATGTCCCCTTTGTAGTTATCACAGAAAAGTAAGATTAGGATATGTAGTGCAGATTAATTAATTTGATAATCAGCCATGGAAAAGCAAAGGTTGGAATTTCCATCGTAAAGTACCTTATAAACTTTGCCGAAACCTCCTTGTCCAATCATAAACGTATTGGAGAAGTTGTTTGTTGCGACTAGAATATCTTGGAATTTCAGAAATGGAAGTTCAAAATCATCGGTAGTTTTTGCTTCTCCAAGTTCATCTGAAGTAAAGACTCCATGGATTACTGTCTTGTGATTTTCCAAATTTCTTTCCCTTCCTGCTTCCAAAAGTTGTTTAGTACTTGTTCTTAAATAACTGAGATCAGTATACAGAATGGAAAACATACCTCTGAACTTGCAGACCCATATAAGCAAAATGGAAGTGAGAAGAATAACTCCTGCTAAAGTTGGTAGTATAATTTTTATTGTGTTTGTTTTTGTCCTTTTACCTGCAAAGCAGTGCAAAATTTATTCATAAAGTGCTAAGTTAATATCATATGCTTACATAGTTCAGCCTTCAAACAGCTGAACAAGTGCTAAGATCATACAATGCACAATAGTATAATACCTTTATCATTAAGTTGATAGAAACTAAAATGGCATCTTAACTAGATGTACAAGAAATTATGATCACTGGGAATGAACGAAAAAAACTGTAATCTCAGTTCAGAATCTATTCCTGATACATATATATCGGCTCTAAGAAAAAAAACTTGCAAAGAAAAAAAAAACTTGGTGCTATTGGAGGGGAAATCCCAATCTCCTATTCATAATCTCTTTCACCTACCATTATCACAGCAAGCCCATGATCAAATGCTTCAACTGCAGCTTCTGCTTAACAACATTCAGCTTCAAAACTCACCAGATAAATGGATGTGTATCTGGGGATCGGCCAATTTCTCTGTGAAGCAGGCCTACCGGTTCTTCAGTGAATTCTCAATTACACACCCCATCTACCCGTGGCTTTGGCAATGCTCTTGTCAAAATAAGCACAAGGTCTTCTTCTGGCTCCTAACTAAAGATAGGTTAAGCACAAGGGAACTTCTGAAGCGCAAGAACATGACGCTACCAGATCATAGCTGTGTCTTATGCAACACAAACTCTGAGGAATCCCTGCTACACCTTTTCCTGGATTGTCCATTTGCCATTTCTTGCTGGGCATGGATCAATGTCAACCCAGGACCCAACCTTGACCCATTACAGATTTTTCATAGTATCAAAGATCAACTCCGGGCCCCCTTTCTTCATGGAGATTATCATATTGATGTGTTGGACTATTTGGAAGGCAAGGAATGATTTCATTTTTCGTCAAGTAACTCCAACATTAGGATTGGTCAAAGCTACCTTCAGATCAGAGCTTCAGCTCCTGTTACTAAGGACCAAAAGAAAATTCATTTTAGGCATAAATCAATGGTTGGCAAATCTTTCTTAGCCTGGTTTAGTCTTCTCTGGTTTTGCCTAGCTCGGGCATGTATTTTTTTCTTTTTCCTTTCCCTCTCTTGGGGTCTAGCCCTGAGCTTGCCCTTTTTGTAAGTTTACTATTTTTAAAATTTTCAATAAATTTTCTACAGGGGTGAAAACCCCTCCAGCTTGTTCAATATATATATATATATATATATATATATATATATATATATATATCGGCTCTAACAAGCATGTAGTCATACATGCATTAATTATGATCGGCTTATGACTCTAGGATGTGAGAAAAAGATTCTGAAATTAGTTACAACCATCCTGATCCTACACAATGTTGGTTGTCCTGATCTCGGTGCCTATTTTGCATACCAGATAGATGAAAGGTCAAATTCCAGAGGACACAGCTAATGGTGTTTTGTTATCTGCATATTTTGCATGCTAGATGGCACGGGTGTAAGTGATAAAATGATGGGGGAAGATATGAGATAGTACCTGACAACATGCCTGCTGCAACACGGAGGTATAGCGTCTCATGACTATCAGCAACAGAAGTACTGTAGCGAGGCGCTCCCATGTTTTGCGTGTCGACAAGCTGATGATCACCAATCCACACCAGGCACCTCGTCGCGTCGCCGTCTGATGTGCTGCCACTCAGATTCGCATGAGCATACGCCACACACGAGCAATTGCCTCGACACTCTGCCTCGCACTCCTGTAGGTTCCTTCTCCCAATGCGCACAAACTTGTCGGGCACCTTCATAGCCGGCAGCGCCAAGAAGCCGTCGCCGTCGCCGTCGCCGCATCGCAGCGCTTCCTTCCGCTGGCATCCCCGTGAGAACCTGGCGTTGCTCCATTCATCCTTGTCCACAGGCTCGAAGCCGTCAATACACTTGCAGGTTGGGGGATCATCTGTGTGGTCGCAGGAGCCAGCCGGCCCGCAGTAACCGTAGCTGCTGCAGGACCCAGAGTCCGGCCACGCTGTAAGTACTGACCACTCCGCTGCATCGCTGCTCCAGATACTTGTTTCTACCCTGCCAGAGTAGGTCAATACTGACATGATGGGTGGTGCACCATCGGAAACCGTGTAGGTTATGTACATGGCATCGGCGGTATCGACAAAAGTCAGATTTACCCCAATGCCGAAGATGTAGGACTGGCTAGAGACCGTGAACCCCGACCACACGGCGCTGCGCCATAGAGGGAGCGAGCCGTTCCAAATGAAGAGCTGCATGAACGGTTCTGTCTCCGCACTGAAAGAGAAGGTACCCGGGGAGGGGTCGTCGGGGTCCTTCCAAGAAACAAGCCGGCTGCCTTCATCTGTCTTGTGGCTCCTCCACGCCTTGGTGCCAGGGAGTAGCGTGTCAGTCGGGTGGTCAAAGCTCTGCCACAACATCTTGCCGCTCGGTGACCGTAGGACGAGATTGCCTGTGTTCATGAGCACCACCTCCGATCCAGGCGATGGTCCGGCAGTGGTGGTGTTGGTTGTCCACAGCACACGGCCGTTGCCATCGGCATCGGACAAGACAAGGTTAGAATTGTTGGTGAGAACAAGCGAAGGAGCCATGGAGGAGTTGGCCGGTGTTGCCCGGTTTACAACCCACACCACGGTGAGCCGGCGAATGTTGTTGTACCATATGCCAAGGTAGAGCTTCTCCGGAGTGGATTTGGACGGTGCAAAGAAACCAAAGGCGAACTCACCACTGTCAGATATGACAGTGGTGCCGGGCAACAGCGGCTTGCCAGGGACGACAAGCCGGTCATCCGAAGTGCACAAGGCCGGCAAGAGGAGGAGAACCACAGCGCAGATCGCAACGGAACTCATGAATGCCATCCAACCTCTCTCTCTGCTGGCTGCTATGTGTCTCACTGTCTCTCTGGCTCTCCGAGTGAGTTTACGGGTGTATGATTATATATGCTTCAAAAGCGGCAGAGAAGGTATGCGCGCAAGTGGCTAGCAGCCGGCTACTTGTTAATTACTACTAGTTATAGCTGCCTGGTCGTCCACAACGGTACTAGCTAATTGTTTGCTAGGAGACATCCACGTCATTCAAATAGTGTCCTATCACATCGAATATTTAAACACATGTATCTAGTATTCAATATAGATAAAAATATCTAATTACACAGATTACGTGTAATTTGTGAGATGGATCTTTTACGCCTAACTAATCCATAATTTGGTAATAAAGTGCTATAGTAAAGCTACAATAAACATATGCTAATGACGGTTTAATTAAACTTAATAAATTTGTTCCTTGGTTTACTAAAATATTCTGTAATTTATTTTTATTAGTATCCAAACACCCCATGCGACACCCCCTACGTGAGACTCAATGTGACACACCAAGACTTTAACCCTGAAACTAAACAAGGCCGAGAAGATGAGAATACAATACTCCCTCCGTCCACAAAAGAATGCAATTCTAAAACAGTGCAATGTTTTAGTATGTCAAGTTTGACCAATTATGTATTTAAAAATATAAATAATTATGACATAGAATTAGTATTATTTGATTTGTTATGAGATATATTTTTATAATATATTTATTTAGTGTCAAAAAATTAATACTTTATCTATGTATTTGGTCAAACTTTAGACACAGAAACAAAAAATGAACCTAAAATTGCATTCTTAATTGGGCAGAGGTACTATTAAGGCGGGACGAAAAACTCGATGCTCGTTAGCTCACTCGGCTCGTGGCTAGCTCGGCTCAGCTCGACTCGGCTCGTTACCATAACGAGCCGAGCCGAGCCAAGATTTTAGCTCGTTAGCTATAACGAGCCAGCTCGCGAGCCAAACGAACCACAGTTTTAGGAAAAAATCATCATAACTTATATTAGGTTTGTATTACTTCATGTCTTGCACTCTGCAAATGGTTGATATGTTAGCTCATATGAATATTTTGTTCGATTTAAGGCTATTGGATATATTATTTTTGTATTATTACTATTTTCAAGCTTTTGATAAATGCAATTATTAAATAGTGTACTTTTTATAACTGGCTCGCGAGCCTAACGAGCCAGCTCGAGCTTTTAACGAACCGAGTCAAGCCGAGCTGGCTTTCTGGCTCGTTAAGATAATGAGACAAGCCGAGCTAGCTCGTTATCCTAACGAGCCAGAATGAGCCGAGCAGAGCTGGCTCCTTATCCAGCCTTAGGTAGTATGCATCATCTTTGTGTCTATCCGCGTGGTATATAATAGTAAATGGTCTCGTCATAGGCTATGTTTAGTTCCTCCTCCAAAATTTACACCATATACCATCGAATGTTTGGACATATGTATAAAATATTAAATATATACTAAAAAATTAATTGTAAAGATTGTGACTAATGTGCGAGACAAATTTTTTAAACCTAATTAGTCTATGACTTGAAAATAAAGTGGTGCAATAACACATGTGCTAACGACTAATTAATTAGGTTTAATTAATTCGTCTCGTGGTTTATTGACATATTTTGTAATTTACTTTTTATTAGCATTCGAACATATCATATAATATTTCCATATTGCGTCTCTATGTGGTGCTTTCGGAGTTGGGAGCAGCTTGAAAAGTGGATGTTCACGTGAATGGCTAGGGGCGCTGGAGTCTGGAGTGAGAGGAGGGGTTGAGGCGCAGTGGATCCGAGCGCCATACAAAACGCGTGAAGAAAAGCCGGTAGAAGCCGAGGAGGCCGGCGTTTTGGTTGTCTCGTGATGTGTGCGAAATAAGCGATGAAACAGTCGCCGGTTCATTATTTTTGCAAAGCGGCTTCTTGTTAATATATGCAGTAGTGGTAGTATTACGCACCAATACAAAAATTCCAGATATTTCGGAGTATCCTGAGTTGAAACATTCTAGTCAAAAGGGCTGTTGCGCTGCACACGTCAAAGTGGATGTTGATGACCTTGGTTAGCGAGTAGGATTGGTGCTTAGTGGCGGATCTAGAAATGGGTTAGTAGGGGGGCTAAATTCTAGAAGGCTAGAAATTTTGGCACCGTTTGTGCTTCCTTCTTGTTCTTGGGGCCGGCTGGAGGTGTTGAGGTCAAGTTTTGGCAGCATCGAGTGGGACTGAAATACTATTTGCTTTGACATTTTGGGTTGCACAGCAAGACTTGTGGCCTTGTACTTTCTCCTCCTGCTTTGTAGTTTTATCTCTGTTGCTCTTCCCCTACTATAGCTATTGTACAAAACATTCTTTCATTTAATTGAAAAAAATATTAGGTAAGAGATTCCCTTACTGATTTGGTTAAAAGAAAAAAAAGGTTATGCAGCAGCAACTGCTTTACTTCACCGTGTCAAGCAAGGCGAGTTAGGCAGAGCAACTGCTAGCATGTTGCAAGCGCTTGCAGCAAACAAAGACGACAGAAACAGCAGCAGCTCGTTGAAATTCGTGTGCCATCCATTAGGCCGGCTACAATAATTCATCTCAGCTTCACTTACAGTCAAGACATATCAGCAAATGCACGTGTGGATGAGAGAGAAACAAGGGCCTTGTTTGGATCCTAGGGCTAGATCTAGTTTGAGTTAGTTTGAACTCAACTAGCTCAAAAGTATCCAAACAAGAGGGCTAAAGTGAGTTATTTACAACTAGCTCATAAAAAAACTAGCCCCTCCAAAAAGTGATTATTTAGGCTAGTTTAAATGAGAACCATGTTTTTCCCTCACATCTAGCCATACTATAGCCCTTACATCCCAACAGCACTTAACATAGAATTAGTTGAGGATTAGTTTGTAGTTAGAAACTAACTCCAACCTCTAGCACAGCCAGAGGATCAAACAGGGCCAAGCAAAAAGAATGAGCTTGGCGCAACATATGGCGCCGGGCGCTTACACAGTTTCCCATGCCCTGTGGGACCGTCAGCACTTGTTATCCGTGCCCATTTTTCCTTTCGGCAATGAGCATGGACGACGTACGTGCAGGTGTTTGGCAGTGAAGACTTCGGGCCCATCTAAATAAAAAACTATTGTTTAGATTAGAGTGAAGACTATCTTATTGTATAATTTGTCTATTATACTAGTCTCTTGTTGACATGATTTGGCTTATAGTCAAGTTTATTGAACTTGCTCTTAGGGTGGGTTCAGGTGGTGAACTTTTTTTTTTAACTAGTCACATCGACTTGTTTGACCGGATGTCGGGAAGGGGTTATCGGACACCAATAATAAAACAAATTACTGATCCTGTTAGGAAATTGCGAGACAAATTTTTGTATGGTAATTAATCCGTCATTAGTGAAAGTGTTACTGTAGCACAACATTATCAAATCATGAACTATGTAGGCTTAAAAGATTCGTCCCGCAAAAACATTGTAAACTACTACCTCCGTTTCAAAAAGACTGTCGTTTTAAATTTTTTAGAAACTGTGTTTAATCGTTCGTCTTATTCCAAAATTTTGTACAAAATACAAAATTAATTAATAATTATTAAAGTATTTTTAATGATAAAACAAATCATAATAAGATAAATGATATTTATATAAAATTTTTAAATAACACGAATGACTAAACATAATATCTGAAAACTCTAAAACGACAGTTGTGACGGAAGGAGTATGTAATTAATTATTTTTTTTTATCATATTTAATGCCCCATGCAAGTGCCATGATTCGACGTGACTAGCTTGGGAACTAAAACCACCTTGCTGTGCAGTGCTGTAGGGCTGCACGGTCTTACCCTGTGCTAGCTGACCATGATGTTCATCTCTATGCAAGTCGTCTCTCCACAAGGCTCAGCCCGCTGAGCACGCCGCTCGCTCGCTATCGCTACCGCGCAGCACATTCATGCACATGCACCAGCATTATACCTGAGCAAAATGAGCCCGGTCTGACCTGGCCCGCCCACGAACCGTACTGGACAGGATCTGAGCAGAGATCCCGTTGTTCACAAAAATTTTTCTTGACCCGAACCCGACCTAAAATACTGTTTTATAGTAAAATAGAGCTTATTGGTGGACCCGCACGATGATGTGGCACTAAATCGTCAGCTTCCTACGGTTATTGTTGGGGACACCCTAAGACCAGCTACACCGGCATCCTCTAAGGGGGCGTTTGGTTCGTTGTTGGGTGGAGCCTGGCTCGCATTTGGGATCTAGACTCTCGCGGGACAGGCTGTGGAGATACAAGCTATTGTTGTTTGGTTGTCTGTACATATGGAGCCTGGCTAAGAAGAGATAGTGTTTGGTTGCCTGCACGAAGCCATGTCACATCAACTAAAAATAAAAAAATAAATGGTCTTATAATATTTAACCTGTGTAATTGTGTTCTAATAGTTTTAATTTTACTTTTAATATCTTAATCTATTTTAAAATTCACTAATATTGCTTAATACATGTTAATCACATGATAATAGTATCATTATCCGTAATTATGTTGCACTGTGCGAGCCTAACTCATCAGAAACGCAAATGAAATCCGTATCTAGAGAGCCAGGCTCTGAGCTGTCTTTTGCATCTGGAGAGCCAGGCTAAGACCTTGACGTAGACAACCAAACAACTGAAACTTGCATCCGATGAGCATAGCTGGACAAGAACCAGGCAACCAAACGCCCCTAGCTGACCCTGCAGGAGATTTTTTGCGGACGGAATGCTGCAGCGGGTCTCCAGTTCGGGAGCCTCCAGTTCGGTATTGCTGGTGGATGGGCAGGGGCATAGCGGATGCCTAGGGACCAGCGCGCATGCCTGGGACCAGCGCGCGGCAGTGAAACCGGGGAGAGAGAGGGAGAGAGAAAAGTGGGTCCTACTTGTTGCACAAACTAAAAATTGTATTACTCACAGACTAAAAACCCAAATTAAATTTTGATTACACAATTAAATTCGTTATAATAAATCCTTCAAAACAAGATCTCACATGAATATATTTAGATAAAATTTATTTATAGACATATGGGCCTTGCTGTGAATAGAGGATAATATAGAGGATGGATAAGTGCGGGAGAAAGTGATATAAAAGAGAGAATCTCAATGACCAAGACAAAATATTTCTTTTAGAGGATGAATTTAAAGGATGAAGAGTGCGGATAGCCTAAAGGACGCCGCACAACCCTCCCATCACGCCGAGCCCACCGAGCCATCCCGCTCTGCCGCTCACCATCTTAGGGCAGTCCCAATGCGATATTAATGATGGTTTTTATCTCTATTAAATGAGATGTCACCTAAATAAAATGTTAATATGACAGTCCAATTAATGAGAAAAGAGAAAAAAACACGGGAAATTATTTCTTTGGAGAGAAACAGCGTCTTCCCTTCGACGGATGCACGAAAAAAAAAATGATGAAATCGCCATTGGGAAGAAAACCACCGGTTTCAACTGGGTGCACGCGCCGCACCCGCCCACGTCGACCACACCGTCGTGCCCTTGCTCGTCCGTGCGGCATTGCGGCCCATGTCGCCATGCTCATCCGCAACAGCCGCGTTAGCCTCGCTCCGTCGCTGGCCTGCGCGGCCCGTGCCGTCACACTCGCTCAGTTGCTCACCTGTCGAATCCGAAAAAACTAAGGAAGTTGCGCCCTCGCTGGCCTTGCTCGCCGGCACTCTGACATGCGGCCCGCGTCGCCACGCCCGTCCGCACCGGCCTCGCTCAGTCGCTCGCGTACCGAATCCGCACAAATTGAGAAAGCTGCACCCTCGCTGTCGCTTGCCCCGCTCGCCTGCGCAGCCCGTGCCACCGCGCTGGCCCCGCTAGCCGGCGCCGGCGTGTCGCCACGCCCGTCCTCGCCTATGCCGCTCGGCCATGTGGCGGCCATCCGCACAAGCCGCTCCAGCGCCGGCCTCACTCAGTCACTCGCCAATGCTCGGAGGGGGAAAGGCATCGAAGGGATAAGGGGGAGAGAGTGAAAAAAGTTTGCATTTATTACTCGAAGACTGGGAGATGGTTTCTGTGGATGATTTTGTATTGACATAGTCACTGTAGAAACCGTGCATAATTTTGACCATTGAGACTGCCCTTACTCTCCAAAAGTTCGCGAAAAGTAGGGTGAAAAGTCACTCTAGCACATGAAGAATCTTCTTCAATAAGTATCCAATCATGGCCAAGTAGACTAGAAAGATTCGTCTCGAGAAAAACAATAAAACTGTGCAAACGTGCAATAGCTGTTACTATATTTAATATTCCATGCGTGCGTCCAAAGATTCGATGTGACAGGAAATCTAAATTTTTTTTTTAACTAAACAGGGCCTATGAAGTTCCTCTTTCCTTGCCCTAGAAAGCTGCGCTCCGTCAATCTCCCTCGGGCCGAACTGCAATCGGTCGAGGTAGCTAGCCTGCAAGAATTCCCCTCATTCTCCATTATTCCCTTGGCCCGCGGCCTCCTCCGTTAATTCCTTTGGACTAAAGACCCACTCAAGTCTCCTCGTCCTTGACCAGTCCAATTGACACGTCGAAGGACCAAAGACCCACTCCAAGTCCATCACGTGAAATCCAATTCACGTGACCAGCTAGCCAAATGCCACCAATCACCTTCCCTTAATCACCCTTTACGGGATTAATTAGCGGCGACCAGGCAAAATCAATATCTCTTTCATCAAAGCTGCGATTCCATTATTTCTTCTTCCTAAATTCATTTAAAATCAAGACATATCCATCCGTACTATTTTCTTCTTTTCTGGAGCTCATTTGAATTTATTTATTTATTGTGAGCGTTTATTTGCGCTTTCGTAGCTAACAGAGTGTAACAACCCGGGTTTTCGGTAAATCAAAAATCCAAACTTTTTAAAATTTTTCTTATAATTGTGTGAAGCATATAGCTTCTAGGTCAACCTGCGATTAACCCACTAACAAAATCGTTGCATTCATATAGTTTTGTTTATAGGAGTTGTCAGAGCCCCTTAGTCGGTCTAGGGTTTTGCGTCGGAGAGCACAACTCCATGGCAATCCCTCATCAGTTCCTTTTCGAGCGTGTCTCGAGTCCAATGAGTTTTCCCTTCTTGGAATCCACTCGAGCTCTCTCCTCGTACCTATTCCAAAACCCGTAACTAGATTCTCTCTAACCACTTCCAAATCTCTCACTAAATTCTTCCCTCATGACTATTCCAAATCCCATAGCAAGCTCCCCGATCTTTATCAAAATCTTTCCCCCATTTCTTAATTTAGAATCCATATCTCGTCCAAGGAATCCCTTTCTCGGAAATTATTTCAAGTCCCTAGCAAATCTCCCTCGAAACCTTGTGATTCCCTCTCTCTGAGATTCCCTTAAATTGTTCCTCGTATTCGCTCCAAACTTCGTGGCAAGATTCTCCGGATCATTTTGGAATTCATCCCAAGACCCGTTCAAATCCCTCGCGGAATCCTCCATCATCAAAGGAAGAATCATTTTACATTTTCTTCTCTTCCTTATTGGCATCTCAAATTCCTCTTTTGATTTTACTTAATTATCCAATTCGGATTACTTGAAATCCCCTGGTGAATTCTCTTTGGATTCCTCTCAGGTTTCCTAGGAATACTTCTGTCGGTATTTTACGACCGATAGCCCGTCTCGGGGGTGCCCGGGACGGTTATTTGTTCGGAGGGGTGTCGGTATATGCAGAAACTCGATGGTAAACGCAGGTAGACAACGATTTATACTGGTTCAGTATGCCGAAAAATCACGGCGCCCTACGTCCAGTCTGGGGTAGATAATATGTTGCGCCCTGCGCTTGTAGACTGTGAGGCCTGTTGTGTATGGAGGGTGTATGAAGATCTGAAGGTCTCCCGATCTAGGGAGCCCTGCCCATCCTTTATATAGTCCAGGGGGCAGGAGTTCTAGTCGGTTACAAAGTAGAGATCCTAGTAGGATTATAAACTAGTCCTTGTAGGATTACATTAAAGGAAGCCTAATTGGACTAGGTCTCCTTCTCTCTTCTCCGTGGGGAACCTCTAGTGTCCCGTATCGACAAGCCCCCGAGCATTTCATGGTTGAGCTTCAGATGTCGTCTGAAGAGAAGCTATGAAGTGGTCTTCAAATCATCTAATGGTGTGCGCTTTTTGAAAAGCGCACCCATTGGGTGTAGCCCCTAAGCCTCTTGCTTGTTTCGAACAAAGAAGTTGGAGGGTCTTTTTTCTGGAAAATTTTGGAGGGTATGTGTACCCTGCAGCCCCCGATCCTCTTGCTATTTGGAACAAAGAGTTGGAGGGTCTTGATATTCTAAAAGAATCTCCCTTGAGGATGCGTAAACCCGTTGGGTGTAGCTCTCGAGCCTGTTGTCAGGTTCTTTTTTGGTTGTACCGAGTTGTTGTATGTGTCGGCCCGCTAATCCGAGTTCTTTGGGTGATGATCCAAGTCCAAATTCTTTCTGCGATCGTCCAGGTTCTTTCTACGATCAACTAGGTTCCTTTCTGCCACGAACCGGGTTCTTTCTGCGATTCTCGTCCGGGTTCTTTTTGAGATCAACCGGATTCTTTCTGAGGTCGTCCAAGTTCTTTCTGAGATCAACCGATTCTTTCTAAGGTTGTCCAGGTTATTTCTGCGATCGTCTAGGTTCTTTCTGAGATCATCCGGGTTCTTTCCGAGGTTGTCCAGGTTCTTTTTCCGATCGTCCAGGTTCTTTTTGAGATCAACCGGATTCTTTTTGAGGTTGTCGAAGTTCTTTCTGCGATCGTCCAGGTATTGTTTCTTGTCTTGTCGGGCTCTATCAGCTGACGGTTGGGTTCTTTCTTGGTCATGCTGAGTTGTTCTTGTATGTGACGGCATGCTGATCCGAGTTGGGTACTTGCAAGCCTGCGGCTTCGGGTGGGCAGTCTCCTCACCGGAGACCTCATATCACCCCCACCATGGAACTCGAAATTACCACAACAAGGGTTGAAGGAAGGGCAGCAGACTGGAATGTGCTTCGTCCGGTGCAGTAGTAGTCGAGTAGGGCAGCTCGTGGAGGTGTGTACCTTATCCGGCGGATTATGATTCCAAATTTTGTACCCTGTAAGATAATCATACAAAGGTATGTAATAATTGATATATTCAAGATATCAAGTCGGGAGCGGATTCCAGCATTGTAATATGCATGTAAAATTTTTTTACGTCTTGCTCTTGTTAGGTTGTGTAAATTTTCCGAGTAGTTAGCCTGTTACGTTTAAGCACTTGAATCCCCGGCGTATGGTTTAGAGGTTTCATTGACATGACTATGTGAGTCCTATGGGGTAGACAAGCTTCACGGATTAACACGTGTGCTTACTTGAAAAATTTAATGGCCGATAAGAGAAGACAAAAAATGCATAATAATGGTTTTTTTCCCATTGCCAGATCGGTTAATTTTCCGAGCAGCAGCCTATTACGTTTAAGCACTTGAATCCCCAGCGTATGGTATAGAGATTTCATTGACGTGACCATGTGAGTCTTACGGGATAGATAAACTTCACGGATTAAGGCGTGTGCTTACTCGAAAAATTTAATGGCCTTTAAGATAAGACAAAAAATATAATAATTATTTTTTTCTTTCCGAGCAGCACCTCTTACGTTTAAACACCTGAATCCCCAGCGTATGGTTCAGAGGTTTCATTGATGTGACCATGTGAGTCTTATGGGGTAGATAAGTTTCACGAATTAAGGCATGCACTGCTCGAGTAAATCGACGACCATTAAGGAGAAATTAAATAATATGATGATAAAAATATATTCATAAAATTGAAATTAGAGCATGACTTAGCTTGATTTGTAGCCGAGTTGTTGAGGCGGCGAGTGCTCCTGATATTTCGGGCTTGGGAGCCCCCGAGCACCAGCTTGTCGCCGTGTCCGAGTAGGACATTGCTGAAGAAGTATCGTCCGACTAGTATGCCAAGTATTCAGAACTCGTCCTGGACCGGTGCGTCGAGTCCGAGTAGCCAGCGACGGATGTGTCAAGTACTTGGAGCATGTACTTGAGAACTCGGCTTGGTGCGTCGGCTGCGAGAAACTGAACGGCGGGTACGTCAAGCTCGAGTACTTGCTTACTGGCGGACTGCTTTCCTCCGGCTTAGATGGCTTGATGCATTTGTTGATTTTGCTTGCTTTACAGGGAGAATACGTGCGCACGTGCATGTACGTGCAAGCTTATATTCGTAGTCATCTTGCATGTGGGTACGAGGCCACGTACGTGTCTGCTCCTTCAGTAAAATCACAGCATGTGCACAGTCCCACGTGGATACGGCCGCAGCTTGCAGAGTACTTGTCCGTCTCGTATGTTGAAGATTTTGGTGGAAGTAGACTCCGTATTTATGGCGCTGCCGTCGGGACCGTTTCCGAGTCGTATACACAGCTTCAATCTGCGTGGCTGGAGCTGAGCTGGATGCATGTCGATGGGATTTTTTGCTGGTGTCGATCTGATCTCGACCTCGCGTGAGCACGGCGAGTTGACGACGACGGCCGCCGCAGCTGTTGGTCTTGAGGCGTGAAGTCCTTGCAGGCTGTCGAGTAGCCATCGCCGTTGACGACGAGTCGACGATGTTGTTGATCTTGAAGTTTGACGAGAGCCACAGCAACTTGTCGACGAGTGCCAACGAGTGCCGTGACGAATCTTGATCTCGAGGTTCACTGAGCTCTCGAACGCAAAGCGCCGAGAACTCCTACCTGGCGCACCAGCTGTCGGTGTTTTACGACGTCTCGGGGTGCCCGGGATGGTTATTTATTCAGAGGGGTGTCACCGTACGCAGGAACTCAATGGTAAATGCAGGTAGACAACGATTTATACTGGTTCGGTACGCCGGAAAATCATGGCGCCCTACGTTCAGTCTGGGGTGGATAATATGTTGCGCCCTACGCTTCTAGACCGTGAGGTTTGTTGTGTATGGAGGTGTATGAAGATCTGAAGGTCTCCTAATCTAGTGAGCCCTGCCCTCCTTTATATAGTCCAGGGGGCAGGAGTCCTAGTCGGTTACAAAGTAGAGATTATAGTACGACTATAAACTAGTCCTAGTAGTATTACACGAAAGGAATCCTAATTGGATTAGGTCTCCTTCTCTCTTCTCCATGGGGAACCTCTAGTGTCCCGTATCGACAAGCCGCCGAGCATTTCATGCTTGAGTTTCAGATGTCGTCTGAAGAGAAACCATGAACTGGTCTTGAAATTTTCTAATGGTGTGCGCTTTCTGAAAAGCGCACCCATTGGGTGTAGCCCCTGAGCCTCTGCTTGTTTGGAACAAAGAAGTTGAAGGGTCTTTTTTCTGGAAAATTTTGGAAGGTATGTGTACCCTGCAGCCCCCGAGCCTCTTTCTATTTGGAACAAAGAGTTGGAAGGTCTTGATATTCTAAAAATTCTCCCTTGAGGATGTGTAAACCCGTTGGGTGTAGCTCCCGAGCCTGTTGTCAGGTTCTTTTTTGGTTGTACCGAGTTATTGTATGTGTTGGCCCGCTGATCCGAGTTCTTCGGGTGATGATCCAGGTTGTTTCTATGATTGTCCAAATTCTTTCTGCGATCGTCTCGGTTCTTTCTGCGATCAACTGGGTTCCTTTCTGCAACGAACCGGGTTCTTTTCTGCGATTGCCGTCCGTGTTCTTTCTGAGATCAACCAGATTCTTTCTGAGGTCGTCCAAGTTCTTTCTGAGATCAAACGGATTCTTTCTGAGGTTGTTCAGGTTCTTTCTGCGATCGTCCAGGTTCTTTCTGAGATCATCCGGGTTCTTTCTGAGGTTGTTCAGGTTCTTTCTGCGATCGTCCAGGTTCTTTTTGAGATCAACCGGATTCTTTCTGAGGTCGTCGAAGTTCTTTCTGTGATCGTTCAGGTTCTTTCTTGTCTTGTCGGGCCCTATCAGCTGTCAGTTGGGTTCTTTCTTGGTCATGCCGAGTTGTTCTGGTATGTGACGGCATGCTGATCCGAGTTGGGTACTTGCGAGCTTGAGGCTTCGGGTGGGCAATCTCCTCACCGGAGACCCCGTATCACCCCCACCTTGGAACTCGAAATTACCACAACAAGGGTTGAAGGAAGGGCGGCAGACTGGAACGTGCTTCGTCCGGTGCAGTAGTAGTCGAGTAGGGTAGCTCGTGGAGGCGTGTACATTATCCGGCGGATTATGATTCTAAATTTTGTTCCCTATAAGATAATCTTACAAAGGTATGTAATAATTGATATATTCAAAATATCAAGTCGGGAGCGGATCCTAGCATTGTAATATGCATGTAAAAAAAATTTTACGTCATGCTCTTGTTAGGTCGTGTAAATTTTCCGAGTAGTTAGCGTGTTACGTTTAAGCACCTGAATCCCCGGCGTATGGTTCAGAGGTTTCATTGACGTGACTATACGAGTCTTATGGGGTAGACAAGCTTCACGGATTAAGACGTGTGCTTACTCGAAAAATTTAATAGCCGTTAAGAGAAGACAAAAAATGCATAATAATGATTTTTTTCCCATTGCTAGATCAGTTAATTTTCCGACCAGCAGCCTGTTACGTTTAAACACCTGAATCCCCGGCGTATGGTTTAGAGGTTTCATTGATGTGACCATGTGAGTCTTATGGGGTAAATAAGTTTCACGAATTAAGGCATGCACTGCTCGAGTAAATCGACGACCGTTAAGTTGAAATTAAATAATATGATGATAAAATATATTCATAAAATTGGAATTAGAGGATGACTTAGATTGATTTGTAGCCGAGTTGTTTAGGCGGCGAGTGCTCCTGATATTTCGGGCTTGGGAGCCCCCGAGCACCAGCTTGTCGCCGTGTCCGAGTAGGACGTTGCTGAAGAAGTATCGTCCGTCTAGTATGCCAAGTATTCAGAACTCGTCCTGGACCGGTGCGTCGAGTCCGAGTAGTCAGCGACGGATGTGTCAAGGACTTGGAGCACGTACTTGAGAGCTCGGCTGGTGCGTCGGCTGCGAGAAACTGAACGGCGGGTACGTCAAGCTCGAGTACTTGCTTACTGGCGGACTGCTTTCCTCCGGCTTAGATGGCTTGATGCATTTGTTGATTTTGCTTGCTTTACAGGGAGAATACGTGCGCACGTGCATGTACGTGCAAGCCTATATTCGTAGTCATCTTGCATGTGGGTACGAGGCCACGTACGTGTCTGCTCCTTCAGTAAAATCACAGCATGTGCACAGTCCCACGTGGATACGGCCGCAGCTTGCAGAGTACTTGTCCGTCTCGTATGTTGAAGATTTTGGTGGAAGTAGACTCCGTATTTATGGCGCTGCCGTCGGGACCGTTTCCGAGTCGTATACACAGCTTCAATCTGCGTGGCTGGAGCTGAGCTGGATGCATGTCGATGGGATTGTTTTGCTGGTGTCGATCTGATCTCGACCTCGCGTGAGCACGGCGAGTTGACGACGACGGCCGCCGCAGCTGTTGGTCTTGAGGCGTGAAGTCCTTGCAGGTTGTCGAGTAGCCATCGCCGTTGATGACGAGTCGACGATATTGTTGATCTTGAAGTTTGACGAGAGCCACAACAACTTGTCGACGAGGTCCGAGGAGTGCCGTGAAACTTGATCTCGAGGTCCACCGAGCTCTCGAACGCAAAGCGCCGAGAACCCCTACCTGGCACGCCAGCTGTCGGTGTTTTACGACCGATAGCCCGTCTCGCGGGTGGCCGGGACGGTTATTTGTTTGGAGGGGTGTCGGCGGGTTATTTGTTCGGAGGGGTGTCGGCGTATGCAGGAACTCGATGGTAAACGCAGGTAAACAACGATTTATACTGGTTTGGTACGCCGGAAAATCATGGCACCCTACGTCCAGTCTGGGGTAGATAATATGTTGCGTCCTGCGCTTGTAGACCGTGAGGTCCGTTGTGCATGGAGGTGTATGAAGATCTCAAGGTCTCCCGATCTAGGGAGCCCTGCCCTCCTTTATATATTTCAGGGGGCAGGAGTCCTAGTCGGTTATAAAGTAGGGATCCTAATAGAATTATAAACTAGTCCTAATAGGATTACATGAAAGGAATCCTAATTGGACTAGGTCTCCTTCTCTCTTCTCCGTGGGGAACCTCTACTATCCCGTATCGACAACTTCCTCGCGTAAACTCCTTTAGTCACAAAATAGAAATTCTTCTCCTTCGTTTCCTCCATCTCTTTTCGGGTTCCTCACAAAAGACCTCGCCCCACAAATTTTATTTTCGGATTTGTCCCAAACATATTTCAAACCCCACGTTAAATCGCCCAAATCAAATTCATAAAAGGGGAAATAATATTCCCACTTCTCCACTCCCAAACCAGCCCACCATCTCCCTTCCTGTTCCCCTAAGCCGCCGGCCCATTCTCTCCCTTCCTCCCTCCGGCCCGCATTGCCACTCCCTCTCCTCGCGGCCCAGTAACCGGCCTGCTTGGCCTAATCGGCCGCCGCCGCACCCAAACCCTAGGGGCGAGCTCGCCCAGCCTCTGGGAGCCGCCGCCGCCGCCGCTAGTAAGGCGCGCGCCCCTGCTCCTTGCCCCCATGTCCAGGATGCGCGTCGCGTGTCTCGCCCCCGACACGGACACCAAGGGTGGTCGGGAGCTCCTAGAACCCTAGCCACCCGCCGTATAAAGGCAGCGGCCGCCGCCTCCTGCTCTTCTCCCTCGCGAAGCGCCGCCACCATGCCATCCCCTCGGCCTCGCGCAGCCGCCATGCCCCAGCCGGTCACAGCCACTCTGTGCGCCACCACACCCCACGCCACCGACGTCGAGCTCCACGCCGAGCTCACCTCCACCGTGACATCGTCCCCCGAAGCCGTCTTCACCACGCGAGCCCGCCACACTGCGAGGTCGACCATGCCAGAGCAAAGCCCGACGCGCCTATTTGCGTGCCCCAGCTCTGCCTTTGACATCGACACCGTGTGGTGTTCCTCGTTGAGCAGCCACCGTCGTCATGCCCACGCCACGCCACGACGTCGTCCACCACACCACTGAGCAGCTCCTCCTCACGTTCGGAGCCCTCTCTGCTCGTGCCCGCCCGCGGCCACGACATCGCCGTGCAGTGCCCCTGCCACGACGATGGCCTCGGAGGTGACCCGCCCCCGCCGCGTGGCCTCCGCCTGGCTGAGCCACCTACTCGCCAACGACCGTCGGTGAGCCACCTATGCCAAGCTCTCTCTTTTCTCCTCCTCGCTGGAGTTCTTCTCTGAAATCGGCTTGGCGCCGTGTGCTATCACCGTTGCAGGGGGCCGACCGCCCGACGGAGCCTTGCTCGGGAGCTGGACGTTGACGCCACCTTACCGGTGCCCTTCATCACTGCCGGTGTGCTATCCAGCCGTGCCGTCATCTGAGCACGGCCTTCATGCCACTGTGATTCATCCTCGCAGGGATTTGGACACGCCCTGGCACCTCCCGGCTGCTTGCCGCCTTGACCGGCCAGCCCCGGCCTGCCCACAGCTGGCTTTGGCCAGCTGTAGATCGTGCCCGGCCCGCCTCCAGCCAGCTGCAGCCCCAATCGGCCAGCCGTGGCCAGCCAACAGCAGGCCACGGCCAGCTGCAGCCGGCCTGCAGTAGGCCACAACCGGCCAAGGGTTGCCACAGTAGGCCATCAGCTACCCACAGTTGGCCGAGGGGAGCTGGAATGTGCTGCAGTAGCCTCGCTGCCTCCCTCGCTCCAAGGTTGAACCTTTGAACCTAGTCGACGCCATTACCGACGTCGGCAAGCTCCGTTTTATTTCCCTGTTCATACACTTGTTATCAACCTTGTTCATACTTGTCATTTTGCGTATATACATGATCCATCTTGTTCATGCTTTCTCATTATCTATCTTTATGCCTGCCTGTGCCGCACATCGAGCTAGTCTATCTCTCTTTGTGTGTTGCTATGGATATGTGCTACTCCGTTTAGAGGTCGTTGGCGTCATCTATCGTGTGCTTGTTTTGTTGCCTGTCTGTGGACCGTGCCTTCGAGCCGGTCGAGGGATCGTACCTTATTCGCACGTTCGGTCGTGGGTTCATCCCGTCGTGGCCGTAACACCGAACGTAACTCGTCCCTCGGGTTTTAGTTGACTTCTTCATCTTTGATCGCTAGCCTCTGTCCACATCCCTAGGATAGGTTACCGTGAGCTCAATGTCGTCTTTGACGCGGGTCTTATCCGCACATTTCGAGCCCTCGGTAGCCTAGTCTTGTGGGATACGTATCGGGGATAACAGTCGTTGAACGACGTAAGCCGACTCGTGTGGGTTTAGCTCATGGCCGTGGGATCCCTCGCTATGACCATCGGGCAATGCCCCTCTTTCTCGCTTGCTTCTTATCCTATCCTTCTCATATGCCTGCACCACCTAGACCATAGCGTTTCATCAGATCTAGCGGTGACAACCGCATCGCTACGAGCCAACGGAATAGCCTTGTGTCGTTTAGCGACATGGTTGTGGAGCCCTATGAGTTGGTTGTTGATCGCGGAGCCCTGTCTCTTCCTCCCAACGTTCGTCTTTCCATGGCGTGTTGGTTGAAAGAGTGCAGATCCTTTTCTCTCGTCTTGCTCTTTTACTCGATCCTCGTCGATCCAGCGAGACATGGATTGAGTCCCTCGCTCTTTTGGTGTTTATGGCTCTCTTGATTCTACTCCTTTGATTCTCGTCATTCTATGGTGAGTGGATCAAAGGAAGGTAAATCCCTCTCCCCTCTCTTTTGCTTCTTCGTGCTCGAGCCTTGTATGCTTGTACCTATTGTAGACCATAGCATCCTTAGGGTCCTTGCGGTGACAACCGCACTGCGAAGACCTCGAGGTATGCTCTAGTGCATTTAGTGCACCTAGGTCGAGGTACCCTACTAGTCACCGACCACTTGCGTCTTAGTGGGTCATGTTGACACTTGTTATCGTCTAAATTTTATTATCAATTATCCCTGCATTAAACATGAATATCCAGTAGAATAGGGTTATTACTAATAATTTCCACAAGTTTTGGTGAATTGTATATTTTTCAGAGATTATTCCAGAAAAGCATAAAAGAGGGATTAAAGTGCATAAAAGAGACGAAACTTGACCGCGAAGGAAACATCATCACGAGGACCCTGGAAGAGTGTAGAAGGCACCCGAAGCAACCGGAGACCTGCACCTGACAAGGTGGGGCCGGACGGCCCCAAGGGGGGCCGAGCGGCGCCCCCTAGGGTTTCCACCCACCGCCTTCGGGAG
This sequence comes from Eremochloa ophiuroides, assembly GCA_038502445.1. Classification (NCBI taxonomy): domain Eukaryota; kingdom Viridiplantae; phylum Streptophyta; class Magnoliopsida; order Poales; family Poaceae; genus Eremochloa; species Eremochloa ophiuroides. The sequence goes on from JAHLJS010000003.1 coordinate 97,687,311, forward strand.
TCTTCTACCACCGCCTTTCAGGAGTCATCTGGGCCCTTGGTTAAGTCGATTTGATCTAATGGCACATGTTCATCCCACTGGGCTATAAATAGAGGGCCAAACCCTCCCTGGAGGAGAGCCAGATCAAGAGATGAAAACCCTGAAGCATTAGATAGATATCCACTAGATCTAGGCTAGCAATCAAGAGAGAGATTGGAGAGATAGAGTAGATGAGTAGAGATTCGGAGGAGTCCCGGCCTGTCGGAGCTTCTTCGTAGCTGTATTCGTCTGGATTCAGCTCCCTCGCCCGGAGTTGTGTTCTGAGGCACTTTTGTATTCAACATCCTGATTCAAGTAAGCATTTGTTCTTATTTGTTCTTAAGTTTACAACTCTATTTGAGTGCTTTGATCTTGGTAGCTCCTTGGTTGAAGTAGTAGTTTATAGTGTAGACGTGGTGTCTGGGCTATAATTACTTGTGAATGTCCCCTGATTGGCCGGATAGTGGTAGTTCGCGTAGGTGACAGCTGCGTTGATTCCTCTGTAGTCCACTTCCCGTTGATAGGATCGATAGGTGTATAAGTGTTTGGTAGGAGGAAACTCTGATTTCCGCTCTTATTCATTTCACTACCCGATTAGAACAATATTATTCAAAGTTTACCGGTTGTCGAATCTAGATAATCATTAGTTATCTCCTTATTCTTGATATTCTCTGGATTGATTGTGTTATCGGGTTAAGAATCAATAGACTTAGGCAGTGTCACCTGCTATTCCTTTGGGTTCTATATTAAAACCGAGATTATCTAGTGAAGTGCTATATCGGTGTTTTATCTATAAGCTTGCGGATACTTTGATAATAATAATATTTAATAGAGTGCAGTTAATTTATACCAACAGGTCGCTCTTCTGATACCCCGTCCTGACCATGGCGTGGGAGTTGGAAGAAGTGAACGGCTACCTGCACTTCTGTCTCCTCCCTGTTTCATCCTCTCTTGTTTCTCGTCAACTACAATGGCGTACGGATCAAGAGAGATCAGGACTGCTTTAGCCGCTTCTTTCGATTCCCTTCAATTCAAATGACGTTCGGGTCGGAAGATCGTGAGCTGTGGTGTTCGCATAGGATGAGCTAGGGTCTAAGCCATTTTACTTAAAGCCGTACAGGTCGACCCGCTCGACCCCGGAAGTACCGGCTAGGCTATGACATTAACTCGTCCTTAGCGAATAACCACTTCTGCTTCTTGGCCCAGCGAACGGACATCCGCTGAGAGGGCCGTGTTGTCTTCCTTTTGTGTCCTTTGTTGTCATTGTTCCTTCTGAGTCTTGCCGTCTTTTTCGGTGCATTGAGTGCTCTCTTGTTTGCGCTCCGCTCTCGTGAGGTTATTGCGTCGAGGATAGCGATGATTGGATCAGGACCCATTGGAAGAGGAGAATGTGAATGACCCCAGGACCCAGAGGATGACAACACCAAGTGCACTGAGGATACCGGAACCGACTACAGAATAGGTGTCATGGCAGCACCATTCTCTTAGAAACCTATTAAGGCATTACAATAATGTAGATTGCTAGCGCTTTACTTTTATGCAATTGAACTGTGATAAGATGCATTAGAAATGCTTGAAAGCCACTACCTTGTAGCAACCCTTCCCCTGCACACCCGCAGATAGGCTAGACACGCTCGCCTATTGCTTACTGCTTATTTACTGCTATCGCTATGACATACTTAAAACTGAATTGTTTGGATAACTGGAATGGAATATGGCTAAGGCACTGGGTGCCGATAATATGATAACTACTCGAGGAGATCTTGGCGTGAGTTTTGGGTATGTGGTGAGGGTCGAGTCGACTAGACAGGATTTACAACGAGCCTTGGGGGCGAGTCATGCCAGGGGAGTGTGACCTGGGCATTCCTTATGTGAGGTACCTGTGGCGGGTGCATGAGGCCCTTGGTGGGTTCTGAGAATAGATCCCGGAGAGGAGACTCTCTGTGGGACGAGTCTCCGGGATTGAGGTTTCACCGGGGTAAGCTACGGTTTGACCCTAGAGAGGAGATATCCTGTTCGGTCCCCCTAGGATCTAATATGTCGAGAGAACTGGGTTGTAGGACCCTTCGTGCACAACACTCATTCCTGAATGGGCGGGATCTGGGAGGTCAACCTCCCCGGAGCAATGTCACTACTGCTAGGTTGATAGGTGATAGTGTAGGGAGGTACGGGCTGCGGTCCACACCCTCCCGAGACAACGTCGTAACCTTGGAGGCCCGGTACTTCGTCTGACAATCTTAGCGTGCCGGAATTCTCCGGGGTGACCCAAGGCTGAGTGGTAGAGTGGCATTGGCCCGGATGGGCGGCGGCCCAGTATCAGCCTAGGTGTTGTACAGCGTTGATGATGGCGATCTTGTGGTTCCAGGTGTACAAGCTCTGCAGAGTTATTGATCTATATGTAGAGCCATGTCCTCGGTCACGGACATTCCTATGATCTACGCTTCCCTTAATTAGTGAGAGGTGTCCTTCTCTTCTCCCCCTGGGTTTTGACAGGTTTCCAGCATTGGCCGCTGAGGCAAGTGACGAGCGGGAGTCATCCTTACCGCCTAGAGAGTGAGAGTGTGGTGAGATGTGTTGGGATGGGAGAAGAACATGTGGATGAGACGGGTTAAAATTTGGTGAACTGTGATTAAAACTTGATTACTACTAGTATTATATATTGCATGCTAGGATGCAACCCACAGCCTAATATAATAGGATCGCCAGATCCCTTAAAAGTAGGCCACTTAAAGCTCATAGGTGCTGACCATGGCCTGCACGTATCTGGTGGCGTGCAGAATGGACCTGCAGGATCTTTGGGAATGGCATAAGGTCATGACCGCGCCTAAGGATGGCGACAATGGAGAACCGAGGGATTAGGTGGTCTCGTGCCGCGCTCAAGTTTGGTTGAGATGATCAAGTCCACGTCCGTAGATGTTCTACACCGACTCTGATGGTTGCCCATGAAGGAGAAGCCTTCACCGGATGACGCGTTGCGCTGACTCAGCAGCTGTTAGGTGTGCGTATGCATTAGTATACATGTATAGGTGTGATTAACTAGTGTTGTAATGTATTGTAAATGCGTACTTCCGCGTTGTATGACTGTGATATCAACTGTATAATGATAATGTGATGGTTGAGAATTCCCTGAACTTTCACATTATGATGTATCCTGCAAATTTCCCTTCGAGGAAAAAAATCGGGATCGTTACACAGAGTGACCGCCGAGGAGCATGAGGATCTTGGAGGCCGGGAGGAGTTTGGAGGACAGTACCGCGAGTTCGACCCCAGGGACCCGAATTACAAGCAGGAGTTTGCCGAGGACGGCGACGAAGGCAAGTCCAATGTAATCCCCTTTGATGCATATTGATCCTATTTCTAAATAGGACGCGTAGAAACCGATTTAAATATTGCATGTATGATTATACATACGAATTATTTTTGCTGCTTAGTTAAATCCATGAGTTAAATACACTGGCGGCCCTTGAACTTGTGCTGCTGTGCCACTTAGGTCCACAAACTTGCAAAATCAAAATCTGGACATTTAAACTTGTTAAGTTGTGTCAATTAGGTCCATAAGCCCTGGGAGCCGCTTTCTGTCTGACGTGGTAGCGCCAACGTGGAGGCTGGGTGCATGTGATACGCACATGAGGACCCATCACCCTTGTGAAATATGCAGCAAACCCTCTAGCTTATCCCAGCACCGATTGTATTTCTCGTCCTTCTCTTCGAGTTCCTCGTCTGCGAGACGAAGAGGCCGGCGACAGTGGAGCGGCTACTGTAGGGGCGAATCGGCTGCAAGTTTGGAGGATCTCGCGTAGGAGAAGCGACCAAAGCTGCCTGGTGAGCACGGATTCCTGCGTTGGCGGCGGTGAATCTGCGTGATGGCACCAACGCTGCGTGGAGATGGAGAACCGCCACCCGATTACGGTATGTCAATCGAAGCTCGAAATCGTGTTATTCGTGGTTGCAGGTTGTAGTGTAGGTTATGTGCTTGGCTTTGGGTGTCAAAATTTGTCGTCTTTATTTGGTAGGGTTTAGGGTTTGGTTGATTTCAGTTCAGGCAAGTTGATTTTGTTGAAAATTAGTTAGTTATGGGCTCGAATTTGTAAATGTAGGTCCCAGTGATGAAAAGTTTACGGTTGAGGTGCACCACTGTGGTTTCTTTGTTGGTCAGGGTTCAAATAGGGCCTATGTTGATGAGAAAGTGAACTATTTTGATTGCTGTGAGGTAGATAGTTAGTCTGCTCTATGGTTTGAGGACTTTGTTGAGCAACTGCATTGCGCCAAGACAAAGGCTCTGAAGGTATACTGGTTGTTGCCTGAGAAAGATCTGTCCGATGGTCTTAGAATTATTCAATCAGATTCTGACACACTTATAATGTCTTCAGTGGTTAACAAGTTCAAGAATTTTGTTCTTTACTTTGATCATGATGACAACATAGCTGGCATAGATTCGGAGGACATTGTGGAAAATCTAATTTCTTCACTGCCTAGAGTTCTCAGTCCCTCCAAGGCTGTCTACATGGAGAACGATACAGTTGAACACTTGCCTAAATTTTATCAGAACTTGAAGCCAATTTCTGAAGTTGTGGACGGTGAAAGAGACAGTGAAGACAGTGATAATGACTCAGATTTTCATGACAGTGACTATGATCTTGCAGAAGATGATGATGATGTTTGGATTGACAATGTTGATGAAGATGAGGGAATTGAGTCAGGTGCCAAAGCAAAGAAGGCTGCTGGTAGCAAATTGAAGGGAAAAAGAATACAAAATTTGGATCTTTATGGGGATGACTAACTGATGACTCTAAAATAGAGTTGCCTGACTCTGATGGAGAAAACTAGGTAAGATTAAAGTTCAAGAGATTTAGACCTGAAGACATGGAGAATCCAACTTTTAAAGTAGGCATGGTTTTTGAGTCAGCTGAGCTTCTCAGGAAAGCTATCACAGAATACAGGATCAAGCATAGGGTAGAGATAAAGATGCCTAGGAATGAAAAGAAAAGGATCAGGGCTCACTGTGAAGATGGATGCCCTTGGAATCTGTATGCTTCAACTGATAAGAGGACTGAAGGGTTGATGGTGAAGACTTATTTTGGACAGCATAATTGCCAAAGGAAGTGGAAGTTGCAAAGATGTACTTCAAAGTGGCTGGCTGAGAAGTATGTGGACTCCTTTAGAGCTGACCAGAAGATGACACTTTCCAACTTTGCATGAACAGTGCAGAAAGAATGGAATCTGACACCTCCTAGAACAAAGCTTGCTAGGGCTTGGAGGCTTGCAATGAAGGTAATTCTTGGTGATGAAGATGAGCAGTACAATGGGTTGTGGGACTATGGAGCTGAATTGAGAAGGAGTAATCCAGGCAGCTATTTCTTTCTCAATCTTATTGGTAGCAGATTTTCATCAGTGTATGTGTCTTTGGATGCCTGCAAAAGGGGTTTCTTAGCTGGGTGCAGACCTGTAATTTGTTTAGATGGTTATCATTTGAAGACAAAATATGGGGGATAATGCTGACTGCAATTGGCATTGATCCAAATGACTGCATATATTCAATTTCATTTGCAGTTGTTGAAATTGAGTCTTTGGCCACTTGGAAGTGGTTTCTGCAAACCCTAAAGGAAGATCTTGGGATTGAAAACACATATCCATGGACTATCATGACAGACAAGTAGAAGACATAGTCTTTCTCAGGGTTTATGTAGACTCATAGTTGTGGCTCATTTCTTTGTTTATTCTGAATTTTTTCTTGGCTCTGTAGGGATTGATACCAGCTATTGCACATGTCTTTCCAGAATCTGAGCACAGATTTTGTGAGGCATTTGTATTCCAATTTCCAAATGCACTTCAAAGGAGAGAATTTGAAGAACCAACTTTGGATGTGTGCTAGGTCAACCACAGAACTTAGATGGAATGAGAACAAGGAAAAATGAAGCTACTCAATCAGAAAGCATATGAATGGCTTGAAAAGATGAAACCAAATACTTGGGTAAGAGCTTTCTTTAGTACTTACTCAAAGTGTGACATTCTCTTAAACAATAGCTGCGAGGTGTTCAACAAATACATACTAAATGCTAGGGAAATGCCAATATTAAGTATGGTAGAGCAAGTGAAATCACAGTTGATGACTAGGCATTACTCAAAGGAGAAAGAGGTAGGTGAAATGTGGCAGGGCCCTATCTGCCTAAAAATTAGGAAGAATGTTCATAAGATCTCAGAATGGGCAAACACTTGTTATGCACAACCTGCTGGAAGTGGTATTTTTCAGGTTAATGTGATGGATAGGCAGTACATAGTGGACATATCTCTTGGGCAATGTGATTGCAGGAACTGGGACCTAACTGGTGTACCCAGTTCTCATGCCATATCTTGTTTATGGCCTACCAATGACAAAACTATGTGGATGAAGGTTCAGAGCCCTCAAGTTCTACCTCCACTATATGAGAAGAAAGTTGGCAGACCTCCCAAGAACAGAAGGAAGCAACCACATGAGATTGAAGGCAAGTATGGTCCCAAGATGTCTAAGCATGGTACAATCATCAGTTGCTCTTACTGTGGAAAGGAAGGTCACAACAGGGGTGGCTGTGAGATGAGGAAGGCTGGGATTAGGCCGAAGTTGCAAACTGTTAGGTATCCAACTGGGCCACTTCATAGTGAAGAAGAACCAACCTAGGTTCCAGATGAAAGTTAGGTACCACCACCTATCCCAACTACATGCATGGTGTTATATTTGACACAAACCGATTTGTAGGTGTCAATGCAATATGGACATGGGAGCCAGCCAGTACTGTCACAAATGACAGAGACCATGTTGTCTCAACTAGATGCAGAGGTATCTATCTTTCTTGCGTATTTCTTTTTCTTTCTGCATGATACAGTTGTTGAGTGCATTTTCTTGCTGTAGTCCTCACAACACAGCACAAGAAGGCTACAGAAGCAGCCATTGGCAGATTCAAGCTTCATCGAGACCAACTTGCCAACAACACGACCTGTGCCCACTACCACTGCATCGAAGGAAGGAAAAGGAAGGAACAAGCGCAAGGCAACATCTGGACAAGCTCAGCCACAAGGAAAGTCCAAGAGGGTTGTAGGGGCAAAGAAAAAGCTTTGATCATCTGTGCTTTGTGTCTGTTCTGATTTTGTACAACAGCAAAATCATTTTGCAATGCTCTATGATGTTTGTAAAGCAGCTTAGTCTGACTGCTTAGGTTCTTTTGGTTCTTCTAGAAACATAGGGAAGATAGTAGCACCACAAAATCTTTTGGTTTCCCAAAGACACAGGGTAGTCTGGTAGTGCAAGATTGTATATCTGCAACACTACATCTTTTGGTATCAAAAGATTAATGATTGATGATCAATGATTGATCACTACTAATGATTGCATTACTCTGAATACTTTGAACTGAATCCATTACACATGATATCACTGCTCAATACATCATCTAGGACTACTGTTTACAAAATCATGATGGTTTGAGCATAGTGATTAGAGCACTAATTACAACAGTAGAAGCAACTACTTAACTAGTAGCATGAATAAAACAAGAATCATCACAAACAATAAACCAACACAGGCCACGAATATTGCCTTCAGCAAAGTGACTACTTCCTTCATCGGTTCTTCTACAGGCTGTGACAAACCCAAAATTCAAACACCAAAAATACCAACCAATTAAAATTTTTCTTTTCTTGTCCCAACACCATTTCAAATTTTGTGTATGCATGCATATAGCTAAGTGATGAATTATAAACCCTTCTATGCAAGAGTATGGATAAAACCTTTACTAAAATTTCCCATGTGCATATTTCAATTCTTATTTGATTCATGCTTGAACTATGAACACATAATGTGTAATATCTATACAACCATATGTATGGAAATAGAGAAAAGGAGAAGAAACCAGCCAGCCAGCTGGCCTGCTGAATCCTTTTCGACCCAACCAGCCGCCCCACTCTCTCCCCACTCTCACTCGCACGTTGTGCATCGAACTGGGCCGGCCCGTTATCGGAGAACACCACGGCCGTCTCCACACGCGCGCCCCGCGCCTCTGCTCGCAGTCGCTGCCAGCCCGGCCCTGCTCGACAGCCCCCACCACTGTTCTTCTTCCTTGTGGGAAGTTCACGCAAATCACGTGACCGACAAGCCCACACCGGAGCATGAACTTGGCCCCACGCTGTCCCCCGCCGGTTCCCTGCCAACTCCAAGCCTTGGACACCAAGAAGCCCTCGTGAGCACTCGAGAACCCTAGCCACGGCACACCGATGGCTTCCACGTACCCCCACCACTGCCCATCACCGTCCGCCACTCGCCATGACCCGACCGTCTATAAAAGGAGGCTCGCCACGAACCCTAGAGCCATTCCACACCCCGCCGCCGCGCTGCGGCCTAACCACGCCACTACAACCGAACCAGAGGGACAAGGGAGAAGAAGTAAGGAGAGAGACCGCCGGAGTGCTACCGCCGCGGACCACGCCAGAGCTAGAGACGGAGCCAGTGCCACCGTCGCAGATCGGCACGGCACTGCGAATCTTCTGCATGGCATCACCTCATCACAGCGTCTCTAGCCTATCTACTTCGATACCATGGTGAGCACATCCTCCGTTCCCAACTCCGACCAACCGTGGCCATGGTGCTTGGCACCTCGAGCGCGTAGGCCAAGGGTCGTTACTGACCCCGGAACATGTCGCACACACTCACACGGGACCTAGCTCAGCCAAACAGACGAATCGAGCCAGAACGGAGCGACGGGCAACGCCACCGTGAACCAAGCTCATGGAGCGCCGCCGTCTCGACGGCTTTCCTACACACGAAAGCAGTTAGCCATCGTACCAATGGACCTGGCAGCCCCGCCACACCGCCCTGCTGCTAGACCAAACCGCAAAACCGACCTAAGGGGACCCGAGCGCCAATAGCCTCGCCAATGCTGAGCACTTCGGAGCGCCGTCACGCCGTGCACGTTCCGGACGCGTCCAGCCATTATAAGTCGAATAGATCCACTGTGGAGCAACGCCACGACCGCCTCAACCCGTACGCGTAGTAGGTAGAATCCAGGACCACACCAATCGCCCCGACTGCGTGCGCCGCGACCTCACCGGAGTTCCGCGGCAAGACCTTGCCGAAAAGGACCTTTGCAACGACTCTAGGTCGCCGCCATCGGGTCGAAGCCCCTCTGACTACGTCAATTGAAGGTAGCCACGCCTAATTGCGCCGTTTTGCGACTGCCACCACCTCGCCGATGTCCGTCGCCGCAAACGGTGGCCGCCACCGTGCGAGCCACATGGACCGCCTCCACTGGAACACTGCCGGTCAAATTGGGCCCCAATCCACCATTATTTGAGCTCGGAGGTATGAATCCGTCCCTCCGTGGACCTCATCGCACCCTACCGGAGCTTAGGCTCTGCAGCGGCTCGCCACTGACCGCTGTGGCACGCTAATCGATCGGCCAAGGACACAAATCGGACCTTTTTAGCCTTAGACCATTCCGCAAAGCCTCTGGCGAGCTATAGAAGTCTTGTCCGATCACCACGAGGGACCATGCGCCACCGCCGTGTTCTACCGCCGCCGGCGAGCCACCGTGAACCCGCGTCGAACAGCTGGCGGTTACTGACGTAAGCCCGGGCATCAGCTCGGGTGCACGTCCTCCCACGGCCGCACATCCGCAAACCCAGTCCACCATAGACCGCAGAGAAGAGGGGAGTGGTGCACCCGGTTCACCATGAGACAAGTGTGCGGTCTATAGACCAGCACACACGCAGTTCACCGTGCACCGACCTCCCGTGGACCGAGGCCGAAGCGCTCCAGTACTGCCACGTGGCGTGCCCTGACGCCGACACGTGTCGTCGTAGTGACATCATGTTGACGTCATCCGACCCCACCGATCAGTACACCGTTGACTCGGTCAACGCTGATGTCAGCAATGATGTCATGCTGACGTCTGCAGGCCCACTGTCAGCCGAACCATTGACTTGGTCAACGTAAACGTTAACCGACCAATCACAAACTGCCATGTGTCACACCCAGAATTCTTAGCCCTTTTCTTTTCCAGAAAATAGATCAAACTTCGAAAATTCATAACTAATTCATACTGAGTCCAAAAATTGCGCACCATATATCAAAATTCCCAAAAAACTGAGCTCTACAACCTGAGCCCATGTTTGAGTGCATTTACATCTTCTATTTTTGCTAGATTTTTCTGAATGATCTATAGGAGTCGCTAACGCGACCATTTCGGTTTCGTTTTCAGAGCCGGAGGAGGACCAGCCTGAAGAGGGAGACCATGAGTATCTCAAGGAACTCGGAGATGACTGTGAAGGTGCCATGTCCCACCACTTCCTGTAGCTCCTATTACGCAATGCAAATATCGTATCTGCTACTTGCTTTATGATTACATGCTGTTGCTGCCAAGGATGCATGATAGAATTATTGTTACCTCTACCTTGTTGAAACTCTCACCCTGCTACCTGCTGTTAGTTTAGATGCTCGCTGTTATATTTGCTCCTTCACTACTTGCTTTTATTATGATATGCTATGTGGTGGAAATTGGGAATAGTTTACTTGAACATGGAATTAATAACTGGACTTGACCACTGGGAGAGTGTGCTGCGTGCATCTTGGGTGCGTGGTGAGGGTCGAGTAGACCAAGTGGGCTATACACGACGAGCTGAGAAAGCAAGTCTTGCTGGGGTGCAACCTGGGCATTCCCATAAGTGATACCTGTGGCGGGTAATGTTGTATAAGGCGATTCCGGGATGGATGGCCTCTGTGGTTTGAAACCCCGTGAATGGAGATGCTGTGATGGCACAGGGAGAGTATCCCCTATGATGGAGAAATGCCCGCTTGATCAAGTCTAGAACACTTACTAGTACTCAGAATCACGGGAATCCCTTGCTACTCACTCGCTCTTGAATGGGAGGGAGACGGCTGGACTACTTGGTAGGGTGATGCCACTACTGCTAGGTTGTAAGGTGATAAGGGTGGGCGACGGCGGATGCCTGAAGTTCCCATGCCGTTCTAGTCCGACAGTACCACTGATGGGCCCGGTACTGTCTCTCCCAGTCTCAGCGTGACGGTGTAGGATCCAGAATGTCCCAGGGCTGAGTGGTAGGGTGGCATCGACCTAGCCAAGCAAGCACCCAGAATTCTGCCTAGATGCGTGCGCGACATCGATGATGGCTAATCTTGTGAGTAGTAAAACCTCTGCAGAGTGTATGGTTGATCGATCTGTACATATGCCGACTCGTCAGCTATGGACCTTTCCTGTGACCTGCTTCACTAGATAGGGAGTGGTATATTCTTTTCTCCCCCTGGACGATGCTTTTCCGACAGTGTGCCCGATGAGGCAGTATGCCACTGAGACTGGCCCGGGAGGGAGTTGGGGTTGCCGAATGAGTGTGAGCTGTGTGTATGTGAGATGTGGTGTATGGGATAGGAATGAAATGGATTGAGATGGACTAGAAAGATGGTTGGTGATGAAATGAGTTAAAACTGGACTACTATAAAACGACAACACTTGCATAGGAAAACCTAGCCTTTAGTTCTACTTGAACAAGCCTTGCATCCATTTTCCACAAAGCAAATGTAATCATAGGTGGGCTCCGTAGCCAGTACAAATCATACTGATAAATTTGCTGTCAGGTGATGAGCAAGAATACGACTTCGATGGAGACGATTGGGAGGAGTAGGGTCGCGTGTGTTGGTATTTTTAACATCACTTCATGTTAAGTTGTCATCCCTAACATGATGCCAAAAACCAAAGATAAAATAATTTTCACTTGCCTCCTAAAAATAATACTATAGAATATATCCGCAAGCGCACAGATAATTCTCCCATTATAGCACTTCACCCAGTAAGTATTCCGAGTATCGTTGATTTATTTTATGCCAAAAGGATAAAGTGGCATTCTACTCATTAGGATAATTTACGATAATGATTGGAAAGATAAATGTGCAGACCTATGATAACCCATAACTCTAGTGCTTTAGCGATAAATAAGTCAATGATAAATGGTAAATGATAACTAAGTAAATGAGGTAAATAGTATTCCAGAGATGAATATAGAGACTCACTAATGTAGTATGATAATCTCGAGATTCGGCTAAAGTAAAGGAAACCTATGTAATTACTAAATACAAAGTCTACAGCCTACGCCACATTACATATTTTCATCTATAGCATAATCAACTCAGAAAACATTATAAGGAGCATCATCTAATGAGGATATTAAGACACAAGGGTCACCTCCTTCGCGACCGCGCTCTGCTCGTCCTACGTACGGGGGATAGACTACAGAGGAACCAACGCAGCTATCACCTACGCGGACTACCACACGACCCGGCACGTCAGGGTGCCTTCATAGGTACATAATATATCTAGACACCACGTCTACATAATGTATACCACCTAACTCACTCGAGTACGGAATTAGGCGCTTTACGATCAAATGACAATAATCATCACCAATCACAACTATATTGAATATGCAATTAGAATAAACTAAGAACTGAATAAGTAGCAATATATTAAAATAAAGCAAAGTCATAATGAGATATAAGATAAGATTACCGATCTCCAAACGAACGGATCTGGAATCCCGAGCGTAGCGTCTAACTCTACTTGAACCTTGTTAGACGTCTAAACTATGAACTTGAAGAACTAGAGCTCTATTTCTAATCTCTGGAAACCCTAACTTCTGTCTACTCTTGATGAATGAAGCAGGAGGAATGAATTGGTGCTCTGGGAGGGGGTCTGCCCCTCTATTTATAGCCCGGTGGGATGAACGTGCGCTGTGGGATCAAACCGACTTGAACAAAGGGCCCAGATGACTCCAGAGAGACGGTGGAAGAAGACTCCAGAAGGTGGGCCGAAACCCTAAGGGGGGCGCTGGCCGGCCCCACCCTGCCGTCGACCGGCCCCACCCTGATGGGGTTCGGGCCCCGGTCGCTTCGGGTGTGTTCTGGACTCTTCCAGAATCTTCGTGATGATGTTTCCTTGGCGGTTAAGTTTCGTGGTAATTAAGCACTTTAATCCTTCTTTTAAGTCTTTCTGGAATAATCCCTGGAAAATACACAATTCACCAAAATTCATGGAATTTGTCAGTAATAACCCCTATGCTTCTATTATTGCTCTTCTCTAGTCATTAGTTGACGGTATAAAATTGGTACTTAACGACCGTCGACAGCGTGCTACACTCAAGTTGGCAGAGATGAACGAATCGCTTCCGCATCTTCAAGCTTCTCTGAATGAACTATTCCGCCAGTGTGGCAATGAAATAATTATGTAAAACTCTGATATGTAATCGTTGTATGGATCCTGGTATCAACTGAGATTTGGGTAATTTTATGGATTGATCAACGCAATCTATTTAATTACAATACACGCCTGTGGATTTCCCTTCGAGGAAATCGAGGTCGTTTCATAGGTAACACTTGCTTCTTCCCTACGCCCATGCTACCAAGTCCACAATTAGCTGCTTCCATCATTGTTGCAGCAGCATTTCTTCCAACAGTTTGCACCAGTGCTGCAGGAGCATTGCTCCCACCAGCTTGCACCATTGCTGTAGGACTGCTGCTTCCACCTCCGTGCACAAGTGCTGCAGTCCCAACAAAACTCTGCAGGAAGCCTTTCCTTTGTAGCAAGGCAACGTAGTCTGCTTCCCAGTACCAGCAGGAACAACCAGATCCATCATGCTAGAAGAAGCAACCGAAATCAGCATACAAACTGTTTTCTCCACAAGCAAATTGCTTGGAATTGAATCACTCACCTTGTAGAATGGGCAGCAGTAGAACACATCACCTAGGCTCCATTGTTTCTTCGAAACTAGCCGCAACACCGCCGCCCGGTGGCACACTGTGCACTAAATCAGTGGGAGATCCGCTGCACCTCGCGAATCCAAGGCCGACGCAATGCATTCGCCGGCCGTGGCATCCACTTGATGTCGGAAGGCGGCAGCGGTGGCGGCAAGAAGTGGCGTCTGGGTGGGGATCGATTTTGAAGAGAGAGAAACAGCTTGGGAAAATGACCTCTTCTCATTCTAAGTCCAGCCAGGGTGCTATTTGTTAAATTCTCAAAGCCAAAGATCCACGTTGGCGCTGCCACGTCGGACAAAAACCGGCTCCCAGGGGTTATGGACCTAATTGACACAACTTAACAAGTTTATATGTCCACATTTCGATTTTGCAAGTTTGTGGACCTAAGTGGCACAGCAGCACAAGTTCAAGGGCCGCCAGTGTATTTAACTCTAAATCCATTTAAATGGCAACTCTTGAATTGTTCGATTTTTCACCTTGCTCAAACTTAGGAATAAATGTTACGATATGACAAAATATCCTTATTTAGTATGCTTAGGACTTTGTTACTGAAAGCCCATGTTTGGTTTTGATAATTGATGAAATCTAGTTTGCTAATATTTGCTCTAAGTGTTTCATGAGAATAATTAGCAAACAACAAGATGGAGCAAAGGACCGGGTCGGTGGAGGCCACAAGTGTAGGGCATTGACGGCGTCCATATAAATGGTGTAAGTCCATCAACAAAAGGAGAAAGCCCTAACGACAGCATCCATGCAAATGGTGTAAGTCCATCATCAAAGGTGTCAACAAGCTTTATCAAGAGAAGAAAAGAAAGATGGAGAAAATTTAGGAGCTCAAGGCAAAGGTATAACCAATAGGAGTTCTTTTGTTTTTGGTGATCAAAGACTCTATAGAGAGAGTGAACATATTTAGGATAGACAGTCGTACTATTAAGAGGGAAGAAATCGTTCTTGAAATACGGTTGTCAAAGTGCCACTAGATGCTCATACTTGTTGCATATGCATGTAGATGCTAGTGACACTAACAAAACCCGTGAAAAATACTTTGAAAAATGCTAACACACGTGCACTAAAGTGAGAGACACTTTGTGGTGTTGGCACCTTTGGAAACGGGGTGAAGTTTGAGGGTTAGAGTCGGCAGGATTCAGCGCTTTTCGATGTTGTGTCAATGAAGAAAAGTGCAACGAACGCTTGCCGAAATGTCTGGTGGCTAACACTAGTTGGAAAGTGCTAAAACGTGTGCACCGAACGCGTCCGGTGGGGTCAGGTCGGTTCGGTGAAGTTTTCCACCGGACATGGAAATTTTATCACCGGACGCGCGGTGAACAATGTTCACGCGTCCGGTGCTACTGACTGAGCGAGCAGTAGGTAGCCGTTGGAGCGGCGGACGCTGAGGAGCGTCCGGTGAGCAAATGTGCTCTTTGGAACCTCTCTGGAACCGCACCGGACACTGGCGTCCGAGCGTCCGGTGTGACGGCGGACGTGTCCGGTGTGAGCGCGCGCAACGGGCGAATTCAAATGGCTAGTACACATGTCACTGGGCGATACACCGGACGCTGCATCGGACGCGTCCGGTGTGAACTAACTGCGCGTCCGGTGCCCCCGAAAACTGTGAGTAACGTTTGGATTTTGAGTTGGGAGCTATAAAAGGTGGAGTGGCCGGCTTGTGAGACCCCTCTTGCATATTTTCATTGACTCCACAAGCTAGTGAGCATCTCCACTCATCTCTCACTCATCCCACTTGATTGAGATCAATCTTTGGTGAGATTGGATAGCATCAAGTGCATTGCATGAGTGTGTTCATCTAGAGGCACTTGGTGATTGGATTTCGCAGTGAATTCTCTTATTACTCTTGGAGTTTGCTGACTCCTAGACGGCTTAGAGCTGCGAGGATCGTTGAGGGGAATTGGTGATTGTCTCCGCCTCCGATCGGTGAAGTGTAAGGGGTTCTTGAGCCTTCCCCATGGGAGATCGCAATTGGCTACTCTAATGGATTGTGCGTAATTTGTGGATCCCCATCTTGTGTTGGTTGTGTGGCACCCTTGAGAAGGGTTTGGCGTGTAATGCCAATTAGCGCGTGAACCTCCAAATGGGTGTATCGCTACAACGAGGAGTAGCTTGCCGGCAAGCAAGTGAACCTCGGTAAAAAATCATTATGTCAATCTCCTTGCCGAGGATTTCTTATATTGTGATTGATCATATTGGTATTCATCTTCTCTTCACCGGCGGTATAAAAATCACCCCTCTACTCTTTACTTTCTTGTACTTACTTTTGTGTAGCTCTCTTTTGTAGTCGCTCACATAGGAGTAGAGTAAAGTAGTGACTTAGTTTGTTGGTGTGAAACTAGAGACAATAGTCTAGAATGGTTAGGTGGTTTGCACTTTTAGTAGGCTAGCGCAAAATTCGCTTCGCTTCATATTTGTCTAACCACTTTATTTAAGTGTTGTTTGTATAATTTTTATAGGCTATTTACCCCTAGCCATTTAGGACCTTTTAGTTACCCATCATGGAAACTTTATTACTATGATTTCTCAAATATAATGATTTCAAATAAAACTGTGTGAGAATAAACTGTGGATATTGTGAAAGGGTTAATGAACAAATTAGAATTGGTGATTACCCAAGAGATGGGGTGGATCTGTGTTCCTTTTCTGGGATGCCGTGGTGTTGTGTTGTATCTTTCGTGATTAATCATGAAGATATTCGCCTTGTCTCGATTAAGGACCGAGATGATGATTTATCTTGCCTAACTCATCTTGTCTCCAAAAGCGGTCTCTGAAGTTGATAGGTAATGTCACTTCGCTTACTGAACATTCAAAATAATATACGTGGATCTCTAGACTTGTAGAATGTATTATCCAGATCCTAAATTTTTAAGATGATCACTGCAGGTCTCTAAATTTGGCAGAGGACATAATCAACGGTATAAATAAATTGCTCTGTTGGTGCTTCGTGGAGCTATTTATACTCCAAACGGAGAAACACATGAAGTTCCTTATTGGGCTAGGAACTGGCGCGCTTAGGGCAGCCTCAATGGTAAAAATCACATATAGTTTCTATACTTATTAATTAGTATGGACACTACATATACAAACTATGTTTTCGATGGATGGTTTTTATAGAATAATTTGTTATCCAATCACATATCTTATCACTCCGTTTCTATCATAGCTTTTCATGTCTTGTACTCGTGTAGATATAGTTTTTTTATCTAAGATACTATTTTTCATCTCTCCTCTTTAATTAGAGTGTCACATCATCTTTTTGTTAATTGACACTAAAGATAGAAAACCATCTAATTTCATGGTTAGGACTGCCCTTAGCCCATCTACGCTGACGCAACGCAAGCGGAGAGCAAGTGGCCGAATTGCCAAAGACGATCGCGGCACGAAATTTGTTTCTTGTGTTTGCGCCCATGATACAGATTGGGCCAAAACGAAGGAAAGTATGACGGGCATGTTCTTTAGTGGCCTTGTTGTGGTGTCTGAGCGAGCCTTCTTATGGGCTCCTTTCCCCTCACCCCACGTCTTAAGTGCGAATTTGGATTTCTTACATGGATTCTATCATCCTCAGACGGTTGCGCGGGCTTCTGATTTTCTTTTTGTTTCTCTTTGTCATCTATCCTCATCAGTCATCACTAGCTGCAAGATTGTGTGAACCTAACAACACACAAAGTTAGGGTGTTTGCTTCCCCAGACTAAAGAGTGCTAGTACTTATCGTATCATATGTTGGGATACTATTTTAGAGTATTAAATATAGACTAATTAGAAAAACAAGTTTATAGATGGAAACTATTTTATAAAACAGATTTTTTAAATCTATATAGTTTATGATTTGACAATATGGCGCGGCAATAAATATATGCTAATAATTAAATAATTATTTTTAATAAATTTGTTTTGTAGGTTAGTGTCCATGTATATAATTAGTTTTATAAAAATTTGCCGAGGCCGACCTATATGCAAATAGCATGCGTTCACATTCACAAGCAACCCGAACCCCGAACTGACTTGCGTGCGATGGATTCCTTCCGGCCAAACCCTGCAACGCAAAAGCTCAAATGGACACCCCATGCACCTCTCCAGCTCTCCTTGCGTGTCCAGTATGCATGAGCTGTCCAGCTCCAATGCAGATAGACTTGACATACTCCCTCTGTCTACGAAAGAATTCAATTCTTGCTTTTCGAGAAGTCAAACTATTTGGATTTTAACTAAATTTGTATAAAAGAGTATAAACATTAATGATATAAAATAAGTACCATTAAATTAGTTATTGAATATATTTTTATTATAAATTTATTTGAAGACTTAAATCCTCATAATATTTATTATTAATTTAGTCAAATTTGAGCTAATTTGAGCATCCCATAATTGGGTGAGGTAGTAACCAACTGGCCGGTACCCCGAACTTGCATGCCATCACTCCTGGCCTGGCACATGTGCATCATGATGCCCCGTCTGGATCTCACCTGAATAAATTTAATGGGCCGGGGGCTGAGGAACAACAATCCGGGCCGGGGGCTGAGGATGAGGTGGAGTGTGTCATCTCTGCATGTTCGGTAGTAGTATATTCACTACCGGAAAAAAAAAATGACAAGGTTTTAGTTAAATATTGAGGTTAGAAATATGAAAGTTATATAATTAGATTTGTCTTAAATATACTTCGTACTTTTATAAAAATATATGCATATATTACTTTTTAATAAAATACTTTTATAGAAATATAAAGTCAAAGTCATGTTTTGAAAGACCGTATCATTATCCTAAACGACTTCTAAATCCTATACTACGACGGAAGTACATCATCTTAGATTCTAGAGCCAGGACCATGCGACCATCGCCATGCGTCCAGTTTGACATCCTCTTCGTACCCAAATTTACGTACCAATTTTTTTTATTAATGAAGCCATTCTGTTCGGCGGCTTGTTACTTTCACTGTAGCTGGAAATACCAACAGCTGAATAGGCCCAATTGTCTTGGACTCCTTGTTTGCGTTTGGTAAAATTGTTTTTGCTTACTTATTATATTACTAGTAAAAATACCCGTACGTTACAATGAGACATACAATTTGTTAATCTATGTTCATACTAATTGCTACAGCAAAAAGCATGAAATTAAGCAGACTTATATATCTATGTAATTAGATTTGTACAATTTTTAATATGTTTGACAAGCCACGTGCAATGCTGTAAGCATGAGAAAAAAAAATTCATGAAAACCCGTCGCAATCCTTCTCAACTCGCACAAGTCCCTTTTTCGATCCGTGCACCACTACATTTTTATTAACCGCGACAGGCGTTTTTCATTAACCGTGACGGTTTTCACAACCGCCTCGGATCAATCGTGACCTTTAACCGAGGCGGTTGTCTGACCGCCACGGTTAATCAATTAAAAAAAAAGAAAAACCCACAAACGAGCCCACCGAGCCCATCCACGGGCCCGGCGAGCCCATCCACGGGCTGCCGCCACCGCCGCTCGCCGCACCGGGTCCAGCCACCGGATCCGGCCGCCCCGCCACCGGATCCGGCCTCCCAGCCACCGGATCCGGCCGCCACACAGACAGAGGGAGGGAGAGGAGAGGGGCGCGTGCCCTGGCCTCCTCGGGAGGGGCCGCTGCCAGAGGACAGAGCCCTGCACTGCTGAGCGGGGCCACGCCCCGCGCCGCCTGTCGGGGATGCACAGCGCCGCAGCGCCGCCGGGCGGGCCGCGCACCACGCTGGAGGCCGCGCCGCCACGGGGCCCAAGCCGGCCGCGTGCGCCGCTCCAAGCCACGCCGCCTGGCCGCCCCCGTGAGTGCCACCGAGCCGCCCTGGCCGAGCCGCCGGAGGCGGGGCCCTGGCCGGCCTTGCGCGCCGCTCCGAGCCATGCAGCCGGGCCGCCCTGGCCGAGCCGCCGGAGGCCACGCCGCCGCGGGGCCCTGGCCGGCTGCGCCGCCGTGGGCTGGGAAGATGAGAGGAGGGAGGAGAGGGGGCGACGGGCTGGGACTGGGAAGGGAGTGAGGGAGAGAGAGGCAGCGGCGGGCTGAGGGAAGAGAGTGAGAGAGAGAGGGGTAGGAAGAAACCCTAACTCCCCGTTTATATACGTGAGTGATACCGGGTTGAGATGGGCTGCCTAATGGGCCTCAAAATAGTAGCGGGCTGGGCCCAATTTTAGGAGGCGGTTCTTATAAAATAACCGCCTCGGTTAATTATTTATCGTGGCGGTTGCATTATAATGACCGCCTCGGTTAATAAGCATTAACCGAGGCGGTTAAATGTAACAACCCTAAAAACCCACACAACCTAAAATCCCAACCAATTAAATTTTTTCATTTATTTATTATGAAAACCTATTTTTCTTGTGCAAGCATATAGATTTCATTACGAATTTGGTAAATAAAGCAGTATAGCTTGCATTTTAATTCCATTCACATAGAATAATAGCTTATGCATCACAATTGGGATTTATTGCAATTTATGTTTGTATTTACTCAATATTTAAAAAGGGTAATATATGTATATAAATACACTTAAGTGAAAATAGAAAAGGAAAAAGAAAAGAGAAGAGAGGAAGAAAGGAAGCCAGCCTGTCGGCCCAGCTGCGGCCCAACCGAGCAAGCGCGCGCGCGACCGTTTCACCCACTCCCCCGCAGCCGCTGACCGCCCGGCCCCGCCTGTCAGCCGCTCTCGCTACTGTTCTTCTTCTCACCTCGCGAAAGACGGTGGCCGACAGAGTCACGCAAATGGCGTGACCGACAGCGCCACGCATGGCAGAGCCCTGACCCCGCTGTCCCTCGCCTGTCCCCTGCCTTGCTCGCCAAGAAGCCGCGCGCACTGGGAAACCCTAACTCGGGAGCACCGATGGTCTCCACGTCCCCCCTTCGCCGCTAATCATCGTCCGCCGCCACGCCATGCCCTGGTCGTCTATAAAAGGAGTCGCCCCGAAGCCCTAGACCTCGTCCCACTCGCCGCCGTCGCGCTGCGGCACAACCACTACACCACACCGCACAATAGAGGGAGAGGGAGAAGGGAGAAGGGCGGAGCAGAGGAGGAGAAGCTGCCGGAGCGCCGCCGCCGCGGAGCACGCCAGAGCCGGACACGGAGGAGAAGCCCGAGCTGCGGACGAGGAGTGGCACGGCACTGCGATCACTCTGCACAGCGTCACCTCGTCACTGCACCGCCATCCTTACCTCACCAGCCCCACGGTGAGCCACCGAGCACCTCATCCAACCTCGCCGTGCTACGGTCATGGCGTTCGGCATCACGAGCGTGTAGGCCGCGGGCTGTTTCCGGCCCCTGAACACTTCGCACAACACGCGCACAAGACCGGCCATCAAACCACTGGACATCGGCTATGGACGTCAGGCCACTTTCGACAGGCATCGCCGTCACATGTGCTCGGAGCACCGCCACCTCGACGGCGTTCCCGCGCGCACAAGATGTGAAACCGCCGACGCGACCCGCTAGCGTGACCACCAACTCACCGACCACCTCGGACAAGCTTAGTTGCGGAAGATCGAACCTCCATAGCCCGGAATACCGAGAGGTGCGTTCTCGGGGAAACGTGATCGCCGCCGACACGTTCCGCCTCGCCTAAAATCCGTTCCGAGTACCCCCGATCGCCTCGCGCTGCGGAGAAAGGCCGACGAGGTTCGCCAAGTCTGCCTCGGCACCGCTGCGTAGATAGCCGAGCCCCAAATCATGTCTGTCGCCTTGGCTACGTGCGCCTCCACCTCGTCGGAGAACCGCCGTATGCCGTGGGAGAGAAGGAGGCCCACGACATCATTTCACTAATGACAGCCAACCCTCGGGAGGGCGGCACCCTCGGCGCCCAAAATTCCGATTCGCCCGAGCCTCCCCGGGAGAGCTCGGGAGAGCGGCACCCTCGGCGCACCAAATCTCCAATTCGCCCGAGCCTCCCCGGGAGAGCTCGGGAGAGCGGCACCCTCGGCGCCCCGAATCTCCGATTCGCCCGAGCTACGCCGAGCTACGCCGACGCCGGCGACTCTCTGGGAACCAGCATCGAACACCTGGTGGGCGACCATCGGGTCTGTGTTCTGATGAGGCGCCACATGCCGCAATACTGGACCCACGCGCCACGTGGACCAATCCCGAGCTGCCCCTGATTAATCGACCATTTTCCATTTTCAGAAAATAGGATAATCTTCGGAAATTCATAACTTATTCATACGATGTCCAAAAATTGCGCACCATATATCAAAATTCTCAGAAAAATGAGATCTACAATCTAAGACTATGTTTGTGTGCATTTAGCTCTTTATTTTATTGGATTTTTCTGAAATACTCTATAGGAGTCGCTGACGCGACTATTTCGTGTTCGATTTCAGAGCCGGAGAAGGATCTGACTAAGGAAGACGACCACGAGTACCTTCAGGAGCTAGGAGACGACTACGAAGGTGCCACGTCCCACCAAATCCTTAGATCCTATTTACGCATTGCAAATGATATTGTTGCTATTGCTTTATGATTATGTATGGATTGGTTGCATGGTAGTATATTTGAATTCCCTGCCTTGATAAGACTATACCCTGCTATCCGCTGCTAGGTTAGCTGCTGCTTAATTTACTGTTACTTTTCCACTACTTTCTACTTGCTATATGCTATGTGGTGGAATTGGGACGGTGTATATCTGATTATAACCACTGGGAGAGAGTGCTGCGTGCGTCTTGGGTGCGTGGTAAGGGTTGATGTCAACCAAGTGGGATGTGAGACAAGCCCATGGGGCAAGTCGTGCCGGGGGTGCAACCTGGGCATCCCCAAGCAAGATACCTGTGGCGGGTAAAGATGTGGAGAAGGTTCCGGGTGGGATAGCCTTGGTGGTTTGAAGCCCGTGGACGGAGGTGCTGTGATGGCAATGGGAGAGTATCTCCTAAGTGAAGATGTCTGCTTGGTCAAACCTAGGACGGACTAAGTTTCAGGTTCATGGGAATCCTTTTCTACTCACTCGCTTCTGATGGGCGGGAGACGGCTGGACTACTTGGTAGGACGGTGCCACCACTGCTAGGTTGAGAGGTGATAAGGGTGGGCGGAGACGGTCGATGGGTTCCCGTTCCGTTCTAGATGCGCAGTACCACTGGATGGGCCCGGTACTGTGTCTCCCAGTCTCAGCATAACGGTGTAGGATCCGCAATATCCCAGGGCTGAGTGGTAGGATGGCATCGACCTAGGCAAGCAAGCACCCGGAATTCTGTCTAGGTGTTGCGCAACACCTATGATGGCTAATCTTGTGGGTAGTGAAACCTCTGCAGAGTGTACGGTTGATCGATCGATACATATACCAACTCGTTGGCTATGGACCTTTCCTGTGAAGCTTCTACTAGTGTAGTGAGTGTTCTCTTCTCCCCCTGGATGACATTTTTCCTGCAGTGTACCCGCTGTGGTAGTGTGCCGCTGAGATACGCCCGAGAGGGAGTTGGGCCTGTCGAATGAGAGCGAGGTGTGGGTAAGTGAGATGTGGTGATGGGAAAAGGGATGATGGTGTTAACTAGAGATAAAACTTGACTAATTAAACATTGATTACAGCTGCATAGGAAACCTTAGCCTATAGGTCTGCTTGTATAGCCTTGCATCCACTTTCCACAAAGCAAATGCTGTATAGGTGGGCTCCGTGGCCAGTACAAATCGTACTGATAAATTTGCTGTCAGGTGACGAGAATGAGTACGACTTCGAGGAAGACGATGGCGAGGAATAGGGTCACGTGCTACACTCAAGTTGGTCGTGAAGGATGAAACGTTTCCGCATCTTCTAAAACTTCTCTGAATGTTGGTTCCGCCAGTGTGGCGATGTAATAAGTGTTTATGTAAGACTTAATTACCGTTGTATGGATCCTGGTGTCAACTGAGGTATAGGTAATTTCATGGATTGTCCCAAGCAATCTGTTGAATTACAATTCGAGCCTGTGGATTTCCCTTCGCGGAAATCGAGGTCGTTTCAGTTGGTATCAGAGCCATACTTGACTGTAGGACGAGACACATAGAAAATGGACGTTAGAATAAGAAGTCAGACTCTCTTTCGGTTATATTACCGACCTTGCATTCACTTTTTATGCAATGGCTTATCTAATACAAGGACCTGCTAATCCGTTTCTTAAAAATTCGCAGATGACCAGCCTTGGACCACCACTTCGTCCACTGCACGACGGCACTATTGAGATCCCGATCAACGGAAGGAACCACGGCGGATTTGCCATGGTACTACGCCAGGTATTGGAGGAGCTGGGAGCACCGTCTGACCAGATCCAGTACTTCAGCCGAGAGAAGCTTGTCGAGGCTGAGAGGTTTGAAGGACCTGTCACTACCAGAGTTGAGACACCCGTCAGCCTGACCCTTCCAGGGATACCGGTCTTTACTGACTACACTGCTGAAGAGACTGTGGAGGACGGAGTACAGTCCGTCTCCCGCAAGGTACTACGCGCAGTTGTGTACACAGCATACGAGTACCTTAAGGGGACCCACTTCCGTCTGCTACCTCAGGCCTTGGAGCTGCACCCTGACCCCATTCAGAGGATTCTGTACACCAGCCAGATCATTCAGGCCGAGACTGACCCCTGCCTACGCATAGTGGCACACCACCTCCAGGAGCAGGACGAGTTCATCAGCTCATTGGAGCAAAGGAGGCAGCGTGACCGAGCACGCATGGCAGAGGTCGAGGACAGTTTGCAGAAAGGGACTCAGACCCTGGAGAGTTTGAGCAGAGCAGTCACTGACTTGCAGTTGGAGATGCAGCGCCGTGATGAGTTACACCGAGCCGAGATCGCCGACTTGCGAGACAAGATCGGAGATTTTGGGCTACGCAATGACTACCTGAACAGCAGAGTATTGGGATTACAGAGGAGGCTGGACGACAAGGAGAGAGCGCTTGCTGAGAGGGAGCAGAGGAGCAGAGACAGAGGAGTCGAGATGAGCACGTTGCGCTCCAGGATCAGGGAGTTGGAGAAGCAGTTGGAGAAAGCCGAGGAGAAGTCCACCCGCAACCAAGGGATTCTGATCGACCGCGTGAAGATGGTGGAGTTCCTAAAGGACAAGCTACGGAGGACAGAGACAGCTTGGAAGCAGTCCGACGCCAGGAGAGCTATTGAGGTCCGGAAGGTACAGAGTTCGCTTCCCCCACTGGAGATGGTGAAGCCCCGGGAGGGAGACTTCCGCGTACCACCCACTACGCTCAACCTGGGAGCGTGTCCGTCTCTAAGGATGCAGGAGATTGAGGCCACCCCAGAGCTAGCTGTAGCTCTCGACTATGTCAAGCGCCTGACCATGACCGACGACGAGATCGAGGCAGAGGACAGCCGCATACCCGACGCCGTACTCGACCTTATGCACCAGTAGCTTATGGGACCCTGCGTGGCCCTTAGACTAGTGATACCATGAGTTGTCCTGTCATTGGCTATCTGCGCATAGCACGATCTTCTTAGCAGCTAGGAACATTCTTTATGTAATAATAACCATGTGATGAGTGACATTTGGATCTTATGCTTCTTATGGTTCTCTATGCTTCTTTGGTTGAGTGTAGGATAGCATGAAAATTGTTTTAATTCATTTAAATCGTTGAAAACATCTAACTCCTACTTAAACCACTACAAGATTATTACTGCACTGAGCACGTACCTAATAATTTCAGATGTCGATGAGACGTTCTGCGCGTTTGGAGAACCGCCAGCCCTCCCCCATGCCTGCGCCAGGACGTAGGTGTGGTCGCAACCGTGGACGCCTAGCTGGCAGGCGTGCTGGAGTTAACCTGGAAGAAGAACTACGCCGGGCAGTGGATGCACCGCCGGTGAACGATCCGCCACCACAAGGCGAGAACGTGCCTCCGCCACCGCCACCGCCGCCGCCACCGACGTTGGCGGAAGTGATGGCTCAACAGACCCAGCTGCTGAATGCCATAGCTACTGGGATGAACAGGCACCACGGGCCACCCCAGAATGACTTCCAAAGGAAATGGAGGGTTTCCTGAAGCTGAGGCCACCTACCTTCGACGGGACCGACAGCGATCCCCTCGCTGCCGACGATTGGCTTAAAGAGATGGAGAAGAAGCTGGACCTGACCACTTGCTCCGATGAGGAGTGTGTTGGGATTGCTAGCCACCAGCTGACCGGTGCTGCACGAGCATGGTGGGACAACTACACCAGCGCTCACGAGGACCCAGCCCGCATTGACTGGGATGAGTTCACCGAGGCTTTCCGTGACCACCACATTCCTGAGGGAGTCATGGAGGCCAAGGAGAACGAGTTTCGCAACATCTCCCAGGGAGTTGACCGGATCCACGAGTACACCACCCGCTTCAACTGCTTGCTCCGCTACGCACCTGCGTCTTGCGTGAGTTCCGAGAAGGAAAAGATGTACTACTAAGGGACTTCAGACCAAGATCAGGTTGGCTCTATCAGGGAACAAGAGCTACACTCTGCGTGAGCTGATTGACCGCTGTATTGAGATCGAGAAGGATCGCATGGAAGCACGTCTGGAATTCGAGGCCCAGAACAAGGGAAAGAAGCGCCGCTCTGAGGGACCCGCTCGCACTGCTCCACCCCAGAGACAGCGAACAGGTGCACCCCCGCCTTTCCGAACTTGCCAGGGACCTTCTTCGGGAACGAGCCGTGGTGGTACCAACAGCAGCAACTATCACCGCCCCGCTCAGACCTACCCTGCACCGACTCGAGCTGTGCAGAACACACCCGCCCCCGCTACCAACACGCCAAGGACAAACAATTGGAAGGCTCCTGCGACAACCGTAGCAGGCAGTGCGCCCTTCACTTGCTTCGGGTGCGGAAAGCCTGGACACCGTGTGGCTGTGTGCCCTGACCTCAACCGTGCACCAGCAGCTACACAGGGCACACCGAACCGGGGATCTGCTGCCCGAGGAAGACTGAACCACATGACCGCTGAGGAAGCTGAAGCTGCACCTGATGCTGTGTACGGTACGTTCCTAGTTCAGGGTAACATGGCTACAGTTCTGTTCGATTCGGGAGCTACATGTTCATACATTTCATCTGCATATGCACGTAAGCATAACATACCTGTAACCCCGAGAGCAAACCCCATCCTAACTAGCTCGCCCTTAGGAACCTTCAGAAGCTTTCACATATGTAGGGGAGTGATAATCACAATCGAGAGACTTGACTTTCGAGCTGACCTAACCCTACTACCCTCCAATAGCTTAGATGTCATCTTAGGCATGGACTGGTTAACCAAACACCGGGGAGTGATATCTTGTTCACCTAGATATGTTCAGGTAACTCACCCTTGGGGAACAGCCGTCCGATGTATACACCAAACCGGGAGAGTCCAAGCCCTCCTATGTGCTCTGGAGACTAAGGCAGATAAAATGGAGCTGACATTTAGAGATGTGCCAGTAGTCTGTGAATTCAATGACGTATTTCCAGAGGAGTTGCCAGGAATGCCACCAGATAGAGATGTGGAGTTTGTTATAGAGCTGATGCCAGGAACTGCACCGATTGCCAAAAGACCCTACAGAATGTCGGCTGATGAGTTGAAGGAACTCAAGAAGCAGCTGGGAGAATTACTGGAGAAGGGCTTCATTAGGCCTAGTGCCTCGCCCAGGAGATCTCCCGTTTTGTTTGTCAAGAAAAAGGATGGCACGATGAGGATGTGCATTGACTACCGGAATCTGAATGCAGTCACAGTCAAGAACAAATACCCACTGCCCCGCATCGATGATCTGTTAGATCAACTGAGTAAGGCCAGGTACTTCTCAAAGATCGATCTCCGATCAGCGTACCATCAGATGAAGATCAGGGAAGAGGATATCCCGAAGACTGCATTTGTCACTAGATATGGACAGTATGAGTGCACAGTAGTCTCATTCGGACTCACTAACGCTCCAGCATACTTCATGAACATGATGAACAAGATCTTCATGAATGAGCTAGACAAGTTTGTGGTGGTATTTATTGATGATATATTGGTTTATTCAGCCACAAAAGAGGAACATGAACATCATCTGAGGACCATTTTGGAGAGGTTGTCTCGCAACCAGCTATACGTCAAATTCTCCAAGTGCGAATTCTGGCTTGAGGAAGTTGCTTTCCTTGGTCACGTACTGTCAGGAGAAGGAGTTGCAGTGGACCCAGCCAAGATTGAAGCTGTGAAAGGGTGGGAACAACCCCGTAATGTGTGAGAAATCAGAAGCTTTTTGGGACTTGCAGGATACTATCGCAGATTTATTGAGAATTTCTCCAAGATTGCAAGACCCATGACCAACTTGCTGAAGAAAGAGAACAAGTTTATATGGACTCCTGAATGTGAGAAGAGTTTCCAGACCTTGAAGGAGAAGCTCACTACTACACCTGTACTAGCCCTACCCGATATTCACAAAGATTTTGTTGTATATTGTGACGCCTCTCGGCAAGGTTTGGGCTGTGTACTAATGCAAGAAGGAAGGGTGATAGCTTATGCCTCAAGACAGTTGAAAGAACATGAGCAGCGATACCCGACTCATGACCTAGAACTTGCAGCCGTGGTACATGCACTCAAGATTTGGAGACACTACCTAATAAGCAACAAGTGTGACACCTACACTGACCACAAGAGCCTGAAGTACTTCTTCACACAAGAAGATCTGAATATGAGGCAGCGCAGATGGCTAGAACTCATCAAGGACTATGATCTTGAGATCCATTACCACCCAGGGAAGGCTAATGTTGTCGCTGATGCACTTAGCCGCAAAAGCTACTGCCATACCCTCATCACCAACTCTATGCCGCCTGAGCTCAGGAGAGAGTTCGACGCATTTCAGCTCGAGGTAGTCCCCTATGGCATGCTAAATGAGCTTCGCGTCGAGTACAATCTCACCTCACGGATCCGTGAAGCGCAAAAGAACTGTCCTGAGATAGACTATATCTGTGGTTTGATGAAACTGGGGAGAGGCCCCGAATACCGAGAAGATGAGCAGGGAACTGTATGGTACAAAGATAGAATCTGCGTACCAACGGATTCAGCGATACGAGAAGAGATCCTGTCGGAAGGGCATGACTCCAAATATTGCATTCACCCAGGGTCAGCCAAGATGTATCATGATCTAAGGAAGCACTTCTGGTGGGAGAATATGAAGACAGACATTGCAGGGCATGTGGCCCGATGTGATACATGCAATAGAATCAAGGCCGAGCATCAGAGACCAGCAGGGTTGCTACAACCAGTTGAGATACCAGAATGGAAGTGGGAATACATATCCATGGACTTTATAATAGGACTGCCCCGATCCGAGCATGGGTATGATTCTATATGGGTAATAGTGGACCGTCTAACCAAAGTTGCACATTTTATACCAGTCAAAAGGAAGTATAGAGCTGAAAAGCTAGCAGATCTGTACGTATCAAACATTTTGAAGTTACATGGGGCGCCTCTGAGTATTATATCTGACCGAGGCTCACAGTTCGTATCACAGTTCTGGAAATCCTTGCACAAGTCCATCGGGACCAAGCTCGACTATAGCACCGCATACCACCCGCAAACGGATGGGCAAACAGAAAGAGTGAACCAGATTCTCGAGGACATGTTACGTGCTTGCGTATTGAGGTACAAGAAAGGATGGGAGAGCTGTCTACCCCACGCCGAGTTCTCATACAACAACAGTTATCAGACAAGCATTAAGATGTCTCTATTTGAAGCGTTGTATGGAAGACCGTGCAGAACCCCGCTAATGCGGTCACAACCAGGTGAAAGAACATTCTTCGGTCCTGCTAAGATTGTGGAAGCAGAAGAAGGTGTTGCCCAAGTAAGAGAGAATTTGAGGATTGCACAAAGTAGGCAAAAGAGCTATGCAGATAGAAGACGTAGAGAGCTTGAGTTCAAGGTTGGGGATTATGTCTACCTCAAGGTATCTTCGCTTCATGGCACTGTCAGATTCCACGTAAA
This sequence comes from Eremochloa ophiuroides, assembly GCA_038502445.1. Classification (NCBI taxonomy): domain Eukaryota; kingdom Viridiplantae; phylum Streptophyta; class Magnoliopsida; order Poales; family Poaceae; genus Eremochloa; species Eremochloa ophiuroides. The sequence goes on from JAHLJS010000003.1 coordinate 97,716,991, forward strand.
AGGGAAATTGGCACCAAGATATGTTGGGCCATACAAGATCTGTAAAAGGGTTGGAAAGCTTGTTTACAAGCTGGAACTACCGGAGGAATTATCTGGAGTACACCCCGTGTTCCATGTCTCGCAATTAAGAAAGTGTCTGAACCTTCCCGAGGAGCAAGTTCCTACGGATGCATTAGACCTGCAAGACACACTTGAATACAAGGAACATCCGATCAAGATCTTGGCACGGGATACCAAGGAGACGCGGAACAAGACTATTTCGATGTGCAAGGTACAGTGGAGCAATCACACTAAAAGAAAAGCTACGTGGGAGAAAGAATCGGACTTACGGATTATGTTTCCTTACCTCTTCGATGGGTACGTTATCTCTGAATCTCGAGGTCGAGATCCTAATGAGGGGGGAGGACTGTAACAACCCTAAAAACCCACACAACCTAAAATCCCAACCAATTAAAATTTTTCATTTATTTATTATGAAAACCTATTTTTTTGTGCAAGCATATAGGTTTCATTATGAATTTGGTAAATAAAGGAGTATAGCTTGCATTTTAATTCCATTCACATAGAATAATAGCTTATGCATCACAATTGGGATTTATTGCAATTTATGTTTGTATTTACTCAATATTTAAAAAGGGTAATATATGTATATAAATACACTTAAGTGAAAATAGAAAAGGAAAAAGAAAAGAGAAGAGAGGAAGAAAGGAAGCCAGCCTGTCGGCCCAGCTGCGGCCCAACCGAGCAAGCGCGCGCGCGCGACCGTTTCACCCACTCCCCCGCAGCCGCTGACCGCCCGGCCCCGCCTGTCAGCCGCTCTCGCTACTGTTCTTCTTCTCACCTCGCGAAAGACGGTGGCCGACAGAGTCACGCAAATGGCGTGACCGACAGCGCCACGCATGGCAGAGCCCTGACCCCGCTGTCCCTCGCCTGTCCCCTGCCTTGCTCGCTAAGAAGCCGCGCGCACTGGGAAACCCTAGCTCGGGAGCACCGATGGTCTCCACGTCCCCCCTTCGCCGCTAATCATCGTCCGCCGCCACGCCATGCCCTGGCCGTCTATAAAAGGAGTCGCCCCGAAACCCTAGACCTCGTCCCACTCGCCGCCGTCGCACTGCGGCACAACCACTACACCACACCGCACAATAGAGGGAGAGGGAGAAGGGAGAAGGGCGGAGCAGAGGAGGAGAAGCTGCCGGAGCGCCGCCGCCGCGGAGCACGCCGGAGCCGGACACGGAGGAGAAGCCCGAGCTGCGGACGAGGAGCGACACGGCACTGCGATCACTCTGCACAGCGTCACCTCGTCACTGCACCGCCATCCTTACCTCACCAGCCCCACGGTGAGCCACCGAGCACCTCATCCAACCTCGCCGTGCTACAGTCATGGCGCTCGGCATCACGAGCGTGTAGGCCGCGGGCTGTTTCTGGCCCCTGAACACTTCGCACAACACGCGCACAAGACCGGCCATCAAACCACTGGACATCGGCTATGGACGTCAGGCCACTTCCGACGGGCATCGCCGTCACATGTGCTCGGAGCACCGCCACCTCGACGGCGTTCCCGGGCGCACAAGCCGTGAAACCGCCGACGCGACCCGCTAGCGTGACCACCAACTCACCGACCACCTCGGACAAGCTTAGTTGCGGAAGATCGAACCTTCATAGCCCGGAACACCGAGAGGTGCGTTCTCGGGGAAACGTGATCGCCGCCGACACGTTCCGCCTCGCCTAAAATCCGTTCCGAGTACCCCCGATCGCCTCGCGCTGCGGAGAAAGGCCGACGAGGTTCGCCAAGTCTGCCTCCGCACCGCCGCGTAGATAGCCGAGCCCCGAATCATGTCCGTCGCCTTGGCTACGTGCGCCTCCACCTCGTCGGAGAACCGCCGTATGCCGTGGGAGAGAAGGAGGCCCACGACATCATGTCACTAATGACAGCCAACCCTCGGGAGGGCGGCACCCTCGGCGCCCAAAATTCTGATTCGCCCGAGCCTCCCCGGGAGAGCTCGGGAGAGCGGCACCCTCGGCGCACCAAATCTCCAATTCACCCGAGCCTCCCCGGGAGAGCTCGGGAGAGCGGCACCCTCGGCGCCCAAATGTCCGATTCGCCCGAGCCTCCCCGGGAGAGCTCGGGAGAACGGCACCCTCGGCGCCCCGAATCTCCGATTCGCCTGAGCTACGCCGAGCTACGCCAACGCCGGCAACTCTCTGGGAACCAGTATCGAACACCTGGTGGGCGACCATCGGGTCTGTGTTCTGATGAGGCGCCACATGCCGCACTACTGGACCCGCGCGCCACGTGGACCAATCCCGAGCTGCCCCTGATTAATCGACCATTTTTCATTTTCAGAAAATAGGATAATCTTCGGAAATTCATAACATATTCATACGATGTCCAAAAATTGCGCACCATATATCAAAATTCTCAGAAAAATGAGATCTACAATCTAAGACTATGTTTGTGTGTATTTGGCTCTTTATTTTATTGGATTTTTCTGAAATACTCTATAGGAGTCGCTGACGCGACTATTTCGTGTTCGATTTCAGAGCCGGAGGAGGATCTGACTAAGGAAGACGACCACGAGTACCTTCAGGAGCTAGGAGACGACTACGAAGGTGCCACGTCCCACCAAATCCTTAGATCCTATTTACGCATTGCAAATGACATTGTTGCTATTGCTTTATGATTATATATGGATTGGTTGCATGGTAGTATATTTGAATTCCCTGCCTTGATAAGACTATACCCTGCTATCCGCTGCTAGGTTAGCTGCTGCTTAATTTACTGTTACTTTTCCACTACTTTCTACTTGCTATATGCTATGTGGTGGAATTGGGACGGTGTATATCTGATTATAACCACTGGGAGAGAGTGCTGCGTGCGTCTTGGGTGCGTGGTAAGGGTTGATGTCAACCAAGTGGGATGTGAGACAAGCCCATGGGGCAAGTCGTGCCGGGGGTGCAACCTGGGCATCCCCAAGCAAGATACCTGTGGCGGGTAAAGATGTGGAGAAGGTTCCGGGTGGGATAGCCTTGGTGGTTTGAAGCCCGTGGACGGAGGTGCTGTGATGGCACGGGGAGAGTATCTCCTAAGTGAAGATGCCTGCTTGGTCAAACCTAGGACGGACTAAGTTTCAGGTTCATGGGAATCCTTTTCTACTCACTCGCTTCTGATGGGCGGGAGACGGCTGGACTACTTGGTAGGACGGTGCCACCACTGCTAGGTTGAGAGGTGATAAGGGTGGGCGGAGACGGTCGATGGGTTCCCGTTCCGTTCTAGATGCGCAGTACCACTGGATGGGCCTGGTACTGTGTCTCCCAGTCTCAGCATAACGGTGTAGGATCCGCAATATCCCAGGGCTGAGTGGTAGGATGGCATCGACCTAGGCAAGCAAGCACCCGGAATTCTACCTAGGTGTTGCGCAACACCTATGATGGCTAATCTTGTGGGTAGTGAAACCTCTGCAGAGTGTACGGTTGATCGATCGATACATATGCCAACTCGTTGGCTATGGACCTTTCCTGTGAAGCTTCTAATAGTGTAGTAAGTGTTCTCTTCTCCCCCTGGATGACATTTTTCCGGCAGTGTACCCGCTGTGGTAGTGTGCCGCTGAGATACGCCCGAGAGGGAGTTGGGCCTGTCGAATGAGAGCGAGGTGTGGGTAAGTGAGATGTGGTGATGGAAAAAGGGATGATGGTGTTAACTAGAGATAAAACTTGACTAATTAAACATTGATTACAGCTGCATAGGAAACCTCAGCCTATAGGTCTGCTTGTATAGCCTTGCATCCACTTTCCACAAAGCAAATGCTGCATAGGTGGGCTCCGTGGCCAGTACAAATCGTACTGATAAATTTGCTGTCAGGTGATGAGAATGAGTACGACTTCGAGGAAGACGATGGCGAGGAATAGGGTCACGTGCTACACTCAAGTTGGCCGTGAAGGATGAAACGTTTCCGCATCTTCTAAAGCTTCTCTGAATGTTGATTCCGCCAGTGTGGCGATGTAATAAGTGTTTATGTAAGACTTAATTACCGTTGTATGGATCCTGGTGTCAACTGAGCTATGGGTAATTTCATGGATTGTCCCAAGCAATCTGTTGAATTACAATTCGAACCTGTGGATTTCCCTTCGCGAAAAATCGAGGTCGTTTCATTATATTACATTGTCCGCCTCGGTTAATAGATTTTAGGAGACGGTTAACCGCCTCGGTTAATAAAAAAATAACCGCCTCAGTTAATGCCAGCATTAACCGAGGCGGTTTTCTTTGCTAACCGCCTCGAAAAATAAATTGGAAGTGTCTCGTAAAAGATTTTTTTAAGTAGTGGTGGCTAGAGTCCTGAATTTTTTTTTCTTCATACTTTGCAGGGATCGATTATGTTTTGGATTGGCGAGAGCGGCAAAATTCCTAGAATCGTTTTTTTTCCTTTTTCTCCGCCCAAGCGATTATATAGCTTGTAGTTTGGACCTTGGACTCAGTGTACGTGCTGCATGTTTCTGGAAAGGGTCACCTCGTACGTGTTTGATTCCAGTTCCAACTTTGTCCGGCACGGAAGCATCGCTGGCGCTTTTTTTACCTATATGGTTGTGTTGAGTCCTTAAAAAGAAAAGAGTTATATCGTATTTTGGACTGTGGACTTGTTTCCTATTTATTTAGGGCTGTATCTATTTTGAACTATAGACTTGCATCTTATATTAGACAGGAGACATACCCAGTACATGGTTAGTTAGGAAAGGCTTGACGAAAAAAGAGTGGAGAAACTTTGCTTCTTTAGTATTAGGTATAGATATAGATATATGTTCCATATAGTTAACTCCATGTCCTAGATGTTTTAGCAGAGTTCTCATGTTTCTCGTAGATCTCATGGATGTTAGACGAGTTTCGGTGTGTCGTTTATTTAATTAGATCGGATGGTTAAATAAAATATTGTGAAATATACATTTAATTAAAGTGTTAGAGCAACTACGGGACTAATAACTAGTTCTAGTGACATAAATACTTTCTCCGTTCCAATTTATAAGTGTTTGACTTTTTTGGTCCAAATTTGATCACTTATTTTATTCAAAAATTTATGAAAAATATGACAATTTCTGTTATAACCTACTTTATTAATAAAAGTTCTTTAAAAATAAGTTAAATTTAACTCTTTTTACGTAAATTTTTTAAATAAGACGAGCGGTTAAACTTAGAGTTGAAAAAGTCAAACGATTTATAATTTGAAACGGATCTAAGTGTACAATGCATGGATTGGATTGGAAGAGGGGCCATGAACCCCGAGTGTAGATCATAGATGTGGTTGACTTGAAGAAAGGAGGAGCTAGCACGCGGAGTTGTTGATAGAGGGGAAAGGGGAGCCAGCGCTGACTGTTGCGTTGCCTTTGGCTTGTGGACGCGGTAGGCCTTGCTCTGCTGGTGTTAGGTAGACGATGCTGTGCTGTGCCTTTCACATTCCTGGACGGCCTGGACCAGCAGTGGATTTATTATAAATCTCTCCGCCGCCGACCCGCCGTTTCATATATCCGAGCGAGATACTACGTGCTCCCCACTCGATCTCCGTTCAGATTGGTGTTCTCACCGGCCCAGCCAAACTAAAATTCAGCCTTTGATTTGACCATGGGCCGAAGGTAGAGGTCGCTAGCTCATGTGCCCACGAATATAACGGTAACATCATAGATGATGAGCTGAGCCTTCCTATTCCTAGAGATTTGCTACTTGTCATCAACCGATCGAGTTTCATGCATGTTACTCCTACGAGCTGTTTCCATTTCTTTTCTTCTTTTTCGTTGTTGTTTCCAGTCATCTGGAAGCCGCGTTTGGGGTTGTCTTTTTCGTTTTGCATGGAGTGGGGTTGGGCGATTGGCTTTCCTCTCCTGCCCTTCTTTGTTTTTTTTTTCTCTCTATATATATGACGTGGAGTATGATGGGCCAGGAGAGCAGTGGTGTGCACACTCCAGCGGCGCTGCTTATTCCATCCAGCTGGTTCTTGTTGGCGTCCAGTTCTCGTCCTGCCAAGCTGCATGAGCTGTGCTCGCGGCGGTGCCGTAACCCACCTTTGTCATTGCCCTGTTGCACTCCTGTCAGGCTGTTCCAGAATCAGAGGGAGAGAAAAATCTACTGCATTCTTAATTTTCCCCTCTCTTGTCTCTCCTCCCCTGACGGTGATGTCAAGAAATGCTACAAAACAAGAACTACCAAGTTTCATTGCCTGGACTAATTAACCATGCCGGCTGTTTTTCCTGCTATTCCAACAAAGGAAAATGACAGGGCTCTTTCGATTTGTCGGACCATCAACACACGCACAAGACGCAACCGAATCTATCAGCTACATATGCTAAACCTAATTGGCTAAGTACTGGCCCATGATCTAGGCTGATGGGTCGGGTCACTTGCACCCTACTACACCGTAGACCCTACCCCGTTTCATTCGTCACTGGTCATATGCTGATATGAATTTAAGGCCCTGTTTAGTTCATAAATTTTTTTCTCTTTTCGTATCACATCGATTGTCCTTTACGTATGCATGAAGCATTAAATGAAGTAGAAGTTGTTGCATATTTATACTTTTTACCTAGCTTTCTCAAAACGAATTTTTTGAGTCTACTTGGGACATGATTGGACACTTATTGGAGAAGATTATCCACGTGCTGCAGTGAACTTTTCACCCTCTTTTGACCAACTAAACAGGCCCTAAGTACCCTGCATAAAAGGGGCATGCTGGTTATTTCACGATAGATAGATGCCATCAAACCAGACCGAGTTTAAGGATTTGGTCAAGGCTAACATGCATGTGATGTCCTTTCCCACGAAATCAGACATCAATGATGGAGAGAGAGATAGGACCACAGTGCCATGTGCCCTCATTTTCCTGGGCGGAGGTTTTCCAATTTGTTTTTGTTCATCATCCTACTAATTAATTGCTCAACTGTCCTCCACCGAACTGTATCAATTAGGCAACCTTTTTCTCCACAGTTTTATTTACAAGCAAGAGAGTAGCGTAGGAAATTTTGGCAGTGAAGCGCGTCTCACAGAAAAACGGCGTTCATACATTTTTCCTTCTAACTTTTTTTTGTCGCCATGTAAATAAAAAACATATCGACAAAATGCAAGAGTTAATATAGGCATCGACCTTTTTTATCTGACATGGCATGGTTTTTTCTTCTTTTCCGAACTATTATATCATCTCTCACGTGACAAGATATATACCGACTTTGCAAATTGCTTCAGTTGTTAACATTCACTGATTCACATCCAAGAGAACATGCAAGTCACCAAATCCATATGCATGTGTTAGAAACATGAACTCAACTACTCCTACTAATAAATTGACAATATTTGTGCTTGTTCATCGTGTTGGGAGATCCTGCTTTTATATTATAACTTGTACTGTACACGGTTAATTTAGCTGGCCACAACCATAACGGGCTTCGGAAGCCGTGTAATTGAGCTCTCATCACGGCGCAAATGGCTCCAGAAGTATCGCTGATTGCCGAGAAATAAAAAATGATTGACTTGACACCTCAGCTACACAAGACAGGGATCAATCAAACTATTGAAGCCCATGTTCCATTATTCCAACTAACGAAAACGGCCGTACCGACTATAATATTTAAAACAACAACCGCAATAAAAATGCAGGAAAAAAACAAATGGACGTTGAATAATTTCTCCATTCATTTTGATTCAATTGCCTGTGTATTTTACAGTTTTAGTATTTGAGTTTCAGCGTTGACAAAAAGCACGTTTAAATAGCTAGGTTGTCAAGTCCACACTTCCGTGTCCACCAATCAGCAGCTTGTTCTTGTGACCCATCAGCGTTTATTTTCAGCCACGAAACAGTATTTTTCTCTCACAACAAATCAGCACGAGCCGAAATCAGCGCTTATTTTTTAGCCAAAAGAACAGGTTGTAGATATTTTCGTGTAACTGAAATAAAAGAGATACTACAGACTACTTATGAAACAAATACTACAATCCCTCTGAGGAAAAAAAAAGCTACTACAAATGACTCTGACCAGCCATTCTAAAATCTATCTAATCTAAATATAAAAAAGGGAAAGAAGCACAGCGAGGCGTGTACAGCACACATGTTACTGGTTGGATGGATGGGTGGATAGGGCAGCGTACATAGCCACATCCCACATCGGCCGAATTTTTTGAGAGAGGTGCAGATTTTCACTTTATTCAACAACACACCCTTACAAAAGATTTTTTTTCTAGGAAGAAACCAAAGGCTTCAATCATTTCTTGGGAGTTGGAATACATATATGATTCATTACCCAAGGTTTAATTTGCGCGAAATGATAGCCTTGTCACGATTTTAGGCCTCTTTGATAGTATTGAGGTTTCTTTAAAACAGTGAAGAGAAGCCACATTTCTGGCAAAAAAAAAAGTTTCGGCTTCACCGATTTTATTATTTTTTTTCTCGAATACACAAAAGACTTGCGCATCATTGTATTAAGAGAAGAAGTTTTTTACATACTGCTTCAGCGAGCAAGGAGCGCGAAAGAGGTTACAGATGGACAAATAAGCATAGCCTCCCTAATGAAAAACTCGAAGCTGACTACTCCCTGCAAAGACGACCAAGCTGTCGAGCTCCAGCTAAAATCCACTGGTCGGCGGCGCATTTTATGACCTCTAAGATATGTTGGACCGTGATCGAGCTCGAGCGGAAGCAGCGCGTATTCCTTTCTTTCCACAGCTCCCAGGCCACCAAAGCGAATAGAGAGTCGGCTCCTCGCTGCTTGTCCCCTAACCATCGATTCCTCCATGATTCTCACCAATGCAAGACGGAGTCTGCGCCGATGCCTGATGCGTTGGCCCCTAGAGTGGCGAGGATGGTCCACCAAACTTGCTTGGAGAAGGAACATGAAGCGATGATGTGGTTGATAGATTCCTGCTCTTGGTCACAAAGGAAGCAATGGTCAGGTGCGTCAAGCCCGTGTCTCCTCCTCCGGTCTGCTGTCCAGTGTCGCCTCCGAATAGCTAGCCAAAGGAAGATCTTGGCACGAAGGGGTGCCTAGGTTTCTCAAACTCGGTCGCAACCAGGGATCGGATGTGAGGCAGAGTGGAGTGCCAAGTAGGCTGACTTTGAAGAGTACAGACCATTGTCCGTCCATCTCCAGATCAACTTGTCGTCTTGGTCGCTCAAGGCTACTTGCTGCACCTTGTCCCAGACAGCAAGGTACTCGTGTATGGCTGCAACGGAGAGACCCCTTGTGATCTGTTGTACCCATGATCTGTTCAGCAGCTCACCGATTTTATTTTGATTTTAGTCTCAAAGACCATCTTGCTGTAATGGTACGTACTTGTTAGGTAGTACTTTTGATTAAGCCCGTGAAAAAACCACAAAATACTTGTTAAAAATAACCTTAGTAACCTGAACTTTTTAGTTACTCCACTCCTAAAAGGGATTTTAACCAGTTTATTTGGGAGAAACCCATTTAAACTTGGAAGAATTAGGTATTTGGCTTTTTTCCTTTCGAATTTGGGTATATGTCCTCCAAAAAAAAAATTTATTAGGTATTTGACCTTCCGTCCATTTTGGGCATCTAATGGTGTAAGATAGCGGTAAATTGACCGTTTTACCCCTGACGGAAAAAAAACAAAAAAAATAGAATTTTATTTGTTCATTTTATATTTTAAGTATATAATGACATATATTTTCAGTACAGAGAATATAATGACATATATTTTGAGTATATAATATGCCTATGTACTCAAAATATATGTCATTATGTACTCAAAATATACAATGAACAAATAAAATTCTGTTTTTTATTTTTTTTTCCGTCAGGGCGGTCAATTTTCCGTTGTCTTATCACCCTTAGAAGCCCAAAATGGACCGAAGGCTAAATACTTAAGGAAATTTTGTTTAGAGGCCATATATCTAAATTCAAAAAAAGGCCAAACATCTAAACGTATATTTTTCTGAAGCCAAATACCTAATTCTCCCTTTAAACATTGCTATTGCCCTGGGAGGAAAAAAGAAAGGAGTGTTTGGATTCTTTGCTGCAGCTTAGCCTCGATAAGAACTTAGTCATTACTGAATTATGTTAGATATCTTATTCTTGTACAGATGGTTTTCCTTTCACTTTTTAAGGCAAATCAATTCGTCTCTCCTAGACAGGCAGGAGTAGCTGGGCAGGTAAGCCTGCTAACGGGGCTAAACCCGCCCCAAACCCGCTGTTTATTATACAATTTGTTAACCTGACCCGACCCGAAATTATAGCTCACCAACCCGCCCCGACCCGTCCCATTTCACCACTCAACTGTCCAATCCACACAGCTCGCAGCACAACTGCCACTCACAACACAACCCGTCCCAATCCGTTTTTCTGTGAACCCGACCCGCAAGGTAGAAAAACCCGTTTTCACCCGTACATACACCCTCCGAATAAAACTCACCCTGAAAAACTCGTTTAACCCGTACTGTTAGCAGGGCTGTGCATGCAAAAAAAAAAGAAAAACAAATAAGTCTAAAATTAATTCTAAGCGAAAATAAAAGTGAAGTTTACGATTTAACGTATTTTTCAAATTAATTCAGCACCCGTGTCTAGTTTGTCGGGCTCCGAGGCGAGTTGGCACGCATGATGATCGGTTTAGGAGTTGTTAGGACATTCATTAAGAAAATATAAAATAAACCCTAGTTTTGTGCAAACCTTAATTAAGCGGGGGATAACGGTAAAACAAAGCAATGCGATCCAGTACAAAACTCCTGCTCGATCGCTTGCTCGCCTTTTCTCTCTCCACCCTTCTCTCCTCCCTCCCCATCATCTCTTTCCTCTCTCCACAAACCGCGCCACCTTTTCCGGCGCCGCATCATCGGCGACTTCAACGCCGGCGCCAAGACCCATCAAGACAGTGCCTACAACTCCCGCCTCCGCATTCTTGCCTCAGTGAGCGTGCTCCTGCTGCTGCTCTCGGCCGCTATCCTGGTGGTGGTCTGGAGAACTGACACGGCCGGAGAGATCCGCGCGGACTCGGATCCGTTTCTTCTCTCCTGCTGCTGGTGGTGAGTGAACCTATATATCTTGCTTGTGCTGGTTGATTCGATCTAGGAGCTCGGGTTGTTGTTCTTGGGGGCATTTCTGTTGCCGTGGCCGTGGTCCGTGAGCACTCAAATCCAATTTGTCTTCCCTTCGATTTTGCTGCGATGTGCGGAGAGGGATGTGTTGCTAGCTCTTAATCTCTCTCATTCTCTCTCTCTCTCTCTCTCTCTCTCTCTCTCTCTCTTCAGATGCTGATACTTATAGAGAACTGAGGTGGCCTTGTTGAGGGTGTCCTTTTTCCCTGACGCCTGCTTCAGAGCCGAGATCTCCTCCGCGCGCCCCGGCATTCTGTATCTTGGTGGTTCCTCCCGTGCCCATAGCACCCTTGGCGCGCCGCCTGTCGCTGCTACCCTTGTTTTCCACTCGCCACCTTGGCCGGCGAGGAGCACCACCAGGACACCAGGTATTCCCTCCCCTTGGTCCTCCATTCCTGCTGTGCGAAGCCGTGCTCCCAAACCTGAACATACCATTCGTAATCGGATCTGAATCTATGTATATGCATGTATTGTGACTACTAACTTCGATTGCTTTTCAAAAATTATTGGGTCTACACATGTACACCCATGTCCTTTACTGGGTCTGCCCCTACCCTTCGGGCTTCTTCGCTTTCTGCCATGGGTGCTAGGCAAGATCGATCTAGCCGAGCTGCCGATGTGGTTCGTTTTTCAGAAGTTGTGGTTCGTTTTTCAGAAGTTTTGGGGGATTCATTTCGAATTTAATGTCCCGAATTTATTTTTAAGGTCCATGCTTCCAGTGATTTGAGCAACGCAGCACGTTCTTGTTCTTGCCTAGTAGTAGCTCACAGCTGTACCAATTGTTTTGTTTCCTCTTTTTCTGGAGATGGGATTACAGTTTTGCATGCATGCCATCTGAACATACCTTTTACTCAGGTCAACATCATGATGGCTACTTTGGGGAGGAAGAAACGGCAAGCTTTAACAACCTTCATCGTGCTATGCATCTTGTCATCCATTTGCATCTGCAAAGCGCAATTCACGCCTGCGGACAGCTACCTTGTTGACTGTGGGTCCTCCAAGAGCACAATGGTTGGCCGGAGGACCTTTGCAGCGGATGGCGCATCTCCGGTGAAGGTGTCCACCTCCCAGGATATACTTGCGGGCACCTCAGCAAATGGGGTGGCCTCTTTTGATAACTCGGCGCTGTACCAGACTGCCCGTATCTTCACCGGGCCGTCGTCCTACACTTTCCCTATCCAGAAGCAGGGCCGGCATTTCGTCCGGCTGTACTTCTTCCCCTTCACCTACCAGAGCTATGATCTTTCACTTGCCAAATTTACTGTGTCCACCCAAGATGTTCTCCTGCTTAGTGACTTCCAGCAACCAGACAAGACCGCACCCTTGTTCAAGGAGTACTCCCTGAATATCACCCGCGACACGCTCGTGATTTCTTTCAAGCCGTCGAATGGAATTGCATTTGTCAACGCAATTGAGGTGGTCTCTGTCCCAGATGATCTCATCGCCGATGGTGCACAGATGGTCAACCCTGTGCAGCAGTACACTGGTTTATCTACACAGCCACTGGAGACAGTGTATCGTGTTAACATGGGTGGTCCGAAGGTCACTCCTGACAATGATACCCTCTCGAGAACCTGGGTGGCTGATGTAAAGTACTTGTTGAACCCAGCTGTGACAAAAAATGTTTCTTATGGCAAGAATGTCAATTATATGAAAGGTGGAGCAACTCAGCTGACTGCCCCTGATATTGTCTATGGTACAGCTACTGAGTTGGCAGCAGTGAATACATCAAATGCTGTTTTCAACATGACATGGCAGTTTGATGTGGATGCTGGCTTCAGCTATTTGGTAAGGTTCCACTTCTGTGATATTGTCAGTAAGGCACTTAACCAGCTCTACTTCAATGCATATGTTGGAGGCTTTTCTGCGCAGAATAATCTTGATCTCTCAACATTGTCTGATAATCAATTGGCTACAGCTATCTATATAGATGTGGTTCTTTCATCTAATGATGCATCCAGCAAACTTGGCATCAGCATTGGCCCATCGACCTTGAACAATGTATTGCCTGACGGGATTCTGAATGGGCTTGAGGTTATGAAGATAAGTTCCGGAGGTTCTGCTTTCACTGTTGGGTCTGGCAGTGGAAACAAAAATTGGGGTGTGATTCTTGGCGCAGCCTTGGGAGGTGTTGGACTGTTTATAATTGCTGTTGTTCTTGTACTTCTTTGCCGGAGGAAAAAGACTCTGGAAAAGCAGCATTCAAAGACCTGGATGCCTTTCTCTATCAATGGGCTCACCTCTCTTAGCACAGGAAGCAGAACATCTTATGGTACTACTCTCACATCAGGGCTGAATGGAAGCTATGGATACCGCTTTGCCTTCAGTGTGCTCCAAGAAGCAACAAACAATTTTGATGAGAACTGGGTCATTGGAGTCGGAGGCTTTGGAAAGGTCTACAAGGGAGTGATGAGGGATGAGACCAAGGTTGCAGTGAAGCGTGGAAACCCAAAGTCTCAGCAAGGTCTCAACGAGTTCCGTACAGAGATTGAGCTCCTCTCACGTCTACGCCACCGCCATTTGGTGTCTCTGATTGGGTACTGTGATGAAAGGAATGAAATGATCTTGGTCTACGAGTATATGGAGAAAGGCACTCTCAAGAGCCATCTCTATGGCTCCGATAACCCCTCACTCAATTGGAAGCAGAGGCTGGAGGTTTGCATTGGAGCAGCAAGGGGGTTACACTATCTTCACACTGGATCTGCAAAGGCCATTATACATCGTGATGTCAAGTCTGCTAACATCTTGCTTGATGAGAACCTCCTTGCGAAGGTTGCTGACTTTGGGCTATCGAAGACTGGGCCTGAGCTTGACCAAACTCATGTCAGCACTGCAGTGAAGGGCAGCTTTGGGTATCTTGATCCTGAATATTTCCGGAGGCAACAGCTGACTGAGAAGTCAGATGTCTACTCCTTTGGTGTTGTTTTGCTTGAGGTTCTTTGTGCAAGGCCGGTGATTGACCCTACTCTTCCTAGGGAGATGGTAAACCTGGCCGAGTGGGGAATGAAGTGGCAGAAGAGAGGAGAGTTGCATCAGATCATTGATCAGAGAATCTCAGGCACGATCAGGCCAGATTCTCTGAGGAAGTTTGGCGAAACAGTGGAGAAGTGCCTGGCAGACTATGGCGTGGAGCGGCCATCAATGGGAGACGTCCTGTGGAACCTGGAGTACGTTCTGCAGCTTCAGGATGCTGACTCCACAGTGTCGGATGTGAACAGCATGAACCGTATTGTGGAACTCCCATCACAGGTTCAGAACGTCGGCGCCCTTGAGAGCATCAGCGTGACAATGGCAGAAGCTGGAGCGTCAAACGAGCCTGATCATGACCTCTCCGATGTGTCGATGAGCCGGGTCTTCTCTCAGCTGATCAAAGCCGAGGGAAGGTAAAGGTGCATGACACAGCCTGTAGGGGTACTGAGGAAGCCTTCAAAGTCATCTCTTGCTGACGTTTACTCGAGAGATCATGTGTAATTTTTCTTCTTCTTTTCCTCTACAAATGTACTCTACTGAACTAAGGTTTCTTGAGTAACAGTTTTAGCCATTGTAAGCCTGTGCTTCTCTTGTGTTGACATCGAAGTGAAGCCATGTTGTTCCAAGTCCACTCTCTTTTTAATAGCGTCCATGTTGTTCTGAATCTGCACCGGCCATGAGTTTCTTTAGTTATTGCCCTCCTCAACTGGTATTTCATCTTGCTTAGCTTCCTGGTTTGCGAAGTAGTTCAGTGGTGTAGGATGAGAAGTGATGGGTTCCTTTGGGTTTCAGTCAGTACTGATATTTTTTTTTTCGAAAGATCCAGACTTGCATATATTGATAAGTAGAAGAGCAATTTACAGTGCCTACATGCACAGATGACCTGAATCAGTAAGAACCTGGTTGGTTGGAGCATCCAATGATAACTCCGAGCAGTTTGGCCCAACAGAAAAAAAGAAACGAACTACTAATGCAAATTTGATTCCCACCACCCCATGTTTCTAACAGTTAGCCTACTGCTCTTGGAGTAGTCCTTTGTTGCTGCGAGAGCTGCAATTTAAGTAGTGCGAAATATCAGTTGATGCTGAATTGGTGAGAAGGTTGTAGGTAATTGTCCTTGTACTATACAATTAAATTTGTGTGCCCGTGCGTTGCTATACGAGTTATATTTCTCAGTTAGAAATAGCTGAATTACGTAAAAGGAGGGATGCTTTGCTAATCCTTACCATCCTATGTCCAGTAATGTTGCTTGATTCAGCTGGAAACTAAGAATAATATCAAACACCTAAACATCCAACCAAGCTCTCTAGGATTTTTACTCGCTTATAGAATCAAGTTCTCCACTTGTGGTTGCAGAGGTCATTCTTTAATATAGTTAGCTCTCCACCGAATCCCTCCGAACAGCTATTACTGAAACCTGTACAAACCATGAGGCGTATTAATCATTTGAACCATTTTTGGGATTTTTTTTTCTTTGTAAGGTTGAAGATAAATATAATGAGCAAACCGTCTGTGCACATATCACCTCGGAGACCTGTCATCCTCCTTCACGTTTCACGCAGTGGCTTGATCAGCAGCAAAAAGTTGCGTACTGAGGCTACAAAAAGGCTGTTGGTTTACTCTGGTGTGATCTGGTTCTCAAATGGGCAATATGGTTTGATTCAGTTTATAGTGTAATATTTGGCTAGCAATCCTCTGTTCAGTGGGATGCCCACCAAGCTAGATGAAGTGCATGTGTTTAGTTATTTCTATCCATACGAAGTATTTCTGAAAAGAGTTAGATGACCTACAACATAAAGATTTTCTAGAATATTTTGAAAGATTAGCTTCTGATAAATTGCAGTTGATTGCATATATTGCGTTGTCACTAAATTTTTGTGGTGAGATTTGCAAGTTTTCTCCTTGGACTCTTAGATAGGGACATGCAGATAGAAATATGAGTAGTTAGTATTTTTTTTAATTAAAATGATGCTTGGAAATTCTGTCCCTATACAGATACAACTTTTGCATGGAGTATGGACCAATATTTGCCATACTCAAGTTTTATTGATTTTATGGTTTGCAAAGTAACATTACATATGTGATCTTGCCTCTGTGTTTGACCAGGTTAAAGTGAAGTTTTTTTCCTTCCCTTGATATTGGCAGAGGTGGACAGTGGACTGTTTCAATAGCATGCTTGCCAGGGGCTTCATGGCATGGTACTATGAAAAATCAGGTTGATTCTCTGTAATATCTGGCTTACAAGCTGGGGGATGGACCTGCGCAGCCTTGACCAAGGTATGCATGCAACAAACGTATAGGTTGCAGAGTAGAAATATTTTCTAGCTGCAACAATTTCAGAAAACTTATGTTAATTAAGGAGAAACATTATCTCTGACACAAAAGGGGTAGTAGAAATATATGGGAAATAGTTCGGCAAGCTTATGCTAATGAAAGGCAATCATTATCTATCGTGCAAAAGTGATAGAAGAAATATTTTCCGACATTAGTTTAAAATTAAGAGTTGAGCTTTCTTCAGGTATTCAAAGGCAATATCACATTCTTCCCATATTTATGTTTTCAAAAAGATGAGTTCAATCTGGTGATTTGTTGGTTCTTGTGCCTATTTGTTCACAGCCAAGAGGTTATGCTCAATGTTAATGCCTAGATCAAGTGTAGTTCATGAATCATATGTAATAAAGCCCTCCTCCTGGACAACCCAACCATCATTCCTGAACATCAAAGAGTAACTGCCAAGTCTGAATTTGCCCCCCTCTCTGTTTACTATCCAAATTCCAATTTGGCTAAACCTTCTCTTGCAAGCAAATGCACACAACTGATCGGAAGGTTATTTCTGAGACATTGTTATTGTTGCTGCTCTTCCTTGACGGGTCATTTGGTATAAATGTTAATTTGAGTGCAAACAATTTTAGTAGTAGATCATTGGGTACATAGTTCCAACAACCTTGCTGGAGCATCATAAAAGGGGATGTTCTTGTAGCTCTAGATACTATACATCGGGGTCACGTGTTCAAATTCAGGCTACTCAACTCGGCCTTCATATCTCTTCTTCCAAAAAAATTGGATGCTCTCCATGACAAGGATTACAGGCCCATTAGTCTAATTCACAGTTTTCCTAAACTTGTGACAAAAGTTATGGCCAATCGGTTGGCTCCTTTGCTGCCCTCTTTGGTCTCTCCTAACCAAAGCGCTTTTATAAGGGGAAGGAGCATTCAGGATAATTTCCTGTTTGTGCAGCAGATGGTGAAGTCCTTACACAAGAGGAAGGAGGCTCACATTCTTTTCAAGTTAGATATTTCTAAGGCCTTCGATACAGTTTCTTGGTCATTTTTGTTGGAAGTGCTGCAGCAGTTGGGGTTTGGACAGCGTTGGTGCAACCTGATATGCATGCTCCTTTCCACATCTTCTACTCAGATCCTTGTGAATGGGGAACCGGGGGAGACAATTATCCACCGCAGAGTGCTGTTCATGAAGTTATGGAATAACAAACTGTAACCATTGCAAAGATAGGAATACATGCCTTTTAACGGCTCAACAAGACTAGCATATGATTGGTCCAATTATTGTATAATAGAAAATGTTACTATTGTTGATGGCGTCAATGTTGCTTGTATAATAGAAAATTTGACTGTTGTTGATGGCGCCAAAGTTGAGACATCCGATATGAGATATTTTGTGTGTACTGTCCTTGCTATGTGTTTCCTTGCAAGCTACAATAAGAGGGTTAATCTTTTTTCTATTATCTTTTTTCAAAGATAATTGTGTACTGTTTTTAGATGCATTATTACTTATAATAATCATATCATATACTAACGAATTTGTTCTTCAAATTTGTAGACTGGCTTAGCTCTTGGAGAGCTGGATCTTGGTCCAATTAATGAATTATATTAAGGTGCTTCAGCGGCCTGCTATACTAATGATTCCTGATTTAATTAATGTTTTTTAAAATCTGTTGCAGTTACTTTGTCTCTCTTTCTGATGGCGTTTACTTTGGTTCTGAAACTCCATGGCCTCTTCTATACGGCGGAGTTTTCTATTCTCAACTTGTGTTTCTGTAGGCTTTGCGTATCTGCAGTTTGACCGTGTGAACCGCAGCAGCGAAGGCCCAACAAGCACTTCATGGAAGGTGGTTTGCAGGAAAGATGATTACACCATCTATGGTAATGTGATCTTGAATTCTAGTTGCCATGTTTCTTATTGGATAACTTACTCCTATTTTTTATTGGATCTTATTTTAAAACATTACTTTTATTTCCTACAGTCTGCTCAGGAGTATAGTACGAAGTTCAAACTTGTGAGCATATATGTGGGGAAGAGTTGGCCAGACCGCACAGTTTGCTTGGACGAAGGAAAGGTCAATGTTGTTAATTCTAAATATCCTTTGATTGAAGATGTTGCATATAATTGTGAGAAACTTAAATTATGGACATAAATATTGTCGTCTGGTTGTTTTTATGTGCATACCTGAAATACCGCCATAGTGTTAAACATAGATAATTATTAAATTTTATCTTATCCATGTGTTTAGTACAAATTTTTTTTGTCCTGTATTAACGGACGGGCACACTACCTAGTTAGTTTTATAAAGACTGCATAACTTAATTTCAATTACTTGCCGAGGATACACACAGGCGCACAGCATGCGTTCACATTCACAAGCACCCCGAACTGACTTGCGTGCGATCGATTCCTTCCGGCCAAACCCTGCAATGCAAAAGCTCAAATGGACACCCCATGCCATGAACCTCCCCTTGCGTCCTATGCATGAGCTGCTGCCCTTCTTCGCCACTCACCACCTTGGCCTTCGAGAAGCACAACCAGGACACCAGGTATTCCCTCCCCTTGGTCCTCCATTCCTGCTGTGCGAAGCCGTGCTCCCAAACCTTAACATACCATTCGTAATTGGATCTGAATCTAATTACAGGTGTATATGCATGTATTATGACCACTAACTTCGATTGCTTTGCAAAAAATTTGGGGTGTACACATGTCCTTTACTGGGTCTGCCCCTACCTTTCTAGCTTCTTCGCTTTCTGCCATGGGTGCTAGGCAAGATCGATCTAGCCGAGCTGCCGATGCGGTTCGTTTTTCAGAAGTTTTGGGGGGATTCATTTCGAATTTAATGTCCCGAATTTATTTTTATGATCCATGCTCCCAAGTTGATTTTAGCAACTCAACACGTTCTTGTTCTTGCCTAGTAGTAGCTCACAGCTGTACCAGTTGTTTTGTTTCCTCTTTTTTCTCGAGATGGGATTACAGTTTTGCATGCATGCCATCTGAACATACCTTTTACTCAGGTCAACATCATGATGGCTACTTTGGGGAGGAAGAAACGGCAAGCTTTAACAACCTTCATCGTGCTATGCATCTTGTCATCCATTTGCATCTGCAAAGCGCAATTCACGCCTGCGGACAGCTACCTTGTTGACTGTGGGTCCTCCAAGAGCACAATGGTTGGCCAGAGGACCTTCGCAGCGGATGGCGCATCTCCAGTAAAGGTGTCCACCTCTCAGGATATACTTGCGGGCACCTCAGCAGATGGGGTGGCCTCTTTTGATAACTCGGCGCTGTACAAGACTGCTCGTATCTTCACCGGGCCGTCGTCCTACACTTTCCCTATCCATAAGCAGGGCCGGCATTTCGTCCGGTTCTACTTCTTCCCCTTCACCTACCAGAGCTATGATCTTTCACTTGCCAAATTTGCTGTGTCCACCCAAGATGTTCTCCTGCTTAGTGACTTCCAGCAACCAGACAAGACCACACCCTTGTTCAAGGAGTACTCCCTGAATATCACCCGTGACACGCTCGTGATTTCCTTCAAGCCGTCGAATGGAATTGCATTTGTCAACGCAATTGAGGTGGTCTCTGTCCCAGATGATCTCATCGCTGATGGTGCACAGATGGTCAACCCTGTCCAGCAGTACACTGGTTTGTCCACACAGCCACTGGAGACAGTGTACCGGGTTAACATGGGTGGTCCGAAGGTGACTCCTGACAATGATACCCTCTCGAGGACCTGGGTGACTGATGGAAAGTACTTGTTGAACCCAACTGTGACAAAAAATGTTTCTGGTAAGGATGTCCACTATAAGAAGGGTGGAGCAACTCAGCTGACAGCCCCTGATATTGTCTCTAGTACAGCTATAGAGTTGGCAGCAGTGAATACATCAAATTCTGTTTTCAACATGACATGGCAGTTTGATGTGGATGCTGGCTTCAGCTATTTGGTAAGGTTTCACTTCTGTGATATTGTCAGCGAGGCACTTAACCAGCTCTGCTTCAATGCATTTGTTGGAGGCTTTTCTGCGCAGAATAATATTGATCTCTCAACATTGTCTGATAATCAGTTGGCTACAGCCATCTATATAGATGTGGTTCTTTCATCTAATGATGCATCCAGCGAACTTAGCATCAGCATTGGCCCATCGACCTTGAACAACGTATTGCCTGATGGGATTCTGAATGGGCTTGAGGTGATGAAGATAAGTACAGGAGGTTCTGCTTTCACTGTTGGGTCTGGCAGTGGAAACAAAAATTGGGGTGTGATTCTTGGCGCAGCCTTGGGAGGTGTTGTACTGTTTATAA
Organism: Eremochloa ophiuroides; assembly: GCA_038502445.1. Taxonomy (NCBI): domain Eukaryota; kingdom Viridiplantae; phylum Streptophyta; class Magnoliopsida; order Poales; family Poaceae; genus Eremochloa; species Eremochloa ophiuroides. The sequence continues at coordinate 97,737,624 of JAHLJS010000003.1, forward strand.
TTGCTGTTGTTCTTGTACTTCTTTGCTGGAGGATAAAGACTCTGGAAAAGCGGCATTCAAAGACCTGGATGCCTTTCCCTATCAATGGGCTCACCTCTCTAGGAAGCAGAACATCTTATGGTACTACTCTCACATCAGGGTCGCTGAATGGAAGCTATGGATACGGCTTTGCCTTCAGTGTGGTCCAAGAAGCAACAAACAATTTTGATGAGAACTGGGTCATTGGAGTTGGAGGCTTTGGAAAGGTCTACAAGGGAGTGATGGGGAATGAGACCAAGGTTGCAGTGAAGCGTGGAAACCCAGAGTCTCAGCAAGGTCTCAACGAGTTCCATACAGAGATTAAGCTCCTCTCTCGTCTACGCCACCGCCATTTGGTATCTCTGATTGGGTACTGTGATGAAAGGAACGAAATGATCTTGGTCTACGAGTATATGGAGAAAGGCACTCTCAAGAGCCATCTCTATGGCTCCAAGAACCCCTCACTCAATTGGAAGCAGAGGCTGGAGGTTTGCATTGGAGCAGCAAGGGGGTTGCACTATCTTCACACTGGATCTGCAAAGGCCATTATACATCGTGATGTCAAGTCTGCAAACATCTTGCTTGATGAGAACCTCCTTGCAAAGGTTGCTGACTTTGGGCTATCGAAGACTGGGCCTGAGCTTGACCAAACTCATGTCAGCACTGCAGTGAAGGGCAGCTTTGGGTATCTTGATCCTGAATATTTCCGGAGGCAACAGCTGACTGAGAAGTCAGATGTCTACTCCTTTGGTGTTCTTTTGCTTGAGGTTCTTTGTGCAAGGCCGGTGATTGCCCCTACTCTTCCTAGGGAGATGGTACACCTGGCCGAGTGGGGAATGAAGTGGCAGAAGAGAGGAGAGTTGCATGAGATCATTGATCACAGAATCTCAGGCACGATCAGACCAGATTCTCTGAGGAAGTTTGCCGAAACAGTGGAGAAGTGCCTTGCAGACTATGGTGTGGAGCGGCCATCAATGGGAGACGTCCTGTGGAACCTGGAGTACGTTCTGCAGCTTCAGGATGCTGACTCAACAGTGTCGGATGTGAACAGCATGAACCGTATTGTGGAACTCCCATCATCACAGGTTCAGAACTTCGGCGCCCTTGAGAGCATCAGCGCGACAATGTGGAACACCCTAAATTTTAATTTCTAGCAATTTATAACATTATCAATTTTAATTATATTATTGCCAATTAATTATAGAAAAAAACAAATTATTGTTTGATGCATTCAAGTCGCTTGCATAACTTTATTGAGTGGAAAATAGTTATTCAAAAACTCGAGTAGGCTCCCGGCAATTTTACTCTAATTACATATTAAATAAATCTTACTATTACTATTTAGAGGTCTCAATGAAGGCAACACGTTAATTCTCACCAGACGCGCTAAGAAAAAAGATAAATCCTAAAAATTTTCACAATAATCAGAAACATCTGGCCTTTAATTTGATAGACTCTAATCATCATTATCAATAACAACCATTGAATCTGTTGTTATTTGAATATAAAAAATTACCCACATCTGCCATTATAAAAAACACATAAAGTAACCCCCTAATTTTGCAAATAAATTACCCACCTTTGCCATTATGAAAGATAATTCATAATAACCCCCTAAGTTTATATATAAAATTAGTCACATCTGTCATTATAAAACATAATTTAAAATAACACCCTTAACCATTTAACTTTGTATCTATATTACCCACGAGATAACTTAAACTATAACTCATCAATTTTGTAGAGTACTCACATCTATCATTATAAAAGATGATTTGAAATACATTTATATCTAGGTTACCCACATATATCATTATAAAAGATAACTTAAAATATAACTAATTAATTTTATATCTTGATTACTCACATCTATCATCATGAAAGATAATCTAAAATAAATAATAATTATTTTTACATTCAACCTACATAGTATTAACTTTATATTTGTATCTGCCTTAGTTATTATAAAAAAGAAAAAATATTAAATATCCTATAAATAGTATTATGTGCTAAAAAAAATCGATATTCATAAAGTCCGAGTATATATTCTAATCATATACTTTTACAACCATGAAATTGATAAGTTGCTATTCTAAATAAGTTTAAATATAAAACATTATGTCATATTAGTATTGAAAATTAAATTTTGCGCACTCTATGATATAGAAAACAATACTAGATACATATAGGTATGTGGTATAGCAAATGCAATAAGTTCAGTGCTAAGGTACAATCTAATTTTTAACTTAACTAATGGTTGGAGGAACAATCCTACTAGGACTCAAACTCTATTAACAAAAAATATTTTTTTGAATACCTAACTTGTGAAAAAAAATTAAACAACTTAATTGAAAGTCGATCAAAAGCTAAACTATGATTTCTAAGGTCATAGAAAAAGATAAACAAATTGAACGACTGATTGAATTATACGGCTGGTTGAATTGTATGGTTAAATTATTGTGAGAAAAAAATATCGTTTTGTGACTAAAAATAAGCTGAATCTATCTCAAGCGAACATAATATTAATAATGGACCATCCAGGTTAATCCTCATGAGATGACATGTTAATCCTCACGAGACATGATAGGAAAAACGATAGATCTTAGAAATTCAAAAAACTCAGAAACATGTGATTATAAATTTGGTATAGTCTAATTACAATTGATAATAATATCTATTAGATCCATTCTAAAAATAATTAAGCACCTCTGCTATTGCGTAAAACAACATAAGACAACACGATCTAAAGTATATTTAAATTTAGATCTATTTACCTATGTACTCTTATTGTGAAAGATAATTTATTAACCTAATCTTTATCTTTTTATCTTAAAAATAAATATCATCTAAAACCTATGTCTAAAATTACACATATCTTTTATTAAAATATTAAAATAACATGTAGCGAAAAACTAAATATTTGACATGAAGTATGAGAGTCCATTGGTGGCTATATTTTCTCAAACCTTCAATATTAAACTCGATCATTATAAGTATTAAAATTCTCTTTAGCTTAGCACTACTAACTCTTCTGAGATTTCACTTCAAGCTCTCTCACATATCTTAAATAACATGGTGCATGTTATAAATGATTGGTTTTGCTATTGTAGTATTTAAGAACATATAGTAAGACCAAAAACTCCTATTGTTAACAAGCAAAAGGTAGAGCTAATAAAAAAAATTAATAATCACAAAAATTTCAGTTTGATGGCAAAAAACTATAGTAGCAACCAAGAATAAAATTTAAAAAAATAAATTGAAATTCATGACTTCATAAGTTTCTATGAATTAGATTAGACTATAAGAAATATCTATTATATCTAAAACAAATAAAGATGGAAACATTCAATTTAATATAAAAAATTCTTTATTAATTAGAATTTTATTACATATATAATATATGTCTTAAAAAATTCTAACCCGTGAGCACGGGTTAATGGACTAGTTATTAAAATTGTGGGGTAAAATAATTCCAAATATATCTCCTAAAAATCTCAGAAATAGTTATAAAGTATTACAAATTGTATTGTAGTTTCAAACTTTATAGATTTTTTGATCTCCAAATGAATTTAGAAAGCAAAAATAAAAGAACAAGGAAAATAAAAACAGAAAATAAAAAAAGGAAACCAAAAATTCTCAGCCCTCACCTCTCAGCCCAGCCCGCACTCCTCCCCCCCCCAACACTTTTGCAATCTCGGCCCAGCAAAACGGCCCACAGCCACGCTCCCTCTCCTGCTCACTTGCGCTGACAGGCGGACCCTTCCAGTCAGGTCGCCTTCGTCTCCCCCCTCTGTTCCTCACGCGTGCGCTCGCGGCCACCGAGCCGCCATCGCCGCGACGTGTGCCCGCCTCCCCACGTTTCCCGCCGTCAAACGAAGACCCATCCGCTCCTCTGCGTCGCATCGCCACCACGCCAGCGCCTTGCCCCATGCGGACTGAAAGGATCGAGGATGCCCAAGAGGGGGGGTGAATTGGGCAACTAGAAAATTTTTCGAAATACAATTCAACCTATCGCCATTTGCCCAATCTCACCCCACAAGTGCTTGTGTAAGATCTAAGCCTAAAACAAGTAATGCAACCTAGAGCCAAGTCCTATCACAAGTATACTACTCTAAGAAAGTAGAGAACACAAAGTAAATGCGGGAATGTAAATGACATAGAAAGACAAAGTCGGTTTTTCCCGAGGTATCGGAGAGTCGGCACTCCCCACTAGTCCTCGTTGGAGCACCCGCGCAAGGGTTTAGCTCCCCCTTGATCTTCGCAAAGACCAAGTGCTCTCTACGGGCTGATCCTTTGCCTCTCCGGCGCGGTGGATCGCCCACAACTGCTCACAAGTTTGGCTTGGGCCGCCCACAAGTTCTCCAAGCGGTCACCAAGCCTCCGATCGCCACCGAACCATCTAGGTGATGCCGATCACCAAGAGTAACAAGCCTGGACTCTCACTTGATCAAGAACAAGGCCAAAGAGGGTGATGAATGCACACAAGTCACTCTTGATCTCTCTAGGGAAGAAGCTCACAAGCAATGAAATTCACTCAATCCTCCCTAGGGCTCTTGCACTCTCACAAGGTCACAAGGGTTCCTTCAGCTGTTGGAAATGACAAAAGAGCTAGAATGAAGCTAATGGTAAAGTAGCAAATACTCAATCTCTCCAAAACTAGCCATTTATACTGTTTTCAGCTTTCTGCGAACCGTCGGACGCTGTGAATAGTGCTACCGTCGGACAAAACATCATCGTCCGACTCTCACGCAAAACCTGCAGACGTCACTGTGCAGGGGAGTCGTCAGACACTAAGCAACTGTCCGACGGCCACCGTCGGACAACGTTCGACGCTCTCTGCACTCTCTGGACACTCTCTGGAAGTGTTGGACAGAGCAAAGCAATAGTCCGATGCCTTCACTATTCACTCAGTCCGACGCTCAGAGACTCTCGGCAGCCACCTGGGGACTGTCGGACAGAGGGCCAATGGTCCGATGACCAGTCTAGCCCTTATCCGACGCTTCCTAGAAGCTGAGAACAAGCTAGGGGCGCCATGTGTCCGTCGGACACTACCCAATGGTCCGACGCCCACCTCTCTCTAGCGTCCAACGCCCCAAACTTAGACCAAAACTTCACTGAATCGAAAACTTTCCAAAACGAAGTTTGATCCTCTCTCTCTCTCTCAAGAGTCTCTCTGGGCTGACTAGAGCTATGGTGGACAAGTGTGCATCACATCTACACTCTCTAACCTTGTCCTAAGTCAAGCTACCCATCCAAACCCCTCTTAAAAGTACGGTCAAAGTGAAAAACAAAACCTAAGACTATCCTAAGTGTCTCTCAACTCCAATCGACACTTGGGACTAGCCTATTATCGTCTTGTCTTCCATCCTTTGAAAACTGAATCGATTCCATCGTTAGGGGTTTGAACATACATGTTATTATGACCTAACCTCTAAGTTATCCTATAAAACACACGTTAGTCATAATAACCTCTTTGTTGTCATTAATCACCAAAACCACTAGGGTCTAGATGCTTCACGGACCACGCCACGGACGACCGGGAACGAGCCGCGAACGCTGGTGCGCACACGGTCGTCGCCCCCGGTGCCTTGCGTGCTCGTGCACACACCACTGAGCACCTCGGCCCGCCTCACGCGCGGAAGATCGAGCTCTCTGCGTTCTCCACACCGCCCGACTTTGCCTCCCCTCTCCTCTTTTCCCTCCTTCCTCTCTCTTCCTCTTCTTAGCTCAGAGCACGGCCCGCCATGGCCAGTGCCAGACTAAGCTCCCCGAGCCGCGCCGATGCACCCCCTCAGCCTCTATAAGTAGCACAGCAAGCTGCGTTTTCTGCCCCAAAACTCCCTTTGCCCAGCTCCTCCCTCACCTCCTCGAGCGCCGCTAGTGCCGCCGCCGTCGGAGCATCGCCGCCGTCGTGGAATCCACCGACCCAAGGCCCCTCCGCTGTTGATCAATCACAGAGCTTCGAAGAAAGGTTAGAACGGTTTCCCCTCCTTTTCTCCATCTCTTCTCCCTCACAGAGCCTCCAGTGACCTCGCCTGGAGCGCCTTTCGTGCTGCGGCGCGTGCCGCGCCCGCACGGGACCTCTGAGACCCTTCTTGAGGCCATAATTGAGTTCCCCATCATGCTCTCGAGCTCCCGGTCCAACCCCCCCTGCCAATTGGTGGGTTATAGCCTGAAACCGCCCCCTCTGGCTCAATGCCAGCAATGGCGCCGCCGGGTGGCCATTGTTTGGCCGACCACTCTCTCAGTTTCCCCCCCCTCTGATATAATCTTCACCGTCCGCCACGAGATCAACGGCTCACATGAACTGATACCCCTTCGCATGGTGGTTTTGCAAAAAGAGCCCTTGTTTCCTTTTATTTTTCTGCTCGTCGTCCACAACCACTGCTTAGTGAGTCTTTAAAATATTTCTATTTAACCCTAGTCTTTTAAACAAATTGCTCCTCGGTCCAAGATTTAAGTTTTAATCTGTAATTAGTTTATTTTGAATCAATAATAGTTTTGGCCATTTACAAAAAATGCCACTACTATTATTTTATGCGTAGAATATCCGTTTTAACTCCAATTTTAACCATTCAACTTGCGTTAGATTCATAATTCAATAATCTACATGTTTATACTACTATTCAGTACACTTTCAACTTCTAAAATTTTATGATTTATTTGATCCATTATTTTATTAAAGTAAAACCTTTTGATTCATAATTTCTCCGTTTTAAATCTGATTTGACCCGTTCAAATCACGTTGGATTCGTACTGACGAGTACTACACGTTAAAATTACTTTCATACTATTTTTCCACTGTTGGTGTAATGTTTCTTATTATGTTTTGTTTGGGCCATGTTTGTTGATTTCTGACAGAAGGATTTGAGTGCATGGATCTTCAGGACCCGGTGTTCGATACCCCTGACCCTACTCAGTTTGAAGGCAAGTGTCCTTGACCATCTTGCACCTACTTTCATTTTACTTTTGAGTTAGAGTAGTTAGACCTATTAGCTGCATGCAGAGTCTAAATTTGAATCCTATGATATGGTTTAGTAGAACTTGTCTATATCACCCTTGAAACTGCTGGATGGGAAATGGTAGATGTAAATGTTTAGCCTTGCAGTCTGAGGTTGGGAAGAGTATAATTTAATATTGAATAGTGACCTATGCAAAAATGTGGGATTGGTAATCTTTTTAACAACATGGTGATTAGGCAAATCCGACAGGATGGAAAGTTTTGGTGGGGTTGTCGATATGGGACCTTAGAGGTTCTCCACAGAGAAGAGAGAAGAAGACCTAGTCCAATTAGCATTGCCTTTCTTGTAATCCTATTAGGACTGGTTTATAATCCTACTAGGATCGCTACTTTATAAACCGACTAGAACTCTTGCCCTCTGCACTATATAAAGGAGGGCAGGGATCCCTAGATCGGCACCTTCATACACAACAGACCTCACGGTCTAGAAAGGCAGGGCGCAATATATTATCTACCTCAGACTAGACGTAGTGTGCTATGATTTTCCGACGTACCAAACCAGTATAAATCGTCGTCTACCTGTATTTACCATCGAGTTTCTACATACGCCGACACCCCTTCGAACAAATAACCATCCCGGGTACCCCCAAGACGGGCTATCGATCGTAAAACACCGATAGGGGTTTAGAATGTGCCATGGATTTGGCGGCTGATGTTGGTGGATTGGGTTTGTGCAAGAAATAATCCTGCCTGGATGCCAAGGATCGGTTCTCGAAGCGAGTAACCCGTCTTTACAGCGTAACCATGAGGCTAGAATGGAACGGAGCTGGCTAATTAATTAGTCCCTCTAAGTTTAGCTTTACACGGGGATTGTTTTGTAGCTCAAGAGGGGGCCCGCGGGGGCGAAAACTTAGTGAACGTCTAGAACAGGCTTAGGGAGTTTTGTAACGACCTTGTAGTGTGACCCCGCTGTGCACCTAGGTAGTGTTCGGCGAAATGGGAAAAATATGACTTGTGGTGCAAGTGTGCAACCTCTACAGAGTATAAAACTGATATATTAGTCGTGCTCGCGATCAAGAGCTAACTTAGACTTCTTCAGGATTAGTTGGTTACCTGGTTCTGTTTGGGTGGTTCCTTGGCGAAGGAACAGTGTGCTTGGATGGATATCCAAGTGTTGGTTTGTTTGGATGGATTTCCAAGTGTGGTTGCTCGGATGGGATTTCCGAGTGTTGGTTACTCTGAGAAGATGAGATTTCACTTAGTTAAATAGATGATTAAGGAATTAAGAAAATAGGGTTATCGCTTTAGATGTTGTGTCAAACCAAGTTAGCATATCCTTACTATTAGCCCACATGTTATAATTTTCTACACTTGCGGAGTACATTTCGTTGTACTCACCCTTCCTCTTTGTCCTCCTGCTATCCCACCAGAACGTTAGAGTTGACGAGCAGGACTACATAGAAGACGGTGCCTTCGACCCTGATGACGTGTACTACGCTAGTGCTGTCTTCGGCCTGACGTTCCTGTGGAGATGGTGTCCCTTTCCGCTTGAGTTTTTATTAATAATTATGTATTTTTCTTTTAGATCCATGGGTCTTTTTTAATAATGTTTCGATATGTAATTCAGCACTGTTATGATACTATAATGAAATCGATATATGTATGAAAATTAATCCTACCATACATATATTGTGTATTTGATTTTATCTTTAAAATCGGATGTGATACAGTGGCAGAAGCTGGAGCGTCAAATGAGCCTGATCATGACCTCTCCGATGTGTCAATGAGCCGGGTCTTCTCTCAGCTGATCAAGGCCAAGGGAAGGTAAAGGTGCATGACACAGCCTGTAGGGTACAGAGGAAGCCTTCAAAGTCATCTCTTGCTGAAGTTTACTTGAGAGATCATGTGCGGTCAGGATAGACCTGCCGATCGCATACCCAAACGGAGAGATTTTTTCCATCAACACACGGTCACACGGATAATGTATTGGCTACTGCCGTCCGAAATTTCACACGTCCAACACTTCACCAGGAAGCAGTAACAGATTGAAATTTGAAATAGGCTATCTTCTAAACTTGTCGCCGCACAGGCTCACAATAGCTAAAACTGTTACTCAAGAAACCTTAGTTCAGGAGAGTACATTTCTAGAGGAAAAGAAGAAGAAAAATTGGAAAATAATAGTCTGGGACTCTGGGTTGCCTTCGGCCTGGCTGGGTGCTTGGGGATCATACATCTGAAGCAAAAGATAGTCAAACTAGATAACGTCTGATAAGTATGTAACGCCGTCGCATGTTTTCCCATTCAGCTAGACTAGAAGCCTAGAAATACTTGGGCGCTGAAAGGCACATATGTATACTGAAACTTGTCCAGACTCCAGAGTACACAGGGGCGAATGCAGTGTTCATTTCATTTAACTTTTCCGGCAGGCCCTCGCCGGCCGCCGCCCCTCGTGGCGGATCCATTCCTTGCTCGCCGCCGTGTGCTTCGCTCCGTTGGGTATCACGACTAGCCCAGTCGCCTCATGCAGCACCTTGCTCTTGTTCGTCGCTTAGACTGCCAACCGGAAACACGAAGGGGCTCCGTCTCAAGTCATCGCCGCCAATACCTGCGGCTCGCTAGTCGCTACTCTCTACTCTGCAGTTCATCAAGTGATTCGGGATATTATACATCTGGTTCTGTAAATTAATCTAGAGAATACCAGGCAAGGATTGAAGGAGGAGCATCCAAGGACGCTTCCACAGTCTGCAATCTGCAGCACTTGGTGCTTCTTCAGGTTCATAGAAAAGGCGTGTCCTTCCTTGTTCAGGCTCAGAGATGAGACAAAATGGGATTGTGAACATCTGTTCAGGTTCATAGAAAACGCGTGTCCTTCCTTGTTCAGGATCTTATATAATCATACACAAGCAAGTATAAACATCTGTACAAGTTTATGACGTCGACTGTGACTAAGGGACAAAAAAGTCTGACATTTGCTAGCCATTAAATTGAATATATACGGCGTAGTAGCATACGGCGCATAGCGTTTGCGATCGGCTGACCAAGGACAGCCAAGCTAGATAGTTTCATTCCATCCATCGCTTTCAGGGCAATCTGAAAAAATTATGTAACGGAGATTGTCAAAGTCGTCGCGTTTGCGATCGGCTGACCAATGACAGCCCAGTTTCTTCCCGTTGCGTCGCTTTCAGGGCAATCTGTAATATATACTCGTATATACTCAGTAGTATATAGTACGATTGAGTGGTGATCCTCGTATTAATTATGAGCACGATTGCGTGCGTGCCATGTGCAATGAGTAGTATAGTACCTCCGCATTACCTGGTCCTTCGCCAAACAAAAATCAACTTCATCAATTTGTTCGACTCACAATTCACAAAGTCACGGCAAAAAAAGTAAGCAAGGTAGCTAGGACGGCAGCAACGATGGGGCGTCGTCTTCTTCTGCTGTGCCTTGTGATATCTATGCAGGTGCTTGCCGTCGTCGCCGGCGGTCGCCGTCGTCGTCCACCGGCCATGTTCGTGTTCGGGTCCTCGATACTAGACGTCGGCAACAACAACTACCTCCCGGGGCCGGCCGTCGATAGGGTCAACCATCCGTACTACGGCGTCGACTTCCCGGGCTCCATCCCCACCGGAAGGTTCAGCAACGGCTACAACATCGCCGACTATGTGGGTCCGTGTGTTTCGTTTCTGGCCGTATCCTCTGATCTTCTCGCTTGTACTGTACCTATGCATGCATGAATACTCCTGTGTTTACTTCCATGTGTAATAATATGCAATGGACTGCATGCTAAATGCAAAATGCAGATCTAAGAGGATATACAGCAGGAGCATGTGCTCTTAAGAGCAGAAAAACTGCGTCCCATACTAAATTTGTATGCGCTGGTGCTGCAGCGAAAGAACATGGGATTCGCGGCGGGTAGCCCTCCTGCCTACCTGTCCCTGCAGGCACCGACGACGAGCAGCTCCGGCGGCGGCCCTCTGGTCCACGCCGCTCTCACCAGTCGAGTCAACTATGCTTCCGGAGGAGCTGGGATCCTTGACTCCACTGTAAGCAACAACAACTCATAACACACACCGTACCCACGAGCTAGCATGTGCAGTGAGTGCATCGATCGGCGGCGCATCTTGTGTGATCGACGATCGTAGTAGCTAGCATGCACTAACAATAATGGAGTATATGCATGTATATATCCGGATGCAGAACGCCGGAAACACCATCCCGTTGTCGAAGCAGGTGGAGTACTTCGGCGCCACCAAGGCCAAGATGGCCGCCGCAGCGGGCTCCCATGCGGTGGATGCGCTCGTCTCTAGTTCCGTCTTCCTCCTCGGAATCGGCAACAACGACATGTATGTCTTCGCGGCGGCGGAGCTGGCGCGGAATAGGTCAGCTGCTGACCTGCGCAGGGACGCCGCCGTGCTCTATGCTACCCTCATCTCCAACTACTCCGCCGCCGTGACGGTACACAGCTAGCACTGGTGTGCATGACTCTATGCTAAAGAACACACAATTTGGTTCTTATTCTTAACCTTGTAAATTTATTACTGAAAATGCATGTAGGAACTGTACTCGATGGGCGCCAGGAAGCTAGCCATCGTGAACGTCTGGCTACTCGGGTGCGTGCCGGGGGTGCGGGCGCTGAGCCCGGCGGGCGCGTGCTCGGAGACCCTCAACCAGCTCGCCGCCGGCTTCGACGACGCGCTCGCGTCCCTGCTCGCCGGCCTCGCCCCCAAGCTGCCGGGCCTCGTCTACTCCGTCGGCGACGCCTTCGGCTTCACGAGGGACGCCGTGGCGGACCCGCCGGCGCTAGGGTACACGGACGCCGCTGGCGCCTGCTGCGGGGGCGGGCAGGCGCCTTGCCTGCCCAACTCCACGCTCTGCGGTGACCGCGACCAGCATGTCTTCTGGGACCGCGCGCACCCTTCGCAGCGGACCGCGTTTCTCACGGCCCAGGCGTTCTACGATGGCCCGCCCAAGTACACCACTCCCATTAACTTCAAGCAACTGGCCCAGTCCAAGTAATGAAACCGTGGAGGGTTCTCTTTAAGACTTGACAGGATATATCTCTCTCTCTTTGTTTGCAATTCTCGATTTTTTTCTCCAAACTTTACCATGGGGCACGTCAACTATTGTTTAGAAAGTAATTGTCCATAAATACTACTGATTTTAGAGTATGATAAGTCCGTTTCATACTTATTTATGGGCATAGATTAAGTCTATTTTTAGCCCGACAACACTTGTTTATGTCTAACTTTAGGTACTTCAACTACCAAAATCACTTAATTTTGACCACTGAGGCGATTTGGAGTGGTTTTAATTTCGATGGCTCTGAGGTCAAAATTAAACGGTTTTGATAGTTGAGGTGACAAAGTTAGACAATTTTATAGTTGGGGATTAAAATTAGACAGACTCAAGTGTTATGAGCGACCAAAAGTGAACTTAATCCTCAGATTTTATATCCAAAATGTTAACAGTTGCACGTGCGCACATCACTGCACATGTCTCAGACTTAGAAAGGCACTTTCCATCTGGAATGGCACGAACAAATACTTTGATTGATGTAAATAAATCGATTACATCGTATACAAAAAGAATGAATGAATCGATAGCACTCCCTTTGCCTACATATACATTGCACTGCGTTCGAGTCACAAGTCACAAGAGCGACGCCGACGCCCCGGCGACGGCCATTGCCTCTCGCCAGTCGATGAGGATGGCGGTGGCGGCGTAGTGCGTGAGCGCGCCGACGAGCACGAGCACGTGGAAGATCTGGTGGCTGTGGCCGACGCAGTCGAACTTGCCGGGCCTCCACCGCTCCGGCACGCGGGTGACGTAGAACCCGGCGCCGGCGGCGTAGACGAGCCCCATGGCGAGCTCCAGCGCCAGCGCGAGGTGGCACTCGCGGTGCGCCCAGTTGAGCCACAGGGCGTGCAGCGCCGGGAGCACCCCGGAGAAGGCCATGGACACGAAAAGGCCGGCGCGGAGGTGGCGCAGGCGCGGCGAGGAGCGCGCGGGCGCCAGGAGGAGCGCCACCACGAGCAGGCCCAGCGCGGTGATGGCGGACAGGTAGACGAGCTGGGTGCGGGCGAGGCCCAGGAAGGCGTAGTACACCGGCGGGAAGAAGGAGGCGACGATCATGACGGCGATCCCGGCGTAGTCGAGCTGCCAGAAGAGGCGCGTGAAGCGGCGCGAGTGGCACGCCAGCAGGTGCGCCGCCGCGCTCACCGCCAGGCACGTCATCGCGCCCGCCAGGAACACGGTCCGCGGCCACCTCGGCACCGCGTGGCCATCGCCATGGCCGTCACTGCTCCCGAACACGCCCGTCGTAGTTAGACCACTGCTCAACGTCAAGCTCTGCAAATAAATAAAAAAGGCATCCAAGAAAGCCTCAGATCAGAATCAACAGTCACTGCCAAACTGCTGCCAGAACGCAACGATCAACCGACAGAGCCACAGAGGGAATTTTCCCTAAAAAAAATTCGCCGGGCTGTTTTAAAAATGCTGTGTATTTCTGATCGCCATGTGCAAGTGCAACAAACGACAGGGTTTTAATAACGAGACAAATTAAAGACTGCAAGTTGGTGCCTGAAGACCCGCGATGCGTTGATTGCAGTGTTTCAGTTAGCTGGCTGGATGTTGAAAGTTTGAGCGAGCGGAACAGATCGATGAATGCAGCTAGGTTAGGTGTGGGGTGATCAATCGATTGATTAGAATAAAATGGTCCAGCTAGGGAAGACTAACGCACAGTGCAACAGTTTTCCTAGCTAAGCTACCAGACTGTCTGTTGATTGTTCTTGCGGACAGAGATAATGACGTAATCTAGGACCATGAGCACATTCAGGCTTATCGTACTTAACCATTATTATCAGGCATCGACACACACGACACTGAGCTGTTCTTGGTTTGAAATGTCAGCATAGTATGCGGCAAAGTCGTACCATACTAGCTGTTGGCCCCAGTGCAGTGTCTGTCAGCTTAATTTCTTAAGCATTGTCAAGGGAGGAAAACAGAAAACAGAAAATCTTCAACCACAGAGAATATCATGTCCAACTGGGTGTAGCCTGGCCTGCTTGGCGCCTAGTGTTTGTGCAGCTATTTTCTGGGACGCTTTGTACAGTTGGGTCTGCACAGTTGTGGCTGATGCGATCTTGGCCTTTTTACCAAGTCCAACTGGGGCGCTTTGTACTATAATGTGCATAGATGCACTAGAGTTTCTGTCGGAACGGCCGTGAACTGGATCCAGGTATGGGCGCTTAAAGTCCCTGCACAATTTGTGGCTGCTGATTTGCTGAACTAGTTGCCAGCAATAATTTGCACAGCTGGGGAGTACCTGTTGTCTAGTAGTAGCTCCTTTCTTATTGGAAGACTACTGATGCTAATGTGTGGTTGCTGGTATGTTATGTATGGACGGTTTTTTTTTTTTTTTTTTTTTGAGAAATGTATGGACGTATGGTTGGCAGCAGGCGGATGCATGAATGATGCATAAGAAATGAGTAAATAAACGCTACTCGGCTACTGTGTTTTTTTGGGGAGAAATAAAGTAAAGTGTGTGCGCGCAATGCATAATTGTGTTTTTGGAATTTCTGTAGTGCTATAAAAACCTTTAAAAAAAAACTGCGTGGAACAAGACTGCATAGAAGGCCCAAGTTGAAACGGAAACGGGAAATTTCCAAGATTCCGTTGCTTACCGAGTTGCTGCTGGTCTCCCACGAAGACCACGAGGCGTTGGCTGACGCCAGCACCAACGTCACGATGCTCGGGGCAGCAGCGGCGCTGGCTCCGCCGCCGCCGCCGGTGGCGGCCACCTTCGCCGTTGTTGCTGGCTCGGCGACGGCGAGGTAGAGGAAGAGGAAGAAGCCTCCAAGATGGCTGCAATGCAATGCAGGCGGGCGAGCCGAGTCACCGATCACAATTCACAACACTCCGACGAAACAAGGGAGAAAGCAGAGGAGGGAGGAGACGAGAGGAGAGGCTAAGCAGCCTGCAGGCAGGCAGGCGGCGTACGTACCTCCAGACGTTGAGCGTCTCGTTGTGCCAGGCGAAGGCGCTGCGCAGCGCGTCGCGGACGGACCACTCGCAGCGGTAGTGCGCGTGGATGAACTCGTTGTCCCGCAGGTAGTCCGGCAGCTCCTCGAACCGCACCAGCCGCGGCAGCTGCTCCGCCGGCCGCTGCTGCTCCTGTCGCGACGCCGGCACGACGACGTCCGCGGCCGCCGCGAGGGCGCAGCACCCCCTGACGCCGGAGCCGGCGCGACGCTTCCTGCGCGCGCTCGCCGCCACCGTCGTCGTCACCGTCGTGGTGGCCATGGCTGCTGCTGTCTGCACCCGCCGCTGTGCGTGCGTGTTCGTGGGAAACCCCGCACGGAAGCCGGAGTGGAAGGGAAGTCGTTGTCTTGTGGGTTTGTGTCCGAGCCGCTCACGCCCAGCTTATGTAGACGTCCACCCGGAGCGGACCGGACCGGACACGGGTGGGAGGTGCTGTGTCCGCAGGGAAAGTGTTGTGGCTTTCGGTAGCTCGGCCCTTTACAAGTCGGATTCTGCTGACTCACTAACGTATAACTCGCTATGGTTTTGGATGGGTATTTGGATTCGCGAGAAACAACTCCTGCCTAATGCACCCTTGCCTTGATGGCCGGACGGCGAGGAGGGTTGGGGAGGTTGGCCGATCCAGGCCCGTGGTGCGGGCCGGCATATGGCGGCATGTGTCAACTGGAGGCGGCTTCAATTCAATTCTTTTTTTTTCTTTTTTTTTGCCTTTGATTTGATGATGAGTCGCGGGAGATTTGCTCGTTCTAGATGGGATTATGGGGCACTTGAGCCTTTGACCTTGGACTAGTGACGCTGCTGCTGACACGAGACGTGATGGCACGGCTTCGACCGGCATCGGAAAGTTCCAGGCGAGTTCGGGGCAGTGAGAGTTCGGCCGTTTCCGATGGATGATGGCTTGTTTCTGGAGCAGCAGCAGGGTTGTTGGGAAGCAAAATAATTAAAACGACCTCGTTGTTTCGCCGTTGAATTGGACTGGATTGGAATGGAATTTGCGTGATTTGTATTTACCGAAATGCCAAATGAAAGATTCATTCATTCAACTGGTCGTGGTCGTGGACTTGGATCGGGTTGGACAACGGCCCATCCTACCGTACAACGCCCCCCATTCCCTCCTGCGTGTGTTTGATCCAACGGACGACGCTGCTGCTGAGTCACTGCAGGCGGCGTCGGGAACACGAGTACACGAATACGACGACGCGGGAGAGGCGGGAGGGACGGTGACCGGCCGCAGCTGTACGGGCGGCTGGATGTGAACGAGCAGAGCAGAGAGTCATGAAGCGTCGTCGTGCAGGACTCTCGCCTCCTATCTGCCGTGCCGCCAAAACGTGGCTGCAGCCTGCAGATGCCGACGACCGATTTCAGCACGAGTTTAGTTTGATTCGATGGCCCAAGTGAACAGCAAAGCCAGGCCACGTGGTGCGAACGAACATTTGGATGGATGTGTTAGGCCGTGCAACGCAATAGCATGCTGAGCACGTGTCCTACACTCCGTACCAAACTGGAAAGCTAGCACGACAAGTGTGTGTTTTCCTCCAGGTGTTATTATGTTCTAGCAGGTTTTTGTGTTTTTTAGAGGAGGAAAACGGGTCACAGGTCAGTAGGTCACTGATCCCTGACATAAAAAATAAGTCACTGGATCCCTGGCGGCCGGCATGGATCAAAAAACGATGGACGATGATGCTCGGCCCACGGGACAACCAAATGCGGCAACGAAACTAACCCCCATCGTCTCGTCTTAGCGGGCTCCGTGCTGGCCCAGGACAATGAGCCGCCTTGCCTGGCCCTGGCAGCCAAGCCGATCCCATCGAAACTACTGTCTACTAGTCCCTCTATTTCAATACAAGATTTATATGGCACCAAATAAGTGTATTATAAAAATATTTTGATGATATACTATGTTCACTTGTCTAATAAATTAAGATTTTGGTAATTTTTTCAGTAAAAGAATAATATTTTCTTACAATAAATTAGTATAAACTAAAATCAACATTTCTTTTTAGACAAACGACCAAGATCATTATTGATAGCCATCCTAGGGCATGGCTGCTATGCGGGGATTTCAACCTAATTTACCAAGCCAGCGACAGAACAACGGCAGACTCAATTACGGCCTCATGCGCAGTTTTAGGAGGGTGCTTTGATGATCTCAGCCTCCATGAACTGCACCTATCGGGGAGGCTCTACACGTGGACCAACGGCTGCAACAATCCTACATGATATATTATATGTTCACTTGTCTACTAAATTAAGATTTTAGTTTTTTATAATAGAACAATATTTTTATCTCACAATAAATTAGTATTAGCTAAAATTAACTCTTCTTTTCAGATAAACGAACAAAATCATTATTGATATAGTATTATTATTATCTTATAATATACCCTTTTAAATGTAGCAGATAACAGTGGAGCTCGAAATTTTTTTTTCGAGAACGCGCTTTGGCACGTGTTGATTTAAGGGAAAAAAGGAGTTCAGATACACGTCTTGCCGAGGGCAACGGCGAGTTGCCAAAGCTCACGACAAGAGATTACACAAACACAAGGCACCGGCTAGAACAGTGGAGCAGGTGGGCTTAGCTTAAAAGAAACAAATTGTGCGACTAAGCGAAGAAAGCTTGCAAGCTAAGCAAGCACCGCGAACAGAGGGGCAAGCTTGCTGAAACCCGCCGCAATCCAGGAGTCGCCCTCGTCATGGATCTTGCGAAGCAGCTGCGACGTCGAGGCGCACTTGCGTCGAACGTTCTTCGATTGCGTTCCTCCAAGGACACTGAAACAACCTCGATTTCCACAAAGGGAAATCCACAGGCACGCAATGTAATTAAATAGATTGTATCGGACAATCCATAAAATTACCCAAATCTCAGTTGATATCAGGATCCATACAATGAGTACATAACAGAGTCTTACATAAATTACTACATCACCACACTGGCGGAATTAACAATTCAGAGAAACTGATAAGATGCGGAAGCGATTCATCCTTCACGGCCAACTTGAGTGTAGCACGCGACCCTACTCTTCCCAATCGTCTCCATCGAAGTCGTACTCTTTCTCGTCACCTGACAGCAAATTATCAGTACGATTTGTACTGGCCACGGAGCCCACCTATGATTGCAGTTGCTTTGTGAAAAGTGGATGCAAGGCTGTACAAGCAGACCTATAGGCTGGGGTTTCCTATGCAAGTATAATCAATATTTTAATAGTCAAGTTTTATCTCGTTCCACCCATTCACCCAATTCATTCCATTCTCATCCCATACACCACATCTCACTCACACCTCGCACTCATTCGGCAGGCCCAACTCCCTCTCGGGCCTGTCTCAGCGGCACACTACCACGCCGGGCACACTGCCGGAAAGTGTCATCCAGGGGGAGAAAAGAACATTCACTACACTAGTAGAAGTTTCACAGGAAAGGTCCATAGCCAACGAGTCGGCATATGTATCGATCGATCAACCATACACTCTGCAGAGGTTTTACGACTCACAAGATTAGCCATCAGAGGTGTTGCGCAAACACTTAGACAGAATTCTGGGTGCTTGCTTGCCTAGGTCGATGCCACCCTACCACTCAGCCCTGAGACATTCCGGATCCAACACCATTACGCTGAGACTAGGAGATGCAGTACCGGGCCCATTCAGTGGTACTGCGCATCTAGAACGGAACGGGAACCCATCAACCGTCTCCGCCCACCCTTATCACCTCACAACCTAGCAGTAGTTGTACCGTCCTACCAAGTAGTCCAGCCGTTCCCGGCCCATCGAAGACGAATGAGCAGTAAAGAATTCCCATGAACCTGGAACTAATCCGTCCTAAGTTTGACCAAGCAGGCATCTTCTCTTAGGGGATACTCTCCCCGTGCCATCACAGCACCTCCGTTCATGAGCTTCAAACCACACAGGCCGTCCAACCCGGAACCACCTCGTAATCCATTACCCGCCACAGGTATCTCTCGTAGGGATACCCAGGTTGCACCCCTGGCACGACTTGCCCTTCTGGTTCGTCTCATAACCCACTTGGTCGACTCGACCCTCACAACGCACCCAAGACTCACGCAGCACGCTCCCCCGTTTAATTAAGTCCAGTTCACATATGTCAAACCGTTTCCGATTTCCCCACATATGTGTAATAATCAATAAGTAGTAGAAGAGCAAATAAACATATAACAGCGAGCATCTATCCTATCAGCGGATAGCAGAGTGATAGTTTAAACAAGGCAGGGTAATCAATTATTCTAACATGCAACCTAAACAGTTAATATCATATGATCATAAAGCAATGGCATGATCGACATTAGCAATGCGTAATAGGTGCTAAGGATTTGGTGGGTCGTGGCACCTTCGTAGTCATCTCCTAGCTCCTGAAGGTACTCGTGGTCGTCCTTATCAGTCAGATTCTCCTCCGGCTCTGAAAACAGGATCGAAATAGTCGCGTTAGCGACTCTTTTAGATTATTTAGAAAAATCCAATAAAAATAAAGATCCAAATGCACTCAAACATAGGTTCAGGTTATAGAGCTCATTTTTCCGAGAATTTTGATATGTGGTGCGCAATTTTTGGACATCGTATGAATAAGTTATGAATTTCCTGAATTTTGCCTCATTTTCTGAAAATGGAAAATTGACCAATAAACCAGGGGGTGACACGTGGCAGTTTATGATTGGTCGGGTACTGTTCAAGTTGACCACGTCAACGGTTTCGACGGCATCGGCTCTGCTGACGTCAGCGTTGACCGAGTCAACGTTTTACCAACAGGTGGGGTCGGGTGACGTCACACAGGTGACACGTGTCAGCGTTAGGGCTCGCCATGTGGCAGCGCTGGAGCGCTCCTGTCCAGGTCTACGAGAGGCCGGTGCACGGTGAACTCGGGTTCGTGGGGTCACTGCTCCGGGACTCGGTGCACGTGAACCGGGTCTATCCCGCCTGCCTCCTCTTCTTTCCCCCTTTCCCCTTTGAAACCGACATGGCGGAGCTCTTCTTCGCTGGCGAGCTCGCACAGACTCAACGGGGTGGCGGTCCACGAGCTTCCCCAGAGGGAAAAAGGGTCGGTAACTTCCGGCGTGTGAGCAGAACTCCGGCTAGGGCCCCTTCTTCCGACGGTAGGAGGGTCAGACGAGTTGCCTCGACTAAAGCTCGGACTTGGTGGCGGCGGTCATCGACGGGACGGCTCTGGTCGTGTCCCCGTGCAATTGAGGGCGGATTTCCTCGATTCGCTTCGTCAGGGAGGTCTACAGCCTTACGGCTTCGGTTGAGGGTCACGGTGGTGCCCTCCTCGCGGAGGGGTCAATCGGCGGCGCTCCGGCGAGGCACGGGGCTCACGGTCAGTGTGCGTGCGGCAGCTTTGGCTCACCCGTACCTTGTGTCTAAGCCGCTACAGGCAGCGCGAAGGTCATCGGGCGGTTGGATGGTGGTAGCTGGTACTCATCGGAACATGATCCTTGCGGCGGCACGACGTGACCGGCCCTTGCGACGGCGAGGCTTAGCCCAAGGTGTCCAGAGCACTTCTACTCGTGTGTCCGGGCAGGGTCTAGCGGTGGCGTCCGCCGAGCTCCTCAGTCTTAGCGTATGGTTCCAACGGAGCTCGTGCTGCGGCGATGCCCGCGACAGAACTCCGGCGATCTCACGGTGAGGATGCAACTCACTGGGTATGGGTTCTAGGGTCACTCCTATACTTGAATTTGGGTTCGCGGAGTCACTGTGAAGCTCGATGGCCCACTGTCAGCGCTCGGTATGGTCGCAGGCTCCCAGAATGGGTGCTCGCCATGGCGCAGAGTATCCATGGTGAGTGCGCTCCCCGTGAACGCGTCTTGCTGCGTTCCGGGGTTGCAAGGACTCGGCTTGCCGGTAACTAGCTCAGTTCGCGGTGGTCGAGAGGGTAGCGGATAGCTCTGCTAGGTTAGGGTCCTCCTGCAGCTCTTCTAGATAGATGGAACGCGACGCGGTGCTGTTGCGGGTGCTCCTATGGCGTGGCACGCGGTGATCCAGCCGCGCCGGTGAACTCTCGTCACCGCGGATCCGTTGGGCCCAAATGGCTAGTCGTGTGTGTGAGTGCAAACGTGTTCCAGAGCCGGTGGTGGCTCGTGCCTGCGCGTCCCAGAGGCGGGACGCCATGGCGTGGCGCACGGGCGAGGTTGGAGAAGAGGCACGGACGGCTCACCGTGCTGTCGTTGGCGTGTGGATAGCGGCGCAGTGGAGGGTCGTGGCCGTGCCGAGAGTTCGCAGTGCCGTGCTGACCCGCGACGGTGGCGCCGGCTCCGTCTTCGGCTCCGGCGGGTTCCGCGGCGGCAGCACCTCGGCACCTCCTTCCTTCTCTCTCCCTCCTTCTCTGGCGTGCGGTGTGATGAGGTGGTCTGTGCCGCAGCGCGGCGGCGGGGATACGGAATTGCTCTAGGGTTGATGACCCGCCCCCTTAAATAGGTGAGCTCGGTGTGCTTCCTATGGCGGACAGCTCCGATTTCGTCCGGTGGATCGGAGGGCTGTGGCTCGAGCCAGTCTAGGGCTCCAGACGTGCTCGGGTTCCCTTAGGCGGCCAAGGCAAGGGGGACAGGCAGGGAACAGGGCCACGCCCCAGCCGTGGGGTTGCCGGCTTTCGTACAATGTCACGCGATTTGCGTGAGCGCCGGGGAAAGAAGAAGAAGAACAGTGGGGAGGAGGGTGCGGCTGTCAAGCGGGCCCGGTTCGCCAGCGACCCTCTCGGCGCGTGTGTGTGCGTGGGCCGCGCGGACCGCTGGGCCGGCCCAAGTGCGGCGGGGTGAAGCGCGCGAGGGAAGGGAAGAAAAGGCCGGTTTGGGCCAGGCTGGACCGGTAGCTGGCTGGCTTTCCTCTTTTCTTTTTCCTTTTCTTTTTCTTTTTTGATTCTTTCACACATATATTTGCCTTCACATGTTATATGAGTTTTTGAGCAAAACATAAAATGTCAATAAAATCCAAATATGCAATATGAATTTGGTGGGTTTATGTTCTATATTTATGTAGGGTGAGGCATTTGCAAGATTCATAAACATATGTAAATTATTATTTGCAACATTTATCCCCTACATGCATGCACATTCATTAGGAAATTTTTGAAGGTTGGGATTTTTATGTCAGGATTTTTAGGGTTGTTACAGAGACCAGCAAGACAAGAGAGTCAAAACCACGGCGGAAGATGTCCGGTATCCGCCTACGCATGCACAACCACCAGTCGCTGATGCGTGCCGTGACATCTGGCGCCAAGTGTTGAAGCCCGGCGAAAAGTAGGATGCGAAACCAAACCCGTTTGACAGCGCCTCCAAAACCGAGCGCCCCCTCCGCCTGGAAGAGCACCGGTGCAGAGAGGCAGATTGGCCCGTCGGGGAGCCAAGCGTCCGTCCAGAAACGAGAGCGAGCCCCATCCCCCACCTGGACTCAAACCGAGGCCCTGAACATGGCCTCCGTTACTTGAAGCTCGAAAATTGATGTGTATTCGAGTCATAGGAGCCGCAAACTTGGTTAAAATTAAAATAGATTGACCTCTCTAAAGTTCTTAAAATAACTTGCAATTGAGATCGAGGGAGTAGTACGTGCGCTCCCCTACATATTCATGAGTTGATGCTTCGTATTCTGTGGCTCGGCCAGGTAGGTAGCATACCACTCGTAGAGCTTCTTGAGCCCATCCCGCAGCTCGACCTTGGGCTCCCACCCCAGCGCCGCCATCTTGGAGCTATCCAGCAGCCGCCTCATCACGCCGTCGGGGCGGCTCGTGTCCCAGACGACCCGCCCCTCGTACCCCACCACCTCCCTCACCGTCTCCGCCAGCTCGCGCACCGTCACCTCGCGCCCGCTGCCGACGTTGACGTGCTCGGGCCCGGAGTACTTCTCCATCAGCAGCACCACGGCGTCCGCGGCGTCGTCGGCGTGCGTGAACTCGCGCAGCTGCCGGCCGGAGCCCCACACGACGACCTCGGGCGCGCCGCTGGCCTTGGCGCCGTGGAACCGCCGGATCAGCGCCGGGATCACGTGGGAGCTCTCCGACGGGAACGGCTCGCGCGGGCCGTACAGGTTGTTGGGCGTCGCCACGATGGCGTCCATGCCGCCGGCGCCGAGCCGGCGCGGTAGGCCTGGCACATCTTGATGCCCACGATCTTGGGGATGGCGTACCACTCGTTCCCCGGCGCCGGCGGGCCGGCGAGGAGCGCGGACTCCGGTATCGGCTGGGTGGCGTCCGCGGGGTAGATGGCGGAGGTGGCGAGGAAGAGCAGCTTGCGGACGGTGCCGCAGCGGCGCGCGGCGGCGAGCACGTTCATGGTGATGCGCAGGTTCTCGGTCAGGAAGTCGGCCGGCGCGGCGGAGCTGGCGTGGAGCCCGCCCACCTTGCCCGCCGCGAGGATCACGTACCGCGGCCGCTCCGCGTCGAAGAACTCGTGGACGGCGGGCTCGCACGTCAGGTCAAGCTCGGCGCGGGTGCGGCCGACGATGTTGGTGAAGCCCAGCGCGGCCAGGCGGCGGTGGATGGCGGCGCCCAGCATGCCTTTGTGCCCGGCGAGGAAGACTTTCGCCGACGTGTCGGCTAGGAATGACGACGTGCCATTGTTGGCAGCCTTTGGCGCTTGCAGAGCACTGTGTGAAGGCATTTGTGTATGTATGTATGTATGTATGTATGTATGTATGTATGTAACTAAATTCTGTGCTCTTGAGAGCTGAGGTAGTGAGGTGTATCCGTGTATGTTTCTGGCCTTCCCGGGAGCGGTGCCTTGGCCTTAAATAGAGAGGGTCGAGCGAGATTTTAAGTTTCTGGAGCCGACTTATATTTTCTTCTGTTTAGCAGATTATTATTACCAGTTATTGTGATATAATGGCTTTCTAATTCGTTTTGGTGATGCTACACCATGACACACCACCTTAAAATACAGTTGTATATAGATTATATTTATATATTGTTGGATCTTTGAAATTAAATTCATTTTAAGAATCATAATTTATACATATATTGATTAATTAATTTAATTTATACAAAAAAAGATATTTTTGTGTTGTATTTTTATTGTGTGGGAGTGAGTTGAAAAACGTGCTATAAATTGCAAAATAAAAATATAGCATGGTGATTTATAGAATCAAATTATATCTCTCACCCTATAAATTTAAGATAGGCTAACTAGATTTTAATTCCTTCAAATTAAAGGATCTATAAACGGGCTCCTGAGACAAGTCTCTCCCTATACAAACGTCAACACGTCTTTTATTAGGAGAGTAGTCCGCAGCTAGCGAGCGTGCAAGCCGTGCATCCACTCGAAAAGGCAGCATTCATCAACCCACACCAGACACACAATGTGTGTGTGATTCGATCTCTCTAAAAAAAAACGGCCACCATGTCCATGTGTTTTGTGTTCGTATCTAACTATGTCTGTCCTTAGGAGGATTATTGATGTTACGATTCAATTTAGGGCAAAGGATGCCTTGACATTTCTACAAAAGAAGGAAAAAAAGTTGACATCGGACCATGAATTTAAATAGCGGGCTATAACACCACTATAGCTTCCAGATAGAGCATAGCTAGGCTAAGCTATTCTTATTATTTCCTCTATGTTAATTATGACCACTATATTGCACTTTAGCGGCGCAAAATTTTTTAGCTATAGCTTTGAAATAGCGCCGCTATTTGAATTAGCTATTGGAGTAATATTTTCTATCAACTTATCTTTTGCTGCTAAATTGATCTTTTGAAAAATTGGCCACTTGAATTTCACAAAATCATTCTATAATGCCCATAATAAACTTTTAATGGGATGAAAACATATTTGTGTTAACCAAATTTTATGATTCTTATGTTTTTATAACTATAAATCACTTGTATTTTTTATGATTTTTAAAAATCGCTATCTGTCATAGCTACGCAGTAGCGTAGGTACAGCTTTATAGCTTTTGAAAAAAAATTTGCTGATATATCCCGCGATTTTAAATCTTGCATCAGACTTGCATTTGCAGGATAGGGCGTCTTCAGGTCAGCGTCAGAGTACTCAGCCCAGGACCAATGACAAATGTCGCCTTAAATAGTTGGCTCGTCAGCCACACGCATCAGACTTGCATTTGCAGGATAGGGCGTCTTCAGGTCAGCGTCAGAGTACTTAGTACTTAGCCTAGGACCAATGACAAAGGCGACCATCAGACTTGCATTTGCAGAATATGACGTCTTCACGTCAGCGTCAGAGTACTCAGCCCAGGACCAATGACAAATGTCGCCTTAAATAGTCGGCTCCTCAGCCACACGTGTCTTGATCAGGACTGCCATGCCATGGCTGTTCTCAAATGATCGAATACAACTCCAGCACTAGCACGATAATCACATGGGACGGTGGGAGGAGGATTGAACGCTGAGCATGTCCCCGTCCAAGCAAGAAGCAACTACCACCTGCGTGTGGGCCTCCGGTGGTGCTGACCAGTGCTTTGGGCCGCGAGGATGTGGGATGCGGGCTGGACATATCTCGGACTTTGCACTGGCCTTTTATGGCCCACGATTGTGTCAGATGGGCTTTTGCGCCCACAGATTTAGGCCCGCATGGAGCCATATTTGTTTCCTGGGAACGAACAAGTGAAGCAAAGCTAGAAACCGTGGACTCGTTGACGACGAGGGAATCCTTTTTTTTTGTTTTTTGTTTTTTGAGAAATGACGACGAAGGAATCCGTCCAAGTAGCAGTAACCTGCTAACCTGCACGCTTCTCGTTCTTTGGATCTCGCGACGCCTCACGTGCCCTCCTTTAACTGCGTACTGGCATCCTCACGCAAGTACGCAACAACTCCTGATGATCCTGATCTGATCTCTTCTCGCGTAGTAGTCGCATGAGGCGATGGTGTTCGTGCTGTTTCGCCTTACAGGCTTACACCCACCTAGTTTATCGAACTGTGGCCCCCTACTTTCTGAAATACAGAAGATGAGTCACGTGAGATATCTCTCGTTTATCAAGATCTAAAGAGCGCCAAACAAAACAGTTGACACACTTGTAAAAAAAAAAAACGAAAAACATGCTAGAAAATCCAAGCTCTTGCCTTCTCTCTGGTCAAGCATTAGCTCACTCATCGGTATATAATGTCGTCCAAGCTCTGAAACATTTCGAATGGGGCAATCTTCGCTCCATGTTTGTACTGTACTCTCTCCGTCTCATAAAGATTGTCGTTTTAGACTTTTCAGAAACTGTATTTGACCGTCCGTCTTATTCAAAAATTTTATACAAAATATAAAATCAATTAATAATTATTAAAGTATCTCTAATAATAAATCAAATTATAATAAAATAAATAATATTGATAAAAAATTTTAAATAAGACAAATGGTCAAGCATAATGTCTGAATGAAAAGTCTAAAACGACAATCTTTATGGAACGGAGGGTACTTTGTTAGTTTGTTTGTGAGACACGATATTTTAAACTTTTAAAAAAAACAGCAAACACTGCACTCTGCCAGCTTGCCAAGCGCCATGCCTTCTGGAAACTGGGAATGCACGAAACTTGGAAAGGGAGAAGAAAACGAACTTGATTTTTATTATATTAGCCACAAAAAAAAAACAAGTCAACGGCTCTGAGCTGTGGACTCTCGGAGTCTCGAGCAGTTCGATGTGCGTAACCCGGCCCACGAACCCATCTCTAATTAACGGCCCTCCAAATTCCCAATTCCCCGGTCCAGCGAAGCAGCGACCGCGAGTCTCATCCGTATCCGACCATCTCCGGCCGCCGCTCCCTTCGGACCCTCCGGCGACATGGGCACCGTCACTGCCGCCGGTAAATCCCGTCCTCTCCCCCACCCTCCGCAAGCTCCATCTCCCCTGCTGGGCTTACCTCCGACCCCCTCTCCCCCCTCGCAGATCCGCACCCGTCCTTCCTCGCCGACAAGGACGCCAAGGTCTTCGTCGCCGGCCACCGGGGCCTCGTGGGCTCAGCTATCGTGCGCCGCCTCCTCTCGCTCGGCTTCACCTCCGTCGTCGTCCGCACCCACGCCGAGCTCGACCTCACCCGCCAGGCCGACGTCGAGGCCTTCTTCGCCGCCGAGCGCCCGCGCTACGTGATCCTCGCCGCCGCCAAGGTCGGCGGCATCCACGCCAACTCCACCTTCCCCGCCGACTTCATCGCCGCCAACCTCCAGATCCAGACCAACGTCGTCGACGCCGCGCTGCGCTGCGGCTCCGTCCGCAAGCTCCTCTTCCTCGGCTCCTCCTGCATCTACCCCAAGTTCGCGCCGCAGCCCATCACGGAGGGCGCGCTCCTCTCCGGCCCGCTCGAGCCCACCAACGAGTGGTACGCCGTCGCCAAGATCGCCGGCATCAAGATGTGCCAGGCCTACCGCATCCAGCACGGCCTCGACGCCGTCTCCGCCATGCCCACCAACCTCTACGGCCCGCACGACAACTTCCACCCCGAGAACTCGCACGTCCTGCCCGCGCTCATCCGTCGCTTCCACGAGGCCAAGGCCACCAACGCCCCCGAGGTCGTCGTCTGGGGGTCAGGCTCGCCGCTGCGCGAGTTCCTGCACGTCGATGACCTCGCCGACGCCGTCGTCTTCTTGATGGATAAGTACTCCGGCCTGGAGCATGTTAATGTGGGGAGTGGGAGTGAGGTCACCATCAAGGAGCTCGCCGAGCTAGTCAAGGAGGTGGTCGGCTTCCAGGGGAACCTGGTATGGGACTCCAGCAAGCCTGACGGCACACCCAGGAAGCTCATGGATAGCTCCAAGATACAGGGGATGGGGTGGAAGCCGAAGGTCGACCTCAAGGAAGGCCTCGTCGAAACCTACAAATGGTACATCGAGAATGTCATCTCGAACAAGAAGTAGAGCCGTGACACGCCAGTGGTGCTGCTACTTCCACAAGTTGGTATCATGATTTTTAGCGTTTCTATGGTAGTTAAATATCTGATCATACGGCTATCAGCTATAAGTTAACCCACATATTGTGTTATGTGTTGCCCGAATAATCTGTGGGTCAAGTTAGTGTACTGCTACGAGCATAATTGATCTGAAATGCTTTTTGTTGAAGAGAGAAAGTTTAATGACCAAAAATGATGATGGATTGATGTTCCTGGTCTAGAAACAACTGCTTGCTGAGCAAGCTCTGTTTGATTTCTGAGATATCACAATGTGTTCAGAAGCATTCATTGTTTCATGTCCTTTAGTTTGTACTCTACTGATCACATTGAGAGAAACTTTTGATCAAAGAAGATGTTGCTTTGAACTGACTGTAATGCTTTGATTTGGTTCAAAGAGTCCAAAAAGGTCAGTTCAGTATGCGATTGTTCTTGTATTTGGGTAACTACTCTGTTTGAGTAGGCACTTCTATTCTATCAATTCAGAAGTAACTTTGCCTTCAGTTGAAGTAACTAGAAGTTGAGAGGAGGAAAGAGCATTTTCTGGAATGTATGGGTAGTCAGTAACTCATGTGCGGCTGGAAATGTCATATCATATTAGAAGCTTATCCCATTGTTATATGTTGTCATCATGAAGTGAACTCCCAGATATCCTGTTGAATACATACATCAGATCGAAATTGTTCCTGAGAAAAAGATGGTAGTGGACCTTTTTGTATGACTTAAGTGGTTAGGTAGGAAAGCACAACAGGAAATATCTTTCATTTCTTCATCAGTAGTTTAAAGCAGCAGTATCCTCATGGGCCCATAGCAGCAAATATTTCAGCTTTGAGTTTTTTCTAGTGCTACATAAAATTGAGCAAACAAGATGCAAGGTATGCCTAATTCATCATAATGACTTTCAGCCGTTTCTTTCTATCTATATATCTCTTTTAGAGTTCTTTTATTTATATATTGTTACACTGATGACTCGGGTTTCAAAATTTACATAATGAAATTGTATTGCCCCATTTCTTATGTAGATTGTGGTCATATGGTGTAACCGGAAACTATGATCTCAGTTTGGTCTTAGTCTAGATGGTCAAGGATAGTATTTTCATGTGAACCTGCCTGTGCTTGAACTTATATAATGATTTAAATTTGAAAGAGTTTTTATAACAAATAGCATTAGCAGCGCTGCTATTTGTGGTGCCCGTTTTAAAAAGATTGAACCTCTAAGTGAACAACAATCCGTTGTAGTCTAGCTGGTTAGGATACTCGGCTCTCACCCGAGAGACCCGGGTTCGAGTCCCGGCAACGGAAATTTTTGATGTTTTTGTTTTTTTCCTTTCTGTATATTGCCTTCCAGTGGTATACTTTTTTTAAAAGAAAATTGTCAAAAATGTACCCTCATCAGCTCTGGACAGCGACGGCACAAAGCCACAAACACGGTGGCAACGGATCATAGCAGCCGTCCAACAGGTTTCGAAAATAAAGAAGAAGCAAACGATGCCTTGCTTCCTTCCCTCCATTTCTCCTTTGCCTCCTCGGCTCAAAAAGCGGAGCCACCCACGCTCCATGATCCTCATCTCCTTCCACACCTGCCTGCACCGATGATGCTCATGCGGAGTTGCAGCTGCCGCGACAGCGAGGCTATAAACCTCGATCTCTGCTCTCCTGCCGCGGCTTCCCCCGCAAGCGGCGCGCGCACCTAGGTATGGGGAACGTTGTGTCCGGCGTGCAGGTCCGTCGGCAGCGGCCGCCTGCAGTGGAGGAGCGCCTCACGCGGCCGCGCCGCCTCGTCCGTGAGCTACCCGACCTTGACGCCGGCCGTCTGCGTCGTCTCATCCGCAGTGGCGACCTCGCGCCTTGCTTTGACCCGACCGAGGACGCCGGCGACGTCCTAACCGAGGACTGCCCCATTTGCTTCTTTGTATGATCGATCGCTCGTTCCTCCACAATTTTTTTTTTCTCCCTGTTTCATATAATAATTCAACCTTCCTTTTCCAGGAGTAGCTGTTTGCGCGTGACACCTTAAAAAAAAAAAAAAACTGGTCCTAATAGTTTTTTTTTTTCTTTGCTGTCCATGCAGTTCTACCCGAGTCTGAATAGATCCAAGTGCTGCGGCAAAGGGATCTGCACTGGTGAGTTCATCAATTTCCATCTTCTCATCAATGCTTTTTTTCTTTCAGCGAAACCACAATACCACAATACTGATACGTGCTGTGTATTTTTTGGGTAACTAGCAACTTTTCGAATTTGGAACCAGCATCGTCCTATGTATTTGGCTTAATTTATTTTTTCTAACTAACAAGGGCGACTACTTGCACAAAACAACCTATAGTAGTAAAGAACACCACCCCTGGCACATCTTTTCTTTTTTCAAGAAAAGGAAACTGCACCAGCTCTTGTCAACCATTTTTTTTTATTTATATGCGACACTGCCACATATCTGTAATTTACTTCAATTGATCTGTGGAGGTGTTTTTCATCAGCGCAAGAAGTCGCTATGATCATGTGAAGTAGCTAAGAACCCAAGAGGCGGATTCAGGTCAAGAAGATTAGTAATTGTGCTGTTCCTGACCATGTGCAGTTTTAGTATATTAGGCATATGTTTTTCCTCTATTATTTATATTGTCCTATTGCTATTTGGTTTTGTCTACAAAGGCTTTGCTCCTTCAGTTTCCCCCATGCTTAAAGAATGCTATATCCTTATTAAAGCTTCTAGCCACTGAGTTGCTTCATGTTGCTTCTGCCTGCAGAATGCTTCTTACAGCTGATGCCATCCAAGACTTCTAAAGTTGTCCAGTATCCTATTTTGAGACTTCTGATTTGAACAGTTGGCTTAACATCTGATATGTAACACTGTACTACTAGTACATTTATATAGGTTTCCAATCGATGCGCAAGAAACATCTTCTACTGTACCTAAAATTTCAGAGATGATCAACACTTCACGCTTGCATGGCGATAGTCCTGAAAAATATTCAGTCTGATTGAAGTATTAGACATGTAACCTTGAGACACAATGATACATACTGTAGATGAAACTATTGGCTTGTTCAGTTTTTCCATCTCAATTCTTAGGTCCTTAGCTAACAACACAGCTGCCCTTTCTGCAAAACCAAGGCTTACGCAATTGAATACCAAGGCGCTCAAATGACAATTGGGAAGAAAATTAAACAAGAGGTATGTTTTGTAACTGTAGACTCTGAATTTGTTATAGTAGTATTTATTTAACTGTAGATTCTGAATTTGTTATAGTACTACTCAATCTGACTTTGTGCAGGGAGAGCCGAACGTCAATGAGACTAAAGTGAGAGTACATTCGAAATCTCAGATTGCCGATGAAATTATTCGACCTTAGAATTAGCTAGTCCAATTTTACACTGCCGCAAGTTTACTAACCTACGTGTAAGTTTTTCTTACCTGGGCTCGGAGAGTTTCCATGATTGACTGCCATGACTCATCCTAACTGAATTGTTTGGAATTTCATTTTGTTCAGAAAAGAGTCTGATTCAGCTCGAGTGTCTTCTACTGTATAACGAAGCAAAATATTCTGCCAGTGGCTGTAAATGAATGGGGAGTTGGTGTAGAATTGTACGTTGATTCTGTAGATGCCTCTGAAGACAAAAGTTAAGCTCCAAGTGCTATGCTTAATTGCATTAGTGGTGCTCAAGGGCTCCACGTCAGCTCCAATGATACGACACCAAACACTTGATTCCGTGCGGTGCACTTGGCACGCTTCAAGATCGTCTTTGTATTCTTTTGCCTTTAACAACTTTTTTCTTTCATTTTTTCCATAGAATCGGTCAGTGCATTTTCTCTGCATACTACTGCTTGTTAAGTTCAAAATGTGATACCCTGAGCATTGAATGCTTCTTCAGCTTAGTTGCAACATTTTTCATCGTTTAGGAATTCTTGAACCAGACACATCATATGTTCGATAAATCCGATTCATTCCATGTGTTTGCAGTAATTGTCGAACTCCATTGTGACAGTAAACAAAGTACCTTTTGTTGTATTAGAATAAGGAAGTTTTTCTCATCACTATCTGAATAAGGTTGCGGATGAAAGGAATGTTTGTAACTTACCTGAGTTCCTCATGATGATTAATTAGAAACAAACCACAAACTAAAGTATACATCCGAGTATTTGGACACCAAAGCCTTCATATGAGCATCCCCAATCTAGAAACTTCTACCCAGTATTGAAAACTCTCTAGCGAAGGAAATTGGCAATAGTGACCACTGATTCAGACAAATCTCTCTCGTCACTTCCTAGGACAAGATGACCTGCCAATGGCGAAGCTCCAAAACATTAGGTCACTGTATAACGAAGCAAAATGTTCTGCTAGTGGTTGTAAAAGAATGAGGAGTTGGTGTACAATTTGTTCGTTGATTCTGTAGGTGGCTCTGAAGACAAAAATTACGCTCCAAGTGTTATGCCTTAATCACTTCTTTCTTTTTTTTTTTCTGGCAATTTAAGTACCGGATCGACACCCACATTAGTGGTGATCAAGGGCTCCACGTCAGCATCAATAATACGACACCGATCACTTGGATTCCATGCGGTGCACTTGGCACGCTTCAAGATCGTCTTTGTATATATTGTTTTTCATAAAATCGGTCAGTGCATTTTCTCTGCATACTACTGTCTGTTAAGTTGATACCCTTAGCATTGAATGCAATCTTGAGCTCAGTTGCAACATTTATTTTTCTCGTTTAGGAATTCTTGAACCAGATACGGAGTACATCACTCCATTGTGTCAGTAAACAGACTTCCTTTTGTTGTACTCCCTCCAAGTTGTAAATAGAAGTCGTTTAAAACAACGACATGGTCTCTAAAGCATGACTTTGATTTCATATTTCTATAAAAATACTTATTGAAAAGTGATATATGTATACTTCTACGAAAGTATATTTGAAGAAAAATATATTTATATAGTTTTTATATTTCTAAACTCAATAATTTAAAAGTTATTCATGATTTATATTCTCAATGTTTGACCAAGACGTTTTTCAAAACAGCTTCTATTTACAATATGGAGGGAGTATTGGAATCAGGAAGTTTTCTCATCACTGTTTGTAAGAAATGTTTGTAACTTACCTAAGTTCCCCATGATGATTAATTAGAAACAAACCACAAGCTAAAGTATACATTCGAGTATTTGGACACCAAATCCTCCTGCCCAATCTAGAAACTTCTACCCAAAATTATTGAGAACTATCTAGCGCAGGAACCTGGCAATAGCAACCACTTGTTCAGACAAGTCTCTCATCACTTCCTAGGACAAGACGAACTGCCAATGGTGAAGCACCAAAACATTAGGTCACCTTCACATGCGCTCGTGCAGGAACCGAGCCACCTTTTTACAGTAAGCATCATGTGCGGCAAATACATTATTCGAAAACTGCGGCTATAAATTTAGACCACTCCCAGAACATACCGTCATCAGCCATCAGAAACACAAGCTTGATCAGTGGGACACGGATCACATGCAGTGGCTATTCACACTGCAAGTTAAGCATCACTGACAAGCAATGGCAGCCAACAGAGCTCTTGCTCTTACTGTTCTTGTTATTATGCTGCTAGTTTCAGTAGGCGTTGCAAAGGCCAGGCCAGTGAGGAGCAACCTGGGCCTGGGCATTGGTGCCGGTGGAGGCCTCGGCATTGGGCTTGATCCTTGGGTTGGGTGGCTCTGGGTCAGCATCTAACTCGGGCCAGGGATCGGGTTATAGTGACTGGTCCGGTCCAAGTGGCGGTTCGTATACCGCATCGGGTCATGGGTCGGGCACGGGCTCTGGATATGGGTACGGCTCCGGCTCTGCCTACGGAGCTGGAAATGAGGGCTCAGCATCTGGTTGTGGTTCGGGCACGTCATCGTGCTCGGGCTCAGGGTCTAGTTTGGGCTCGGGGTCTGTGGGCTTAGGCACATCGATCAACGTCGGTGTCGGACTCGGCGCAAATGGTGGGTCAGATTGTAACACCGGTTCGGGCTCAGGCTATGGTTCTAGCACGGGCTTGGGCTCTGGGTCGAACAGAGGCTCATACCGTTCACGTGGACGCGGTGGGTCTTCCGGTGTTGGTATGGGTTCAGGATCAGGGACTGGGTTCGGTGGATCAACTGGGTTTAGTGGCGGGCCTAATGTTGGGCCAAGCGGTGGATGTTCGAATTGTGGGTCAGGAGGGGCTAGGTCCGGCCGGGGTTCGGGTGGTGCTGGTGGCTCGTACTCGAGATCATTCGGTGGTTCTGGCTCATCGGCGAACTCTGGCTCTGGTTCTGGCACGAGCACAGGCTCAGGCTTCGGTGCTTCTGGTTCTGGTTCTGGTTCTGGTTCGAGCTCTACTTCATCCGGCTCTGGCGGAATGACTTACGGCTCCCCAGGTTACTAATGTTGTAGAAGTAGAACGGCTTGATTTGTTGAGAGTGTATCTCGCAGTTCGCTGGTCGTAGTGTAGTGTAGCATCATTTCTCTGAATGTGATTTTCTCTGGTCTGTTCAATCAGGTTCTGGTTCATCTAGTGGAGGGAGCAGCAGCAGCTCCAGCTCTAACTCCGGCTCCGAGTCGAGTGCGAACTCAGGAGCTGGCTTATCAAGCTCTGGCTCATTCAGCGCTTCAGGAAGTGGATCAAACTCCATGTCTAGCTCGGCGTCAGGTTCAGGCTCAGGCACCAGCGCCGCATCTGGCTCGACCTCAGGTTTACTATTGCAATAATCCGCCTGGAATGAATTCGATCAGTGATTCAAATGAAACGCTGTTGCATATATAGGATTGAATGAAAACGAGGCCAAACCCCTTCATTACCCATTCCTAGTTTTGAACCGTCTCGTACGTGCTGAAACTAAAGAAAAAAGGTTTTCCTTTCGCAGGATCTGTTGCCGGCTCTGGCTCTGAATCGAGTTCGTGGTCTGGCTCCAGCGCCGGGTCGTCCGGCAACGCGGCAGATCAAGGAGGCGCAGGAGGATCATCCCCGGCAGCGGCGGGCTCGAGCTCCGAGTCCGGCGCGACCGCCGCCGGCTCAAGCTCGAACTCGGCCGCAACAAACTCCGGTGCTAGCTCAACCACACTGTCCGGCTCATCAGGGCCTGACGCTGGTGCTAGCTCCAACGCCGGCTCGAGCTCAAACTCCTGGTCCAGCTCCGGCTCTAGTTCCGGCGCCTTCTCTGGAGCCGGGTCATATAGCTGGTCTAGCTCGTCGTCCGGGTCCGGCTCCGCCTCCGCGTCCAACTCATGGTGGCTTTGGGTTCGGCGGGGGCCAAGGGGTTGGAGGCGGGCTTGGGCCTAGAGCCCGGCCGGGCTTCGGGATGGGTGGCGCCGGAGGGCTCGGAGCTGGAGCTGCTGGAGCCGGCGCCGGTTGGAAGAAGAAGCAGCATTAGGCCCAAGTGCGACTGAGAATGCGACAACGTAACGCCGGCCCAAGTCTGTGTGTGCTTCGTATTTCGTTTGCTTTTGTTCTGGGACCGATTAAGCTCCTAACAATAAACTCGTGTAATCGGCGCCGTCTCGTTTCAATCTCGTAACCAAATCTTGAAGCGTGTCCTCGCTCTCCACCACATATCCATCTCCATCCCCGCAGGCAGCAACTTCCAGCGCCGCACCGATCGACCTGAATGGAGCGAGAATTATGAGTACGTGGTTTTTATTTTTACCAACCAGGAGGCGGCCCTCCCTTCCCGATGCGGCGACGACGCAGCTAGCGGCCCACCTGGCGATCCGGGGGCCAAACCACCATTGCGTCGCACGGCGGGTGTCACCCCACGATCAACGGCGTGCGCCATCGGAACGGCGCGGCGGATCACTAACTAAAGGCTGGCTCTGGGCCATCATATCATCAGTAACCTTCCGGTGGTGTCCTGTCCTGTGTTGAGGATATGCGGAATGACGTACGATGGCCGGCCCCCAGCTTTTATTTTGCATGCATGTTAATTTCCACGCATTCATGTTCTAAACTATAAAAAAAAACTGGATGACGTGTGGTGTGGGCTGGCCGGAGATCGTGTACGTCGTCGCGTGTTCGGGGCGGCGGACCGGCGGTGCGCAAGTGCGGCCATTAATGGTGAACGAAGGGTGAAGAAATGGATAGAGGGAGCTCAAGGGGTCAGAGGGAATTCGCCGGGGGCGCACCGCGCACAGAGGGAATGCTCGTGCATGGAAAACCAAGCAACAAACAACCACACATGCATGCCGGTGCGGGTGCAGCAGCTGCCTCAATCGATCGATCGACCGAGTCCACGGCGCGCGCGCCGTCTGCAGGCCGGTGCTCGATCGATCGTCTCTTTGATGTTCGCACTGCACGGCACAAAGAAAAAGGAAAAAAAAAAAGACGCTGACCGCGACGCGCTTGCTCCAGAGCTGCATGCTGGCTCGCGGCTAACTCGCGCCCCATGCCCATGCATGCTGCACCGGCACAGGATGGGCGTGCATGGCCGCGGGGGCGCACAGGCACCGCACATTGATTGGCGCGACAGTGCAAGTCCAGCGTGCAATGCACCTGTACACGGATGCAGTACGCGTCTGTGCCAAGCTTGATTATATATGTACGGTTTGGCCTTGCCTACTTCTGCACCTTTGCGCAAAAGTTGCATCCTGCACTCGTCTACAGTCAGCAGAGACGGTACCTAGGCATGCATGTGTGACCGGTCCAAAGTCACATGCCTGGCTGAGCCCATTTTTTTAATTGTAGCATCTGGAACTTACAAAGTAGTATAGATAATGTGAATGTAATAAATTCGTACTCCCTCTCTCTGGTAATATAGTATGCGCTGAACTGAAGATTTAGTACCAAGTAAGGTCTCCTTTAGCTCACGGAATCGTCGAAGGAAAACCGTAGGAACCAAAGAACGCAGGAAACCATTCCTCTGAAACACGAGTTGGATTGCTCTGCTCCCGTCCCCTCCTCGCCCTCCCTCTCTGCCTCCTCTCCCTCGCTCCTCTCCGTCCTCTCTCTCTCCATCTCACACTCCTCTTAGTCCTCTCCGTCCTCTCCCCTCCCTCTCTCCCTCCTCTCCCTCACTCCTCTCCGTCCCTCGTGAGCGCGGTGGTGCGGGCACGGAGGCGCCTCGCGGCGGCGTCCCGGCCTCGCGGATCCTCCTTCCCGGTGGCCCTGCTGCGCCCCCACGGATAGAGAGAAAGAAAGGGGACAAGCAGCGTGTGGCCGGTGGCGCTCAGCGACCTCCACTCCTATCGGCGCAACGGCTAGGGGCTAGGAGCGTCGTGAGCCCTTGACGACGGCACCTGCTGGGCAGTGAGAAGGAGGCGAGGCGGAGCCGCTGCGGCCATCCCGTGTCCGGATCTGGGGCGACAGAGGGGAGGACGAGGAAGGGCCTCGCAGTTGGTTCGGTTCCCGCCAACCGCCATGACTGGGAGGAGGAAGCACGGCGTGGAGCAGAGGAGTTGCGACGTCGCGCAGGTGAGCCAGTCGAAGCCGTTGTTGCCTCGAACTTCGTGAACAAATGAGCTCAACCCGGATGCTTTGATTTCTGCGTTTTTGTGAGGGAACAACCTTCCTCTGGAATGGTTCCTGCGTTTCTCCTTCATGAACCAAAGGGACGATGACGTCAGCCATTCCAAAGGAATGGATTCCTCCATCTTCCCTTTTGTTCACCCTTGAGCCAAAGGAGGCCTAAGAGAAAACTAAAAGCATGCACATATTATCACTTTATTTCCTAGGAAGACACTACCATCAATATGATCAGTGATGATTGATTAATAAATGACAAGTAAAAATACAATATCTACCAAATTTATGCAAATATTTAATGCAAAAGCATTTGTGTCTTTTATAATCCCTTATATTTGAGTATAATTTTTCTTATATGCGCAATATTATGGGGATGGAGGAAGTACTTTTATACGTGACCTAGTTATTTATGGTTTCAGCAATCTTTTGACATTACAAAAAGGTGGTCGTTCGCAATCATATATTCCTGTTTATTAGGAATAATAGGAATGCCAAACTTGTAAGCACTATTAATCCTGAATCGTTATCATTGACAACTGGGCCGTGGCGGCGACCGGCCACCCGGGAGACCTGTGGCCGGCCGGCATTCGGGCAGAACCTTGTCAAAGGGGCAGGTGTGACGATGATCAGTTAGTTACTCGTTGGGCGATGGCAGGTGCAGGTGCAGCGATCGCCGATCGGCTGCTAGCCGCCAGAAGGAAGCCAACCCCAGCGAATTCATGTTTCACGCGACCAGGTCCACCGATCGCGACCACGCGCGCAGACCACCCATCCCATCCCGGCCCAACGCTGCTTCCGGCTACGTTCGGCATATAGCGGGCTCAGCATCGCATGTGCATCTCGCTTTCATCCTGCAACCCGCCGATACTGATACCGGTGCAAGTACAAGTACAGGTGCCCGCAGGCACACAGACAGAGGCTACAGTGCTACCCCTCCCTTAAAAAAAACATACGCCTTCGATTTTAATTTATAAATCTTTTGATTTTTTTCCCCAGATTTGATCACTCATCTTATTCAAAATTTTTTTGTAAAATATTACTTTTTTATTATGACTTGTTTTATTAATAAAAGTTCT
This sequence comes from Eremochloa ophiuroides, assembly GCA_038502445.1. Classification (NCBI taxonomy): domain Eukaryota; kingdom Viridiplantae; phylum Streptophyta; class Magnoliopsida; order Poales; family Poaceae; genus Eremochloa; species Eremochloa ophiuroides. The sequence goes on from JAHLJS010000003.1 coordinate 97,775,974, forward strand.
TCAAAAATAAGTTAGATTTTACTCCTTTTACGCAATTTTTTTAAATATAACAAGTGGTCAAACTTAGATTGAAAAAGTTAAACGACTTATAAATTAAGATAGATTAAGTATCGTTTTAAACTTTTAGGGATCACGTTTGACGGTTTTTTTATTCAAAAATTTTGTGCGAATTATAAAATAAATAAATTATTATTAAATTATCTCTAATGATAAAATAAGTCATAATAAGATAAAAAATAATTATAAAAAATTAAATATGGTCAAACATTATAAATTCTAAAACGACTGTTTTTCTGATTGAGGGAGTAGGACACGAGAAATCAATGTCTGCCGGTGGCGGGAGACAGGAGCCAGGACCTGCCGCGGCAAATACACTGACAGACACTGTCACACTTAAACGATGACAGTGCTGGCAGGGCCGCAGAGGAGAAAGGGATAGGTTGCGGAACGCGCCCGCCGAGCGAGGGCGCCGGAAAATATCCAAACCCACAACGCCGCGATGCGTGGAAACTGCGCGTGGCCGTGGCCCGTGGGGATGGCTTGCGCCCGCGCCGTGCCTTCCCGCGCGCTACCCGTACCGGCCCCGGCCGGGCCATTCAATTGGCCGGCCGGGAAGCGGTGGCAGCGTGGCAGCAGCGGGCGTCGTGGTCGTCAGTGGGCACGCCGGGTCCGGAGACGGCATTGGCCGCGGCCGCTGCAGGAGCACGCCGGGGAGACGGCATTGGCCAACGCCCATGCTACGCTGCATCTCATCGGCAGGGGCGCAGGGGCACTACTGCACCTGCGTGCTTGCTCTGAAAGTCTGAATTCATAATGCGGCAGGGGGAGCTGCCCAGCTTCAATGCCACTGCAATGCATGACAGTTTTACCTCCGCAGGTAGCAGCGTTACCAGCGTACTAGCAATGCCAGAAGTTGTACAGAAACAGTATATACCTCACTTTTATATACGAAAAAGCCAGTGTTTGGCTATTAGCCCAGCTATAAGCGTTAAACTATAAGAAATTTATTATTATTTTTGTCCATCTACTATACCACACCATCTTTTCTAGTCTTTCTCATATTCACTTAGGGCATGTTTGCATCCCCTCCTTTAAATGTTAGAGGTAAAGCTTCTAAACTTACAGTTTAAACTTAGCTCTAAACTTTAGTCTATCTCACGTTAGACCTTTAGAGACCTCAAAAGTGATGTAAAGTGCTCTTGAGCTCTAAATTTTAGAGATGTGGATCCAAACATGCCCTAGTATATGGACCTTTAGTATACTTTTGTCCTCAGCTTGTTGTTGGTATAAGAACTAAGCTCTTCTATTTTTTTCTCTCATTCTTTCTCTCGTCCACGATCAGTAGTTTGATTGACTATAAAATAATTATTGTAATTGCTCTACTGACAGCTTAGTAGTAGGTCATTGTGCCAGTCGATCTCTCGGGTAAAAGTCTTTACTGATTTATTACTCATTATTTACACGTACTGCATCGGCATGGTGAGGTAGGTTTACGTTGTCCTGCCAAGACCACCCAACAATTACTGCTACACTGGTCGATCTCATTCACATCCCAGGGGTATCATTGTATCAAAGTGTGAAACCCTGCGGCTGTGACTATCTGTGAGCCTGGAATGAGACTGTACTACATCCGTCCGTAAAAGAACGCAATTCTTTGACTTCTACAATTTCTCTTTGACCATTCGTCTTATTTAATTTTTTTATACAAATAATAAATTAAATAAATTATTATGAAAATATATCTAACAATAAAATAAGTCATAACAAAATAAATAATATTTATTATAAATTTTTGAATAAGACGAACGGTCAAACAGAGATCGTAGAAGTCAAAGAATTGCATTTTGAGGACGGAGGGAGTACGACATTAATGAAAGAATGAACCGGGCAGGAAATGGAACGGGAGTACTCCTATGGTAAACGAACATGTCACGGCAATAATGTGCGTTTGCCAGGACGAACGTACCGTGGTCGTCTGTAACATGTAGCCTGGTTGTTGAGAAACCGTACTGGAAATTAATTGAAAGCGTCTTCAGCCATAATAGCCCGTAGCCTCGTCGCATAAACAATGTTTCACCGGGAGATCAATGTAAGGAAGTATGAACCAAGCACGTAAGAGTATGCACTTGATAATACTCTTACAACCAACTACATAGCTGTTCAAGTTGCTCGGAAAGCCACCTCAAACTTGTTTAGATGTACTACATATGTTGAACCATTCCAAAACACGTGAATTGAAGTGAATTGTCAAGAAGGAAGCTGATTTTTATGCATTATATAGCTTGCTGTTGTTTGTTTCCTTTGTTTTGTTGTTTTATTTTTTCAAGGAACGTTTTCATCAACCTCAAGTAGTAGTAGAGTGGCTGCTCGTTACCAAATTAGAGTTTTCTGTTGGGGGTTTTGTATTCGATTTTCTTTGTACTATCTTTTTCTCGTCTAATAAAAATCCGGCAAATCTCTTGCCGTCCTTCTAGAAAAGAAGTGAATACATGGCCTTCTAAATAGGGCCTTCATTAATCATCCATTAATAGAGACGGATATCTTAAGTTTGTCTCCTTAAATCACTTTTAGGAAAATAGACTCTTAGAACGCCCGTCTTCAGAAATCATCAATTAATAGAAACAGGTATCTTAAAGACAGGTATCTTAAGTTTACCATAAGATAAACTGATATATTTCTTATAACGAAGAGTAGATATTACATAGTATCTATAATTGACCACAAAATGAAAAGATGAGTAACTTATTAGTCTGCATGTGATTAATAAGAATTTCTAACGCTTTACGCCTAATAAGGTTCTAATAATTGTAGGAGTATATATCAATGGGCTATTATGCACAAATTCAAATGAAGATGAATAGAAGATGAGGGTAAGCTAACTAAATAGGTAACAATTCTATGATTCTACCTAGTAATAAAACAATAAATTTTCGTATCCTTTGATTTAGGTCCTGTCCTTCCTCAAACTACCCGGGATAGTGAAGAGTTCTCTTAGGTAGGCAGACTCATGACTCATATAAGAATCCCAATCTAATTATTATGTTGCATCAAATTTTATCCGTATTATTTTTTTTTCTTTCTACGGCGATGAAACAGATATCAAACCGACGTTGCTCTCTTCACTTTGCCAATCACGCATGTCTGTCTGAGTTTGAAACGGAGACGGCATATCTTCTTCACTACTGTCATTTTTCGTTAACAAGTTGCAGCCTTCATAGCTCCAAAAATCCAAAAGTACTAACAGTTAATTTGCCGCACCTGTATCGAGGCTATAAGCATTATCAATATGCACACGGTCACGCTAGGCTATCGGGTATTGTTTTTCATGTTTTTTAGATAGGCTTTTGAACAATAGCAACGTTTCTTTCATGTATTCCTTCGTTTGCTATATAGTAGTGTTTTCAAATCCGATCATAGGTTGAACTGTAAAACATAATACGATTTAGAGTCTCCCCAATCCAATAGACAAGATCATAATTTTGATTTTAAAGCGAATTCAAATTGTGCGGCAAGACCATTGAACAAATGTCTAAACTATACTAAAGAGCGAGAAATTTATAGTAACACAGTCCACTCATGGTATGAAGTTCGATTCTAAGATCAATTGAAACGTGTGCGCTAAGGTCACTAAACAAATATGTAAAGAGCGAAAATTTCTATCGATGATATAGAGTCCGATTTTAATTAACTTATATTAGGTTCCGTTCCAACGTATAACCATGTTTACTAGTAACTTATAATGATGAATGGAAAAGAGGAAAAAAAGCACATTTAACCATCGGGTACTACCACCCATCAGTTCACCTAGTAATAATTTACAGTTGTCTAGATAATGCCTTGTTTATTCTAAATTATAAAATATTTTGATTTTTAGATATGCATATTTTGATATGTACATGATATGTACTATACAACGGTGTGATGTGCGGAATATTGCAGCAACTGAAACACCGTGGCTCACCGAACCAGATCCAGATGGACCACGACGCATGCCACGCATACATGCACGGCAACTCCTTTACGCCTAGGTGGACCCTTTAGCAGAAATGGGCTAAACGGTTACAACAACGTTGGATGAGCAGTACTGCAGGAGGGGCAAGTAGAAATTAGTTTGCGCCGCTAGCCAATGCTTTTTTCCCTTCCATCCATACGAGTAGGACTACTGCTCGATGGTTAGTTTGATTTTATTGAGGAGTAAACATGCACGTCAAGTTTAACTAAAACTATAAATAAAATCATATTAATATAAGATATCAAATATGTATACTATAAAAACATAATTAGTGAAGAATATAGTGATAATTATTTGGTATCACACGTATTAATATTTCAATATATAAATTTGATCGAACTTTACATTAATTCTTTAAGAAAGTTGGAATTACTTGTAATTCGGGACGAAGCCATAGAGATAGTATATTTGAGTAGCATTTTTTCAGTCTCACAATAAATCAGCATCAGCAAAATCAACGCTTCTTTCAAACAACCAAACATGGTCTCAATCCTAAAAATGAGCCGCAATCACAGTGAGTCTTGCCGAATGAAGAGTGTGAGCACGAAATGTGAGGTGCAAATGAATTACTTCCACACGCACACGTGCCCAAGCTTGAGAGGTGAATTAAAAGTACGAATGCTCACCATGCTACACCACACTTGAGCAGCTGAATCCTGCTGCCCAAACAGAATCCTGCCAAACATAAGAAAGTTGGAATTACTTGTAATTCGGGACGAAGCCATAGAGATAGTATATTTGAGTAGCATTTTTTAGTCTCACAATAAATCAGTATCAGTAAAATCAACGCTTCTTTCAAACAACCAAACATGGTCTCAATCCTAAAAATGAGCCGCAATCACAGTGAGTCTTGCCGAATGAAGAGTGTGAGCACGAAATGTGAGGTGCAAATGAATTACTTCCACACGCACACGTGCCCAAGCTTCAAAGGTGAATTAAAAGTACGAATGCTCACCATGCTACACCACACTTGAGCAGCTGAATCCTGCTGCTCAAACAGAATCCTGCCAAACATGATCCGAATCGCAAACTAATAACTGATCCATCGTTTCTGTTTTATTTTTTATTTTTTTACTCTGGAAGCAAGAAACAACAGAATCCCACTGCGCGAACGAGCCGTAGCTCGGTTGGTGAGGCTGCTTGGTGGAGCGCCTATCACCCGCGTTCGAGCGCTATCCGACATGGGTTTTCGCACCGGGGCTGTGCCCCTTTAATAAATGTCTACAGATAGCCTCTCTCGCGTGAAGTCATAGGGGAATGCGACGCGCCCGTCGCCTACGAAATCAGAGGATTTCAGTGATTTCAAGAAGGTCACGGTCTTTGGTCTGGGTGTAGTTGTAGGTCCGTTTATACACGGGTGGTGTGTGTAGTGTGCGTGTATAGAGTAGGTATGCGTGTGTATGTATGAACAGATACTACAGTTGTATCCAGATGAGAGGCGTAAAAAAAACAGAATACCACTGCTGCCATTTCTCGCTAAATAACCCAGGGTTTCAGGGTTAATTAGCAGGAAATGGCAGCAGCCGTCCTTTTATTAGTTAGCTGTGCTATTTTAGCAACTGATCCTTTATAAATAGGGATGGAGCGGCATCCAAGAGGCATTCGAGGCGACAGGCAATCGTCGTCCGAGCAGCACAGGCGGGCTACGTCTGTATCCCCCGCAGCCAGCTCTCGCTCACGAGCACCCCGCCCCGGCCAGCTAGCTGCAGCAGCTCTCTTCCCGGTCAGGACCTGGCCATGGGTGCTCCGCTGGCCTCGTGGCCATGGGCAAGCCTCGGCTCCTACAAGGCAAGCAAGAACGACGACTGTCTGTCTGATTAATCATACCGGCCGATTCATTGCGGCCGCCATTGCTGTGAGCTTGATGCTCCTGCTCATCAATTAATTACTGACCTTGGTTTGCTTGTTTGTTTGTTTCGACGGCGGCGGCGCGCATGCAGTACCTGCTGTACGGGCCTCTGGTGGCGAAGGTGGCGCAGGCGTGGAGGGAGACGGGGAGCCTGCCGCTGGGGTCGTCGTGGTGCCTCCACCTCCTGCTCCTCCTGGCGCTCCGCTCGCTCACCTTCCAGCTCTGGTTCTCCTACGGCAACATGCTCTTCTTCACCCGCCGCCGCCGCGTCGTCAAGGACGGCGTCGACTTCCGCCAGATCGACGCCGAGTGGGACTGGTAAGCAACCATATATACCGTACCGTACCTATGTGCAGAGCATCGATCATATACGTACTACTCTGTCTCTGCTTGTTGCCGCCACGCCATGGCGAGCTGCTTCTGACCGAGAGCTCGCTAAGCACCTTCTATAATCTGGAGCACCGAACTTTACTGAGAACGTGGGTCTTGACATGCGGCTGTAGAATAAAAAATCGGGAATGATGTACCTATAGCTACTTAGCTAGTACTACTGTACATTCATGTCCTTTTTGGCCTTTTGATTTCGTTTGAACTTTGAAGAAAATTAAACGGGTGCTGTGGGACTTGAATGGCAGAGAACAGAAATAGTTAGCTAGTACATTCATGTCCTTTGCGCCTTTTGATTCCGTTTTGAACATTGAAGAAAAACGGGTGCGTGGGATCTGATTGGCACAAGATAAACAGTGAGGATCAGGGCGTCCATATATGGCGTGTCCGCATAGTTCCCGTCTCGTCATGTGGTTCTTTGTGATGACTGGCCCCCTCCGGGCCGGGCTCCGGCTTTCTTTACAAGGACGGGCCGGCCGTTGGGGACTTAGGGGCCCGCGTCATTCACGCCAAGGCAGTAGTAACAAATGACTCGTATAGCTGCTTGCTTTTGCTAGAAATGAATCACCGCAACGGGTAGCTGCTGTGAGGTCTACTCTATTGCCTTTGCTCATCTATGTAAACTGTACGTGACGAGCGTTCATGTTCATTCAGGCAGTGATAACAACTAATATTACTTTACGTGCGTACGCAGGGATAACATGGTGATCCTGCAGACGCTGGTGGCGGCGATGGCGATTGGGCAGCCCGGCGTTCCCCGGCGTGTCGGAGCTCCGGGTGTGGGACCCGCGCGGGTGGGCCGTGGCGTTGCTCCTGCACGTGACCGTCTCGGAGCCCGTCTTCTACTGGGCCCACAGGGCGCTGCACCGGGGCCCGCTCTTCAGCCAGTACCACGCGAAGCACCACTCCTCCCCCGTCACGCAGCCGCTCACGGGTACTACGCACGTCCTGCTCCACACAACTCACCGGCCGGTCGCCGCCGCCGCCGCCGGGGAGACTTTTCTTTCGTTTTCTTTAGAATTTACTATTGTGCGCTGGTGCAGCCGGGTTCGGCACGCCGGTGGAGGCGCTGCTCCTGACGGTGGCGATGGGGGCCCCGGTGGCGGGGGCGTTCCTGGCGGGAGCAGGGTCCGTGAGCCTGGTCTACGGCCACGTCCTACTATTCGACTACCTCCGGTGCATGGGGTACAGCAACGTGGAGGTCATCTCCCACAGGGCCTTCGCCGCCTTCCCGCCGCTCAGATATCTCATCTACACCGCCACGTACGTAATTAAGCCTCCCATTACTTCATTTTACTAGGAGTGTACTACGCACCAAAGGCTGGCTTTTACGTACATCACCTTGTCTTTTGTTTCTGTGCATGTCATCATCTATATCAAATCCATGTACCGTACCTGCTAGTAGGGCGTATAAGTACGTACAACATGATGATTTACAGGAGTGTCGGGTAGTATGTACACGGGTTATCCAGACGGCGTGTAGTGCGTAGTAGGGCATGCAGTTCGCAGAGCGACGGACCTGTGTTGTGTCTTTCCATTAATTTCCGCGCGCGGTGCATTATTGCATTACACATGCTACGACGCTGCTGGGCCGACCTACATAGTACAGTATATGTGTGTAGATACCACATGCATAGACAAGCATAGTACGAGTAGCAGTACAGTACTAGCTGGTTCTGTAAAGTGGCTTTGCACTCGTTCCTACGTTCTACTCCGCATCAATGTACAGTGCATGCATCAATGTCTGCTAGGATGGAAGGAGTACTCACGACGACTCAGTGCAAATGCAGGCGACTGCATGTTATAGCTGTAGTATGGTCGTGATTGGCAGCGCCGTGCAACGACCAACACACAAAAGAAGAGTACCGTGACTTTTAGACTTTCCCTTTGACTTCGTCTTATTCAAAAACTTTGTATAAATATTATTTATTTTGTTATAACTTAGTGAGATATTTTTCTAATAATTTATTTACTTTATTATTTACATAAAATTTTTTAATAAAATAAACGGTCAAAAATGAAGTCCAAAAGTCAAAGAAAGTAAATTATTTAGAGACGGGCAAGTACGCCACGGAGCAGTACATACTCCTACTTTACTGACAGATCACGGGACCCAGGAGGCAGAGCCAGACGAGACGAGACTGATATTTGCCAACCTTCCTTCCAACCACCCAATTTGTATGTCAATACTACTCCCAAACAGAAACAGCCCAACCTCAGACATGCCCGCCTGCATTTAGGCCACTGCACGAACGCACTGTTTCCTAGCGTGAGCTACCTCTTTTGTATGTGAAGGTGCAGTGCACGCATCTGGCAAATTAGCTAAAACAATCGTACGTGTGCACTGTTGTTCTCGTTACATGCCGGTATATATATTTATTATGTGCCGCGCGCGCCATCGAAAAAACAACGTTTTATAAAGATGTTGAGGATCGGACGGGGACAACGGGACATGTAGTGGCTAGTAGTACTAGGCGTACTATATCTGCATGACTAATTAACGACGACATCCCCGATTTAGTGTCATTTAGTTGAACCCTTTTGTCTAGGTGCCCACGCACACAGCATTGCCAGCCATGCATGACTAGCAACCAGGATAATCAAACATATATAGTACAGTTTAACCCACTAATTGAGTCGGAGTACGTTCATATCTCGTCGGATCGCATCAGCCGCTGAGCTGTTCCGAGGAGAATGTTCCTGTTCATTTCGCTGCAGTACACACCAGCACAACCATACATAGGAGTACACTCGAATGCAATCCCAAATGCATATCCTGCCTGTCCACGCGCGGTCCACCCCTCACTCACAATCACAACAGTGCTGACCGTCACCAGGCACCGTCCGATGGGTGGAATCAAAAAGCTCCCGGCGACGACAGGGCCGTACCCGGTGCGCATGTGCCGCCGGCCGGCCGGCGCGCGGGGTCGTCGTCGTCGTTGGCTTCACTGCTCGCATTACTGTCCGTGCCGCCTATACTATATACGGCACATGTCTCTCTTGATTGCTGCTGGACTGGAGCCTAGCTAGGTGCAGGGCCGGCGATCGATAGAGCTGCCGGGCGCCGGCCATGTGAGGTCCCTCCCTGTAGCCGCAGCCGGGCTGGCTCGATCGCCTTTACGGCGGCGCCGGCCGGCCGCGGGGCCGCCGTGTTCGTCCGGTTGGCAAGGCCAGCGGGCAGGCCCAAACGGGGTGGGCATCAGCAACCCATGTTTGGGCAATCAATGGTCCTCGTACCGCACCCGGGAGGGGATCGAGATCGATCCGAGGGGTTTTAATACCACGCACTGGTCCTCCGCCCTGTAGTACAGTACGTACAGTATGTGCCTTGTCGTTCACATTGTTGCTCAACAACATCAAGAATAATTCAAGATCCAAAAACATTGTTGCTCGATCACATTATTGCATTCATGACTGGACAACGGTCTTGCTGCATGCCACGACGACGACGACGCTGTAAATTTGAAAAACCCTTTTGTGTTGTGGTGATTAACTTGCAGGTATTTAAGCCTGCACCACAGGGAGAAAGACTGCAATTTCTGCCTGTTTATGCCACTGTACGACGCCCTCGGCGGGACCATCAACTCCAGATCCTGGGAGCTCCAGAAACAGGTCGACCAAGGTACGTAGTAGTGGTAGCTAGATTTGTTGCTAGCCATCGTCATCTAATTCACCACTAGCTGGTATTGGTCGTAGTAACTGACAGCCACACACAGTAAGTAATGGAAGAATGAAACTGATCAATGACTGCCTGCCTGCACCCATGCATCTCGATCGATCGTTTGCTTGCGAATAATAATATGTATACTGCAGGCATGAACGACCGGGTGCCGGACTTCGTGTTCCTGGCGCACGTGGTGGACGTGGTGTCGTCGATGCACGTGCCGTTCGCGTTCCGGTCCTGCAGCTCGCTGCCGTGGGCCATGCACCCGGTGCTGCTCCCGCTCTGGCCCGTCGCCCTGGCCTTCATGATCCTCCAGTGGTTCTTCTCCAAGACCTTCACCGTCAGCTTCTACTTCCTCCGCGGCCGCCTCCACCAGACGTGGAGCGTCCCAAGATATGGCTTCCAGGTCAGGTCACGGTCACCACGTACCCCTGCTGCCTGCCGAGCCGACGACCCTGTCCCTGGCTATGATGATATATCATTATCAGCTGCAAACCGATTGAATTAATTGATGACCAGGAAACTAACTAACTAACTAACTAACTGATTGCATGCATGCAGTACTTCATCCCGTCGGCGAAGAAGGGCATCAACCGCCAGATCGAGCTCGCCATCCTCAGGGCAGACAAGATGGGCGTCAAAGTCATCAGCCTTGCTGCACTGAACAAGGTCGATCTATCGTCTCCCTCCAGCTATCGCCCTGTTGATTGGACGGCCAGAACGAGCGAACTAACTAACTATCCTGTCTCCCTTCACCTGGATGCAGAACGAGGCTCTGAACGGCGGCGGCACGCTGTTCGTGAGCAAGCACCCGAACCTGAGAGTAAGGGTGGTGCACGGCAACACCCTGACGGCGGCTGTGATCCTGAACGAGATCCCCAGCAACGTGAGGGAGGTGTTCCTCACCGGCGCCACGTCCAAGCTCGGCAGGGCCATCGCGCTCTACCTCTGCAGGAAGAAGATCAGGGTCTTGGTACGTACTACCCATTCTGAAACTGTTGTAACTACTTAGTATGCATGCAATCCACAACTGAACTTGGATGTGTTTTATTTTCAGATGCTGACGCTTTCGACGGAGAGGTTCCTGAAGATCCAGAGGGAGGCGCCGTCAGAGTTCCAGCAGTACCTCGTGCAGGTCACCAAGTATCAGGCGGCGCAGAGCTGCAAGGTACGCATGCATAACTGAAAGCGTTCTCTGCCATGGCATGCATGTGATCACTTACTGACGCCGCCGGTGAACAATGATGCATGGCAGACATGGATCGTGGGCAAGTGGCTGTCGCCGCGGGAGCAGCGGTGGGCGCCGCCGGGCACGCACTTCCACCAGTTCGTGGTGCCGCCCATCATCGGCTTCCGCCGGGACTGCACCTACGGCAAGCTCGCCGCCATGAGGCTCCCCAAGGACGTCCAGGGCCTCGGCTCCTGCGAGGTACGTAATAATCAGCTTAGTTCGGAACTATGCACGCTTTGATTATGATGACTGCTAAGTGCTAACAATAACAATAATTGTCGCATGCATGCAGTACACGATGGAGCGCGGGGTGGTGCACGCGTGCCACGCCGGCGGAGTGGTGCACTGCCTGGAAGGGTGGGAGCACCACGAGGTGGGCGCCATCGACGTGGACCGGATCGACGTCGTCTGGAAGGCGGCGCTCAAGCACGGGCTCACGCCGGCGTGAGCGACCGCCCGTCGGAAATAACGCGTCATCGTCTATTGGTTTGTCGCTTGGCTGTTGTGCGACGGGTGGGTGGTGGTCCGTGGACCGTGGGTGTGTTACCGTGTACCAGCTAGCTACCGTAGTCCAAATGCAATGAAACAGATCGAGCTGATAGGCTGGTTCGCATATACCAAATACTCCTATGTACGTACGAATACTGCATGCAATATGGCTCGAGGCATGGGCTTCCGTTCCTTACGGCCTGGCCTGCGCGCGACTTTACAAATCACATGGTCTGTACTGTCCATTGGGCTCTCAAGTGGCGTTGGTTAACCCACACGGCCACACCAGAACGGCTTTCATGTCTATTCTCTCTCTCTATCCGATCTCTCCCAACTCATCGTGATTCATATTCTCGTTGAAACATTTTATTTGGCCCCCTAGCAGTGTTTTCTACCTGCTCCCATGGCCACTTCCTAATGCTTCTGCCCCCTCCAGCTTTCCACTGCTCCTCGAGCTGTCTGGTGGAGCACCCTCGATGACTTCCACTCCCAACCCACATCCAACAAGGGAAGGCAAGCTGTGGTGGCGCAAGGAGGAGGCAAGCTCGGCGACCTCAACCTTCGCGCAAGTCCGGCGGCCTCGGCAAGCTCGATGACTATGAACTGGATTTGGTGAACTTGACGATGTTGGACTGGATCTCGACGAACTTCGCGTGGCGGCAGACTGGATCCTAGCGAAATCGATGGCGACAAGCTAGATATCTCGGCGAGCTCCGCGATGAAGACGACCTACCCAGTAGAGAGGTGCGTGGTGATGAGCACTACGGAGGTGCACGACGACGTCGACGGACACGCGAGAGATGTGGGAGCGGTGGAGAGCGGGGGGTTTTTTTTTTTCGCTCCCTACCCTGCGAGCAAGTTGAGCGGAGAGTGGGAGCGCTTCCCACACGAAGCGGCACGTGTTCGAGCCCTTTGGCAGTGCTTTGCAGATTCTCGCGAGGAGCGAAGCTGTGGGAGCGATGCCGAAAAGGGCCTTTGTATCTAAATTCTCTCAAGATACTTCGGTAGGTGAATTAGGATCATTTTGACCCATAGACTAGATTCTAATAGCACACATGAGGGACGAGAGAAACTATTTTACTTGTAAGGGACAGGTACAATAATATACATCAGCTTGTCTTATAGTCAAGACACGTCAACAAATATCTAGGTGAAAGAGAGAGAAAAGTGAAGAGCCAAGCTGCTTGTCGCAACAGGCGTCGCCGATCGGTTGCACATTTCCCGTTGCTGCTGGGCCCGCCACCAACCGTTGTCTCGTCCAGCATTGGCCCATCCCTCTAGCTGGCGCGTGCGCGCAGCAAGGCAGCATGCAGGCACAGCCCCTCAGTGGGTCTCACATACAATATAAAATAATATAAGCTTATTGACCATGCCCTAACCCGTTTGAATCCGAATTGATTCCATCCATCAAACGGCCTCTCAAGTGCAAATCTGTTTTTTTTTTAAAGTAGCCATTATAGGTGTAATGGAGGAAGAAGATGCGAATTTAAGGAGCCATTATAGGTGCGGACGAGGAGCCGAACCAGTTTCATTTCTTATCGTGCAACAAAACAGCTCTAGCTCCTCTTTGACGGGTGCAGAAGCACTTCTTTGCCTGAGCTCATTGGCCCCAACCATGAACCATCCATGTGTCAAAGTGGGCTAGACAGATCCGATACAGAGGAAGAGGTGAGATATGCTCCGACGTGGCACTTAGGGCTCGGCCCAATTGTGCTCTCTGCGTCTGTGGCCCTGGAGCGCGGTCCGGTTAGCCCATGTTGCTAGCGAAATTCTCGTGCAGAGTTCGAAACTCGACGCAGCGAGTACGAGCTGGGCCCGTCGGCCTATAGCAGCACCGTCGCAAATTTTAGCGTCCGTGGCCTGACAACGTGTTACGTGTCAGCCCAACCGTGGACTAATAAAAACGAGATTCCGTGAGAAATCTGCCTATGGGTCACGCCGATCGACTAGAAATGCATGATTGCAATCTTTGCATGAGAATGCATGATTCCCTTTGATACTTGCATGAAAAGAAGCATATTAGTATGAGCAAAAACTAAAAAGACGAGAAAGCGGCACTGCCACTGCCAGTAATTGATGATTGATCTGTGTGTATTTCACGGCGAGGGCGAGACACCACTACTGCTAGCAAGCCAGTTCAATCTTTTTCCTAACGAGAAAGAGAAGGTGTACCACGACTGTCCGTCGCACACAACGAAATGTGCTACAGATGCAGGGAGAAAAAGATTATTCCGTGCATCGGCCGTTGATTCACATGCCCATGTATGCGCCATGGGCCATGGCACGGATGATCAGGGGATGATGATTGGTGGAGCCTCGATGAGTCGGCTCGGCGCACTGACACTGCTCCTGAGTCCTGCAGCACATGCGGCAACCTTCCAAACCTTAAATTTCACCAACAAACCTGTCTGTATTTTGTCGGCCAAGCAAAGCACCCGTATGATGGCAGAGCCGTTTAATTCGTTTATTAAACATCGTTTAAACAAACGGTGACCGTCTCTTCGGAGATTACAGATAAACAAATGATGACTGCCTGTCGTTTAGCGTTCAGTAAGGCTGTCCGTATCCTGGAACAGCAAAGCCGTCGGAACACCAGAAATAGAGTTTGAACTGTTGCACCGCAGAACGCCAAAGCTCCCTCTATCGAACAGATCGTTAGAGGGCAACACTAAACCTGGAGTACCGCGAGAGGAACGCTATCCTCGACCGTTGTGGGCCCTATGTCACAGGTCGCCGTTGTCGTGCCCGACGGGCGCGCTGCGCGGAGGGGAGGAGGAGGAGGAGGAGGGAGGGAGGACAGCTGCCCGCACTGCGCCGTTGGGAAGCCGCGCTCGCCCCCGGCCCTCTGCGGCCGTCACGTGGGGGAGGAAGAGGGCGGGACGAGGGAGCCGCGGAGGCTAGGCCGCCACGCCGGAAGGAGGAGGACGCCGGCGGGCGAGCTCTACGCGTGGCCACCTCCATGGCCGGCGGGAGCTCCGTGCGGGCGACCTCCATGGCCGGTGGGAGCGGCACGCGGGAAGAAGGAGGAGGAGGGAGGAAGGGAGGGAGGGGTGCGGGTAGTGATGAAAACGGATGAAAACGGTATTATAATACGGAAATGAGTATCATAATATAGAAATGAACGAACGGAAACGGAATATTTCTATATTTTAGTGATTAAAGAGTACAAAAAATAAATAAAAATGGTTGTGAAACCAATTAAAACTGATAATTTTTTATGTTTCGGAAATTTTTGAAATTATCAGGAACAGTATCATAATACGGAAAAACGGACAGACGGAAACGGGATTTGCTTGTCCGTTTTCATCACTAGGTGCAGGAGAGGTTGATATAGAAGTGAAAATTTTCGCTGACTAGGACAGATTATTCGTTTAGAGGTGGGTTTTAGAGGTGGAGAAGTGCGGATAGCCTAATACTCTGGCTAAAGTCGTAGTCACGGTATTGCAACTGTAAGTAAGAAGACAGTGGACCTTTGCACATGCTGAACTAGTGATCCAGAGCTGCTTGTGAATGAACCGATGACCGGTGGATGCTGAAGCGTGAAGACAACAAAAAGTGCCAAAAATGTCTCGTGTCAGCTGAAGAAAGACCAAATCCTCATGACCTGTCCGGCGCTTTGATTCATATCCATCTACTTTTGGCTTTGCGAGTTTTCCATCACAAATTCGCCAATATAGGATTCATTTATCTAATTCACATACCTTGTAGTGGATTGGAATAAAACTTACTTTAGGAGGTGTTTAGATCCCAAATTTTTTGGGTTTTTGGTACTGTAGCAGCGATGAATCTTTTGTAATAAATGTCTAATTATACCTCAAGTAGACTCAAAAGATTCGTCTCGCGATTTACAAGCAAATTGTACAAATATGCAAAAGTTTCGTCTACATTTAATGTTCCATGCATGTGTCACAAAATTGATGTGACGGAAGTTTTGGGTTTTTGAGGGGATCTAAACACCCCCTTGGGGTCCAATGAGTACTCCCTATCTGAAAATTTTATACATCATCTCTTTGCGAACAAAATTTATCAATGTTATCATGCCTTGGGGTCCCAAAAGCATGTAATTGTGGTATAGTACTACAGAGCCCCAAAGCATACAAGCAGCAGCAATCCACAAGCTTTCCATCCAATAGCCCACCGCCTGCGAAATCTCCCCCAAAGAACAACTGAGAACCGGACAAAAAGGAAGAAAGCCAAAAACAAAAAGGGAGCCTCCTTTCCAAACTTCAAAATTCGAAATCCTCCGAGAGAAAGAAACCGAAACCACCACCATAAAAACCACCCACCCACCGTCATTGCCGCACAAGCCGCACGCCCTCCTCGCCGCGGACCAACTCCCAACTCACCCCACCCCCAAGAGCCGACCGCGAGTGGCGGCGGCCGCCATGGTGCGGTGCAGCAACGGCCTGCTGGGCCTCCTCAACGCGGGGGTGCTGGTCCTCGCCATCGTCGCGCTGGGGGGCGGCGCCTGGCTCAGCCACCGCGCGTCCACCACCGACTGCGAGCGGTTCCTCGAGCGGCCCGTCATCGCGCTGGGCGCGCTCCTCCTCGTGCTCTCCCTAGCGGGCCTCGCCGGCGCGCTCTGCCGCGCCTCCTGCCTCCTCTGGCTCTACCTCCTGGCGCTCTTCCTCCTCATCCTGCTCCTCTTCGCCTTCACCGTCTTCGCCTTCGTCGTCACCAACCGCGGCGCCGGGTGGGTCGTCTCCGGCAGAGGGTACAAGGAGTACCGCCTTGGGGACTACTCCACCTGGCTGCAGAGGAGGGTCGAGAACTCGCAGAACTGGGCCAAGATCCGCAGCTGCCTCCAGGACGGCAAGGTCTGCCAGAAGCTCGCGTCCAGGAAGGAGACGCTCGCCCAGTTCGTCAACAGCAACCTCTCCCCGATCCAGGTACGTACACCGACTGCCCAGTTCTCCACGTTCTAGTACTTTCTGAATTGTTGAATGTGTACAGAATTGCTGGTTCTGTTCAGCATTTTACTTTCCAATGGAGGAATTTTAACTGCAATTTGCCTCTAATGACTAGATTTTTTTGGTAGATTCATATAATTTATCATAGATCTCGTCAATCATCATAATCTTGTTGATTTCGCGTCATTTGAGGAGACGTGTGAATGCGGATTTCAAATTTTTGTTCTGCTAGAGTTTACGATGTTATAATGATGAGCGACAGGCTTATCTGTTAATGCACATGGAGTTGGTACTGTTTGGTGAGTTTTAAGTATGACCCCTACAAGAATAGTTTAGATTCCATTTTTCACAAGTATGATCATGTACCCTCGTGATTCATATGCTGCATTGTTAATCAACTTGTTAGTTCCACTTGCATTGTCTTTGAGCGTGGCTGCAGTTGCTTGGCTTAGATACGTTAAGCAGTTTCTGAGTGCATTGGGTGGTTATGCTAATTTGTTGGTGAAGAATAATAGAGTTTTCGTGTCAGTAACCAATGAGTTGATGTTTCTGATGAATCTATGCCACGGGCATTTCAGTTTGGGCGAACTGTACCCCCACTATTCATATGCTGCGTCGTCGGTTCATTCCTTGGTTCCTCTTCAATTATCTTTGTGTGGTGTAGTTACTTTGCTATAGGTCCATAAAGCAATTTCTGACTGCATTGCATGATTATACCAGTTCATTGGCAAAGATCAATTAAAGTCTTTAGATAGTAACTATAATAAATTGATGTTTCTGGCAAATCTATGTTACTGAATTTCATCTCACGTCCATGGAATTGAATACATTGTTCTGATGAAGCAAGAGCAATGTGATATAGTTCCATAAACATCACTGTCTTGGTGAATGGTAATTTGTTCTTTTGCATCTGTGCATATGTTGTTCTGCTGAAGATTTTTTTTTGTATGATTCTTGTACCAAGAGGTACCACTGATTGTAAATTGGCCTGCAGGTATAAAACTCCAAGTTGTAATTGTAGTGCCTCTTCTGAAATTTGGCATTGGTCTATCAATGAGATATGATGACTTGCTGAACTTAGTGTCTTCCTTTGCCTAAGGGTGTTTGCTGTAGATTGTGGCTGCGTTCGGTTGAGGGTATAAGCGCTTATAAGCGCTTATTTTTCAGCACTTCAGCAGTATTTTTCTCTCACAAGATTTCAGCACTTCTACAGCACTTCAGCGCTTATCTACAGCACTTCAGCTTCACCGAACACAGCCTTTCATGTTAGCTTTTGTGACCTACCAATAAATGATGCTGACGTTTGATAGACTTTCCTTATCAGGACCGTAATAATATGTGGAGCCCTCCCTGTTATAAGTGCTGTCCACTAGTGATACACTTAATTTGGCCTTCATACGTGTATATACTGATTACTATCTGCAACTGTCATGTTGTACTGCTAATTACAGTACCTCTTATAGGAAATTTATTCCATTTATTATATTGTAAGCTGGGGTATCCATATCCTACCATTCGTTTGTGGAGCATGTGTACTCTTACATGCAGACCATCATCTTGTTTATAATTATATAATTGAAATGTGTCTACTTCAGCCTTGACTTCATGTACCAAATGTTCCCTAAATATAGTAGTTTTTGTCTGCAACCTTGGAAATGTTGCTCTGGATGACACTGTTTTTGTCTGAGCTGTTAGCCAGCATTTGGAATTCTAATTTAGTAATTTCTCTGTCTTTCTGCCATCTCCCTCCATTGACAAATTCCCTTGCGAATGTTTACTTGAATAATTTAGCATTGATGTTTTCATTCTTGTCATTTACTGAATCCAACATGGCCCGCCCATTGACCTTGCTATATGATCACTTCACAGCCCTGAGCAATACTATCTTCACCCAGTTGAACAATTGTTGAACTTTACACATTATCATTCTATAAAGAAACTGTTTTCTATGCAGCTAATTAACCTATCTGTTGTCCAGTCTGGATGCTGCAAGCCACCAACAGGTTGCAACTTCACCTACCAGAGCGAGACTGTCTGGATCAAGCCCGCTGGCTTCAACACTACGACTGACGACCCTGACTGCACCACATGGTCGAACGAACAGATCGTGCTCTGCTACGACTGCATGGCCTGCAAGGCAGGTGTGCTCGCCAACCTGAAGAATGACTGGAAGAAGATCGCCATTGTTAACATCATCTTCCTGATCTTCCTCATCGTCGTCTACTCTGTCGGGTGCTGCGCGTTCAGGAATAATCGGCAGGACAACTCGTACCCGGCCTGGAAATGAGGTGCGTGTGGCAATGTATAGGTTGTTAGGCTATGTGACTGCGTTTGGTGAGGGGTTCCCTCCTGTGTGTCTAGCAAGCTACCTTATGTATTAATGTGTCCAGTTCATGACACTGGTTGATGCTGTTTTGCCCTCGAACGTATGATGATAGTGTCCGAAGGCTATTATCAAGATATGTCGAAAAAAATTAGGCATGTTCTGTGGCTGCTTATCTTGAATTTTAACGCTTCTGTTCGGATGTGCAGCGCTGAAAACTTTATGGATTCCTGCAGGAAAAATTATTGCCATTTTTGCTGAAATTTCATCGAAGAAAGTACCTTTAAACTGCAGGGACAAAAGTTGGATGCTACTTAATTGCAGATACATACTCGGCTTTGTACTTCTGACTTCTGAGACGGGAGCACGCTTGACAAACTTGAATAAAGATGGGGAATATTTTCTTCTATACTGCAGCATAGACTGGAATTTAGATTTTACACTTTTTTTGAGGAACATAAAGATTGTATTAAACCATAAACAGTTTACAGAGATGGGAACAAATTATTCCCATTGAAAATGCTGCTGCGCTAATTACACTGGACTGACTAATAGCCAGGAGAATGAACAAGGCTCTTGCCTCTCATACTAACTTGTCTGCTATCATGTTTGTAGTTCTTGTAATTTTGATCACCACATGTGGTATACGGAGTACCTGCATTGATCTGTTGTAGCCAATGCAACACAGGCGACTCCAATGTCATGGATGCAACCTTAAGACAATTATTGGTCGCCGCCTCAGCGATCTCAACTTTTGGTTGACCTCGCCGTTGGGTACAAGTATTCAGGATTGAGGCATCCACATGTGCCATATCCACGGACTCGGAGATATAGTTTTTTTTTATTAGCCATAGTTCAAACTCCCAGGTCGTCCCATGGATTACCGTGCTAGAGTCAACCCAAGAGTGGGCTGGACGAAGAAGGTGTGTTTGGCCGCGCTCGGGCTCCGACACTACTATGCACTAGCATAAAATATACTCTCTCCATAAGAAAAACCCAATTCTCACGTTTCAAGAAAACAAACAATTTTAACTTTGACCAGCCAGCCTTTGAAAATTAAAATCTTGCTTCATATCTCAAAATTTAAGCAAAACAAGTGGATTTTATCGGATACAGTTGACTATGCTATGAAGCTACTTTGTGCTAGACATGACATCGTCCCGGAACAAGCATGTGACTATTTGTGAGCAGGACTGGACAGCTTGTTGAACAGGATCGGAGAACTTGATTGGAACAAGTTCACTTTTGCTCGAACTAATTTTGTGAAAGGTAAATCACCTTTCTCAATTTTTCAAACCATGTATTTTACCTCTCTAATTCCGATTATAAGCGGTTTTAAAGGTGGTTTTGTCTTTTTCTTTTTTATTTATTTTGGCTAAATCTTGACAAATCATAGCAAATCACAAAAGAAAAACATAAAATGGGAAATCAAATTTTATGATTTTTCAAAGAGTTAGCAAAAATAAATAAAAAAGAAAAAAAATAAAACCACCTTCAACCGCTTATAATCGGACCGGGAGATAAAATGCATGGTTTCAAAAGTTGATGGAGGTGATTTATCTGGTTTTAGTGTTCAGAGAGCAAAATCGACTTTAGCAAAAGTTAAGATAGAAAAAGTAGACTTTTTTCTTAGATTTATTTACTTTTTAGGCTAAAAATTAGAGGGAGGCCCGCCAAGGCATGGGCCTGGCTGGACCCCAACCAAAAAAGCTAGCCCGATGTGGCCCAGAGATGTATATAGCCACGATTTTCTAGCCTGGAAACTTTGGGCCTTTTTCGGTTTGGCTCGAGAAATGCTTATGTCTATTTTGTGCTAATTAGCGCAACAAGATCTGTATTTAGACCCCATGTTAAAAGCCAGACATTAAAACTGAAATCTTGTTTCTAATTTTAAATTTTAGCAAAAGTGACTGAAAGTCGGTGAAAAGGATTGCAAGAGGAAGAGAAGGCATGAAGCTAGTTTATTCCAACGCGTGGCAAGATCGACATATATGCAAACTCCACAAAAGCTAAAATCATTATTACCAAAAATAATTGATTGTCAACTTAAACCACACTTGCACGGAGGATCCAAAGCAAAGATAGCCCGGTGATCAATCGTCTTTTGGCATTCTACTCTCTTTTTTCCTCTTTTTTCGTTTGTTGGCAAAGAGTGGCCATAAGTGAGACTAAATTGGCGCCCATTTCTCTACATCCATCTAAAATAGTAGCATGTCCCTTTCCTCCCATACAGCAGTAGCTGTCTAGCTAGCTTACACAAGTACCAGTCCTACTAATGAAGGGAGACAACACCCTGATCGATTCTTCACCACTACTACGAGCTCGGACCAGAGATCTCTGTCCTCTGATCAACTTTAGATGGACCATGATCTTCAATTCGTTCAGATACATTTCCTTCTCGATCCTCTGAATCAGGAATCACTACGATTCTCCCATACTTTGAGTAGGATCATCCCTGCATAATAAATAAATGGACCAAAAGTTTAGGCACACACTGTGCAGCTAGCAAACGGAGTTGCATTGTATCAAATAAAGAACTAATCTTTTATTCGATGTACTACAAAATGCAACACAAATAAAAGCACATATATACCGGAGGAAGGTGGATCTCTCAACGGCCGCCGAGATGCGGCGGAGCACGTCGACCTGGGCACGCAGATGGACGACGTAGTCCATGGTTTCGCGGAGCAGCGCGGCCTCGTCCATGGCGGCGGCGCTCCCTCCGGGTATCACCTTCCGGAGCGCCATTGTCCTCCTCCGCACCAGCCTCCCCGCGACGTCGCAGCTCGCCGCCGCGGCAGGAGCACTAGAAGCGGCGGCGGCGTAGCCCTCTGATCCTCTTCGCGTCGACGCGCCTCGTTCTCCTCACGACCCTCTTGCAGCACGCACTCCTCCTCACGTTGGACGTGCCGCCAAGGCTGTGGCTGCTGGACGCCGCGGCGGCTAAGACGGCCTTGGGCCACCTTCGCGCGCCCGGCGCCGGCTGCCGCGCCGCGCGCAGCCGCCATGGCGACGTCGGCGGAGCACTTGACGGCGCGCTTCCGCTCCTGGAGGCTCATGGCGTGGAATGGGCTCGCCTCCGCGCGCTCCCGGAGGCCCAGGAGCAGGTTCCTGAGCAGGCCTTGCTTGAAGGCGGCCATGGCGCCGCCGCCTTTGCTTGTGCTGCTGCTGCTAGCCACGTTAGGACTTCTCATGTTGTTGTTTCTTGTCTTTGCCTGAGCTGAGGAGGAGGAGGAGGAGGAGGAGGAGGAATGATGTGATTCAGCTAATGATGTTGCTTGAATGTTGATAGACTGCTGCTGCGGGCTGGTGGTAGTGGTAGCAGCAAATGGGGGCTCTCATGGCCTGTTTATATACCAGTGGACATGGCTTGGCCGGCATGTTGTGTGTGTGGCTGAAACATGGCATGTGGCTGCGTGAAATCTCCCATGGACGCGTGTAATAATCGAACGGAACGTGGTCGGCTCTTGTTTAATGGGTAGTGTCGGATAATCGATCATTAGATGCATGCATTTGCGTTGTGTGAAGAACGAAATCAAAACCACAAGTCACAATGCAATGTGCCAATGTGCACGTTGTAAAGATATACATGGAGTAAAACTATATATAACCAGCAGCTGCCAACCAAAAATCCAAAGTATAGTGATAGGTAACAAGCATGCATACACAATTGCATGCCTGCTCTGTCAGTGCGAGCTAACCTCACACGTATGTGCATGTGTCGATATCGATCGAAAGGTTTGCATGGATCGCTGCTGGCTCGCTCCATGTATCATGGTCGCTGGGGCTGGAGGGAGGCCGCCCTGGACGCTGGAGGATCGGATCGGACATGTCAGCGTCAGCGGCGAGAGGGGGACGCCGGGACGCCCCCCATCTTCTCTACTCCTCTTGTCTTGGTACGGTACGTGTTTGCCATCGACAGGCCAGCACATGTAGATATGATAGGATCTCTCGCGGCATGCATTTTCGTGCAAATGAAAAGAAGACTTCATGTGCGAGCATGGTAACGTACTTGGTAGGCGGCATATGGACACACACAACAGGGATCGGAATAGTTAGCATTGATCGTCCCTACATGCATGCATGTACTAGACGCTAGCTCGCTCTGGGACGGAAATTTCCTGGAAACAGGGGTCCGGCCAGTGGCAGCTCGTCCCGTTTTCCTTGAACCGCGGCGTGCCCCGAGAAAGGCAGGCGGCGGCTGCCTCACATGGCGATCACATGGACAGGCCCGCCTGTTGGCGCACTGGGAACTTCCCGCGGGAGCACACACATGGAGCGGAGCCTTTCTCCCGTGCATCAGATGATCTATCAGATCGCGCCGCCGTTTTAGGCGAGGGGTGTCGAAAGGCAGCGTTGCTTCTGCCTACCTCCATGTCTTCTTCTTGTAGTATGTACAGTATACTAGGAGGAAGAGTCCATCTCGCTCGCTAGCGGTTTTAGCACGTGGTGATCTCTTAGTTTATGTCTATTACTAAGCTAGAGTTTACTGCTGTTGACTGCTGTCTGTCTTTTTTTTTTCTTAGCGAATGTGCCGCTTTAGAGCACGTATTTCATTAAGAGGAAGTAGAGAGCACCAAGTTCGAACAAGG
Organism: Eremochloa ophiuroides; assembly: GCA_038502445.1. Taxonomy (NCBI): domain Eukaryota; kingdom Viridiplantae; phylum Streptophyta; class Magnoliopsida; order Poales; family Poaceae; genus Eremochloa; species Eremochloa ophiuroides. The sequence continues at coordinate 97,799,431 of JAHLJS010000003.1, forward strand.
CAAATAGGAAAATAAAACGAAAAGAAGACGAAGAAAAGGCTGCCATGCTAAGCAACCAAAACAGAAAGACGGCAAACAGCCAAAACAGAAGCCCAAACACCAACTGAGCTAGAAGTTAGCAACAGCAAAGCTACAACAACGCGACAAGCGAGTCCAGCGGGTTGATTCCGGCCGCAGCCCAAACTCCAGCTTCCTCAGCAATTGCGGAGGCAAGCTCGAGGGGGGGTGGCCATCACACTCGGTCTCACCCGTTGTTTCTGTGACCATTGCACCCAGCCACCCATCACAAGAAGCCACAGGTGAGCAAGTACTACTTCAAGAAGAGACCAGTAGTAGCCATAGCAGAAATGGCAATGATGCCAACTACGACTGCAGGATCCAACCCAGGTCACCGGCCGACGTCACCCCCACCAACCACGATGGTGAGCACGGCCGGGCATACTCTAAATACGATGCAACACTACTACTTTCCTTCCATGTCACATTGGAACACCCACCTGACACTTGTGTAAATTGGTCTGATTTCCATCAGGAGCCTTCTACGAGATCGACCACGACAAATTGCCCCCAAAATCGCCAGTCCATCTTAAATCCATACGAGTGGTAAAGGTGAGGTGTTTGTTTATGGGATTCAATTGCTGCTCTCAATTTATTGATCGGTTCTTCTAGCATATGTTTGATGAAGTTTTGTTTCAATCACCTGATGTGTGTGACTAGGTGAGCGAGTGCACGAACCTGGACATACATCATGCGCTCTCCGTGATGCCCGCTTCGGCGCACTGGTGATGCGGCAGGTGCGGCGGGAGGAAGCCCGCAAGCACATCGGCGACACCAGCCTCCTTGACCACCTGCTCAAGCACATCAGCGTTCACCAGTTCTGTCGCCTGCACAATGCGGATGGTGCCATGGAGTACTGGCTTGAGCCGTCCGAGTTTGCTGAGGTACGGCGACAGACCGGTGTGTCTGATCCATACTGGGTGCCACCGCCGGGATGGAAGCATGGTGATGATGTGTCCCTCGTCGCCGGTGACTTTGTAGTCAAGAGGCAGGTTGAGGAGCTCACAGAGGAGGTCAATGGCGTAAAAAGTTATATCTTTTTCTACTCCTTTTGTCTGTCTGCACTCTGTAGTATGTTGTATGTAGTTTTGTTGCAAATCAAGCCACTAGGTGCTACAACCCTGTAGTTCTTACATAGACGAAGGATTTCTTCTGAGTTTTATTCTTGTGGTGTGTGAAGGCAAATGGACTAGTTAATGTGCAAGGACGATGGGGATTTTGATGATCATATATCCAGTTAACCACCCCCCCCCCCCCCCCCTCTCTCACAATTTGTTGTTCCCTTTACCATGGGCTGGTGCGTCTGATTAAACTGAGCAACATATGGCAGTGGTGTACATATTTGTGTACATTTAGATATTTATTTGCACCTCTTTTTTTAGGAAAATCATGGGCCAAAAGACAATTCTAGCCTCACTGTTTCCCCCTCCACTGTGTTAGAAAACAAGAACCAAGGGTATTGCAGTAATTTAAACTTAGCTTTTATAAGATATGTATCCAAACACCTACCAATCCAATTTTTATAATCCACCTTCTTGCAATCAGCTTTTAAAAGCCAGTTTCATAATTCACTAGAATAGTGTGTCTCGTTGCAATGTGCGGGGAATGTGCCCGCACATTATTTTTGGGCTAGTTTATGTAGTTGGGCCATATTTCAATGGAGCGAGAATTTTAAGCCTCTTGAGATTTTTTTAAGAAAGTCATAGGAACACAGTAGCTCAAAGAGCACGAAACCTTCCAAAGAGCTCAAAAGGGCCATTGTACATGTGTATTTTATTAACTCTAAGGGGTTACTTGGCGTAGAATTTGACATTCCACCATTTTTTGAATTTCACATAAAAGCCTATCTCAAATTTATAGGGTAAGAGATGAAAATTGATTCTATAGATCACCATTCTATATTTCTACTTTGTAAGGTTTGGATGTGGCATGAGCGAGGTGTTGTCTGTCGTTGCCAGACCACTGGATCCGTCGGGTAGGTAGGTTTGGTGGAGGATAACTAGCGCCAATGATGAAGCACAGAGATTGCCCATCACCCACGTAGAGGATCGATGTATCTGATACCACCTGTAATACTCGCGTTCCAGTGTGCGGAATGTGCCCGCATATTTTTTTGGGCTAGTTTGCATAGTTGGGCTATATTTTAATGGAGCGAGAATTTCAAGCCTCATGATCTTAAGATATTTTTTAAGAAAGTCGTAGCAACACAGTAGCTCAAAGAGCACGAAACCTTCCAAAGAGCTCAAAAAGGGCCCGCGTACATGTGTATTTTATTAACTCCAAGGATTACTTGGCTTGGAATTTGACATTCCACCATTTTTTAAAGTTCACATAAAAGCCTATCTTAAATTCATAGAGTGAGAGATGAAAATTGATTCTATAGATCATCATTCTACGTTTCTACTTTTAAAGTTTGGAGGTGGCGTGAGCGAGGTGCGGTCTGTCACCGCCAGTGATGAAGCAGAGACTGCCCATCACCCACGTGGAGGTGGCGTGAGTGAGGTTTGTAGGTGGTTTGGTGGAGGATAACTAGCGCCGGTGATGAAGCAGAGATTGTCCATCACCCACGTAGAGGATCGATGTCTCTGATACGCAGAGTACGAGGACGTCAGTGAGGCAAACCCCTCTGCCTTGGCGATTTTGTGTTTTACTTGATGTTTGAGTTCGCCCGATATGGGTTTGGGCACTTACGTGCCGAATACAGAGTCTGACCCTTAGGGTAAATCAGACTGTAGGATCACTGGAAGCCTAGGGGGTGAATAGGCCTGTAAAAACTCAACTCGAACGGATATCAAATCCTAGGGCGGCACTGCCGTACTCCAGGGGTGGCACTGCCGCACTCTGAAATTTGAACAGAACTACGTAAAAGATATATAGATAGAAATAGTATACTCTCAACAGCTTGTTTAAAGAATTTCACCAAAGTTCACAGCTCGAAGACTGGATACCACAGAAATCCTCTAAATCACCGAATCGGGCAAAACCCTAGAACAAATCAACAACACAAGAGTAATAAAGAGACAACGGCACGCGATGATTTATCCCGTGGTTCAGCTCGCCACTTAAACTTGCCTACCTCCACGTTGTTGAGGCTTGGCACAAAGGTTAGGGTTACCACAAAGGTTGCCCTATTCTTAGCTGCACACGAGATTACAAACCTCCTTAGACTGCCACAATGAGGTTGGCAAGCTCTAGGGCGACGCCTAACCGGCTAGGAGCAAAGCTCCAAGGAGTAGACCTCAAGAACGCCGGCCAAACGTGAACCAAGTACTCTCAAACTTTAGGAATCAGTAGATCTGCTGTCAACTCGCAAGTTGCTGCCCTTTTTCTCAAGTTTCTATGGTGGAAAGTGGAGATCCAACTTTGAGCTTAAGGTCAACAATGGAGGAGAGAGAGGAGCTGCTTTTTCTGTCCGTAACGGGCAGAAAGTCGGGAGCTGGAAGAAGAGACTATTGAGAGGAGAAAAAGTAGTATTTATACGCTGTTGTCCAATGGTCGGACAAAGTGCGGCACTGCCGCACTGAAAAATTACGGCAGAAAGGTGCAAGTGAGGTATTTCTAGGAATTGTCTAGGTGTGAGGATGTTGTTTCTGGGATATGAGCACTTGATTCAACAGATTGACTGGCATCCCTTAGGAACTCCTTAATAGTATGGCATCCCCAAACTCAAATTCAAAAGTAAAACAAAATTAAACCTCCGTTTCAGTTGGTCACCGCAGCTGCAAGTTAGCATTCAGTTCTTTGAAACACATATCATCTCACATTGATTCCCTGCTCATCATCTTGATAGAAATCATTAGTTCTCTAATTCGGTGGTCATCAATAGCAAAACCCACATTAGGGAGTCATTGCACTTTCACAGACTACATAGTATGAAATGACTAAGCTACTTAGGAAGGTGTCTTCTTCTCTGGTTTACTCCCTTCAATGCTCAGTGCCGGGCGTGACATGAAAGGATTAAAAAGCCTGCTAGGTCTTCAAGGTGGAGGCCTCAGAGTACTCTGGAGGTGGGTCCGTCAGAGCGGCAGCTAGCTCTTGCTCCAACAAAATCTCCTTCTCCATGTGTTATTTCCTTAGCATGTGGACTTGGACTTTGATCAATGAATTGTCCTCTCTCATAACCAGAATCTTGGAAGACTCATCTCAGGGCCTCTATCTTAAATTAAGATAAAACATATTTAGCACTACTATTGGGCGAGTGGGTGTTCCTTGAAGCATGTACTGAGAGTTATGAAAAAAATGAAAGTATTGACAGCCACATACTGGGTAGCCCTTGAAAGACAGAGCTCTCAAATTCTAAAATAGTACCCTGGTCCATGGAGCGCGTAGGTGCTGTCACCGTACCGGCCTCTGGACCAGAGACTTGGTTGCAACAAGCCTACACGGCTACACTTGGACTGTCTTCCCTAGCTTTTCGATGGCTGATTGAAGGAACAACACATGAAGTGAGAGGAGGTCAAATAATCATTAAAAAAGGATATAAAAGGAATCACCAACATAGATTAGGGTTTGAACTAACATAATTCTATGAGTTATGATGAATCTGTGTTTTGCAGGAATTAAACATGAAAATAACCAAAGAGGACCCATACATCGGACGAAAAAGCAAATTCTGCGATGAAAGCGTGTTGAGAAAAATGTAGAAGAAACCAAAAACCACCACGACGCAGGTCCTTTCTTCCACCTCCTTAGGGTTTTGATCTACGTCGTTGCTTTTTAGGTCAGTTTGATCCAAAGGTTGACGTTCATCCCACGGGTCTATATAAGCAGGGCCCTACCCCCAGGCTAAATCATGATTCATTCATCAAGATGATCAAGTCTAGGAAACCCTAATCCTCCTCTATTATTCTAAACCAACCTCATCTAATATCCTAACCCTAGATAGATACAGAGCTAGCATTCAAGAGAATATTAGCCTTGTAATCTTGTAGATTCAAGATTAGAGTTCTTCTTTTAGATTTGGGTTCTTCATTTTATTTATTTATACGAAGGGTCATTGTCAACACTACAGGAAGATAGATGAGTGATAGATACAGAGTTAGCATTCAAGAGAAGATTAGTCTTATAGTCTTGCAGATTTAAGATTACATTTCTTCTTTTAGATTTAGGTTCTAAAATAAAATGAAGGGTCATTGTCAACACTACAGGCAAGATACGACGAGTGTATTGGGCACATCAGATTGTACATACATGGTAAAGCCCTTGATGTCAGTGAGCTTTTGTGCTCCAAGAAAACCATGTTCACAACTGGCGTAACAGAGACTCAGTACATTAGAGTTTCCCTTAAAAAAAGGTGATAAACAATATCTATGCGTGGGAGAACAAATATGGAGTGTTCGAATACAATAATTCATCTTCAAATCAATATGTGATTGATAGGTAGACATTATATCTGGACTTTTAGTCAAACTACGGTGAGGAAGGACTATATCTCAAACGTGAGGAAATCACTGATGAAATGACTCTCATAATGTCAGAACCTGTCAAGGTCGCTTGCAAACTATTGTCAGAAATAGGATGGCACAAAACATGCGCCAGTGCATGTGAGGATGACATGTACTCAAAGACCAGAACACCGATGTGCAGCCACACCCGTTAAGTCTTGACTTCTTAAATAGATGGCCATTTCATGATTTTGTGGTTCTGAAGCGTCCGCCGAAAAGAACTGTTGATAGAGTTGTTGTAGGTGGATTAGCTCGTAGGGTGGATTTGGACGGACCCAAGATTAGCAACATCAGCATCGTTAAGTGTTATGCAAGTCCACAACCAAGGGTGAACCTGTTGAAACCATCGGCTCATGCCACGAAGGTTCTTAATTAACTAAATGTATACATCTAGGTAAAAAAATTACTCTTATTTTAAGTCTTATGCAAACCGATCTCAATAGAAGTTGCAGCGGCAGGAGACTCTAGAGCAGTACAGCCTGTTCTGGGAAGACGCAGGAGTGTGTCGCTTTGCAACACATCATAAAAAATGTGTCACTGTAACCAAAAAAACTGTTCCAATAAAGATTAAATTTTTGTTTTTGTTCTATGTTATCATATCATTTAATTTACAACATATCATAAGGGCATGCAAGTGGCCGGGGGCGTGGCGCTTGGCCCCGGTGTATCCGCCCACGGAGATGGCGCCACGTGTCCGCGCGTACGCCTGGAAGAGCCCTCATTAGAACAGGAGGGGCTGGCGGCATCGCCTCCTGCCTCGACGATGTTCCGACCGGCGCGGCGCCGCAACCGACATGGACCTCCTCTTCTGCATGCTGACGGTCCTCGACACGGACCTACGCCAATACAGCTCGTGCCCAGTGCACGACATTATTCCGCGAGGTATTATGGATCCGCTGAGGAACATTCTATATCTGAATTTTAGAATGCACATGGACCTACGCCAATACATCTCGTGCCCAGTGCACGACATTATTCCGCGAGGTATTATGGATTTGCTGAGGAACATTCTATATCTGAATTTTAGAATGCACCCTGTGCTTATCGTGCCATGCACTAATACAAACAATCCTGAATTATTCAAACCAGCCATGCTGGTCACCACCACTCACCAGTATTGACTAGTATGTCTGAAAGTTCTGACTTGTATATGAAATCCTAAATCCTGGTAAATTTCTTGTTCAAGTCCGTCGAGCTTTGGTTTCTGCCGTAATAGGACTGATCAAACCCAGTGAGCTATTCGTAGCTGGCGTTCGACAAGCTCAACATGTGCATGCAGTCGTCGCCTCTTTGCAGTCAAAATAGTTTGGCGCGACCTATAGGACCCGGCGCGCGCATCCCTTCGCGCCCGCCGTGCCGTCGTCCACTACCTCTACCAGTCAGCACGAACTCACCGTGTCAAGAAGGCCATGGCGAGCGCCTCCTCCTGCGCCGTCAAGAATGCCATGGGGGACGAAACCAAGCGCTCCACGGTCACCGTCGCGCTGCTGGTCCTGGCGTGTTGCCACGCAGCTCTCGCGGTGTCCAATCTCTCCGCGCCGCACGACGACGACGACGACCCGACAGCAGCAGCGCGCGGCGTGGAGCCGGTGGGGTACCTGGCCTCCACGGCCTCCACGGTTGCCGCGGCGTACGTGGCCTCGGCCGCATGCGGCGGCGGCGGCCACGGGCGGTGTCGACGGCGGCCGCGCCTCGAGCTCGACGATCTCCTCGCGGAGGCGCAGCGCACGTGGGCGCGCCCCGCGGTCACGGCGCTGTACATCGAGCTCCTCACGACGGCCATGGCGTCGCTCCTGCTCACGCTCAGGGCATTCCTTGGCGCCGCGGCCACCGGCGCCGCCGGCGAGGCCGTCGGCCTCCTGACGGCGTCCAGGTCGGTGGCGCTCGTGGGGTGGCTCGCGCCGGTGCTGTTCGCGCACTCGGACATCGCCTGCAGGATGAGCCTCGTCGTCGCCGCCGTGGAGGAAGGGTACGCGGGCCGCGCGGCGGTGCGCAGGGCCGAGGCCCTCCTCGCTGGGCGCAGGGCGCGCGGCGTCGCCGTTGGTTTGGTGGCCGCCGCTGTTGAACAGGTGCCGGCGTGGCTCTGTGGTGACGGCGCGTCGGCGTTGGTGCTTGGCCCGGCGGTTCTTGCGGCCAAGATCGCCGCGTACTGCGCCTGCGCGGCGTTCTACTACGATTGCAGGAGGCGGCATGAGAGTATTAGTGCTGGTAGCAGTAGATTGAAGTTGAAGGTTGAAGGAATGTCGAAATGTTGTGAGATGGATGCTTGGGACATAGCAGATGAATGTGAGGCCGAAGAATTTTGGAGCGCCTTCGAGTGCTTTAGGCTCACTTAGAGGAAATCATTTTAGGGCAACACTCTTTCTTGTACCACCAACTACAAGTAAATTGTTACTTTTGTGATTTATTATTTATCTTTGAGTCATGATGGGTTAAATTTTTATCTCTCTTCTTATAGAAATAATTGTAAATTATTAGTTGTCTTTTTTGTCAACATAACTTAGATTTTATTAGGTTTGTAGTTTTATCTAACGAGCTTTTTTATTATTAGTATATCCAAAATTGTCGATTACGCATATAGAAATTGCAACAAACGAAACCTACAATTTTAAGATATAAAGTATATGCACTAACCGACGTCTGAAAGAAAACTAAATTTTAGACACTTAAATTTTAGCAAATCTTTTTTTTGGCTTTTTGCACTTTGTCTGGTCCGGTTATGCGTTCGAAACAAAAATGGGCTGAGCAGTCATCAGGAGAACAAATTTGCGCTTGGGTTGCTGTGGTTCAAACTGCTGCGTTTCAGGGAGACTAATGAGATCCTTGGATATTAGGAATAAGCTAGGTGACAGTGTTTTGGTGTGGGATATTTTGTTCCAAGTGAATAAAGATGGTATGATCAAGACACCTGTTCGCACTTAAATTTGGCATAGTCTGCAAAATAGGTTAGGCCGGGTATCGAACCCAGCTAGACCGGGTATCGAACCCGGCTAGGCCGGGTTTTGGCCCTTGTGCCAGGCCTCGTCAGCAGGACACGTGTTGCCCCAGGAGACCCCGTGAAACCCGGCTTGGCCGGGTTTGATCGAGTCCGAGCCGATTAATAGATCTAATCGGTTTTTGGTAGTTTTTTGACGTGGAAAACTTGGAGACTTACCTAAATACGTGTTTCTTACTGGGATAAGACCACCCCCCCTCTATATATATGGAGGATTATGGTCGATTGAGATCTTAACCATCCAATCGTCAAAACACATCTATCAAGTAGATTCTCGTGGTGGTTCATCTCTATCCTGCTGTTCGGCTAAACTCTCCGCAAGTTTAGTCGGCGTTCTAGGTGATCTCCGCGATCCCTAGGGCAACCTCTACGTGCATCTCTCCGACGGATCTTTCCGAGGGGTATTCAGGAGTCTCCGGCGAAGGACGGGCGCTACATCGACCACCAAACGTCCTCTGCTGCTGAAGACGGTCGTCCCGACGACCAGAAGACTAGAACCCTACCTTCCTCGGTGAACCCGAGGAAAACCGGCTCAGCCGACTATCAAAGTCGGCCAGGCCGGGTAGGCGGCTCGGCCGGGTTCTGAAACCGGCCAGGCCGGGTTTCGCGGGCGTGCTGCTCCGTGCTGTTTCGTTTCGTACGCGACTGTGCGATCTAGCACCTTGCTATGTGTTGTCCCGTTTCGGCGTCAACACACTTTTTGGTGACTCCGCTGGGGAAGAAAGCTCAATCCCAGATCCAATCTACTAGCGGCATGGCGGCCGACGACGGGAAGAAGACCGACAAGAACGTCAATGAAGGACAACGTCGTCCGCCCCAAGACTATCGATGAGCTTCTTGAGGAGCTTCGGAAAAAGCTAGAGGCCAAGCTTGCTGCCGATACCCCAAGCCTTCCTGGATAGCTGTACTAAGGACCGGCGCAACAAGGTCACCCAAGTCTCCGAGCCTAACTTCGGCGACTCGTCTTCTTCGTCCAGCGGAGGAGGCGGGAAGACCGAAAGCGGAGAGGGCTACTAAGGAGGAGGAAAAGCTCAAGGCTAAGGTAAATAATGATGCGAACCCCTCCACTACTACCCATGATGGTCTTGCATATTTAGTTGAAGATATGGGTAAGTAAATTAAAATTTTTATTGATGCATCCGAAGCTAAAATCGGCAAGCGCATATCTAAAATTGAGGAAAAGTTAGTTGGTTTTTCAGATCCTGATAATCAACCTGAATTTGGTATGCCTTTCGATTTTTATGAAAATCAACTTGATTTTGCTATAGCTAGCCAACTTCAATCGGGTCCTTCGGCGCATGAAACCGATAGAACCGATCGCGGCATGGCTAGCTCTTCAGCTAGGCAGGTGAATCCGACTAGCCCATCGGCGGGTCGTAACACTGTTTTACCTAATCCCCCGCCGTCACCTAGTCAGATTCCAGTGGCTAATAATGCGGTCACCGATTCCTCTAAAACCGATGTAGACGCTATCGTAAATCGGTTTAAAGCTGAGATGACTAAATCCATTGAGAGGAATTTGGGGATAACCATTAAGCCTATTCAGAGCTCATATATCAAAAACCATATCCTTCCACCTATGATGTTTTACGGGCACCGATATGGTGGAAGATGCCCGATTTCCAGAAATTTAATGGTGATGATAGTAAAACCACTATGGAGCATATTGGCATGTATCTGGCTCAGTTAGGAGAAGTTAGTGCTCATGATTACATGAAAATTAGATGTTTTCTTTTATCTTTGTCTGGTACAGCATTTGCATGGTTTTCTTCGTTGCCACCATATTCAATTAGTACCTGGAATAATTTGGAGGAAAAATTTCATAACTATTTCTTTACTGGATGTTCAAGAAACTAAACTGTCACATCTCACATCGGTTCGTCAAGGGCGTGATTCCGTACTTGATTATGCTAAACGTTTTAGGGACGTTAAGAACCGATGCTTTAATTTGAATATTTCTGATAGAGATTTGGCAGATTTATTTCTTAACGGTATGAACTCTAATATTAGAGAGAAATTAGAGCACTATGAATTCTATAGCATTAATCAATTATTGCAAAAGGCTATTGTTGTAGAATCTCATTTAGCAAGTGAATCCAATAAATCTTATCGGACCCGTGTGTTGGAATGCTCTGACAACGAGGACGATGAGAATTTGGAGTGTAACTCTACTGAATTTGTTTGGTATCCAAATAAAAAAGGAATTTCTTGCCCATCTCTGAAACCGATTTCTAAAAATCGGCAGGATGAAATTAAATTTACTTTTGATGTTTCTAAATGTGATCGGATCTTTGATGAATTGCTTAGAACCGGTAACATTAGAATTACTCATACCTTGCCGTCCTAGTGAAGAATTGAAAAAACAGGGCGTATTGCAAATTTCATAATTCTTCTAGTCATGCTACTAATGATTGCAACTATTTTCGTCGACAGATACAATCGGCCCTCAATGAAGGACGATTGAACTTAGCTGAGATGATGGTTGACAAAGTGCCTTTTCCGATGAATGTCATCAAGAAAGGGGAGCCCGCTATTTTGATTCGTCCAGAGCAAGCCGACACCACGCAAGGCAAGAACGTGATTATCGGTGAACCACAGGAGGCATCGAAACAAGTTTCGGGACGTCAAGTGGTGCTTGAGAAGGACGAAGACGGCAAGACGAAGCTGACAATCTCTGCAGGGTCATCGCAAGTACTTATCTCGGCAGCGGTGCTGGGAGGCCACGGCGGCAGAGCAGAGGCCGGCCAGGCCGGTTTCAGGAACCGGCCCAGCCGGGAACACGGCCCAGCTGGCTACAGAAGCCGGCCAGGCCGGTTCTGGCGCCTACCCGGCCAGGCCGGGTACAGTAGCCGGCTCGGCCAGTTTTGTCGGGGGTGGCGGCTCTTCTTCCTCTGCTGCTCCCAGGGCCGCCAGCGCTGATGGTGCCCAGGTGATCAGGACGTTCGTCCCAAAGCGTCCAGAAATTGGCACTTGGAAGACGAACGCAAGTTCAAACAAGGGGAAGTTCGTTCCAAAGAAGTTTTGCACGTTTGACCGGCCCATAGAAAAGTACCGGCAAGAAAAGGCCGATTCCCAGAATTGGCCCATAAAAAAAAGAGAGGCTACACCGGCAAAGCGAGATGAGCAACCAAAGAAGATGACGGTGGCTCCGGCAGCGTCTCCGACGTAGGAGGTTGCTCGCCCTCGCGTCTCTCGTTGGGGTCCACCACCTCCACCTCAGCCACATTGGGGCCCCAACGGGGTGTTCGTGCCATATCCCTTCCTCATGCAGCAGCAGCCGATGAACGGAGCGTCTTCATCATCGGTGTTTAGCCGATTAGGCTACGGTCAATCAGGCTACGGCGGCCAAGGGGCGTCGCTCCCGCCGCCGCCAGCGAGGTTGGTGATTGGTGATGGAAGAGAGAAGGCTCCACCGCGAGAAGTCTACGTGTCTAAGAGGGTCGTGGAGTCTCCCATTGTTACTATTGCTCCTACTGCACCGCCGCCGAAGGAGGCACCTTCGGCAATAATTCTTATCGGCTCTCAAGAGGTGCCTATCGTTGACAACGACGAGCCGATGAGCATTGAGGAGCCATCATCCACCGCTCCGGAGGTCACCGCTAAGGCTGTGGAGAAGAAGCCGATTGATCCAAAATATTTGCAACCGAAGTGGTGCCCGCCGGGATTGACCAAGACGCAGCGGCGGAAGTTACAGCGAGCGCGCCAAACTCAGCAAAAGCGGGAGAAGTTGAAAAAAATGAGAGAGGAGATCTTCAATGCTGCACACCCAATTTTTCCGCAAACTCAGAAAGGAAGTGATCCGGCGTGCTTCACAAAATCTGCAGAGAAAGTTGCTGGACAGAAAGATCTGCCAGAAGCGAAGTCTGCACAGGTCGCAGAAACCGGCCAGGCCGGGTCAGAACCGGCCCAGCCGGGTTTCCCAGGACCAGCCAGGCCGGGTCAGAGCCGGCCAAGCCTGGGTATGCCTGAAGCCGGCTAGGCCGGGTCAAACCCGGCTAGGCCGGGTTTTGCGGCTTCGTCTCCCGCTGCCGCTGCCGACGCCGGTTCACTGGAATCGGCTGTCGCTGCTGTTTCTTCTGTTGTTGCAGGTTCTGGTGACGCAGAAGATGAGGAGATGGTCGATTATGAGCCGATGCCGCCGCGCGCCGAACTTAATGTCGTTTACCTGTCTTCCGATTACTATGTAATCGATGAAGATGAAGGTTCGGCGACGCCTCAGTTTTGCTTCGCCGCCGAGGATGCCGTCTTCAAGAAGCCGGAGGATTCCGTCAACCACCTTCGGCCGCTCCATATCAAGGGGCATATCAACTGGCACGCCGGTTCATCATATGTTGGTGGATAGCGGCGCGATTGTCAATCTAATGCCGCATTCGCTCTACAAGAAGCTCGGCGGCACGGAGAGGGAGCTAGTGAAGACCAACATGACGATCACCAGAGTTGGAGGCGGCGAGCCAATTCCAGCTTTGGGCGTAGCGACGATGGAGTTGACCGTCGGCAGCAAAACGTTGGCAACCGCGTTCTTCATCGCCGAGGTACAAGGTAGCTATAATCTCATCCTTGGTCGCGATTGGATTCAAGCCAATCGTTGCGTTCCTTCCAGTTTGCACCAGACTTTAATTCAATGGGTGGGGGATCAAGTTGAGGTTATTCATGCTGATTCATTGGCCTCCATTGCTACGGCCGATGCTCCTTCGCTCGGGGGCACGATGGTATTGCTTGCTTATCTGGTCATGACTTGTCTGGCGTTGAGTTTATTAGCGTCACTAAGGAAGGATTTGTGCCTGTGTCATTGAAGCCGATTGATAATCAGCTCAATATCATCGTGTAATTAATTTTTTGCAATGGATGCTAATGTTGAATGGTTGAAACATCGTGTGGATCAATATCGGGCTTCTATGACCGATGTCTGTGAAACAATTGATGATTTTGATGAGCTCAATAAGTTGGGCCAAGGTTTCACGTCGGCCGACCCATTGGAAGAAGTTGACATTGGGGATGGTTCTACACCAAGGCCGACGTTCATTAATAAAAATTTGAAAGCCGATTATAAAGCTGAATTAATCGCGCTTTTAAAAGAATATGCTGATTGTTTTGCATGGAGCTATAAAGAGATGCCCGGATTGAGCCGAGAGCTTGTTGAGCATCGGCTTCCCATTAAGCCTGGATTCCGGCCTCATAAGCAACGTTCTCGTTTCTTTCATGTTAAAATTTACGACCACATTAAAGAAGAAATTAATCGGTTGTTGGAAGCGGAATTTATTCGTCCATGCAGGTATGCGGAGTGGATCTCTAATATTGTGCCCGTTGAAAAGAAAGGATCCGGTAAGATTAAAGTTTGCATTGATTTTAGAGATTTGAATAGAGCCACTCCAAAAGATGAATATCCTATGTCTATTGCCGATATGCTTATTAATGATGCTTCAGGACATAAAATTCTTAGCTTTCTTGATGGTAACGCTGGTTACAATCAAATATTGATGGCCAAAGAGGACATGTCTAAAACGGACTTTGTTTGTCCTGGGTTTGTTGGATTATTTGAGTGGATTGTCATGACATTTGGATTGAAAAATGCCGGTGCTACCTATCAACGTGCTATGAACTTAATCTTTCATGATTTAATTGGCGTGGTCATGGAAGTATATATTGATGATATTGTGATCAAATCGGCTGCCAATAATTCTCACTTGGCCAATTTGCGTCTTGCTTTTGAGAGGATGCGCCGGTATGGTTTAAAGATGAATCCGGTTAAATGTGCTTTTGGTGTATCGGTGGGCAAGTTCTTGGGATTTATTATTCATGAGAAGGGCATAGAAGTTGATCCCAAGAGAATAGAGAGTATCAAGCAAGTTCAGGCGCCTACATGTAAAAAAGACTTACAAAAGTTTCTGGGAAAGGTGAACTACTTGAGAAGATTTATTGCTAACTTGTCGGGGAAAGTTATTCCTTTCACCCCCATATTGAGATTGAAAGATGAGAGTGAGTTTGCTTGGGGGGCAAAGCAACAAGAGGCATTTGAGAAGATCAAGGAATATTTGTCGAAGCCACCGGTTCTTCGTGCTTCAAGGAGAGGAGTTCCTTTTAAATTATATATTGCTGCCGAAGAAAAAATAATTGGTGCGGTTTTGACTCAAGAGGATGATGGCAAGGAGTATGGTATTGCTTATATTGGTCGTCGTCTTCTTGATCCCGAGACAAGGTATGCCCATATTGAAAAATTATGCTTATCATTATACTTTGCTTGTAGTAAGATGAGACATTACTTGTTAGCTAGTACATGCATTGTTGCTTGCCAGGCCGATGTAATTAAACATATGTTATATCGGCCAATCCTTAGTGGAAGGAGTGGTAAATGGGCATATGCATTGGTTGAATATGACTTGACTTTTGAGCCTTTGAGAGCCATGAAAGGTCAAGTTCTTACTGATTTTATTGTTGAGCATGCAATTGATTTAGGAGATGAGATCAATTACATAACTTTTACTCTTTGGAAACTTTATTTTGATGGATCGGTTTGCAAATAAGGCCAAGGTGTTGGTATTGTTATTATTTTACCACATGGTGCTGAGATGGATGTGTAAAACCGATTAGAAAATTATTGCACTAATAATCAAGCCGAATATTTAGCTCTTTATTGCGGCTTGGAGATGTTGAATTCTATGGGAATAAAACATGTTGAGCCTTATGGTGATTCTTTATTAGTGGTGCAACAAGTTTTTGGTGAATGCCAATGTTTAGGGGAATCACTTAATGCTCATCTTGATATTTGTCTTGATTTAATTGCATCTTTTGCCGAATTTAAAATTCGGCACATACCGAGACATGAAAATTCAAGAGCCAACATTTTAGCTCAGCGAGCATCAGGCTTTGACAGTCGGTGGGCGTAAAGATTTAAAGCCGGTGCAAAGCATCTTTTCTGGTTTCTGTGCAGGTACGTGAAAATCGGCCCAGCTGGGTCTAGGAGTCGGCCAGGCCGGCTCTGGACCAAACCCGGCCAGGCCGGGTACAGAAGGCGGCCAGGCCGGTTCTGGCCAGGAACCGGCCAGGCCGGGTGTTGAAGCCGGCTCGGCCGGATATTGCGGCTTTGATCCAAATCGGCCAGAATTGTGCCAAGTTGATGGGCAGGCCGATTTGGAGGATTGGAGGACTCCTTTATTAAATTTTCTACGAGATCCCAGCACTAAAGCCGATAAAAGTATTCAGCGGATTGCGTTTGAGTTCACTTTGCATAATGATGAGCTTTATCGGAGGACCGCTGATAATTTGTTGCTCAAGTGCTTGGGACCTGATGAAGCTAAAGTGGCTATGGGGGAAGTCCATGAAGGTGTTTGTGGTACGCATCAATCGGCTCCTAAGATGAAATGGCTTTTGAAAAGGACTGGTTTTTATTGGCCTACTATGATATCGATGTGAGGAGTGCCAACGGTAGGGTAATATTCAGTTAGTGCCTGCTGCAATGCTTCATCCTATAATCAAACCGTGGCCTTTTCGTAGTTGGAGACTAGACTTCATTGGCCAAATTCATCCCCCTTCTTCAAATGGTCATTGCTTCGTGTTGGTGGCCACAGATTATTTTACTAAGTGGACCGAAGCGGTGCCTTTGAAGAATATGACACATAAGGAGGTGATTGAGTTTGTGACTGAGCATATTATTCATAGATTTGGCATTCCTCAGACATTGTAAGGTGATTAGTCTCGCAAGGGCAATTAACCGGAGGTATTTGAAAAAATATTTTCCAAATGTTTGGCAAGAAGTCTAGGTGCTCTCCAAGCAATGGCCGGTACATGTATCGCCTTTAGAACAAAAAATGGCCGATATATACATCGCCCTTAGTCACTAAACAGCCATTGGGTTAAGTATCAGTCGCTGTTTGGTTTTGCTTGTGTTTTCAGGTCCATATACTGCAATTCACCTGAAAACAGAGGGCATATGTTCGCACTCAAATTTGGTATAGTCTGCAAAATAGGCTAGGCCGGGTATCGAACCCGGCTAGGCTGGGTTTTGGCCCTTGTGCCAGGCCCCGTCAGCAGGACACGTGTCGCTCCAGGAGACCCCGTGAAACCCGGCTTGGCCGGGTTTGATCGAGTCCGAGCCGATTAATAGATCTAATCAGGTTTTTGGTAGTTTTTTGACGTGGGAAACTTGGAGACTTACCTAAATACGTGTTTCCTACTGGGATAAGACCACCCCCCCCCTCTATATATATGAAGGATCATGGCCGATTGAGATCTTAACCATCCAATCGTCAAAACACATCTACCAAGTAGATTCTCGCGGTGGTTCATCTCTATCCTGCTGTTCGGCTCAACTCTCCGCGAGTTTAGTCGGCGTTTTAGGTGATCTTCGCGATCCCTAGGGCAACCTCTACGTGCATCTCTCCGACGGATCTTTCCGAGGGGTGTTCGGGAGTCTCCGGCGAAGGACGGGCGCTACATCGACCACCAAACGTCCTCTACTGCTGAAGACGGTTGTCCCGACGATCAGAAGACCGGAACCCTAGCTTCCTCGGCGAACCCGAGGAAACCGGCCCAAGCCGACTATCAAAGTCAGCCAGGCCGGGTAGGCGGCTCGGCCGGGTTCTGAAACCGGCTAGGCCGGGTTTCGCGGGCGTGCTGCTCCGTGCTGTTTCGTTTCGTACGCGACTGTGCGATCTAGCACCTTAGTGTGTGTTGTCCCGTTTCGGCGTCAACAACACCCATATATTAATTAGAAAGCAATGGGTAAATTCAGACAAGCTAGTAGCATTGTAAGTCTTTTTCATGACTATATTCGAACTGCTTGTATTTCATTTGAACTACTTATTTCGGAATCTATGGTAGTTTCTAGTTTAGTATTTGAATTTATGGCTTACATGTTATTTAATATGTATGTGAGATTTTATCAAGTTAAAAATAGTTTTACCAAATTATATACGAAAATTTCTATATGTCATGCCCTTGGTAAAATTCTAGATTCGCCCCGCCATTTGTTGAGCATTTGGTAGAGGTCGAACAGCAAGGAGGGTCCGGTAACTCAACCTCCACCGCACCTTGCAGCATCTGCGGCATCTGGTACATAGTAGTCCGGAGCGGCGGGTTGGGCTACATGCACCAGAACGCCACGCTACGCAGTGCCGCCGTTGGTGTACGCCTGCCAGTAGGCCTTATCTGGGTCATTGTCACCAATGAGGAGATCCACGTAGAAGACGACATCATCATCCGCGTGGACTAGCTTAGCGTTTCTTTTCCGACAAACGAATACATGAAAACGAAACGATTCTTCTGGTGATATCATGCATGAACTTGAACAAGTAGCGAACAATCATCAACCCCCTTGGGCTTTCACTCCTTTCCCTTGAAGGCCTTCCAAGTTCTCAAGAATTCTTCCCTCTGGAGCCGTCCGAGTCCGCCTTGGCAGCACAGCCTGTCCAGCCTCATGCTAGAGCTAGAGCGTGGCCATGGGCGGCATCAAGAACCTCTGCCTCGGTTGCGAACGGCGACGGTTCGTGTCTTCGTCGTGGTGGTTAATTCGGGCCGTCGTGTGGCAGTCGATGCTGGTTGCAGGTTGCAGCTCAGCCGCGCGGGGCGCGTTGCTTCCCGGAGCCTCCGTGCATGCAAAGGTGCCGTCACCGCGCGTGTGCCGGCGGCCGGTGCGGTGGTGTGGTGGTGCCGCAGGCGTGCGTGGTAGCCTGCTTGGCTCTCCTCCCAGCGCTCCTATCCCGACACGCGGCTTCATCTCGCTTCTCGTTGCCTGCATGCACCTACTTGCGTGTCCGTTCATGCAACAGCTGCATGCAGTTCAGCCATCAGTGCTTCGGCAGGCAGGGGCCGACCACAGATTTGGAGCCCAAGAGTATTTATATCTCGAGGGCACAAGTCCGATCAGGAGAACGCCGGCACATCCGCCGGCTGCACTATCTCCGTGGCAACGAGGATTGCCGGCGTTGTCGTCGTGGCCACTTCTCTCCTCGGGCCCTGCGCCTCCCGTTGGCGTCGCCCACGAGCGCGAGCTGCCCGGCCGCCGTGATGCCGTGGCGAGCGGCGTCGCTGGCGGCAGTCAGATATGCGAACGCCGTGGCGTAGCGTTGCTGCACCGGCGAGCCTTCCACATGGCCGTGGCCGGTTCATGGATACCTATTCTCCTGGATGCATGGATGTAGTACAGCGAAAGGATCGGCAACTAATCCGGACACAACACTAGATGTCTGCCAATAATTCCGATCCGTTTCCGGGATATATCAGCGACGAAACAGAATCGAGGTATAACTCTACGTGCCTTCCTACTACGACGGAATAGAATCGGCAACGTTGAATCGGTCTGTTGCGCAACTCCATCTAACGCTCCACGTTCCATATCTATACGCAGCGCAATAATCTCGCCAGCATATATATGTAAGATCGCCAAGCAATTAGTAGTATCTATCTCCCTGCTGAATAGGTCGTCGATCGAGGAGACGAAAAAAGCGGGAATGGCGCGCAGCCTCAGCCGCAGCCCCGAGTCGACTCGCCGTCGTGCGCACCTTCATCACTCCCTCAAGCCATCCAAGTCCATCCACCACCACCACCATCCTCACGAACGCCGCCGGCAAACCCGCCACCCGCCGCCGACGGGACCGGCGACGCGGGTGATCCTGACCGGCTTCGACACCGGCCTCTCGGCGCGTCGCCTCGCCGACGACTTGGAGCACGTCGCAGGCACGGTCTGGCGCTGCCGGGTCAAGGATTCCATCACGCCGCCCGAGTCCTACCCGGACTTCCAGCTATCGTCCGTCCCCGTCCCCGCCGCCACGGCGTTCCACCACCACCACCACGACGAGCCGCCGTCGCGGCACGGCCGCGTGGCCCCTCACGCCTTCGTCCACTTCGAGCACCCCATTGCCGCCGACCGCGCCGGCGACTTCTTCAGGACGCGCATCCCCGCGAGCAACTACCAGCTACAAGGCCGAGCGGGCAATGCCACCGGCAACACCGGGCCGCCGATGCTCTTCCCGGACTCGCGCGTCGAGGTCGGCGACGTCGTGGCGCCCGGCACCTTCCTCGTCGCCTGGCGCGGGCCCGACGACGACGACTCCTGCCTCGGCACTCGACTTCGTCGTCGACCCGTCCGACGGCTGCTGCCGGCTGCTGTTCGCCCGCGACACCTGCCTTCACGTTCCCCGACGACGACCGTCGCCGCCGCCGCCGCCCCGCGGCAGGTGCTGCTGTGCTGCGACTTCAAGCTGGAGTTCTCCGTGGCGGACATCGCCGAGGTCCTGGCGTTCGAGGCCGACGACTCGCTGCTCCTGCGGCTCTCGGCGGCGCCCCGCGCGTACTACCGCACGTCCGGCGACGACGTCCACGACCGCGTCCCGTTCCACCTGATCGGCGCCGACGACGACCCGTGGGTACGGACCACCGACGTCACCGCGAGCGGCGCCATCGGCCGGTGCTCGGCGTACAGGGTCTCCTTCGCGGCGAGGTTCTGGCCGACGATGAGGGCCGCGCTGGAGTACATGGAGAGGCTCGGGGTGCCCGTCGACGTCTGCGGCAGCCGGTGCCGGGGGTTCACCGTCGTTGACGAGCCGGACTTCGGGCGGCCAATGCCGGACATGTTCTTCTGCCTGCAGAACGACGAAAGCCTACGGTTTCCGGAGCTCTACTTGGTCAATGCGCTGATCCACAACGGGATCGTCAGCCCGCACCAGCTGACGTCGGAGTTCTTCAGCTTGCTGAGGAGGGGACGAGAAGATATGAATGTTGCTGCGTTGACAGAATTGTTTGGCGCAAAGCTTCAAGTTTGTAATGATAATAATCCATGCTCGAGGTTGAAGAACGCACAGGACAGGGCTGCCAAGAATCTCAATCTTCTCTTTCGCAGCAGGAGCCGAAAGGCTGGTGATCACAATGCTCATGAGGTGCGAAGGCTGATCATCACTCCCACCAGGCCATACTGTATGCCGCCTCAAGTGGAGCGCTCTAACCGCGTCACCCGGCATTATCATGAACTGTCAGATCGCTTCTTGAGGGTTACTTTCGTGGATGAGGGTATGCTGCCGCTGAACTCTAATGCGCTGAGCATCCATGTGTTGCCTCTTGTTAAGGACTCGATGTCCAGCCCGTGCCAACAGATGACAACAGTTTACAGGCGTGTCCAGACAATCTTGACGGAGGGGTTCACCATGTGTGGCAGGAAAGTACTCGTTCCTTGCATTCTCAACGAGCCAGCTGAAGCAGAAGTCAAGCTTGGTTCTTTGCAGAGGATGGAACAACAACGGTGGCAAGCATCAAGGAGTGGATGGGACAGTTCCCGATCAGGAATCCTGCGAAGCACGCTGCTCGGATGGGGCTGTGCTTCACATCTTCATATACAACGGTGACAATGCAGCCTTGTGAGGTCAATGAGTATCTTGAGGATGTCATTCATAATGGATACAATTTCTCCGATGGAATTGGGATGATCACGCAGGACCTCGCATTGGAAGTGGCCGAGAGGTTGCCGCTGACGGATAGCTACGCCCCATCTGCGTACCAGATTAGATATGCAGGGTTCAAGAGTGTTGTAGCTGTCTCCCCGGGACAAAATGCTGGGATGCGGATGATGTCTCTTAGGCCAAGCATGAGGAAGTTTGAGTCTCCACACTCTGTGTTAGAAGTGGTGTCCTGGACAAAGTTCCAACCAGCTTTCTTGAACCGCCAGATTATAACATTGCTGACCAGCTTGGGTGTCCCAGGATGACGTTTTTTGGCAAATGCAGGAAGCGATGCTAGGTAATCTCAAAAGGATTTTATCAGACACAAATGTGGCGTATGAGTTTGTAACAAACTCTTGCCCTGAGCACGGAAGTACAGCAGGGCTGATGCTGAGTGCTGGCTTTGCTCCTGCAACTGAGCCACACCTGAGAGCAATGCTATTGGCCATCTGCACCTCACAGATGCAGGGTCTTTTGAATAAAACATGGATTTTTGTGCCCAAGGGAAGGTGGTTGATGGGCTGTCTTGATGAATTTGGGATCCTTGAGCAGGGACAATGTTTTATCCGGGTCTCAACACCATCACTCAACAAGCGCTACGTGAATGGTGATTTGATATTTCCCTCGGGATATAAAAGTAATGCAGAGATTATTACTGGTACAGTTGTAATGGCGAAGAACCCATGCCTTCATCCAGGGGATGTCCGTATCCTTGAAGCAGTGGATGTCCCTGAATTGCATCACCTTGTTGATTGCTTGGTCTTCCCCAAGAAAGGGGAGAGGCCACATGCCAACGAAGCTTCTGGGAGCGATCTTGATGGCGACGTCTACTTTGTAACGTGGGATGAAAATCTTGTACCTCCCGGGAAAAAGAGTTGCACCCCTATGGACTACTCCCCAGCTAAAACAAAACAGCTACCACGAGAAGTACACCAACGTGTAAGTACAACTATCCCTTTGTTTAGTTTATTATTAAGTTGTCCTATATATAAGGAACCATCTAGTTAGACTAGACCTATCAGGTAGACGTGGAGAAACAGTGTATCTAAAATGGTCATTTTTGCCTCACTATCTTCACATGCTTAAATGCACACTAATAAATGTAATATATACCACACCATCTTAAGAACCTATAACAGTGATTAATGGGCAATATGATCACTGTACATCTAACCTTAATTCTAGTGTCGAAATCTAGATGGATTATATAGAAGGGAGTAAGATGTAAAAACTATATAGGGTTTAACAACATTGTCTTTGATGGTTCCAAAACAAAAACCAGAGGGACAACCTATAATATTGGTGACAGACAAACAATACAACCATGGCGATAATATTTTTGTGTAGAATGTTTATAAATTTAAAATTCTTAGTGGAAACAATATTTGTTCAACACCAAAAAGGTTCCCTTAGCATTTTCTAGAAATAAATATAATTAGTTATTCACATTATATAGTTAGGTGAGAAAATTCTAAACGCTAACAGTCAGCAAGCATAATGTCCCAAGCAGCTCTTTGGATTTAAAATGAATTGATGCTTGGAGACAAAGTAGAACTAACCAATGATAATAGCCTAATACACATTATGCTTGGTATATGCTGGTAGTCTGGTACTATGTGCTATATATAGTGGTATAATTATAACAGCTGCAATGAAAGCTCAGCTACAATAAATCAGCATCTTTTGTTATATCAGTGCAACTCCGCTTCAATGAAGTTTAGCTACAATCCCGTTCGCTTTTGTTTGATCAATGCAACTTCTGTTAGCTGCTGTTTCCTTTTTTTTAATCGTGTTTATTGAAATGAAACATAAATACACCTTAAGCTTATGTGCATAGTACTTTACGGATCAGCAACATGCATATATGATTAACATAGAAAAACTGTGACTTGTATCTCCGGTTAGCTCATCACTACATATTGCTTCTTCCTTTGGTTTATACACAAATACTTATTGGCATAATACTTCTCGTTAATGAATACCGTGCTCTTGTAATAGGATACCATTGATTTCTACTTGGAGAGCATGGTAAATGACAACCTTGGTCGAATATGCAATGCTCATGTTGCTCATGCTGATTGGAGCGATGATGGAACAATGGATTCGAAGTGCATCGAGTTGGCTGAACTCGCAGCTATTGCTGTGGACTCTGCAAAGACTGGGGAAATTGTGAGAATGCCACCATACCTTTCACCAAAACAATATCCCGACTTCATGGGAAAGGAGGATGACATCTCCTACAAATCAAAAAAGATCCTTGGAAGGCTCTATCGGTCAATTCTAGGGCAAAATGGTGGTGATTTTCTATCACAAGGCACATGCATTTCAAATGAAATTGGATATGATACCGAATCTAGAAGTTCCTGGTGCCTTAAGTTTTCTTGAGGATGCTTGGCAATGCAAGTGCTTGTACGAAGCACAGTTAAATACCCTGCTCAGTCAATATGGTGTGCATAGTGAGGGTGAGCTTGTGACAGGGGAGATATGGTCACTTGTCGGATATAACAAGAAGTATCAATATCAATTAAAAGAGAGGATCAACTACGCATATTCCAAACTCCACCAAGAGTTCAGAAGTATCTTTGAAAGCATGGATGTCTCCTCTTGTGACAACAAAAACTTAGCGTATGAGATGAAGGCATCCGCGTGGTACCAAGTAACGTATCACCCTGAAATTATCCAATTAAGGGAGCCTGATGATGAGAAAACACCTGCAAGACTTAGTTTTGCATGGATTGCAGTTGATTACTTGGCACAAATAAAGAAGAGATGTCATGGAGAAATGGAAGTTAAAGAGACCTAAATTTTCTAAGAGGATCTGGCAAGCAACGAAAGCATTGGCATGATACATTCTATATATTTAAAGCAAGACCACTACCATTTTGCTTTTTGGATGTACATAACCTTATTAGAAAGATCTCTGAGATATTACATGAGTGTTCCAACTATCACACTAAAGCCGATATTTCCTCTCGAACATCTGGGGACAGAGCTAGTGGAGTAGAAGGATGTTCGATTTGGATGGAGCTTTGTTAGAGATAGAGGAATTGACTTGCAGAAGTGGGAAGAAGTTCTTCCTTAGCTTGGTCCTCACCGGTGGAATGAAAAATGGTTGGACGAGAGGAGTATAAGATCAGCCAATTTTCTAATGTTAAATAGGGCTTTTCAGTTAAGTTAAATAATGCCAATTTCAAAAATGCAATTATTGGTTATTGCAATGGATCAGATTCCAAGACTGCGGATACTGCAAACTTGAAGCCCCATTGTTTTGTTGCTACTTATATTATCAGCAATGAGAATTGAGAAAAGAAGAGAAAAGTGTGGCACTTACAATCTTACATAGTCCGGATGCAACACCAGGAGTCAGTCTACCAAACCTTCACAAAGCTCCACTCACACTAAAGCAAATAGCTCTTATAGCGTCTGAATGGGAACGGACGCCACAACCATTTGATAATGAAACTGGATGACCAGCCCTGGAGGAACAGAGTGAAAAGCAAAGAAAAGCGCTCCACTTCTCACTGGAACATGTGAATTCAGGATTCAGCAATATAAAACTACGCACTTAGGAATTGACAATTTCATACGTAACAATATACAACCAGACTTGCAAGAATTTCATTGTTTTTATTAAAGAAAATTTTTCATTCCTCTACACACGAAACTAAGTTACAAGTAACGATAAGATTATTCAGTTCAAAAACGCACTACCATCTCCACCAAAATCTACCAATCCTGTAATCAAAACACGAGCACTTTCTGCATAAGAGGCCCATGTTTAGTTACCAAGCAGCCATTGAAGCGAGGAGGGTTTTCCAATTTCCAAACCTGCGATCGAACACGCGGAGTTCGGGACTGATGGCGACGGCGACGGAGTTTCCGTGCGGGCGGGCGGCGACGAGCACCGGCAACTCCGCCGCGCCGCTCACCTCGGGCTCTTCGACA
Organism: Eremochloa ophiuroides; assembly: GCA_038502445.1. Lineage (NCBI taxonomy): Eukaryota > Viridiplantae > Streptophyta > Magnoliopsida > Poales > Poaceae > Eremochloa > Eremochloa ophiuroides. The sequence continues at coordinate 97,824,297 of JAHLJS010000003.1, forward strand.
TCTGTGTCCATTGAAGCGTACGCACGGACTGCACCGCGTTGGAAAGGATCAGGGCAGGCAGCGTGGAAGTGGAATCGAGGATGGAGGCTCGAACCTGGGGGAGGAGGATGCCGATCAAGATCAGTGGAGAGCAGAGGAGAACCGGCCGCCTACCCCCGCCCCAATCCAGCGCTGCCTCAACAAGGGCTCGCTTTGATGGTGCCGCATAACGATGGGCGCCTCCGCCTCCAGCTTCTCCTCCGCGAATGCCGAGCGGCGAGACGTCGTGTCAGCGGGGCGGCCCAGGGGTGTGGCGTGACCCGGAGGGGGCGGTGGAACGGCGGGCCATTCGCGGGCTGAGCGGGATGGGGGACGTGGCCTTGCGGGGAGGGAGAGGGACGCTGAAAGAAAATGCTGACGAATCCTTCAGACTTTTTAGGAGCAAAGAAGAGATGTTTTAGGAGCAGCAAAGAAGAGATGCACTGTTTAGTGTATATTTGCAATTATGTTCGCATTATCATTCCTGGCGTCGAAGCAACGAAACTCAAGGAATGCAATTTTCATGCAGGCTGTAAGTCTAACTCAAACCCAATGAAGCAACAATCACTTTGCTGCTCTCACTGTCTCACAAGACCATTAATCAGTTCAACGAAAAAACACCTTCATTGATAAAACAAGCGGATGAGTAGAATTTCGACAGATACATTTCAAATCGTGCAAAGGTGGTGGCATCACTGCTCCAACTAGTTTCAGGCGACTAGAACAGATAACAATATGGCATACAGCACTACAGCAGGCAAGTTTTTAGAAAGTAAGGATCTAGACACAGTAAACGCATTCAGTGATCTTCAAGCATGGCATCAAGTTTAACATCGGAAAGCTTAGAAGATACAAAGCACGGGGCAGTTTGTGAACGGTAGACCCAACTAGACTCAACAGGTTAAAAGAATCTACAAATGACAAATCCTGATCAGCCAAACTGAGTATTCCTATTCTCAGGCAAAAGGAACAGGATGTCAGTGCCTCCTTTTCTCCTCATCAAAGTGTCACAAGAACATCTAGCTGAACAAAACAAAAAAAACTGATAGTCACTTAAAGTTCCCCAAGATAGATCTGCTTGTCGCTGCCGCAAGATCCAATGATCGGCTCAGTGGGGTGGAAAGCAGTCTCATTGACAGAACCATTGTGCCCAGGAAGCTTGTACAGGATGCGCCTTGATGTTGTGTCCCAGATGTAGACCATGCGGTCTGCGCTCCCAGCAGTAACCTTGCGGTTATCCGGCGACCAGCTACACTTCAACAGGTTCTTCTCAAAGTTATGCTGGTGACCTGTAAGAGTCTTGATGTTACGGTTCTCTGGTGCGTAAGGGCGCAGATCCCAGATCTTGAGCTCATTGTCCATTGCATTGGTGAGGAGGTAAGATCCATCAGGACTAAGCTGCATCCCAGTGATCATGTCCTGATGTCCTTTGAGATATTCTGTCACTTCATTCTTGCGAAGATCCCACCATTTGACATCATTGTCCAGGCCACCAGTGAATACCTTATCTGCTGCCTCTGAGAAGCTAACTGCTGTGATCTGATATTTGTCAGGAAGAGTTTGTATCGCACCTCTCTGACGCAAGTCCCACAACTTTGCTGTACCATCATCTGAACCACTAACCACAAGAGGTGGCCACTTCCGTGCTGGGCAACATGAGTTGACAAATGATGAGTGCTCAGCCATCTTCTTAACTTGTTTCCCAGTCTCAACATCCCAGACCCTCACAGTCTTGTCAGGACTTGCGGAGATAATCTGGGTCCCATCAGTGGTCCACTGAAGGTCAAGAATAGCATTCTTGTGCCCTCTCAGTACCATGAAGTTCTTACATTCGCCATGGACATACCATAAGAAGATATCCTTGTCATGGGAACCTGATGCTATCACAGTTCCTGCAGGATTGAACTTCATGCAGTAGATAGCGCTCTGGTGACCTGTAAGTAGCATTATCGGTGCCTCCAGGCTAGATGTGCGCTGTTTGCCTCCAGGTCCCAGAGCCTGATTTGGATGTTGAGCATTAGCCAGCTCCATACCTGGTCGTGGGGCTACAAGAGCCAAAGAATTGTTGCTTGGAGCCGAGAACATCTTGAAGTCTGTATATATAAGATCAAGTTCCTGTGGCAAGAAAAGCTATGAGATATATGCACGAATTGCACATCACACACAGACCACAATAGAGATGTATATACACATAAAAACAACAGCACAAAAATATTGACTCTAACCTTCAACTCACATTATATAAACAATATATATAGGATCAAAACGATTATCTCTACAAATCAGTGTCTTTGACAAAGAATGGAAGTGAAATCTCAGCTCAGTATATCCAAATAGTAAAATGAATATAACAAATGCCCATCATCACAGTGTTATAGCAATAATCAAGCCAAAAAATGTTAGGTCATATGTGGGAATAACTAACGATAGCTGAAGCCAGTTTAGCATAAATAATCAAGTTCTGGGTTACATGCAATCAACCTGTCCAAAATTTGATAATCAATTACCTTCGTTGCATTGATACAAAGCATCTGAAGACGGACATGTGAATTTTTTTTCGTTATCATTCAATTTTGGCAGTCTAAAGATATGTTATTGTAGAAATGTAGTTGAAGTTGTATTTGGGGGGCTGGAACATCTACAATACATCATTCTTCTGTGACTGAAGAGAGTAGTGTTATCTATCAAAACCGGACATCATTCTTCTGTGACTGAAGAGAGTAGTGTTATCTATCAAACCAGCCACATTCAAGGCAGAACAGCAGAATTTCACAAGGATAATCGGGCATTAGTGAATACAGATAAGATGTTAGATGTTGCAGCAGAATAACATGAAGACATCACAGGTCAGAGCTTTTGGCTTGAGCCAGGTCCGAGTTGGCCAAAGCTGTCTGGGCCAGGCGGGGCCAGGATGCATTTTCCTGGCAGAGCTCCATCCAAACAGGCCCAAAGTTGACTGGAGCTGGAAAGGCTTTGGGTCTAGACTAGAAGCTAGCAAGATCCAGCACCTTGTGTGTGTGAGTGCGAAGTGTATGTCAGTATGCGAACCTGAATTCTGCTGGAGCTAAAACACGCAAGGGAATTAGTGTCAAACCTCAGCGCCATCGAGTATTACTACACACTATCATTTACAGAGCCTAGAGAAGCACATGTGTTTGCATGGTTCTGGGATGAAGTGGAATGGTTTGGCTCCAGCCCAGATTTGTGGGATGGGTGAAACCAGTTCTTGTTTGGTTAGAAGGACGGGTTCATTCCAGTTTTTTTTGGTTGATTGAAGGGATTATTAAGTTGCACAGATACGGATACGCGTATCTGTATCGGAAGGATACGGATACGCGGATACGGCAATTTCCTAAAAAATGCGATACGTGGATACATTTACTATTTTAAAAATAATAAGAAAAATAAAAACAATGCAGGTCAAAATTTAAAACTGAGAAGTGAGAATAATAAAACCACAATGAACAACTTAAGAGTAGTAGAGTATTATTATTATTACATAACAGCAAGTCTAAAGTCTCATTAACTCTCAAATATAGTAGTCTCAAATTTAGAAAATTAATAAAATAGAGCCTTGATGTCTGTTGTGCTTGTGGCTGCAGATCCTACACTAGCACTTGCACTAGCACCACTCATATTAGGAGATGCTATCTACTGCATATAAGCAATCAAACAAGTACTCAGGAAGACAGGAACTCACTAACTGCTTTGCAGAAATAGAATAGATCGAGAATGGGGAGAGGAAGAAAAAGAGGAGATCGAGAACGGGAATGGGATGAACTCACGCCGACAAGCAGGGGCAGAGCAGGGGCGGAGGGTTGTCACGCCGGCAAGCAGGGGTGGATCCACGTCGCTGCCGGCGAGCAGGGGCGGCGGCGGAGCCTCGTCTCCGGCGAGCGGAGGCGGAGCAAGAGGACCGGTGGCCGGCAGGCGGCAACCAGGGGATGCGCCGTCGGACGTCGGCACGTCGCTGCGAGGCGGCGCGAGTCGCGCGACCGTGAGGGAGGGAGTGCGGCTCTGGCTAGTTAGGGTGTCAGGCATATGCCCTCTGTTATTTGGGCCGGGCTGTATCCCACAGGCAGATACGTATCTGGCCCACGTATCCGAATTTCGTGAAAATAATAAAACTGGGATACTCCTGGGATACGTATCCTACGCGTATCCGAGACATATCCGTGTCCGATACCTATCGGATACGGGATACGCCTGTTCCTGGAAGTATCCATGTAACATCAAGGGATAAAAGGGAACGGGTTGAACCTGTCCCTTGTTTGAATAGAGGGATGAAGAAAGAACATCGATATAGTCACATGCTCTAGTTTATATGGTAAAGTGACCCCGCCTATGTTGGCACAGTCTTGACATTCAATCGTCTCAACAGCACACACAAGGGATCAAACCTAAGTCATAATAACAAGTTTGAAGCCTTCCAATATAGCCCATAGGTAATTTCTACTCTTATTGCACGCTGCTTACATTTTCTAGATTTAATAATCAATCATTGACATCATTGGCAATAACATAGATGCAGTAGCAGCACAGATTACAATATTGGTCCTCTTATCCATCATCGACATCAATACAATAATGAAACAGAAAATAAATGGCATACTATCTTATAGGCTGTCCACAAATGACAACCAAACCAAAATTGCTCACATAAAAATGCAACTACGGCTATCAAATGGACCAACCTATCACACTTGTTCACCTGAATTTTATTATTAGTGCCAAAACAAGTAACCATTGGGTGCTTTTTTGTCATAAAAGAATCCATCTACCGTGAAACAAATGAGCAGCCAGGTTACCAACACTAACCATATCACACACATAACACAGATGAAGGAAAAATCCACTACTGTACTCGCTAGGGTTTACCTTGGGCCAAGCAAGCAAAGATCTGGGCGTTGACGATGACAAGGAAGGTGGTGGCGGCGGCTGCACGCTCCTTGCGAGGCGAGGTGGCGGAGGGAGGAAGGGAAGGAGGAGGATGCGCGGCCGGATGGCGGAGAGGCGGAGAGGCGGAGAGAGAGAGAGAGGAGAAACTGTCGGAAGGAGAAGAGACAACCAGCCGGGGGAACGAGGGCAGCCGGAGAGATAAGACACAGAGGGCGGAGCTGGCGGCCGGCGAGGGAGGAGCGGGCGGCCGCGCTTGCCCGCGGTCGGTTCCGTGCGCCGCCTGGGAGTCGGGTCTCGGGGGATGCGTGCGAGATTGCGAGTGCGAGGGACGGGGGATGCGAGGAACGCCGCGGGATATTGGTCTGGGTCTGGGATGACCCTGTCCGTCAGATTTTGCGAAACCGACCCAACTCAAATCTAGGGCTTTGTTTGTAAGTTCAGCGAGAGCCAGTCAGCTATCTCGGAGGCAACATCTAGATATGCTAGCGGCTGGGCTCTCTTTGAGATGTTCTTAGACTGTATCCGACACATGCGACCTAAATGCAAGACGCAAATGGTGATATGGGTCACGCACAGAAGAAGGATGCGGCACCAAAAAGTCCTTGTTTCCAACAGAAGACGCAAAAGAGAAACGCTACGTCGCCCATCAAGCTCGTTGAGCTGTCACACACAAAAATTTCTAATTTGAGATGTGACTAGAAAACATTAAAAACAAAACATAAGATTTTTACCATTTACTAAAAATTCTGACTTAGCTTAAGTTGTTTACAATTTAGATAGAGAAAAATATGAGTTTCTAAAATTTTATAAATAACTTAATGATTTGTTACATTCATGACTTTTCATAGTATTTTGTATGAAAAATAATTTTAAAAGTTTTCAAACGTGCCTAGGGTTTGATTGGAATCAAATGTCTCAAGATCTTTGATCAAGTTTCCGTCCAATTATTAAATCCTTGAAACCATACACCTTGATCCTTGTTTCAAAGAATCTTGATAGATCTCCAAACTTTTATCTTGCCAAACACCCGAGCTCATGTTCTCTAAAACCCTAACTATTTCCCGAAAACCCTTGTCGTGTCTCTGCGAATTTAGCGGGCCGAGCTCAACACTACCATTCCATTGTATTCTTATCTTTGTATGTACCCCTAATCTATCCCATTAGTAAACCATCTTCCCTATCTCTCTTTCTTTTGCTAATGGGTCAACCCAACTCATTCTGTCGTTCGACATCGTTTCGTGCCGAATCCGGTCCAAACTTTGAGTTATCTCTCCCCACGGATCAAAACCCAACCATCCTCCTTTCATTTGTGGGTCAACACCAAGCTCAACCAGCCCTCTATGACTTTCTCTCAGCTCTCACACGTCCACCCCTGAAAACCCTCTCTATCTTGAAAAAAAATATCAACCAAGGCATCAAAATATCAAGACATGACACTTTGCCTTCCTACCCCTTGGCCCCCCATCCTTTCCCCTTCAAGTACACCTCCCCCACATCCCCCTCACGCCTTCCCCTTCATTTTCCACGTCAAGAACAGAGGAGGAAAATCCCTACAGCCCCTCCATCTCCCCCATGGCTGCCCCAACCATTCCCCCAACCTTCCGCTCCTTCCCCTCCATGAAAACGATGCATATTGGTGATTGCAAGCCGTCTTGCCACCATGATTTCCTTCCCAAGTGAAGCATCTAGGCCCTAGTGGTTTCGGTAATTAATGACAACAAGACGGTTATTATGACTAACGTGTGTTTTGCAGGATAACCTAGAAGTTAGGTCATAATAACATGTAGGTTCAAGCCCCTAGCGATGGAATTTGATTCGGTTTTCAAACGATGGAAGACAAGACGGTGATAGGCTAGTGCCAAGTGTCGTTTGGAGTTGAGAGATACTTGGCGTAGTCTTATGTTTTGTTTTTCTCGTTGACCGTACTATTAAGAGTGGTTTGGATGGGTAGCTTGACTTAGAGCAAGATTAGAGAGTGTAGATGTGATGCACACTTGTCCAACATAGCTCTAGACAGCCCAGGGAGACTCTTGAGAGAGAGAGAGGATCAAACTTCGTTTTGGAAAGTTTTCGATTCGACGAAGTTTTGATCAAATTAGAGGCGTCGGACTCTACCTAGTATGGGCGTCGGACCAATAGTTAGAGTCCGACGACACGTAGCAGCCCCTGGACGATTCTCAGCGTGCCAGGGAGCGTCGGACCCTGGCTGGATGGTCGTCGGACCATTGGCCAGAGTCCAACGGTGCCTCTGGGTGTTCAGTGAGCGTCGGACCGTCGAGAGAGTGAGCGTCGGACTAATGCTTCTTAGCGTTCGACGCTTCCATATTCCCGCAGTGAAAAAGAGCGTCGGACTTGGTCCGACGGTGTGCGTCGGACCATTGATCCGTGTTATAGCCGTTGAGAGGCAATGTACCAGCTGTTCAAAAACATCGGACGGAGGAGCGTCGGACCATCGAGTTCGGTCCAACGCCCCTCTGGCACAGGACTGAGCACAGAGCGACTGTGAGAGTCGGACCGTGGTGGATGGTCCGACGGTCGAGCCTCGGCAGCGTCCGACGGTTCGCAGGAAAGTGAGAAACGGCTAGTTTTGGAGAGGGTGAGTATTTATACTCGACCAAAGCCTCCATTCTATCTCTCTTGCCACTTTTAACAGCTGATGGAACCCTTGTTGATCTTGTGAGAGAGCAAGAGCCCTAGGGAGCATTGAGTGAACTCCATTGCTTGTGAGCTTCTTCCTTAAAGAGATCAAGAGTGACTTGTGTGCATCCATCACCCTCTTTGGCCTTGTTCTTGGCCAAGTGAGAGTCTAGGCTTGTTACTCTTGGTGATCGGCATCACCTAGACGGTTTGGTGGCGATAGGTGGCTTGGTGACCGCTTGGAGAGCTTGTGGGCGGCCCAAGTCGAAGTTGTGAGCGGTTGTGGGCGATCCACCGCGCCGGAGAGGCAAAGGATCAGCCCGTAGAGAGCAATTGGTCTTTGCGAAGATCAAGAGGGAGCTACGCCCTTGCGTGGGTGCTTCAACGAGGACTAGTGGGGAGTGCCGACTCTCCGATACCTCGGAAAAAATCGGATTTGTCTTTCTAACCCTTTACATTCCCGCATTTCCTTTGTGTTCTCTACTTTCCTAGAGTAGTATAATTGTGATAGGACTTAACTAGGTTGCATAACTTGTTTTAGGCTTAAATTGACACAAGCACTTTTAGGGTGAGATTGGGCGAATGGCGATAGGTTGAATTGATTTGCGAAAAATTTACTAGTTGCCCAATTTACCCTCCTCTTGAGCATCCTCGATCCTTTCACAAGTGGTATATTAACAAAATATAACTAATAAAGAATCTAATCATACTTAGTTGATATTATTATCTTATCATATAAATTTAGCCAAATTTGAAAAACTTTGAGTCTCTAAGATTTTTAGAATGATTTATAATTCAGCGTGAAAAAAGTACAAAACGATAGAAAAACAAAACGAGATATTGTTTAGAACAGATAAAACTATATATGGGTAGCCATTAGTTTGAAAGAGAGAGAAGGAAAAAAGACCGGAACATATAAAACTATATATTGAAAAACGGTAACGATTATAGCCGGGCATTCGCGGCGTCCGGACGATACGTGGGCGTGTGCCGCCGCGCATGCTGCGTCCCGCCCCCTGTGACGCGGGCGTGCCGCGCCCGCGTGTAATACCTCTGGTATTACAATTCAATTAATCTGCCATGTCATCATATTTAAATTTAAGCATCTGCATATGATTGAGCTTAGGGCCTAGAGTGATTTGATTTCAGCTAAGTATTGATTGTGTAATTAAGTCCTTAATCAAAAATCAAAAATGAAATTAAATAGAAATTAAATTAAACCCTAAAGTTGATCTAAAAACTCAATTCAAAATCTATATGGAATATGGGAAAAGTGTCTTAATAAAAGTTGTATAGTTTTAAAAATGGAATAACTTTTATTTTTGGAGATTTTGAAGTTATATTATAAAAATTCAAATTAAACTCAAATTACTATATTGAAATTTACATTTGAAACTTTAAATTCAAAAAATATTAAGAATCTTCAAAAACTTCCTAAATGTAAGTTGTCAAGCTCTCTGAGTAGGACAACTTTCATGTTTACCAATTTTCAAGTTGTTGAGAAGAATCAAAAGTAATTTTAAAAATTCAGTTTGAAATTCAAAACCTAATTCTACCCCCTTTTGTATAAATTCAAATTGGTGCAGAATTTGAACATGGTGTAAAAAGCAAAGATGTTCTACATAAAATTTGGCACAACTTTTATTTTGGGAGCACCTACTGTAGCTGCACGGTTTGGGAGGAATTTCAAATCTCTAGCTGTTGACCCCCCTACCTGCTACAGTACCGGGCCCCCCCCCCTGTTCCGGCCGCGTGGCCGCGCGTACGCGCGCGTGCCGCGCCGCACGCCGGCGACGTCCGGCCGGGGCATGGCCCCGTCGCCATCAACCCACGATCGCCTGAGGGCCCCGGGACCCCCTCCCGACCTTATCCCCGCGTTTCGTCGGCTTAAAAGCGACGGTCGCGTCCATTCTTCTCACCCGCCCCCATTCAGTCGCCGGCCAAAATTGCCGCCGCTCCGGTCATCTCCACCTCTCCCCTCGTGCAGTAGTCTGATTAGGTTCCTTGCGCGTCTTCTGGACCGCTTGTGGTGGTAGTTTGTGGTCGGAGTGCGCCGCTCGTTCGCTTTTCTTCCTCCGCTCCGGCCGAACGCCGCCGCGGCCGGCATCAGCGCGGCTAACCCGTCCCGGTGAGCTCCCTCTCCGTTTCGGCTTGCGTTTTGTGCTCCTTTCAGTGTTGTGATACTCACATTCCCGAGGGTTCCGTGTTTGGGGCCTTAGGTACCTCAGAACAGGACCTCGCCGTGGAAACCGCACCGCCCCGTCAACCTTCGTCGCTGTTCTCGTCTGCCCGGACCATCGTAGTCCGAGTCTCCTACCTAGACCAAACCGTGGTGAGCCCCTGAAGCCTTAACACGATTCATCTCGGTCGATTATAGCTTGAGCTCGCCGGCGTGTGGCTTGCCGCCGCCGCCGAGCCGCCATTCTTCCCGACGAGCTCGTCGGAGGCGGTAGGGCGTAAGAGGTGCTAGTAGGGTGGTCGACTAGGGTCTGAGGGTGTCGTAGTGTCGTTAGAGTTCACCGTTGGGGTCGCCGGCGGCGAAGCCGTGCCGTTGCGTTTGCGCGCGCGCGCGGGAGCGTCCGACCGGAGGTCGGGGATGACCCTGACAGGGGTGGCCCGCCTGTCAGCGGCCGAGAGCGAGAGAGCGCGCGCGCACGCAGGGCTGACGGCTGGGACCCCTCTGTCAGTGGCCGACCCGGGGCGAGCGCGCGGCTGGGCCGTGCTGGGCCGGTGCGGGGTTGCGGGCCGGCTCGGTGGCGCGCGCACGCGGCCGCGGCCTGCGCTGTTGGGCCTTAGTGGGCCGAATGACCATTTCTATTTTTCCAGCGATTTTCTAATTGCTTTTTCATTTTAATTAAAATGAATAGTATTAAGTTTTAATATTTTTGTATGGATTAATTTACTGCACCAAAAAATATAAAAATATTTCTAGATACTCTCTGTGATGTGTAGAATTTAATAAAAATATTAAATACAGGATTTGGGTGTTTTCTGTATTAATTAAAAATCAGTACATTAAATGTTAAAAGGAACTTTGATGATTTTTAATAATTTCTGTGATGTTCCAAAAATCATGAAATTTATTGTGTCACTGTTTGGTACTAAAATCTATCTGTTGGTGCATTTTGACATCAAATGGAAATAGTTAAATATTTATTAAATTACATGTTAGTTTAAATGATAATATTAGGAATAATAAATGGAATGATTATTGATTGGTGTGATTTTTGGATTGATTGAGATTCTAGGTCAATCACCTTTATGACCTAGGGCAGTATGAATTAGATTATTCATGTCTAAGCTAAAATAGGACCATATACACATGTGTGGTTTATTTATTATTAAATTTTGTCTGTCATTTCATGTGCATCACATTCATACATTCATTCATTGCAAACGTGTAGTGACTGAGAATCCGGAGGTAAAGTCTGAGGGTCCATCTGAGGAGACTACTCAGGAAGTTATACAAGGATTTGATATTTGTGGAACTGACCCGGATCCGACACTCTACGCAATTCAAGGCAAGCCCCGGTGCATTCAGCCCCTCTTTGTTATTTAAAATATTTATCACTTGAGTTAATCTACTGCATTAGGTTATTAGGAGTTGAGTGATAACCTATTGATGCATTACCTTTCCTTGACCACATACTATACCTAAGACCCTGATTTATTTAAAGGTATTGAAAAATGTTTAGTCATGCTTAATGATAGAATTGCAAAAATGCTATTTTAAAAACTGTGATAATATGAAACAAACGAATCACTTTATGGGATTGGTTATGTCCTTGTTGGTTGGCAGTGTGCCTAGCTAGCTTATTATCAACCACATGGATGGGTTGTTCCGTTTGGTCGACCATCTGTTGGGTTAGAGTCCCAGCGGTCCTCGCCATCGGAAAAGGATGTGAAAACCGGGTAGTTACCATTGTACTTGGGTTAGAGTCCCAATGCATGGTTTCTAACGGAAAAATATTAGGGACCGTTCGTTGTCAGGCCTGCTGTGATCAAGACTTTGCAACTAGCCACATACTACGGAAAGCCTCTGATTCCGGTGGCTCTACTGCTGGAACCGACAACCACGCACTGGGAGTGGAGAGATGGCGAGAGTAGCGTGTACCCTCGTGGCCGTCGTGCCTGGAGATGAGAGGAGTACTGTGCTCTCGGGTGGCGCAGGACCGGTTCCGGGGTATGAAAAGCCGTGGTAGGCGGGGTTGACGTATGCAAGCTTAAGTGCTACATACGCAGTGTGGATAGGGATCCCCAGCTGGGTATTAATCGATTCGAATCGTCGTTGCTCCTCGGATATGGAGACTTGATCCTCACCCCTACATCGGAAAGTGGTTCGGAACTAGGATTGTTTTGAATGGATTAATCAAATGAAAGAATGTTGATATATGAGAAAGAACTTGGAGAAATGGATAATGATGAATAGTATTATTGAAATAAAATATTGAGTTAGGAATAGTAATGCTTTTCTGCAAATTCTTGAACTCTTGCTAAAGCCTTACCTTGACTCCCCTTAGCCTGCATTCCTGAGTCTAATCTTACACTTTTAGTCGGGTAAGTCTTGCGGAGTACCCCATGTACTCAGGGTTTGTTAACCCCGTTGCAGGAGGGCAGCAGGAGACTGAAGTTTGTCTCGCTCCATGCTGTGTCACCATCGTCCAAGAGAGTGAAGAAGACTAAGCTTAAACCCTTGGGCAGGGTCCGTGTAATATTTAACTATCTGTCGTACTGTTGTTCCAAACTCTACTACTACTCTTCAAATTTATGGTTTGTAATAACCGCACTTAATTTTATTCGAACACTGGTCTGTAATATTAAGTACTATTTACTCTTCCGCAACTTCTACTCTGATGTATTTTGTTATGAAATGTTGTAACTCTGTAATGACTTCGCAATGGGATCCTGTCGGAGATAACGGGTGCTTATGTAGCCCGGCAGAGTCCGTCTAGGTCATCTGGAACACGGGCCCGGCTGTCAGATGTCATTAGTGACGTTGACAGGTGCCTGTGGGCCACGTGATTTAGGCGGTTCTGTTCATACTTGTAAATTCCATTCCGGAGGCCGTTCCGTTTTTACTCTTGGAATGGAACATTCCAGTACCGACCGATACCGGTGTACCATTCCGGACTTTATTATATTAAAAATATATGAATATACATATACATAAATAATCATATAAATATATACTTATGGCATAGTTACGCTTCATCACACTGACATTTTTTCTAAACTCACATATTTTTTCTAAACTCCATAGCTCACACATGGAAAAAGTATTTCGTCACTTGGTTTTAGTCCGGTACCGGAATGGGTGGAACAGGCGTTTCGGCCGGAATTGACCGGAATGGCCGGTATTGACCGGTATTTGACCCGGTACGGGATTGCAGCCCTTCTATGCCGGTTTGGGCACCGGAACGGGGCATTCCGGCCATTCCGGCTGGTACCGGAATGGAATTTACAAGTATGGTTCTGTTACACCGCGCGCCCGTTTCTTTTTTTTTCTTTTCTCATTTTTTTATTTCTTTTTCATTTCCTTTTTTATTTTTTATTTTTTTTCTTTTTTTTCTAATTTATGATTTTTTTTCTTTTTTCATTTTTTCCTTATTTTTTTTATTTGAATATTTATGTATTTTATATTTGTTTATATGGATGTTGTAAAAGTAGATCAGAAATGTTGTACATTGTTGGAAGTGTTTTAGATATATATTGCAAGTGTTGTTTAAAATGTTTCATCTTTTTCGGACGTATGTTTAATTTTATGTTTCTAGTGTTTCACCTTTCTTTTCAAAATCAATGTTTGCAAGTGTTTTATTTGAATGTTGCATATATTTTCACATGTATTATTGGAACTGTCTTATCTGTGTTTGTAAATGGTTTCTAAGTGTTTTTTTAGGTGTTTTTCCAAATGTTTCATCTGCATATTTTGAATGTTTCAGTAGTTTCGTATATATATTCCAATAGTTGCATCTGGCTGTTTTAAAATTAGATCTAATGTTACAGTTAGTGTTTTAGATGAATGTTTTATGTCCATGCCCGGATAGGGAGGCTCGCCACCGCCGGCGATCGTTCTCCGCGTTAGCCAGTGCAACCTCGCATCTTTCCAGCAACCGTAATTAGCCCTATGCTCACGTGCTCATCTTGCTTACCTCCTTTTGTGCTTCATAGTAGCCATTCTCTATCCTCGCCAGCTTCAGATCTGGTACGGCCGGCGTAACCTCCAATCAGTCATCGTCTACCTCCTCTGTTGCCGGCTAACAGGATCGACAGTTCTCCTCCTCTGTTCAGCTTTGTCGGAAAAAGGGGTGAAACATGAATGTTGCAAAAGCATATATCCATTGTTTCAGTAGTTTTAAAAGTATATTGCAGGGGTTTTATATGGATGTTGCAAAGATGTTGTATATGTTATAAAACTTTTTAATTAAAATATATTCATGTGGGGTCTTGTTTTGAAGAATTAATTATAAAAAATATAATGGTGCAATCGGTTTTTAATTATGATATTTGGTTTAGGAGTTATAGCTTTTTAACTTCATAAATCATGACACGCATATACACATATATTGGCTGACAGCACTAGTATTATACGTAACAGAGTGGCAGGCATTGGACAAGAGAGAACACATACTAAACGCGTGGGCATCCGGCGTCCGAACGGACGATGCTCCCATTGAAAAAGGATTGTAACGGATAAAACTATATATTAGTTTGAAAGAGATGGGGAACCCAGAGGAAGGGTGCTGGGAGAGCACGACGATGTTATGAGCTTGTGGCCTTTTGCTAAAATCATCAGAGCATGAATAGCAGAGCGTCTACGGCAGCCGTCTCTTTGTGCTAAAATCATCAGAGCATGAACAGCAGAGCGTCTACGGCCTGCCATCCCACATCAAAATGCCTTCCATCGATACACTTGAACAGCAGAATGTCTACGGTCTGTCACCCACGTCAAAAGCTACATGCCTTCTACGATGCAACATTGCCTTTGGATAGACGATCGTTAGCTAACTAAAAATTAGCTAAAATTCATCTCAAGAAAAATAGCCAAAATTAGCCCTAGCTCATAGAGCTATTAGGTCGGCTAATTTTTTTTCCCAAGCCTCTAACTAGTTGTGCTAAACAACCCTAGCAAATCTAGACTAATTTTTAGCCTCAACTAGTAGTAATAAGCCCTGGCTGAACAAACACCAGAAGTTCAAGACTCCCGACACAGAAAAGAAGCTATCGCACAAAATCAGGCTTACCATCACCAAGAGAGCTGTAGACATCAACAAAAACAGCTTAACGGAACAAAACATGAACTTTCTTTTCAAGACTAGCTGCTTCCTCATTCCTCAAGGATTCAAGGTCTACTCAGAATCAGGTATCAAGACATCCTTAAGTCTTACAGTACAATGATTGCTCCAGAAACACAACTGGAAAAGAAGTCTCATCAACAATACTATTCGAAAGACCAAGATCCTCATTATCCATTGCTCTCAAAAGTATGGCACTACTCAAATGCTAGTCGTCCTGTACTCCTGTAAGCCTGCACAAAACAAGAGAAGTTATTAGCACTCATTGTACTCGCATGACAACACGAAATTATTACTTTGCTACTCGAATTGTGCATTGCTTCTATTAACAATTGACCTGAAATGGAAACACTTATATTCTACTGTAATGCCATCGCTAACAGAGGGTATACGTTTCTTTTTAATCGGTAGTCGGTAGCAAGAATGATCATGTCTACAAAGCCATCAATCATTGTAAGATATAGTCAGGGAATCACAGTGTTTCAGATTTGAATCAGATTTTCCACATACATTCAAAATTCTAGCAGCATGGCAACAGTTGGACGTGTGACTCCCTAATAGAAATAGTTAGGAAGGCAACTTGTCCCTCAAATGGTGATGCTCTCATTTAACATGATTCCTCAAAACAGAAGCAGGCAAAATAAAATTTTATCAAAGAGATAAACTGTCAGCTACTCAGCTCCCTTAAGCGCAAATCAATCCACGTTATGAGCATCCATCCATAATTGGACGAGACTGTCATGACCCTAGATTTAGAGGGAATCCGCCATGCATCACATAGCTTGAACCAACATGTCAGCACTTTGCAGTATGAAAAGTTGCAAAAATTGTGTCAGATAACAAAATAAATCAGCGGCCGGTACTGTTTGGCTTGGTAATGTGTAGGATTCTGATTTCGTGCATTGAGTAGTGAAGAATGATCTATTTGAACTCTCCTCAGCAGTTCAGACCAAAGAAAAAACTTTGCAACTTCTACTAAATCTAAATAAATAACTCTGATGAGTTACAGACCGGTACTAACTTGAGGCTAAGAGATCCAAAACTGAGTTCACAGGTCAACAACCAGTTGGAACCAACAACTTATATAATCTGGTGGTACTACTGTAAATGTGAACAGATGAAACTGTACTAATCGACCGCTAGAATTTCTCTTCTAATAAGTATACTACCAGAATTTCTCTTCTGACTCTGATTAAAGATCATGCAAAGGGGTAAAATCCAGTTACACAGTTTCCAGCTAATCGATTGATAGACCACGAAAACAAAATTCCAAGCCATAGTGAACAAGCATAATCAGATAGGCCGAGATCTTATCAGCCCCACTGTAACGCACCACCCAAATTCACTCCTCAAAAGCGTGCACAGACCACAGACTCACACAAACAAGAGCGCGCAACGCAGATCGGCAAACCACGACATCGAAACAGGCGGATCTAACGGAAAGGGGGGTGGATAAGGGAATAATAGACTACGAACCTAGCCGGAACCGACGATGATGTTGTTGATGGGGATGAAGATGAGCTTGACGAAGAAGCCGACGAAGCCCATGACGACGAACCCGATCGCCGTCCGCGCCGCCACCTTGGTGAACTCTGCAATCCCAGCCCAGATCACACAGAAACACCGTCAGATCTGACGCCGACTCGGATTTCAAACAGGACGCGGCGAGCGGAAGGAGGGATCCTGGTAGGTACCCTTGCGGTCGGGCTTGTGGCAGCGCTTGACGAGGCGGACGCTGTCCTTGGCGAAGTCGCGGAGGGGATCCACCACGGAGTCGATCGCGTCCATGGCGAGATCTCGAGGCGAGACGCGGGGACTTGGCTGGACGGATGGGGAAGGAAGGGAAGTTTGCTCGTGTGTTTCTGATGGGTGGGGCCCTTTATATCGAAAAGCTACGTCGTTCCACAACTTTGCTTGTTCGTCAGTTTGTTGAAGTTTTATGTCCGCATGGAAGTGGTTTTTTTTCCCCTCAAGTCACATGCTCCCACTCAGGGACGTAGCCAGCGGTGGGGCAGGTGGGGCACTACCCCTACCGCTGTAGAATTCCTATAAATTTTTTATGAAATCTATAGTATATTTTAAGGATAGAAGGGGCTGAAAATATGATCTGGAGATATTTTAAGGAGTAAGAGGAGCTAAAAACACGATATAAAGGTTGAAGAAGACAATAGTTGCGTCTTTTGCTTGACTTAGACCCAGATTAAGTTAAATTGACCTACCTCAGTGTTTAGTTCAACCCTCCCTAAATTTTTTCCTAGCTTCGTCACTGCTCCCACTGCATGTGCCTTTGGATCCGCATTGAGATATGTGTAGACACACATCTCCATACGAATCAAAGAGCACATGCAGTGGGAGCATGTGCCCTCGAGGTTATATTTAACTTTCCCCATGTCCGCATTTGCTATTTAGATTGTGGCTCTGTTCGGTGAAGGTGAAAAGCGCTGAAAGTACTGTAGAAGTGCTGATTTATTGTGAGAGGAAAGTACTGTAGAAGTGCTGAAAAATAAGCGCTTTTAAGCGCTTTTCAGCTCCAGCCGAACGGAGCCTCTGGTGCTGCCGTGCTGGAATCCACGATCAGGAGTTGTCGAATGTAAATTAACGATGCCATACTACTAGTATGTATATAACAATAATGCATGGTAATTACATTATTTCCTGCCAAATCAATTTAACAATTTAATTTCGTATACAGAATATGCATACTCAATTTCTTCAATTGCTACAGCATCAACAACATAAATACTGTTAAATTGCCTAATCGGCTACTAGTATGTATATAACAATAATGCATGGTAATTACATTATTTCCTGCCAAATCAATTTAACAATTTAATTTCGTATACAGAATATACATACTCAATTTCTTCAATTGCTACAGCATCAACAACATAAATACTGTTAAATTGCCTAATCGGCGTGAAAGGAAAGAAACTGAGGATACCAATAGCACAGCCTGAAGCTTTGTATCCCTTGTAGAAATGACATGAACGGATTAACAGAAGGATGCAAATCCCTTAATCCGACATGGTTTGGGTCTTTATGTCGGCCTAAAACTTGCTAAAATAAATTAGAATGGCACGAACTAAAACTGACCTAAAAAAAACACCATTGGCTAACGGCGGCAACGAACCGAGATGGTTGTAACTTGGAACAATACATCACAATTCACATACAATAAATAATACATAATCAGGTACTCCCTCCGTCCCATAAAGACTGTTGTTTTAGACTTTTCAAACATCACGTTTGACCATTTGTCTTATTTAAAAATTTTGTACAAATATCATTTATCCTATTATGATTTGTTATATCATTATAGATACTTTAATAATTATTTATTGATTTTGTATTTTGTACAAAATTTTTAAATAAGACGGTTTCTGAAAAGTCTAAAACAACAGTCTTTATGGGACGGAGGAAGTACAAAATAAGCCAATGTACACACTCAGGCCAATGTGAGGAATCATTGAGGCGTTGGAAACTTAATGCATTTTGCAGTGAACAGAACTCCCGCTGTGAGTTTCAACCATCATCACGCAGTGAACATCACCAAAACATATCATGCCAGGCAACCGGATGCAAAATATAAAGGTGAAAGCCATGAGAATTTCCTCTTATATCACTCTACAGTTGATTCAGCTTTCAGGAGACCGAAGTCAGCAGTTCCAGTTTATTTAAGCTATGGATCAAGGGGACAGTAGTAAGCCTACACTCAACTATGTACCTGACGCCAATGACAAAATAGCATCAGGGGAGCATCTGGGTTTCTGCAAATTGTGTGGAAACCCAGAAACACCCCTCTACCCCTGACAAGTGGGAGCCATGTGGCGAAGGAAGAAAAATTTCTATCAAGCAAACAATGCTCGCTCCAATTGCAGTTTCGAACAATCATCAATCAGCTAGAATTTACTACCTATAGCTCACAGCCCTTCATCAGTTTATATACCAGCTATGACATGAGCACACAGGCTCTCACTTGTGTGCTCGAATGGCCTCTATTCTCAGAGAGAAAACAAGGTGTTCATTCTTTTATTGGGCATCAATACCATCCTGCTCAAAAAATTTTGAGGTTATTCGTTGGCGCAGTCCATCATGTTCAGATCCATCATGATTCATGCCGGGTGTTCCATGACTGTCATTTTCTTGTCCACAGCTGTTGTTTTTTGTAGTCAAAATTGCAAGGCCATTTTCATCAAGGTTAGTCAAAATTGCAAGGCCATTTTCATCAAGGTGACCATTTGTCGTATATTCTGAAATCCTTTCTTCTGCATGGTCTGGCACTACTGCAGCACCATTAGATTTTTTATCCATTGACATGTCAGAGCTTGTGCTTAGGACTGTGGATTCCCTGCGATGTCTTGTAAGGAAACCAGGAGAGAAGCCACCTATAGAAGATGAGTTTTTACTTGACTTACTGTTTCCATTCACAGAGGATGATGACGCGCCATTACTTAATGGCAAGCCATCATCAGCTTTGACTGAAATTTCTCGAGAACTAGGCCTCCCAAGGAAGCCCCGAGGTAAAAACGACATGTCTCCTTGGCAAGCTTTAGGTTTCCCATTGCTTGTCCTACTGCAATTGTTGTTGCTGTCTGATAGTACCTTGTAAGGTCTGGGCTCAAAGCCGCGAGAAACAAAAGGTGCATCTTGCTTGTCTGCATGCAAGGAATCATTGCTAGATTGTATATCACCATTGATTGCATAGTAATTGCCATTACTGGCTGTCACAAGTTTATCTCCATTGCACTTTTCACTTCCAGAGGATGGGCATGAGTTGGCAACAACTCCTTGCTCTAGACTGCTGAGATGTCCATTGCAATAGCCATTTAACTTTCGAGGAGAACCAGCACTATCCTCTTCTGCAAAGGAAGACCTTTTTCTTGAGGGTTTATCGAAAAAACCAGAGGAAATTGATGGTTTGGGTTCTCTTGACATCCCATTTGCAGTTGGGATTGCTGTGTTATTATTCGGCCTTCCAACTGAACCATCTAAGACAGGTCTTTGTTCACCCCGTCTCTCAACTTCTGAACCAGCTTCAGTATCAACATCCATATAGTCAACTGAATCACTACATGAGGCAGGCCCCTCGCATTGCTCTTCAAAGGAATGTTCTGAAGATGCTTCATTTGTGGAGTTGCCAAATTTCACAGAGCTCATCATAGTAGGACAATCTTCTAAGGGAGGACCAATTCGCACAGAGCCATCTAATACAGAATCTGGAGCTCTAGTATTTTCAAGAACATGTGATACTGGTGAACCTGGTATATGTAGATTTTCATTGCTAATGCATTTGTCATCTTCAATGCCTGTACGTAGATCCAAGTCTGACGCCTGGTCCTTAATATCCATTTCATGCAAGGATTCATTATTGGATTCAAGATCCTGTTGTAACAGATCTTCTGGAGTCTTCAAAGATGATTCACAGTTTAATGTTGCATCTGCTAGGATCACGTGGCTTTGTCCATTTGAAGGGAGCAATTTGCACTGTTGTTGCTGTTTCACGGACTCATCAACTGTAACAAGTGGCCTGGGACGAGCTGTTCTCCTGCAGAGTCAAAAGGAAATGGAAGTTTGTCAGCTCTTCAGTCCAGACAGCATGCTTTCCAGCAATCTGATAAGTACTAGTTAAATATATAAGAAAAAATGGATTCAATGGAGAAAACATGCAAATTTTAGAATGAGAACAATAGTGTCCCAAAAGGGTGAAGATTAGACAATTAGTTGTTTGGCTGAAACCGTAAGAACGAACAATAAACATAGGGAAAGTGGGTTGAGCTATGTGCTTGTCACATTGTGCATTATCACAGTCGATAGTTCATAGTTCACACAGAAGGGTTAAGGTTGGTTTAGTATATTTCCCATTGGCTGCATATGTTCTATATCTCCCACTTCCCAAAACAGGCAATACGGATCTTTTTCCAGTCAGTGTAGTACAGTCATATTTGGTTGACAATGACAAAACCAAGCACAGCAGTACAAATGCAAAAGAATAGCAAGAATGTCCATATGATCGAATCAAGCAGAATTTGGCAAATAGATTTGGGCTCTCGTGAGGTACAAAGGCGATATATAAGCGAGCACTGCACCCAACCCCACATGAAAATGAGACAGACAATGATAGGCAGCATCAAAATAATTGGAACAGCAATTACCTGCTATATAAAAGCATATAAGCACCTTGAGCATGTACTTCCTCCTCGTCAACAACCATAACCTACATATGCAAAGAAGCAAGCCGGTAAAATGGTGTGTATAACAGACTATTCGTGTCGTAGGTCGTAATAATACAAATGTTAAACTATATACCTTGCAGTCATCAATTTTATACCACCTTCCTTGATAACCTTTGATATAGCATATATAGTGTCCAAAAAATGATGCATTCAGCATGTCCAGATGAACGACCACAGCATAGAGATCATACAGGTCACTTCCATCAGTGCAACTCATGTATGGTGTCAGATCTAACTCCATAGGGAATGTAACTCTCTTATTCAGTTTCCCAAATCTACCACTCTGTTAAAGTTACATAAAAGTTTGTTATGCGAAGTTGTTATAATACAATCATATAACTTCATTGATACAGTTCTAACAAAATGATGTCGTAACCTGGAATCTTTTGAGAGTGATAGTAAGTATATTTGGAGCTTGATGAACTGAAAGATGCTTCCGTGCTTTCACATAGTCATTACATCTGCATAAAAGAATGTTCAATACTTTGATATAAAGGAAGTCTACAAACTGAAATCACAGGCTATCTCTGATCCCATATATAGGTCCATTTGGACTTTGGACAAGGATTAAGGTCAGGGTATAATGAATATTAGCCATCAATCATTTCTAGAGTTAAGATGGGTGGCAATTTATTTCATTGATTAGGGTGCATTTAAGTAGGGGCAGGCATGGGAAAATAAGGCAACAGGTTGCACTGGCGTTGTAATTGAACTTATATTTGGATTGGGGGAAGTACATGGAACTAGCCAAAATACAAGTGGTCTTGATGTGACCTTATTAAATTAAACTCCTCAAATTATGGCAGATGGGGGAGATGACATATTTCGCTGCTCCTCTAGCAAAAAGTACATGAATTTAGGTAATTCCAGAAATATGTGATAATTAATTATTTCAGCATTAAATAACCAGCACTAAAAATTTATTGCAAAATTAATAATATGATGAATAGCTACCAGATCATCTAGGCTTTAGGACACACTAGTGTTTGAGTTTGATTTCTAGTTATTTACGTCCATGCATTTACAAGACATGCAGATGTGCATACATGATATAATTTGTGCTTTGCACTAATCATTAGAAAAACAAACTTCGAAATCTCAGCAGGCACTCAAACTGAATAATGTGGCTACAAAAAATGTAGAAAGTGCATGTGTCTAGATACTTTAAATAAGCACTTGCACAAAGCCACACTTACCCATCACATTTGTATTTATTATCCCCATCAAGCCACTCGATAGCAGTGAACTGATCCAAGCATTTTTCCAATGATTCAGCGTCACCTTGAATTTCAACAGTCAAATCCATCATATTGTCATAGCGGTTTGAGACCATTCCACATGCAGTGCATTGAACCTGCACACATCTTTCTAATTAGGCACTATAAGCTACATGTTGATGAATTGTAACATTCACATAATAGAGCACAGCTCAATTAGAAGTTCAGATCTGATTAAAGCACAGGCAAAAGAAAACAAAATACATATTTGCTAGAATGAGTGATTGGATTAATTTGGGCTCACCCTAGAAGGGTAGCTAAGTAGACTGTATACAAGGGCCTCATGGGCCTAATACATATACTCCAACACCCCCCCGCAGTCTGGACTACCGGCGCAGCGGAGTGCAAGACTGGACAAGAAAGAAAACAACACACTACACAGGACCCCCCCGCAGTCACAACTAGCCACTGGTGATGTTGAGGCTAGAGCGAAACTCGGAGAAGGTCAAGGAAGGGAGACCCTTGGTGAAGATGTCCGCAAACTGGGAGGTGGTCGGGACGTGAAGGACCCGGACGTCGCCGATGGCCACACGGTCGCGGACAAAGTGCAGGTCGATCTCCACATGCTTGGTCCGCTAGTGCTGCACAGGGTTGGTGGAGAGATAGACCGCACTAACGTTGTCGCAGTAGACGAGCGTGCTCCTAGCGAGAGGGCGGTGAAGCTCAGCCAGGAGCTGGCGGAGCCAAGCGGCCTCGGCCACGCCGTTGGCAACGGCGCGGTACTCCGCCTCGGCACTGGAGCGTGAGACCACCGGCTGGCGCTTGGACGACCAAGAGACAAGGTTGCCGCCCAGGAAGACAGCGTAACCGGAGGTGGAGCTGCAGGTGTCCGGGCAGCCCGCCCAGTCAGCGTCGGTGTAGACAACAAGCTCGGCAGAGGAGGACCGGCCGAGGAGCAGCCCATAGCCGAGGGTGCCACAGAGGTACCGGAGGAACCGCTTCAGAGCAGCAAGATGGGGCTCCCGCGGAGCATGCATGTAAAGGCACAGTTGCTGCACGGCGTAGGTGATGTCGGGCCGGGTGAAGGTGAGGTACTGGAGCGCGCCAGCAAGGCTCCGGTAGGCGGTAGAGTCCTCTGGCCCAAGCGTCTGACCCGCAGCCTCTGACAGCTTGCCCTGAGTGTCGACCGGGGTAGAACAGGGCTTGCAGTCAGTCATCCCTGCTCGCTCCAGAATGTCACGAGTGAACTGCCACTGGTGGAGGAACAAGCCTGAAGGTCGGGGCTCAACAGTGACGCCGAGGAAGTGATGGAGCACACCAAGATCCTTCATAGCAAATTCCTTCTGGAGAGAGGCAATGATGCACTGGAGCAGAGACGTGCTGGAGGCGGTGAGAACAATGTCATCCACATAGAGGAGCAGGTAAGCAGTCTCGCCCTCATGGTGGTATATGAACAATGAGGTGTCGGACTTGGCCTCCGTGAACCCAAGAGTCAGCAGGAAGGTAGCAAACCGAGAGTACCAAGCCCGAGGTGCCTACTTGAGACCGTAGAGAGACTTGTTGAGCCGGCAGACCAAGTCAGGACGAGAAGAATCCACGAAACCTGCCGACTGGCTGCAGTAGACTGTCTCAGTCAGAGTGCCATGGAGGAAGGCGTTCTTGACATCCAGCTGATGTACAGGTTAGGAGCGCTCGAGAGCCAGTGAGAGAACTGTGCGGACGGTAGCTGACGGTAGCCGGCTTCACTATTGGACTGAAGGTCTCATCATAGTCAACACCGGGCCGCTGAGTGAAACCCCGGAGAACCCAACGAGCCTTGTAGCGCTCCAAGAAGCCATCAGCTCGCCGCTCGTGCGTCCATATCCACTTGCCCATGACGACGTTGGAGCCGGGTGGTCGAGGCACCAGGTCCCACGTGTGGTTGGCAAGAAGGGCCACGTACTCCTCTTCCATCGCGTGACGCTAGTGAGGATCCGCCAAGGTGTCACGGACAGAAGAGGGCACAGGAGAGACCGGCAGCTCCCCGGGCGTCGCTGCAAGAGCCCGGGGCCTCAGGACACCGGCCGCGTGCCGCGTCACCATGGGGTGAACATGACGCGGGTGTCGGTGAAGAAGCGGGGGGTGATACACCTGCGGCTCGACACGGGCAGCTGGTAGCGGTGGAGACGGCGGCGTGGGCGTCGACGGAGAAGGTGTCATCGTAGGTGACCGTGGCAGCGAGGGCAGTGGTGGCACCGGCACCGTGTCCAGCGGGGCCGGCCGCACTCGGTGCTGGTAGACGCGCACCGGGTGGACGAACCGCGCCGGAGTCGCCGAGGAAGGCGCGTCCGACCCCGCGCAGAGCGCAGGGTCAGGCGGAGCACCAGAGGGCGTGGGCGCCGGACCCGCCCAGGGCACAGGGTCAGGCGCAACCGGACCCGCGGGGGACTCAGGGTCAGGCGCCGCACCAGAGGGCGCCATGCCGGCGCATGAAGCCGGCGACGGGCGTGGCAGAGTACCTGCAGGACAAAACGGAAATGGTGGCCGAACCACCGCGTCAGTGGGAGACAGAGAGGAGACGTCAAGGTCGGAGGTGTGGAGGTGGTGGAGAATGGGAAGACGGACTCATCAAACACCACATGGCGAGAGATGAGGACTCGGCGTGAGGCGAGGTCATAGCAGCGGTACCCCTTGTGATCCGGGGAGTACCCGAGGAAGACACACAGGTCAAACGGGGGGCCAGCTTGTGGGGAGCAGTGGCAGTGGTGTTAGGGTAACACGCACACCCGAAGACACGGAGATGATCGTAACGAGGAGGGGTACCGAAGAGAGCGTGGTATGGTGTGGGAGCTGGACAGGCAGCGGAAGGTAGGCAGTTAAGGAGATAGGTGGAGGTATGCAGGCTCTCGGCCCAGAAGCGGGCAGGAAGAGAAGCCTGGAGGAGAAGGGTGCGCATGGTGTCATTCGTGGTGCGAATCATGCGCTCAGCCTTGCCGTTTTGGGAGGAGGTATAGGGGCAAGACATGCGCAATTGGACACCGTGAGAGAGGAAGAAAGCCCGAGAGGTGGAATTATCGAACTCACGCCCGTTGTCGCACTGGATGGCCTTGATGGTGAGGCCAAACTGAGTAGACACCCAGGCGAAGAAGTGACGGAGCGTGGGAAACGCCTCAGACTTAACACGCAAGGGAAAAGTCCAGGAATAATGCGAGAAATCATCAACCACGACAAGATAGTATTTATAGCCAGAAATGCTCATCACAGGAGATGTCCACAGGTCGCAATGTACAAGATCAAAAATATGGGTCGCATGTGAAGAAGAGGTGGGAAAAGGAAGACGAACATGTCGGCCCAGTTGGCACGCATGACACAAATGCTCATCGTGAGCCCGAGTACAAGGTATGTCGGAACTACGACTAAGCTGCATCAGAGCATCACGGCCAGGATGTCCGAGACGGCGGTGCCAAGTAGTAGAGGAAGTAGAGACGGCGAAAGCAGCTGACGAAGTGGAAGCCGAAGCCGAAGTGAACGGAGCAGAAGGAGGAAACCGAAGCGTGTAAAGGGGCCCCGTGTTGTCACATCGGAGGAGTGGACGCCGGGAAGCCAAATCCTTCACAGTAAGACCAGAGGAGTCAAACTCAACAGAACAAGAATTGTCAGCTGTAAAACGACGAATGGAAAGAAGGTTGTGAACCATAGAGAGAGCAACAAGAACATCGGGAAGACGAAAAGAGCCAGGAATGGTAGCGGAACCCACGGATGTGACAGGAAGACAAGAACCATTTGCGACCATGATGGACGAAGGAAGAGACGGAGGAGGGTGGACAGACGTGAGTATACCGGGGTCGGAAGTGGTGTGGTAGGTGGCACCCGAGTCGACGACCCAGTCAAGTCCGACGGGAGGTGTCAGGCCCATGGTGCTGAAGGAGCGAGCCAGAGCCGTCGGATCCCAACCGACAGGCTTTGGTGACGACCCGGGAGGTAGGGCCCACGGCGACGCGAGTGGTGGAGCCCACGGTGTGGTCGGGACAGCACCGGCGAGCATGGCCACTGGAGTACGAAGATCGCCACCGGCACCCTGGAAGGGCCACATGGAGATGCGCCCGAACCTTGGGTTGCTGAAGGATGGCCAGGGTGCACCACCCCGTGGAGGCGCGGGCGTGGCCCCACGACCAGAGCCCGCACCACGCCCCCCTCCGCGTCGGCGGCAGCTGCCACGCCCCCCCCCCCCCCCCCCCCCGCACCTCCGCTCGGCCCGGAGGGAGGAGGACCAAGAAGAGACGTCGGTGCCGGAGCGGACGTACGCGGCGGTGGAGTGGCGGCAAGGGCAGTCGAGGAGGACGAGGAGCCTGGCGCGGAGAGGGAAGCAGGCTGGACGCCCTGAGTGAGTTCCTCCATGACGAGGTCGTCACGGACCTGCAGGAAGGTGGGGAAGGGCCGCTGCCGGATGATCCAGGTCCGGAGGTGGCCGTAGCGGTCGCTGAGGACGTTGATGACCAAGATCCGGTCCTCCACGGGCCAGCCAAGGTCACCGAGGGAGCCAGCCATGCCCTTCATCCGACGGCAGTACTCACCAACGGAGAGGTCGCCCTGAACAAAGGTGCGGAAGTTGGCGTCAAGGCGCAGAGCCCGGGCTTCGGCAGTTGCCCAGGAACTGGCCCTCGAGCGCCAGCCAGGCACGACGAGCGTCGGGTGTGTTGCGGACGAGGTCGTGGAGGTCGGTGGTGATGGTCCCGAGGATCCAGGATAGGACGATGCTGTCGAGACGCAGCCACCCTGGGGTCTGAGCCGCAAGCGGGGCGTCGAGGAGGACGTGGTCGTCGAGGGCGTAGCGGCGGAGGGTGAGGAGGACCATGTCCCGCCAGCGGGCGTAGGAGGACGACTCAGGGTCGAGGACGACCGTGACCAGGTTCCGGATGTTCTGGACACCACCAGCCTGGTAGTGGAGCTGCGCGACGAGTGGATCTGCCGGATCGGGGATCTGGAGAGGCGACACTCGGACGGCATGCGAGCTGGAGGAGGTGGCGGCGGTGTCGTAGTACGCCGGGTAGCCGAGGAGCTGCTCCGCCTCGGCGATTTGACGCGCCAAGGCATCGGCCGCATCGCGCTCCCGTTCCCAAGCGAGGGCGGCTGCACTCACGCGAGCCGCGCCTTCCGCGGCGGCAGCCCGGGCGGCGACGAGGTGGGGAGCGGGGAACGGTGCACCCGGTGCCGCGCCGACCAGAGAGGGAGCAGGGGCGGGTGGAGGTGGGTCCCCTGCGCCGGTCCATGGCCAGGGCGGGCGCTGGCGGCGGCGGCCCCCCAGCCGGGGCAGGGGCAGGCGCAGTGGAGGCGGGCCAGTCGCGGCCAGGGCAGGCACTGGCGGCGGCCCCGCGCGGCCAGGGCAGGCGCTGGCGGCGCGGCCCCCGTCGCGGCCAGGGCCGGGCCAGGAGGCTGTGGCGGCGACGGCCAGCCAGGTGGGGGCGCGCCGGCCCCCGTGCCAGGAACAGCGGCGGCAGCACCACCAGCGGCGAAGAAGGCCGCGGCCGACGGCCCGCCGGCGGCGCGCTGCGCCCTAGGAAGGGTAGGGGAGGGGGGAAAGGAGTGGAAGTAGGTGGGGGAGGAGGAGGCGGCCGGCCGCCGGCCATGGTGGCCGGAGTGGGGGCGGCAGCGGCTGGGAGGGAGGGGAGGAGAGAGAGAGAGAGAAGGGAAACCCTAGCTTGATATCATGCTAGAATGAGTGATTGGATTAATTTGGGCTCATCCTAGAAGGGTAGCTAAGTAGACTGTATACAAGGGCCTCAGTGGGCTTAGCCTCATGGGCCTAATACATATACTCCAACAATATTTAAAATGGTTGAAGTGGAAACACAAGAAACCTGTGACTGCAGCCGCCCACCAAATATGTGCTGAATAATGGTTGTCTCTTGGGTGCTAAGATCTACAGCCTTCTCACCTCCATATTCATCAAGACAAGCAGATTGCATCTTATCAATTGCAAACCTACAAAAATATATAAAATAACAGCACACTGAATTGAATACGATGCAACAGAGAACCATCCATGTAAACTCAGCAAAGAATACTAGTAATTCACCTCATGAATTCATGAGCATCCTCTTGTCTACCAAAACCAAAATTGCCACCAATATTCGGCAGATGAGAAAGAATGTTTGTAGGAGCAAATGGGTGCAAACTTTCACTAGCTCTGTGAATATGGCATTGTAGCTCACATAAAAAGCACCAATCTTCATGCCTCATAGAACCTGAAACTGTAGAAATGGACAATTTTAAGAAAATAACGAGATGTCATCAATGCATGCATGCATATCATAGACAAGTCACATACATTCCCTGCTATGGTCCTTTCCTAACAGATAGGCCACAAGTGGTCTCGTGCATGAGAGACATTGTAAAACCACGTTAGCAAAGCAACTGCACAGAAAAAAAAAATGGAGAGGATTTATCATGTGTATTTAAGAGGCATGTGTAAAGCAAACAAATGATAATATAAAGTATTATTATACTGTACCTGTTGCCAGCAGTTCATAAGCCCACAAGGAACAACATCAAGGTCCTTCCAATTATACAACTTCAAAAATTCATCATAAGGAAAGAGAACCTGACCCTGTTTATGGAGGGACACAAACAAAAATGGTTGTAGGTACTTGAAAAGTTAAAGCACATACAGATTTATAGGTTAAAAGAGTATACCTTGCTTATCTTTTTATAGGCAGGAACCAATGAGATGCGGCCGAAACCTGATGATTTCTTAGCCTCACCTCCACAGGATATCTTATCAGCAGGATCCAATGATTTCATTTGTTTGCACCTGAATTTGTGATCAATTTGCCAATGCTTTGTCTGGCAATCATGGGAACTGAAGAAGAGAGTAAAGGGTGAGATTAAGGCCTGAAAGCAACATAACAGCATTGTGACAAAAAAAAAATCATTCCGACAGGGTTCTGTGACAACGTCTTTGATTGGAAAAAAAGAACAACAAATGTACTCCAAGTACAAATGGGACAAGTTCATAATAATAATAACACTAAAAGTGCACATTCTTGTGAAAATAAACACATCCAACATTACATAGAAGTCCACAGATGCCACAGCCTAGTACGGCAGCAAGAATATTTGATTTTCTATAATCCAATTGACAGCATATGAGTCTATACAATCAATTTCGAGAATAAACAACACACGGCAAGAACCTGCTTATCTATCATCTGTTTTACATGTTCCATGTGGCCAACAGACCAATATTGCTAAACAGGACAAAATAACCCACATTACACCCAAATGAAAACCATATGCTTTCAATCAAACCAACAATATTACCTCTTAGAAAATGGATTTGACATTGTTTGATGTGTTCACGCTATCATTAAATCAATCAACATTTGTATAGGTACTGAAAAGAAAGTTATTTGCCTCCACCTTGATAGACTGAGAAGACAGAAACCATCAAGGACAGGGAACTGTCATGTGGTCATTAGTTCAGCACAGTTTTCAACTCTTTGTTTTCTTAGTTTCAACTAATAAGCAGTACGCTACGAATGCATTGAAATTAGCAAGGGGGGTTACAAATTTCAAGCGCATAGCCAGCTAGCCACATACACCAGCGACTTCAACGCTAGAATAGGCACTCCTCGTGAATGGATTATCACACTGTCCAAGAAAAGTGAATGGATATCACACTGTCCAAGAGAATAGGATTGCCATGGTCGTTTGTGTGCTGCCACACGGACACTCATCCAAACACAAAGAGAGGCTAAATCTCCTGCCCAGCACAAGAAAACCACTCTCCTATCCAGCACAAGGTAAACCTCATTCAAGACAGGAAGCAAGCACCAGAAATTTTACCATGCGCATCTCCCGTGCAAACACCCTCACTATAACAGCAAATTGCAGAAAGAACCACGCATTTCGGAGGACCAGAACCTCCCAGCAACTGCGTGAATTCTCGTGGACAACGAAATGACCCACCCGACATACCAATTTTCCAAGAAATTACGCCACGATTGTAAAAATCAGATTTCATCAGCAGGGGGCAAAGGTCAAGAACCGTGCAAGATCCCAGCGGTACGATTTTCCATCCTAACCACCAAATCAAACAGCAGAAGCGACAAATTCCGCTGGTAACTCGGCAAGATCACATGCGGCACATTGTACCAGTACAATTGCGAAGACGAGGAGGAGAGACAGACGCACGCACCAGTACCGCACGCGCTTGCACCTGGAGCACTTCTTGGAGGTGACGACACCACAAGCGACGCAGGGCCCCGAGAGGTCCGCTGCGGCGGTCCCCTGCTCCAGCTGGTTCCCCTTGGACGACGACGACGACGACATCGGGTAGTGCGGTGAGCTGTGGTGGTGGTGATCGTCGTAGGAGGCGGCGAACCCCGCGGCGTCGACGACGAAGTAGCGCGAGGCGACGCGGCGCACGGCGACGACGGCCGCGGAGAAGAGCACGAACCCTACGAGCGCCGCCTGAATCACCGCCGAGAGGTCCAGTCCCAGGCCCACGCCACCACCTCCGCCTCTGGCGCCGCCCCCCAGCATCTAATATAGCCGGGCCCTAGGGTTAGGGTTCCGCGCCCGGCGTCCGGCACCGACCATCCGAGCCCAACCAGAGTGCGAGCCGCCCGGACAAAGGTGAGGTGACACAGGCCCCAGCCAGCTGGGTCCGAATCCCCCAACTGGTCCCGCCGCACCGCCCGCCTGCCCGCGCCGCACTCCCAGCCGGAGCCGGAAGGGACACTGCTGCCGCTGGTGCGCTTTTCTCTCCTGTTGGGGCTCCTCGCCGCGCTACCGTCACTGACGCGTGGGGGCGGAGCAGGTAGGGCCGAGATGGCAGTGGAGGAGGGGGCGGAGCGAGTCAACGCCGCGGTCGCGGAAACGGCGGGGGAAGCGAGGCGTGTTTCGTCTGTTTCCCTCGGCTTTAAAAGCGTCCATCCATGAAACAAGGAAAAACCTACTGGAATGTTGCCGATTGAGGCGGCTTCGGTTTCGGTCTGGCTTTCTCTGATCTCTCTCTCTCTCTCTCTCTCTCTCTCTCTTTGAAACGTGGCTTTCTCTGATCTGAAAGAGGGCAAGACCGGAAGACGTCGAGTCTTCCAGGCACATCTGGTGAGGTGGTGAGAGAATATTTCCTTTTCTTTCTCAGTACTTCCTCAGTCTCGAAAAAAAAATATTATTATTGGCTTTACGTCGTATTTGATAGTTTATTTTATTAAAAAAATATATAAATTATAAAATAAATAAATAATTATTAAAATATCACTAATAACAAAATACGAAGCAAGTCATAACAAGATAACTAGTATTTTTATAAAAAAGTTTGAATAGGACAAATAAAAACAATATTTTTTTTTTGGATTGAGAAGTATGATACTACTGTATGGTTAGCTATGGAAAAATTTGCCCACACATGCATTAGGAATGTTTTCAAGGTATTATTATATATACTGAAAAATGTTTTTCTTCGTCTCCTTTCAATAACCCGCTGTCTATCACGTACGAAAAGCCTTTCCATGCATGTTTATAAAATAATTTAATAATTGTTGATGTTTTGAGAATTATGCTACTCCCTTCATTCAAAATCATTTTGGGTAATATATCATTTCCTCCATTTTTATTTACATGCTATATCTTTGACCATTCATTTCAAAACCTTTATAGTTTTGCAGCATATGAATTAGACATGAAAGTATTTTAGTGAATCTTAAAACACAAATAATATGTCATGGACCTATATAGTTTTCTTAATCGATGGACAAAAAAAATGTTTGACTTAGAACAAAGTTAAATCGGCATGTAAATAAATATAGAAGAAGTATCTAAGCGTCTTGCAAAAGCTATGAATTTACAAAATCTAAAACATCTTATAATTTAGAATGGAGGAAGAAGCAATTGATGTTGTCCTAGATTTCTATTCTTTTGGGCTGAAAACAAACGCTGATTTTAGCTGATGCTAATTTGTTCTGAGAGAGAAATACTGTTTCGTAGCTGGAAATAAACGCTGATTCGGTCAAAAAAAAAATATCGTACACTGTATTACTGTATATTGCAAGTGGCTCGATTGGAGTAACTTCTGCAATGGTTATAGTCTTTTTTGACTATGGATGGATGCAGTTTTCATTGTTTGTTACACAATACACCCCTGGTTCCAATATGATTTCCAATTTGAGTATACTAGTAAAAGTGTCCGTGCATTGCAACGGAAGAGTATGAAAATAAAATTTTCATCAACTCAATAGTTAGTGATCGTGTGTTGCAGCTGAAGAGTGTCAAAATAAATTTTTCGTTAACTCAATTGGTTTCGTAACGTAACCAATCTAAAAAATAATAATTATTATACATGTTTGACTTGTGTATCAACATTTCTTTGCTAAAAAAAGCCAAAAAAAAGATATGAGTTTTTTTAGCAGAATGTCTCTTGTTTTATTTACATCTCACCTGGTTGCCCTCCCTCACTTTGACATCTGGTACTAATGTCAACCGGGCATACAAAACTAAACTGGACTAAGCACACGTCTTATTAAAATTTAAACATGACCCATTAAAAATATATAGACATTCTAAGTCTAATCGTACAAACTATCATATGAGTAGTCATTTTATTAAATTAATTGATCCAGCCCAATTTTAAATCAAACAAGGCCCAAAAATAGATTTAGCAACAAACTCTAGGACCTGTAATGGGTTGAGTGGAGTGAGCCGGTAGTTGGAGGGGTGGACAAAAAAAACACCAAAAAATTTGCCTCTTCATTAATATATATATATATATATAAGACCCCACTAATTAGAGCGCAGCACCCCTCTGCCTATCTCCAATTTTATTCCTATGATCTGTTAATGGTCAGCGATTATACTTTCTCGTTTGTTACATGCATACCATTAACTAAGCATTTTTATTCCGGTGATCATTACCAGGAGACAGTAAAGAAAGCGACCATTATTCCGGTGCATTGAATGGCCTAGGCCTAGTCCATTGAACAACGGACAAATTGCCATGCGTCCATTAATTTAAACAATCCTAAATTCTTTTAAATTGTGTAGCCTTTTTACTCTCGTTGCAAGCATGCAATTTTAACTTGACCAGATAAAGCTATTTTAAAAACTACCAGGATCAATGGTACTGATGTCTAAGTATAAATTCGTTATCCTACAGTAGTAAAATGCGTGTCTCATCTTTGGGCCGGATATTTTTTTCATTACTCCAAACCTTTGAACAGTAAAATTGATAGTTTAGGTCTATTTTTTATTACTACTATTATCATTTGCTACAATAAATAATTCTCGTGAGGCCATTGTGTAGTAAAGTTGAATACGCTCCGGTCTCCGTATAGAGATTTTTTATTACTACTATTATCATTTGCTTCGATAAATAATTCCGTACGTTTTTATGCACAATAAACTTTAGTTGTGCTACTCAGTAGGATGTCAAAGTAAATTTTATTACTGCCGGACCTATGAACAGTAAAATTGATAGTTTAGGTCTACTTTTTTATTACTACTACTATCATTTGCAACAATAAATAATTCTCGTGAGGCCCTTTATAGTAAAGTTGGATACGCTCCAGTCTCCGTATAGCGATTTTTATTACTATTATTATCATTTACTTTGATAAATAATTTTGTGTGGTCTTATGTGCAGTAAAACTTTAGTTGTGCTACACACAAGAACGTCAGAATAATTTTTATTACTGTCTTTTTATTTGCTTGTATAAAATAATTTCATCCTAACCCATGAGGATTAAAATCAACTCTGATAATCATTGGGGAGTCCAGTCTCCAGTTAGGGTGTTTTTTATTACTGATTACTATCAGTATCACTTTCTTCTATTAAATAATTACGTCCACACCCTGAGTAGTAAAAATAACTCTAACAATTATCGTGGCGCATAGTCTCCGATCATGATAATTTTTATTACTATCGTTTTTATTTGCTTCCATATAATAATTCCGTCCGGTCCCATGAGAAGTAAATTAGCTCTGATAATCATGATAAGGATCCACACTTGTACAAAATACATCAAAACTTTGAGCAAAAGAAGAAAAAAAAAACTAGAACAAATTCATCAAAACTTGTACACAAAAATTCCATCATAATCGTCTCGTAAGAATTATCGAAATTGGATAGTTAGAAATCATAATTGGTAAATTGTGTATGGGATCGGATCATCGGATCCTTGCAAATCGAAAAAGATTGTACAAAATTAGCTACTACAGCTACAGATCGATCCAGGGTATCTCCAATATGTGAACTTTGCGAGAAAAATCCAATAGGACACCATGGGCGCAGCAACACCCCACATTAGCAAGATTATGCCAACCACCGGACCACCATGAAGATTTGAGATCTAAAAAAATCCAAGGAAATCAAATCCAGTTATGGATCACCGATGAAACTGAACTGTAGATTATTGATTCATGAGCTCCATCAGTTCTGTGCACAGATAAAAAAAAAAGAGATGAAGCAAGGGCAGGAGACTGACCCGCAGATTACAGGCGGGCCAGTGCTCTCCGCCGTGCGCTCTCTGCTGCATGGGATGGGAGGAACCTAGAATGCACTCCGCATGATGAGTGATTCATTCAACTGCATGAGATCCACTTCCATCCAGCATCCACAGCACGCACAAATCCTCCACATCCCGCCGTGAGGGGCGCCACCGAAGCACACGTCGGTCGTATGCACATCACCGAGGATCCACTTATGTTCTGGCCCAGCTGCTGACTACCTTGCCGGTTAGTGGCCTGAACTTGGACGTGCCTCATGAATGGGCTCAGGCGTGCCCGCTGTTAATTTATTATTACCCATAATAGAAACGTAGCAGTAAAAATGTTACAGTAAAAATGTATATTTGTTACTACGTTGGTTGCAGGATTTAAAGCAGGTCAGCAATGTTATTTAAAATCGTGCACATTTACTATTTTGTCTTCTATGCAGGAGTCAATGGGAGAATAAAAAAGCCACCGCAGCATCCATTTACTTACCCTTGATTAGTTATGTTAGCTCGCTGGAGTAATATGTTGTACAGTTAAAGGGCGCTGATCACTAATCAGAGCCCAGCGCTCTGATTAGTAGGGGGTTATATATATATATATATATATGCGTCTGAACACACACTTATACGGGTGTATGCTTAGAAACAACGTTGTATTTATTTTGAACGGAGGCAACATTGATTTACATGTTAATGAAAAAATGATCATGTGCTACCATCATATAGAACACGACTGTTTTTAGATAATATCGGATAGGACCACCTGCTTGTTTTGTACGTCGACGTCCAAGTTCCAGTGGTTCCTGTGCTCATGAGTCAGTATGCGAAAGTCTTTCCCCAGTGAAGCTGCCATAAAGGCAGCAATAACTTCCCTAGCTTTGACTTGTGTATGTATATTTGTACTAACACCTGTACGGCTTATGCCTCTACCCTTCATGATATATTCCCTCCGTCCATTTGAACATGCAATTCTCGCTTTTTAAGAAATAAGAAATCCAAGCGTTTGAATTTTGATTAAATTTATATAAATAAATACTAAAAATAAAAAATAAGTAACATTAGATTTATGAAATATATTTTATAAAAAATTTATTTAAAAATATAAACATTAATATTATTTAGTGTAAACTGTCAAACTTAAGTTACTTTAGCGGACAATAGTTGTATTATCAAATGGCCATAGGGAGTATTGGAGATCAAGTTAACCCCTGCCCTTTGGGTATAGGCAATTACGTTTCCTGTTATACAAAAATAAAAAAATTGTTGTACAGGCTCTACTGTCTTCTTTTTTTTAATGAAGTTACAGCCGCTACTGTCTCAACTCTCACCTGTATGACAACCTTTCCTGTTAAAACGGTGTCATGGAAGATCACCTTTTCTCCCCTGCGCATATGCAAAAGGCGGCGGGAGTGGTCATCATTAACTCGCTAACAGTTAACGACTTGCCAGCCAACGACCTAAAAACGCAACGGTTGCTGCAAAGCCAAACACGTTATCTGGTCTAGAATACTATAATGATACTGGTAGTAACTTGTGTTGGACCCAAAAGTGACCGATGAATCGATAATCCCAATCTCATGTGGGCATGCTAGAAAATCAACCACACTTTGTCAGGTGTCACGTCTAGGATTTGACAACTGACCGCTAGCGCAAACTTTGACACTTCTTTCCGTACGTTTCCCTCAGAAATTCGTTGGCATTTGACAAGCTGCTTCTCACGCCGACGATACACCAGGTGAGTGAGAGGCAGTTTAGTTGGTGAAAGGGGTGAAAAATGCACTGTAATATTTTTTTTTATTGAATAATTTTTGTTTAATCATAATATAAGTAGGTTCAAAAGATTCATTTCGAGATAGCCAGGTAAAAAGTATAAACATATAACAGCTGCTACTTCATTTAATGCTTTATGTAGATATAAATGACAATCGATGTGATAGAAAAAAGATAAAAATTTAGGAAGTAAACATTGCCTGAGTGTTCGTGGTCCTGCCCAGCAGCAGCCAACAAGCAGGTTCGATCCCTCGTTTTCTGGGCATTATTCGAGCAGGTTCGTTGAACTTCTCTTCCACTGGACTTCATCAGTAGCGTATGTGATCGCACCCAAGAGACTTCGCTCCATCTAATATTCTTCTGGCTTCAGTGACCAACCGATAACCACCACCTTCGCTTCACGAATCACGACTTCATTTTCAGTTCACGGCACCTAGCTGGTAGTACCTGCTTTGACAATTCTCAGTTTCAGTTCACTGCTTCTGGAAACGCGAAGCTACTAGTACAAAGCCTGTTCTTTTGGCTGATTTTAAGCGCTGATTTCGGCTCGTGCTGATTTGTTGTGAGAGAAAAATACTGTTTCGTGGCTGAAAATAAACGCTGATTGGTCAAAAGAACAGGCTGAATACATAGCGTGGATGATCGTCGTCAGCGCGCTCCTTCTCCGCGTGGATCTGGCGATTTCATGGAACCTCCAACTCCAAGTGAATGCTGTGCATATTTGCGTGTTCGGTGAACGTTCATATGCAGCTGTGCTGCTGCTGCGACGGCGGTGACAGAAAAAAAGCAAATCGTTTTGAAGATTTTGATTAAACATCGAGAATAAAAATTTATATAGTTTTCATAATTCTACATGCATGATTTATATTATCAGATTGCTATACCGGTCCACTAGCTCAAAATCTCAAATAGAACTTGTTAAATCTAGTCCGCTACTTTATAATGGTAGCTACCGCTATTGTGGCCGACTTAGTAGTAGCTTACACTGCTATTTAGCATATTGATTGAAACGGGCCATAATATTCTGAATGAGGTGAGAGGATCTCGGAATGTACACACGTTTTTCCCGTTCCTTTTTTTTTTTTTTAAGAACTTGCTGGATCGATACTGTGCAAATTCTGGTCAAAAAGTCAGTGAAGCTAAGTGTAGCATTTTCTTTAGTGAAAATACAGATGTTTCAGTCAAGGCAGAGGTGTGTGAAGCTCTTAATATATGGTCTGAATCGCTAAATGATAAATACTTGGGTCTTCCAGCTTTGGTGGGGATAGACCGAAGTGATTGCTTTCAGCATCTGATTGACAGAGTTCGAGCCAAAACAAAAGGGTGGAAGGAGAAGCTTTTAAGCATGGGGGGAAAGGAAATTCTCATTAAATCCATTGCCCAAGCCGTTCCGGTTTTTGTGATGATGGTGTTCAAAATCCCAAAAAATATCTGCAAAGGGATGACAGACGCCATATCTCAATTCTGGTGGGGTGACGACGATGATCATAAGAGAATTCATTGGCAAGCTTGGTGGAAATTATGTATCCCAAAGAAGAGGGGTGGTATGGGATTTAGAGATTTGGTGTAACACTTCGGTGTTATGGAACACTAAAAATTGTACATGTCATTATGAGTATTGCATTGCATCAATGATATTGTCAATTTTGACCTGCATCAACTAATAACAAGTTTAAATTTATGGATGGATTGTACTTAGGGCAATAGAGTGGATTTACTCGCAATTTAATTTTAAAAATCCTAAATCGGGCTAAAACCCTAATTTCAAAACTATTTAGAATTGGGCCTTGGTACCAAAAGCAAAGTTGTAGATCTTATTTACTAGAGCAATTTTGGTATACAAAGTTTTTCAAGTTGCTATTTGGAAATTCAAATCAAATCTGAATTTCTACTTTCAAATTTGAATTTAAAACTCTAATGCAAAAGTTATTTGGAATCAGAAGTTGAGCCTTAAATAAAAGTTGTTAAGCTCACTAAACTGAGCAACTTTCATGTTTATAGATTTTGAACTTGTTCAATAAATATTTGAGATTTAAATTGGATTTGAAAAGGGCTATTTACCCCCTTTTAAATAATTCCAAAAATACTTTGAAATTTGGATATACTTTGAATATGAAAGTTGCCCAGAATTGAATTTTTCATGTTTTCTATTTTGACCATTTTCTAGGTTTCTACACAAAAATGAAAGTAATTTCTAAAAACGAAAATTAGGGATAATCCCTGCTACAGTGCACGTCCAATGGGAGCAGGGCAGAGCGCTGCCTGCCGGTCGCCGCCGGGCATCGCCTCTGGCCACCGCTCTCGCGCGCGGGGGCATGCAGCAGGAGACGTGTCGAGGCTCATCGTGTCGTGGCAAGCTCCTCTGTGTTCCCTTCCTCTATTTAGTTCGAGGCCGAGCCCTTGCTGCCTTTCTTTTCCCATCTCGTCGTCATCGTCGAGCTTGCTGCTCGGCTGAAATTCACCATCTCCGATCACCACCATGTTAAATAGGATGCGCCAGTAGCTAATCCACTTCCTTGCGAGTCGTTTG
Source organism: Eremochloa ophiuroides (assembly GCA_038502445.1). NCBI lineage: Eukaryota > Viridiplantae > Streptophyta > Magnoliopsida > Poales > Poaceae > Eremochloa > Eremochloa ophiuroides. Next base: position 97,863,363 of record JAHLJS010000003.1, read on the forward strand.
AACCCGTGGCTGCATCTTCTTGTCACCGAAAACGCCGGCACGGCCATCTCTTCCTCGGCTCCGGCGGAGCGCGCCGCGGCTCTGTTCGCTGTGGTAAACCTCACCTGGTGAGCTAGATCCTTTTCCAACCTGCGTTCCATGTTTCTGGGCGTCCTATGAAGCTCACTTGGTCGGTGGATTTCGCTTTTGGTGCACTACAGTCGTCGGGACAAAGCCGTGTCATCGGGAGCCGCCGCCAAAGTCACGGTCGTCGTCGAGCTCACTGCTCTTGTCATCTTTCCGTCCAACTAACGAGAGCATCAAGCCGTGGTGAGCATCTTGAACGCGTAGGAAGCCTCTGTTTGGGTTGGGGAGGTCTCTGTCGACGCGAACACGGCCACCGCCGGTGGCCGAGCTGGCATGCCGCCATGGCTGCGGCTGTGCATGCCCAGGTCACCGATTCGTCAAACTAACTTTGCCAGTGTGTAGATCTCGTCGCGGGGCTGCTTCTGGCCTGCTGCCGACCTCTCGGCCGCCGCCGGCCACTCGCAGCCCTGGCCGGAGCAGGTCCGGCCGGCCAGCAGCCATGGCCGCCGTGGCTCAGGCTAGCCAGGGGCAGGCCTGTGTCTGGCCAGGCCACGCAGGGCCCAATCGGGCCAGCCCAATAACCCTGGCCATGTATGCAGAATGGATTTTCTATTTTTCCTGAGAAATGAACAGTGCAGAGATTTGTGATTTTTGTAGGAATTAATGTGTAGCATCAAAAGTCATGAAATAAATTTGTGGCCTCTCTGTGTAATGTAATATTTATTAAAAATATTAATCTTGTGTTTTGAGCATTTTCTGGATGTGATAAAAATAAGCATTTTAATTAGAAAATGGAATTTACATGATTTTTGTAGCCTAAAATAATCATCCAAAAATTATGAAATTAATTGTGCTATTGTTTAGGGTCATGGGCTACCTCCACAAAAATCTGTGGCCCATTTGGATAAAGTTTTATTATTTGTGATTTATTCCTAAGTAAATAAATAATTAAAAATGATATTAAAATGTTAATCAATTTAGGGTTTGTGTGATATTTTGGATTGTGTGAAGCCTTTGGATCAGAAAACCCAATTGATCGTAAGCACTTTCTTTAGTGTGGGAAGTCGTGCTAATTACGGCTTTCTATGACTGTTAAAATGATTAATGAAACAATTATGTGACGATAACATTGGTAGGTGTGGATTTGATTATAACTTTACCGTGAAGGAAAGTTGTACTCAAGGTCAATAGTTTAACACTTGGTTACTTGTTAATCATATCATTTGCACCGTCATTAAGCATGCATTATTATCTTGCGAATAGTGACCGAAGGCGAGGAGATAAAGATCGAGCAAGTGCCGGTTGACGAGAATCCGGGAGTTGTCGGTGGATTTGGTATCTGCGGTACTAGTCCGGATCCGACTCTTCCTACACACCAAGGCAAGCCCCGGTGCATTAACCCCTTCCTTGTGTTTTACAAATTTTTATCACCTTGAGTTAAATTGCTGCATTAGGTGGATAGGAGTTGATTGTCACCTACTTGCTGCATTTACTTGCCATTGATGAATTGATTACCATCCTTGAAACCTGATTTAAATGTAAATGTTTATAAAATGTTTAGCCCTGCTTAATAACTTTTATAAAATGCTATTTTGTATGCTATGATGGTATATTATGTATAATGATGACAGGGCAGTAGACTTGCATTGAGAAAGGAGTCTCAATGTAGTGTCTCTGACTGTCTCAGATGATCAATGTGAAAGGATCAAGGATGCCCAAGAGGGGGGGTGAATTGGGACAACTAATAAATTTTTCGAAACACAATTCAACCTATCGCAATTTGCCCAATGTCACCCCACAAGTGCTTATGTCAATTCTATTCCTAAAACAAGTTATGCAACCTAGAGCCAAATCCTATCACAAGTATACTACTCTAGAAAAGTAGAGAACACAAAGGAAATGCGGGAATGTAAAGGGTTAGGAAGACAAATCCGGTTTTTCCCGAGGTATCGGAGAGTCGGCACTCCCCACTAGTCCTCGTTGGAGCACCCGCGCAAGGGTGTAGCTCCCCCTTGATCTTCGCAAAGACCAAGTGCTCTCTACGGGCTAATCCTTTGCCTCTCTGGCGCGGTGGATCGCCCACAACCGCTCACAACTTCGACTTGAGCCGCCCACAAGCTCTCCAAGCGGTCACCAAGCCACCGATCGTCACCAAACCGTCTAGATGACTGCCGATCACCAAGAGTAACAAGCCTAGACTCTCACTTGACCAAGAACAAGGCCAAAGAGGGTGATGGATGCACACAAGTCACACTTGATCTCTCTAGGGAAGAAGCTCTCAAGCAATGGAGTTCACACTAGTCTCCCTAGGGCTCTTGCTCTCTCACAAGATCAATAAGGGTTCCTTCAACTGTTAGAAGTGGCAAGAGAAGTAGAATGGAGGCTTTGGTGGAGTATAAATACTCACCCTCTACAAAACTAGCCGTTTCTCACTTTCCTGCGAACCGTCGGACTCTGCCGAGGCTCGACCGTCGGACTAATTGCCACGGTCCGACTCTCACACAAGCACTGCGCCCAGAACTGTGACAGAGGGGCGTCGGACCGAACTCGATGGTCCGACGCTTCTCAGTCCGACGCTTCTGAACTGCGGGCACAGTGCCTCTCAACGGCTAGTACGCAGAGCAATGGTCCGACGCACACCGTCGGACCAAGTCCGACGCTCAAAACGCGCTGGGAACCTCTCTGGAAGCGTTGGACGCTAACAGACATTAGTCCGACGCTCCCACTCGCGACGGTTCCGACGCTCGCTCAAAACCCAGAGGCACCGTCGGACTCTGGGCAATGGTCTGACGACCATCCAGCCAGGGTCTGACGCTCCCTGGCACGCTGAGACTCGTCCAGGGGCTGCCACGTGTCATCGAACTCTAGCTATTGGTCCGGCGCCCATACTAGGTAGAGTCCGACGCCTCTAATTTGATCAAAACTTCGTCAAATCGAAAACTTTACAAAACGAAGTTTGATCCTCTCTCTCTCTCAAGAGTATCCCTAGGCTGTCTAGAGCTATGTTGGACAAGTGTGCATCACATCTACACTCTCTAATCTTGCTCTATGTCAAGCTACCCATCTAAACCCCTCTTAATAGTATGGTCAAAGAGAAAAACAAAACCTAAGACTACGCCAAGTGTCTCTCAACTCCAAACGACACTTAGCACTAGCCTATCACCGTCTTATCTTCCATCCTTTGAAAACCGAATCGATTTCCATTGCTAGGGGCTTGAACCTACATGTTATTATGACCTAACCTCTAGGTTATCCTGCAAAACACACGCTAGTCATAATAACCGTCTTGTTGTCATTAATCACCGAAACCACTAGGGCCTAGATGTTTCGATCTCCCCCTTTTTGCTGATTAATGACAACAACCTCAAATAGATTTAGAAAGAGTGAGGTTTTTAAAAGTTTGATTCATATAAGCATGCGACAATAAGAGCAAAAGGGTTAGGCATGCTTATACAAATCAAGACCACAAGGTACATATAAGTTATGAAATAAGCACAAGTACCAAACGATACACTCAAGATCGGAGTAAAGTGCGGAAGCTAAGACAAGAGCGTAACCAAAAGTGAATCAAGTGACACAATATATAAATAATCTTGAAGCTCAAACACATGTCACAAGCAAGTCTCAAACATGAAAATAAACATGATGCATGATAATGTCACATCCAAAAGAATAAAAGAACCAAAACCCTCTCACGCGTTCCCCCTAAATCTATGCTCTCTCCCCCTTTGGCATCAAGCACCAAAGACCTAAGACTCAGGAGGAGGAGAAGAAGCTGCAGCGTCGCGGTCGGAGGAGTGAGGTCGAAGCTCAAACTGAGAAGGGTCTCCCTCGGACTCGGAGCTCTGAACAGCCTGACCCTCTGTCGGAGCACGAGAAGGTGAAGCGGTCCGGGTCTGCTCAGCCGTCTCTGGAGCTGCTGCTATGACTACTACGGTCGCAGGCCCTACTGTAGTCGGGAGAGGCTCTGAAGAGGCGACTGAAGACGGTAGGGTCTCTGTAGTCCCAGTGGCAGGTGGAGCTGTGGTGGTGGTAACAGGCAATCTGAACTCAGGAGGTGTGGGCATGCATGTGATCTCACTGAAGGTAGCACCCAAGCTCTTAGACACTGAGGGGCCACCTAGGTCAGGTGTGAAACCGGTGTGGATCGGAGTGAACCCCTGAGTGCCTGGCGTGGCAAACCACTGCTGAGTCTGCTGAATCGGCGTGACGAACTGACTCGGGAGTGAAGCTGTGCCCTGACTCTGAAGTCCACCGGACTGTATCGCTGGAGTCACCTGGGCTGCAGTGGTTGCCGGTCCAATCTGCTGGACTGGAGAGGCAGTGGCTAGGTACGACGGGGCTCCGGTGTGCCTGATAATGTGCTCCATAAACCCAAAGGTCTGTAGCTGTATCTGCTGGCTCTGGAGCTGCATCTGGAGCATCTGCTGCTGGAACTGATCCTGCCTGAGCTGAATCTGAGTGAGAGCTGCAGCCTGCTCCCTGGCAAACCGGGACTGCTCCTCTGCCTGTCTCTGCTGAGTCTGCTGTAAGGTCTGAAGAATAGCAAGCAGCGCAGGGTCTGTCTGTGAAGTCTGTGGAGCGGAGCTGGACCCACCGGCCTCCGAGTCGTGAGCTCGTGGACGCGAAGGGATGGGCCGGTAGTCCCTGTCAGAACTGGACGAGGAGGTGTCGACGGGGTCGTCGTCTGCAAGTAACTGCTCAAGCTCGCTATGGGCAACATGCCTCATAGCCTCGTCCTGCTGTTGTACCTCTGCCATATCTGCCCCTGAAGTCTGACGGCGCTGTACTCTGTGTAAAGCTCTGCTGCCACGGCGTTCGTCAATCAGAGAGGTCATCCTATATACTGGAAACTCTGTCTCAGTCTGGCGCAACTCACGGGAGATACCTGTCCAAATCCGGTGCAACCTCCGCTCAAGGATGTGTGAGATCCAATGAGCATAGGGGAGCTGTCGCCTAGACCTGATGCCCTCTGCTATGGTGTCCTCCATCTCACTAATAATCAAATTGACAACGTCAGACTCGGACTGCTGGACCAGGGCACTAAGGAGCCACAGCTGTAAGTGAGTAAGACCCTCCTTGTACCCCTCCCGCGGTAAAAGAGTACGCCTCATCACGTCGTTCAAGAGACGAACGACGGGACGAAGCTCCGAAGGTGTCCTGCGGGAGCCGTCTCCGAACGGTGGTCGAAAGCACGCTGCTATATGAGCAGTACCAGGTGCCAGTCCTCCGTGAGCCCTCCTCGGCGGGTCTGTCGTGGCATAGCAAATGCTGTGCAACCTGGTAGCTGACTCTGGCACTCCAAGCAGCTCTCGCAGAGCCTTCGCGTAGAGCCGGTATGGCTCTCCGCCGAAGGTGTACTGCAAGTACTCGTGGTCGGGGTCGATCCATAGTGAAGCATAGAACTCTCGGACCACTCTCGGACCCACGACTCCACGTATCGCCCTGATCGACCAAGAAGCTCCGCAAGTCCAGGCAGGTATGTCAAATATGGCCTGATCTCCTCTCCTGCTGCCTGGAACTATGTCCTCTAGGGGACACACTTTGTGTTGTCGCAGTCCAACTCCTGTGGCCATGAGGGCGGTGAAGAAGTCCTCGTGAAGAGTAGTGTACCAGCCCTCAGAAGCTCTGGGATCTCTCTGATCCGGAAACCAGCTGGCAAGCGACGTCAGCCGGAGCTTTCTGACTCGGGCTACAGATATCTTCCGCAGGTCCAAGTGAACGTCCGGCTCAGGTTCCGGCTGAGGCTCGGAGGGAGCAGGCACCCTGGGGACTCGGTCGCCGCGCCTCTGACCAGCGGGCCGGGGTGGCACCGAAGGTCGAGTGCAGCCCGAGCGACGAAGAGGTGGAGCCTGGGCCTGCTCCCCCTGAGTAGCTACCTCCTGCTGCTCTGGCTGCCTCGGCTCTGCCTCTAGCTGTGCTGACTCAGTCTCCGACTGTCTCTGAGGCCGTGGCTGCTCCTCGGTCTCATCTCTGCCCGACAAACTGACAGAAATGCCTCCAATATGTATACCTCTGCCACGCTCTGCCTCGTCTGCAGCCTGTGCTACCCTGATGGCCTGCCTCTGCTCTGCTAAAAGCCTCTTCCTTTTCTTGCTGCTCTCGACGAGAGGGGCCTTCCCTTTGTCCAAAGGTGGACGAGGAGGAGGCCTCTCGTCTCCACCCGTGCCTCCCTCACTATGGCTGACCTGCTTGCACCTCACCATCTCTGTCAACTGTCACTGTCTCTCAGAAACTGACGCTGACACTCAGAGGCTTGGCCTCGTTCTGTATCCGTGGGCTTGGCCCCAGATTCACTGACACACTGCCAAACACTCTGACCACGAACGCTGCAAGAGAGAGAGAGACAGGGATACATAAGCATATATAATCTAGAGATGAGTAATCCTAGGAAGCAAGCATAATGAGATAAGAAAGGAATAGCAAGAAAACTGCGAGAGAAGGAACCTGTGAAAGGGAGAGAATCTCTGTCGAACGGGGCACCACAGGGTCAAGGAGAATTACTGCATGACATAGGGCACAAGTCAATGACTAGAGCAACTGACATGGATATGCAATGAATAGGGAGGAAATTAGGTGTGGAGGCAAAAGATGATTACCACAAGGTGAGAATCACCTCCACGAACCCTAGAAGGCCGAGAGCAGAGCTACGCTCCAAAAGATCTGCGATTAACGCGAAGAATTTTGATTAAGACATTTCGTCGAGCAGTTTAAGCGCGAGCTGATGAGAAGAGAGATTTGACACAATAGAATCGATTCTCACCACCACTCTTGTGGCAGATGTCGCCGACGAGAAGAGGGGGAGTACACGAGCACCTCGGCGGTGAAGGAGAAAAGCACGGCGGCGGCCGTGCAGAGCGGCGGCGGTGCTGCTCTGTTGCAGCAGGTCGCGGACGCGCGCGCGGGAGAAGGGAGGTGCTTGCACCCGCGAGAAAAGAAAGGCTGGTGGCCGGCGGCGAGGGCGCGAGAGAGCTGGCGGCGGAGGGCTAGGGTGCGGCGCGGCGGCGGTTAGGGCTAGGGCGAGGACGTACGGGCGGCGGCGCGATGGCTCGGGATGAAGACGAACGCGATCTGACAGTGAGGCCCCACGCGACAGAGAAAGAAAAAGGCTGATCCGCGCCTTCGAACCGACCGTCGGACCCTAACTGTGCAAACGTCGGACTAATACTCCACAGAGTCTGACGCTTCCAGTAAGCTCCAGCGGCCGTCGGACTTAGTCCGACGCTCCTCGTCGGACCAATACTTTCGGTCCGACGCCGTGAACGCGGCGCGACACGGCGTGAACTCTCTTATCTAATAGTCCGACGCCCGAAATTTCCCGGTCTGACGCTGCGTCCGACGTTTCCTTCGGCTTTGCCGGCGACCATCGGACTGAAGCTGAAAGTCCGACGCTGTGAAAACTAGCGTCCGACGCCTCCTTCAACAGGTTTTCTTCCAAATTTCTTCGCGCCGATTTTTTCCAACTAAGTTCCAACCCCAATAAGAGTCAAATAAACACCGGTTGGAACTAGTATGAGATGTCCTCTCTCAAACCCTCAATTTTTCAAATATTTTGCCTTAGGCATATGTGAATTTTATGAAGATAGGCAATGAAATCCAAGAACGAAACGACAAAACAACAACCATGCAATATGCAATGCAAATTCACGTAAATTAAACTAGTTGCTTGTCAAGTTTGTCCTCGGGTAAGCTTCGTCACACGCTATTTGGCGGTTATCTTAACCGAGTTAGACAAGCCCTACGTGCAATTAAATGTTAGACATGTTTTATGTTACAATGCAATGTACATGACAACACAAGATCATCTTTTAGTGAAGTTGCTTAGATCAAGGCAATTAAGTTCATTCCTTAGAGTACAAAAGCGTGCCTCATCCAATGGTTTAGTGAAAATGTCCGCCAAGTTATCATCCGTTCTCACTCTCTCAAAGGAAATGTCACCCTTGGCAATGTGATCTCTAAGGAAGTGATGGCGGATGTCAATGTGCTTTGTGCGGGAGTGTTGAACCGGGTTATTGGCAAGTTTTACCGCACTCTCGTTGTCACACAACAAAGGCACCCTTTTTAAGTTGATTCCATAATCAAGTAGGGTTTGTTTCATGTAAAGAATTTGTGCACAACAAGCACCCACGGCAATGTATTCCGCTTCGGTTGTTGACAAGGCAACACTATTTTGTTTCTTGGAGGACCAAGAAACTAGTGATCTTCCAAGCAAATGGCACCCTCCGGATGTGCTTTTCCAGTCAATCTTGCAACCGGCATAATCCGAATCGGAATAGCCGACAAGAGTAAAGTTAGCTCCTTTGGGACACCAAAGATCAATGCTCGGGGTGTGCTTTATGTACCTAACGATTCTTTTTACCGCAACTAATTGAGGTTCCTTAGGATTAGCTTGAAAGCGCGCACACATACACACACTAAACATGATGTCGGGCTTAGATGCAGTCAAGTACAACAAACTACCGATCATAGAACGATAGAGAGTTTGGTCAACCGATTTACCTCCCTCATCAGGTCGAGATGTCCATTGGTAGGCATGGGGGTCTCGATGGGCTTGCATTCTTCCATCTTGAAGCGCTTGAGGAGGTCCTTCGTGTACTTCTCTTGCGACACGAACGTCCCCTCCCTCATTTGCTTGACTTGAAAGCCGAAGAAAAATGTGAGCTCACCAATCATGGACATCTCAAACTCCTTGAACATCATATCACCAAATTCCTTGCAAAAATCTTCATTAGTCGAACCAAAGATAATATCATCAACATAAACTTGACAAATGAAGATGTGCCCTTTGTGCTTCTCAGTGAATAGTGTGGTATCAACCAAGCCGATTTTGAAGCCCTTGTTGATGAGGAAGTCACGGAGGCGCTCATACCAAGCCCGTGGGGCTTGCTTTAAGCCATATAGCACCTTGGACAACCTATAAACATAGTTTGGATATCTAGGGTCTTCAAAACTTGGTGGTTGCGAAACATAGACAAGTTCATTTATGAAGCCATTTAAAAATGCACTTTTCACATCCATTTGAAAGAGTTTTAGATTGTGATTAGATGCATATGCAAGTAGGATACGAATGGCCTCTAATCTTGCAACCGGGGCAAAAGTCTCCCCAAAATCCAAGCCTTCAACTTGGGAGAACCCTTTTGCCATGAGCCTTGCCTTGTTTCTCGCAATGTTGCCCTTGTCGTCTTGTTTGTTGCGGAACACCCACTTGGTGCCTATGACTCTTGCTCCTTTTGGCTTCTCTTCAAGTGTCCAAACTTGATTGCGGGTGAAGTTGTTGAGTTTTTCATGCATGGCATTCACCCAATCCGGATCTTGAAGAGCTTCCTCTATGCTAGAAGGCTCAATGCAAGAGACAAACGAGTGATGTTCAATGAATTAAGCATGTCTTTGTGAGCGAATCATTACCCCCCTTGAAGGACTCCCTATTATGAGATTTTGAGGATGTGCTTGTAGGAGTGGAGTAGTTCTTCTATCAACCACTTGAGGAGGAGGTTGTGGAGCATCAACATCTTGTGCTTGTACCTCAATGTCTTCTTGTGTGATGTGGGTGTCTTCATGTGGATCCACCCATCTTTATCTTCATCATCTTGAGGCACATTTGATGAAGATGGTTGATCGATCACTTGCACATCATCACCACCATCTTCATCATCTTTTGGCTTAATGTCTCCGGTTGGCATGTTCTTCATGGCCTTCCTCAAGGGTTCATCACCTACATTATCAAGATTCTCATGCTCTCCTTGAGAGCCGTTAGATTCATCAAACTCCACATCATATGTTTCTTCAACAAGGCCGGTGGCATTGTTGAATACTCTATATGCTTTGGACTTCAATGAGTAACCAACAAGAAAACCAATATCACAACGTCTTTGAAACTTCCCTAGATGTTGCCGCTTCTTGTAGATGTAACATTTGCAACCAAACACCCGGAAGTAGGAGATGTCCGGCTTCTAACCAATGAGTAGCTCATAGGGGGTCTTCTTTAGCAACCGGTGAGGGAATAGGCGGTTGGATGCATAGCATGCGGTGTTGATTGCCTCCGCCAAAAACCTCTCTGGTGTGTTGTACTCATCAAGCATAGTCCTTGCAAGGGTGATCAATGTCCGATTCTTCCTTTCAACTACACCATTTTGTTGAGGGATATAGGTGGATGAAACTTCATGCTTGATCCCAACTTCATCACAATATACTTCAATGTTTGTGTTGTCAAACTCTTTTCTATTGTCACTTCTAATTTTCTTGATCTTCACTTCAAATTCATTTTGTGCTCTCTTGGTAAACTTCTTGAAAGATTGGGCTACTTCGATCTTGTCATGAAGAAAGAACACCCAAGTATATCTTGAAAAGTCATCAACAATCAATAAGCAATAGAGCTTGCCACCAATGCTTGCATAAGTTGTTGGCCCAAATAAGTCCATGTGAAGTAGCTCTAATGGTCTTGAAGTTGACACAAATGCCTTGGATGGATGTGTATTTGCCACTTGCTTCCCGGCTTGGCAAGCACTACATAATTTATCCTTCTCAAATACAACATCTTTCAATCCTCTCACCATCTCCTTCTTCAATAACTTCTTGAGTGTGCTCATCCCAACATGTGCAAGCCTTCTATGCCAAAGCCACCCACGAGATTGTTTGGTGAATAGACAAGTCTTCAAATTTACATCTTCCGAGTTGAAGTCCACTAGATAGAGATGATTGTACCGAAAACCCTTGAATATCACTTCATTGTCATCTTTCTTGGAGACAACCACTTCTTCACTTGTAAATAGGCATTGGAAGCCAAGATCACACAATCGACCAATGGATAGCAAGTTGAAGCTCAAAGAAGCAACTAGAAGCACATTTGAAATGGAATGATCATTAGATATAGCCACTTTGCCAAGCCCTTGCACTTTGCTCTTGGAATTATCACCAAATGTTATCTTTCCTTAGTCTTCTACATTCTCTTCAAGGGAGGTGAACATACAAGCATCACCGATCATATGTTGAGTGCATCCACTATCAATTACCCAATGAGAGCCACCGGTCTTGTAGTTCACCTACACACAACAAATCAAGCTTGATGTTTAGGAACCCATACTTGAGAAGGGCTCCGGACTTTCTCAACCAAAGCTTTCGCCACCCATAGTTGCCTAGGCCTATTCTTGTTAGGGGGTCCTAAGAACATGACTTTCACTTTGCCCTTAGAATCTTTTCTTAGCATGTAATGAGTATCAAAGGCAAAGGGCCTAGCATGCTTGGGCAAAGGTTGCGGTGGCGGTGTCTTGCACTCATGAGCAAGGTGACCTTTTTGTCCACATTCAAAGCATCACTTTGGCTTAGGCTTGGGCTTGTTCTTTGCTTTGTTGAGGCGATTTTGAGCTCTAATATTTTGCACCTTCTCACCCATGTAGCCAATCCCACTTCTATCAAACTTCATCACGGTGTTCATGAGGAGATCACTTTGGAGATATTGACCTCTTGTGAATTTTTGCAAGCCCACGGTGAGATGACTCTTTTCTTGCTTCAACTTCTTGTTCTCTTCCAATAAGCTTGCAAGGTGACACTTATCATTCTTGAGAATCTTATTTTCTTTTCTAAGCACTTCAACTTCATCATCTTGTTGCACCGCTTCAATGACAATGGTATTTGTGGTTGATTGCTTCTCAAGTTCTTTCTTCAAGTTATCATTTTCAATCTTGAGTTTCAAATAGTCATCATGGCAATCGGCCACCACCACTTCATTGCCTTTGCTACTAGCACCTTGCTCAATGATCTCGTCAATCAAGTCATCACATGATGTAGCTATGTCACACTTAACAACATGGTTAGGAGCATCATGTGTTTCATTGGAAAGCAAGTCATAAGCCATAGTAAGGTTGTCATGATTCACTTTCACTTGAGTATAGTTCTCTTTTAGCTTGTTGTAGCTAGTGGTGAGCTCAATGTGTATCCTCTCAAGTTTATCATGTTTTTCTTTGAGCTCTTTTATGTTGGCTTTGAGCTCCTTGAGCTTGGATGACATATTTTGATTTTTAACTCTAAGCACATCACTAGCTTTAGTGAATTGTTCATTTTGAGCTAAAAGGTTGCCATTCTCAAGTTTTAAGTTTTTATTTTTCCTTGTTAGCTTTCTTATAACTTTGGTGTAGTCATTAAGCAAGCTAGCAAGTTCATCATAGGTGGGTGAATCATATTCATTGTCACTATCACTACTCTCATCATCACTTTGTACCTTCTTGTCCTTAACCATAAGGCAAAGGTGTGTTGGAGATGAGGGCGGTGATGGCGGTGGAGGAAGTGAAGTCCCAATCACAAGAGCGGCCACCTTCTCCTTTTCATCATCACTTTCTTCACCGGAAGAGCCACTAGAGGATTCAATGTCGGTGAGCCAATCACCAACAATGTAAGCCTTGCCACTCTTCTTACTTTTGTGAACTTGCTTCTTCTTGAACTCTTTCTTCTTGAATGGCTTGGCCTTCTTCTTCTCATTTTCACTTTCATCACTTGAATCTTGCCTTTTGCCCTTGTTCTTATTCTTGAACTTGTCTTTCTTGGGCTTTGGGCATTGATGAGCAAGATGCCCAAGCTCTCCACAATTGTAGCAATCCATCTCGGAGATGGGCTTTCTCTTGCTACTAGTGAAGAACTTCTTCTTGTTGGAATCAAATTTGATTCCCTTGTTGTTGAGCTTCTTGAGCATCTTGGTGGTCTTCCTCACCATGAGAGCGATCTCCACATCATCATCATCATCATCACTTATGGAGTCAAGAGAAGAGCACTTTGCTAGAGCTTTGCCTTTCTTGTCGGCCTTGAGGGCCAAGTCTTTCTTCTCTTCCTTCTTTGATGATGAGCTATCTTGAGGGGTGATCTTCATATACATTTCATGAGCATTGATCTTCCCCAATATTTGAGTGGGGGGTTGCATTGGAGAGATCCGTTTGATGAAGTACGGTTACAATGTGACCATACTTGTCAATTGGAAGAGCATTGAGGATTTTCCTTGCAACCTCGGCCGGTGAGATTTGAGTGAGTCCAAGGCCATTTACTTCCTCTACAATGATATTCAAGCGAGAATACATGTCATTAGCATTTTCATTGGAGAGCATTTTGAAAGAATTGAGCTTGTCAATGATAAGATAATATCGTTCCTCTCGCTCATTCTTAGTTCCCTCATGGAGCGCACAAATATCCGACCATAGTGCATGGACGTTTTTGTGGTTCCTCACACGGTTGAACACCTCTTTACTAAGGCCTCTAAATATGATGTTTCGAGCCTTAGCATTCCACTTCTCGTGCTCTTCCTCAGCGGGTGTGAGGGTTGCACCGGGTTTGGGAGTGGGGTACCCTTGTGTGGCGGCTTTGTGAACACCAAGGTCCACCGCCTCAAGGTATGCCTCCATACGAATCTTCCAATAAGGAAAATCGTTACCGTCAAAGATGGGAGGGGGACCATCGTGACCACCGGACATCGTTCCTCTTGGCGGTTAAGCCAAATTAATGAGCAACAAGGCTCCGATACCAATTGAAAGGATCAAGGATGCCCAAGAGGGGGGTGAATTGGCAACTAATAAATTTTTCGAAACACAATTCAACCTATCGCAATTTGCCCAATGTCACCCCACAAGTGCTTGTGTCAATTCTATTCCTAAAACAAGTTATGCAACCTAGAGCCAAGTCCTATCACAAGTATACTACTCTAGGAAAGTAGAGAACACAAAGGAAATGCGGGAATGTAAAGGGTTAGGAAGACAAATCCGGTTTTTCCCGAGGTATCGGAGAGTCGGCACTCCCCACTAGTCCTCGTTGGAGCACTCGCGCAAGGGTGTAGCTCCCCCTTGATCTTCGCAAAGACCAAGTGCTCTCTACGGGCTGATCCTTTGCCTCTCCGGCGCGGTGGATCGCCCACAACCGCTCACAACTTCGACTTGAGCCGCCCACAAGCTCTCTAAGCGGTCACCAAGCCACCGATCGCTACCAAACCGTCTAGGTGATGCCGATCACCAAGAGTAACAAGCCTAGACTCTCACTTGACCAAGAACAAGGCCAAAGAGGGTGATGGATGCACACAAGTCACTCTTGATCTCTCTAGGGAAGAAGCTCTCAAGCAATGGAGTTCACACTAGTCTCCCTAGGGCTCTTGCTCTCTCACAAGATCAACAAGGGTTCCTTCAACTGTTAGAAGTGGCAAGAGAAGTTGAATGGAGGCTTTGGTGGAGTATAAATACTCACCCTCTACAAAACTAGCCGTTTCTCACTTTCCTGCGAACCGTCGGACTCTGCCGAGGCTCGACCGTCGGACTAATCGCCACGGTCCGACTCTCACACAAGCACTGCGCCCAGAACTGTGACAGAGGGGCGTCGGACCGAACTCGATGGTCCGACGCTCCTCAGTCCGACGCTTCTGAACTGCGGGCACAGTGCCTCTCAACGGCTAGTACGCGGAGCAATGGTCCGACGCACACCGTCGGACCAAGTCCGACGCTCAAAACGCGCTGGAAACCTCTCTGGAAGCGTCGGACGCTAACAGACATTAGTCCGACGCTCCCACTCGCGACGGTCCGACGCTCGCTCAAAACCCAGAGGCACCGTCGGACTCTGGGCAATGGTCCGATGACCATCCAGCTAGGGTCCGACACTCCCTGGCACGCTGAGACTCGTACAGGGGCTGCCACGTGTCGTCGGACTCAGGCTATTGGTCCGACGCCCATACTAGGTAGAGTCCGACGCCTCTAATTTGATCAAAACTTCACCGAATCGAAAACTTTCCAAAACGAAGTTTGATCCTCTCTCTCTCAAGAGTATCCCTGGGCTGTCTAGAGCTATGTTGGACAAGTGTGCATCACATCTACACTCTCTAATCTTGCTCTAAGTCAAGCTACCCATCTAAACCCCTCTTAATAGTACGGTCAAAGAGAAAAACAAAACCTAAGACTACGCCAAGTGTCTCTCAACTCCAAACGGCACTTAACACTAGCCTATCACCGTCTTGCCTTCCATCCTTTGAAAACCGAATCGATTTCCATCGCTAGGGGCTTGAACCTACATGTTATTATGACCTAACCTCTAGGTTATCCTGCAAAACACACGTTAGTCATAATAACCGTCCTGTTGTCATTAATCACCGAAACCACTAGGGCCTAGATGCTTCACAATGGAACCAAATAGGGACCATTCGTTGTAGGTCTGCTGTGATCAAGACTTGCAACTATCCGCATGCTACGGGAATCCCTGGCTCCAGCAAATCTAAGGCGAGAAGGGTTACCCATGCGCTGGGAGTGGAGAGATGGCGAGAGTAGCTTGTACCCACCCTACTAGAATATGGTAGGGCGGTGGAGTACTGTGCTCTCGGGTGGCATGGAACCATTCTCACTTAGAGGAGTCGTGGAAGACTCGGTTGGCATATGCAAGCTTAAGTGCTACATATGCAGTGTGGATAAAGATCCCCAGCTGGGTATAATCGATTCGAATCATCGTTGCTCCTCGGTTAATGGAGACTTGATCCACTGACCACACACCGAAGAGTGGTTCGGAACTAGGATCAAAATGAGAATGAATGGAAATGGGTGGACAATGGTGAATCACATAGATTCTGATATAAGTAAAATTGGTGAAGTAGCAAACAAGATAGGAAGCTTTTCTGCAAAACTCTTTGATTTTTGCTAAAGCCTCTCCTTAATTCCCCTCAGCCTACATTCCTGAGTCTCTTCCCCAATTTTTAGTCGGGTAAGTCTTGCGATGTACCCCTTGTACTCAGGGTTTATTTACCCTATGTTGCAGGTGAGCAGCCACCCAAGGTCTGCTTCGAACCTTGCTGTATGACAGTGATCCAGGCGGATGTCGAGGAGGATAGTGATAGCGAATGATGAGTAATCCCTTGGGCAGGGATGTTTATGTAATATATATGTTGTATTAGCTACTTCTCTACTGCCACTACTTATATTTTGGTTTGTAATAATCACACCTATGTTTAATTAAGAACACTGGGTTGTAATCCTAAGTAATATTTTTAAGTCTTCCGCTCTTGTACTCTGAGATGTATATTTTATGAAATGTTATACTCTGCAATGTCTTCGCAATTAAGATCCTATTCGGAGAAAACGAGTTTATGAGTAAACCCGGCAGACCCTGTTAGGTTATGTGGGTCACATGTACGGCTGCCAAAGGTCTTTGGGACGACGACAGGTGCATGTGAGCCATATAGCTTAGGAGGTTCTGTTACATTTGGAAAGTTTTAACCGAGCTCTTCTAGCAAAACAAGTATGGAGATTATTGCAAGAGCCTGACTCTTTATGTGCAAGAGTTCTACGTGCAAAATACTTCCCTGATGGAAATCTACTGAAAGCAAGGCAGAAGAGTGGGAGTTCACACTTGGCAAAGTATCTTGTCTGGCTTAGAGTGTTTCAAAAAGGGATATATATATGGCGAGTGGGAGATGGCTCACAAATTAATATTTGGGAGGATAGTTGGATCCCAGGAAGTCATAATCTGAAGGTGCTTACCCCAAGAGGGCATAATGTGTTATCCACAGTCAATGAACTTATAAACCCTGTTACTGGAAACTGGGATGACGACCTCCTGTTTTGGGCAGTTGATGCAAACATGATATTACAGATCCCTCTTGTGCAAGGTAGGGAGGATGTAGTCGCCTGGCACCATACTCAAAACGGGTACTTCTCAGTTGGTTCAGCATACCATGAGGAAGTATGGGCGAAACCGTGGAAGCTAAACATTCCAGCAAAGATAAAAATCTTTGGTTGGAGAGTACTGCACGGCCTCATACCTTGTCGGGGGATTTTGGCAAACAGGCATATTGGGAATGTAAGCAGCTGACCGGCATGTCAAGAAGGTTGTGAAGATATAAAACATATGTTGTTAGCCTGCAACAGAGCAAAGGAGGTTTGGAAGTTACTAGGGATTTCAAATGCAATTCAAAAGGTAATGCAAGCCGACCGATCAGGTTCAGTTGTGGCTGCAGAAATCATTAAATCTTCAAAACAGATGGGGCACTTGAATAAAGTTGGGTTTGCAGAATTATTCCTAACAGGGAGTTGGTACCTTTGGTGGGAGCGAAGGAGGTTTATAAACGAAGGCACTGTTCCAAATCCGACAAAATCTGCAATGTCAATTGCTACGTTGACAGTTAACTATCAGAGGGCAACAGAGAAACTTCCCAAAGTAAGGTTGGGTTGGAAGAAACCACCAGAAGAGTTTTTGTTGCTGAATGTGGATGCAAGCTTTACCCAAACCTGGGGCACAGGGAGTACAGGGTCAGTTCTCAGGGACTCGACTGGATCCTTTGTCGCTGCTGCGGCAAACTTCTTTGAACATGTGCTTGACGCACAAATGGCGGAGGCAATGGCGCTTAGGGAGGGGATGGCGTTGGCTCAGCAGGTGGGATGCAGCAGGCTTGTGATACAGTCTGACTGTATGGTGGTGGTCGAGACGATGCAGCAAGGGGGATTGGCAGCTACGGCGAGTGCTCCAATTTTTGAAGGATGTATCCAACTTTGGCAGGATTTTGTTTGTGTTTCAGTCGATCATTGTAACAGAGAGATAAACAGGGTAGCTCATGAGATAGCTAGAGTAGCAATGGAGTCGAAATTAACATGTATTTGGGTCGATGAACCCCCTAGATTTATTTTAGAACCTCTGGTGGTGAACAATGTAACTTTGTTTGGAGATTAATAAAGTGCGCCAGATAGCTTCCTAAAAAAAAAGAAATTGGGAGGGAGGTTTCGGGCTGATGAGTGACAAGGTCCAGAGGCCACATGAGGAGGCCCGTCCGTCCTAAGTAGTTGGCGCTCCAAATTGGCCCAAAGTCTAGAGGATATCCATACTATGTCATTCGTTTGTTTGGGCCCAAGTGCCGAGACAGGTTTGCTAAAAGAAAAATTTTCAATTTTCCTTAACTATTGCGGTCGTCTTAGTTTTCTCTCTAAACTACCGAATCAGTTTCTTCAATCTCCCTCAACTTTTTTTAATTACACGGTACAATGCAAACACCCACACACACATGCGCACTCACCCTATGAATACACGTACACAAACCCTACCATTATGAGCACCTCTGAAAGACTGAGCTGGTAGATCTTGAAGTTTATGAAGTCACCCTAGGCACCTCGATGTCGACGGGGACATCATCTACCACTTAAATCATAGCGTCAGTAGATCCTGAGAAATTCTCAGGAAAAGGTGTGAGCACCAGGATTTAAACCCTGGTGAGTCGTCCTACTGGACAGTTCTACCATTAGATCACAGGGCCATTCACAATCTCGATCAACTTTTAAACCGATTGTTGTATACCTTGAATGATTTTTATGGTGGTTTGACTTGTGGTGCTACACCAAAGGGGTTAAATCAAACTAAGTAGAGATAAATTGGACTAGAAATACTTATTAAAAAATAAAAATCATAAAGATGTTTTTTAAAAAATCAAATATTTTATATGCTATAAAATCGGTTTAATCTTAGAAAAAACAGATTTTAGGATTTAAATTGCATTTTTCATTAAAATATTTGAATGGAATTTTTAATATTATTTTGTTGTTTCTGGATATTTTTAAACATATTTTAAAACCAATTTACCTTCGTGGACTTTTAGCTTAGTGTGATTTACTCCTTTGATGTGGCGCCGCGTAAGCAAGACATGTGTGGAGCTTTGATCCGATCGCACATATGAAAGATAAAGGTCACTGCGCCACCGCAGTACTCCACAGTCCACACGCGGCAAAGGCTTGCAAGCAACCGCACGGCAAGCGGCTACACGCCTCGAGGCAGCATAGCCCCGTGCTTAACGCAAGCCACAGCTTAAACTAAGCAAGCTGCGCGGAGCCTGAAGCAGACAAAGCCTCCATTGTCGCCGTGCCAGCTAGCCGCACCAATCTGGAGCTGTCTCTTTGTCCCTACCTGCTCGCCTCGCATCAACCAGCACAAAATTCCGCGTGATCCCATCTGTGTTCATGTGTCTCTGAGCCACCAAGAAATTAAACCGCTCGAGAAGCAAGTATCATTGGAGGATCGGAGTTAACTGAATGGCATCTCAGATGCTAGGAGAGTGTTGTTAACTGAATAGAGTGAATGGTTGTTCAGTGGGACGTGGGAGAGCACATGCTCTGAAGTCTGAACTGAGACGAGATTTCATATGAGATATGAAACATTACACTATTCTCTGCATCCAAGGGGGGCTGCTAGCTGCAGCACTCCTTTCAGTTTCATATAGCTCTAACGCGTGGAGAACCAATCAAGGTAACTTAATAATACAGAAATGGGTTAAATGCACTAACGGTCTGTTGAATTTATCAATACCGTATATACTACTTAAAAATATACTTTTGGGCTTAGATTGCTAAATTTGTTGAGTAGTGCGTCACAAGTCCATATATATTGGATACGCCAGCACTTAACTATTGTCTATATATGGTGCGCTTTGATGATCTTTTGGTTTTGTTTTTAGATCGGGTTTTGTTACGTCTGGAGTTTTTTTTATCAGCTATTACATACGTAATGGTTGTCCGTGATGAACTGGAAAGTAGCGTGAATTTCAAATTCAACGGAACATCGTATGTAGATGTGGTACCAGTATTTTGCTTGCAGATCATCGCACTGAATTTTTAAAGACTAAAGCCAGGTTGTTCAGATAAGCTAGACTAGTGCATTATTTTCCCTGTGGTCTTGGGATGACATACAGCTCCGCTTTCGGCGAGAGCATTCATTAATTATGTATGTATCTATTTATCTTTCCAGAGCAAGCTAGAAATATACTACTAACAATACTGTTTTTTTTGTTTTAAACTAAATAATTATTATTACAACCAATAATGACTGTACGGATGTACCTGCAAGTTGTGGATTTCAGCTTCCCAAGCTGATGTGTTTTCCATCTTTGCTGTTGTGAATTTGCACACATCGTGCTACAAACAATGCACAGACGTTTCTTTTTTTTTATTGTGGAAATTTCCATTTTGATGAGCTAGAACATTTGCTGGAGAGAGTATGTATACAACGACATGTATTGTTTAACAAAAAATAAATAAATACAATGACAACTAGCTCCTCCTAAAAAGAAGGTTGGAAAGGTTAGAGCTCCTTGTTTGAAAAAAGAAGAAGTCTTAATTAACTCCTGCTAGCTAGCCATAAATTAAAAAAAGCGAATAGTATTGCCAAGAAAAATATGCTTTGCACGATATCTCTAGTTGCAACTTTGTTTTGAAGTTCTTTATCACCCTGATGGACTATAAATATGATTTTTTTAAAGGCTCCTGATAAATCGTTTAGACATTCCTGGAGAGTTTGGAACTGTCCAAGAAGAGAAAGTAAAACAAATTTTCAGCAAGGAATAGAGAGATCGAAAAGGATCTTTATTATGGCTTGGCGTTTGGACATCGTATTTTATATAACATTTCTCCCCTCCTAATTTCTCCTCTGCCCCATCTAGTACGCTAAGAGCCAATGGGAGATTGGAGAACTAAGCATAGCGGCAACCACCTTGCACGTTCTAAGATGCCAAGCTTTAGTTACTGTGCCCATTAAGTGATCATGATAACTTAATTAACAGTACACATTATAAGCTAATCTATGCCAACTGCACATGGGAACCTCAGCGGCTCAGCCCTGCTTGTTTTTTATGTGATGTTTTGAAAGAAACAAACAATTAAGAATGGTACTAATTGTTTTACACTAATGCTTGCTCTGTTCGGTTCTCTGAAAAGAAACACTGATTTCGGCTGATGTTGATTTGTTGTTTAAGGAAAATACTGTTTTATGGCTAAAAAGACACAATCTTAACTGATTGGACAACCAAACAGGGTTTAGAATACTTTTGTCTTCTATTAAAAAAATGATGTGTGACCTTGTTTTCATCTCTATATATAAGAGCCCTCGTTATTGTTTTGGAGAGAGTTGACTTTGCTTCAAGAGATTTGCAAGTGATCAAAGATATCAAGTTGGTCACATGAGGCAAACAGTAAAATGGGCTCACATGCTCACTCTTTGGCCTCTTTCCATGTATCTTTTATGGCAAGTAGGATAGTTTATTAATCTCCGTTGATAGTATCTGGCTAATGCTTCAAGCAGTTCTCGTTCAAGGTTGTGGAACGATCTCCAAGCTCTCTCTCTCTCTCTCTCTCTCTCTCTCTCTCTCTCTCTCAGTTCTCGTTCAAGGTTGTGGAATGATCTCCAAGCTCTCTCTCTCTCTCTCTGTGTGTGTGTATGTGTGTCTCTGCCTGTCTGTCTCCCCCTCCCCAATATTTTGCACATTTTTTCATGGTTAAATGTTTCAGCAAATTGATTATATTCTTAATATTAACTTCACATTCACAGGATTAGCGAATTTAACATCAAATCAGTTCCTTCACTGAAGTTGAGTTTCATTTTCAGAGAGTTGTGGCCCTGTTCGTTTGTCTGAAAAGAAGCCCTGATTTCAGCTGATGCTAATTTGTTCTAAGAGAAAAACACTATTTTATGTTCGAAAGAAGTCAAAATCTAGACAAATGAACATGGTTTGTATATATTAGAAAAAAATGGATTTTGCTTACCTTTTTTATATTTTTTAGAGGGTATCTTAACTAGGATTCTTTTTTTTCTTCTTCGAGTATTTTCCAAATCACTCCTAATAATGGATCTAGAAGTACTCTAAGTAGAGCTTCTATGTATATTATATTGTGAACTGCCATAAGTGAGTTTATTAGCATTGTTATGGTTGGCATATATATTAGCTACCACACCAATTATAATTAGGATACTCTGTCTATATCAATTACAGTACAATGTTAAAAAAACTGACCTTTCTTTTAATTATTTGGCAAATTCGGTTCCTTTTCTCCGAAAGCAACTTTGCTTATATCCAATTGGCAGTCCAAAGCATGTTAGTGGTATGCGAGTAGTGGAATAAAATAAAACAATTGGTGAGTTCTCCCCGGGATTTGCCAGCTTGCTTGCCCTACTTCTTTTGTGCCAACAGCAGATCTAGCTGTCAGAATGCATTAGATTATAGCTGCTTGGCCCTTGGAGTACAAATCGACCATTATTATACAACCCACTAATGTAACGTAACCAGCTAACTGCGTGTACACTCAGTGTGACCATAAGCAGAGACTTGGAGCATCTTGGCAAAAAGCTGATAATTATAGGTGTAATGCTAGATAAATAAGACTTCACCAATGTATATGTAACTCTAACACAAGCATGTTGGCATATATATTAATTGCCGCATGTCTTGAAAGTTTGTACTCTTTTTATATATACGCTCGACGGCTGTGGCGATGCAGGGATCAAGCTGACAGCACGTTAGATTATGGTTGCTTGGCCTCTTGTTTGAAACCATTATTGTGCAGCTGATTGCTTTTCCTTTATATAAGCATCCAATTAGCTAGGGAGTATCTATGATGATGGCAGTACTTTTTTTGCAAGTGGAATGGAATCGTTTGTTGTTTTTTTATAAGCACCCACTCATCTTGGAAATTGAGATTCAAGGACTTTATGCAGGATCGAGGGGCCCCTTTCGAGCAACAATTTATTACTTATTAGCCAATAATATGTGGATTATCAATTATGTGATGCAAGTGCGTACGCCCAATAATATCTGAACATGTATATAAATACAATGATCATGGTTAAATCCATGATGATGATAATATAGATTTGTTGTAACTTGTAAGTAGATTGTTTTGGTTTTGAAAATTAGCAATGAAAACTCACTATTGGAGACGACGACATGTGAACCTGCAGTATGTAAAAGCACCACTATCATAGATTCATAGGCATGCAGCTTGGTGACTTGTGTGTGGAGTCAACTTGTCCGGTAAAAGCATGTTGTCTTTGTGTTCCGTGCTCCGTGGTGTATGTTCTTGGGAGCGCTCTCTCTCTCTCCCTCTAAAACCTTTTTTTTTTTAAGATCCAGCACATGACCGGCATATTTTAAATAAGAAGAGGAAAGAGTTACATGTGCAAGAAGCGTAAAACAACTTCTCAGATTTGACAGACCGTCAAACTGGACGCAAGATCATGATAGACTACTCACGCACAAATACAACAGGTGGCCATTTTCCCACTATCATGGGACCTTCATCTCGGGCACTCCTAACTCTGCAGCCACTGCAACAAGGGCCTCGGAAAGTTTCTTATTGTTCAACTTCGTCGCGGCCATAATTGCCTCGATCGCCTGCTCCGAGAGGCCTTGGCTAAACATGTCAACGTACGTCGTGACTGCTGCATCTGGCGTCGCCGATTTCCCGTTGAGAAAGTCTATCTCGCGCTCAAGCTTGCGCTGGGCGCGCTCTACCACCGGTACGGCGGACGGACGACCTGCCAAACGCAGGCTAGAGCGGGTGGGAGCCATCATCCTTCTGTGTCTTCTGGTACTCGGCCCATCGGCCCGCTTCTGAACATCACCCCCAGGAGGTGAAGGTGGCCTCGGTAGCAGTGGATCAGGGATCGGTTTGAACATCTGCATGCAGAAAGAGGCGCATGCATCCATGTCCACCATCCCGTCACTACAGGCACCATCGTTCCCTATCCCCTTCAAAACAACATCCTCATCGACGATGCTATCAACGGCCGTCACACTGGCCGTTGCCGCGAGGTCGACACTTGCCGAGGCCAAGGTACCCTTCTGGTCTCCACCAGTCTCCAACACATCATCTGTGGTGTCAACGTCCTTGAGTGAAGCGACAATCTCGTCCAGCATCGGGTCGATCGAGGCAGAGTGATGCGGCAAGCTCGTCCAGAGTGTTATAGCAAGCTCGTCCAGTATCGGGTCGATGGAGACGATTCGCATCGCAGGCATAGCGCACCGGCACATCACCTCCGCGAGCAGATCAGGCTCGAGGGAGCAACGTGTACAAGAGGAGGCAGTGGTGTCGTCGGCATGGTCGGCAGGCGATTTCGTGTTATCATCCGTCGACGGCAGAGACCGGCGCCGGCGCCACTGACGATGTCTCCGGCGTCCACAAGACCCGTCCGCCGACGGCGTCTCCGCGCCCCCCATGACCCTCTGTGCAGCCCCATCTGATGTTGGAGGACTGTCAAGAGGGGTGTTTTGAGCGGGGCCGTCGGCATGAGTCGAGTGGCGATGCAAGCCCCCACCCATCGCCGCTGATGTATAGCGCCTGCAGTCCCTGGCGATATGGGGGAAACCATGGCAGCGTAGGCAACGCCGTGGCAACCGACAAGACGCCACGCGGTGTGAGTAGGAGAGGCAGTTGAAGCCCTCTAAAACCTTAGATAGTTCAGTTAGCCAGGCTCTCCTCTATAGGTCAATCTTATTTGCAACTTACAAAACAAAACAATAGGTTCAATTTATGTATATAAAATCTTCAGTGACCCTTTTGTCAAAGGGCACAAATTAATGTATAACGAGGTATTATACATCCAGGGGTGGGCATGAACACAATAGACCCCCTACGAGTTTTGGCCATACCCCATATGTGAAGAAGAAAAAGGAAATAGAGCAGGAGGAAGAAAAAAAAAAAGGCTGGTACAACCTAACACATCCACTAACATGTGTTTCATTAAGGCCTCCTTTGGAATGGAGGAAAAACAAAGGATTCACAAATCCTATGGAATAGTTACTGTAGCTGCCTTTGGATTGTAGGAAACGGTGATAAGAATTGTACAGGAAACTTTCCTTTCCCTTGAATCCTGTAGGAAAACCATAGGGAAAAAAAAATCTACTTGGACTTCATGGAAAGCACAAGGACCGAGGCACATGATGGATCAATGGTGCTGCTAGCTTCTAATCAAGTGATAGAATGAAACAAGTAGGTTGGTTAAGAAAGCAATTTATTTTTATCCTAAAATTCCTTTACCATTCCTATGTTTGTCCTTGGTCCATCCAAACACATAGATAAGAAAAAATCCTATGAATTTTATTCCTTTGGTTTGCACTCGATATCCTATTCTATTCCCATGTTTCACCTATTCCTACATTCTTTCATCCCTGCATTCCAAAGGAGCCCTAAAAGAAACAAGTATATAACACCACGGTGACCCGTTGATCCTTCCCTGAGAGACGGTAGGAACGGGCGCTCACCCCTGTGATGGTAAACAACAACTAATCAGGGGCCTATACTGACCGCGACTAGGAACTCGGCCTTGCAGTAGCCCCAAACTTACCACTACGTACATTGCTACCAAATTAGGCGACCGCAACTAATCTGGATCAAATAAACGATCATCGACGCCAACACTTCTCAAACATACTAATAGTGTCGATCTGTTTATTATTTTAAGAGAAAAAGCCTCTGAAAGCCAATGATGCTAATCAATAAAAATGAAAGAAAAGAATATAGCATCATGATAAGATGATTGCATAACCACTCCATTTTGCTATAAATGGTAAGCACTAATTTACTTATTATCGGCAGCATCCTTAAATTCCCTGCCGAAACTACTAGATTCTGTATCTTGAAGACTACAAACATATTTTTGCTAGATTATCCCCTTATTAAGGCTTCAGCTCACATCGTGAAGGATTTCGCAAGCGTTGTTCTGGATAATTATCTATTGGTTCTTTTGTGATCCATATCTACACCACTATTTGAACCCTCGATCGACTGTAGTGACCTAAATAGCTTGCAGAAGAAACGAAAAAAAAAAAAGGCACTTCAAACATCAAAGCGAGCCAATAGTGTCGATCTTGTGACTAAACAACTCGCTCATAAATTATCCGAGATTAAAGTAGTACAGGTATGGTAGGTAGGTGATCTTGTGATAAACTGACAGTGCTTGCACGATGCCAACACCAGTTTTCTTTTCAAATGCTAACGCCAATTATGTCGGTCAGAGTGTCAGACGTTAGCACATTCACTCAACTTTGCATTTGGGGCGGTTTAGTTCCCCAACTTTTTTAAAAAAAAATTCAAAATTTTCCGTCAAAATTAATTTTGCAGCACATGCCTGGAGCATTAAATGTAGATAAAAAATAACTAATTACACAATTTGTCTGTACATGTCGAGACGAATCTTTTGAGTCTATTTAGACTATGATTAAATAAAAGTTGTCAAATACAAACGAAAGTGCTACAGTACCAGAACATCTAAACTTTCCAAAAACTGTGCTGCATTATATATAAATATGAGTGCTACAGTATCACAACATTTTGCTGCATTATATGAGTCCTGATCAAGGAACAGAGCGCCGCCGTTGATTAGTGTGCACGCTTCAGGGAGAGAACATGGTTAATGCACTAGTGAGTTAAACTTATTGTTCACTCGATCCATTGAATTTGCTGCATTATATATAATTATTTTCATACAGCCTAAAAAGTCAAACCGCGCATGATTCATAACTCCTATCCTACTCTCGTACTAATCAGCAAGAACTTATGTTTAAATTTTAAAAAATTATGTTTCCATTCTGAGTTTACTTAGTGTACCTGTAAGCTTATTGTTCACTCGATCCATTGAATCTGCGACATTATTATTTTGATGCGGCCTAAATGAAGTCAATGGATCTCTAGAGCCCAAGTTCCAGAGGTTGTTCACTTGTTTAGATTTTAACTTCTTTTCAGTCCTAGAATAGTGTTCTAATTTTACTCCAAATAAATTAACATTAGCCAAATCAGTGTTTTTTTTTTCAAAGAAGCGAACAACACCAGTTTCAAATTATAGAATGTTTTGGCTACGTATATATCTAGATAAAAGCTATGAACCTATAAATGCCAAAATATAATATCTTATAATTTGGAATTAGGCGAGGTATGTTTAATTTTTTGAAAAGTACGATTCTATTTCGAGGAAATTTAAATTTACAAAAAAGTTATGCGACATGAAGATTATAATTTGGACTCGATCGAGTGATTGTGTTGTAGCGGAGTCCATTAGAAGATAAAATATTTAGGGAGAAGCGAAAGAAAAAAAATACTAAAAATATATATATTTTTTATTTTATTATTAAGTATATATACACTCCATCTGTCTTAAAAAGAGCTCGTTTTTTACTTTCAGACAACGTGCTTGACCCTTCGTTTTATTAAAAAAAATTGTGCAAACTATAAAATAAATAAATCATTATTAAAATATCTCTAATGATAAAATAAAACATAACAAGATAAATAATATTTATAATTATTTTAATAAGAGGGATGATGAAATAAGATATCTGGAATTCTAAAATGTTTTTTTTAACGACGGGAGTACTCTAGATCTCATCCAGACAGCTGACTCGCCGAGCTCGTTGCCCCGCATCCCCGCAGGTCGGAGCCGTCATATTTAAAAACTGCCCGTCCGTCCAGTTGCCCCGCCGCGTTTTTTAACCCTCTCCCCTCGTCGCTACTCACGGCGCTCACCAGTCCACCACCGCCACCACCGGGGACGGCGGCCAGATCGGCCGGCGAGAAAACGGAAAAAAGAAACCAGCCACGAGAGCGGGAGGACTAAACAAGTCGCGCGGAGGGGGCGTCGCCAGTTGCGCATTTCTTTTCGCTGCGCACATGGCTTCCGCCCCCGCGGGCGCGATTCCTTGCACCAGCTGCCCCTCCTCCCCCCCGCGCAATTTTTATACTAATTCTCGTCACATGGCCGCTGCGCCCCCGCCCCGCTCACGGCCATTAGATCCTCCTCTGCAAACTCCACCATCTTCCTCCGACCCTCGCCTCCTGCTCTGTAGCTCTGCTCCCCGTCGCATTGACCCCCCGCACCTGCTTCCTGCTCCTCTGCTCGCGTGCAGCTCCACGCCGCTCAGCTCCGTTCCGTCGAGGCCGTGACGACTCGCCGGGGACGGCGTCTCTCCGACCTGCGCCTTGTTCTTCCAGGTGGGCGATCCTTGCTTGCGTTGCGTGTCGCGAGGTTTAGTGATCGGGACTGCCGGCTGGCTGGCCAGGCATTTTGTCGGATGGGTGGCGGGCGTAGTTCTTTTCAGTCCAGCTGTTCCATTTTGGCTGTTTTTCTTTATTGCTCTTTCGTGCGCACCAACTTTGCTCAGACGTCTCGCGGTGAGAGATTTGATCTCGAGCTCTCCAGGATCACTGGAGTTTTTTTTTTTCCGGCATTTCGTCGAATGGGTATCGCGCCTGGCGCAACAGAGCGGGGATCCTACTGGGATCAGGCCTCCGACTTATGTTTTGGAGTTGGGCGTCCCGTTGCTTTCTTGATTTCCGTTAAGCTTGTGCTGCTGCTGCCCTTCTTTGGTGGCCAAGTGTTTGACTTTTTGAGCTGTATGCCGCGTAGTTGATCCGTAACGACTCAGGTGTGATCTCCTGGAGGGTTCAGTTTAGTTAAGTTAGTTTTCTCAGGTCTGCATCTCTATGTCAGGCTCAGTGACTCATCGTTTAGTTCAGTTTATTCAGTCGCGTTTGCTTTTTTTTTTTCCCCCCGCAGCTGGAGCACCCCAGAATCTTAGATTCGCTTGTGCACTTATTTTTCATTGATTCTTCCCTTGAGCCAAAGATGATCTCCAGAAATGGAAGGTCCCATCTTTATGGGTTCGAATTCTATTAAAAGCTGAGCTTTGTGTCAGCTTTTGGTACCGCACAGTGTTTTATTGAGCAACAGTCAGCCTTTCAGTTGAGAGGTTCTGTCAAAACCAAAATCTTTTGGCATCCTGATAAACTTGTATGTTTTTTTTTTACCATTTCTAACTTTCTATTAATCATAATCTGCTCCCCAGTCAGCCTTTCAGTTCCTGTAATCATTGGAAAGTTTCTCAATGTATTTATCTACTAATTATCATGTATATATTGTTTTATTGGACTCCTCCATGATGATACCATCCTTTTGTTTAATTTGGTACTGAGCTGCAAATGGGCCGTGTACGCAGATAAGGAGCAGTTTCTGATTCTCGCTCTCTCATTGGTTATTCAGTGGAACTGTTATGTTACCGGTTATATCATTCTCAGAGAACAAGGAGCATAGAAATTTCAGTCATGGATTAATGTTATCAGCTATAGTCAGCAACATCATCTGTTGGGCTCAGCAGTCAACTGATGTGTGAGTAAAATTTCAAACTGAACAGAAAACCGTGCTGATTATCGAGAAAGATGGGGGATGACTACCTAGCTGAACCTGAGGATGAGGTTGCACAATCAATGTGGCCTGAGAATATAGGAGACAAACACCAGAGGCAGTTCAAAATGGAAAAGTTTAGGAAGGACCAAGATGCTTTCAAGGATGTAAAGTTTGATGAAAAGCCTGTTCATGTCGATTTTCAGCGGCTTATGGAAATGGCAAATTCTGAGAAAGGCATTTCTCAGATGCAATACTTTATGAAGCACTGGGAATATAAGAGAGCCAATGCTGCTCGGCTTCTGGAGGAAGAGCTCGGTCTTCTCTGCCAACAAAGGAAAGAGCTTGAACAAAATAAGCAACAAATCTTGGAGGAGCAACGTTTTCAGGATGAGAGTTATTATGCTGTAAAGCGGCATGTACCAATACTGGATGAAGTTTATGAAGATGAATGGAAGCGACCAAACAAAAAGAATGACGATCTTTCTCGTAGTAGAGAGACTAAAATAGATGCAGATTATGACAGTGTTTCCTACTGGAAAGAGCGGGCAACTAAGTTAGAGGAACAACTTGAGGAAAGCATCCAAAGGGAGCGTTCGTTAGTTGAGAAATTGGAGGAAAATATAAAGAATCTGCAGTTACACACACCAGCTGAGGAATTCTCTGGAATGCTAAAACGTGCCGATTACTTCTTGCACTTGGTTCTACAAAGCGCTCCTATTGTTATTGCTCATCAGGTACATTCCGAGATGCTTTTTCAAATAGGGCATGGCATGGAACATTGAACATGAATTTTTTATAACAGGGTATGGATAACCCATATATTGTTTTTTTAGGATGCAGATTTACGATACCGTTTCATATTTAACCACTATCCAACACTTGCTGATGAGGTAATTTCTTCACCTTTACATTGCGTGTTAATGTATGATTAGTGTATGCAATGGCTACGAACATTGGCAATAAACAAGCATTTCATGAGAAAAATTTGATGTTCTATTACTTTCGCTAAGTTGCAACTTTGTCTGAAGCACATCATTTTGTCAGGATGTTATTGGCAAGACAGACTATGAGATATTGTCAGGTGAGGGTATAGAGGAGATGAATAATGTCAAGCGAGAAGTCATGGCCACGGGAATAGCAACTAAAAGAGAATTTGCGTTTAATACACCAATGTTTGGGGCAAAGACATTTGTGACATACATTGAGCCAGTTTTCAGCAAAGGTGGGGAAACAATTGGTGTTAATTATGTTGCAATGGACATAACAGATCAGGTACCTTAATGAATTTAAATCTCTTATGATGTACCTTTGATTCCCTTTGTTTCTAGATGTTGGAAATTCTGATATTATCATGGCAGGGGTTCTATAATGGCACTAGCTGTATGATTCTATATTCTTATTGGCTTGTTACTAGCAAAAGCGACCAATAGTAAACTTTTAGTTGCTATTATTCCACAGATATATTAAAGATTTTGATTTTTAATATTGGTGACTTGAGATGATCATACTCATACAAACTATTTTCTGAGGATGTTTTTCAGATGTTATATCCTGGATGAAAAAACTGT
Source organism: Eremochloa ophiuroides (assembly GCA_038502445.1). NCBI lineage: Eukaryota > Viridiplantae > Streptophyta > Magnoliopsida > Poales > Poaceae > Eremochloa > Eremochloa ophiuroides. The sequence continues at coordinate 97,893,920 of JAHLJS010000003.1, forward strand.
TTTCACACACTGCATGATGTTCTGCATTTGGTCGTGTTTTTGAACTGAAGTTAATTTTCTTCTTTGCACATTATTAGGTCAAAAGAAGAGAGAAAATTGCAGACATAAGGGTGAGGGAAGCTGTCCAAAATGCCAAGGAAACTGAACTTAGCAAATCTCTTCACATAACAGGTCTGCATCTTGTTACAATACTTTTTTGATGCACTTATGCTAGACTGGTATACTGAACACTTAACCTTCACATTTCAGAGGAAACAATGCGAGCAAAACAAATGCTAGCTACCATGTCCCATGAGATCAGATCTCCTCTTTCAGGTGTTCTTAGCATGGCTGAAATTCTTGCAACTACAAAACTGAATAAAGAACAGCATCAGTTGCTAGAAGTTATGTTATCCTCTGGAGATCTTGTATTGCAGCTGATCAATGACATCCTTGATCTTTCCAAAGTGGAGTCAGGTATTTCTTTATTTCAAATCATATAGTCTAGCGTATTGAGCCATTATAATTTCTTGTTATCAAGTGGTTTATAGAAGTTTCTATATTAAGCACTTGCTGCAGAGACACACAAATATGAATTGAGTGTCATTTTGCATCTTATGCTTTGCAAATAAGTCAAGAATGATTCATAGGACTAAGGTGGTCCAGTACTGGTTCCAAACTAGTTTGGTACTGCATTAATTATTTGATTAGTTTTGTTATTTCATCCCCTAAATTGAAATGGTTGTTTGCACCTTCATCATTTCAGGGGCTATGAAACTAGAATCTACGACATTTAGACCAAGGGAAGTAGTTAAGCATGTACTGCAAACTGCTGCAGCTTCCCTGAAGAAGGAATTAACCCTTGAAGGGTGCATAGGTGATGATGTTCCAGTGGAGGTGAAGAGAATTACCTATCCTTTATGCTTCTTGTCTATGCTATTGAGTTTTTCTGATTTCATGTATTTTCTGGTTTTTCTTTCCAAAATTTGATATAGGTTGACAGACAATCAGATCTATTTTTCTTCAGCGGGCAGTTCCATATAGAATTTGCTAGAATAAAACAAGTAAAAAAAGTTTTTTTTATCCACAAAGGAAAAAAGGTTCTTATCAAAGATAGAAGAGCCCAGATTCAAAATGAAAAAAAGGAAACTCGAAAAGGGCCCATTTACAGGACAAGGCCATAAAGATCTCTATGAAATCCTAACAACATCACGGAGATGGACCTCATTATCTATTTTGGCCAATTGTATTATTAATATACTTGCTATGCTTAGTGTGTGACTCGTTAGTTTTTTCTTATTCGGGATCTTGTTTTTCATGGTTCCCATCTCTGCAACTCGCGATTTTCGCCACTTACTGAACAGGATCTATGGTCGGTCCGTGACCTTGGGGTGATCTCGTAGTTCCTACGGGGTGGAGACAATGGGATTGGTCCATGGATTTTCCTTCCTTTTGCCACAAAGATGGGAGCATACGGATTGATTTGGGTCAATATGGAATTGTTTCTTTCTTTTGTTTGAGAGTAATTTTGTGTTGAAACTTTGGTGTTGATGCTCCTATTACACTCATAGTCTCTGAAGGATGAGAACCCACTGGGAAGGAAGAGGGCGAGCATATCCTCTAAATTGATCATGCTCAAATTTGCCCTTATTGGGGTTCCTAGGGTATTGTCTGTCCCGATAAATATAAAATTTCTGAAAATTCTACAAAATGAGATCAAATTGCCTTGAGATAGACAATGATGTACCTGTTTACAAATTACAAGTATTTTCTTAGGAGGAGATACCTTTGGGAATTTAGGTATCAAGCGGGATGCAAAATGATACATTCACTCATCTTTTGTTTTCTAATGTATTGGTGTAGGTTATTGGTGATGTTCTAAGGATTCGGCAAATTCTGACCAATTTGATCAGGTATGGACTTCATAGGCATATAGTCGGGTACTCAAAGGGGTTGATTAAACTCATTACCTGTATATAATGGAAATATGTGTACGGTAGTGTAACATTATTTGATATTTTTGTCATTGCAGCAATGCAGTCAAGTTTACACATGAAGGGAAAGTTGGAATAAATCTTCACGTTGTGCATGAAAAGCAACCAGGATGCAAAAAAGAGAACGGGAAAATTCATAGGCGAGCCTATTCTGGGACAGCAATTACTGCTGCAGAAACTGCTGCTGGCTCTCCAAGAAACTGTGATAATGATACTTTGCATTGCTCCAAACATGAAGATGCTTTTCAGAATGGTGTTCCAACATGCGAAAATTTCAAGGAGGATATTGAGGAAGAGGAAGTTGTTTGGCTTCGCTGTGATGTATATGACACTGGAATCGGAATACCAGGTTTTTCCTGACATTTTTCTATTATCTTTTGCATAATCATCTTCTCTGTATACCAGTTAATGGAGAAACTTTATATAATACTTGCTAACATGTTTGGCTTTGTTTCTGGTTATTTCAACATCTGGCCACCTGCAGAGAAGTCCTTACCACTGCTGTTCAAGAAGTATATGCAAGCTAGTGCTGATCATGCGAGGAAGTATGGTGGGACAGGGCTTGGCCTTGCAATCTGCAAGCAGTTGGTATGAATTTGAGTTCCCATGCACTGATGCATTTAAAGGACACAATATTGTATAATGATGGTCGTTTTATTTTGTTTAATATGAATAATTAAGCATACATTTTTCTGTCTGAGAATAGTGATTCATACACGGAACTCAGATAGGCAATAGTACTTATGCATGCATGGAGCTCAGATAACTAGAGATATAACAGTAACACATGTAACTTTAGTTGTAGGTTGTAACTTGTAACTTAAAGCAGCCCCATGGTAACTGATTAAAATGTACGTGTTTTTATAATGGTTTAGGTGGAGTTGATGGGTGGTACTCTGACTGTGGTCAGCAAAGAGAATGAAGGATCAACATTTACATTTGTGCTGCCTTGTAAAATCCCTGTAAAAGAGCATAGTGATGATCCTGATGAAGTGCATAGTTCTCGGAATGATTCCGCAAACAGTGATAGAGAAGGTTCTTTCTTTTTCAAGCCACAAATGCGAGCTTCTCTTCTGTCTCCTGGAGTTTCAATAATGGATAACACAAAGTTATTCGGTGCCAAGCTTATGTGCTATGATCCGCCTGACATATCAGATGACGGCAAATTGTTCTCAAATGGTTTCTCATCAACAGCGCATAATACCTCTACTGCTCACCAACCGAATGGTGCTAGTGTTAGGAGCACATCTGAAGAAGAACATGATAACGCAATGGTCCTTGAACTGAATAGTCAAGCTGAACGGGTTTCCAGTTCCCGAGGAGACTTGGTATCTGTTTCAGGTGCTGCTCCATGCAAAGTTCTTGAAGAACAGTCACTCCACAAGAAATCAAAGTGTTCTCCAACCGGCAATAAAGCAAAGATCCTCCTAGTTGAAGATAACAAGGTCAACATAATAGTGGCAAAATCAATGCTAGAGCAGCTAGGCCATGGAATAGATATCGTAAATAATGGGATGCAAGCAATCCGTGCAGTACAGCAGCATCAATATGATCTTATTCTGATGGTACGGCTAGAACTGTTTTCAATCATGAAAGTATAAATGTTACATGCTTATTAGTTATTATTACTTCTGATTATTTATGTTTACTTCATCAAGTCATCCTTCTGTAGTGTCACTTAGTTCCCAGTTGCCTCACCTCAACGTCTTATAAGATGCAGAAGTAATGCCCCTGAGCATGCTAATCCTGCATCAAATTTGTGACCAAACAACTGATTTCATGCAGAGTGTGTCAATTATTCATTTGTGTTAAACTGTTAACTAAGAAAACTTGTAATCTTTTAAATTAATGATACACATTGATCATTTTAACTATAGGCAAGGGTTATATTAATGATTTATTGGTTGGGCACACCCTTTATAATAGTTTAAGGCACTTGTTCAGATTTCTTCTAAGCACCATGGATTATCCTTGCTGTTCCCAATGGGCAATGGTTACTTTCTCATCACACCAGTGTACCGGTACAAGTGTTGGCTTGGTAGTCCTTGATTACCTTAACAAAATCAATGTTAAATCATTACAGCACCTCATGGTGTGATATCAATATTAGTATGCCAGGATAGCTTCACAAACGTGAAAATGTTTACAATATATTACAAACATTTTGCTTCCACTACTCTAAAATGCTATTGGTTTCTTCTTTACAGGATGTTCACATGCCAGAAATGGATGGCCTACAAGCCACTAAGCATATCCGTTCTTTCGAGAATACCGGCTGTTGGGACGTTTCTGTAAAGCCTGAAGGCAATCAGATGATAACTGACTCAGCTATTTTATCAGATTGTGCACATGCAAAAAAGCAAGGGCAGAGGGTTCCTATAATTGCGGTAAGTTTACAGTTACACTAAATTCTATACCCATCAGATTGTGCATCTTTGTCAGCTTTACTTGAATGCTACTTCATATTTTCAGTCGAATAAAATGCATTGGCAGTCCTTAAACTTGTTCTGTGGTGTCATTTAGGTACCTATACTCTTAAAATGCCCATCTTTTTTTTTTTTTGAGCAATACATCCTCCAACTTTAAGTGTGTCACTTGAGGTCCAGATCGCCCTTATCAGGAAGTTATTACAGACATTCTTGCATGGAGCTCTACTACATCCCTATGGTCGTAATTGTTATCTTGTACTCCGGTATACTGCATATAGGGTGTCATTGTTGTTGTAGTGTGATGGCAAAAAGGCCTCTAGCTGAGTTGGTTAGTTGGCTCTAGCATCACTCCTTGGGTCTAGATTCCCCGTGTGAGCGCATTTTAAGTTGAGGTTAAAAAAATTCCCTCGTTTGTCCCATGCCGAAGGATAGGTCTAAGCTCTAGCCCGCTATGTATTGGTAGGACATGGGTTTGGGGGTTTTCTCGACCTGCATGAGAAGGTCGTCTTCTTAGCAATATGCCCGGGGGCTATTACGTCCTGCAGGTCAAGTTTTTTTTTTTTTAAGTAGTGTGATTTGTGCCATGTGGTATGCTTAACATGGACCTACATGAGCATTTTCAGAGTTTAGGACCTATATGACACCATGGAACAGGTTTAAGAATCTTTAGTGTACTTTACTCCTTGGTATTTTCTTGATCAAATGCAAATAGAATCCTTATGTAAGATAGAATTGTATTCTTCCAACACTAGGTTATTTTTTGACATTGTATAACCATGTAAAATCTCCTGATGCATTGCAGATGACAGCAAATTCATTCGCAGAGAGTGCCGAGGAATGCCTTGCTGCAGGCATGGATTCCTACATATCTAAGCCTATTAACTTTCAGAATATAAAAGAATGCCTGCAGCGGTATTTGATGTCTCAATGACTAACCAATTATTGTAAAGTAGGAAGGTAATCTGTAGGTTAGGGAAATTTTGTGAAATCACCTATGAGCCCGTTTCTTGTATATTAATGCGTAATAAATATAGCGTATCCTGTCTTGTTGACCATTTTACCTTTACTACTGGGAGACAGAGACAGAGCTCTATTTGGAGAGCATCCTGAATCTGACCTAACCCCCACCAGTAAGATCAAGAGCTGACTCTGAACTTTAGGATCCTCATTTGTTTATGAGACACATTCCTGTATATAATTGTTATGGCGGTTCTTATGATCTTATCCTTTAGCATTTAGTCTTCTATCTGTATCATAATTGATGATCATCGGTTTTATGATGATGTGATGGAGAAGCAAAGGTGTGATGTAGCTATAAATGTATATGTATTGCTGCAACATTTATGGATCAAACCTGCCATCTTTTTTATACAAAACTATTATAATAATCTATGATCAAAGATTTAGAAGTTTGATATTTTCTATCATATAGAAACATTGGTGGTTATTGTTCTTCTCATAGTATCTTCTTGTAAGTGTATATGCTGGCATTCAATTGTTGATTGTAGTTGTACTATATGACATCTTCTTACCGTTAGGCAAATCCAGTGATAACATGTTCATGCTCTGCTTGAGTGCTGTGAACAATGGCTTTAAACCCACCTACAATGTTTCTGGACACAGAATTTCATGATAGATTCACCACCATTAGAATTTCTGTACTGCCACATTCTCCGCATAATGCTATATATGCACACACACACAAAAAAAATATACCAGTTGGCATTCACTAATGTGCTGAGTACAGAAGTATATTTGCAGCTATTATGACTGCACCATCTTTAGAGATTTCTCTAAAATTAAAAGTTTAAGAGATTCAAACATCTCATATAAGATATTCCCACAGTAAACTCTAAGTTGGTCAGTGAATGAAGTAATTGGGGAAAAAATAGTAAGGGAAACTGGAAAGGCTTATATTGAGGCTCCACATGGTAATAATAAATGCTAAGTGATTTCTCCTAGATCACTATGTTGGAATAAAGCAGGCATCACCCAAATAAACACACTGCTTTTCTGAATGGGACATGCACTGAGCCCGGTGTCATTTATTCTCCGTGACAGTAGATTTGCATCAAATCTTGCTCTCTTCATGGGCAAGCCTGAAGCGTAGTTCCATAATCGCGGTATCCTCTGCTTCTTTTTTTTCTGGTACATGATCCTAGAGGCTACAGATGCAGATCGAATAAAGATTTTGTTCTGGTTTCAGCATTGTTTATTCCTGCTTGGCAGTGCTGGTATCACTAGCAGCAGTTGAAACGAGCACACAGAAAGGGACGTCACAATGGCATGGATAAAATAAAGCTCTGCTCTCTTTTCTTGGTGCCTGGGGAAAGTTGCTTCTCCCAGCAGCGCAGAGCAGTTCAGCACAAGGGCTGCTAAGGTTAGGGCTGATGTATCATGGAACAGGCTTGTGGTGCTTTCATGCATTGCTCTTGTTCCTGCAACCAGGTTCGTTGGCTTGACCATGTGATCCGTCAGTCAAAGCTGCATACGAGCAGTTATTTCTGCCAGTGACCTCCTTTTTGCATTGTGCCAATCTTCAGCTACCAAAAGGGGTCAGGATGATGGCATATGCGTGTTTTATAATGGATGGATCATGGATGGACGATGGACCTCTCTTTGCCGTTCACTGGCTGAATAAGCAGCCCTTCTGCAACATGTGCTGCAACTGTAACGCGAGATCATCCATTCCCTTTCCCAGCATCCGAAGTCTGCTTATTCTGTATGTATTTTTGTTATTTTAGCCCCAGAAAATCTCAATGACCGATGAAGAGCTGCAACTCTGAATCACGCAACAATCTGAATCAGCGTGTCCTGTGCTGCCAGATTATTATGGGTCCGACTGTTGATGCTGGTATCTTCTGAAGCATCAGATGCTCGCCATCATCGTCAAGAATTCACCAGGAAGGTCACCAAGGGCAGCCGACGAATCCCTCAGGTTCCTCTGCCCTGACTTGAGTTGCTGCTCACTACCTGAGCACAGTGACCACAGTGGCGGAGGATTCCTGCACTGCACAAATCCAAGCAGATCGAGCAGGGCCACAGGTGGAGGCTGCTGGGACAGTTTTGCCCATTTGATCCCTGGTGAGGTATCGACCAATGCGGTATCGACACGTCACGGGGGAAGGATGACTGTGCGCTTAAGACACGTACGCATGTCATCCAAAATTAGCACTAATCGTACATCAAATATGGTTTCAGATAAGTGCATCTGTGCAAGTGTGACTGCAGAGGATCGTTGTTATTCTGAAACCACCATGCTGGGGGCAGTGACTGGCTGTATGTGCATGCATGCAGATTCAGCTCGCTGAGAAAAAGTGGAAATGCGACTAGTACACACACATGTACACATACTGCAGAGTGCAGATTCCCTTGACGTTTGCCTTAATTAGGTTCATGTAGTAGGATTCCAGTGTTGCTAATCCGCATCAGCTGGCTCGTCACCTTGTGCTATTATTGCGGCTGCTTACTGCAGCACAACTTGTAGCCCCCGGTGCTGTGTGTCGACACGCTAGCAGGGCTAGTCTGGTTCCTAACCTGGCAGGCACGGGGCCAGAAATTATGCTTGTGAGAGCCAGTTGAAAAAATATTAACTTGTAATAAAATTGGGCGTGGCTCCACTGATCAGGTTGTGATCTGGGTTAATTCATCAACTTGACAAAATTGCTCGTATTTTCTTATATGTATTCTAGAATCTAAGACTGGTGCAAATATGCAATCAAAAGAGTGCACCTCGAACTTGTAATGTCAGACTTGTGACGATGTTAATTTTAACTATAACTATTTGGTGGAAGGTTAGGAGGTGGCTGGTTCATGGTGCCACAAGAACGTCATGGGGGCTTGTGTCCAAACAACAACACGAAGTTAGGTTTTCAGGAGAAATTGGTGTTTGGTTGCTTCCTCCGTGACGTAAATGGAAACAAAACAGTTTAAATCTATTCCTACCGGTAACAAATTTAGGTTTATTCATTTACATTTGCGTTACCATATCTACAAACAAACAACACCGTATATGTTTGGTCCTTTGCCCAAACAATAAGCTGGATCATCGATTTTGAATGTCTGTTAGCAATGGTCACTGCTATCTGTTCGATTTGTTCAACAAGTTACTTGTTGCATGTCACGAACCAAACAGACCTAAAATAAGGATTGGTGATCAAGGAGACACAAGAGTTGAATAATAATAGTAACAACACTTTTGTATATTAAAAAAAAACATGCTGACGTGGCAAGATTAAATAAAGTGGTATTATTACTAGCATTACTACACTAGGAAACGGCCAGCAAAGGAACCTACCTAATTACGAATGAAGAAGTGATCAAAGTGAAATATCAATGATCGTTACGTTGACATATACATATATATTAGAGCTATATTATTATATATAATAGCTTATTTTGAAGCATTGTGTTCACCTGTCAATTCAGTGCCCAACAATCAGCATGCATTCAACACCTATCTTTATCTTTTGAACTGAAACGAATATTCCGGTTAAAAGTGAAGAAATGACAGTGCTCTACTACTAGAAGTACGACGAAAACCGATAATATCATGCATTATTGGCAAGTATGGAACAACCTATTAAAGGTGTGGTATGTGCTGCGAACTCATCATAGATTAACTGGTTGGGTTCCTAATTTGCTCACCCAAATTCAAGTTCTCAACGTGTTTATATATTTTTGAATTTATTTCAGGATTTAATGGCACTATATATCAAGTGATAGGCGATATGATATCTACTATCTTAGTTCTTCGAAGTTGCTTATATGGATAGGAGTTGGACATCTACATTGTACCATGTAATTAGAAGAAAGTGTGGAACGTGCTAGTAATGCATGGGTTGGACGGGGAAGCGTGCATGTTCGTACGATACGAGTATCCGCAAGAGGCTACGAGTGGCTGTTGTTCGGCCGGCCACCGACGACGTGATCTCATCACCATGCCGTTATTCTGTTACAGTGCTGTGGCCTAGGTGACGCCGTAACGGCGTTGCCATGCGCACGCAAAGCGTCGTCTTTTGCCGCTGTTTGTCGGCCATGATGAGTTTGCTTTCGTCAGGACCGGAACAGAGGCTGACAGTGGGGCCGCGACTTCCTCTAACCGTGGCCACTGGCCGCAGCACGCTTTAACGTGACGACATTGGCTTGTCGCGGACAGCAAACCGTCAGGCGGTTATGCTACATTGCTACTTCTCGTAGCGTTTCTGAAACCTTCACCCAAACATCCTTTGAAAGCAGCTAACGCAACGCGGCCTTTTAAGACATGTTCGGTACAGCTTGTAAACTGTATCTCGCCAACATAAAAGCTGAAAATAGAAGCCAAACAGTATTTTTTTTTTACAGCTTATTATTTGTATGAAACTGCAGAAGCTGGGCCATCAGTTTATTTGACCATGCTTTTGCTTTATTTGTATAGCTTTATGAACGCTCTACCAAACGAGACCTTAACTAGATATGTGAATTTTAATTGAGGTTTCTTTGAAAATTGAAAGACGTATTGATCCTTGATGAAACATTAAATCTTTAAACAATTATTTTTGCCGATAGAATTTCTCAAGATTGATAATGGTATAATACAAAAATAAACATAGCAGAACTCCATGGAAAGTATAGTTATAGTATTGTTAGAAATGCATTACTCCATCCTCCAAATTATAGTCCATGCTTTTTTTTTCTTAAGTATTTTTTATAAAATTTTGACAAAACTTTTACGAAAATATAGTACCATCTTCAAGTTCAAAATAAAAAGATCATGGAAACACATGGATATTTCAGAAAACTAACTGGATGTTGATGTTGGTGCTTTTATTTTTATATATTTAAATGAGTTTGACTTTGGACAAATCAAGAAAAACTATAATTTAGAATAGACCTAACGGTAAACGTAGGATTAATTTGCCTCGAACAAATGTAGGCACATGAGACCATCCATAGAAAATATTTTAAATATGCCCCTACAATTGGAAAAGGATAGGATCCAGGACCAGTAATTTATGTGATAGTGTGGAGTGTGGACATACCAACATCTCCGGGATCTAGCTAGAGCAACAGGTGTATGTATTTTCGAGAGAAATCTTGTCACCTGTACAGGCGAGATAGGACCAACCTTTTCCAATCTATATAGCCCATCATTGGACACATTAATAAAGACCAACCATTCTTGTTCTTGAAAAAAATAAATTGAAAACGGTATTTTGGCAGCACCCATTGGTCATATGGGTATGATCGACTTTATGAAACACCCTCATCTGAAAACGTGCCTGCTACATGATTGTTGTGGTCCGATTCCACCTCAGGCACAAATATTGATTGATATACCATCTATCCACACATCCACATCGAATATTGAACAAAGGTAGCTAAGTTCTATCTACATTTAAAAGGTGTTGTTTGGCTGCTCTAATCAGCTAAGATTATGTTTTTTTTCGACATAGAACAATATTTCCCTCTCATGACGAATCAAACATTAGTCGAAATCAATGCTTCTTTTCAGACAAGCTAACAAACTAGACCCTATTTTTTACATTGCAAAGCGTGCCAACTTGGTTCACAGTTTATATATTATAGTTTAAAAGAAATTTGGAGATTGATTAAGAAAAGATGCATTGTAAATATAGAGAATGCACAGATTAAAAATAGTCCTAAGTGTATCAAATTTCCTAATAGAGAATTTATATTTGTACGCAAGAGACTTTCTACGAATCTAATCAATTTATTTCTCCGTATTTAGATCTGTTTACCGTCTGGATTTTTGGGATGCCATGAAATTTGAACTAAAAATACTTTAGGCATGTAAAAAATGTATATCAAATTTCACAAACTGCAACAAAAATCTAAATCCTTACACCTAGTTAGCCCCTTACAGATTTTCTTAAATAACACTCGTAGTACAAACCATTAGTGATAAGTTGGAAACTAAAAGGAACTGTCAATATATGATACTCTCTCTAGGTCTTTTCTAGTAAAGTCAAACTTCTAAACTTTTATATCAATACATTACAGTTTAATTAATATAGACCAGCAGCATAAGATTAACATTAATTTTTTTTTATATAATTCTTTTCATGTAGTATTATAATATAATTTTATAGATATTTATTCTCAAAATCTTAAAGTTTGACTTTAGGAGGTTGTGACAAGGGAAGAAGTATTTGTCACTCCATGCGTTGAGCGGATGTCAAATCAAACTGAAATTCATGGTGTTGAAAGTCAAGTCATCGATGATTTTAACACCAATCCGAACCGAATGTGACATGAGCGCCCCATAATACATCTACCGTTGCTCAGACAATACCACACAACCACCCAATTAGAGGTCGCAACATGTGACTATGTGAGCCAAAACACATAAAGCAGCAGCTAGCTTATTTCAGGCCCAGCTGGAGCGCTTATACGGGTACACGTACGTAGTTCATCAGCAAAAACCAAGACCGTGATTGATACACTGATAAAGCTCATGTGCATTACTCAGAAACTATGGGATACACCAATTGGATACCTTAAGTGTGGAATCAATCAGCATGCTAAAGTGAGATGCCACTTGATCGAGAAAAGGCCTCTCTCTCTCTCTCTCTCTCTCTCTCTCTCTCTCTCTCTCTCTCTCTCTCTCTCTCTCTCTCTCTCTCTCCTGCAACTACAGCACTAATTAAATTTTTAGTCATGTACTTAAAGAATTATTTTAGCCATCATTATATCAACATATATTAATTACTACTACAATTTATATATTTTTTATTTATTAACACTACATGTTTTTAGAATCAATCAAATCATTTTTATAGGTGTTTTTTCAACCACCTTTAGCCAAAAGCCTCTAGAAATACAACATTTGTAGGGCGGCTGCACAAAACTGGCGCATAGAAATCAAGTTTTAGAGGGTGATTGACACTACATACTGCCCAATAAATCAGGATTTATGGGCAATTGGTAACATGATATGTTCATAATTAAAAAAATGATTTTTTTGGGTTGTTTGTTCACATGATTTGCCTTTATAAATCTTTTTTTTTAGAAATTTTAATTGCTAGTAAAAAAAATTGAACCTCATCGAGTCATAAGCGATAAAGTCATATTGTTTTTTTGCAAGCCACAAGTCAAATGATTTTTTATGTGATTCCTATGTGCAATGTGACTCTATACAATTATTTACTGGAAAAAAAATAAAGTGTCTCTAATTTCATTTTTGTAGTAGAGTTAGCTGCCACAAATACAAATAGTGATATGTGTAGGCGCATAAAAAGTCGTTTCTCAAGAGATACCATCAGTTGGTTATTACCAAATTAGAACAAAGTACATGGAAATGATCCAAGATGATCGAAGACAAAATGAATTCAGGAGGGGGGGGGCGTGTTTTATGAAAATTGTTTTTCTTTTCCTGAAGGATATATATGGTCAATCCATCCATCAAATGCACTCCAAAACCTAGCGGTACTAGACATACGTGTAGCTTTATCCACCGCACAAATGGATCGCTCGACGTACGATGCACTACAAAACATGCATTGGTGTTACTTTTTCTCTGAGAGAATACATTTGGGCTGTTTGTGAAATCGAGACATTGTACCCATCTATCCGGATGCAATACAAACCCTAGGCCGGGCGGGTCCCCCATTTTTCGTTGTGGATAAGCTCACACCAAGCAAGAACAAAACTAAGCACTCCGTCTGAAGAAAATACAAAAAAAAAATCGTCTGTTGCATCACTATTATATGAGCATAACACTAAGTTAACGAAAAGAATAACCCCAAACAAAAAGTTGCAACGAAAAGGTTAATGAGGGAATATATGATTTTATTAAAATAAAGTTTGTTTAAAGGAATACTGCTCCTGCAAGTAGAGTGTGGGATATGTGATTCGAAGACACAGAGTGCGATCATTCTATTGGGCCCTGCTTCAAATTCTCCACTCATCAAATCTGTCACGCTAGCTCTTAGCTAAAGTTGGCAGACGTAATCCACATTGTTGTTGGTAAAGCTCCACTAAGTGATGGATTAAGCTATAGCTAATGGGCTCTTAAGGGATAAGGACATGACCTTTATTACCTTGAAGTAATTAACAACTTTGTGCTATCATTAAGATATACGCATAACTTTTTGAGCACCACCTATATCAAAAGAAAATGGCATGCCCAACGCAATGAAAACCTACCAAAATAGTGGGGTTCTTTTAGCGTTCTTAATTAGTAGTGAAACACTATCACTAATTATAGGACATGAGAATTTTACTAGAAGACATATAGTAGAGAAAATTTATACTAAATTTTGAATGGCAAAATACTAGGAGAAGCACATTTCATGGAAAAAGTTTAAAATTCTGGTTGTGGTAGACCAGGCCAAGAAAGAAAGGCTTTAATTGCTACATTACCTGCCCCCATCATCAGCTTGCCACAATTTTGCTACAATAAGGACGATGCTTCGGCGTACGAATTTTGCTACATTAATTCGGACCAAACAATTAAATTTACGGCGTTGAACGGAAAAATACAGTGTGCATTTTTTAAAACGATAACAAGAGTTTTACTGCGAGTTATATGTAGTAGACGACAACCAAAAAAAAAAAAAGAAGAAGAAGAGAGAAGCAAGAGTGACTTCAGCCGAGCCACACTTCATGACAACTACGAAAAGAGAACGAGAGCACAAGCTACTGGAGAACGTCAAGACCCGGCTGAAACGCAAAAACTCCGCTTAATACACCTGCCGCGTGTGTAAATGAATCTTCTTTTTTGTTAAGGAACTATGAATATGCCAGTTAATGTGTGTGCGAAAAGAAAAGCAACATATGCATATCATAACTATATGGTTGTACTATAATTTAATTAACCTAGCTAGATGAGCTAGGTATAGTTAATATATGGCATATAAGTATCAAGTGGGATAACTTCCCATGCTCTGCAATTCGTGATTTTGAAATTCGTGTATAAGTTATCCCACTTGATGAGGATGAGACCTATTTGTCATATACCACCACCACCACCACCACCTCTGAAGTCTGAACCTTTAGCTTGTTTCGTATCATGCTATAAAATATGCAAAGGCTTCAGCTTAACTGCTCTTATGCAGCGTGGAACTTGCGTCTTCAACACGTGGTGTAGAATCCAAACTAAACTATTTAGGAGTACATTCCATATGAAACTTGTAAACGTTTCATCATGCATATATATATATATATATATATATATATATATATAAGCCCAAAGTTGGCAACATAAAACCCTTTCCCCATTGGTCCTTTTTTTTTGTTACCCTCTTGGCATCAACTTTTCCAAACATTTTCACAAGCCTGTGGTGTATTGTCCAGGCTGTATAAATAGATCCCCTTCCCTCTCACCATTTCCACACCACCTCCAAGAACAAAGCACTCCGGCCTGATCTCTCGCCCCTCTCATTCATAACAGAAACCGCAAGAAGAACACGAGCTAGGCGGAGGAGGTGGGTGCAAGACTGCAAGTGAGCTAGCAGTAGCTCCACCGCTATCATCCATGAGGCCAGGACCAGAGTTCCCGAGCATGAGCCACGGCGCGCCCATGGCGGCTCCAGGGGCGAACGGGACGGCGCCTCACTCCCCGTGGCAGTCGCCGGTGCCGTACCTGTTCGGCGGGCTGGCGGCGATGCTGGGGCTCATAGCCTTCGCGCTGCTCATCCTGGCCTGCTCCTACTGGAAGCTGTCCGGGTACCTCGACGCCGACAGTGACCAGCGGGGCGGCGCGTCCGGAGAAGCTGGCGGCGCCGACGGGGAGAAGGGATCGGCGGCCGGCGCGGCCAGGCCGGCGGCGGGGTTCCAGGAGCACGTGGTGGTCATCATGGCCGGCGAGGAGAGGCCGACCTTCCTGGCCACACCGGCGGCCAGCCGAGCCGTCGTGGAGCTCGGAGCCGTGCCAGCCTCGCCGAGCTCCTCCGGCTCGGGCGAGGAGGAGAAGGCAGCCCACGTGGACGACGACGGCGGCTGTCAGCAGCAAGGGCCCCGGCTCGGAGCCGACGCCGGCACCGCGGTGAGCCGGAGCAGTGCAGGCATCAGCAGCGCGACGGCCCTGGCTGAGTGACTGCTCGTTTTTCTGTTCCCATTTCTCCTCTTGCTGGAGTGGTGTGTTAGATTTAGCTCTAGTTGTAGATTCTTGACGCGATTGGTTGAGACTGGGGGTGAAAATTAATAGAAAAAAGAAAAATTCAATGCGAGTTTTGTTAGCTTGCCAGTTTCAGAAGAAGAATCGCAGATTCAGAAATGATCATCGATAAACAGGCACATCCAGTCATCCACCAGGGCTACAGTTCAGGCAATGTTTGAGTAGAACTAGAACACATTACTTTTCGTAGAAAATAGTTGAATCTTTTTGTACGTATGCTTGCTCAAGTATACATACATACAGGTATAGTGAGACAGGCAGGAGAGTTCCTGATGGCCCTGCCTGCCCCTGCTCCTGCTGTACTGTACCTGTGAGTAAAGGAGCATCCGTGTTGACGAGGCTACCAAGATTCGGCTCCACGTTAACTGGAATAGTTACAGCTCAAGAAGCCTGAAATCGGGACCAGGAACGACCCTGCATGACCCCATGGCCCAAGCACACACAAAGCGCATAATTTAGTGCCTTCACCCTCAAGGACGAGAAAATAGTGTTGCTTATTAAGGGGATCTGTAGGGCATCAGGGCTCGTTTGATCTCACCCATTGAGGTTCAGTTTGGCAGACCCTCATTCACACACCTCACTTGATGCGGTGATCATATCATACATACTACAAGGCCGCCTCTTCATTACAATGGCTCAAGTCTTCTAGGTAGTGCAATGTAGAGGTGAGTCGTTTTTCTCTATCCAAATTTTTTCGAGTTATATATTCGAATGCCCACTCATAAGATTCAAACTTCACAATCTTTTTTGAGGATTCTTTCGCACGGATAGATTCGTAATCGTAATCAAATATTGAAACGACCTCGATTTCCGCGAAGGGAAATCCACAGGCTCGAATTGTAATTCAACAGATTTCTTGGGACAATCCATGAAATTACCCATATCTCAGTTGACACCAGGATCCATACAACGGTAATTAAGTCTTACATAAACACTTATTACATCGCCACACTGGCGGAATCAACAATCAGAGAAGCTTTAGAAGATGCGGAAACGATTCATCCTTCACGGCCAACTTGAGTGTAGCACGTGACCCTATTCCTCGCCATCGTCTTCCTCGAAGTCGTACTCATTCTCGTCACCTGACAGCAAATTTATCAGTACGATTTGTACTGGCCACGGAGCCCACCTATGCAGCATTTGCTTTGTGGAAAGTGGATGCAAGGCTATACAAGCAGACCTATAGGCTGAGATTTTCCTATGCAGCTGTAATCAATGTATAATTAGTCAAGTTTTATCACCAGTTAACACCATTATCCCTTTTTCCATCACCACATCTCACTTACCCACACCTCGCTCTCATTCGACAGGCCCAACTCCCTCTCGGGCCTATCTCAGCGGCACACTACCACAACGGGTACACTGCCGAAAAAATGTTATCCAGGGGGAGAAGAGAACACTCACTACACTAGTAGAAGCTTCACAGGAAAGGTCCATAGCCAACGAGTTGGCATATGTATCGATCGATCAACCGTACACTCTGCAGAGGTTTCACTACTCACAAGATTAGCCATCATAGGTGTTGCGCAAACACCTAAGCAGAATTCCGGGTGCTTGCTTGCCTAGGTCGATGCCACCCTACCACTCAGCCCTGAGATATTCCGGATCCTACACCGTTATGCTGAGACTGGGAGACACAGTACCGGGCCCATCCAGTGTTACTGTGCATCTAGAACGGAACGGGAACCCATCGACCGTCTCCGCCCACCCTTATCACCTTTCAACCTAGCAGTAGTGGCACCGTCCTACCAAGTAGTCCAGCCGTCTCCCGCCCATCAGAAGCGAGTGAGTAGAAAAGGATTCCCATGAACCTGAAACTAGTCCATCCTAGGTTTGACCAAGCAGGCATCTCCACTTAGGGGATACTCTCCCCGTGCCATCACAGCACCTCCGTCCACGGGCTTCAAACCACCAAGGCTATCCCACCCGGAACCTCCTCAACAACTTTACCCGCCACAGGTATCTCGCTTGGGGATGCCCAGGTTGCACCCCCGGCACGACTTGCCCCATGGGCTTGTCTCACATCCCACTTGGTCGACATCAACCCTTACCACGCACCCAAGACGCACGCAGCACTCTCTCCCAGTAGTTATAATCAGTTATACACCGTCCCAATTCCACCACATAGCATATAGCAAGTAGCAAGTAGTGGAAGAGTAACAGTAAAATAAGCAGCAGCTAACCTAGCAGCGGACAGCAGGGTAAAGTCTTATCAAGGCAGGGAATTCAAATATACTACCATGCAACTAATCCATACATAATCATAAAGCAATAGCAACAATGTCATTTGCAATGCGTAATAGGATCTAAGGATTTGGTGGGACGTGGCACCTTCGTAGTCGTCTCCTAGCTCCTGAAAGTACTCGTGGTCGTCCTCCTTAGTCAGATCCTCCTCCGGCTCTGAAATCGAACACGAAATAGTCGCGTCAGCGACTCTTATAGAGTATTTCAGAAAAATCCAAAAAAATAAAGAGCCAAATGCACACAAACATAGTCTTAGATTGTAGATCTCATTATTCTGAGAATTTTGATATATGGTGCGCAATTTTTAGATATCGTATGAATAAGTTATGAATTTCCGAAGATTATCCTATTTTCTGAAAATGGAAAATGGTCGATTAATCAGGGGCAGCTCGGGATTGATCCACGTGGCGCGCGGGTCTAGTAGTGCGGCAAGTGGCGCCTCATCAGAACACAAACCCGATGGTCGTCCACCAGGTGTTCGATGCTGGTTCCCAGAGAGTTGCCGGCGTTGGCATAGCTTGGCGTGGCTCGGCGGTGGTCGGGGGTAGCTCGGCTGTGGTTGGGGGTAGCTCGGCGGAGCTCGGCGGTGGTCGGGGGTAGCTCGGCGGAGCTCGGCATAGTTCGGCGGGGCTTGGCTTAGCTCGGCGGGGCTCGGGCGAATCGGAGATTCGGGGCGCCGAGGGTGCCGTTCTCCCGAGGTCTCCCGCGGAGGTTCGGGCGAATCGGACATTTGGGCGCCCGAGAGGTGCCGCTCTCCCGAGGTCTCCCGCGGAGGCTCGGGCGAATCGGAAATTTGGGCGCCGAAGGGGCTGCTCTCCCGAGCTCTCTCGGTGAGGCTCGGGCGAATCGGAAATTTGGGCGCCCGAGGGTGCCGCTCTCCCGAGCTCTCCTGGGGAGGCTCAGGCGAATCGGAGATTTGGTGCGCCGAAGGTGCTGCTCTCCCGAGCTCTCCTGGGGAGGGTCGGGCGAATCGGATATTTGGTGTGCCGAGGGTGCTGCTCTCCCGAGCTCTCCTGGGGAGGCTCGGGCGAATCGGAGATTTGGTGCTAGCAGGGTTCCAGGGCGTCTGTTCAAGGCGGTGGTGTCTCTCCGGTGCGGCGGACGATGACAGGGCGACGATGACCATATTTCGGCAAGACAGGGCTCTGCTATCTAGCGGCGGTGCCGAGACAGACTTGGCGAACCTCGGCGGCATTTCTCCGCAGCGCGAGGCGACCGGGGGTTCTCGAAACGGATTTTAGGCGAGGCGGAACGTGTCGGCGGCGATGTCGTCGCGACTGTGAGGTTCTGGCGGGGCTAAGGAGGTCTTTCAGGAGATGTATACGCGTCCAGGGTCTATGGCGATGGTATACCAACTACCAATTTTGGCTACCGAGATTTCCAAGGTGCTCGGTTGTGGCGGCGGCGTGTCGCCGACGACGGCGGAAGGCGGCAACGCGGCTACGACCAAGTATTGGTTCAATCGAATGCGGTCTCGTCAAATTGGTGAGGCCAGAGAAGCATACAACACTCTGGTGGCGAACTTTAGCCATGGCATGACCTTCTTTTGGCGACGGCTCGCGGCGGCGCTCCGGTAAGGTCGCGGCGCACGCGGCCAAGGCGATTCAGGCTTCCTCTAGCGCTTATATCCGCGTAGCTAGCTCAAGGGGTCGTGGCGGTGCTCCACGACGCTCTAACCTATACGGGTGCTAGTCGGATTGCTCGGAACGGGTGATTCGGCGTCGGAACGCGTCGGTGGTAGCGCGCTCCGCCGAGAACGCGTCGTGCTGCGTTCTCGGTCTAGCAAGCTTGTAGTCCGGGGGTTTCGGCCGGTCGAATGAGTGCATGGTGCAGGTGATCTTCCCGAGCCGGTAAAGGCTCGTGCCTGCGCGTCCCGAGGGTGGAACGCCATGGCAAAAGCAGGGCAAGGTTCGGACGTGGCGTGCGATGGCTCACCGTGGTGTCGGTGAAGCTAGGATGGCGGTGCAGTGGCGAGTTAGAGCCGTGCAGAGCGATCGCAGTGCCGTGCCGCTCCTCGTCCGCAGGTCGGGCTTCTCCTCCGTGTCCGGCTCCGGCGTGCTCCGCGGCGGCGGCGCTCCGGCAGCTTCTCCTCCTCTGCTCCGCCCTTCTCCTACGCTCTCTCTCTCTCGGTCTGGTGCAGTGTGCCGGTCTGTGCTGCGGTGGCGGCGAGGGGAAATGAGGGTAGGGTTTCGGGGTGTGCTCCTTTTTATAGGCGAGCTTGGCCAGCTCCAATGGCGAACGGTCTTGATCGCGCTCGACCGATCGAATGGCCGTGGCTCGAGTGGATCTAGGGCTCCGGATGGGCGCGTGTTCGCTTGGCGGCCAAGAAAGAAGGGGACAGGAGGGGGACAGCGGGGTCAGGGCTCTGCTATGCTGTCGGCTGTGGGACCGGGGGTCACGCCATTCGCGTGACACCCCCGGCAGGCGCGTCGCCTTCGTGAGGAAGAAGAACAGTGGGGGGGCGAGAGCGGCTGACAGGCGGGGCCGGGTTGGCAGCGAGCGCGAGCGTGTGTGTGCCGGTCGCACGCGCGCTGCCGAGCCGCAACGTGGGCCGCGCGCGGGTGAGGTGAGGAGAAGAAGGTCGGGCTGGCTTGGGCTGGCTTAGCGATCCGGCTGGCCGAATGGCTGGCCTAACTCTCTTTCTCCTTTTCTATTTTCAATTTAGTGTATATATACATATATTGCCTATTTTAAATATTGAGTAAATACAAACATAAATTGCAATAAATCCCAAATGTGATGCATAAGTTATTATTCTATGTGAATGGAATTAAAATGCAAACTACACTCCCTTATTACCAAATTCATAATGAAACCTATATGCTTGCACAAGAAAAATGGGTTTTCATAATAAATAAATGAAAAATTTTAATTGGTTGGGATTTTTAGATTATGTGGATTTTTAGGGTTGTTACAAATATATCCTATCTAATCTAATAATCATAAGTTTATAATCATAAAGATATAATTATAAAATAAATCGGCTAACAATAGTGAGACAGGCAGTTCAGCTGCCGATGCCCATGC
This sequence comes from Eremochloa ophiuroides, assembly GCA_038502445.1. Lineage (NCBI taxonomy): Eukaryota > Viridiplantae > Streptophyta > Magnoliopsida > Poales > Poaceae > Eremochloa > Eremochloa ophiuroides. The sequence goes on from JAHLJS010000003.1 coordinate 97,914,712, forward strand.
TGGCCCAGTGTCCCTCCCAAACAGATAGGCAGTTCCACCCAAAGATATCAAAGTTACAAAAAGACACCCAAAGATGAGAACGTCATCGATAATAGCCTAGGCAGGCAGGGCGCAGGCACAGAGACAGTGTGTGCCCAGTTCAGATCGATGGCAATCAGTTGGTGCTTATCTCCTGCAACTGCAACCCGCGCTGGATCCATCCAACACTTCAACTCTCACCGGAATATGCCATTTACCAATGCCAGGTCGTCGTGTGGTGCTCAAGTCTGAACTCTGAAGAACACACTGCTGGACACCGTTGGTCTCAGTCTCACGTACTGCACGAGGAATCTGCGGCTCACTGTCACTGTAGCCACTGGCAGCCACGGATTCTTCGATCCATTGGGCACAATCGTATGCAGGCTCTGACGGATAAACTCGGACCATGGCTGATCCTGGATTCGAGATCCTCCCATTTGCAGCCGGACTCGTACCTCGATTCCCGGAACGACGACGTAGCAGCATCGGAGCCGACGAGACGTTGCTGCGGCAGCGGAGAGCTCGCCTGTCCCTGTTGACTCCACGTCCACGGATTCCGTCTCCGGCCGGCCACATCTCCCGCGGATTTCCCATGATGATCGATGCTGATTCCTGAGGAGTACTTAGGTGCGTTCGTTCCTTTCGGTCAGTCCCCGTTTCCGCGGACCTGCGTTTCGTTCCTTTCGGTCAGTCACCGTTTCCGTAGGACGCCGTAGGAGTAGTATATCGTTGCTAGTGGAAGGGCACCTGAAGCACAGGAAAAGGGAATTTCGTTAGGAGCTGAACGGCTCTGCAGAATCAGATTCAGATGCCCTGTGCCCCCATATGTGCCGGATCATACCTTCCAGGTGCCCAGCCTTGGAGGATTTGATTCTCTGCAAAGGGTGCTGGCTCCATAGCTAGGTCCTAATCCAAATTATCCGACATTCATCTCCGATAAACTTATAATTTGAATATCAATATTCTTCTTAACGTGGATACTAAATGGATGCATCTGAATTATTTTTTTAGCGCTCTTTTCTTCAGTTCTGGATTCGTGGTTGGAAAAAAAAATGCTGAATATCTGACATTTATCCTTATCCGCAAAAAAAACAAGGTATAATGAATCAATTTAATTTTCTCTCTCCATGACTTGTGACAAATTACTTAATTTTAATATTACTAATGATGCACTGAAGCCATTTATTAATATATCTAAATAACTACCAATATTAATTTCATGTTATTAATGATAAATAAAGGTTAAACTAATTTCATGTTATTAATGATACATAAAGGTTAAAGACAATAATGTATTTCCTTTTAGAAATTATTTTGATACTTTAAGTTATTTATTTACTATGCTCAAAAAAAATTATTTATTTACTAATGTAGAGTAAATTGTTTTATACAATTATAATTTGATTATAAATATTATATAAGATAAAGATTGACTAATGATATATTTAATTATTAAATATTTATTGATAACTATATATTGTTTTTAACAAGCTATCCTTGTCTAGATTATACATGCACATACTTTAATCTCTACTTGTGCAATAAATCTAATTAAAATACGTCGGTAAAACAAAATGACGACTTGTTGCTTATCGTTCTTGTTTCTTCAGTTTGCCTATAATTTCACTAAGTATTATCTGTGAAAGTGCATTTGTCCCATCGTAGGTTTTGGTTAGTTGATGACACCCAAATTAGGGACTAATGAACTCTACAAAGGTTATGTGCAGGTTTAATCCCGTAAATGCATATTGAAAATCTATTTGGGATTAAACGGTGCCCCTCAATTTGGTTTGAACTTCGGCGCTCCAACTCAAGCGGTGGTTAGAATTACCTTTATTCTTTTTTGAGTTAGAAATGCCGTACTATTAAGATGGATGCAAAACTAAGTTGTTTGATGAAAATAGAGTGCCCAGGCTTTAATCTAAAAAAAATCAAATGAGAGACACTCAAAGCACCGCACGAACACGTTTGAGAGCTGCTGGAATTTGACCAGTCGGAAGTTCCGGCCCAAGCCGGAAGCCGGAAGTTCCGGCCCTAGCCGGAAGTTCCGTCATACAGCCAACTGGTGGCGTGGCTAAGTGTTGAGTGGTCGGAAGTTCCAGCTGGAGCCGGAAGTTCCGACCTTCTCACACTGTGGCCTGTCTGGTTTAACTGGGTCGGAAGTTCCGACGTATATCTGAACGGTTAGATTTGGACTCGATTATAAAAGCAACCTCACTCACTTCTAACCGTTACCACGCATTCATTTCGACCTACCACTGTCCAAAACAGCTCCCAAGTATTGAAGGCTCTCCTCTTCTCTCCCCCTTGCTCCCAACTTCGATTTCTCCAAGGGTTTGAGTGAAGAGTGAGTGGATCGAGTGAGAAAATCACTTCTTGAGCTTGAGCACTTGATTCTCCTCGTATTGCCGGTTGGTTTTGTGTTTGTTACTCTTGGGGCTTTGCCCCTATGAAAGGACCGTATAGGCTAGAGGGGGTGAATAGCCTATTAAAAATTCTAGCAAAATACTAGACCACAAGTTAGTTGATAAGCAAGCGAGACAAAACGCTAGCTTTAGACTATTCTATGCAAGCCACCTATCAAGATATGCTACTCACAAATATAAGCACTCAACACGCAAGAAATCAACTCCCCCGAATCTAAGGAGATGGCACCTAAACAAGTATTAAGCGCAAGGAAGAGAGATCGAGAGGATTATACCGATGAGCTTGATTGAAGTGAAGTCCTCACGCCGTGAAGACCAATCACCGGGATATATCCAATATGAAAACCAAATGATCAAATCCAATAGAATACAAGAAAACCAAGAGTCCACTCGATGGTGGAGAAGACAAAGAACACTCGATTTTTTACCGAGGTTCACGTGATCGGCGTCATGCTACTCCTCGTTGTGGCACCGGTCTTCCTTGGTGGATTGCGAGCTAGGCTTCACATACCAATCCCTCACCGGGAGCCGCTCACCAACACAAGAGAAGTGGCTATCAACCATGAACAATCCACTAGAGTTGGTTTTGGCATTCCGTCGAGGATAACCACAAAACCTCTCACAATCAATCACCTCGGTGTGGGTTTGAACAATCTCCAATCAACCTCACACCGGAATCGCCTCTAAGCCGCTAGGGACACGGCAATGCCCCAAGAGAATAAGAACTCAGCCTTAACTTGCTCTCAAGTGCTCTAGAATACAATTCACTAAGTAATGATGCACTTGAGGATCACTCAACTCACAAAGATGATCAAAGATGAACAAGTGAGTGAGTGGGAGGCTTAGTATGCTCACAAAGAGTATGCAAATGATTCAAGTGTGCAAGAGATGTCACCAAGTGACCAGAGAAGGAGTATAAATACCCCTAAGTGCAATCCTAGCCGTTACCCACTGAAAAACAGCCGTTAACACATTTTTCGGGGCGTCAGACCGACAGCGTCGGACCAAGCGTTAGCGTCCGACGCTCTAGATCTCGCCACGTGTCAGCTCGATTCAACCACAGCCGCTGGATCGCAACGGCTACTTCTCGCGCTCAACTACGGACCGTCGGACTGGGGGCACCGGACTAAAGTGCTCCGTCCGACGCCTTGTTCCTAGTACAATACGCGCGTACCGTCGGACGTTCGCGCCACCTTGAGTGTTTCCAGAGAGGTTTGAAACCGAGAAAACTACGTCGGACGGAGTCCGACGCTCGGCGTCGGACTAAGCTTCAGCGTCCGACGCTCTCAGATTGCGCCACGCGTCACACCTCGCTGCTCGGCACCATCGGACTGGAGTGGGCAATGGTCCGACGCTCGTAAAACGAGCGTCCGACGCTTGCCATTGGCCAGAACTAGGGTTAGGCGTCGGACTCTACTCAATGGTCCGACGCTGCCCCTCTGCACAGTCCGACGCTCATTTCTCAGCGTTTTTCAAGTTAATTTTCCACCCATTGTTTCTATGTGCTAACACTCAAGGTCTCCAACACTTGTGCACAGTGTGTTAGCATTTTACAAACATTTTTCAAGGGTTTTCAAAGATGTTCTCTAGGTTGGTTGGTTCAATGCACATGAGATGCAACCTAGAGCACTTGAAAGTAATCCAACACTCGTTCTCCCCTTAATAGTCGGCTATCTATTCTAAATGTGAACACACCCACTAGGTGTCTTGTTCACCAAAAGAAAAACCTATTTGGATTATACCTTTGCCTTCTCACTTGATCACCTTTGCTCCTTCCATGATTAAGCCTTCCTTTAGTCATCACCATTTTCCTTTAGGCTTCACACCATGGATTGACCAACCTAAAACCTTGCCATCACTACCAATCTAGGTTAGTCCTTAGGATGTCATTAATTATCGAAACCAAACTAGGGCTTTCACCCTAGCCGGCTAGGCGTTGCCCAAGAGCTTCCATCTTGTGGATTTGCCTTGGAAAATTTGTATTACCCGTGATTTCTAGTGAAAATCTCGAGTTACCTTTGTGGTTTCTTAGAGAGAGGCAAGGAGGTGAAAGAGACTCCGACCTAAGTGGTCACCTCAACAACGAGGATGTAGGGACTCCTTTGTGGGGTTGCTAAACCTCGGGATAAATCATTGTGTCCCTTGTGCTTGTTGTTGTTGTTGGATTACTTACTTGTATTACTCTTGTGCTTGTCTCTCTCTTCCTCCCTCTATTTTCTGGGGTTTGAGCTCCACTGGTGACTTGGAGCATCTTCGGAGCTGAGGAACGTCACCTGCTACTTCATTTTATCACTGTATAAAAAGGTTGTAAGATTTCGCTCACTCTAAAATTCATTTAGCCACTAGGGCTAGCTTCACCGTAGGTGTCGGAACCTCCGACAGTTTGAGCCGAAACTTCCGACGCCTCTGACCAAGTTGAATTAGAGTGTGTGCAGATTTTTAATTAGGCATATTCACCCCCCTCTAGGTCATTGTATATCCTTTCAATCTCCTATAATTTTGGTAATTTCGATATTAGCGATCATTAGAGGGGTACCTTGATTTTATTTCATTTTGACCTCCAGAAAACTTAATAGTAAAAATATCTACATGTATGTTAAATTTAACAATATGTACCTTGAGTTGAATTGAGCAAATATCCGAATAGAAATCCGAATCCGAGATATCCATTTTATATTCATACTAAGAAAAACTATTTGTATCCCTCACCACATATGGCTCGATGTCGGTAAAAATATCATCTACCATTGAAAGCACGATATCGTTAGATCCTAAAATAATGCTTCGACGAAGTATTAAACCCAGCATTTGAGAGGAGTGGTAGACTCTTGTAACCATTGATGTACATGTACGGCCTTTCGCGATTGCATGTACTATTTTATACGTACTTTGTGCAGATTGCAAAAGGCCCTGCAAGTGCAACGCAGCGGAATCAAAACGAAGCTTTCATATATGGATGTATGAACTAGGCCCTCATAGTCATAGGCCGTATCCTTGCGTGGGTACTCGCCCGGCAACCCCCATTTTCGCGTACGCCGTGCATTCGGCCCACGTGGATTCCTCGGGTCGCGACGCTCTCGCTCTCATTCCCGCAGCCCATACCAGCAACGGGCTGACGGCAGCTGAGACGTTTGACTGGCTCTCCAATCCGTTTGACCGCGCCGTGCCCAGTTCCGTTGCTCCACGTGGCACTGTTCTCTCTCTCACTCCAACGTCCAAACCAGGTCAAGCCCCAGCGCGCGCGAGGAATGTACCGGGGCTGGTTATTCTATTCGCAAAAACCGCGGGAGTGCTGGCACGACTCAACAAATGGTGCATCAAGATTTCCGCCGGCCTTGGACGGTTTTGGGAGATCTGCCAACAGCATGAAAGCACTCCTATTTGTCCCCTTAATTATCGCTTTCACCACTCTTCGTTCACTCCAAGGCACAACGACTCAAGTACCCCTCAAGCTAGCTAGCTGGATCAGTGCGCGTGGCAAAAACTAGCTGAGCGAGGGAGACACACACCAGCCGGACGCGCCTCTCCCGCCTTGTTGCCTTGTTGGCAGAGGAGTCGAGATCCGGGCGTTCCCGTCCACGGCTGGCTTGCGTGTGCATCGTCCGGCGCCATGGGCTCGTCGTTGAGCTCCTGCTGCGGTTCTGAGAAGGCCGAGCAAGGGTACGTGCGTGCGTTACGGTCCTCGGTTTCATGTGCGATTTGTTTCGCCATCTGGTGCTTGGTGTGTGTACTCGATCGATCGTCGATCAGGCGGTTTATTTACCTCATGCATGTGCATGCAATGTTTTCTGCTCGGCGCCTGCAGGCGCGTGAGCGCGTCGCCCATGAGCAGCACTTGGAGGATCTTCAGCTACAAGGAGCTGCACGCCGCCACCAACGGCTTCAGCGAGGAGAACAAGCTCGGCGAGGGCGGCTTCGGCAGCGTCTACTGGGGCAAGACATCCGACGGCCTCCAGGTATGTCGTATGAGATCATCGAGCATCCTGCCTTCCATCCTGCAGCGCACCGCACCATGACGCTGCCATGCTTGCAGATCGCGGTGAAGAAGCTCAAGGCCACCAACAACTCCAAGGCGGAGATGGAGTTCGCGGTGGAGGTGGAGGTGCTGGCCCGGGTGCGGCACCGGAACCTGCTGGGCCTGCGGGGCTACTGCGCGGGCGCCGACCAGCGCATGATCGTGTACGACTACATGCCCAACCTGAGCCTGCTCTCCCACCTGCACGGCCAGTTCGCCGGCGAGGTCCGGCTGGACTGGAAGCGTCGCGTCGCCGTGGCGCTGGGCTCCGCGGAAGGGCTGGTGTACCTGCACCACGAGGCGACGCCGCACATCATCCACCGGGACATCAAGGCCAGCAACGTGCTCCTGGACTCCGACTTCGCGCCGCTCGTCGCCGACTTCGGCTTCGCCAAGCTCGTCCCCGAGGGCGTCTCCCACATGACCACCCGCGTCAAGGGCACGCTGGGTTACCTGGCGCCCGAGTACGCCATGTGGGGCAAGGTCTCCGGCGCCTGCGACGTCTACAGCTTCGGCATCCTGCTCCTCGAGCTCGTCTCCGGGAGGAAGCCCATCGAGCGCCTGCCGTCGGGCGCCAAGCGCACCATCACCGAGTGGGCCGAGCCGCTCATCGCGCGCGGCCGCCTCGGGGACCTCGTCGACCCGCGCCTCCGGGGCGCCTTCGACGCCGCGCAGCTCGCGCGCGCCGTCGAGTGCGCCGCGCTCTGCGTGCAGGGCGAGCCCGACCGCCGCCCGGACATGCGCACCGTCGTCAGCATCCTGCGCGGAGACGGCGGCGGCGTGGCCACGGTGGGGCGTGCCGCCGCCAAAGGGGACCAGCTGCAGCCGATGCCGGTGAGGATCGAGAGCGTCAAGTACGCGGAGCGCCTGATGGAGATGGACAGGAGCAGCTCCTACTACGAGGACGAGCCTCGGGACGGGGACGAGGAGGAGGAGGAGGAAGGAGACGACATCGACGACGACGAGGTGGAGGAGTACTCGTTGATAGATGACAAGAGTAGCATGAACTTCGGGGCGTTTGGCGCCATGCCGGTGCAGACCATGCACGACCCCTACGTCAAGAGGTTCTCGGCAAATTCGAATGCTGTCAAGATCTAATGTAATACTAGTACTTGAACATTGTATTAATTTAGTTGGGTGCGAACTTGTCTTATTAATAGGTTCGATCGAGTTGTTGAATGCTTTTTCTGATTTTAGGGATTTTTCTTCTATGCTAAAGTTCAATTATGTTCTCCAGTACCGATGGAGGGTAGTAGTAGTGATGGAGTGTATTCATGTAATGAGTTAAATGTTCTTCCACGTTTAGAACACAAAGAACATCAGGGTGTGGGTGCGGGTGCATTTAACATCAGGGTGAAAGAACATTTTCCATGTACTTTTTACAAGAGGTACATTTAACTCATGATTTCATGCTCCACCTGGAAAATCGGTCATGGTCCTAAAGTGAACTTCTTCAAGAGTTGAAGAGGGCCAATGTTATCCGGTTTTAAAGTTAAAGGTTGAAATCCAGACTTTTGTGATAGTTGGAGGTCCTAAAGTGAACTTAACCCTTTTATTTAACAACTGCTGTATTTTCACAAAGCATGTGAAAACAAATATACGTACCAAATTAATAAAATATTGTGGGCCTTTTTGTCATAGACGAGTCATATCAAGGGCAAGGGCCTATACACATTTCTGTTCGCTTGAGCTAATTAATTTATTTTCAGCCACAGAACAATATTTTTCTCTCGGAACAATTCAGACGTAGAGCTAAATTCAGCTCAGTCGAACAGTACGCCGCCATGGGCTCTCACCCGCCTGCGATCTCCGCTATGCTTCCATGGGGCTTATCGCGCGCTCTACTTTGCGGCTGCTCGTGGCCACGGCACGTCAGATGACACTGAGGCCTTCGAGCTAGGTACACTATCCATCCTCGTCCTAGGTTTTTTTGGGTGGGGTTCTGCCAATGAGCTTAGTGGGCTGGGCGGGCAAGACGGCATGACGCTATCGACCGCGGGAGTTTACGAACAGGGAGGGTAGTTGCAGCGACTTGTTTAGGGAAATAGAGGGAATGAGTGGCGCCAGGTAGACGGATGGCGACAAGGCGAGATCACCAGAGATGGCTAGATGGGAGGTCGTGTGCGGCTTGTGGAGGGCAGCCGCGGCACCCTGATGGTGTCTGTGGGGGAGGATGGCACGGCAGCGGCAGTGCAGTGGGGGAGGAGCTTTTGCTATTGGTTTAGGCGGTTCACCCGTCATCGATTATGTTGTAGAATCGTGCTGATAACGTGTTGTAAATCGATTTCTGTAACCGTTTTCTTACCTTCTAGCTCACTCATGCTGATACCGTGTTGTAAATCGATTCTTTGCTTGCACAACTCAGAACATAGCACACAAAGAATATAGAGAGATGGAAGAGGAGAGCGACCCTCTTTATCGAGGGAGCCCAAGAGAAGATATGTATGTTTTACAGAGATTGAATCCTAATTGATTTCTTCCTTCTCTTCATAAATTAGCCACCATTTAGAAGATTTGTTCACACACTTGATCTTCTCCTCATTAATTTGGCCACCATTCAAAGCTTCTTTTCAAACACTGTAGATGAAGATAAACTTTGAATTTACAACAGTTAAGACGTTTTATAAGGGCGCATAGGTATGTGAGAAGTATTAATCTATTTATTTGGGTGCTTAATTTCCCTCTACTCCCTCTTCTGTATAGAACCAATGTTCATATGGCATGTTTGTATTTTTATATATTTGTGGATCTGTGTTGATTTCATAGCACCAGGGCCCGAAGAGGACGTCCACTACCACACATGAAAGCCGTAAGGAGGTGTCAATCAGGACAAGGGTCTCAGCAATATTATCAATCTAAAGAAGGATTTGGTCTGGTACAAAAGCAAATACTAGCAATATAGTGAAACTTCATATTTCTCTGCTATCTAATTTATACTGTTTTTAGGGAATCTTTTTTGGCGCTTGGGTACTTGGGACTGTGACACATGCCTACACATATGGACACGTCCATTCAACTCAGCTATGAAAAAAATGGTCACCTTTCAGATGATGCTGGAGAAAGAGAGGATAATCAAGGAGTATAAAAAGCGCTATATGAGCTAAGGATGAAAATTAAGCATAGATGTGAGTCTTATAACTAGTAAATAATTAAATAGATGGTTGGGTTCGTAGAGGACTTTTTGATATGCGTCATAGAAAGACATTGGAAGTTTGGTAGCTTATTTGCATTTTTTACGAGCTTCTAAAATCTCTCTCTTTATACAGTACGATGTAGAGTGAACTGTTATTGGTTATCATGGCGTTACATACCACTATCAACTCTTTGTGTTATATACATTTTTTCTTATGCATTACCATCAACTATAGCTGTTCCTTATATTTTCGTAGAATTCTGAAAGTATGTGGTTGAACTGGATAGAATGATTCACAAGTTTTATTGTACTCATGTTAACCATTTGAGTACATTCTTTTTTTTCTTCAAGAGATCCAATATCGGCTTTCATTGATTAAGTAGGAAGCAGATATTTGCAAGCTTGCACAAGCCGTGTCATTTTGCATGTTGGACAGTTAGAGCTATCGCATGTTGCCCCTATTGCTTAGTAACTGATATTATATAGTATTGTTAATGACAAGAAAACCCCTAAACATATAAACTAAGGAATCATTTGCTGCTCTGCTGCAGGCAGCACGACCATCTGGGCACATTCACTATAACGCATCATCAAACTAGCTTGTGTGAGCATATTATTATATAGAGTTAAATACACCAACAACCCTTAAACTTGTGGCGTGGTGTCACTTAGATCCACAAACTCTCAAAATCGAAATTTGACCCCCTAAACTTGTTAAGTGGTGTCACTTATGTCCACAAACACTCAAAATTGAAATCTGACCCCATAAACTTATCAAGGGTGGTGCCACTTAGGTCAAAACCCCTTCGATAGATGCTGACAGATAGTTTTCTTTACAAAGACACCTTACTATAAATATATTCTATACCTCCGTCTTACGCGCAGCGGCATCTGTGGTCGTCCACCTTTCCTGCCATGGTTGGTCATACATTGCCACATGCGCTAGCACGCGTAGCCTATAAGCGCACTGCCCTTTATCTGCAGTTATAACAACAACCACATCACGCAGCATATGTGAGGGGGTTCCGGCACTCCAACACGACCTTCGCGAGCACTAGCAGAATGCGCTACCGGAACATCGTCACAGTGTTGCGCTGGCGGGGGGGAGGCGGGAGGGGCGGGGGGCGGGTGTCGTGGCTCCTGCTAACTCCAGCATATCCTTCAGCATACCAGTGGAGTGCACTGCCGAAACTCTAGATCATTAGACCTCCACCATCTATAGCATATTTACATAGGTTTAGAAGTAAAAGGAAGCAAGTTCTACTTGGATTCTAGATCCTATCTGGAGCGAGGCTTCTCGAAGCCATTGTAAGAGCTCTTGTATCTAATTTCACTTTTGAGTAATTTAGATATAACAGATTGACATTATTCTACTTATTGATTCTCAATTATGCTATTCATTGCTTATTGACATTATTCTACTCATTATTCTACTTATTTAGAGGTTAAGAGTTCATGTGATCTGTTAGCTCAATCAAGTGGCAAATTAATTTATGTTAACAGTCATCGAGATTCTCTCCTCTATATCACTTTCTCTTGCACTCATCTATCCTCTATATCTCTCCTCTATATCACTTTTGGTTTTTTCACTCAATCGGACGCCCTCTCTCCGCATTCTCTCCTCCCTCTTCTCTCTCCTCTATCCTTTCCCCTTCTCCCCAATCTCAGCCGCACCCCAATCTCGGTCGTCGTTCTCGTCGGCGCGGCGGGCGAGCGAGCTTGGCGCAGCGGTGGGCGGACGAGCGAGCCATGGCCCTGTGTTGACATCTACTAACGTCGCCAAATATAACTATATAACTTTTAATGCGAGATACGAGATTAGAAGATGAATGGTAATTAATTAACTTGTCAGTAGCAACTAGCCACTTTGCTATTACCAACATTCTTATGCAAGAACTAGGTTGTCATCCCTAATTAATAATGCTAAGAATAAATAAAGTTTTATGTATTAATCTATGTGACTAGGCAGAAATATAAATATAAATAATATAAACTAAGATCAGTTCTGCAAGCGGACAGATAATTATACCATTGTAGCATTTTACCTAGTGAGTTCTACCAGGTTGTCGATTTATATTTATACCACTAGGAAGGATTAGGATAAACTTTAATCTATTATATTGATAGTGATGATATACAATAGATAAGTGACATTACCGATGTCATTTACTCTACTCATAACAGATAGAGGTCACAAGGTAAATAAAGATAAAGGTGACAAGTATGATCAAGCATCATAAATAAAAGATAATCATCAGACTACTTCTTTAGTCATAGTAATAGCTAACCAATGGATAAACTAAGAAATTAATATCAAAGGTAATTCTATAACTATATCAATGAATAACTCTAATTAGTGCAATTACATCTAGCAATCAGTTGTTAGACTAATTCAATATCATGATCACATGCAAAGGGTATCATCTAGGAAGGATGTGAAACAGAGTCATCATCCAACTTCGCGACCGTGTCCTGCTGGTCTACGTACGGGGGGTGGACTACAGAGGACTCAACGCAGCTGTCACCTACGCGATCTACCACACGACCCGGCACATCAGGGTGCACTCACAGATAAACAAAATATCTAGACACCACGTCTACATATCGTTCATCATTTATCCATCGTACGCATGAATAAACGCTATACGAGTAATTACATGAATTCAATAAGATCAAACCAACTATACTAAACATATAATCAAAGTAGACAAAAACTATTGTAATCAAGAACATATGAACTATTAAGAACAATGTTTCCCTAATAATAATGAAGAATACAATAATAGAGAAAGAACTAGAATTATACCGAACTCCGTGCTCTAGAGAGACGCCGGAGCTCCAGATCCGCCGAAAAACTAGAACTCCTCTACTATCTAATCTAACTAGGCTAGAACTATGAACTAGGAGGCTCTTGATGAACTAGGAGGCTCTTGATGGCTTGAGGACTTGATGCCTTGAATTAATGATGGGTTATGCCTCCAGGGGGGGTCTGCCCCTTTATTTATAGCCCGGTGGGATGCACGTGCGCCATAGGATCAAACCAACTTGAAATAAGGGCTGAGTATCCTTTGGTGTCTAAAGTTCTAATAAAAGTTAACGTTATCCATCGTCAACACCCTGGCCCCACGTGGCCATGGCCATATGCTCCCTGTTTGCTGTTGCGCCTGCCCTATGCTGCCTAGAGACTAGGGCCTCCTGCTGCTTGTCATCTGTGCCCCATTACTGCTTTAGTCGGCCGGCTTAGGAACTGGTCCGGTCGCATGGCTGTTTGTGAGAGGAGCACGTGCCCACGTCTCCACGGCAGCTGGTCTAAATTTTTTCGTCATTCCATAGCATCTAGTTTCGTATGTTTTGTGCATTTTACATGTAAGTTTTTATAGTATTGTTCATCTAAGAGCAGTACTTATGTCATTACAATAAATATACATTGGTTGTTTCAAAAATATGTTGTAAGCATTTTATTTGTATGTTGCACATGTAGCAATAGCTATATACGCATGTTGCAAATATATATTTTAAATATTTCAGCTGTTTCTAAATGTATGTTGCAAGTATTTTATGTAGATGTTGCATATGTTGCATTAGCTATACAAGTATGTTACAAGTATATATTTTAAATATTTCAGTTGTTTCAAACATATGTAGCAAGAGTTATACATGAATGTTTTATATGTTGCAGTAGCCAAACACATATGTTACAAGAGTATGTGCAAATGCTTTATTTGTTTCATTTGTACATATGTTGCAGCAAATGCTTTGTGTTGCGAGTGTTGTATAGTTGTAATTAGGAGGAGGAGGAGGAGGAAGAACAAGAAGAAGAAGAAGAAGAAGAAGAAGTGTGGCGCACAAGCCCCCGGAATCTGTGGCAATGGAAAAGGTAGGGACTGTTCGTCCCTCCCGATTAACTCAAAAAAGCAAATAGTCCATGACTAATATATAACTATGAGATTGATAAAAAGTATACGAATTGTGATGATCTAACTGCTTACATTTAAATAGAAGAGTCCTTGACTAAAACAACAAAAAATAGAGAAGAACCAATACCGCTGAATTTTATGATTATCTACGGCTTGGACTAAACCTTATGTCTCATGATTAACACAATTACTAGATATTGGTATTTATAATATATAGTTAGTATCATTACCTAATAAATTTATTTAAATATATAAATATTATAAATCTAGTTAAATTTAAGAAAGATGGATCAACACAAGTCCCATAATGACATTTTTTATGGGACTGAGGGAGCAAATATCCCAAAAGTTCCTCACTAAAATTAAGACCATTATAAAATTATATAAAGCATAACTAGATAATAAATTAAAATTATCACTATGAATATATTCGGAGGACTAAACTGGTAGATCATGAGATTTATGAAGTCACCACAAAGCTGGCCTTGTCGTCAATGGACATGTCACAATGAAAGAATAGCATCTTAATTAAATAGTGGAATACATGTAAGAAAATACGAGCAACCATGTTAATTTAGTGAATTAACAAAGACGATTGCTCCGATGAAGCTAACCAGTTGAGCTACGCTTAATTTTTACAATTTGATTTTTTTTTTGGCCCACCTTTGTATAATTATTATTAATTTTTGCAATTTGATTTTTTTTTCGCCCACCTGCTATGTATAATTCTTCTTGGCCCGCGCCTGATTAGACCCTCGTTGTGTGCGTACACTTAGGTAGCACTTGTATCCATATGCCCCTTACTGTTCAATGAAGAGAAATACTTCCATCATTTACATATAGTCTTATAGATCATACACACTCGATTGTGTATCAACATTTGAAGATCGGCTTGGTCGAAACAACATGCATGTCCAAGCTTGAATAATGCATGGTACTACTGTAGTAGTAACCAGCACAAGTTTGCGGCAACTTGTGCAATAGATTCATGATTCATCAGTAGCGGCTGCTGCATGCAGTTTCTTACTAGAGAGTAGTATACAAATTATACATCGCTAGTTACGCAAGGCCGGGCTTGCTCAAAAAGAGAGTACATGGGATTACTACTCCTCCTTATACATCGCTAGTTTCGCGCGCGCGTTGGGCCGACCGCCGACGATCGAGAGAGAGAGAGAGAGAGATCGATCATCATGCAAAGCTGGGCACGACTCCGTAGCTGAAGTCGAGCACGTACGACGACGGCACGGCGGCCTCGGCCTCGGCCTCGGCGTCGTGGTCGGCGCGCTTGGCAAAGCGGCCCTTGATCCGCGGCCGCGTCTCGGCGTAGGCCTTCCTGGACGCGTAGCGGATGGTCTTCTCGAAGCGCCGGTTCTTCCTCTTCTCCCGGTACCGCATCAGCCGCGCCTCCCTGCTCTCCCCGATCAGCGGCACCGGCCTCACCGCCGGCAAGTCCCCCCGCTCCGGTACCACCTCCACGTCCACCTGCATACGGCACCGATCGAGTTGTTCACAACGCACGGAACACGTGTGTACATGTGCGCTTCCCGAAAGTTGTGTGGTCCTACGCTGTGGCTCTGGGGAGTCGCGGTGTATGGCATGTACACCCTGAGGCTTGGGCCTTGTGAAGTCAAGCTCAAAGCTCCCGCCGCCGGCGCCGCCGCCGAAGGCCTCTGGTACCACGCCGACCTCCGACGAGGAGCCCTGCAGGACGGTGTCCATGGCTCAAACACATGAGTTTCGATTCCAAGGCGTGTTAACCAAAGGCAAGGCAGGATATGGCGAAGCTTATATTACGCTATGCGCGAGGGAGTTGGCCGTGTAGGGGCTGTAGGGGGAGTGCTTGACGCCGATGCCGCACGTGAAGTCCAGCTCGACGGCGGCAGTACCGCCGGCGCCGGCGCCGTTGGGGACGACGCTGTCGGCGTGCTGGAAGCGCGGGATCTCGACGCTGAGGTAGGGATCCAGCTCAGAGAAGAGGTAGTCCAGCTTCATGTCCTTGGCCTCCACGTTGAGGTTCAGCGCCTGCGCGTGCTCGTGGTGGTGGTGGTGGTGCTGCTGCTGCTCAGCCGCCGCGCTCTTCTCGTCGGCGGTCCCGAAGAGCATGGCCTCGACGGCTGCGGCGGCGGCCTCGGAGCCGATGGGCGCGACGGGGACACGCGCGTGGCGGCGCGCCAGCGGGTTGGCGTCGTGGATGTCGGCGTCGCAGGCGGCGCACAGCACGGCCGCGTCGGCCTTGCACGTGACGGCGGCGGGGGACAGCTCGCAGACCTCGCACATCCACACGCGCTCGTGGCCCAGGCGCGCGTGCGCGGGGCGGGCGTCGCAGGACGTGCACAGGAACGACCCGCCGGGGGCGCACGTGCGGCAGTGCACCCCCGCCGGGGCCGCCTCGCAGCTGCCGCACCGCCGGCCCCCGACGCCCCAGTACCTGTGCAGCTCCATCCAACGATCGAGGAGGTCGTCGTCAGCAAGCAGCAGGAGCAGGTGCGCGCGCCGGCGGCCGGCCTTCTCCTGGCTGGTGCGGCGCGGCTAAGAGAGAGAGGCTTGGCTGGCCGCGGCAATGGCCTGCGGTGGTGCCCGTCGACGCGGTTCCTGTGGTGGTGGGGAGGGAGGGAAGGGGAGGCAGCGCATGGTGGTGATGGGGGCGCGCTACATGTAGTGGTAGGTGCAGGACGGTGACGTGGCGGGGACGGCACACGTGGTGGGCTGGGAACCAAGCGAAATCTGATTAATTAATATTATTTCGCTGTGGATTTCGGCGTGGGGCGCGGGGCCCGCGGTTCTTGTGATGGAGGTGGGCCCCGCGCACGAGGGGGGGGAAGATATCTGCGTCGCGTCGGCGAGAGGAAGAGGAATCCATGTGGATGTGGGGGGCTAATCTACTAATCCCTCACGGTGATGCTGGATTAGACGCCGCGGATAAACGGAGACCACACTCCGCTCCAGCCGCACATTTCGTGCGGCGCTCAGGTCAGGCCACTATACGTGAGTGAAGCTGCACTGTCTCTATCCTTTGCAGTCTATATATGGTCTCAACCTTTTTTATATCTATACAAAATGCAGCAACGAACAAGATGTTTTCTTGTTGAGAGGCACGGCAAAATGTAGATACATCACAAGATTTGACTCTATAAAAAGCCAAGAATTAGTGACACAGCATTTGATTTATTGAGTTTGTTGGTAAGCTCATGCTTAAGACTGACAGTTTGTTCTCTCTAAGTGATACCCTTAGTAATAAGCTTTTTCTTAACAAGTAGTCTTGTCCTAAACGCTGCACTTCTCTTTTACCATTATTCAGGCTAAAAGGCCACATAAACGAAAATGGACATTTAAATAGGATAAATGGTTTGTTAAATGAAACATAATACTATTGTGTAGCATTAAAATAGTGTAAACAGACTAAACAGATATTTAGACGAACAATACTAATTAATAAGTGCCCATATATAATTGAGTAACCTAACTATTATATTGGATCGAGCCAATACAATATAGGGCTTCTTCGACTGTAAGTTTTCACGGTTGTGGTTCTGGTTGTGGCTGTTGTAGTTTTTGCTATGGTATTTATGTCTAGCCATTATAGTAGCCTCAATTGGCAAAATAGCAACGGAACATAGCCATGGTAGCACAAATGATGGACAACAACCATTAGTCTTAGTCAACTATTGGGATAAGGACCAATCTAAGAAAATATAGTGGTGGCTTACCAATCGCAACCATCAACCTAGTCAGTCGTGGCATGTTTTTATCGGCGACAATTATAGAGACGTGATCAATACTAACACCAGCCTCTTGTAATCTTGGAGGAGGTTGCCCAAGAGTTTACAATGATATGGTGCTTGGAGCAAGTTTTCAACTCGGAGACATTGAGATGTAACAATTATGTAATTTTATGTTGTAAACACTTGTTATGTCTTGCTGCGATGCATATTGAGACAAAGGGTGTCTTTAAAAATGAAGATGTAAATTTTATTGCAAACTCTTTGGCGTCTGGCCGAAGCTTAATGATACATGGATGGTCAAGTAGATTGCAAATATATCTATAAGGGTCTCTTTGAATCCAGAATTTCTAG
Source organism: Eremochloa ophiuroides (assembly GCA_038502445.1). Classification (NCBI taxonomy): domain Eukaryota; kingdom Viridiplantae; phylum Streptophyta; class Magnoliopsida; order Poales; family Poaceae; genus Eremochloa; species Eremochloa ophiuroides. Next base: position 97,932,294 of record JAHLJS010000003.1, read on the forward strand.
ATGAATCATACGTAATTTCACAAGATCAGTTTATTTTGATAAGAAAAACATAGAAAATAGAAAAAAAAATCGGCATTCTAAAGGTTACCTAAAATATCATACCGGTGCCACATAGTATGTGGCTTTATATATGTTACAACCTTAAAAACACTCATATAATTATGGCTTCAACAAAAATGATTACTTTGAAACCAAAAAAAATATTTCCAATGATATATATTTCCAAAAGACATAGTTTTGCATCTTCATTTAGTCATGCATCATGTACATCTTATTAAAATTGTAGTATACTTTTGAGAAAAAAAGTTAAATTCTGTCCTAACATTCATGCTATATACCATAGGATATTGACTCATTGTAGTGATAATATGTCCTGTCATAGGTTAAGTTACATTAAGTTAAAATATAGCATAGATCGAAGCTTCAGAGCATAACCAAAGATATTTTGAAAGCAACCGTCGCCTAGTAAGGCCACAAGGTGCAACCACTATAGTTCCTCGAGCTGAAAAGGACAAAGATCTGCTTTACAGAGCTCACACCGTCAACTGCACCGTTAGAAATTAGATGCCGCGAGTATCAATAATCAGCGGGTGATTTGATGCCTGTCAAAATCAGCTCAACTTTCTCTGCCACCTAAACAAATCTTGGGGGCGAGCCAAATGTCCAAACTACCCTCTTGTAGAGCCAACCAAACAATAATTATCCAGGTAACATGCATTCAGCATTCCGTTGCTGAGGAGGCAAATTAAACTTCGTGCTATTGCTATTACTACTACTATTACTATTATAATTATCATTATTGTTGTTGTTTATTATTGTAGTGTAGATGATTGAGCTAAAATTTTGAGATTGAGAAGATTATCATAGATGTCACGTCGATGGACACATTGTCTGTCATGAAAAAATAACTTCAACCTTAAAAAACTGGTTAATGGGAGAGGAAAACAACTGTGTGTTGTCTGCCGGTCTTTGATGTTTACTCCCTCCATCCTGTAATATAGTATGTTTTAAAAAAATATTAAAACTTAAAAAGGAATACTGAAATAACATAGATACCCGCGGATTGAACTGGACTAAAAAAGTTCTTCCTTAAATCATCATTTTTCTTTTATAATAAATGTTGCTAAATCTGAGCATAACCACAGTGTAGAATGCATTATATTTTAGGTTGAAGGTAGTTTGCTATGTACTTGACTACATGTTAAGCTTGTCGAGTCCACGCGCTCTCTTGTTTCTTGAGTGATTTTTCATTTACAGAAAGGGGTCATTTCAACTGCATCTTACTGGTAGAATATATTTTCATTGGTCACCGTCGCAGAGCTATAGGACGATATAGAATCCAACCACTCCAGTGGTATGTGATGGTACTATCGAAGCTCAGAATATAAAAACAAACTTGACAATACCAGACTTGTCACGAAGCACACTTGGCTCCTGTTGGAAAAATCTAAGTCATCTGTAGAAATGATCTTCTTTAAAGAGGATTGCTCTAAAACAAAAGTCATTCTTCCATAAACCTAAGACTGCCCCTTATTTATGATATAAATAAAATCTTTACTAAAATATGCCATATGTGTATCTAACCTTCCACATCACAACGTCAATTATACAACTGGAAAATTCTGAGGCTAAAAGTCTATGATGCCACAACCAACGAGTTTCGTAGGAGGCTAGGAGAATCAAAGTAGCATTTCGCGGAAAATGGACAAAAGCTTTGCTTTCAGGGCTGGAAATTTAGATTTTGGATTTGCTGTGACAGGATAGGGATATGGGCAGTCTGGTAAATTAGCGTGAAAGAACGGGCGACTCGGCCGCGTTGAGTCACGGTCCGGCCCCGGCCCCGGGAATCTTGGACCCACTTGACGCGGACGCGTCGGCTCGCGACACCCTAGCTAAGGAGGGGCAGAAGCGTCATTAGGCTCTGGTGCCGGGTGACGAACCGGATGCCGTCATCTCGTAAAGGCTGGTGATCCCGTGCGGTGCCTGCCCATGTGACCCTTTTGCCAACTTAATTATAAGGCAAGGGGTCAACGCCACAGGACATTGTCCTTTCGGCAACCTGCACCTGCACGTCCTCATCTCATAGGATTGGTCGTGACATTGCACGCACACCGTCGGCTCCGTTGCATTTTGCAGTTCGTTGCAACGAACTTTACACAAGAGTACAGGTTTGTTTGCGAGAAGCATTTCAAGCGTAATCGTCGTCCCTACTAGTACAAAGAAAAAGCAAGCAGTGCCTCAAGGTGGTCTACTCGGTCCCCTGTGCGCACAGGATGAGTGCGGTGTGTTCCGCAGGGTCAACGTCTCGGGGGGGCCCACCTTCCCGTGCTGTTAAGCTTTCTTCACGTGATCGCCGCATTTAAGTAGGACTTGGAAGATTTTCGCCATGGATGCGAAAACGCAAATGGATTTCCTGACGCTTCGCCATCGGAATTTTCCAGAAGATTTGCTTGCGACTCCACTCCCTCGTTGCACAGAAAGACGGCACAGTTTTTCCTCTCTTTGATAAGAGCAAGGCTAATAATACAACCAACTGCTGGCTGTATAAATCCTTACAGTTCTTCTCTCAACCCACTAGTATAATAGTTAGCCTTTTGATATAAATATCTGGCCTATTTATCAATTTCACATATTTTCTTGGTTCTTTTGTCCTAACCTGGCTGTAAGGTTATAGCCTACTTCTCTTCTCTATCCTCTTATCTCTCCTCTGCCTTAGCATTTAGCCTTCTTGCAGCCCACTATTATACTTACTCTAACGTTTGGTTTGGTGGCAGGTAACGTAAACAGTAATGGAAATAGCTGACGGGGGGATTGGCGAGGGGACCACTGATTCCTTGATCTGTTTGGTTCGTTTTTTTGTTCGCGGAGGCAGCGGCGTAATTAGAAAAGCCTCGGGGGACGGGCGGTATCAGCATTGACTGGAGCGTCATCCGATGCCACGGTAGCTCTTAATGGACTGAGCCTAACCAAACGCATTTATCGCGGACCGATTCCCTCGGTAATCAAATTAGGTACATTTCCCCGAACCAAACGCCTCCTTTTTTTTTTCTTTCCATGCTTCCATATGGCCATACGGGCGAACGTGCCGGCCGGCCGGTCTGTTTATTTCTCAGCAGGCATGCATGATTGGGCGAAAACGCACCTGGCGACAACTCTCTCGACGGTAGGGGAACTGGACATGTTCTGAAAAAAAAAATCAAGGTACTACTAATTGTTTGTTGACACACTATCAGTCTATCGGCCCCGTCTCTCGGTCAGATAAGGAAAAACCAAGAAATTAATCATTTAAGCGTGCCTATTCGACTTGCTTGATAGGCTGTGTATATATAAGTTCATAGCCTATTAAAAGTATAAGGTGCTCTGGTGCAATCCATTTGACATTCCAAATTAATTCTTAATCCAAAGTTTGAAAACCATGAATATGCGAGCGCCAGTGTTGAGGAAATGGGTTCTTGCATGTCAAAGTTTTGTGGCTACAGTTTCTTGTCAAATCCACAAAGTTTTGTGGCCACGGTTTCTTGTCAACTCTTTCCAAAGCTCCAAAGCTCTGCTAACACATAGACATAGCACATATAGCAATGCTCCGGCAAAACATCTCCGGCTCTCCCCCGGTACCCGGCCCCGCGGCTGGACGTCGCCGTCTGTCGTGTGTCCTGAACGCGCGTGCCGTGATTAGCATCTCTCTCTGATCTACTCGGTCTGAACTTGCTTGAGGATTACTACTACCACATGCAGCAGCAGCAGTCAGAGACTTCAGAGTTCAGACACAAGTTGTGAAGAACTGAAGATAAGGATTAACCGCACATCAGTGTTTGCTACAGTGGAGTGGCCTGATTAGTGACAGCAGCACAGGGAGAGGGAGTAGCCAACACCCACAGTGACAGCTACAGGGGGATCAGGATTGAGGAGGAGAGGAGGAGCGAGTGGCGTGGACTCCTGTGCCACCAAGAGATCGCCGCGATTTCTCTTCCACTCGTCCCACGACCACGACGGCCCTGGCTGCTTTTGTCCGGGTGAGGGTGAGGGTGAGGGTGAGTGTGCGCAGCACTCACCCCGCTCGCCTCGGTGTCCAGCTCACCCATTCCCGCAAAGCTGGCCATCGAAAAGGAGGAGAAACGAGGATCGGGATCGGGATCGGGATCGGAGGACGACGGCGACGACGATGAGACCGGCGCCGCCTGACAGTGGCCAGGCAACTGGGTCGGCAGAAGGCTGCAGCGGCGAAAGGCGTGGCCGCGTCGCGGTGATGCGCCGCCCATCACATCACCGTCGTCTGATCCGCCGGTCGACGATGACGGGACAGGAAAACGAGGGCAAGCGAATGGTGAGCCAGCGATCGCTGCTGCATGCCCAAGTGCCGATGGCCGACCTTTATTTGCATGCGAAAGAAGAAAGAGGTTGGGGACAGACATGGATGGGAGGGTCGGTCGGGAGGCACTCTCGACAGAGGGTAACATGGTACGAACAAGAACAATGGGCGTCTAGTGTCTGTCGTTCACCTAACAACAGAGTATAGTGTCTCTGATCTTGACAATGCGATATCACATGGCACATAGTAGTTGTTGGGTGGGGCGTGCTCAGAAGTCCAGAGATTGGATGCCACAAATGAAAGCGGTCAGCTTCGTTCAGTGAAATTTCACGTGTCTATGTGGGCATTTGGGACTGTCCACGAACTCTGTTCCATAAACTTCACCATGGAGCAGCTCTATCAACTCTATATTTTTTATAGAGCACCTCTTTAGGTGCTCTCACAACTCCACCTTTTATCCTAGAGCAACGTGCGTGGAGCTAGACCTGTTTGGCAAAAATTTATGGAGCAGAGCTGAAAAATATGGAGCGAAGTAGTCCGAAACACCCCCTATATATATGATGCCACCGAGATTGGATATGCAAAATCCTAGATGCACTCTTGGTTCACTGAGCTGAACCGTTGTAACAGAAATTTATTAGTTACCGAAGTTTTGGTGATATATTAGGTGAAGACTCTGGCGCTATTATTGGTGATTTTTTATCTGATAATATCGATGAAGCTCAAACTTAAGATGCTTTGACTTTCGAAAATTGTTGGAATGACTTATAATTTAGAGTAGAGCGGGTATTTTAAACACCAAATAAAAATGTGCCTATTTGTCTATTTAAATGTCTGTGTATGGGGCTTTATTTGTTAGAAACATTTTTTTCTTTTCATTTTGTTTTAGTTTTATTATTTTGTTATCCCATCGAAGTATAATATGCATTTTGATTAAGTAAGGCCATCGGGAATTGCTACGGTACACCCAAATAACTATAAGCCATTCATTTTATTCGATCGGACGATCACAATCAGTCTCACCTCCTAGGAGGTAATATCTTAAATACATATTTAGATATTTACTTATTTATTAAAATAGGATAAAAAGAAATATTTAAAGTATAGAAAATCTTTCTTTTAGATTTGTTTGCATGCATCTAGATATGTTTGCATGCATTCACTTTTTTTTTTTGGATGACACGACGTGCATGTGCGAGCATCAAGTTGATTAGGCATCACGTTAATAGGCCTGTGGTCGGATTTAATGGCGGTGGCTAAATTAATTAGATGGTATGTTTTTATAGTTCACGAATACTAATGTTGATTTTTATCTGTAACGAAATTTTGTAACTAGTCGTTCTTCCTCGTCCTAGCTCCAAATCTGAAGACATGAGTTAAAAAATTTGCAACGAAAAGGGAACAGGGAGCCAGGGAGGATTGGCTCCAAATCTGCAACGAAAAGGAAATCAGCACGATTGCACGAAAAGGAAAGCAGAGCATGGGGACCAGGCAATCAGCATGCGATGTGCGAAACCTGATTACAGGAGTTAAAAAAGTAAATAAATTTCTTTTTCGATATTGCTTAATGTATTATGTAATTTGAAAATTCTTAATATTCAACGGTCTAGATTCATTTGAGATAATACCTCGTAGGGAGGTAAGATTGAGATAAGGGTGTACCTTAGTGTTGCCCAAGACCATCTCCAAGAGGGCACCCATTGCGTTACCAAATTCAAAATGGTCTCCAACATAATACATATAGCCTCCAACAAAGCACCTATGCCGAAGACTTAGTTTGGGTGTCAGGAGAGACACCAAATCTGAATCTTCCCAAGGACCCATTTGCAGAAAGGATTGTCTAAGTCTTATTGCCATCTAAGGCGGAACACTCTCCTACCGATGTATTTTGACACCCCACAGCTTTGGCAGAGCACTTATCCCCGTTCATCTTCAGCGCAACAGTGCTCGATCAGTGAGCTATTACGCACTCTTTAAAGGGTGGTTTCTTCTAGGCAAACTTCAGCCGTCTTCTAGGCAAACTTCATGGCTGTCCTTGACCCTTAGCTGGTGATCCGAGCTATTTCCCTCTCTAAGATGAAGCTTATCCCCCATCGTCTCACTGGCCGACCTTGACCCTTATTATTTTTGTGTCATATCTAGTATTGAAAGGTCCTTGTTTGGTTTTGGTAATTGAGTGACAACTTAAGTGGACTAATATGTGTTTAAGTGTTGATTACACAGGTGATTAGTCCACAGGTACATGTGTGTGAGCAACTATGCCATGGAGGTGGATATGGCGTGTTGAGTGTTGCTTAGCTCACACATATGGAGATGAAGGAGCTAAACGCATGAGACATGACATGGAGTCATGTGGCTAGGTGGAGAAGATCAAGACGAGGCTTCGCGTCGATGGACCGGTTGCAAGTGTGAAGGGCAAGTCGGGTGATGGCTTGGCACCGATGGACCAACGCAACAGTGAAGAGCAAGCAAGTCAAGGATCGATGAACCAAAAGCCACGTGATGATATGAAGTGGATCATATCATTCATGAGGTGTTAGTGCATGTGTTGCATTGGCATCGATGGTGTCGGAGACGGTGATGAAGACGGTGATCAAAATGGAAAGCGCAAGGCAAAGGTATAACCTAGGGCATTTCCATTTCACCGGTCTAAGGTTGAGTAGAGAAGTGTTTGACCGGATTTAGGATAGATGGCCGTACTATCAAGAGGGGCAAACTTGTTTGCATATCGGTCATCTAGTGCCACTTGAATGATTTAACTTGCATACGTTGTTAGGATCGAGTGGCGAGGTGAAAAGAGAGAAAATCCTTTGTGAAAATGTTTGTGAAAAGCTAACACACTTGCACTTAAGGTTAAACACTTGTGGTGTTAGCACTTTTGCAAAGGTGAAAAGTGGTTTAGATCTCTCTTTCTCCTGCCGAGCTTGCGAGGCAGGATTTAGAGGTTTTTGGCAAAGTAAAAGGAGCGTCGGACTGTGTGGAGGGATAGCGTCGGACCATTGAGTAGAGTCCGACGCCTAACCCTAGTTCTGGCCAATAGCGAGCGTCGGACGCTCGGTTAACGAGCGTCGGACCATTGCCCGCTTCGGTCCGACGGTGGCGAGCGGTGTCGGCGTGACGCGTGGCGTTCGGAAAAGCGTCGGACGCTAGAGTTTAGTCCGACGGTGAGCGTCGGACTGGAGTCCGACGGTTTTGAGCGCTCGGGGAGCTCTCTAGAAGCGTCGGACCGTGGTGATCATTGGTCCGACGGCTAACCGCGCGAGAGTCCGACGGTGGCCGAGCTGTGGCCCGTCTGTGAGAGTCGGACGGTCCGACGCCTGGAGCTGTGCGCGCGTCGGACCATCGGCTGGAGCGTCCGACGGTTGGAAAAACGGCGCGAGAAATAGCCGTTGTGATCCAACGTTCGACTTCAAACGGCTAGTGACACGTGGCGGCCATCGAGAGCGTCGGACCGTGGGCTTTGGTCCGACGGTGGCGCGCTGGTTCGGTCCGACGGTCGGTCCGACGGCTGTTTTCAGTTGGCAACGGCTCTTTTGAGCTGAGGGCTATAAATAGAGGGTTGTGGCCGGCTGTTGGAGTGGTCTTGCACCTTGGGAATGTGTCTCCCTTGTTTGTGCATGGCTTAGTGCTCTCCAACTCACTTGTGCTTATAGAATTCACATTCGAGGAGTGAGTGATCGATCGATAGTGCGTTGCATTGAGAGATTGCATCGTGTGGCACTAGGTGATCGTGTTGCAAGCCGGTGGTGCTTGTTACTCTTGGAGGTTGCCACCTCCTAGACGGCTTGGTGGCTTGTGGCTCCGTGAAGCAAGCAAGAAGATTGTGCTTAGCTCCGGAGAAGCTTTGTGAGGGGTTGGAGCTCACCCCGCGGGAGATCGCAAAGAGCATCGCTAGTAGAGCGAGACGTGAAGAGCGACAAGTGGTCCGGCCGAGTCAAGTGCTAGAGCTTGTGGTAAGCACTCCACGTGGGAGAGTGTGACTTGCGGGTCACCACTAGCAAGAGGACCGGCGGCAACCTTGGAGCTTGTCTCAACGGAGGACGTAGCTTGTGGCGACAAGTGAACCTCCGGGAAATAAATCACCGCGTCAACATCTTCCCATCCTTCGCGGTGGTTTGCTCCTTTCTACACAAGTTATTTATATTGTGCATTACTTTATTTATGTAGTTGTAGTTGCTCTTGTGAGACCGGTTAGTTGTGTAGCTTGCCACCACATCTTAGCTTGTGTAGCTTAGAAGTAGTTCCACTTAGTTTGTGTAGCTAAAGTGAGTTGCGCTCTTTGATGTGGATTGTGTATCCTTGTCATTGAGCAAGTTAGTGAGCTTATGTGCTTAGTGCGTTTTTGTGCTAGTTAATATGAGTTTCCAGGTGCTTAAGGTATAGCGCTTAGGTTTGCGTGATCTTGCGCTTAGAACGGTTTAGGTAAGCTCAATCTAGACGTGAACCTTTGCCTCGCGCTAGGATCTTTGGCAAGGTGTTTAGAGTCTTAGTTAGAGGGGTGAAATTGTCGTTAGAACCGATTAGGTTTTATTCCGCTGCGATTAGTTGTTATAAAGGACTATTCACCCCCCTCTAGTCCGCCATCTCGACCCTACAAGTATTCAGAGTTTGCCTCGATTTGGTATCGCTCAAAGACAAAAAAATGAGTATTGAATCTTTAGCCTGTAGTGCTACCAAAAAATAAATAGGTCTTGTATTTTAGGTCTCGATTGTTGGAGACAGTCTAATTCAACTGATGCTGATTTTGGTTTATTATTAGTTTTTTTTACAACAAAGGCAATTAACATTTCACCAAAATCGAAATTCTTGATAACTAATTTCACCCATTATCCGGATGCCTAGACCTAATCAAGAGAGAAAAGCAGTTGGGCTTTCGAGCTTTCACATCTTCTTTTATTTTCGTCTTTAACTCAATCTAACATTATTTCCTCACATCCATTTCTTCGTACAACCTTCTTTTGCAAGTGTAATCTTCTTATTGATTTATTTATGTCCTTATTACATATTTTTATTTGTTCCGTGGCAAAGAAGATCATCCACCTGTCTATTCTTATCTTTTCTGAGTCTTGTGTTTGTCTTTCTATGTTTCCTATGGCCATGAATTGTTTTAATTGTGCATGTGTTTCAAATGATGTGCATTTCCTATTGCTATTCATAGTTTGTTCAGTATGTTGTGAATGTCTTGGCTATAATTGTTGTTTCCTATTATGTGTCTTCCAATACTAATGGTTTGCGGCTATGGTGTTTCTAATACTGTGTTGTTATGCCCATTTGTCAGAAAATACTAGCTAAAATCTTGGCAAAATGAATCTCATGTCTTAGCAACATAGTTTCTAATAGGGAAATTTTGCTCAGAGACATTGCAAAAACGTCTAATATGCTGTTGGACACCGCCAACTCAAAAATTGATCCAGTACCATTATGAATTTAGAATTCTTTGGCGCAACACACCGTATCCATTATTTTAATCATTTCTCGTATTCGCAGAGAGAGAATGTGTGAGAAATAACATTTTTACCCTCATCTTCAACCTCCGGCCATTCATATATTTTTGCCGTAACACATCGTCGTGTCTTTTCTTCTCTGATTATGGCTGTGACTGCGGCACCAGGCTGCTCGTCTCACTTGTGACCATGGCCACGCGAGCCGAGGGGTGCCATGGCTGGCTGCGAACACGGGAGGTGGTCTCGCCGGCGGTGGTGGACACCGTCAACGTGCTCTTGAGTCGCGACCATGGTCTTGGCCTGGCAGAGGGGCGCCAAAGACCAAGCTAGCACACAGGTGCCTCCGACGTGACCAGCATTGACCCAGGCCATGGCAACACGCTGGCCGGGCGGAGGGGCACCAAAGACCGGAGCTGGCATGGGTGCCCAGACGCCACCAGATGACACCAGCTCCCTTTTGGTGCGGGCCGACCTATACATCACTTCGGAGAAGCCCCGCCGCTAGCGCTCCCCACGCGACCGGAACTGCCTGCCGGACAAGAAAAGGAGACCAGGATGTGTTACGGCAAAAATAAAGGAATGACCGGAGGTTGAAAACGAGGTGCAAGAAAGTCATTTCTCACACATTCTCTCTCTGCGAATACGAGAAATAGGTTAAAATAATAGGTGCGATGTGTTACGGCAAAGAACTCCAATTTCATAATGTTATTGGGCCAATTTTCGATTTGGCGGTATCCAACAGCATATTAGACAATGTCTCTGAGCAAAATTTCCCATTCTAATACTGTTCTGAAATTTACTGTTAGAAATTTAGTGGAGAATTCAAACCTGTTTGTGAGGACCACGAGAGTGCCACAACTCACAAGTCAGAACAGAGGCCCCCGAAACAAGCTAGAGAGATATTCTAACAGTAAATGGCATCATCATAGTCTAACAGGGTAGCAAGACAGTAGGGCCTGAGGAAAAATTGCATTTTGCATGTACCCCTTCATATGTCTCTGTGATCTGAGTGTCCTCAAGGAGAATGGCATTCTACAGTACCCGGACTAGCTAAAATATTGGCAAAATGAATTTCATGCTAATATAGCACAAATGTAATTTTGGGTTCCTACCTAGCTACTTCCTCTACAGCTTAAGAAAGACAAACTCCTCAACAGACGGTGTGTCACCAATCAATTTGAGAGCTTCCTTCTCAGGCTCCTCATCAACTCCAATGGCCATTATCGCCTGCTTCCCCGGAGCAGTCCTACCGACACTCATAAAACTCACATTAACGTTCATCTTTCCCAAGACTGACCCCACTTTCCCAATGATGCCTGGCTGATCAACTTGGCTACACAGTATTACGTTGCCCTCAAGGCTAACGTCAACGCTGAAAGACCCGATGAGCGTGAGATGCGGTGTGCCATCCCTAACCTTGCCCTCCACTCTGATATCACCAGCATCAGATAAGGCACCGGCAAACTTGGATTCCACATTGGCGAGGTGGACCTGGATGGAGTCTAGGGGGATCTCGGGTGAACCATCAAGGAAAATTCTCTCCTCAACGATCCTAAGGCCTCGTTGCTTGGCAACATAATCCGCATTGACAATGTTGACGAAAGCGCTTGAAATAGGTTCGATGATGCCTTTGGTGACCACGGCACGAAGAACTCTCGTGTCCAAATCATCAGGGTCTCTGGCAGATGAGTAAACAACCTTGACATCTCTAATGCCGCTGCCACCAGTCACAAGTTGCACAACAAGCCGGCCCAGCTTCTCAGCAAGGACAACGTATGGAGATAACTCTGATAAAACCTGTGGGAAGCGATGCACTGTTTAGACGCAAACAGATTACATATACCGAATTACTGTTGAATTTCTTCTTTGGTAATGGAAGTACCTCAGCAGGGATCATTGGGGCATTCACAGCCGTGGCAGCCAGATCTCCTCTCAGTGCACCGATAACAGCCTCTGCAATTTCAAGGGCTACACCTTCCTGCAGAGGTATATAGTATAAAAATAAAGATGATAAGCTTGTACAGTATATAGCATGATATGATGTGTTACCAATAAGTTTGATAGGAAAAGACCAGCAAACCTGCGCTTCTGTTGTGCTAGCCCCAAGGTGTGGTGTGACAGTGACATTCTCATGCTGCACTAACTTGCTGTCTCTTGGCGGTGGCTCCTCAGTAAATACATCAAGTGCAGCCTGACTCACACCACAATGCAATCAGGAAAAAGGCCAAAATATCTCTCTTTTTTCTGACAAAACATTGCACAGTGAAATAGAGATATCAGATGCATATGGGAATTGGATAACAGGTAACAACTATGAACAGTCAGAATTCGGATGAGTCATGCATGGACACGATGAAAGGAATTACCTGGGCAACTGTTCCATTGTCAAGTGCTCTCAGCAATGCGTCCTCATCAACAACTCCACCCCGTGCAACATTGACAATTCTAACACCCTTTCTCATTTTGGCAAAAGTTTCATCATTGAAAAGCTTTGCTGTCGATGGAGTTAGAGGCATGTGCAATGATATGAAGTCTGCTGTGGAGATGGCCTCATCAAATGATACCAGATCTACGCCAATTGCCCGGGCTCTATCAACTGCAGCATATGGATCATGTGCAATGATATCCATCCCAAGTCCTTTTGCACGTCGAGCTACTTCTGAGCCAACCTTTCCAAAACCCATAACAGCTAGTGTCTTGCCCACCAAGGTAACACCAACATATTTGCTCCGTTCCCATTTGCCTGAATTGCACAAAGCGAACCACAACACAATAGCTTAGCAGTTTAGCACAAATGACTTGTAATAGTTGTTAAATAAACAAATTCTGAACACAGTAGTGATTGTCTTTTGCTAAAAATGGTTATTCAGTTTCTGTCTATATCTCAAATTCTGAACGCGATGGTGATCGTTCTGCAGTTGAAATGAACATCAAGCCTTTGGTACTCCTTAAAGTGAAGTCAGCAAAGATTTGCATTACATTTAATCAAGATGCACCAGTTTATTCCTTAACCAAAAACAGTCTGTCAGTCCATGTATGGTGGCAATGCTGAAACACGTGTTGTCCTCTTCATCATGCCATTGGCGCCTATGTAACACAAACTTTCTCTAAAGTCCCAACATCACGCCAACATCATTTACAACCTAACCTTTTAAAGTACAGTGCTATAGATAGAAACGTGATGCAGGCAAGCTACGGTCTTGGGTGTTCTAACAACAAACATGTGTATCGATCGGTCGGCATAACATCTGATTTGCAAGCAATGTGCGACGATCAAACTGCTTGCATCTCATCTGCGGCACATTGTTATTAGTAATTAACAGCAGCAGGACCTTATCTATTACGTGTGGCAGGCATCCCTTGGTCGCGCTATCGTGTGCACGCATTTGGTGGGAGCAAATTAAACAAAAACGAGGGGGCGTACCGGCCTTGAGTGACGCATCGGCCTGCGCGACATTGCGCGCCATGGCGGCGAGGAGCGCGACGGCGTGCTCGGCGGCGGCGACGGTGTTGGCGGTGGGCGCGTTGACGACGAGGCAGCCGGCCTCGGTGGCGGCCTGGAGGTCGACGTTGTCGATGCCGACCCCGGCGCGGCCGACGACGCGGAGCCTGCCGCGCGCGGCCTCGAACACCTCCCGCGTGACCTGCGTCCCGCTGCGCACCACCAGCGCGTCGACCAGCGACACCTTGGCGCGGAGCTCCTCCGCCGTGAGCTCGTAGGAGCAGTCCACGTTGGCGAAGGCGCGCAGCAGGTCCAGCCCGGCGGAGCCCAGCTTCTCCGTGACCAGCACCGTCGGCCGGCCGGCCGCCTCCGCCGCCGCGGTCACCAGCCCGGGACGGGGCGCGGCGGAGAGGCATTGCGCCGAGAAGGCGGCCCCGGCGGAGCGAGACGGCGCGGTGGCATGCCAGGGACGGCCCGGAGGCGGGGTCCGGGGACCTGCAGGCCGGAGCCGCCGCCGCGGGGAGGAGGTGGCGGAGCCGGAGCGGCGTCGCCAAGGCCATGGATTGGTGGTGTCGAGTGTGTGATTGTAGTATCTCTGCTGCGGATCGCGGGGTACTGTACTGGTGTCCCGCTCTCGCTATCGGTATCGTCGTGTTCGTGAGAAGACGAGACGTCGGGGGGCGTGTGTTGAGCCGAGCGCCGCGACGTTCTCGCGGTTTATCCGTTGACTGTTGCTGTCTGTGATTTTCATTTTTTTTTAAAAAAAAAGAAAGGCTGTGTCTGTGATATCTCTGGCAGCTCAGTCAAGTGCAATGTAGATATTTGGTGGGGGGAAATTTGGTGAGGATTGCCCTTTCATCTCATAGCTGTAGATATTTAGCCCACAAGCGATATTAATGGGCCAAAAAGGAGACGCACTTGCAAAAATGTGCGGCACATTGCCACAAAACGAAGTTGCATCCGGTGAGCCGCTAAGATCAATCAATGGGCCAAAAGCCAGATCCAGATGCACCTTGGCTTGCAAAGATTAATGCATTTTCCTCGAGAAAAAATAGGCCTGTACAACTCACGGAGTTTGAGATTAATGCGGCATAGGACCAGCCAAACCATATATGAAGGATATGCCGCACATTTTTTTATCAGAGTCCGATAGGTGGGTTAACTTGTTGAAATCTCATATTGGCAAAAAAAAAATTAAAATGTTGAAATCTCAAACTTCAAAATGCATTTTTAAAACAGAAATGCTCCTGAGCAGACATCCGTCCGCCCACGCACACGCCCACGCCCACGTCAGACGCTGCTCTAGCCGCTCCCCACACTTCGCACGTTGTCGCGGCTCCTCCATCTCTCCCAGGTATGCATCCTCCTCCTCTTCCTTGCTAGCGACCTAGGGTTCCAGCGAGCTCCTCCCTCTTCTCCTCTAACTCCGGTACGGTATAGAAGGGCCGACTCGGGGAGAGGCAGGGAGTGGGGATGGTTGGCGAGCGATTTAGGGCCCTAGCGGGGGCCGGGCAAGGTCCAGGGCGAGGGAGCTTGGTCGTTATAGTTGAAGAAGAAGGTGGCGAAGCTTGCTGAAGTTGTTGAAAATGGTGGTGGTAGGGAGGGAGAGGGGAGGGGAAGAGGGACGCCACCGCAGCGTGGTAGCGTCTCGCCGAAGCGATGGGCGCCGGCCAAAAATGGAGGGTGGGGGAGGACGGAGGACGACACCAGGCGCAGAGAGGGCGGGGGAGAACCACGCCGAGCGTGGTGAAGCGGTCATCCTCCCGCGTCCGGACATGCGCTCGGGATGTTGTTTTTAAAACGTGGATCAATTGTTGAATTCGGGACATCACACTTTATAGGGCTTGTGCAACGAAACAAGACGCAATTTGAATTTCCTTTTTTGTTATTTTTACCTCACAACCGAAATTCTACATTAGTTCAATGTTTTGAATGTGCTATTTCAACATTTCATATAAAACATTGAAGTAGTTTTTGCACTGTTGATTATAATTCCCATGATTTTTAAACATACATATTTTGAAATGTCGACCGCACACAAAAAAAACGCAATATTGTATTATCATGATAAAGCAAGTAAACACAGTGAATTGGTGTCGGGATTAGACAAAACAAAAAAAGAGATAGAAAGTGAAACATATGGGCTGCATGGGCTGTACGACCTCCTCCTGCCTGCAATCTGCTGCATTACGGCAGAGATCACGGCGGGCAGGTCGGGCCTCGGGGTCTCGGCACGCACCCGCGCCTCATCACAGCTGAGAGCTGCTGACCCAGCCGCCATCGCCGGGCTGCAAGCGCGAGCACCCCGTGCCCCGCGGTGGGCTGCCTCCCTGAGCGCGGCACCGATCGAGTGGCTGCGCGCTACCCCGCCTGCGCCTGGGATCGCAGTGTCCCGTAAAGACGAGGCAGGCGATCCCCCGCGCCCCACGCACCGCACCACGCGCGCCGCATGCGCTGCACTCCCAGCAGCACCAGACAGACTCCCGGCGCACATGCCCACGCGCGCGCGTGCGTGCCTGCCGCTAGTAGCTCAACTCCGATCTAGCTGCGCAGGCAGCGCAGAGCACACTGGCACAGCGCGCGCTGTCCGCGGATACGCTCTGCCGCCGCCTGCCTCCCTCCCGCGCCGACACCGCCATGTTAGCCATGTCCTCCAGCGCCGCAGCACTCGCCACCAGTCACCACAGTCCGTCTCATGGCATGCAGCGTGCGTGTATGCTTACGTTCTGCTGGATCATGCAGGTTCATGACCGGACTACTATCCTTGAGTTTCCTGTCGCGTGGAATCACACCGTTGTCTCGTCGGAGAACTACCATGCGTCCCCGGATTTGTGGCTCAAATGCGCGTGACGTCGCCGCGTTCCGGCGGACCGAGTAAAATATAGCATTGAATGCAAGAGAATGGAATATAAAAGGTCGCCTCGAGATCGAGGGTGTGTCGATGACGATGAGAGAGGATCTATCACTCGATCCCCAACCCACGTCGTCCATCATGTCATGTGCTGCGCTGCTCCTAACGATTAACGGATGGACGTTCCCCGCCCTTCTCGAAGCACACGCCATGAACACCATGCATCAACGAAATCGAACGAGGAGATCGATCTTCCACATGTCTAAGCCATTCCATCTATATATGATTGGGCCCGCCGCTTCGATCTTCTGTCAATACAATAGATCACGGCCGCGATAAACTAACCTACCTGCAGTGCAGACTGCAGAGCGAGAGATGATTTGATTGAGTCGATCAGCGCGAGGAATATAATCTTAACGTGCCCATCTCTGAAACTGGAAAACCAACAATAATATAATTCGCGGCTGCTACTATGCCATTGTGCGTGCTTCCCATGCCGCCATCATTTGTCCCTCGCCAGATCTTAGGGGATCCTCCATGCATTCCTCCTCTCACACCCTTGTGTTTAATTATAGTTACGCTTCATGATCGAACTAACGGGGGAATAATATAATAATTCCTCAGAAACAAAACCAGCTAATGGAGGAGCGAACTAATACTATAATCCAGCCTGCCAGCGGCGGTGGCGTTGTGGGCAAGTGGCTGGCGAAAGCAGCCGATCGAACCTTCTGCGGATCGATCCTGCACCAAAACGCAGATCGATCACAACACAAGTAGGCAGGCAGGCTCTGCTCCGAACAAGCTGTGCTGTCCCAGTCCCAGCACAGCAGCTGTCTCACTCACTTGCAGTGCCTGCCCGGAGCTAGCCCTGCGCAATAATTGGGATTGGGGATCCCATCATCCATGGACGACAAGGCTCTCTGCGCCCTTGTGAGCGGCGAGCATGTTATTTTATTAATTAATCCAACCTCATGTAAGAGTAGTAGGGGAGTGAGAAAGCAACTTGATGCGAGGCATCGTCTCGTCATCGACCATGCTCATGCATGTGGATCATCGTCAGGCAGTACTGATTCATTTCTTTTGCACAAATATAAAGCAGCACCCATCAGCACAGAAAAGAAAGAGGGCCAGGCTAGGGAATGAGTGCGAGTTGCACTGCAATGATTCTGTGTGATTGAAACTGAAGCATGAGACCACGCCATGAATTGTTTACGAGATGGTTGGTTTGATAATTGCAGGCACTGATTCTGTTCTTCTGCCCACTAGCGGTACTAATCAATTCAGTACTATATCTAGTCTGTGAATGCGGCTGTTTGCCACACACCTTTTTTTGGCTCGGCGGAATCGATCCCTATTTTAAGCCTTTCAGCTCACGTTATGCGGGTGCTAATAATTCGGCATCAATCCACCTGCATGAATGTTATAAGCTCTATCGTATATGCCAACAGCCGAAAATGATCTGAACACCTATCCAGCATCAATTTAAGGGAGAGGAAAAAAAAAAACGTTTGGAGCATATAAAGCACACACGGATCAAGGCCCCGGAATAAGGGGGCTGCAGCCGGGGTGCAGTCCAAATTTCCTACAAACGTGTCTTTTGTATCCCAAAGAAATCCCTGACCGCTAGCCTAAAATAGCTTTTTTTGGAGCTAGTCTTTACATGCAGCCCGTTCGCTTCTTCAATTAGCCGCTTATTTTCAGGCACGGAACAGTATTTTTCTCTCACAATAAATCAGCACAAGCTAAAATCAGCGCTTATTTTCAGCACAAGCGAACATAGCAATGATCTATCTCGTGGGGGTCGTTTCGGAAATCTTGTGAGTTTGACGTTGTTTTATTTTATTTCAATTGCGTAATGATGAGGGAATTATTTATTCTAGTAGGTTTATCTGTTTAAACTCAACAATCGTACGCACAGGCACAGCTAGTTATCATGCTGTCGAACGCTCCAACTAAAGTCTTGTCAACTCGTTCGCTTCCATTCCATCTCGGTGACAAGAACGGAATCACGGTACCACGAAGATTTCAGCAGTTCTGAACACCAGATTGATCTTGATCTGTGCAGCAGACAAGATCTACGATTCCACCAAATCGTGCTGCTGCTGCAACTGCAGCCCCCAATGCCAGATTTTCTCCGGACCTGTGACAAGAGAGGCAGTAGTGCCCAACAGGATCATTCTCGCGTGCCGTTCAAGTTCAACCGGGCGGGGCGTCGTGTCAGTAAATCGGCAGCTCCGATTTTATACTGCATCCATCGTGTGTCAACTGGGATTTCGCAAAGGGCAAACCGGCAAAGGCACTAGCACTACTCGATCTGACGGCCGGCCACTTCGATCGAAGACGATCGATTTCCCATTTCACATCCCCGGATCGAGAGAGGACAGACAGTGGGGCTGCGGAGCGAACCCAAGCTCGACACGAGCTTCTTCACCTTGTCTTGTGGTGATGGACAGGAGAAGGAAGACTTGCTGCGACGTACGTCGAGTCATGTTGACAGTGGGGGCAGGGATGGAATATACCATTCCAATTCGGGAGCAATCCAGACGTGAATGGTGGTGTTTTGCTGTTTTGCTACTGCTAGTGTGCTAGGTGGTGGGTGTAATAAGGATCTCTCGGTATCTTAGCTCACTCTCACTGTGTCAACTCGCGGTCTTGTCTGTCTTGCCAATTTCGTCAAGCAAGTTTCCTCCACCAAAGAAATTGGGTTTGCCCTTTCACCGGTACCACGTAGGAGTAGATTGACAGCCACTACACAGGCATCTTACATCTAGATCTTGCCCAAGGATCCCATTCGTTTTTCACACTGTGTTTTGTTTTCTCTGATTGCTTTGCACATGATCCACAAAGAATTTGGCAAGTTCATAACCTAGAAATCCATTCTCTTTTATTTGAAACATTTATCAGTTTGCTAAGAACTTCATTTTCTTTATTTCTTAAATAATGTTCTCTCCGTTCCAAAATGTATGCCGTCTTATTTAATTCAGACTTCTCTAACTTCCATCATACTGCGTTAATATATAAAATATCTCTTGATAGTGTATTTATTTAGTACAAACTTATAGTCGGGTGGTTAAATAAATGACAAAACTAAAACGATCCTCGTTTGCTACGAACGGAGCATTGTCAAATAATGCCCCAAGAAAAAAAAAACGAGAAGCGACTAAAGCTGATTGCAGCAACACAGGATGCCACTTCCATCATCATCATGATTTAACAAGCGGCTGACTTGTAGGGCGATGGAGCAAAATCAAAAGCCTTTTTTTTAAAAAAAAAAAAAAAGCCCGAGAGCTCAGGAGGAATCAACAAAGCAAAGAGCTTAGCGGCATGGAATGCGATTCCAACTCCAAGCCTGCACCAGCATCGGCCAAACAAAACCCAGCTTTATTCCACATCAGGATCAGATTATCAGTCCCGTCTTGGCTATCCCGTCAGCTTTTTCGTTTTCGAGAGGACGCCATCCTGTCAATGGAGTTGCCATTCCTGACGATGCAGCCCAATTTTCTGCTGAATCCTGATGCACCAGCACCACCAAGAAAGGTGATTAGACGCGAGGAGCAGACCGGCACGATGATTAAACGCCACGGAATTTCTTGCAAATTCAAGGTACTCCGATTACTTTGGTACACAGGTGCCGCAACCGAATATCCAGCTCCACCAAACCCATTGCATGTTGACTTTGGATCCACACCTAACCTAGCTAGTAAGGACGTCCTACTAGTTGCTAGTCTAATTAAAGAGGAAAAATGCACCCCCGTCCCTCGACTTGGTTTAAGATGTCAGCTGGGTCTCTGAATTTTCAAAGTGATCTCTATAGGTCCCTCAAGTTAGCAAAATATGTCATTTAAGTCTCAAACTTTTAAAGTGATCACCGCAGGTCCCTAAACTTGACACAGGGTGTCATCCATGTCCCAAACACTGTAGATAATTCCAGCACCGAATTTTAAAAAAAGAAAATCTAATTTTAGGTATTGTAGCTACAATCTATAAAATATTTCAAAAATTGTATTTTTTTCATACGATCTCCGATGAAGATGAGTTTTATATAAAAATTGTAGCTTGCAACGAGATCTATAACTTTCTAGTTTCGAGTTTTTTAATTTGAAGTGGTTAAGACGCTCAAAAAAATTAAACCAAATTTTTCAGCAGTATATTAATCACGCACAAGCGCGTGTCGCCTTGCAAAAATCATATCTTTCTTATATGCTATCAAATTGAGATATTTTTTATACAAAAGTTGTAGCGTTCGACGAGATCTACAATTTTCTAATTTTAACTTTTTTAATTTGAGGTCGTTAAGATTCTCAAAAAATTTAAAATACAAAACTACTGTGCAAAACCCAAAATTAGCGTTTGAATTTTTTTTTGAGAATCTTAACAACTTTAAATTAAAAAAGTTAAAACTAGAAAGTTGTAGATCTCGTCGAACTCTACAACTTTTGTATAAAAAGTATCTCAATTTGCTAGTATATAAGAAAGATATGATTTTTTCAAGATGACACGCACTTGTACGTGATTAATATGCTGCTGAAAAATTTTGTTTAATTTTTTTAGCGTCTTAACCACCTTAAATTAAAAAACTCAAAACTAGAAAGTTGTAGATCTCGTCGCAAGCTACAATTTTTATATAAAACCCATCTTCATCGGAGATCGTATGAAAAAAATACAATTTTTAGAATATTTTATAGATTGTAGGTTATAGTACCCGAAATTAGATTTTTTTTTTAAATTCGGTGCTGGATTATCTACAGTGTTTGGGACCTGGATGACACCCTGTGTCAAGTTGAGGGACCTGCGGTGATCACTTTGAAAGTTTGGGACCTAAATGACATCTTTTACCAACTTTAGGGATCCATAGATATCACTTTGAAAGTTCAGGAATCTAAATGATATCTTAAGCAAATGAGGGACCGGGGGTGCATTTTCCTCCTAATTAAAATTTAGACGAAAGTTTAAGCGACTAATGTTTAATTTCGCCCTATACTGTTTGATACATGACCCTCCGTATTGGTAAAAGATAATATTTTGAAAAAGGTTTTGTCAAACATTGAGAATATAAATCATGAATAACTTTTAAATTATTAAGTTTGAAAATATAAAACCTATATAAATAGATTTGCCTTCAAATATATTTTCATAAAAGTATACATATATCACTTTTCAATAAATATTTTTACAGAAATATAAAGTTAAAGTCATGCGTTGAAGACCGTGGCGTTGTCCTAAACGTCATCTTTTACCAATACGGAGGGAGTACGTTAAATACGTACTACTCTCTTTGTCCCAAAAAGTGTGTCGTTTTAGAACTTATTGTTTGACCATCCGTCTTATTCAAATAATTTTAATAAATATTATGATTTATTTTATCATTAAAGATACTTTAATAATGATATATTTGTTTTATAATTTACACAAAATTTTGAATAAAACGAACGGTTAAATACGATTTCTCGAAGTCAAAAAAATGACACTCGTTTTGAGACGGTGGGAGTACTAACTAGAAGTGTATTAAATGTTAGTGTATCCTTTAGTCTACTGGTTTGGATGGTCTAACTCTGTTTGGATCAAAGGAATATTAAAGAAATTTCTGAAGATATGAAATCACTGTAGTGCTTCGGACAAGGAAAATTGAGTTTCATTTCGAAAAGAAAGGAAATTATAGTAGTGCAAA
Source organism: Eremochloa ophiuroides (assembly GCA_038502445.1). Taxonomy (NCBI): domain Eukaryota; kingdom Viridiplantae; phylum Streptophyta; class Magnoliopsida; order Poales; family Poaceae; genus Eremochloa; species Eremochloa ophiuroides. The sequence continues at coordinate 97,954,008 of JAHLJS010000003.1, forward strand.
ACATTCCAACTCGAGAGAAAGAATCTCCGCTCTCACTGACTCTTTCTATGCTTACTCATGTTCCTATACTTTGTTTTTCCTCCATTTTAAACATATTTTTTTCAAGGGACGGCAAAAGTTTTGCCACGATTTCTATTAGATGAAAAAAATAAAAAACAAAGTATTGGGCTAGTTTTTTGAATGGAAACAAGGCACAAAAACCATTACAACTGGGGAGAGAGAGCAACGCTCATCTCGCACAACCCTAGCGCATTCACCGAATACAACGTGAGAGCACAACTCCTCACACAACTGTATAATATACTCACTAAAAACCACTACATGCCGACTCAACCGGTCGGATTGGGACATCGACATTTCAAACATATCAAAGTATCAATTCATATATTTTAGGTACCTATAGTTTTTCGCTCTTCACTCTATCATTTCTTTGTCCCAAATATATTCTAAGTCCACTAACTGAACATGTTGATATGTTTTGGCATGTGCATGGTGTCGAGGTAAAAAATATTCCAAACAAAATCTTAGATCGGGAAAATAATATGTAAACTGATAGCCTAGAATTTTTTTTTTTTATAAAACTAGTTCACGAACTCATGCTCCTGCATGGACTAGTTCACCTAACATGAATATATTATACATCTTCTAATAATCGTGAAATTTCAAAAAAAAACTTAGCCTAACTTCAAACAGGATCACGAAGCTAATCGGCTAATCAGGATGCATGTGGTAGCGCTTCACCGAGTGGATTCTTAGGGAGAATCACTTTATGACCTGCAAATATGTTTTTTTAGTGAGAAGTGATTTTGTAAAATAAACTAAGTGACTGAGAGCTGGAAAAATAGCTTCTCCTGATTCTGTGAAGTGATTCTACATCCTGATTTTGAGAGTTTACGCTCAAGAATCAAAGAGAACCACGTTCAACCACAAAATCACTTCACCAGAGAATCAGGGAGCACAATTAGAGAATCACAGAGCATAGCTCTACCAAACGGGCCCTCAGAGTAGAGTGAAAATCTGAGGGTCACTTTGGTAAAATTTTAGAGGTTTATTTTTTCATTCTTACAAAGAGCGATTCTCGTGGAGGAGGCAAGTGAGAATCAATTTTAAAATGATACATGTCGCACATGAATGTGAAGTAGTGGAATGTAGTTGTAAACGAGTTTTTTTTCACGCTTGTGGCTCGTAGCTCCTCAAAGGAATCCAGCTGTATTGTATTTTAGGAGTAACTTTGAAGTGTTTTGTAGGCCTCCGTAAAAATTGAGAGCGTGCAAAGAATCGGCTTCACCAGGGCGCGCTACAGTGGGTTGGATTTGACTCGAAAATGAGATCCATTGTGTTTCCACGGTCTGTGCCCCTGGCTGGCGGTGTACTGGTGCGGAGCAACCGCGACGTCTGCGCACAGCACCCGACTCCCCGGTGCTTGAACGGCTGCAGACGACAGTAGAGACGGAGCAGAGCTGCCTAGCTGGCGTACGTGGAGGCCATGCATGGAGCGAGAGCGCGGCTCGTGCCGTGCACCGCGGAGGTGGAGGGACAGAGACGCACGCGGGACACGCGCAGTCAGAACGGTGTAGTAGTAGGCTGGCGTGCCCTGTCCTGTCCCGTTTCGTACGGAACACGGTCGAGGTCTCGTCGCGATCGATCGCGGCGGCACCGCCATGCCGCGGTGTTCCTGCTCTCGGGCACCCGCCCCGCAGTCCCGCACAGCTCCAGCTGCTCAGCCGCTCGGCGGCAGGACGGAGTGGGGTGGGGGGCAGGGCGTCCTGGTCCCTCCGCCGCCGCGAGGACAGCGACGACCGTTCACAAGTGTCGTCCCGGCGGCCGTGCCGGGCTCCGACATCTCACTTGTTGGGGTTGAGGCGTGCGGAAAAAGAGCGAGGCCAAGGGAAAATAATGGGCTGCACGCGCCCTTCATCGCAAGGACAGGGTTAGGCCGAGTGCTCTGCCCTACCAGTACCACGTACCGCGGCTACCTTTCACCACGAGAGGCACGCATGGGATGAGGGACGTACGTACGGTACGGGACCGCAGCCACGCGCCGCGCCGGGCGCGGTGGGGTGTCGCCCCGTGGGCGGTGGGTCGATTGGTTCGATCCTCCTTGGCCGCGAAAAAAAGCTTTCCACTGGTCACTGCGACGAAGATTGGCACGTACTAACTTACTACCACAAGCAGCCGCTGGTAGTACGACCAAACAGTGACGGTGCAACCGCACACACGACGGCGTGCGGCCGTTGTCAGTCACACATGTCGTGTGATCATCCTTATCTATTCCATTTACAAGCAAACACGCACTGCCGACGCACAGATGACGGACGGACGGCGGCGGCGGTGGCGCGTTTTTCACCGGGCTGTCCGTGTCGGGACGCCGACGCACGACCGAACCCCCCACGCAAGCGCCCACCGGCGGCCCGGCCTGCCGTCGTTTTCAGTTTTCACCGCACCACCCATCGATTCCCGGCGATCGCACGCACCGTCACCTGCGTGGTCTGCTCTCCTGTCACGACGGCCCGCCCCGGCAATCGCGCGCATCTTGGCAGCGGCGACGGCGGGCGACCACTGGTTGCCCGCCCCGCGTCGTCATGGGCCGTTTTTCAAGTGGAGTGCAGAATCTACTCGTCCGCGCACGATCCTCGCGTCCGTATTTCCTGTTTTGACCAGGATTTTGTGCTCCATGGATGATGCATCCATCTACTGTAGCTTCTATGTGTTGGTGTCCGTAAGATAAAAATACTGTGAGTTTGGTAAAAGGATCTTTTTTTAGAGTTCATTTGATAAAAGGATCTTTCTCCATTGTCGTGCCTGTAGCTATCTTACAGACTTACAGTAGCAGCAACCAACTAATTGCATTGACCGCCATTGTCGCGTCACTCTCTGGTCCCATGCCTAAATGGTGGAAAGTTTTCAGCGCCAAATAATTGCGTCCAAATTGATTATGGATCCATCATATATCATGGTGCAATAAAGATATGAAATTGAATTGGACGGATAAAATTAGATAATTAAACTGTCGGGGCTCCAATCACGCCTACGCGTATCTTCTTTCTTTTCTCTTGACTGCCCATGCATTTCACAATTCGGTGATTTTTATTTACAAGGTTTCCATTACTTTTGGAATGAGAATGCATGTTGTATCTATCATCTCACTTAACACGTCGCCCACCACTGTTAAAATATTGCTATTAAATTTAAAAATAAATTTAGAAAAAACACGAGCATCCGTACGTATTTGAACCCTAAACCATCAATTACTGAATTTTATCACGTGACCGTGGTACGACGGACTATGGGGGCGGTTGCGATCTTTAAGTGAAACACCTGCGGACTGCGGTGCATTTCCTGGCCGTCGTGATCAGATTTTTTTGTATTTTGTATTTTTTTTTTTTGCGTAAAGTTGTGATCAGAAATTGGGACGCGTCGTTTTCATGGGCACAGGAACTGCATCAGCCAGTCTGCATGCAATTTTTTTTTTTCGTTCGATTCGTCGTGACACATCTTGCGTGAGAAAAATATGGAGTATGCCTCTTCGTTACACCCGCCATTGAGAATAATGTCGGTGGAAGGCGGTTAAAAAATTGGAGTATACTATTAGGTACGGTAACTCTAAAATGATCAAGTGCTGGTTCGTGATCAAGACTATCGGGTGGCGGGCTGTCGGAGGAAAAGACAGTGGTGGCGTGGTACAATCCACACCGAGACGGGCAAAGCTATCTGAACCAAAAAAAAATTGAGCACCATCGTACGAGTCTCGAGGCTCGTGTCGATCACGCCGTGGGAAGCCTAGCCGGGAGCACAGCGGTACCGGAGAGGTCGGTGCCTCGGACGGCCTGCGCCGCGTCCCCATTGTCCAAACTCTCACACTCACGCACCGACGCACGCCACCATCTCTTCTTCTTTATCCAAAACGATGAAATCCAAAGAGACAGAGCATGGTGGTGGAGTGGGTACGGTACGGTCACATTTATATTAGTACTAATGTTAACACCAAATTTTGGGCTGGAGGCCGATAGCCGATATCGAAGGAGGATAACCTGATCTCGGAAACAGATTCCGTCCAGCGGAAGGAGGAAAATAGCCGATTGAACGGTGAATCGGTTATCGGGCGAAGGTGACAGGAGGCGTGCAGCGTCGGTATTGGTGACGTCATCCAGAGTCCGCACTGGCAAGATGCGATCACGATCGGAGTTCGTTATGAAAGGGAAGTTAGGACTCCAAGTTACCTTAGATATAGGATAGTTTGTTGGTTTCCTTATCTATTAATGAGTTGTAATTCGATTAGGACTCTAGCTACACTCAGAGTATAAATATAAGCCCTCAACCATTGTAAAACAACAACATCAATACAACACAACTTTCGGCTCCGGCCAACAAACCCTAGAGTCAGTCGAGTCTGGCGAGTTACTTCATCCAGGCTGGGTGTCATCCGGTGGACGCAGGCTTGCTTGTAAGTATCGTCAACCCCCTGTTAAACTATGTCTTTTTAGCGTCATCCGGTGGACGTGGAAGTATGGCAGACCAGGGTCCTTGCTAAGCTCTGTTTCTTTGGCGTCATCCGGTGGATGCGGGAAGCACAGTGAGTCAAGGATGATTCACGCTGGTTTACCCGATCAATCTGTGTTAACCGTCATCCGGTGGACGAGATACAGATTAGGACGGTTTTCACGCGCGGATTAGTTATCGATTCGTGTTTGTTTGCTTGATTAATCTATTAGTTAATGTCATCCGGTAGACAGGCTATAGATTGAGATGGTTTGCATGCATGGATTAGTTATCGGCTCTAGTTAAATTTGGCAGTTTAGCTGGATTCATTAAGTTACCGATGTTGCTTATGTTCATTGTTTATTATTTAAAGCAATCATCAATTTGCCCGTCTTGATCCATATGCGTCGGCTTATATCTAATAGATCTATATGTTCAACGAATTATGTTTGCCATTGTTTTATATTGATAATATAGAATGCTTTGCACCAGCCGGTTGTATTTTAGATCTAGATTAGAAACGGGTCGCACTCAAGTAATAAAATAAACATTGTCTAGATTCAAAGGTTAACGGATCTAAGTTGCAACTTCATCATGACTGCCTCGATCCGCTCGATCTCCACTGTTGTAAGATTGTGATTTAGATCGATTAGCCGGAGAGTTGAAACATTGTCTACTTTATAGGCTTGTATGTTGCCCGTATACACTGAATCGGCTAAAGTAGCCGATTTCATCTTATTTTACATTGAGACATCTTATGATCATGTTAGCTTGCTGTGACTACATCTTTTATAGTATACTTCCATCTAATGCAAGTATATGTCATTGAATTCATGTCTGAATCGGTTAACTTGAGTTATAATGCATGTTTCGCTACAATCGGTTCATAACATGACGGAATCGGCTTTCTAGTCGATCTCCCATTACATCGGCTCTTCGAGCCATACAGTTGGAACTACCTGGACATATCGGTTAGTTCCGCCCTGTGATTACTGATTACTATCTTTTTCCTTGTCAATTGCAGGTCAAATTGACTGGCACGCTTGGGTGTTACCGGCACTCTCAGACCGGGTTCGAAGCTAGCTGGATCTGCGAGAGCTCTATTGCCTTCAAGGGTCGTTTCCGGCTTCGCTGGTGTGTTGGGCTTAGGGAACCACTTTTTGCGCAAACACACTTTTTGACACGCCTGGTGGGACGACATCACCACCATGGAACACATCAGCCGCGCGAGAAGCCTCCACAAAATAATGGAAAGGCTGTAGCCGATGCACAGATGGTGTTCGTGCTGCCTGCAGAGTTCAGAGCCAAGAAGTATGATACCGAGTCCGACTAAGACGATTCGGGATCAGAAGACGGAATGGCCAAGTTAGTGCTCGCACAGCAAGCTACTTTTGATAAGCCAGCCAAGAATCGACATCTGAAGGCCCTCTATCTCAAAGGTTATGTCGACGGCATGCCCATGACGAAGATGTTGGTGGACGGTGGTGCCACTGTCAATCTCATGCCCTACACTACATTCCGCAAGCTAGGCAAGGGTCCCGATGATCTAATAGAAACTGATCTGATGCTCAAGGATTTCGGGGGCAATTCTTCCAACACTCGGGGGGGGGGGGGGGGCAATCAACGTCGAGCTAACAGTGGGGAAGAAGACACTGCTTACCACCTTTTTCGTGATCGACAGTAAAGGTGCCTACAGCTTGCTACTCGGACGCGACTGGATTCATGCCAACTGCTGCGTACCATCGACCATGCATCAGTGCCTCATTCAGTGGCATGCCAATAAGGTCGAAGTGGTCCCGGCTGACGACTCGGTCAGCGTGGCGATGGCGGATGCCACATACTGGGAAGCTGGGGATCATGACTGTTTCTCTGGCAAGGCTTGGGAAGGAGGCTCCATCAAGGTCAGCGATGAGAGTCAACAGCCGATCAGGGCAATCGGCTCTGAGTCTTTTTATTAAATGGAGAATCCGATCGACGGCACAGAGGGTAAATTGGGGCAAGGATTCACGTCGGCCGACAAGCTCGAAGAAGTGGATGTTGGACCCGGCGACAGACCAAGGCCGACGTTTATTGCCGCCAATTTAGACCCGGAGTTCAGGCAGGAGCTGATTCAACTGTTGAAGGAGTACAAAGATTGTTTCGTCTGGGAATATTATGAGATGCCTGGATTGGACAAATCTATTGTTAAGCACAGGCTACCTATCAAGCCAGGGTTTCGGCCACACAAGCAGCCTCCACGTCGTTTTAGAGAGGATGCTCTACCCGACATTAAGGCCGAAATCACGAGGCTGTTAGAAGCCAAGTTCATTCGAGCTTGCCAATATGCCGAGTGGATATCGAACATCGTCCCCGTGTATAAGAAAAATGGTAAATTGCGAGTCTGTATTGACTTCAGGGATTTAAATAGAGCTACACCGATGGATGGCTACCCTATGCCAGTAGCCGATATGTTGGTAGACTCGGCTGCTGGGCACCAAGTTATTAGCTTCATGGATGCCAATGCTGGTTATAATCAAATTTTTATGACTGATGAAGACATCCCGAAGACCGCCTTCACGTGCCCTGGTGAGCTTGCTTTGTTTGAATGGGTGGTCATGACGTTTGGTTTGAAGAATGCCGGTGCAACCTATCAGAGAGCTATGAATTATATATTTCACAAGTTGATCGGCAAAGTCGTTGAAATTTATATAAATGATGTGGTGGTGAAATCCAAGAGCAATAAAGATCACCTGGCCGATTTGAGGACCACTTTGGAGTGCACAAGGAGACATAGTCTGAAGATGAATCCTAACAAGTGTGCGTTTGGCGTGTCAGCTGGCGAATTTCTGGTATTCATGGTCCACCGCAAAGGGATAGAGATCGGCAGCAAGAGTAGGAAGACGATCGATGAACTCGTACCTCCAACCAACAAGAAGGAATTGCAGTCTTTACTTGGTAAGGTTAACTTTATCAGAAGGTTCATTGCCAACTTATCAGAGAAGGTGCTGCCGTTCTCACCATTGTTGAAGCTAAAGAATGATTAAGAGTTCAAATGGGGTGACGTGCAACAGAAGGCTTTTGACGAAATCAGAGATTACATGAGGACTCCCCCTGTCTTAGTACCGCCACGGACAGGGAAGCCTTTTAAGTTGTACGTGACGGCCGAAAGCCATACCATTGGATCGGCCCTTTTTCAAGAGTTTGAAGGGAAAGAGAGAGCAGTCTTCTACCTGAGCAGGCGGCTCCTTGACCTTGAGACAAGATACACACCGACCGAGAAGTTGTGCTTGTGTCTATTCTATTCATGCACCAAGTTGAGGCACTACCTGCTTGCCTCAGAATGTGTGGTGGTGTCCAAGGAGAATGTCATCAAGCACATGCTTTCGATGCCTATTTTAAATGGTCGGATCGGCAAATGGATCCTGGCGCTTTCAGAGTTTGACTTGAGGTTCGAATCGGCTAAGGCGGTCAAAGGTCAGGCGATAGCCGATTTTATTACATAGCATCACGGAGGATCGGTTAATATAGCGGATATAGCGCCATGGACTATGTTTTTCGACGGTTCTTCGTGCAAGCAAGGTGGTGGCGCCGGAGTAGTGCTCATCTCACCGCGGGGTGTGCGTTTTGAGTATGCTTTCTAGATAGGGCCGGTTGTCACAAACAATCAGGCTGAATATGAAGCCGCGTGGAAAGGTTTTCACCTTCTGCACGAAGCAAAAGCCGATGCAGTCGAAGTATTTGGCGATTCACAACTAGTCATCAACCAATTGCTCGGCTTGTATGAATGTAAAGACGAGATACTCAGAGGCTACTATGATAAGTGCCAGGCTCTCATCAAGAAGTTCATGACGGTATCTCTCTGTCACATCCCCAGGGCCCAGAACCAGGAAGCTAATCGGCTGGCGCAGAACGCGTCGGGTTATCGGTCGATGCAGGAGATTTGTAATAACGAGCAATCAGCTGATGACTGGAGGGGCGAGATAGCAGGTTACCTGGCAAATCCTTCACAACGGGTCAGCAGAAAGCTAAGATACAAAGCCACCAAGTACGTGTTATTGGATGATCAGTTGTATTACAAGACTGTTGAAGGAGTGCTGCTCAAATGCCTAGGAGCAGAGGAATCAGTAAAGCTGATGAGCGAAGTACACGATGGAGTCTGCGGTGCACATCAATTAACTCACAAAATGAAGTGGAGCATCAGGAGGACTGGTTACTATTGGCCTACGATGCTGAAAGATTGTTTTAAATATTACAAAGGGTGTCAAGAATGCCAGAAGTTTGGAAATATACAAAAGTCTCCAGCCTCTGCTATGAATCCTATAATTAAACCGTGGCCGTTTAGGGGATGGGGTATTGATCTAATCGGCCAAATCTACCCACCATCGAGCAAGGGTCACAAATGGATCTTGGTGGCGACTGATTACTTCACCAAGTGGGTAGAAGCCATTCCTTTGAGGAACGCCACTTCAGCTGACGTGATCGAATTTGTGAAGGAGCATATTATTTACAGGTTCGGCATACCTCAGACGATCACAACCGATCAGGGGACAATGTTCACTTCAGAGGAGTTTATGACCTTTGCTGACGACATGGGCATCAAGATTTATAATTCATCGCCGTATTACGCCCAAGCCAACGGACAAGCAGAAGCCTCCAATAAAATTTTGATTAAGGTCATCAAGAAAAAGATTGAGCAGAACCCCAGAAAATGGTATTTTCATTTGAGCGAGGCACTGTGGGCATATCGCATGGCACAGCATGGGTCGATCAAGGCTTCACCTTATGAGCTAGTCTATGGACACGCTGCTGTCTTGCCATGGGAGATTCAGTCTGAGACACGGCGTGTCACGTTACAAAACAAGCTTACAGCCGGTGAATACAAAGACATTATGATGGACAGTTTAGAAGATTTGCACTGTCATCGGCTTAGGGCTTTGAAATACATTGAAAAGAATAAGGTACGGGTGGCCAAGTATTACAACACCAAGGTAAAAAGCAAGAGCTTCACCGAATCAGAGCTAGTATGGAAAGTCATTCTACCTATTGGTACCAAAGATAGCCGATTCGGTAAATGGTCGCCAAATTGGGAAGGCCCGTATCGTGTGGTGGAATGCGCCCCGGGCAACGCTTACATCCTTGAAGACTTGGAAGGACAGAGATTCACCCGGGCCATCAACGGGAAGCATCTGAAGAAATACTACCCTAGCATTCCAGTTGGGGGATAATAGCCGATTCATGTGAATCTGGCTCTAATAGCCGATGCCGTGCAAGCGTGTCGCCTTCAGGACAAAAATGGCCGACGTCGTAGTAACGAGTCGTCCTTAGCACAAAAATGAAATACCCTCGATGGGGCGTAACAGCCGATGCGATAAGCGTCGCCTTTAGAGCAAAAATAAAAAATATATACAGTCTTGCAAATTAGATTGTTTCGGGCATAACGAGTTCAGAAGTATCATATACATCAAAATGCCTAATACAATCTAGTTTGGATTATTGACGCCGTCCCGGATTACGTCCTCGGCGTCGATGGACACGGAGAGACCGTCGGCATGAGAGGTGAAAGCGGCCATCAGCGTGCCGAACTCCTCCATGTCTTGGCCTGCCTGGATCCCCGGTTCGATGTTTTCCAGCACGATGCCGGAGTTGATCTGGGCGGCGGCCAGAGCTCCCGCGGCACCGTGACGGACGCCACTCATTGCCACCTGGCGAACGCGGTGGTGCACGTCCGCAAGCTGCTCTATCTGCGTTTGCCCCCGCGCGCGCAGGACGTTGGTGACGCTCGACGCAGCCGCGCGCAGTTCATGCAGCTGTGCTGTCAGAGCTTCACAAACAAGGAAGGTCAGTGTTGGAAACAAGCCGTGCATACTGTCAGACAAAACGAGAGATTACCTGCCACGGCGGCCTGCGACTCCGCGAGGTTGGCTCGCGCCTCCGCCAAATCAATGTTGGCGGCAACGAGCGCGACGGCCTGGTCCTCGTTCTCCTTATCCAGCCGGCCGGCCTCTTTGGTAGCCTCGGAGTAGAGGTTGCGATACCGCACCATCTCATGGTGGAAGTGGCGGCCGTCGGCGGCGGTGTAGGAGTCGCGGGAACTCGAAGATGACTCCGAGTTCGATTCCGCTCCGGAGGTGGTGCTGCGAGCCGGAGCGTGATGGAGGTTCGGTTGTGGCGCCGTGCGACGCACCGAGGAACTGGCGCCGATCGGTGCACCGGAAGGAAGATGGAGCGGGAGACTTTGGCTGAAAGGGACCATCAGATCAGGTACCCAGACCTAGCCAGATTTAAAGATCGACGAAAAGGGAGAATAAGATACCTACTATGGACTCCCCGTCCGCTGACTTGCATCATACGCCTGATTGGAGCCCTTACAGGAGCAGAAGGCCCGGCGGCGTCACCAGCGGCGGGGGTTTCCGGGGTCGCCGTCCCAGTTGCAGGAACGGCGTCACCATCCACCGGGGCTGCCCGAGGAGGATCAGCGCCGGGGGCAGGGTTGTTCAGGCCGGCTAAGGAGCCAGCAATGCCGCTGACGAGAGATGGTTGGTGACTGCAGAAACAGATCAAATCAGATAGAAACAGCGAGGAGATGGTAGGCTGATGGTTGAACTTACCCCAAAGTCTGCTCGATTCGGGCGACGCTGGCCCAGATGCAGCGAATACTCTGTTCCATCTCATCGCCGTCGACGGGCTCAGACGCCGGGCGCTTCCCATGGTTTCCATCGCCGGCCATGGTCGTAAACAAGGATTGAGAGCGGAAGCGAAGTGGATACAAGGAGGAGGCCGGGAGAGTTGGTCGGCGAGACGGATACGATGGCGTGTGATATTGCCTCAAGCCTGCCAACTATTTATAAGACAACACGGGCACCAAGGCGGTTTCTTTGGGAAGTGAGACGGCACGGTGGATTTTAGGTTGCAGTTAATCCATGTTTCTTGAATCCGAAACAGTTGCCAAATCAGGGAGGCAAAATGCCGCCATCAATGGTCGCACGCCGATCGGTTTTTTGGGTCAGGCTGTTTTAGCCGATCCTATTGTGAGTACCCACAAGCCGATTCGTGATGGATCTGGCTGAGGGGTTAGTTCCAAAGGAAAGCCGAACAAAGCCGATACTAAGAAGTACGCCGGAAAGCCGATTCGTATGCAGAACTGGTCAGGCTATGTGATTGATTCTAAGGTACAAAGCAGTTCGAAAGCCGATTCGCATACAGAAGTATATCAGCCTGAACAGAGTCAGTGCGAAACAAGACAAAGCCGATATTAAGGTGTAAAATCTAAATGCAGATCAGGCTAAGTTGTCAAATTCAGGGTGAACAGCACATGCCAAGCAGTATACCCATCATATTACAAAGATAATAAGGATCGAATCAGTTTTACTAATTCAGCACGGAGCGCGTGGCCAGCCTGCAGCAGTTGTTGATCTCGGTTTTCAGTGAATTGCAACAAGTTTAGGCGTTGGCATGACTTTCTGTCTGCAACGATCAAGCTGCTGATTTCCTTTTTTTTCTGGGAGAGCTCAATCGTGCTGGTGGAGATGGTGACTCAACTGCTTCCAATTCTTTTCTCAGCGGGTCTCGTCTTGTTTTCAATGTCACCAATTCTGTTTCGGCCGTGCTGATGGAGGATTTGAGCAACCTGCCTCGATCGGCAAATCTGGTGGCTTCTTGTCTGTTGGTCGATTTGTTGCTCCTTAGCTGTTCAAGCTCTGCCAGGTTCTTGTGAGCAGTGATGATCCCTGATGCTGTAACTTTAAGATCGTCAAGTCTTTGCAGGGACTTCAAGGCTGACAGATTGGGTTGCTGCTGGACGAGTTCCATTATTTGATCAATCAGATCGGGATTCGAGGCCAGAGTGACCAGATCACCCTCTAGATGGGGTAACAGTGCACTTAGCCGATTGTTGAAATCTGGCTCTGAAAGTCTCTCGGAGGAGGAGGCCAGTTCATCTTTATCACAGAACTCTTCTATGTCGAATGGAAAGCTAGGAGACAAAGGCTTCGGTGCCTACAGTGCATACATTCTCTCATAAAAAAGGTACAATATAGATTAATTATTTTCTGGCAGAGATGGGATACCTGAATGGGGCCTGAAGGTTGTAGAGTTGATGCCGATGTTGTTTATTCGACTAAAGTGGTTGTATCTTTTGCGGCATGCGGATCCTCGGTCGTCACTGCCCCAGGTAGTTGGGTTTCTGCAAACCAGAAGTAAGAACAGTATGGAAGTAAGGATAATTGCTAACAGCCGATTAGGAGTTACCTGGATTCCTCTCAGGGGGCAACTCCTCTTCTTCAAGGTTCGCCCAGATTTCTTCGGAAGGGCTGTTCGGCTGTATTTTTTAAAAGAAGATTTGGTCAATTAGGACATTTAAGAAAGAAGAACCCAGTGAGTAGTACCTGAGTTTTTGCTCCTTCTTCCCGGATCCCTTCTTCTTGAGCAGCTGATTCCTCATGGCCGGTAGATTCTAGTGGTTCTTCGGCCTGTTTCTCTCCCAAGGTACCTTGAGTTGGCTAGGGATTCACCTGGTAGAAAGCCGATTTAAGAGTCGGGGCGTACTGAAGTAAAGGAAAAATGCCACTGGGTACCTGAATTTTTCTTATCGATCGGCGTTTCTTGGGAGTTTGCTTTTGGAGCTGAGATGCAGCTGGTCGTTTTGAAGCAGAAGGGGAGGTCAGTACAGCAGGGCCTGCCATTATTTGTCTCAGCGTTGGCGCTCGGGAGCCTAGTCTTGCTGTTGGACAAGGTGGATAGTATTCCACTCGCTCTGGTGGATTGGATGATGGGTCCTGCGAGAAATATCTGTTAAGTAACATGTTTGAATAAAGCCGTTTTTATTGGAATCGGCTGAGAACGCTTACTGCTCGGGGAGATTGGAAGTTTGAATCCAGGGCTCTGCATTTGTCGTGGACGGTTTGGCAGAACAAGTGAGCGTGCCATTGTTGCCACCAATCGTCAAAACTCTGATGAGCGATGCAGATTTGATTCCACGGCTTCGGCGAGAATGTGGGCAGGTTTGCTCTAAGTTGAAAAATTCTAACAGCCTGAAGGTGCTCTGTAATGTTCTCCTTGGGTTTCAATGTATTCAAAAAAGGGAGCCGAAGGGGCAATTGGCCGAAACCTAGCTGTCTTGCTGCTATGTTTGGATGATAGAATTCATAAGAAGGATAGCTAGTTGCCTTGCCGCTTGTGCTCCGAAGGTGCTTGAAGTCTGCTGGCAAGGCACAGGGTTTGATGATTGCGTTCAAGATACTGATAGCCTCGTCATCAGAGCACCCATTGTTGAATTTGAAGCTGGAGGGCGCTGGAAATTCATCTTCATCTTCATAAGGGAACCAGGTAGTAACATTTTGTCCCAAGCCCCTGTATAATGTTTCCAGCATATTGCCCTTTGAGGTTGAGATGGTTATGGCAGAGGCAGCTTCACCAAAACTTTGACAGCCTCTGGTTTTTGGGTCTTCCTCCTCTGAATACTCGGTGGATGGAAAGTTGAGGCCTTGGAGTTGTGTCCTTACCAGCTTATGCAGGTACAGGTTGAGCCATAGCTGTACTAGCCACCAAGGGCCTGTTATGCATTATACTTCTTCACCTATGATCAAGGAACTGAATACCCGGCTCATAAGCCTGTATGCTGCACCCAACAAGAGTTTGCCCAGGGGGATGGAGTGCCCCTGAGCCAGTTTCTCTGCTAAGACCCGATAAGGATATGCTGGCCCGGCAGTGGCGCCACAGAACACGAACCTTTCAAGCCACATGGTCAAGAATGCGACATATTCTTTCTCGCTGACAGAAGAGGAGCTTTTCTGGTGGTGTTGAATATAACCACTCCATCCTTTGTATGTGTCCAGCTTCGGGAAATACGGGTCCTTCTTGCCACTGGAGCAAAGATCCCAGAAATCATATGATCCAGTAATCTGAAGCCCGGTGAGCATATGGATATCGCACAGGGTAATGGTTTTTGGACCGTCTCCGAACACGAAAGCATTCAAGGAGTTGGACCAAAAATGACTGGTAGCGATCAGGAGCGGCTTATTCCTTGTCATCTCTGATAATGATAGGTCATGACATTGGCTCAGATGGTGCATCTTCCAGTCAGCGCGCTTCTTCGCCGCGACGCGACGGAACCAGTTCCTCCACCCAGCAGGTGCGCTTGGCCAGTTTCTGAAAGATTTGGCCCAAGAGGAGGCGCCCATCATGGAGCTTCGGAATGGGAGCTGGTTGGTTTCTTGAATGATGAAGTCTTTGGGGATCGGATTGCCCATCGGGCCCAGATAGTAGGTATTGGGGATGTCCTTCAGTGGAATCAGAATATCATTCCTCATCACCTGGATTTTAAAACTCGTACTCAGTGAGGTTGAAGAGGGATTCACAAATCAGGGGGCGGATCGATGAAATTGATACCTCAGGGACCTCGGAAGGAGTCGCCATCAGCTCGGGAGTGATTTGACGGTGACAAATCGAAGCTGGCGGCGGCGAATAAAAACTAACAGCGGCGGATTGGAGCCCGTGGCGGAAGTTGCGAGGGTTTAGGGTTTCGTTTTGGTGCGAAAGTTTGAAGTGCCGAGAGGGAAGCTGCGTTTTGGCTATTTGAAGGCTCAAGCGCTAATTTCGGAATAAACCAGTTTATTCCAAAATTGGGGGGCATGTGTTAACACCAAATTTTGGGCTGGGAGCCGATAGCCGATACCGAAGGAGGATAACCGATCTCGGAAGCAGATTCCGTCCAGCGGAAGGAGGGAAAATAGCCGATTGAACGGTGAATCGGTTATCGGGCGAAGGTGACAGGAGGCGTGCAGCGTCGGTATTGGTGACGTCATCTAGAGTCCGCACTGCTAAGATGCGATCACGATCGGAGTCCGTTATGAAAGGGAAGTTGGGACTCTAAGTTACCTTAGATATAGGATAGTTTGTTGGTTTCCTTATCTATTAATGAGTTGTAATTCGATTAGGACTCTAGCTACACTCAGGGTATAAATATAAGCCCTCAACCATTTTAAAACAACAACATCAATACAACACAACTTTCGGCTCCGGCCAACAAACCCTAGAGTCAGTCGAGTCCGACGAGTTACTTCATTCAGGTTGGGTGTCATCCAGTGGACGCAGGCTTGCTTGTAAGTATCGTCAACCCCCTGTTAAACTATGTCTTTTTAGCGTCATCCGGTGGACGTGGAAGCATGGCAGACCAGGGTCTTTGCTAAGCTCTGTTTCTTTGGCGTCATCCGGTGGACGCGGGAAGCACAGTGAGTCAAGGATGATTCATGCTGGTTTACCCGATCAATCTGTGTTAACCGTCATCCGGTGGACGAGATACAGATTAGGACGGTTTTCACGCGCGGATTAGTTATCGATTCGTGTTTGTTTGCTTGATTAATCTATTAGTTAATGTCATCCGGTAGACAGGCTATAGATTGAGATGGTTTGCATGCATGGATTAGTTATCGGCTCTAGTTAAATTTGGCAGTTTAGCTGGATTCATTAAGTTACCGATGTTGTTTATGTTCATTGTTTATTATTTAAAGCAATCATCAATTTGCCCGTCTTGATCCATATGCGTCGGCTTATATCTAATAGATCTATATGTTCAACGAATTATGTTTGCCATTGTTTTATATTGATAATATAGAATGCTTTGCACCAGCCGGTTGTATTTTGGATCTAGATTAGATACGGGTCGCACTCAAGTAATAAAATAAACATTGTCTAGATTCAAAGGTTAACGGATCTAAGTTGCAACTTCATCATGACTGCCTCGATCCGCTCGATCTCCACTGTTGCAAGATTGTGATTTAGATCTATTAGCCGGAGAGTTGAAACATTGTCTACTTTATAGGCTTGTATGTTGCCCGTATACACTGAATCGGCTAAAGTAGCCGATTTCATCTTATTTTACATTGAGACATCTTATGATCATGTTAGCTTGCTGTGACTATATCTTTTATAGTATACTTCCATCTAATGCAAGTATATGTCATTGAATTCATGTCTGAATCGGTTAACTTGAGTTACAATACATGTTTCGTTACAATCGGTTCATAACATGACGGAATCGGCTTTCTAGTCGATCTCCCATTACATCGGCTCTTCAAGCCATACAGTTGGAACTATCTGGACATACCGGTTAGTTTCGCCCTGTGATTACTGATTACTATCTTTTTCCTCGTCAATTGCAGGTCAAATTGACTGGCACGTTTGGGTGTTACCGGCACTCTCAGACCGGGTTCGAAGCTAGCTGGATCTATGAGAGCTCTACTGCCTTCAAGGGTTGTTTCCGGCTTCGCTGGTGTGTTGGGCTTAGGGAACCACTTTTTGCGCAAACAACTACTAATATATATAAATAAAAAAATGAAAAGTTGAAAGAAATGGATATTTTCTTTCTTTAAGGGGAGAAAGATGGATATGTCATCAGTGATTGAGAGGGGGAAGAAATTCGAAACCTTTCAGCCAGGACAAATGGGGCCCCACCCGTGGGTTTCGTTTGCTTTGCGGACACGCCCGGTCCGCGCCCACCAGGCCCACTGGGCTGCTGTCCATCGCGGGCATACGGACGGGTGCATGCACCTCTCGTAGGGCCCACAGGCGGCCCTCCTCCGAGGCCAGCAAGTTGCCGTCCGTCGTCGTGATCCATCGTGGGAGACGTTGTTCGTTCACGCGGACAGCGCAGGCCCTGGCGCTGGCGCGTCCTCGGGTCCGTTGCCCGCCGCCCCGGTTGCGGAAATCTCGTCCGCGTGCGGCCAAACAAGCTCCAAGAATCACCGGAGCCGGCTAGAGGATCCATCAAATCCAACGAGGGACCGGGTGGACCTCGCTTGGCGGCAATCGTTCCGAACACCGGCCCGGCAGCCCTCGTTGTGGAGTGTTCAGCTAACATCGGCGTCGGTTATGGAATCTTGCCGTAAAAACACACGACGCCGACCATGTCACTCCGACCTGCGTGATCGAAGAAAATGCGTGGACATCCAAACGAGTCCTGATATGGTTAAGCACAAATCCTAGATCAGCTACAAATTAATTCACTGCTGAATCCAGGGTTTCAAGGCCTATCTCATTCATAAGGAGTACTCCCTGTATGCTAAAATAAATACCCAACTCGTTTCTCAATGAATCAAAATTTTAAAAATCTAACCAAATTTATAGAAAACATATTAATCTCTATGATGTATAATAAGTGCTATTAGATTACACAGAGAATATAGCTTTTTATAATAAACTTATTTAAAGATAAAATGTTGATACTATTTTCTATATTCTTAGTACATTCAGAGGGTTTAGGCTCGACGGATCTGCCATTAGGAATCGAAGGTCTAGACTCGAATTACGAATCGAAGGTCGAGACTCCAGAGGGACAGATGTACATTGGTCAGCAGCCATGGAGCATGACGCATGTAAAACTCATCTATCGTTGGTTGTTCCATGTGAATATTCTCTCATTGACACTCAAATATGTATCAATCTCTTTATTACCGTCGAAAATTATAGTCACTTCACTGTCATTCATTTAAAAGTTTTAATCTCCTTATTGCCATTACCGTTATATGAAAAGGCCTTAACCTCTTGATTGTCATTCGTATAGATATTATGTTCTGTTAAATGCCATTGAGAGAATAAAACACCGTTACGACTTACGAGGTATTCGTTACACAGGACTAGTTTTGTATGCACTGCTAATTGCCAAGTTTTATCACTTTTTATTGCTGAGCTTGATAGTAGGCTTAGGTAATTCATTTCATCAGATTAATTAGATTAAATTTAAGTTTAATTTCATACTATCTCTAAATAGAAATAAATAAAGGTGATGGTGGCTGAATGAACAATTGTATATTTTAATATTCAGCTAAAGTTGTAGCTTGCATTTCTCCTTTGATAAATATTAACATAATAATTTTTCAGACTTCTTGGTAAACTTTCAGCTAAAGTTATAGCTTTCATTTCTGAGGCACATACATCCAACCAAACATAATAATTTTTTTAGACTTCTCTGTAAACTCGCATGCCAGTTTTTAATGATCACTTCCTTGATGCAAGCGACCGCTCACTCCCTTGATGCAAGCGACCGCTAAGAGCGAGACTAACAATACAGTCGACTTGTTTTTTATAGTCTTCTTTTAACTCACCCGTATATTAGTTAGTCTTTCATAATTAATATATAGCTCGCTTACCTTTTTCATAGAGTTTCTTACCTATGTTCAAACCGTTTGTAAGATTACAACCTATTGTTACTCTTTTTACTTCGCATCGGTATTTAGTCGGGTTACCGGCCTCTTGTTGTACTTGCTCTAACGCGAAACGATTTTCCGCTTCCGCAGTCCGCTTGGTGCAGAGTGGCGCAGGGACGACGGACTAGTCATGGCGCAGCAGCCGTTTCCCCAAGCTGAGCAAAGCCGCACGGCTCGGCCGCGCACCGGCAACGCCGTTTCTATAAATTCTTGCCCACCTCGCTTCCATTCCATTCCTCATCAAGCCGAACCGAGAGAGCTCCCCCAAACCCACAGCGGGGTGAAGCGAATCGCATCAAATTCGACCCAAGAATCCCGCCACCGAGCCCCGCCACAATGAGCTTCTCGTCCATGAGCAAGCAGCAGGTGCTGGACGCCGGCGACGTAGCCGGGGAGGAGGTCATGGAGCTCATCCCGGGCCTGCCGGAGGAGGTGGCCGAGAAGTGCCTCCTCCACCTGCCCTTCCTCTACCACCGCCTCTTCCGCACCGTCTCCTCCACCTGGAACCGCTTCCTCACCGACGCCCCCGCCAAGCCGCTGCTGTTCCCTCCCGCCGCGGCGGGGACCAGTACCGCGGCCGCGCCCGCGGGGCCGGTGTCCTTCTCCCTGCCCTTCCTCTTCGCCTTCGCGTTTGACCCCGTGTCGCGGCGCCTCCAGTGCCAGGCGCTCGACCCTTTCTCGAGGAGGTGGCTCCTGCTGCCGCCGGTGCCCGGCGGCGGCGCCGCGGCCGGGTCGTTCGCGGTGGTGGGGCTCCCCCGCCGCGGCGAGATCTACGTGATCGGTGGCGTCGAGGAAAGCGGAGACAAGGCGGTGACGAGCGTGGCGGTGTACAGCGCCGCGCGGAACGGGTGGGAGGCGGCGGCGCCGATGCGGACACCCCGCGGGTACATGGCGGCCGGGGAGGTGGGAGGGCGGGTGGTGGTGGCCGGGGAGGACGGCGACGCCGAGGTGTTCGACCCGGAGGCCGGCCGGTGGTCGCCCGCCGCGCCGCGCCGTGGCGCGGCGGTGGCGCGGTACGACGCCGCGGCGGCCGGCGGCAAGCTGTACGTGACGGAGGGGTGGGCGTGGCCGTTCGAGCGCGCGCCGCGCGGCGCCGTGTACGACGCCGCCGCGGACTCGTGGCGCGAGATGGCGCGCGGGATGCGGGAAGGGTGGACGGGCTCCTGCGCCGTCGCCGGCGGCCGGATGTACATCGTGGCGGAGTACGGGGAGTGGCGGCTGAAGCGCTACGACGAGGACCGGGACGAGTGGCGGATGGTGGCCGGCACCGGGGTGCCCCCCGAGGTGCGCCGGCCGCACGTCGTCGCCGGCGAGGACGGGGAGGTGGCCGGCGGGAGGCGGAGGATATACGTCGTCGGCGCCGGGCTGGACGTCGCCGTGGGCACCGTATCGGCCTCCGCCGCCGCCGCCGCCGCCGCGGCACCAGGCGTCGAGGAGGAAGTGGTGGAGTGGGAGGTGGTCAAGGGCCCCGCGGAGTTCGTCGGTCTCGCGCCCTGCAACGCGCAAGTCCTCTATGCATGAAGACGCCGCCGCCGGAGCCGGACCCCGCCTTCGGGTAGAACATCTGCATCGCCGGACCGACGCCCCCACACGGGTCCACCAGCCCCGCGCCGCGTCAGGTCACGTCGCAGGCGAAGCGCCGAGCTGGGCCACATGTCAGTGGAACGCGACGGCTCCAGCGTCTCGTCGGCAGGCGCGAGTGGCCGGCCTGCCCTGCCGCTAGCGCTAGAAGACCGAGATGGATTTTCCAAAGAAAAATAAAAAAGAAAACTGGAGTACACAGGCTGCACAGTGTCGCCACGTGGGACCAGTCTGTGAGCAGTGATGGGACTTGGGTTGGGAGAGGCTGAAAAGTCTTTCTGCCACGTGGGACGATTTATTTGTTTTTCCTTTCGATTCGAGGTTTTTCTTGTAGGAAGTACTACCTGTGTTCGTATATACTGGTATTGTATTCTTGAGGAAAAGAGAGAAGAAGAAGAAAAAAATCAAAAGAAGAGGATGTAATGATGTGAAGTGAAACTAACGACGACTGGAGTGTCTTGAATCTAGCCAAATACTTATAAAACAATTAATAGTATTAACGATATCAGATGGATGTATTAACAATAGGTTTAATGACGAATTTATTGCTATCTATTAGCTTTTCAGTACTATATAACATTCACTTGGTCGAAATCAAGATGGTACGGTACGGCTCGGTATTGTGTTTTAATCGCTTTTCTTTCTATAGACCGAGGGAGTTATATAGCGATACAATGAACTCAGACCAACCTGCAAAGCACCTGGCGTCCTTTGCGTCTCAACGGAAGGGGGTGTGGTGTGAGCTCCAACTCCAATCCAATTTGAGAAGAGCATGGTCTCGCGCCGAAGCGGGTGCACAAACAGCACAAGGAAGGCCCGCCTTTTTTGGGTTGCCCGGGCACCGCCTGATGGGGACGCGGGGAGATGGATGGGTAGCGAGTGGCGACCGCACCGCCGGCCCTAGTGACGATGGGCCGATCGCGTGGAGGCGGCTTGATCGAGTGACAAAACATGTCCCTTTCGCGCCCCGCCTCTTTTCCGAGGCGCAATCATGGAGCGATGGCGACCCGCGAGCCCGAGCACGAGAGCGGGACCGGACGGCACGCCTTGGCCTCGCCCGCCTGCTGCCTCTTCCCACTGCCCAAACGGGGAGCGCATACAGTAACACGCTGTAACAAGTCTACAGTTAGCTTCGGCACAAGTAAGATCCATGTAATAAAAGTGATAGTATGAAGATATAATTATTATTATTATAAATAAAAGCAGGTGGAGTGGTAGACTTAAAAATTCCTTATACCCAGGTTGTCACTCTTACACTCGCTCTGTTCGATTGAACTTACCAGCATCAGCCAGCCATTCAGCAGTGTTTTTCTCTCAGAATAATCAGCCAGCCAAACAGTAATTTTGACGGAACTGATATGCTCTAGATTGAAAATAAGCGCCGCAGACTTGAGCATTCGACATCAACGACTAAGAAACTTTCAAACTGGCCCCCGCGTCGCTCTCCCAGGGGCGACACGGGCGGCGCCGCTCTAGCCCCCGCCTCCAAGCCCCCACGCACGGCCTCTTCCCGGCCGCCGCCGGAGCTCGACGCCGGCGGTCCGGTAGCGGGCAAGGAAGGCGGCGGCTGGGTCTTCCTCTCCCCCATCCTCCTCCCTCCTCCCTCTCCCCTCTCTCCCAGAGATGCTCCTGAGGTTGGTCTTCACGGAGGTGGCCGCCGGCGGCGGGATTCCAGCCGGTTGTGCCCGGATCCGGCGTTCCCTCGGCCGGATCCGGTCTGCTGGCGCGCGGATCCGCGACGTGGTGGTAGGAAGCGGTTGCGGTGGCCCGGTGGCGATGCGCCGGCGTGGTGGTGCGGCGGTGGCGCGGAGGACCGTGGCGTGGCGTCTTGCCGCGGCGGTTGTTGCCGGCGACTGTGGTGATGGAGGTGCGGCGGTGGCTGCGGTGGTGGATGATGGCTGCCCAGTTCTAAAGCTCTACGAGCTGTCGATGCAGTGTCTGAGGGGCGGCGGCGGTGCGGCTGTTCGTCGGCAACGCCGTGGTGGCGTGGCCGGCCCTGGCTTGGCTGAGTAGGCTCCAGCGGTGCCGTGATGGCACTAGCTGGCGGCGGCCTGGCGATGGAATGCTCGCGGAGCCATGGTGGCGCAGCTAGTGATGCCAGGCTGGGGTGAAGGACACAGCTCCGTTGGTGATGCCAGGTTGGTGGCTACAGTGAAGACCCGGACGCAGTCCGGAGGACTTGTTGCTGCTGCAGCTGAGGTGGACGGCGTGGTGGCGCCGTCGTTTGTGATGTGTGGCTGCAGCTGGTCGTTGCCGGCGGTGAGGTGCGGCTGCAGCTGGTGGTTGCCGACGTTGGTCCAACTCGACAAGATGTTCGTCCATTTTAGTTTTCTCTGCCATCTTCATGTGCAGATGCGCTCTCTTGACCGACGAAGATAGGACGGTTGAGTTCAAGGCGAAAGCCTGGACGGCGACGTCTACGGACGCCGTTTCCTCCCTGGAGGCATCCACCTCGTCCGATGTGCTAATTTCCGTAGTTGAAAACCTTGCCTATTCGTAGGGCGGCAATGGCGGCGCCAACTAGTGTCGTGACCTTCTTGAAAGCGTTGCCATCGCGGAAATTGAATGTCATGTCCGGCGCATCTTGACTGAAGATAACGTTCATTTGCGATTCACGGGAAGTCGGAACTGCTGCATCAGTGTCGATGAGCTTGGCGACGATGACTCGAAGTCGTGTCTTGGTTTGTGTCACGATGGTTGGCAGGGAAAACTTTTGTGGATTCTGTTCATCTGTTGACGTTGGATTTGGTGGCGCTTGGTGGTATGAGGAGCGCGGATTGTGTGTATGGTATAGTAGTATGTAAGATATTACTATTGTATGGTTTTTGGACCCGGTTTCTCTTATAAACTGTGTCAATTCTCTTCTTCTTATTTATATATATACGCCGGAACACTATGTTCTCGGGTCTTTAAAAAAAAAAAGAAAATAAGCGCCGGTACATTTACAGGCTGTGTATTATTAGCCCTTTATAACGGCGGCGTGGGTGGTAGCCCCGGCCGGGCCGGCGGGTGCTGCTCCTCTTCTCCATCAATTCGCCTGCAGGCGCTCGTCCGTGACCGTCACGGGGAGGGGGAGCTGCACGCCTGCACCTGCGTGCGATTGGCAACGACGCAGAGCTACTGTATTAAAGAAGCAAATCCAAATGACGAGCGCGGCGCCGGGCTAGTATAGTATGGACACAGTACAGAAGTACAGTACTGCTACACGGGTGCACGCTCACGCACAGCTGGGGATGAGCTCAGGTGTCAGTAGTGCCTGGCTGTGCGCGTGTGGGGATCTGACCTGCGAACTGTTCCGGAGTTAAGTAACCTGATGATCCCATCGCTCTCTCGATCGTCACTGAAGATGGATGTCAAAGCTTGTTTAAAGCTGATGTGCGTTTTGTTTATGCGGAGCACGTACGTACTAGGAAGGAGAATTGCTAACAAATTAGCTTTGGGTCCGGATCTTGCATCTGCACTGAAGCAGCGTCGGTGCTTCGTGATGGCGACCACGGGCGCCGCAGCCTGACACGTAACGCGTCGCGACAGCAGCTCATACCTGCTACTATACTACTACGCGTATACTGACACCCATATGGATGTACTAGTAACAAATGGGAGCATATGGATGTAATCGAGGGATATTAGGTAAAGGTAGTTCGCCAACGAAATCCAACCACATCGATCTGAGCTATCAGCCTGTCCGAACAGATCGACGAGCTCATATGTATGCCAGCTTGAATTAGCATCCTCCTCCTGCACCGATCGATCTCTGATTGTTCATGCAAATTGCGCACGCACCAGGAGCGCGGTATAGCCACTTTTTGCGAGTCTGTGCTGTGTAAACGCGCGCTGACGTGAGTCGTGATGGACCGGACCCCAACCCCAGCAACTGGGGCATCCATTGCATTGCATCCCGCTCAACTGCTTAATAATAATCGGAGCCACTTGGGCTATTTGTTGATCTCTGTGATCACACAACCTGAACAATTCATCTACGGATGAGCGCCCGTCGGAACCAAGTTGCAGGGCAGCAGCATCATACGTACATGTATGAAGGACACAGGGTTACACTGGTTTGGTTTCAGTCTTCAGAACTTCAGCTTATCATGAGAAATTGCTCACCGCCCACCCCAAACACGAGTACGTACGGCATCGGCAGCACGGGCATCTGAGAGCGCACACTCCCATCCGATGTCGGCGACCGGGCGATGAT
Organism: Eremochloa ophiuroides; assembly: GCA_038502445.1. Lineage (NCBI taxonomy): Eukaryota > Viridiplantae > Streptophyta > Magnoliopsida > Poales > Poaceae > Eremochloa > Eremochloa ophiuroides. Next base: position 97,978,446 of record JAHLJS010000003.1, read on the forward strand.
CTCGCCGCCAGCTTGCATCGTCGCCCACGCGGTTCGGCGATACTAGTACTACCAATGGGAGAATCTAATGCATTTGGTGGAGATGGAACCGAGTGTTTCTCTGATGTTGAGGTGTTTGATCCTAGATATGGAGAGTGGATAAAAAAAATCAACCAATGCTGGAAAAGGTATCAGTTTCTTCCATTCATTTGTTCTAGAATCTGAAAGCTTTTCTTCTGATACATTACTGAAGCACTTAGTAGAACGTGCATAGATTTGCATGAGACACAAATAGGCTGGGACCATTTACTTATGGAAAACTGTAATTCTGCAGTGGAGAAAAATTCCTGGTTCCGTTTCAATTTTATGTACTGTCCTTTTTTGGGAGACTATTTGCTTCTGACTCTTCTGACACTACTCCGCGCACGGATGTGGTACGCCAGGGCCTAGTTGGGCCTATAGCAGTCCAGTAAGGTTACTATACAAATTGGGCCTTTTGGCTCCCTGAGAAATCGTGGGCCCTTCCCTTTTTTTCCCCCTACATTTCAATTTTTACTAGGCTCACTGATCTAGTTTCTCAAAAAAAAAAAAAAAACTAGGATCACTGATCACTGATTCTTTATTAGAAAAAAGGATTTTTAGAACCACATGAAAATTTGACCAGAAAATAGCAGTACAAATATAAATAAATATATAACACTCTCATCATTGTGTTTTATTAACGCTTTGTTTTACGTTGCAAAACGCACAAGCATGTTTATTAGTTATTATAATGAATCCAAATTCAAAGATCCAAACGGGTTATTTCATGAAAGTAGCACCATGATGCGTGGATCCAACGAAATCCCAGTCGGCGGCCGGCCGTCGGCTGGACACGCAATAAGCTGCTCACATGAGACTCGCTGACTTCTCTCCTCCTCAGGTGTGTATAGCTAGGGAAAATGGCAAATTGGACGTTCAATGTTCATCGGGAGTAACAGCTCGACGATACGATACGTAACCCAGTTGTGAATTAGTGTATCATCTAATGCACACTCCCAGATCACCAGCGTGTATATATGTGCTGATGAGGCGCGGCATCTCTCCTGATCCTGATCGATCAATGCAACTTGGACACACAACCTCTCACAGGCACAACTTGGGCACATCGACTAACGGTAGCTGCGTGCATGCATGCATCAGGGGCAAGACCAAGACGCATGATACTATTATATATGATATGATGATACGCTCTGCTTAACTGCTTAATAATCATGACGATAACTGCAAGTCTGCAACGGTGGGCAACTAGTAGGCAAGTGTATGTTCAGGACGGAATCGAGACTCGAGACCACTTGGGTTTGGGTAGTTGCTGCAGACGGAAGTTCTTCTTCTTCTTCTTCTTCTTCTTCTTCTTCTTCTTCTTCTTCTTCTATGGCTAGGATGCTCCTCGTTGCATTTCGCTCGGTGTTATCGCAGCCTCGCAGGCGATCGAGATTCTTAATTTGTCACGGAGTCTTGCCTGCCTGAAGCACCCCAGCAGTCACTTCTCACTTGACCACGCTGGCTTTTCTTGAGCTGCTGGCTGTTGTTGTCCGGGTGTTTTCTCTTTCGCAAACCGTTTGGCGCCTGAAATTTCTGGGCTCGTGAGTCGTGACGTTTGATGATTCGATCAGTTCGCAGAAAAAGAAAAGGCATTATTATTGTCGTTCTGCCGTTTTCGATCGGCTCCTTGTGCCGGCAGACGTGTCCGGTGACCCTCTCCGGCGCGCCCGCTGCTCGCCGTCGACGTGCTCGCGAGTAGTGTCGTTGGGGACCGCCGTCGACGTGCTCGCGTGCTGTATGTCGTGACGTTGAGGAGGCCGTTGGACCACGGCTGACGAGGTACTACTGGGCCTATCCCTTCTTCCGGCCTTTGAGTGGTACTGGACTTCGGCCAGCCTCGTTGGTGGATGGGCTGCTCTGGCCCACTAAATCGTGCACTCGTGTTTCGTTGTTCGCGAACCGCCGGACTGATCACACACTTGTTTCTAACTCAGCGAACAATAAACCAGCTCTACAATTTTTGTTTTCTTTGGAAAAATTTTATTTCACAACTTTCTAGATTTATAAATTTACAAAGTTGTACACGTAAAAGTTTCGTATAGTATTTTACGAGATATAAGTTATTAGCACAACTTATTACCTAATCAAAAAAATATTATTTTTATAATATTTTATAGACAACTTATCATGATAACTTTTGAAGTCTAACTTTTGTTCATAACTTGCAAAATTATCCATAACAATTTCTCAATATGAATTTTTAAACTCAACTTTAGATAATAAATTATATGAATAAAATAATTTATACCCGTAAGTTATTTGTTGTCCAATGTATTTTGAAAATTATACATACGATTTATCCAACATAACTTTTACGTAATTTGTTGGGATTAAATTTCTCAACATATAAACCAAAAAAATAAAAAAATATAAAAAAAGGTAGTGAGAAAATAAAATGCAATAGAGAAATAGAAAGTAAAATAAAATAGTGGGAAAGTTGAACATATCTCATCTCGGAAGCGATCTAGGAGGCCATGAAGGGCTCGAAGGCTCTTGATGAGAGTCAACATAGCAACTTTTCAGAATCCAATCCATCAGTGTGGATAAGCAGGCTGCCAGTCCAGCAGGCCACCAAAGCATAAAATGCATTTATCATTTTTTTTTTGTTTGCCCACTTCTTAAGAGCAAAAACTGTTACGTGTGCCTTAATATATTTCATGAAGTATTTCAGAAGTACAGTGCAGATAAGTTATTCGATACTCCCTTCCAAATTGTAAGTCATTCCAAGAATCTTGGAGAGTCAAATTTTCTCAACTTTGACTAAGTTTATATAATAAGATAATAATATTTTCAATATCAACTAAGTATTATTAGATTTTTCATCAAATATATTTTCATGGTATACTTATTTGGTGCCATAATTCTTTATATTTTCTCTATAATTTTGGTCAAAATTGAGATAGTTTGACTTTTTAAGATTTTTGGAACGACTTACAATTTGGAATGGAGGAGGTACGTCATAAGTGCCTCCAAAGGGGAGATATTTACGGGAACTTCAGCTGTTCCCTCTGAAAGTGAACAAGAGTCAGGCACACAGGAAGTCAGGAACCTTTATCCCTCGATGCTGGCATACATTTATTCGCAAGTGGTGTGGTTGATTGCTACGCAATGATAATGACAGCCTTGCTTGCTGTAAAAAAAAGATTTCAATATTGATAAACTAGTGTCTTCCAAGGTCATTGGTACTCATCCGTTTTGCGTATCTTGATAACGCAAGCCTCTTATGCCATGAAGGCATGAACTAGAAGGTTCAAGGGTTTGTTTAAATTTTTTGATGCATTGAGTCAGTGAGCTTTCATTCGCCTGATAGGCGCTTTTCTCAACTTCTCATTGACATTGTTCCCACATGGAGCTCGTGATCATTAAGATACAGATATTTGGAAGAAACATTCAGTTACTTACTCGCCACAGACAGCAATGTGTCCTGCTTTCCATAATTTGGTTGGAAGATCTGACAATTTGGACTGTAAAGCGTAAATCTGCAATCTCCAAAACGACCGCTCTCCATCTCTTGTTTGGAGCCGTCCACACCAATGACCATGAAAACTAAATGGCTACAAGGTAGGGTCTTGTTGCAATTTTGGTTGGTAATAGATTCACCTAATACAATGATCTCTGAATTAACAAGATACTTGCAAACATAGAATATTACATCACTTGCACATAAGCTGTAACAACCCTAAAAATCCCAACCAATTAAAATTTTTCATTTATTTATTGTGAAAACCCATTTTTCTTGTGCAAGCATATAGGTTTCATTATGAAATTGGTAAATAAAGGAGTGTAGTTTGCATTTTAATTCCATTCACATAGAATAATAACTTATGCATCACATTTGGGATTTATTGCAATTTATGTTTGTATTTACTCAATATTTAAAATGGGCAATATATGTATATATACACTAAATTGAAAATAGAAAAGGAGAAATAGAGTTAGGCCAGCCATTCGGCCAGCCGGATCGCTAAGCCAGCCCAAGCCAGCCCGACCTTCTTCTCCTCACCTCACCCGCGCGCGGCCCACGTTGCGGCTCGGCAGCGCGCGCGCGACCGTCTCATCCGCACCCGCTTCCCCGCAGTCGCTGCCAACCCGGCCCCGCCTGTCAGCCGCTCTCGCCCCCCCACTGTTCTTCTTCCTCACGAAGGCGACGCGCCTGCCGGGGGTGTCACGCGAATGGCGTGACCCCGGTCCCACAGCCGACAGCATGGCAGAGCTTTGACCCCGCTGTCCCCCTCCTGTCCCCTCCTTTCTTGGCCGCCAAGCGAGCCCGCGTGCACCCTGAAGCCCTAACATCGAGCAGCCGTAGCCCTCTGATCTACCGAGATCAATCGCGGCCGTCCACCATGGGAACCTGCCAAGCTCGCCTATAAAAAGGAGCTCACCCCGAAGCCCTACCCTCATTTCCCCTCGCCGCCACCGCAGCACAGACCGGCACACTGCACCAGACCGAGAGAGAGAGCGTAGGAGAAGGGCGGAGCAGAGGAGGAGAACCTGCCGGAGCGCCGCCGCCGCGGAGCACGCCGGAGCCGAACACGGAGGAGAAGCCCGAGCTGCGGACGAGGAGCGGCACGGCACTGCGATCGCTCTGCACGGCTCCGACTTGCCACTGCACCGCCATCCTAGCTTCACCGACACCACGGTGAGCCATCGCACGCCATGTCCGAACCTTGCCCTGCTTTTGCCATGGCGTTCCACCCTCGGGACGCGCAGGCACGAGCCTTTACCGGCTCGGGAAGATCACCTGCACCATGCACTCATTCGACCGGCCGAAACCTCCGGACTACAAGCTTGCTAGACCGAGAACGCAGCACGACGCGTTCTCGGCGGAGCGCGCTCACCACCGACGCGTTCCGACGCCGAATCACCCGTTCCGAGCAATCCGACTAGCACCCGTATAGGTTAGAGCGTCGTGGAGCACCGCCACGACCCCTTGAGCTAGCTACGCGGATCTAAGCGCTAGAGGAAGCCTGAATCGCCTTGGCCGCGTGCGCCGCGACCTTACCGGAGCGCCGCCGCGAGCCGTCGCCAAAAGAAGGTCATGCCATGGCTAAAGTTCGCCACCAGAGTGTTGTATGCTTCACTGGCTTCACCAATTTGACAAGACCGCATTCGATTGAACCAATACTTGGTCGTAGCCGCGTTGCCGCCTTCCGCCGTCGTCGGCGACACGCCGCCGTCACAACCGAGCACCTTGGGAGTCTCGGTAGCCAAAATTGGTAGTTGGTATACCATCGCCATAGACCCAGGACGCGTATACATCTCCTAGAAGACCTCCTTAGCCCCGCCGGAACCTCACAGTCACGGCGACATCGCCGCCGACACGATCCGCCTCGCCTAAAATCCGTTCCGAGTACCCCGGTCGCCTCGCGCTGCGGAGAAAGGCCGCCGAGGTTCGCCAAGTCTGCCTCGGCACCGCCGCTAGATAGCCGAACCCCGAATCACGACTGTCGCCTTGGCTACGTGCGCCTCCACCTCGTCGGAGAACCACCGTATGCCGAGGGAGAGAAGGAGGCCATACCACGACTCTAACCCGCCACCATCTGGTCGGACGACTGCCTGAGCACGCCAATTTGGGAAAGCCGAGCCCTGTCTTGCCGAAATATGGACATCGCCGCCCTGTCATCGTCCGCCGCACCGGAGAGACACCGCCGCCTTGAACAGACGCCCTGCAACCCTGCTAGCACCAAATCTCCGATTCGCCCGAGCCTCCCCAGGAGAGCTCGGGAGAGCAGCCCCCTTCGGCACCCAAATCTCCGATTCGCCCGAGCCTCCCCAGGAGAGCTCGGGAGAGCAGCACCCTCGGCGCACCAAATCTCCGATTCGCCCGAGCCTCCCCAGGAGAGCTCGGGAGAGCAGCCCCCCCTTCGGCCCCAAATCTCCGATTCGCCCGAGCCTCCCCAGGAGAGCTCGGGAGAGCGGCCCCCTTCGGCGCCCAAATTTCCGATTCGCCCGAGCCTCCCCGGTAGACCTCGGGAGAGCGGCACCTTCGGCGCCCAAATGTCCGATTCGCCCGAGCCTCCCCGGTAGACCTCGGGAGAGCGGCACCCTCGGCGCCCAAATGTCCGATTCGCCCGAGCCTCCCCGGTAGACCTCGGGAGAGCGGCACCCTCGGCGCCCAAATGTCCGATTCGCCTGAGCCTCCCCGGTAGACCTCGGGAGAGCGGCCCCCTCGGCGCCCGAGCCCCGCCGAGGTACGCCGAACCCCGCTGAGCTATGCCGAGCTACGCCGAGCCCCGCCGAGCTACCCCCGACCATCGCCGAACTATGCCGAGCTCCGCCGAGCTACCCCCGACCACCGCCGAGCTCCGCCAAGCTACCCCCAACCACAGCCGAGCTACCCCCGACCACCGCCGAGCCACGCCGAGCTACGCCAACGCCGGCAACTCTCTGGGAACCAGCATCGAACACCTGGTGGGCGACCATCGGGATTGTGTTCTGATGAGGCGCCACTTGCCGCACTACTGGACCCGCGCGCCACGTGGACCAATCCCGAGCTGCCCCTGATTAATCGACCATTTTCCATTTTCAGAAAATAGGATAATCTTCGGAAATTCATAACTTATTCATACGATATCCAAAAATTGCGCACCATATATCAAAATTCTCAGAATAATGAGATCTACAATATAAGACTATGTTTGTGTGCATTTGGCTCTTTATTTTATTGGATTTTTCTGAAATACTCTATAAGAGTCGCTGACACGACTATTTCATGTTCGATTTCAGAGCCGGAGGAGGATCTGACTAAGGAGGACGACCACGAGTACTTTCAGGAGCTAGGAGACGACTACAAAGATGCCACGTCCCACCAAATCCTTAGATCCTATTTACGCATTGCAAATGACATTGTTGTTATTGCTTTATGATTATGTATGGATTGGTTGCATGGTAGTACATTTGAATTCCCTGCCTTGATAAGACTTTACCCTGCTATCCGCTGTTAGGTTAGCTGCTATTTATTTTACTGTTACTCTTTCACTACTTACTACATGCTATATGCTATGTGGTGGAATTGGGACGGTGTATAACTGATTATAACCACTGGGAGAGAGTGCTGCGTGCGTCTTGGGTGAGTGGTAAGGGTTGATGTCGACCAAGTGGGATGTGAGACAAGCCCATGGGGCAAGTCGTGCCGGGGGTGCAACCTGGGCATCCCCAAGTGAGATACCTGTGTCGGGTAAAGTTATTGAGGAGGTTCCGGGTGGGATAGCCTTGATGGTTTGAAGCCCGTGGACGGAGGTGCCGTGATGGCACGGGGAGAGTATCCCCTAAGTGGAGATGCCTGCTTGGTCACAACCTAGGATCTGACTAGTGACCGGAAACATCTGGATTCCCTTGCTACTCGCTCGCTTCTGATGGGCGGGAGACGGCTGGACTACTTGGTAGGGCGGTACCACTACTGCTAGGTTGAAAGGTGATAAGGGTGGGCGGTGATGGATGGAGAGATTCCCGTACCGTCCTAGATGCGCAGTACCACTGGTTGGGCCCGGTGCTGCGTCTCCCAGTCTCAGCATGACGGTGTTGGATCCGGAATATCCCAGGGCTGAGTGGTAGGGTGGTACCGACCTAGGCAAGCAAGCACCCGGAATTCTGCCTAGATGATTGTACAGCATCGATGATGGCTAATCTTGTGAGTAGTAAAACCTCTGCAGAGTGTATGGTTGATCGATCGATACATAAGCCAACTCGTTGGCTATGGACCTTTCCTAATGTTTCTGCAACCACTATTAGATGAGAGCATATTCTTTTCTCCCCCTGGATAACATTTTTCCGGCAGTGTACCCGTTGTGGTAGTGTGCCGCTGAGATAGGCCCGAGAGGGAGTTGGGCCTGTCGAATGAGAGTGAGGTGTGGGTATGTGAGGTGTGGTGATGGGAAAAGGGATAATGGTGTTAACTGGTGATAAAACTTGACTAATTAAAACATTGATTACAGCTGCATAGGAAAACCTCAGCCTATAGGTCTGCTTGTATAGCTTTGCATCCACTTTCCACAGAGCAAATGCTGCATAGGTGGGCTCCGTGGCCAATACAAATCGTACTGATAAATTTGCTGTCAGGTGACGAGAATGAGTACGACTTCGAGGGAGATGATGACGAGGAATAGGGTCACGTGCTACACTCAAGTTGGCCGTGAAGGATGAATCGCTTCCGCATCTTCTAAAGCTTCTCTGAATGTTGATTCCGCCAATGTGGCGATGTAATAAATGTTTATGTAAGACTTAATTACCGTTGTATGGATCCTGGTGTCAACTGAGATATGGGTAATTTCATGGATTGTCCCAAGCAATCTGTTGAATTACAATTCGAGCCTGTGGATTTTCCTTTGCGGAAATCGAGGTCGTTTCATGAGCCTCACATCATCATATAATAAAGCAAAAAGACTTGGGCCTTGTTTGGTTAACAGAGGACTTTTAGATTCCAGATAAAAAAAATCTAGCATGTTTCATTGAAGTCCATGTCTCTGTATTAAAATGTACAAAAATCTTGGATGGAATTCTTGGATTCTGATTTTTTTATCCGGGTCCTGAGAATCCCTGGGTAACCAAATAGGACCTTAAATTCATAGGGTGTCTGGTGTGAGGAATGAACAGTTTTAGACGAGTGGTGCATCATGAGTCCATTTATTAAATTTGGTAGAATGACTTTATTTTTTTATTCTACTACTATTTGTTAGCTTGTGAAGAATGAGATGATGATGGATCAGTTCATTTCATTTCGCAAACCAAATAAAAATATGAGGAGTGAGAAGATGATGGCTAACCCATTTCTCAAACCAAACACCCATTGTTTGTTGAAACAAATGATCTCTATTGCATCCTAGCGCTCCACAATCAATGCTGGCTTACCCTAAACAAAAAAGTTCAGTATTTACAGTTGAACAAATTCAAATTTCATTTGGAACTTGCCATTCTATGCCCAGTGTCATTGACTCAAGAGTTATCTTTCTGGTTGACCCACCAAATTGACAGCCTGGATCTTGAGCAAATTGGGACTGAACACTTCAGATGTAGAACGAAGCAAACGGATCAAGCAACAACATCTTGAAACATCTCAAAAAAAAAAAAAAAAAAAAATCTGTATTGCATCATCGGTGTTTGCCCCTTCTGATTACAACGATCAAAGTCGAGCAGGAAATTGCAGGTGTGATTTTACATGGAAGCTATTATTCACACAATCTCAGAAGATGAGCAGTTAACCCTCAAACAATGGGGGAAAGAATACGTATGAGGTATGATACAAGCAGCTGGACCTTTTTGTTTGGATGCCGAGAACATTAATTTTCCAAAAAATGAGGCGGCAGATCTTAGTGTACTTTCCTTTTGTTTGCCAGATGAGGAAATGCACCAAGGATGTTGTGTGCCCTCAGGTCCTGCCTTGTTAGGATCCCCACAATAGGAGCTATCTGAACACAAAATAAATTGATCACCAATTCAATTTGTTAAAAGAGTTGTTACATAATTAATTTTCAAAAGAACAGTAGTACTTGATTAGAACAAAACAAAACTTTAAGAAAAATGGCAACATTTTGCACTGACCTCAGGGCCTTGGAACTTTGGGATGATAAGCATGTGCCGGAGCGCGCAGGTGCGGAAGAGCACCACGGCCTTGGCCACCGACATGGTCTCCACGACGGTGTACGGCGTGGTGTTGGTGAACGGGTGGAGGTCAATGTACATGTCCAGCTCCTCCGGCGTCAGCTGCGCCGCCACCTCGTCGATGCTCCCGGACTTCTCGGCGAGCTCCGTCGATGAGAACCTCTCGCGGGCCTCCCATTCCTCCGTCCTCCTCCTCTCCGTCAGGAACCACCGCTTCTTGAGCACGACCATGAGGTGGGAGCGGAGCACCAGCCCGTGGAGCTCCGACACGCCTGGGCGCGGCCGGTCCAGCACGGGGAACCCGTTGTGCGGCGTGGACCTCAGCACCTCGACGACGGTGGACACCTTCTCGAGGACCTGGAACGTGACGACCCGCGGCTTGGCGGCCGCGAGCTCGCCGACGGCGAGGTCCTTCATCCACGTCTCCGGCTTGGGCTCCAGGAACGGCAGGCCCTTGAGGTCGAGGATGATCTCGTAGATGCTGGGGTTGAAGGCGTCGCCGACGGTCTTGGCGATGAGCAGCACGAACATGGTGATGGGGAGCAGGAGGAGGTTGTTGGTGAGCTCGAGGAAGATGACGCAGAGCGAGACGGTCATCCTCATGGAGCCCGACATGAGCGCGGCGGCGCCGAGCACGGCGTAGAGGCCGTGGTCGATCCGCACGAAGCGCGCGAGCAGCAGCGCGACGATGCGGCCGTAGGCGGAGCCCATGAGGATGATGGGCAGGAAGAGCCCCGACGGCACGGCGATGCCGAAGGTGAAGAGCCCCAGCACGCAGTAGACGGCGAAGAAGAGGAGCAGCGAGTCGAGCCTGAACTCGCCGGCGGTGCCCGTGGAGAAGATGTTGCGCGTGGCGTCCGTGTTGGTGGCGTGCAGCAGCGACGCCAGGTCGTTGTAGTGGCCGGCGGGGCAGTTGAACTGCTTGAAGTTGCCGGAGTCGCCCACCGTCGGGCACGCGCCGCCGAACGCCGGGTCGCACGGCGAGCACGGCACGGCGAACGGCAGGAGGTACAGCCCCGCCGACGTGAGCGCGGACACGGCGAGCGCCAGCGCCAGCTTCGCCAGCCGGCCCTTGGCGTTGATGAGGCTGTAGAGGCGGAGCACCTGGTGGAGGACGTGGTTGTAGAGCGCGCCCAGCACGCCGCCGAGCACGCCGACGAGCGTTACGGGGAGGAGGTCGCCGGCGTGGTAGCGGACGGTGACGTCGCTGACGTCGAAGAGGATGAGGCCGCCCTCGCCGAACATGCCGCACCGCCCGTTCCGGCACACCTCGATGAAGCCGCGCAGCACCACCACGACGGTGGCCGTGCTGAAGAAGGTGCGCCACAGAAGCGCGCTCCGCCACCACGTCGCCACCTCCTCCAGCGCGAACAGCACGCCGCCGACGGGCGCGCGGAACGCCGCGCACACCCCGGACGACGCACCGCACGTGATCAGGTCCCGCCGGTCGCGGTCGTTGTTGAAGTAGCGCAGCCACCGCCAGCGCAGCCGCCACCGGCCCTCGCCGCCCTGGCTCAGCAGGTTCGCCAGGCACGCGCCGATGTGCACCAGAGGGCCCTCCTTGCCCAGATCCATGCCCGACGCCACGGCGCCGATGCTGCCGATGATCTTGACGATGAGCTGCGGCGCGCCGAACATGTTGGGCGTGTCGACGCCGTTGAGATAGGCCTTGATCTCGGGGATGCCGGGGCCGGCGGCGGTGGGGGCGAAGACGACGCAGAGCACGGCGGCGGCGAAGGTGAGCGCGAAGTTGACGCCGGCGAAGTAGAGGAACCCCGCCCAGTAGCGCTTCTCGCGGACGAGGTTCACCATGTGGAGCATCTTGAGGCCGGCGATGTTCTCGATGGCGAGGTTGATGAGGGACGCGATGACGCCGGTGAGGAGGCCCACGAGGAACGCCATGGCCCACTTGAGGAAGATGTACTGCAGCACCTCCATGTTGGACCGGCTCCGCCAGTCGTGCTTGAACAGATCGTTCTCGATGATCCTGCGTGAGCGTTCCAAGAACAGAACAAGCACAGCAATTTAGCTTCGAGACGCAAGAGCAGAGCCAGCCATGATGACAAGCAAGGAATGCTCACTCGTAGTCGAGGCTCTCGATGTGGGAGACCTTGGCGCCGACGATGGCCAGGTGGCTGGCCGTCAGGGTGGTGCTCCGCTTGAGCAGCGGCTGCTCCAGGGAGCTGATGCCGTTGCTGTTGCCGCCGCCGCCGCCGCCGGTGCTCTCCGGGTCCTCCGGGTCTTTCACACCGTCATCGTTCTTACATTCCGGCGCAGGTCTGGGCTCGGTCGCAGGCTCCCAGCCGAGCCTCGGGCTCTGCTCTTCCTCCATGGCTGTCCCCGGGACCGGGAGAGAGAGCTCTGGCCTGAAAGTCTGAAGCAAGCAAGCAGTTGGAGGCGGCCGTTGAATTCGCCCTTATCTATATGACTGGCTGGACTGACAACTTGCAAGGATGGGCTATAAAATATACTCCCTCCGTACCTTTAAACATGCAACGCCATGTTACGTGCCAGATAAAATAGTTCATGTTCGACTAAGACTCTGTTCGCTTCAACTAAACAGTACATATTTTTCAGCTCTGGAACAGTATTTTCCCTCCCAACAAATCAGTTTCAGCCCAAATCAGCTCAGCTTTTTAGCTGAAGCGAACAGAGCCTAAGTTTCTAGAGAATATTATTCATATTTATAACTCCAAATTAATATATTATGAAAATACATTTTATAATTAATCTATTGGTTTTTATTTGACATTATAAATATTTATAGTTTTTATTTATAATAGGTCAAAGTTGGTACAATGAAATATGCTACTGCGTTAGAATTGTATAATCAATGGCACGGAGGGAGGAAACATGCTACTGATGAGTGATGAGAATGAGATCTCTCGTTTCAGACACCTTCACTTCATATAGCCCCCCGAAAGGCTTTGGCCTTTTCTTGCCCCCTTTTGCTTGAAAATTAAACTTGCCTAGTCCTAGTCCTCACATGGACATTTGCTTTGTTTACTTGATAAAGGAAAATTCAGCAGTGTTGGAAAGGCATAAACTGTACCAATAAAATAATGGAGTTACTGAAAGTTTGATACAGATGATAAGGCCATTCAATAAGCTGAGGGACTGATCCCTGCCTTGAGGGGGTGGGGTTGAGGTGCCTGTGCCTCTTGGGAGGTCACCAAGGCTCATCTCTCATTTCAGGTGAAGAGTACAATGAACTCAGCTGACAGCTCATCCGGTGTTCACTTTTGTGACAACGCACTTGGTCCCCAAGCCTGCAAGCCAACCTCCTCCCTTTGTTTTTGCACCAGGGAGGGATTAATAGAAGTTCCTTGATAGATCCACCTCAAGGTGCAACACAAAGGGTCAAAGCTTGGCCGTTTCTAGGCAGCGCTGATCTTTCCACGGGGCTTAGATCAAATACCAGTCGGGCAGATCAGTGTGGCCTTTAGCATGGGGCAAGGGAAATTTTTTGTTAAATTTCTCATGGTTTCTGGGATCAGTCTTTGGACTGCTGAAGCTAAAAAAATTTGGAGGATTGGCGAACTGTGATTTCTGAAACTTTGAAAGTACCAGTTGATGAACGAACCTGGGTGGGCTCAGTTTCTTGGCATTTGCAGTACTAGTTCGATTAACGATGAACGAGGGCAACTTTAATAATATGATTTAATATAAGAGAACTCCTAAGAGAGCATAATAATGATCCTTAAACAGGGGAAATGGGATATGCCGGTGTCTGTTATGTAGTGATGCTTACTGACCAGTGGAGAGATAAGAACGGGGCAAGACATTAGACAGCACCGGACAATGATTCATGGGTCCCTGTTGGATGAATAAAGAATTTCATATATCTTTTGAAAGTTACTGGTCCATTTATCAAATGTACAAGTTGCATTCACTTATGGTTCTTTGGGTGGTGCACAACACAATGCAATATGCATAGCTCCCTCCCCCCTTGACAGAACCGCCTTAATCATAGGGTCCACGTGCACCGTCATCGTTCCTAAGGACCCACGATCAGTCTGCACGAGTTCCCCTTGACCTAGGTGGCCTGCCGGGTTCCCTAGGAAACCCTAACTTCCCGAGGATCTCATTGTAAGCATTGCAGTATTACAACAGTTTACACAAATAAAATGAATCAGAGTAAAGAGTGCGGAAGTATTACATAACTATAGGTTTACAAATATAGATTACATTAGCCCGAACCAGACTTTCGTAGTGGATAAGCAGTGTACAAGTATACCCTTGCCCAAGGGTTATATCATATACACATTCTTGATCATGCACGATCCGTCAACCAACACGGTCCCAAGCCGAACTGTACACTCGGCTCACCTGCAATAGGGGTTAACAAACCATGAGTACTGGGGTACTCCGCAAGACTTACCCGACTAAGAAAAAGAAATGAGACTCAGGAATGCAGGCTGAAGGGAGTCAAGGCAAGGCTTGAGTAAGAGTCAAAGGGTTTTGCAGAAAAGCATTAGTATCCTATGTCAATATTTTACTCAATCTTATTTTAATCATAATCCATAATTCTAAATTCATTCTCATATATCATCATACTTTCAAATTTTTAATTATTCTCAAAAACACCTAGTTCCGAACCACTTTTCAATTGTAGATCAAAGGATCAACTCTCCATATCCGAGGAGCAACGACAATTCGAATCGATTAGTACCCAGCTAGGGATCCCTATCCACACTGCATATGTAGCACTTAAGCTTGCATATACCAACCCCGCCGACCACGGCTTTTCTACCACTGAACCGGTCCTGCGCCACCCGAGAGTACAGTACTCCTCTCGTCTCCAGGCACGACGGCCACGAGGGTACACGCTACTCTCGCCATCTCTCCACTCTCAGTGCGTGGTTGTCGGTTCAAGTAGTAGAGCCACCGGAGTCAGAGGCTTTCCGTAGTATGTGGCTAGTTGCAAAGTCTTGACCACAGCAGGCCTACGACGAACGATCCCTAATTCTTTTTCCGCCGGCGACATTACATTGGGACTCTAACCCAAGTACAGGTGTTCCAACGGTTTTCGAATCCCTTTTCCGCTGGTGGTCAAGCATTGGGACTCTAACCCAAATTCACAACCACCGAGCAAGAAAATCCCTTCTCATCGGTGACAATGTACTGATCAGGTACACAGCCACCGAACGAGAATATACCAATTCCCTTTTTCATGATTTAGTCATTAGCATATATATCACACAGCTAAAAAATAGAATTTTATGTAACATCTAATTTATTTAAGCAGGGCTAAGCATTTCAAACATTTTATTTAAAATAGGTTCTAGATATTTCAGTGGTCAAGGTTGGTAATGCAGCAATTGGGCTATCAATCAACTCCTATCAACTTAATGCAGTAGATTAACTCAAGTTATAAACGTTTTTCAAATCACAAGGAGAGGGGCTGAATGCACCGGGGCTTGCCTGTGTTGCAGGTCTGTCACTTCCGCCAGAAAACCAGAGAAACCCACTTGACTTCTCTCGACGAACAATTCTTCCGTCGGGGAGCAATCAAGAAATTCTTTCGAGAACTCGATCTCTACACGTAAAATAATGATGCATGCTTACATGGTGCGGAATGACATGAATGGAAAATATAGAACAAACATTTAATTAACAACCTTGAGTACTACTTTCCCTAACGGTAAAGTTGCAAAACATTTCTCATAGGTAAAAGGGTGTTTTCGCATTTCGTTTTTATTGACCATTTTAACAGTCATAGAAAGCCGCTGCACAACTTATTCAATATCTTCCACAATACACCAATTAACGTGCCAAGGATCACTATAGTGAATGACCCATGGTCTTCAACCAATCCAAAAACACACAAGTCTACAGGGATTAGGGTTTTTATTCGTTTTATTAATCAAATAATAGGGTATAAATTAATAAATACATAAACTATTTCCATTTGAGCCCAAACGTAACAGATAGATCTCAGTCTAGAACAGTGCCAAATTAAATTTCATGATTTTTGGATGAGCACAGAATTTATTAAAATTCATCAAAGTTACATTGATAAATTAAAAGACAGATCTTTAGTCCCTGCAGAAAGTGTTCAAATTATTTATTTCATATTTTTCATGCATTTACCATATCAAAGAGAGCTAACACAAAAATTTTCCTGATTTTTAGGGCAACAAATTTATTCTTACAAAAATGACAAAGTGCATTACTATTCATACTATCAGAAAATTAAAAAACGAATTTTAATTCATCAGAAAATGGAAAAAACGTCATTTGGCCCGAAACGGCCCACAACTGAAGGTCGGCCCAGCGCACGCCCTCCCTCTCCCAGCCGTTCCACCGCGTCACTGGGCCGGCCCAGCTAGCCCACTGCGCGGCCCAGCCGGCCCTCCCCTCCTCCCGCTCGGGCACAGAGCGCCCACGCGTTCTCGCGCGGCGGCTCGCCGCGGCAGACCGCTGCCGGCGACCCTCCAGCGACGGCGAGGACACGGACACGATCACAGCGCCACTACGAACCTAACCAAGGGTCTCAAGCAGGGCCTAGGGCCTGAGCGCGAGCTCGCCGACGACCATGGCGGCCATGGCGGACGACCGCGGCGACGCGACACGTTCCCGCCGCCACGAAACGATAGAGCTTAAATCGAAGGTTCTGCGAGCACTAGAGAATCACCTCGAGCCTCCTGCTCACGCTAGATGGGGACGGAGAGGGTCCTAGACCTGCTAGTGACATCGATGGCGGACGCCGGATGGAGCTCCGACGACAAGGACCGTGTTCCCGCCCGGCCTGTCGAGGAAACGATCAACCGGCTAGTCGACGAGCAACGTTACGCCAAGTCGGCCAGGAAATGGAAAGAATTTCAAAGGAAAAAGGCACCTCAGTGGCCTGGCCACGCAAGAACAAGATGCGGCGGCGCCCTGTCGGCCGCGAGGACGAAGACCGAGCCGTGCAACCGATTCCGATGACGAACAGAGACCCAGTCGGGCTCAATCGATGCACCAGGAAGAGAAGAAGCTGTCTTTGAGATGGAGAGGGTGGAGGCGAAGCAGTGAAGCTCGCCGGTGGCAATGGAGAAAGGAAGGAGGAGAGAATGGTGGTACCGGGCTTCATATAGAAGAAAAGGAGAAGAGCAGAGCGCCCCCAACAGTCGCGCGCCGGCCCGGCAGGACAGCGGCGCGCCCGCGCCTGTGCACGAACAGGGGAAGGAGGCGATTCAATGCCGAGCACTGTAGCAATTTCCTTTTCCCCTTTTTGATTTTTCCTCAATTACTTTTTATTTCGCATAGTAACTTGAAAATCTGCCAAGATAAGAGTTGTAGTAAATTTCAAACTGAGCAACTTTACTGTTGGACAGAATTTGAAATTTTGCATAATTTTTGAATGACTCAAAAGGGGTAAATATGCCTTTTAAATTTAAATTCTAATCCAGTTTAATTCTCACAATTTTTATCAATAACTTGAAAATATTCAAAAATAAAAGTTGTTCTACTCGACAAGCCCTATAACTTTCATTAAACAAGTTTTGTCAGATTCTTGATAATTTTTGAAATAGCGTTTCAAATTTGAATTTCAAAACACTCTTTTGAGTTTAATTTGAAATTCCATCCAATAACTCCAAAATCTCCAAAAGTGAAAGTTGTTCCATTATGAAAGGGTTAAAACTTTTATTAAGGAACTATCACCAGATTCTTGCTAGTTTTTGAATTGTATTTCAAATTTAAACTTTAAAGCATAGATTAGGGTTTTATTTGAAATTCTTTTTAATAACTTCAAAATTGCTCCGAATAGAAGTTGCTCAACTTTTAAAGATTTATAACTTTTGTTTAAGGCCCAACCTCTAATTCCATTTAGTTTTTAAATTGAGGTTTTGGATCCGATTTAGGGTTTTAAAATGATTTTGTTTTTAATTCCCAATGGGATTTGAATAAATACACACAAACATGTATACAATCAAATCACTCTAGATCACCTATGCACAATCGTATGTAGAAATAAAACTTATTTTAGTGAATGCATAGTAAAAAAGTTTTTATGCGGGATGATTTGCAGGTGCACACGATGACATGGCCGGTTTTAGTTACAGTAACACCAGGGGTGTTACACCCCTCCTTTTTTTTTAAAAAGGACAACAACTGGAGGAGTAACTGTGGGGGTATAAACTCACGGTACCACAAGACAAGATATGGGCCGCACCATCAACCTGGCCTGGCCCAGAAGACGAAAGCGTGCGGCGCAAGGCACTGCACCGCACGGTTATTATACCAACTTGGATAGTTTACTTGTAACCCTGTTCCTTCAGACTATATAAGGAGGGGTAGGAATCCAGCATGTCAACTCAACCCACATCATATCACAGGACGTACGGCATTACGTCTCGCGGCGGCCTGAACCTGTATAAATCTTGTGTCTCACGCTTTCTGCGTTACGCTCGGTAGACTATCGACGATATTTCGTCGACAGTAACCCTCCTGTTCGCTTCCAAGACGATATTTCGTCGACAGTAACCCTCCTGTTTGCTTCCAAAAAAAAAAGATGTGATGCATGTAGAAAATATAGGCCCCTACCCACGTTCCATTTTCACCTCGTTTCCGCTAGGTGTCGAGACGAATCATTCTGTTCGGCTGGCTGGATTGTACAGCTGGCTGGCTGGTTGTTGTGAGAGAAAAACACTGCTGAATGACTAGCTGATGTTGACTGGTAAGTTCAAGCGAACAGAGGTTAGTAGGATAAATTATTTGGGTCTTTCAAATTCTAATTGGGCTCTATTTGCTTTTTGGAAATTCAGATTCTAATTGGACTCTATTTCCTTGTCCTGAGCTATTTAGATTTGGCTGACCAATCGAATATGGTCCAAAATCCGTTGGAAAATGATGTCCAATGACCATTGGATTTCTTAACACTTTGTAGGCTGAGTTTTGAGTTTAGGATGTGACGCCCATGCCACAGTAGTCTACACGAAGTAGCTAGCTGTTATTCCAAGTCACCGTTAACAAATTTCAGTTAATTTTACAAAACTTTTGAGGTTTGACCCTAAAAACAGTTAAGGTGTGAACTTGAGATTTTTAACTCTAGGTTTGGTTTTAATATGAGGCCACATATATATTAGTCATACCAATTTGCATAAAGTATCATGCAATTGTATGTTGTTGGCAAATTTTAGTCAATTTCACAAGAAATATAAGGTGTGCACGTAATATTTTAAATTTCAGGTAGCTGAGCTTCCTCGTACTGCGATCTTTTCTCTGTAATTTGCTCACGCCCACTGTTTGTGTTAGGAATTGTCGATGAGATATCGCCGGTGGTCTACCGAGGGCTATACCCAAGATAGTAGATTGATCGGTGAAGGTGCGTCTGAGACGAGCAAGCGTTACGCGAAAGGCATGAGACACAAGATTTATATAGGTTCAGGCCGCCGCGAGACGTAATACCCTACGTCCTGTGTATTGCTGGATTGTATTGTTATGAGTAGATGTCATGATCCGTATGGATCTTGTGTTCTGAGTTGAGTTGTGGATCGAGTTGTGGGATCTATCCCTGCCCCTCCTTATATAGTCTGAAGGGACAAGGTTACAAGTAAACTACCCAAGTTGGTATAATAACCATGCGGTGCAGTGTCTTGCACCGC
The DNA here is from genome assembly GCA_038502445.1 of Eremochloa ophiuroides. Taxonomy (NCBI): domain Eukaryota; kingdom Viridiplantae; phylum Streptophyta; class Magnoliopsida; order Poales; family Poaceae; genus Eremochloa; species Eremochloa ophiuroides. The sequence continues at coordinate 97,997,696 of JAHLJS010000003.1, forward strand.
ACGTCTTTGTCTTCTGGGCCGGGCCAGTTTTGATGGTGTGGCCCATGTCTTGTCTTATGGTACCGGGGGTTTATATCCCCACAGCTAGTCCCCGAGCGCCTTGCATTCGTCGGGAGGTGCTGGTCTTCGGAGTTGCTTGACCAGACGGATGTAAGGAGCTCAGAAATTTTTTGAAAAAGAGCTTCTCTTTGCTGAAGTGTATCCACTTTTGGTTCTTCAGAAATAATACCTTCACCGTTAGGTGAAGTGTATCCACTTAGTCCCGAGCCTGATATTAGGTGACCTAGTCACGTGGTGTCAGGGTCAAAGTATTTATACTTGCTGATCATTTGAAGTGTCGACGAAGTCCCCGAGCACAGCAAGTGATTGGGAAAGTCTTCCGAGCAGTCGAGGCGACGACGAAGTCCCCGAACACAGCAAGTGATCGGAAAAAAAAATCTTTCGAGCAGGCGAGGCGATAACGCAGTCCCCGAGCACAGCGAGTGATCGGAAAACTCTTCCGAGCAGACGAGGCGATGATGCAGTCCCGAGCACAGCAAGTGACCAGAAAAAAATCTTCAGAGCAGGCGATGACGAAGTCCCCGAGCACAGCAAGTGATCGGGAAAAATCTTCCGACCAGGCGATGACGAAGTACTTCCGAGCAGGCGATGACGAAGTCCCCGAGTACAGCAAGTGATCGAGAAACTCTTCCGAGCAGACGAGACGCATATCAAGACCCCCGATGTGCTGCCCAAGACAGCACCCTGATCCGAACAGTATGGAGTGACTTGATAGCTCGACGACGAATCCCCAGCGTGGTCGGAGACGAAATCCGAGCAGCGCGAGGATGACGAGGAGCGACGACGAGTCCCCAGCATGGTCGGAGGCGGTGTCCGAGCAGCGCGAGGACGGCGAGAAGTGGTGACGAGTCCGGCGACGAGTCCCCAGCGTTGTCGGAAACGGTGTCCGAGCAGCGCGAGGACGGCGAGAAGCGACGACGAGTCCCCAGTGTGGTCGGAAACGGTGTCCGAGCAGCGCGAGGACGGCGAGAAGCGACGACGAGTCCCCAGCGTGGTCGGAGGCGGTGTCCGAGCAGCGCGAGGATGGCGAGAAGTGGCGACGTGTCCCCAGTGTGGTCGGAAACGGTGTCCAATCAGCGCGAGGATGGCGAGAAGCAGCGACGAGTCACCAGCGTGGTCGGAAACGGTGTCTGATCAGCGTGAGGACGACGATGAGCGGCGACGAGAGATCGACGGCGAGTTCCTGCAAAATAAATATGCACAGTGGGTAGTACATGATGTAGATTTTGTAGCATATCTAATATTGTAGAATGCATGATAGGAATATCCGTTTCTTGCTTTTGTTAGGCTACATAATTTTCCCTGATAGTTGGCCTGTTACGTTTAAGCACCTGACCCGGTGTCTGGTTCAGAGGTTTCTTAACATGACCATGTTTGTGACAGCTTACGGGGTGAAGACAGGTTTCACGGATTAAGGCGTGTGCTATCAAGATATGTTAAGTAACACTTAAGAGAAGAAAACGGAGAGATACTTAGTATCTCGTCAGCGGAGAAAATCTTCTGAGTGTCCGAGCGTGGTCGGGGCTTACGAAGAAATCGTCGGCGAGTTGCCCAAGCTTTTGTCGGTCTTATGGAGAGGTCGACGGTAAATCATGAAGATAATTTCTGTAGATATATAGAGGTCGGAGGATATGTAGGAATTTTTAAAAAAAATATGATTTAGCTTGATTGATGGCTTGGAGAAGTTGTTCGACGTGGCTTGCATCGGCTTGATCCACACGGTTAATGTAGTCGGACGAACTTGGTGTCATCTTGATGCAGTCGGATCGTCGAATCCATAGTATTATAATGACCGTGCTTGCTCATTGGCCGATGGCATCGGGACTAGCCAGCTTGGGGATGGATCACGTCTGCCGTGTACAGCACACGTACGTGACCTTGCTTGCTTGCCTCCTGGTTGCATGAATATACAAATAGTCTTCTTGAACATTGCCGCGGGTGTGACGCAGACGGAAGCCGATAAGGGTTGTTGTTTGACATCACGTCGACGACGTGGGCGGCACACCGGCACCAAGCCTTTCCGTGATGGCGAGGAGCGCGACGAGCGGCGACGAATTCTTGCAAAGAAAAATATTCAGTGAGTGCTCGAGCGTGGTCGGGTCTTTTGGAGAGGTCGACGAGGAGCCGAAACGTGTGACTTTTTGGAGAGATCGGCGACCGGTGCTCGTTCCTTTTAATGGGGCTTGTGGAGACGCTGCTAAAACTGGCCAAACGTCCCCAGGGCTTACATAATAGCGAAGACTTAACGGTCCAGGCGTCCCTGGGGCTTACGTGGTGGCGAAGCTGCCTGCGCCTGGCAGGGCTTACGCTTATCGTGGGCGATGGCTTACCGAATTTATCAGGGCAGTCGATGAAGGAGCGAAGTCGTGCAGCCTGCGCGATGCAGGGCTTATGCGTCGTCGTGACTAGGCCGCCCGAACGGGTGCGGGATTTACGCGTAGTCGAAGTCGTGCTGCCCGAGCAGGTGCGGGGCTTATGCATAGTCGAGGTCATGCTGCTCGAGCAGTTGCGGGGCTTACGCGGCGATGAAGTTAAACTGCCCTAGCAGGTGCGGGGCTTACGTCAATGACGGAGAATTATGGAGATAGCCTTGGCGATGATATCCGGAGTAGGTGCCCGAGTCTGGTCGGGGCTTATGTCGGTGAAGAACCTTGGAGATAATCTTGAAGATGATATTCGGTAGACGGCTCGACGTGCTAGATGGCTCGGACGGTTCCAAACTTGCTGTTGTTAAGACCGCTGTGGAGTGTTGACGACGAGAGGCGCAACGAATTTGCTGTCAACAAATATCATATAGATTCGTGAAGAAATCTAGAGATAGATCATATAGAATAAAATATCTTAATTAAAGACGTATGACTTAGCTTTGATTGGCGATAGGAATCTGGTCATGTGAACGAGCGTACAGTTCATGGATGCTCGTACATGCACGAGTTTGAATAGTACCCATACATGGAAGATGCGTTGGTGTATGTAGTCGTTGGAGCCCCGCTCGTGCATGAAACGGATCCGGATGGCTGATCGTTGAAGCCGCTGTTGGACTCTGGACTGAGTTTGGTGGTGATCGGCCGGAAGATAGCAGATCCGTTCGAGGACAACGGCAACGTAAATAATAGAGAATCAACATGCTTGTCTCCGACGCCGAGTTGCCACTAGATGTTGATCTTCAGGGAATATCTTCTTTACCGGCCGCTGTACAAACTCATCAGGATGTAGTAGATGCGAAACCAGATCCGGCTGCTGAAGGATATCATCGCAGAAAGCTTGTTGACGAAGAAATCCCCGTGTGAGAAACAGAAGGTGAAGGTCGATTGTTTGGTCGAACTTGCCGAGGACGTCATGTTGATGAAGACGCCTCCGTGAGATCCGACGACGTTGCCGAAGAAAAAATCTATCTGGTTCGCCGCCGCCGGGTGTGGTCGACGATGACGAAAAAAATCACCGTCTTGCTCGCCATGGGATCAGGATGTACACCCCTACCTGGCGCGCCAACTGTCGACGAGATATCGTCGGCGGTCTACCGAGGGGTATACCCAAGGTAGTAGATTGATCGGTGAAGGTGCGACTGAGACGGGCAAGCGTTACGCGAAAGGCGTGAGACATAAGATTTATACAGGTTCAAGCCGCCGCGAGGCGTAATACTCTACATCCTGTGTATTGCTGGATTGTATTGCTATGAGTAGATGTCATGATCCGTATGGATCTTGTGTTCTGAGTTGAGTTGTGAGATCTATCCCTGCCCCTCCTTATATAGTCTGAAGGGTTAAGGTTATAAGTAAACTAACCAAGTTGGTACAATAACCATACGGTGTAGTGCCTTACGCCGCACGTCTTTGTCTTCTGGGCCGGGCCAGCTTTGATGGTGCGGCTCATGTCTTGTCTTGTGGTACCGGGGGTTTATATCCCCATAGGAGTTTTGGCAATTTCCAAGTCAATTTAATCCAGAAATAAATTAGCAGATTTATGATGACAAATATTTGCATGTGTATCTTACTCTCAAAAGCTACAGCATGCAAGAACGACATATCGATGAAAATAGTAAGAACACAAATTAGTGTATAGAAAGGATTATGAAAGTACCCAGCGGAGGGTCCAATGCCGAGGGCATCGGAGGCTCTATTCGCACTAGTCGACATAATGCGTTGCTCGGAGTCGTGGACCACAGTCGATGCAGGTAGAGGATCGCAGTGCAGTCCCACGAACGGTCACCAGGAAAGAGTCGATGCAGACAGTCCATCTGCACCCTTCAGGAACAGCTGATGAAGACAGTCGATCTGCACCCACCAGGAACATCTGATGAAGACAGTCGATCCGCGCCCGCTAGGAACAGCCGATCGCCACCAATTAGTCGATGACGATTGCGCGTTGGTCGATGTCGATGGTGTGACGTAGTCGATGAAGCGAATATCCGATCTGAGCGAGCAGTCATGGATTCGCTCCCCAAAAACCTAATCGCCGCGCACCCCGTGCAAGGATCTCACGTGGACGAAGGTTCCAGAGGCACCTGCTCTCCCAACACTCCGTGCGCGCAGAGTAACGGGATGGAGAAGCTTAGGAACAACTCATCAGAGAACTATGATGCTTAGTCGATTTCTTGTCTCATCGCGGATGAAAACAAGCGCCTATATATATAGATGCAGAACGCAGTGGATGAATAACAGAGGACCTGAACGTCATGAAACGCCCATCAATTACCAGTAACTCCCACCATTACCATTGAGAGTTACTAGTAACAATTACCTTAGTTATGGGAGTTACCGCCATAACTATAGGAGTTACTCGTAACCCCACCATAAACATGGCTGTTGCAACTTGGTCATCAAATATATTCATTCCACCATTTGCACCAGCAATTATATGGCCTTAAGATTTATTTGATTTAATTGAATAAAATATGAACAAATTCATATTAAATCCAACAATCCTACCAAATACTATGGCACATATAAAATGCTCTCGATTCATCTGTTGTTCGATATACCAGTGTTTCGGGGAAGACTGTTAAGTTGAACATCCGCCTAGAATAGAGGTTACACTTCTTCACAACTGAATGATGGACCATGCCTTAAATTGATAGTTTTGTGTGAAATAAGTTTCACTTAAGTCCTTTACTGATACAAGGTTGTCAAGAGCATCCCCTCTGGTTGGAGCATATAACTCATACTCCTGTGCTGTCGGTGCTAGTTTTAGTCGGGGCTAACACCGGCTAGTAAATATGTGTTTTGCGGTTGAGGCTACGGATGGTGTGCAAAGGGGAACACAGGGATTATACTGGTTCAGGCCAAGCAAGCCCTACGTCCAGTGGAGAGGAGAGTCGTGTTGCCTTGCACCGGGGTGCTTGTAGTAGGGGGTTACAAGCTAGGTGGGAGAGGGAAGTGCTCCCAGGTCTCTTGTGAGTGTCTAAGTGTATGCAAGTCGTTTGCTATTGGTGTGTATGTGTGTGTGAGAACTTAGAACTTCCGGGTCCCCTCTAAAGCTGGCCTCTGCTCTCCCTTTTATAGTCGCAAGGGAGAGGCAAGGGCAGCGCTTACAACGCTACGTATGTTACAGCGAGGAGTTGCTGTTCCTTGTTTGACTATGGTCAGCTACGGTCTTTTCTCCGCGTCTCCGGGGCATGGCCGTGGTGATTCGCACGATCTTGGTGAGTTCCAAGGCGGGAACAGTCGTCGGATTACGGCATGTCGTCAGCTTCGGTCTTTTCTCCGCGTCTCCAGGGTATGGCCGTAGTGGTTCGCACGATCTTGGTGAGTTCCAAGGCGGCAACAGTCGTCGGATTACGGCGTGCCGTAGGGTCACACCTGTACAGCCGTCCTTCCGCACGATGTGACAAGAGGGTGAGTCGTCTCGGGGCGTTGTCTCCCGAGGCTCGGGACTCCTGAAGGCGTGATGGGATGGAGCAGGGTGATATCTCCCCATGATCATATTTCCAGCCTTAGAACATCCGAGGTTTGGTGGGCCCGGATGGAAGGCGTGCTTGTCCTTTCGAGTGGACAGTGCAGTAGGCGCCTTTCCCGTTCTTGCGTAGCCCGTCGTCAGGCGCTCGGACTGTCGCAATCGGAGTTGATAGACACCGGCGGAAAACGAGGCGGCTCACCGTAGACCATACCGTGGAGAGGACGGCCGTAGTGGGCCTATCAAATCCGCTGCCAGGGAAATCCTGATAGGTGGTATGGCCGTCAGGGGCGTGCGAAGCACAGTTGCGTCGAGAATCTCGCCTGACGGGACAGTGGCTGTAAAGTGGTCAGGGAGGTCTCTTGTGGTCCAAGATTGCTCTGCTGACATCACTGGCGCCTTGGATGCCTTAGTGAGATTGCGCTCGAGGGGGTTGGAGAAGCTCGGGCGAATCGGAGAATGGGCGCCGAGGGCGCCGCTCTCTCGAGCTCTCTTGGGGAGGCTCGGGTGAATCGGAGATTTGGGCGCCGAGGGTGCGGCTCTCCCGAGCTCTCCTGGGGAGGCTCGGGCGAATCGGAGAATTGGCGCCGAGGGTGCCGCTCTCCCGAGCTCTCCCGGGGAGGCTCGGGTGAATCGGAGAATTGACTGTCATTGGTGCAATGACATCATGGGCCTCCGTAGACGCGGCCTTCCTTGGCTTCGGGCGCGGCCTTCGTGGACTTCCACTGGCCTTACTTGCGCCGGGCTGCGTTGGGAATGATCGTTTTTGCATTCAAGTTGGGTAGCCCAAACTTTGGTACCCGACAGTAGCCCCCGAGCCTGTGGTGGAGTGAAGGCACTCCTCCACAGGTTCACGCTGGTTCTTTCTGTCAAAAAAGATAAAGTGTGGGTTATTTTTCCGGTGGGTGCGCGCGAGCGCACCCGCCGGGTGTTGCCCCCGAGGCTTTGGAGGGATGGTATATCCCTTCAAAGGTTTAGAATCGTGTTTGTTAGTCCTCGGGCGTTTTTTGATTTATTTAGGAGGGTCGTTTCCCTGGAAGCGGAGCCCGCGAGCCTCCCATCGTGTTAGGAGGTCGTTCGGTGGTCTTTTCATGGTGCAGGGCAAGTTCCCGAGCCTCCGTTTCGCATCGGAGATCGGTCGGGTCCTTCCCTGTCTTTTTTTAATTCGACCTTCACGCTCTTTTTTCTCGAGAAGAGGAAGGTTTGGTCCTGCTCGACTTCCCCGCTGGGGCACGAGTCGGCATTTCCGGTGAGCTACAAACAGGTTGGTCCAAGTGGAGGTCCGTGCCCCGTTCGTTAAGGGTCGGCTAGTGGCCTGAGCACACTCCAATTATTTTCCGAGGGTCAGTTAGTGGATGTCGGGTCCCTTCGATGGGTCCCGAGGGCATGATGCCTCCCACGGAGGGATTCCACGTAACCAACTCGCTACTGGGACTTGGACACAGCGTGGGATGTCCCTTGTGACGTTTCGGGCGTCGGGATACTGGCCGTTTTCGTGACCCATCCACTAGCTGTCCCTAACTCGGTTTCCCTGGGGCGACTGTTCGAGCCATGGAGTGCCAGTCTTCGATCCCCTGGGAACGTAACGGGCGCCCGAGCCTGGGGTTCTTTCGTTGGGAAGGAGAAAATGTAGGCAGATTCGAGGTGCGCGGTTATAATGATTCGGCTCACCTTTTTAGGCGCGACGCCTGACGGACGCGATGGTTCGGCTCAGTCGAGGCGGTTTGCGTGCGCGGCGATGGCGGCGGCGTGGGGATCGTGGCGGGCCCTGCGCAGTTAATGCAGCGGATTCTCCGCATCCACCCATGATCCGCCGGCGGAGTTTATATGAAAAACTTACGGTTTTTTCTTTCTACCCTAACCATTCGCTCGCTCGACCGTTCGCTTTCTTACCTTCGTCGCCTGCTCTTTCGCCCTCGTTGCCTGCTTCGAGAGAGATCGTTGCCGCGGCCGTCGTTCTTCCCGCAGCCCTTTCCCCTTCTCTTGCCATGGATTCCTCCTCCGCTGCTGTCGACGCCGCCGCCGATGTCGCTGCCACCGAAGCCACAGCGACCGACGCCGTCGCCACCGATGCTGCCGCGGCCGCCGCCGGCGTCCTCAGGCTGGAGCCGTGGCAGAGGAGCACTATGACTTAGGCGCAGCTGGAGCACCTCGTCTTCCTGGGACTGTTGCTTCCTCGTACCGACGCGCAGCACCCGGAGTGGGTCGTGCCGCCGCGCGACCACGAGGAGCCGAACCCCGGCGAGGGGTACGTGGTGAGCTTCGTTACTTACCACAAGCGCGGGCTCGGCTCACCGCCGAGCCGCTTCTGCCGGGCCATCCTCTTCGAGAACGGGCTGGAGGTCCACAACCTCACCCCGAATTCCATCACACAGGCGTCGATTTTCGCCGCCCTGTGTGAAGGATACTTCGGGGTGCCCCCGCACTGGAACCTGTGGCGCAGCATTTCCCGCGTCGACTGGTACACCAAGTGGGTCGGCGCGAGGAAGCCGCAGGAGATCCAACGTGCGGGGGGATGCGGCCTCGTGATCCGCTCTTTGTTGTACATCCCCTGTAAGGCCCCCTCCTCCAACAAGGGGTGGCACAACGGCTGGTTCTACCTCCGCAACGACGGGGGTCTCTTCCCCAAGTTCACGGGATGGGCACTCATAGCCCCCCTTCCCAATGGGAGTGGGGGTGCCCGTCAAAGGAGTTGAAGCACCTGGACGTGTACTTCGGCGCGCTCAAGGAGTTGAACAGGAGGGGCCTTACCGGGGCCGGCGTGGCGGGGAACTTCCACATGCGGACGGTGTTACCTCTGATGGAGCGCCGCCTGGCGCTTCATCAGATGGTGGCCGGGTCACAGCGGGAAGGCACGGCGATGCTGCCCCGTGACCTTGGCGAGGCGAAGGTTATGCGCCGCGTCGGCTACATGGTGGGGGGTTATCCCACCTGGGAGGAGGTGAACCGGGTACCCATGCGTCCCTGCGCGGGCTTCCTGGCGTTGGTAAGTGTTGTTCATTCGATCAGGCCGCTGGCTTCCCCATCTTTCTTCTGACCTTTATTCGTTCTTCGTAGGGCCTCTCGAGGACCGGGAAGGCTTTCCTTCCGCCCGTCCCGGAGGATAAAGAGCGGCGAACACAGAACCGCCTCCGGGCCACGGAGGAGAAGGTGAGGAAGGACAAGGTGACCGCCCAGAAGCAGAAGAGGGCGCGGAAGGTGGAGGAGTCCTCCCAGCGCCGCCGTCGCCTGAGGGAGGCCGGGGCACCTGAGGTGGATACCCCCACCGATGATGACACCGACGACGACGATGAAGAAGAAGATGGCTTTTCTATTTTTGATCTAATAGAGTCTGACCGGCCGCTTGTGGCCACACAGCCTGCGGTGGGTGCTGATGAGGCTAGAAAGGCTCCGCTGTCAGCGTCCGCCGGCGGAAGTGCCGAGGTTCGTGATCCGAACCCTCGGGCAAACCTGCCGGAGGTCGCGTCCAAGGATGCGGCTCCTGGCGGGGCAACATCAGGAGGCGGGGCTCCGCCTGCCATCAGCGGCGTGGCTCGGTCGGAGGGACCGGGGACGGGCTCAGGCCCGGCGCCCGAGATGCCCCGCGGTTCCAGCGGGGGGACCGAGAGTCCCCTGTTTCGGCGGACCCTCCCCGCCGACGCGTCGTTGGTCGGCGCGGCGGCCGAAGGCGGGGGGAGTGCTGGGAAGACGCCGCCGGAGCCGGAGCCTACCGACGCCAAGACGCCGGCGCTTGAGCTGGGGCCCTCCCAGGCTCAAGCTTCTCCGCCGAGGGGCGATGAAGTCGGGACGGCCCCCGGTGCCCAGGCGGAGCCCTCGTCACTAGGCGGCGTTGGCCCGGACGCCGGGTTGGTGCCCATTCCCCCGCAGCCAGCGCAGCCCGCTCCATCCGTCGTTTCGCCGAGCGTGGGCGCTGCGACGAAGAAGAGGGTCATTTCGAAGACGAGGTAAGTATCTTTACCTGTAATTCCTTCTAGTGGAGATCCTTTCCTGAGCGTTCCTTTCTTCCATCTCTGCTTCAGGAAACGCTCGGGGGCGGACCTCCAGGTGGCGCACCTAAAGGTCCTGAAGGTGCGGGGCCATGACACAGCCGGGGGGAGTGCCCGTGGCGTCTGAGGCTCCTCCCTCGGGGGAGGCTATCTCGGCGGCGACCGCCGTTGTCGTGCCCGTGATTGACCTGGAGGCGGAGCCAGCGCGGGCTTCCGAAGCCTCGACCGTCGGTTCCGGAGACGCCTCGGGAGCGCCGGCCGATGCCGCCCTCACGAAGCCTGCCGCCACAGGGTCATCGGCCGCTGATGTCAGCGCCGGAGCTCTCCCCGTCCATGGGGAAGGCCCCTAGGCGCTGGCCTTGAGGGGACCTCAGCCTCGGGAGCTGACCGCCTCCCGGATCGAGTGGGCGGACCGCGCGGACCCTCAGGCGCCGCCCGTCTTCTCGCTCCGGGACGACCTCGAGGCCCCCAAGTGGGACGCCGTTCAGGAGCTCGGGTTTTGCTCGGCGGCGGGGCTCCGCGCGATCGCCGACGTCCTCGAGAAGGACCTCCTGGCTCAGCTCCAGGTAAATCCCTGTGTCTTATAAATTTTTTTTGCATGTGAGCATCGTTCTTACCGTTTTCGCTTCTTCCTTTTTTCTAGGACCTCATGCACACCTCCCGAGACAAGTCTCACTTCCTTCGTGGCGGGCTCGGGCTCTGCAAGAAGCTCGACCTCAAAGGGAAAGCCCTTGCCCGCGCCCAGGGCGAGCTCGCCACCGCGACCTCCAAGTTTGCCGAAGTTAGTGTCGATAACACTATTCTGAAGGGGGAGGTCGCGGAGGCGCAGGGCCGAGTCGTTGCCTCGGCGACGCGAGTGCAGGAGTTGGAGAGCACTCTGGCCGCGATGACGAGGGAGCGCGACACCGCCCGAGAGCTCACCGCCGAGAAGATTTCGGCCGCCGAGGCCTTGGCTCTCGACCTGGATGAGACTTGGGATGCGTTGCGCCTGGCGCTCGCCGCGGCGGACTTGGCCGGGAAGGAGGCACGGAAGGCTCGGGAAGAGGCTAACCGTAAGCGCGGCGTTGTATTTTTCCTATTCTGCTCGTCTCGGTTGCTCGCTGTATTTTTATTCATCTTCGTGCTTTGTTCCCACAGTTCTGCAGGGGTCTTACGACGGCGAGGTGGCCGAACACATGGACCTGCAGAAGGTCGCGCGGGCGCTGTGTGACTCCGTCGGCACCGGTGGAGAACCTTCTGGGATGTCACTCCGGAGCCGACTGGAGGCACTCCAGGGCAGCATGAGCGGCCGCGTCAAGGAGGCCCATCTGACGGGTGTTCAAAAGACACTGGTGGTCGTGAAGTCCCACTACGGGAATTTTGACGCCGGCCCTTCCAGCGAGGGCTTCCTTGAAGCCGACGACGCCGAGCTCCTGGCGCTGGAGGATTCGATGAAGGAGGCAGGAGAAGCGCTGGCGGGCCTCTTCCAAGCCGAGGTCGAGCTCCCTCCCCTGAACCTGCCGTGAAGAAGGAGCGGGCCACAGTGCCCTTGTAGAAAGTAACTTTTCGTGAGTGGCTTGAAAGGAAACAAACAATATGGCCCTTCGTGGCCTCAATATTTATGTAAATATTTGCTGAATGTTTGTTTCGCTTTGTTTCGTGCTTTTTCCTTAGGCGTTTTTTCTTGCCGATCCTGTGCCCGGGCCATCGAGCCTCGGGGGACACTTTTCGGGTATCGTAGCTTTAGCTGCATAGGCGCAGCCGATGTCCTAGGAGCTTTAGCAGAAAGAATCCTTAGAAAAAAAAAGCTTAGGTGTTTCCTCCCGAGCTTCCTCCCTTGGCCGAGCGTAGATCTTATAGGTTTTCTTTCGAGTGCGGGTTAGCCTTCGAACACGGAGTGGCGAGGGGAGATGCTGTGGCCCTGGAGTGTAAGCGGTCTCCGACTCGGCCGGCCCTGTCCTCTGGGGCTTCCCTCATTCTTCGAATTCTATAAGTTCATGCTTGATTTCCGGAAGGAAGCGTGTTTTAGGGAGAAACAAATTCGACAAGTTTTGAAATTTTTACGTTTCCAAAATTGTTGAATCTTGGGAAAGTCCGGGGGTTCCTCCCATCTTAGCCCCCGAGGGAGGGTCGGCCTTTCCGTAGGTTAGGCCGAGCCTCGCTTTTACTGTGCAGTGAAATAAAGGGTCATTTCACTCCCGAGTGTAGGCTCGGATTGAAAATTTAAAAATCGTGTAAAAAGAGTAGAAGTCGGGTCTTTTCGTTGATTTCAAGATTTTCAAAATAGTACAATGCTCGGAATCTTAAGGATAGAAGTGACGTAGCTGTTCGATGTTCCAAGCGTTGCTGTAGACCTCGCCCTTCTCGTTCGCGAGCTTGTATGTGCCGGGGCGTAGCACCTCGGCGACGATGAACGGTCCTTCCCACGGCGGAGTGAGCTTGTGGCGCCCTTTGTTGTCCTGCCTGAGCCGTAGCACCAAATCACCTACGCTGAAGGCTCGGCCTCGGACGCGCTGAGCATGGTACTTGCATAGGGATTGCTGGTACTTGGCCGAGTGCAATAGGGCCATGTCCCGGGCTTCGTCGGCTTGGTCCAGTGCGTCTTCGCGGGACATTTGATTGCCCTGTTCATCGTAGGCTCGGACCCTCGGGGCGCCATACTCCAGATCCGTGGGGAGGACGGCCTCTGCACCGTACACCATGAAGAAGGGCGTGAAGCCCGTGGCTCGACTTGGCGTAGTCCTTACACTCCATATCACTGCCGGGAGCTCCGTCAGCCACCTCTTGCCGAATTTATTCAATCGGTTGAATATCCTTGGCTTAAGGCCTTGGAGAATCATGCAGTTGGCACGTTCTACCTGGCCGTTCGTTCTTGGGTGGGCGACGGCTGCCCAGTCCACTCGTATGTGGTACTCGTCGCAGAAAGCCAGAAATTTCTTTTCGGTGAACTGCGTGCCGTTGTCAGTGATAATGGAGTTCGGGACACCAAACCGGTGGACGATGTCGGTGAAGAATAACACCGCTTGAGCCGAGCTGATTTGGGCGATCGGCCGAGCCTCGATCCACTTCGAGAACTTGTCGATGGTGACAAGCAAGTGGGTGAAGCCCCCGGGCGCCTTCTGGAGGGGCCCGACAAGGTCCAGTCCCCAAACAGCGAACGGCCAAGTGAGTGGGATCGTCTGGAGGGCTCGAGCCGGCAAGTGAGTCTGCCGAGCATAGTGCTGGCACCCTTCGCAGGATCGTACCACCTCAGTAGCATCGGCCACGGCAGTTGGCCAGTAGAAGCCTTGTCGAAAGGCGTTACCGACCTGGGTTCTCGGCGCTACGTGGTGACCGCAGGCTCCGGTGTGTATCTCTTCGAGCAGGCGTTTGCCCTAACTGAAAGGAATACAGCGCTGAAGCACGCCAGAGGGACTCCGCCGGTAGAGGCTACCGTCGATCATAGCGAAAGACTTGGCTTTGCGAGCCAGTCGTCGTGCTCTGGTTTTGTCCGGGGGCAAAATGCCTCAGACGAGCCAGCTGACCAGTGGCTCACGCCAGTCTGGTTCGTCGTCGTCCATCTCGGCTTCGATCTCCATTGCCTCGGCTTCGTCTCCATCCTCAGCCATGGTCTTGGGTGACTCCCCTTCGCCAGAAGGGTCAGTAGCCCCCGAGGGGCTTGCGTGGCTTGGAGACGGTCCGGGTTCTCCCGGGGACTCGGGGTTCTTCTTCTTTCCTTCAGCCCCCGAGGGATTGGTATTGACCGAGGGCTTGTGGAGGTCATTGGCGAATACGCCCGTCGGGACCGTGGCCCTTTCGGATGCGATTTTCGCCAACTCATCGGCTTCCTCGTTGTACCGACGCGCGATGTGGTTGAGCTCGAGGCCGTCGAATTTTTCCTCGAGCAACCGCACCAGCTTGCAGTAGGCGGCCATCCTGGGGTTCTGGCATGTCGACTACTTCATGACCTGATCCACGACGAGCTGGGAGTCACCTCGGACCTCGAGGCGTTGGATCCCGAGCTCGATGGTGATGTGGAGACCGTTGACCAGAGCCTCGTATTCGGCCACGTTGTTGGAAGCCGTGAAGTGTAGCCGTAGTAAGTACTTGAGCCAGACCCCGAGGGGTGAGATGAAGACGATGCCTGTGCCAGCACCAGTCTTCATCATCGACCTGTCGAAGTACATGACCCAATATTGTTCTTGGGTCGGGAGTGGCGGTAGCTGTGTCTCGGTCCACTCTGCCACGAAGTCCGCAAGCACCTGGGACTTGATGGCTTTGCGTGGCGCGTAGGTGATGCCGTCACCCATGAGCTCGATGGCCCCACTTGGCGTTCCTCCCAGTCGTTTCCCAATTTTGGATCACCTCCCCGAGAGGGAAGGATGACACCACGGTTACGGGATGGGATTTGAAATAGTGCTACAACTTGCGTCGGGCAAGAACGATCGCGTACACTAGCTTCTGGATCTGAGGGTAGCGTGTCTTGGTCTCAGACAAGACTTCACTGATGAAGTGGACCGGCCGCTGTACCGGTAAGGCGTGTCCTTCTTCTTGCCGCTCTACGACGATCGCTGCACTCACAACCTGGTTGGTAGCAGCAACATACAACAAGAAGTTCTCCTCCTTCGTAGGAGGCACAAGAACCAGTGCTTTTGAAAGTAGAGTCTTAAGCCTTTCGAGGGCTTCCTGGGCCTCGGTGGTCCATGTAAAGTGCTCGTTTTTCTTAAGCAACCGATACAAGGGAAGACCCTTTTCGCCGAGCCTTGAGATGAATCGACTCAAGGACGCGAGACACCCCCTGAGCTTCTGCACGCCCTTGAGGTTCCGGATCGGACCCATCTGCGTGATGGCCAATATCTTTTCCGGGTTGGCTTCGATGCCACGCTCGGAAACGATGAACCCGAGGAGCATGCCCCGTGGGACCCCGAAAACGCACTTCTCGGGGTTTAACTTTATGTTTTTCTTTTTAAGGCAGTTGAATGCCTTTTCTAGGTTGGCTACTAAATCACTCGCCTTCCTAGATTTTATCACTATATCGTCTATGTAAGCCTCAACGGTTCGCCCGATGAGGTCTCCAAAAACTTTGAGCATGCAACGCTGGTAAGTTGCGCCCGCGTTTTTGAGGCCAAATGGCATGGTTACGTAACAATATGTGCCGAAAGGAGTAATGAAAGAGGTCGCTAATTCGTCGGACTCTTTAATGCGGATCTGATGGTAACCGGAATAAGCATCAAGAAAGCAAAGTCGTTCACAGCCAGCAGTAGAATCTACTATTTGGTCAATGCGAGGTAATAGAAATGGATACTTAGGACAAACTTTATTTAAACTAGTGTAATCGACACACATTCTCCATTTTCCATTTTTCTTTTTAACCAAAACAGGATTTGCTAACCATTCTGGATGAAAGACCTCCTTGATGAATCCGGCCGCCAAAAGCTTCTGCACTTCCTCCTCGATGGCCCGGCGCTTCTCCTCGTCGAATCGGCGCAGGCGCTGCTTCACCGGCTTGGACTCAGCCCGGATGTCCAAGAAGTGCTCGGCGACCTCCCTCGGGATGCCTGGCATATCCGAGGGACTCCACGCAAACACGTCGGCGTGCTTGCGGAGGAAGTCGACGAGCACTGCCTCCTATTTCGGGTCGAGGGTGGCGCTGATCTTCAGCGCTCTGCCGTTGGGGGAGCTCAGGTCGAGGAGCACCTCCTTCACCCCCTCAGCGGGCTTAAAGGTGCCCGTGGCCTTCTTGGGGTCGGGGACCTCCTTTTCCAACCTGTCGAGGTCGGTCATGAGGGCCTCTGACTCCACCAGCGCGCCGGCGTACTCGCAGCACTCGACGTCGCACTGGTACGCGTGCTGGTAGGAGGTGCTGATGGTAATCACCCCGTTTGGCCCTGACATCTTGAGCTTGAGGTAGGCGTAGTTTGGGACTGCCACGAACATGGCGTAGCATGGCCTCCCGAGGATGGCGTGGTAGGTGCCGTGGAAGCCTACCACTTCAAATGTCAAGGGCTCCTTCCTGAAGTTGTCAGGAGTCCTGAAGTAAACGGGCAGATCGATCTGCCCGAGGGGTTGCACGCTCTTTCCGGGCACTATCCCGTGGAACGGGGATGTCGTGGCCCGGAGGAGCGAGCGACTGATCCCCATCAAGTCAAGGGTCTCAGCGTAGAGAATGTTGAGGCCGCTGCCTCCGTCCTTGAGGACTTTGGAGAGCCTTGTGTTGGCGACAACGGGGTCGACAACAAGCGGGTAGCGTCCCGGTGATGGGACGTAGTCCGGGTGGTGGTCCCGGTTGAAGGTGATGGTGTCGTGGGACCAGTCGAGGAAGCATGGTGTCGCTGGTCCGATGGAGTAGACCTCCCTGCGCTCGCGCTTTCGCTGCCGCGGCGTAGGGGCGGTCCCGGGCCCGCCGAAGATCAAGAGGCATTTGTTGATGGGCGGGAACTCATCGCCCTTCCCGCCCTTGTCCTCCTGATCCCTGGCGGGCTTCTTGCCGGCATCGTCCTTGAACGGCTGCCGGCTATAGTGCTTCTTGAGCATCACACACTATCCGAGTGTGTGATGCACCGGACCCTGGTGATAAGGGCACGGCTTGCTGAGCATGTCGTCGAAGCGGCCTCGAGGGGGTCGTTCCCTCTTGGGCTCAATGGCCGCCACGAGGGAGTCATCGCGGAGTGGGGCCTTCCCCTTCCCCTTCTTCTTCTTGTTGTTCGGGCCTCGGGAAGAGGTGCCCTCGGGGGCCTCCTCCTTCCGTTTGCCCTTGGGGTCGGAGAAGAGGGCTCCTACCGTCTCATCCCCCGAGGCGAAACTGGTAGCAATCTTCATGAGCTCGGAGACACTGGTGGGTGTCTGGCGCCCGAGCTCATGAACAAGCTCTTTGCAGGAAGTTCCTGCGGCAAACGCTCCGATGACGTCGGAGTCAGCGACCTGGGGTAGCTCGTTGTACTGCTTGGAGAAGCGCCGGATGTAGTCCCGGAGGGACTCGCCCGGTTTCTGCTTGCAGCTGCGGAGGTCCCAGGAGTTACCAGGGCGCACGTACGTGCCCTGGAAGTTCCCTACGAAGATCTTGACCAGATCGCTCCAGTCAAAGATCTTCCGCGGGGGAAGGTGTTTCAGCCAAGCTCTTGTAGAGTCGGCGAGGAACAGGGGGAGGTTGCGGATGATGATGAGGTCATCCTATGCGCCACCAAGCTGGCACGCAAGACGGTAGTCCGCTAACCAGAGTTCGGGGTTAGTTTCCCCTGAGTACTTGGCTATGTTGGTCGGTTGTTGGAATCGGGACGGGAACTTGGCCCTTTGGATGGCCTCGCTAAAGACGCGAGGTCCTGAGGGCTCGGGTGAGGGTTCACGATCCTCATCCGAGTCGTAGCGCCCGCCCCGATGGACGCTGTAGCCGCGCGCGGCTCCGTCAGTCTTTCGCCGACCGCGGGCTTGTAGAATGGCTCGATCGTCGACGTCCTTGCCAAGCCGTTGGTGGACTGGCGGGGCCCTTGGAGCCTCAGGTCGAACCGAGGCTTCGCGCTCGTGACGTGCTATGCCGCCACGCTGGTGACTTTCAGCGCCACGGTGTCGCGATGCTGAGCTTTCCGCCTGCAGGACGGCTGCATCCTCCAGGAGGTCCTTGAGCTGATTCCTGAGCTAGCGTGCCTCCTCGGTGGAGGGCTCAGGTATGCTCCGGAGTAGCATCGCTGCTTCCGCGAGCTTTCGGCTTGCCCGGGGGCGGCCCCCAGTGTCTCGGCCCCGTCGTCAGCAACGATTCGGGCCTGGATATCTCGGGCTCGATGCCGAGCTGCTCCTCCATCGCTCTGCCGCTCGCCGCGCTCCAGCGTAGCTCGCAGCTGGGTGAGGCGCAAGCGGTCGTCGTCCATCCGCGCCTCAAGCTCCTGGAGCTGCTCTAGCTCCGGGATTTGAGGTGTGGGGCGAGAGGTTCCTGCCCCCTGATCCAGCGGTGGAGCTGACCGTGCGGGCTGCGGGGCCGCTGGAGGGGGCGTGACTTGTTCGTGCTGGGGTTGCGACGGAGGGGGTATGTCGTCGTTGCCCCCTGAGTGGACATCCTCCACCCGCTCCTCATCAGGGTGCATCAAGTTGTAGCATTCCCGAGAGGGGTCGATGTAGGACTGGTCCGAGTTGGAGATGACGCTCAATGCCTTCTCCCCCGAGTCGTCGGTGTGGGCGGCGCAGTCCACATTTGCCCAGAACTCGTCATCATCGTCGCTGTAGCTGCGACAAGACGACGTGGTCTGGCCATAACGATCCCTCTCCTCCGGGTGTTCTCGAGGGGTGAGGTTGATGGTGGTATCTGTTTCCCTACCGCCATGTGTCCTGGCACTTTCCCCAGGGGATAGCGGTGAGGATGCCACGTGGTCTCCCACGAGGCTGTCCTAGACCTCACGGCGCTGGACTGGAGTGTCCGACAGCTCATGCAATAATGCATGAATTGCACGAACGTGGGCGTCCATGGCGGTCTGGAGCCCAGAGAGGGACGACGGCGCCGTTCCCCTCCGCCGGTGAGGGCGGAGAGAAAGATTGGCTGGCGTCGCGTTTTCGCTCTCGCCCGTCCTTCGGGCAGTAAGCGGATACGTGACCGCTGGTGCCGGAGATCCTGGGACAGCGGCTGGTGCAGTATTGGCTTCCCCCGTTGGGGGTGCCTGGTTGGCCGTATCTCCCACGGCGAGAGGCTGGTTGGCCCTGCTGCGCCTCCTCCTCCTGATCCGCCGAGAGCGGCGTGCAACGTTTCCCCCGTCCTCTGAGGCAGGTGGAAGCGTTGCGGGGGTCCCTTCTCCGGCCGCCTGCGGGGCAGGAGTTGGGACGACAACGACGCGGGGCCCGATCGGGCGCAGGTTCATCTCGAGCCCTTGGCCGGTGGCCACGAACTCGAGAGTCCCGAACCGGAGTACCGCGCCAGTGGGAAGCGTGGTGGAGCTGGCTGCCATCCGAAATCTACGTCAACGCGCAAAAGGCCCCTACCTGGCGCGCCAACTGTCGGTTCTAGTTTTAGTCGGGGCTAACACCGGCTAGTAAATATGTGTTTTGCGGTTGAGGCTACGGATGGTGTGCAAAGGGAAACACAGGGATTATACTGGTTCTGTCCAAGCAAGCCCTACGTCCAGTGGAGAGGAGAATCGTGTTGCCTTGCACCGGGGTGCTTGTAGTAGGGGGTTACAAGCTAGGCGAGAGAAGGAAGTGCTCCCAGGTCTCTTGTGAGTGTCTAAGTGTATGCAAGTCATTTGCCGTTGGTGTGTATGTGTGTGTGAGAACTTAGAACTTCCGGGTCCCCTCTAAAGCTGGCCTCTGCTCTCCCTTTTATAGTCGCAAGGGAGAGGCAAGGGCAGCGCTTACAACGCTACGTATGTTACAGCGAGGAGTTGCTGTTCCTTGTTTGACTATGGTCAGCTACGGTCTTTTCTCCGCGTCTCCGGGGCATGGCCGTGGTGATTCGCACGATCTTGGTGAGTTCCAAGGCGGGAACAGTCGTCGGATTACGGCATGTCGTCAGCTTCGGTCTTTTCTCCGCGTCTCCGGGGTATGGCCGTAGTGGTTCGCACGATCTTGGTGAGTTCCAAGGCGGCAACAGTCGTCGGATTACGGCGTGCCGTAGGGTCACAACTGACGGCTGTCCTTCCGCACGATGTGACAAGAGGGTGAGTCGTCTCGGGGCGTTGTCTCCCGAGGCTCGGGACTCCTGAAGGCGTGATGGGATGGAGCAGGGTGATATCTCCCCATGATCATATGTCTGGCCTTAGAACAGTACTTTCCGAGGGTTAGGTGGGCCCGGATGGAAGGCGTGCTCGTCCTTTCGAGTGGATAGTGCAATAGGCGCCTTTCCCATTCTTGCGTAGCCCGTCGTCAGGCGCTTGGACTGTCACAGTCGGAGTTGATAGACCCCGGCGGAAAACGGGGCGGCGCACCGTAGACCATACCGTGGAGAGGACGACCGTGGTGGGCCTATCAAATCCGCTGCCAGGGAAATCCTGACAGGTGGTATGGCCGTCAAGGGCGTGCGAAGCACAGTTGCGTCGAGAATCTCGCCTGACGGGACAGTGCCTGTAAAGTGGTCAGGGACGTCTCTTGTGGTCCAAGATTGCTCTGCTGACATCACCGGCGCCTTGGATGCCTTTGTGAGATTGCGCTCGAGGGGGATGGAGAAGCTCGGGCGAATCGAAGAATGGGCGCCGAGCGCGCCGCTCTCCCGAGCTCTCCTCGGGAGGCTCGGGTGAATCGAAGATTTGGGCGCCGAGGGTGCCGCTCTCCCGAGCTTTCCCGGGGAGGCTCGGGCGAATCGGAGAATTGGCGCCGAGGGTGCAGCTCTCCCGAGCTCTCTCGGGGAGGCTCGGGCGAATCGGAGAATTGGCTGTCATTGGTGCAATGACGTCGTGGGCCTCCATAGACGCGGCCTTCCTTGGCTTCGGACGCGGCCTTCATGGACTTCCACTGGCCTTACTTGGGCCGGGCTGCGTTGGGAATGATCGTTTTTACGTTGAAGTTGGGTACCCCAAACTTTGGTACCCGACATGTGCCTTTCATGAGTATTTAGAGATCACCCAAATCTCGTAGACTGTGACTAGCAGTCTGACTCATATAGGTGTGTTCCTCAAAAGATGTTCTGTAGGCCTACATCTTTGCTTCTCTTAAGCCACTTGGAACACATTAAGGTAAAAATCAACCTGCCTTACAGATAGGAAAGATATGCATCAGAGATGAGTTTAGTTAAGGGTCTTTCCTCTCAATCTGCTACTAGCTTGTTTCACCATCCTACTTCACGTGATCTCCGATCACATAAAACAGGTTACCACTGTAGTATATTTTTATGTGGGTCTCAAACCCATCTCTCTCGATGCATTTTCTATCACATTTCATGACAGACCCTTAGTAAATTGATCTGCCAGATTATTAGACGTATAGACATAGTCCAAAGCTATTACTCCGGAGTTTCTCAATTTTCTGATAGATTTTAATCTTCTTTTAACATGCCTTGTAGACTTCATGTTATCCTTAGAACTGTTAACCTTCGTAATCACAGTCTGGTTATCACAGTTTATAGAAATAGCCGGTATCGATTTCTCAACAACCGGTAAATCCATAAGGAGTTCACGAAGCCACTCGGCCTCAACGCAGACGGTGTCTAACACTGCAAGTTCTGCTTCCATGGTTGACCTCGTTAAGATGCTCTGCTTGCAAGACTTCCAGAAAACAGCGCCACCTCCAAGCAGAAATGCATATCCGCTCGTGGCATACAGCTCATCAGCATCAGAAATCCAGTTAGCGTCGTAATAGCCTTCCAATACTTTTGGTTGGCCGGTATAATGAATACCATAGCTCACAGTACCTTTTAGATAGCGCATTACTCTCTCAAGAGCATGCCAATGATCATCTCCCGGGTTTGACACAAACCGGCTCAGCTTGCATACAGCAAATTAGATGTCAGGCCGTGTTGCACTAGCAAGATACATGAGCGAACCAATTGATCCCTTGCTATTCTCTGATTTTTCCTCAATAGCACACTAGGTTCATAAAGTGTAGGAGCAGGCTGACAGTCACTAAACCCAAAGCAACTCAACACCTTTTCCACATAGTGAGATTGTAACAAAGTTACCCCACCATCACCTTCTTTTAGAAGCTTAATATTAAGAATAACATCAGCCTCTCCCAAATCTTTCATTTCAAAATTACTCGATAAAAATTTCTTGACCTTCGCTATTACTTTGAGGCTGGAACCAAAGATCAATAACTTGCCAAGTTCCATTAGGCATAATATAATCCATCTCGCTCCGTACTTGCACCTATAGGCTCGTAGTATATTTATTTTTATAGGAATAAATATACTCCTCTAAAAATTATGAAATTTATTGTGTAGCTTCCCTTTGTAGTGTGGTATTTAATAAAAATATCATATGAAAGTTTTGGATACTTTGTACAGTAACTAAAAATGTGTATTTTAATTCATAAAAGCAACTTTGATGATTTTTAATAAATTATGTGATGATCCAAAAATTATGAAATTTGTGTAGGTATTGTTTTAGGGTAAAGTCTAGCTATAGAAAAAGTTTGAGCTCAATTGGAGAAAATTTAATTATTTCTTATTTTATTCTTAAATGGTTAATCAATTGGAAATCTAATTTACCCCTAATAAACTAGGTTTTGTGTGATTTTAGGATTGTGTGTTAATATTGAGTCATTATCATGTGCTGACCATTGATACCTTGTTAGCTTGCTTAAGCTTATGCTAGTCTTGTTAATTAAAATGTTTAAATGTTATTTCATGTAAGTAGTTTACTTGTTAAATATGTAATGCTCTAATAGATGATCATTAAATTAAAATGATCTTGAACATATTTAGTAAATTGTTTAAATTCTTTATTAACTTGTTTTATAGTAGAATGGATTAATTAATGCGGCTTTCTATAACTGTTAAAGGGAAATCCTAAGTAATAATCAACTAGTCAGTTTTGTTGGCTTGCAACTTTATCGTGAACGAAAGTTGTACTCAACTTTCTAAATTAAGTTTACTTTATGTACTTCACCATTTAGTACCTCTCTTGCATCATGCCATACATATCATCATGTTAAGCATTGTATTATCATTACGTGTAGTGATCGGGTTTTTAGGAGAACTGTTTGATTGATCCCCGATGGAAGGATTATTCGTCAGGAGAAGTCAAGTGGATTTTCTCTGATTTTCTGGCAGAAGTGACAAACCTGCAACACAGGCAAGCCCCGGTGCATTCAGCCCCTTCCTTGTGATTTACAAAATGTTTATAACTTGAGTTAATCTACTGCATTAGGTTTATAGGAGTTGATTGATAACACAATTGATGCATTACCAACCTTAACCACTGAAATATCCGAAAACCATTTTAAAATAAAATGTTTGGAAAATGCTTAGCTCTGCTTGATGTTGGTATTTCTTATGCACAATTAAAATATGAAAGATTCCGCAAGCGCACAGAATACCATTATAGCATTTTACCGAGAGTATTCCAGGTATCGTTATTTATATTTTACCACAAGGAAGCAATGGATAAAGAATATGATAGCTACCATCATGCATCTACTAACTTAGCATACCTATTAGACTATAGTTAGGGTAAGTGATAAATAATAGGAGTTATGTATATCTGACACACACAGGAGAATTCTATGATAAAAGAGCAGATAGCTAAAGTAAGAGGATAATGGGAGAGTTCAAGATTCCTAAGTACTTCTCTATTACCTTAGTTCTATAAAACTAATTCATGGGTAGATAAAGCAATCACACAATAACACTTTGGAGCAACAGTACCTTTCCGACTCTCGAGTATACTGGGAAAAAGGTAGTCAGGAGAAGGCTGCCAAAAGCTCTACGAAACACCAACTCCAATGTGGTGGAATACGAAGGCCTAACAGAGCTGTCACCTCTGGGGCTACCACA
Source organism: Eremochloa ophiuroides (assembly GCA_038502445.1). Lineage (NCBI taxonomy): Eukaryota > Viridiplantae > Streptophyta > Magnoliopsida > Poales > Poaceae > Eremochloa > Eremochloa ophiuroides. Next base: position 98,020,994 of record JAHLJS010000003.1, read on the forward strand.
ACTAACCGTAAGAATTGAGCGCAATCTCAGGTAACCTATAGCCTAGACAACACGTCTACACTATCGATTACTACTCTAATCACATATGATAACTAGAGCACCTAATACAGGCGGAGATCCCATGCCAAGATGTAACAACTATACTAACCAGATATATAAAAGGCATAAAGGTAAATGAAGAAGATAAATATTAAAGCATAAGTCTTACAAAGACGAGACACAAAGATATACCAGACCCCTGAAGACTTCTCCAGAACCGAAACGCAGCTCCACTCTCCCTAACTCTCAAATAGAACTAATCTACTACAATGGAAAGTCTTACCCTAATTCTCTAGAATTGAGAGGTTATCCATTCGAGGGACGCCTCTATAACTCCATCATGGTGCCCTTGACTCGGGGGGTCCTGGGTTCCTTATATGAGGGCGCCTAGCTTCCCCTCCACCTTGGGCAAGCAATATGGTACTAAGCCTTTCCACCATGTGCACATAAGCTTTAATGGGCCAAATTCTGATTTAGGCCCAATTAATCCCGCAGTCTTTAATTAATCCCGCAGCTCAGGTTCTAGAATCTTCTAGTGTTTGTAAAATCTATATCTCTTTAATCTGGACTCCAAAAATAACAAACCATAGGTCCGTTTCGATCGTCTCGACGAGCTCTATGCAATGGTGAACTCCAATTACTCATTTGAGATACTTTTAATCGGTGAAAAATTGAATATCCTTTTATACCCTGCAAAACAAGTGAGAACACCAAAACTTGTGGAACTTGTTAGAATCAAACCCCATAACTATGTTGTGTATTGTTTTATGCTCTTGATTCATGTTTATTTGATGGGTAAAAATGAGCAATAACTACCGTCAACACTTGAATAATTTAGATTTGCACAAGTGCTATTTTTGAGCTATTGTGATATACACTATTGATTACTTCATGAAAAAGGGAATTGGTACTGTTCTCGTTCGGTGGCCGTGCACCTGATCACTACATTGTCACTGACGGGAAGGGATTTTCCGTTCGGTGGTCCATAAGATTGGGTTAGAGTCCCAACTTATCGTCACCGATGGAAAAGGGATGTGAAAACCGGGTGGTTACCAGTGTACTTGGGTTAGAGTCCCAATGCATGGTTTCCAATAGAAAAAGAATTAGAGACCATTCGTTGTTGGCCTGCTGTGATCGAGACTTTTTGCAACTAGCCACATACTTCGGGAAGCCCTATCTCCGGTGGCTCTATTGCTTGAACTGACAACCACGCACTGAGAGTGGAGAGATGGCAAGAGTAGCGTGTACCCTCGTGGCCGTCGTGCCTGGAGACGAGAGGAGTACTTTGCTCTTGGGTGGCGCAAGACCGGTTTAGGGATAGAAAAGCCGTGATAGACGGGGTTGGCATATGCAAGCTTATGTGCTACATATGCAGTGTGGATAGGGATCTCCAGCTGGGTATTAATCGATTCGAATCATCGTGCTCCTCGGTTATGGAGACTTGATCCTCACACCTACATCGAAAAGTGGTTCGGAACTAGGATATTTTTTAGAATGAATAAGTAATTAGAATTGAAGGATATATGTGAAAAAATTGAGAACTATTGATATTGATTATAATGATATTAAGTAAAATACTGAAAGTAGCATTAGTATTGCTTTTTCGCAAAATACTTTGACTCTTGCTACAGCCTTACCTTGACTCCCCTCAACCTGCATTCCTGAGTCTCATTCCTTTTTCTTAGTCGGGTAAATCTTGCAGAGTACCCCAGTACTCAGGGTTTGTTAAGCCCTGTTGCAGGTGAGCCAAGAGTACAGTTATGCCTGAGACCGTGCCGGTTGGCGGATCGGGCATGGATGATGATGTGTATGATATAACCCTTGGGCAGGGCGTCTAGTTGTATGATGCTACTCCACTACGAAACTCTGGTTCGGGATAATTTAATTTATATTTGTAAACCTACGTTATGTAATACTTCCGCACTCTTTATTCTGATTCATTTTATTTATGTAAACTGTTGTAATACTTGCAAGGTCTTTACAACGAGATTCTCGGGCGTATTAGGGTTTTCGAGGAAACCTGGCAGGCCACCTGGGTCAAAGGGAACTCGTGCAGACTGATCGTGGGTCCTTAGGGACGATGACGGTGCACGTGGACCCTATGATTAAGGCAGTTCTGTCATAATAGAAGTCAACCACAACACCATCTTGGCACGTCAAATCATAAAATCTTTGCCATCAAAGGTGTTCGGCTTCAAAACAACAGCAAAACCACTGACAGAAAATTGCCTAACATTAGGTTTTTGGATTGTTAGGAATTTAGGCAATTTCCAAGTCAATTAGATCCAGAAATAAATTAGCAGATTTATGATGACAAATATTTGCATGTGTGTCTCACTCTCAAAAGCTACAGCATGCAAGAACGACATACCGATGAAAACAGTAAGAACACAAATTACTGTATAGAAAGGATTATGAAAGTACCCAGCGGAGGGTCCAATGCCGAGGGCATCGGAGGCTCTATTCGCACTAGTCGATATAGTGCGTTGCTCGAAGTCGTGGACCACAGTCGATGCAGGTAGAGGATCGCGGTGCAGTCCCACGAACGGTCACCAGGAAAGAGTCGATGCAGACAGTCGATCTGCACCCTCCAGGAACAGCCGATGAAGACAGTCGATCTGCACCCGCCAGGAACATCTGATGAAGACAGTCGATCCGCGCTTGCCAGGAACAGCCGATCGCCACAAATTAGTCGATGACGATTGTGCGTTGGTCGATGTCGATGGTGCGACTTAGTCGATGAAGCGAATATCCGATCAGAGTGAGCAGTCGCGGATTCGCTCCCCGAAAACCTAATCGCCGCGCACCCCGTGCAAGGATCTCACGTGGACGAGGGTTCCGGAAGCACCTGCTCTCCCAACACTCCGTGCACGCAGAGTAACGGGATGGAGAAGCTCAGGAACAACTCAACAGAGAAGTATGGTGCTTAGTCGATTTCTTGTCTCATCGCGGATGAGACAAGCGCCTATATTTATAGACACAAAACGCAGTGGATGAATAACATAGGACCTGAACGTCATGAAGCACCCATCAATTACCAGTAACTCCCACCATTACCATTGAAGAGTTCCTAGTAACATTTACCTTAGTTATGGGAGTTACCGTCATAACCATAAGAGTTACTAGTAAACCCACCATAAACATGGCTGTTACAAGTTGGTCGTCAAATATATTCATTCCACCATTTGCACCAGCATTTATATGGCCTTATGATTTATTTGATTTAATTGAATAAAATATGAATAAATTCATATTAAATAGTTTGATCTCGCCGTGGGCAACGGGTGATGACATGGTCCTACTGGGCATCCAACAAACCAGAAGGTGGTCGTACCTTCTAACCTTTTGCCCGTAGGCTCCCAAGAAACCTTTGGTAGTATAGAAGTTGAGTGTTGGACACATCACAATTCACACCTGAATCGATCATAAGGACTCGTCATTATCACGATCTCGGACAACTACATATTAACAAATATATCTATGTATTTAGCCTTTCATGTCCCTTCTGTTCTTCTGTGGCAGTTTAGAATAATAAAATATATATCTTTTCATGTACAATCACGTTGGTTGTTGGTAGCGGTAGATGGAGATGGAGCTTCTAGTTGTCAACTAGAAAAATACCATACGTTGTCATAAGACGTATAATTTGTAGTCATGCCTCCTAGACGCCATGCAGCCTAGAAGATTATTTAACAATCACATACGTTTCATTATTTTTTATCAAATACGTAAAAAAGTTACATTGTAATTAAGAAGAAGAGTTTAACTTCCTATGAGCGCCCTAAGAGATCTTACGGCTATGACCGGGCCTTCCTAGTAGTCTGATTCAGACTTCGATATTACAAAAGGTATACAACCAAAACTAAGAGGAGCGCAATAACATACGGAGTTAGGACGTCTCTGCTGCGGACTTCACGACTCTTCTCTGCCATCCAGAAAGACTGCTCTTCCACTGGCTTTGATATCGGTCGCTGGGAACAACTTGTCTAGTGCTCGGTGGATTGGCAATCAACAATGACTTCCGATTGTGCTGCGGATAAGGGGGTGCTTAGATTGCCATCATGGTCTAAGTAGACTCAAAAGATTCGTCTTACAATATTTTGCGAAACTGTCAAATTAGTTTTAATTTTTATCAATATTTAACGCTCTATGTATGTATCTAAGCATTAATATAAGTGTGACGGAACTTTTGGTATTTAATGGTGAATCTAGAAGCCTAAATGTCCAAGCCTCTGTCATGGTACATGTTTGGCTCCCGCGGTGCGTTGTGGACACGAGCCAAACAAGCCCAGTCTTCTTCTTTTTCTTTTAACTAGCAACGTGTTAGATGCACAGTCAATCCTAGTGGATTAGCAGTTAATGAAGGGCGAGAGGAGGGAATAATGGTGAGTTTTATACCTGCTACTGTTGGTCTGTTTTCAAGTTAAGTTTCACTGGCTGGGATTGTACTGTGAACCCCAACGGCAACGCCAAAGATTTGGGTCCTATTGCCATGCACAGTGACCATTCTTAAAAGGCCTCGCTCATGGCGTGGCTCACAAGCACCAATAATACTCCTGCAATTCCGACACAGTGTCTAAGTTTGATCGATTAAAAATACAAATATTAATATTTATGATATAAATATTATTAGATTAACTATTAAATATATTTTTATATTAAATAAATTTAGAGTTACAAATGTAAATAATATTTAATAAAAAAATATTTAAATGTAAACTACTTTTGTCGGCAGTTACTCATAGTTGTAGTGCATTTTTTTTTCTCGGATGGAGGTAGTATAACGATAGCAACGAAACGGAGTAGTTGTACCAGAAAGGCCGGTGAGAATGGAGGCAGGATCATGAGGAATGAGAGTGCTGCTGACCAGATCTGGATCACCGATCAGGCGATCACGTAGTCGCTACCTATACCTATCACAGGAGTAGTACTCCAGCTGCGACATCTGACGATCTGGTGGGCGATTAATCGCATAGAATAATCTGTGACTCGGAGAAATGACGATGAGTGCAGGCAAGTAATGTGGCCATTGCCGCGACAAGTGGACGGCCTGCCGATATATGGTCACCATTCTCCTCCGATCCACAAGAATCCGACATAAAAAGGACGCAATAATTGAGGGGAGCTCACGATCCCAGGCTTCAAATCACATGCACCCGTCGACTGAGACAGGCCGACTGATTGGGCGGGCAAGAAACTGGATAAACGGCTCCTGCCTGCACCCAAGAGCCGTTTTTGTTGTGTGATGAATACGAAGTGGCTCACAAGTTGTTTCACAATTCTCTGCCCTTGCATTGGTGGTAACTGATAACTTGGATCCGCTGCACCCCACATGCCGAGTCTAGCAGAATTTCTTGGGGAGAAATTTGTATTTGGCGTCGAAAAAAGTGTGTTTAGCTATCTAGCTTTTTTTTTGAATTTAGGTGTATAGCCTCAAAATAAATTTTTCTTAGATATATGGTCTTCCGTCCATTTTATGCATGTAGCGGTATTAAGATAGGGATAAAAATACCATTTTACCCCTGGTGAATTAAAAATAAAAAACAGAGTTTTATTTGTTTATTGTATATTTTGAGTACATACTAACATATATTTTCAGTACATAAGCGCACGCGCGCACACACACATACATATATATATATATACACACACACACTCACATAAGTACATGTATATTTGCATTATGTACTCAAAATATATAATAAACAAATATAAATTATATTTTTTATTTTTTCGCCAGGGGTAAAACCGTCTTTTTACCCCCTGTCTTAACACCGTTACATACATAAAATGGACAGAATGCCACATACTTAACAAAAATTTATTTTGAAATCATACGCCCAAATTCGAAAAAAAAGAGGACCAGATACCTAAACACACTTTTTTCTAAGGCCAAATACCTAATTCTCCCAATTTTCTGTGGTTGCAGCTGATTTGTTGTAAGAGTATTTCATAGCTTAAAAGTATAACTAATTCTAACTTATAAGCTGAAGCGAACAGGCATCATGCGAACTTGAACAGATAATCTGGCATAGTAAAATGAGGGTTCACATAAAACCATTAGTGTACAGTATCCTACCTTTTTTTAGACAAATGATACATAAATATCCGGCCTCTACATCCAGGAATGTACACAGCTAATTATTACATCGTCTCGGAAAAACAAAGAATAGGAAGCCACGGTCTAAGACAAAGACCAGGACACTAAAGCAAACAATAAAATTATTTCCACCCTTTATTACATATCTCTAAAGCAATTAACTCCAATTTCTTGCTTATCAAAGAGAGGGTGTCCTTAGCTTGATCTTCACGCTGCAACTGGGCCCAGAAGTGTAGCCAATAAGCTCCTCTGAAAATAACCTGCATAACAGAGTTAGTTTCGATCTTATTAAAAATAACATCATTCCGACATCTCCAGATAGCCTAACACATTGCACACACTCCAACCCAGATCAAGTTTTTGATCTTCTTATGTTGATTAAGAAGCCAGCCACCAAACATATGACTGATGGATCTTGGTTGAGTCAGATTAGTAGCATAGAAAATAATCCTCCAAACTATTTTGGCAAGGGGACAGTCAACGAATAAGTGTTGGATGGTCTCATTCATATTACAACAGGTACACTTTTGATTCCCTTTCCAATTTTTCCTAGCGAGGTTGTCTTTAGTTAGGACCACCCCTTTTTGTAGGAACCAAAGAAAGATCTTGATCTTTAGAGAAAATTTTATTTTCCAGATATTCCTATGATGAAAAGGTGGTTGTGTATCTATGAAATGGCAATACAACGAGTGGACAGAAAATAGCCCAGATCTGGTTAACTTCCATCTAAAGAAGTCTGACCCTTCCACCAGTTCAACACTAGAAATCTGTCCTACTAGATTTAGCCAATCTAAAAGCTTATTATCCACCAAGGCCCTATGAAAAGATATGTTTAGGGGGTTAGTGGACATTACTTTCGCGACTGTAGCGTTGCGATCCCGCACTATATTATACAGGGAGGGGTACTTAACTTTCAGAGGCTTGTCACCTACCCATGTGTCATTCCAGAACCTCGTATTGGTCCCATCTTTAATCTCAAATGAACCTTTAGCAAGAACCTCATCTTTGATACGCATGAGGCCTCTCCAAAAATAGGAATCATTTGGTTTAGCAATCACTTGAGTAAGTGTTTTGGAATAAAGGTATTTATTAGTTAACAGGGCTGCCACATGCCCTTCGTATTAAGAAGATTAATCAACCACTTGGCCAATAAGCATTTATTCTGCAATTGCAGGTCCAAGATACCCAGGCCCCCTTAATCCTTAGGCCGACATAGCATGTCCCATCTAGCAAGTCTATACTTATATTTATCAGTAGATCCTTGCCAGAAGAACCTTGATCAGACATGGTCAAGGTTTTTGAGTACTCCCTTAGGAATCTCGAAGAAGGACATCATGAACATGGGTAGACTGCTTAAGACAGAATTAAGTAATATCAATCTTCCCCCATACGATAGGTATTTTGCTTTCCAGTAAGAGAGTTTCTGTTGAAAACGTTCTTCAACTTTTCCCCACTCAGAATTCAGGAGTTGTCTATGGTGCATTGGAATTCCTAGATATCTGAAGGGATATTGTTCTGCATTACACCCAAAGAGACTAGTATAATATGATTCCATCTCTTTGGTTGTTCCATAGCAGAAGATTTTACTCTTGTGGAAATTGATTTTAAGCCCAGATAGTTGTTCAAAAGCACAAAGAAGCAGCTTCAAGTTTTTTGCTTGTTCTGGGTCATGGTCTATAAAGATAATGGTGTCATCTGCATATTGAAGGATTGATAAACCATCCTCGATGAGGTGGGGAATGACTCCTCTTATTTGATCATCGGCTTTTGCTCTATTAATAAGAAGAGCTAGCATATCAGCAACGATGTTAAATAATACGGGCGACATAGGATCACCCTGCCTAAGTCCGCGTTCTGTACGGAAGTAAGGGCCAATATCATCATTGACTTTAATCCCTACACTTCCCCAGTGACCATACTCTCAACCCACCTACACCACTTGGGGGAGAAACCTTTCATACGTAAGGTTTGCTGTAAAAAAGACCACTTTATCTTATCATATGCCTTTTCAAAGTCAATTTTCACAATGACTCCATCTCGCTTTTTGGAGTGAAGCTCATGTATAGTTTCATGCAAAATTACTACTCCTTCCATGATATTTCTGCCCGGCATGAAGGCAGTTTGTGTCGGGCTTACCACCGTTTTAGCTACCAGATTTAGTCTATTTGTGCCCACTTTTGTGAATATTTTAAAACTCACATTAAGTACACAAATTGGTCTATATTGCTGAATTTTTGTAGCATCCTGGATCTTTAGAATTAAAGTAATGATTCCAAAATTCAAGCTGTAGAGATCTAAGACCTCCCTATGGAGTTCTGCAAAAAGGTGTAGAAGGTCATATTTGATAACTCCCCAGAACACCTGATAGAATTCCGCTGGGAAGCCATCTGATCCTGGAGCTTTATTATGCTCCATTTGAAAGACTGCCGTCCGCACCTCAGATTCAGTGAACGGACTAATGAGGATATCATTTTCTTCCGGGGATACTTACGGAATATCTAAAATGTTATCTTCCACTAATGTGATCTCCGAATGTTCAGGTGGCCCAAAGAGATTCTTATAATAGTTTGTAATGTGGCTTTTAAGGCACTCGTCTCCAACTACAGTACCTTGATCATTCTCAAGTTTATAAATATGTTGTTTACGATGTTTCCCGTTGGCCACAAGATGAAAGAACAGAGTGTTAGCATCCCCCTCCAAGAGGGTTTTGACTTTGGCCCGCTCATACCATTTTAGCTCTTCTTCACGTAGAAGACTAGCTAAATGCTCTTTTAGATAGTGCTTAAGATCAATTTCTTGATCAGACAGTTGAGTATCCTCAGCTTTCTTGTCAAGAATCTCTAAACGAGCTAGCATAGTCTTTTTTTCTTTCCTATAGGACCCTGCGGTATGCTTGGCCCAACCTCTTAGATGTTGTCTGAGCCGGCGGATCTTGAATTGCCAACGTTTGAGAGGGTTCGATTCAGAGCATGGAGATTGCCAGATATTTGCAACCATGTCATAGAAACCATCTCGTATTAACCATCTCCTCTCAAATTTAAACAGACGATTAGGGGCCTGGTGGGTCGAGGCTCCTGTGTTAATCACTAGAGGGGTGTGATCTGAAATATTCTTGTCTCTAGGCTGCACAGTCATCAACGGGAATTGATTTTCCCAATCTGTGGTAACGAGGACTCTATCTAACTTTTCAAAAGTTGGATGATCCCCTGCCCCCGCCCAAGTATACTGGCCACCCGACATCACTATCTCCTTAAGATCTAAAGATTCGATGACCGCATTAAAAAGATTAGGCCATTTGGAGTCAAAATCCCCTGAACTTTTGTCCTTTGGAGATCGCATTATATTGAAATCCCCCCTATTATATACGGAAGGGATTGTTTAGAACAAGTGTTGGCAAGTTCAGTGAGGAAGGCACTCTTATTTTGATATTGTGCCGACCCATAGACCGAATACAACACAAATTTGAAGCCATTTGACTTATATCTCAGGGTAAATTTGACATAGTAATCCCCCTCATCAATAGATCCAATATCAAAAACATTTAGATCTACACCAAGGAGTATGCCCCCTGATCTTCCATGAGGAGCCATCGTATGCCACAGGAAGTCATGTCCACCGCAAAGATTTTTTAGGACATGGCCCGGAAAGGTGTCCCTTCCGGTTTCAGAAAGAGCTATAAAATTAAGCTGCTCTTCCTTAACCAAATCAGCCAAGAATCTATGTTTAGCCAAGTCTGCTAGACCTCTGCTATTCCAGAAAACTCCTTTCATTTTAAATAAATTTTGGAGGGAGTTTTTGGCTTCCTGGGAAGTTTGCCTTTTTTGATTATTTTGGCATTATTATATTTTTTTCGATGGAGAGGAGAGAGATCTATGATGTGATCATTCTCCGAGTCCAGCCCAGTCTCATTTGGATTTCCACAAGCGTGGCTGAGAACTGTCTCAAGTCTATCTTCCCAGTCAACATCACTATCCGGATCTGTAGTCTTGTTTTGTTGGTTATTTTTCTTTTGATTGGCACAGAGAAGCAACCTATCAACCTCTAGATTTTTAATAACAGCTAAACCAGAAGAACCAGGGTTGATGCCTACCCTACCAAGGTTTGAAATAATTTGCGAATCTGGAAAGCTAGAGAAAGAAGTACCTGCAACTTCAAGATTCTTCTTCGCCGCCATTCGCTCGGTCTTGTGGAGGGTATGTTCATCGGCCAAAGCCGCCGATCTGGCGCTTCGGCGTAATATCTTGGGCATTGGTACCTCCGCCACAGAGGTCCCACCGGCACAGACGGGGGAGGCTGGTGCCGAGGGTGCAGGTGCAGGTGCTCCCGCACCCACGGCCTCGGCTGTGCCGGGCTGCCCACCGACAGGTGGAGAGGGGCGGTGCGCGTCCGCCGCCCGCTAGCGACTCCGCAGCCGTGGGAGACGCGGGCCGCACCACTGCAGGTGCTTCCTCGGCGTCGTCGGAGGGGAGTGGCTCCACGGTAGGGTATGGTGGCGTAGGACCCCCACCGCAGGCCATCACGGCGTGAGGTGCAGGGACTGCATCTGTGGGGGAGGCCTAAGACGGGGCTGGCCCACTATGCTCCAGGCCCCCCGGCGTCTGAGGGAGGAGCTCCGGCGAGGAAGGGGCAGGTGTCGATGTCGAAAACCCCCCTGCCGGAAGTGTAGGTGCGTCTCCCTCACATTGCAGAGAAGCCGGATACGGAGGAAAGACGGGGGCGTCCAGCACGGAGAGGCAGGCAGTGGGCGATGTAGAGCCTGTTATCCCGGCGTGGACCCCCGTGACATCTTCATCCATGCCTTCCTGTACGTCAGTTTCACCATCCGCGGGTAAAACCGAAACCGGAGAAGTCTGGAGATGGTTAGAAATGACTAAGGCATTATATGCAGCCACTTCTTCTTCTGTTGGCGGAGAGTAACACTTCCTGGAAGACCCGTCATCTGTCTCGAGTATGACCTTGATACTAATCTCATCAAACAGTCGCTGACATGCCAAATCTAAACCCTCATTCACCAAAGCAGGCTTGCTTATGAGAGGGTAAGTTCTGAGGGGGTACCGGGGATTTTCCAGAGTTGGTATTATTATCCTTCTCTGCACCCGGAGGGTTAGAATCCTCCGCATCTTCCATATGCCGATCACCCCCATCGAGATCATTGTCACCATCATCAAGCAGGTCCTCATCCTCAAGGATCAACCAGGTCGCTCTGTATGACTTCATCAGGTTTAAAATAAAGGCGATATACGCTGCTGATAGCACACACATCTGCATGCTTCGGGATCTTTTTAGCGTCCAGCACCGCTACAAGTATACGGACCTGACCAGTCGCCCGCAGGTGGACCATATCAACCTTTTGAGTAGCTCCAATGATGGATCAGACTGCCTGACCGTTTGGTGCAGAGAATGTAATGCAAACAATTAGAAGCTGCGGACATTACTGACGGGATATAACTTTAAACTAATTTCATTTACCTTACCGTTACACAGTGGAACCACCCAAATAGTTCGTACAAGGATGCAAAGCATGCGTACTTGCAGCATGTTCACACACTAGTGAGGTGAAACTAAAAAAAAAAAAAAAGTAAACAAATGGTTTTGGCAACACAGCAGCAGGCCAGCAGCACATGGTTGAGCCCAGGAGGCCAGGACTACTTGAGATTGAGAGAAGAAGAGCCCATCGTTGCTACTGGGCTGCCTTGTTACTGTATCGCAGTCGCATGCAGCACAGCCACAGCAAACACGCACACCAAGCAGGACAGCAGGCCCTTTATACTGCAATAGGGCCTGCGACAATAGGCACGGCCTAGTTTAAAAAGTACGGTTATTGGGCCGTTAGATGGCCATAAGCAGCGTCTTTGCACGCGTGTCGGCCCAATTGCGCAAGCCACCCCTGGCTGTCTTGTTAATATACGGGCCAAATTAGACTAGCTTTTGTTTTAGCAGCAAGGTTATTAACTACAAATTTGAGTATAAGTGAATAAGGTTGCCTAAATAATAGTGCTTTATTTCAATCCAAACCAACTTTATTTTCCAGTTTTTTCTTGAATTTTAAAGTTATTTAAGTATGATTTGGGATTTATTTAGCTAGGAATATTCAAGTCTTTGACTATAAGTTGTTACGTCCTTTGATATTATTCAATTAGTATTTTAATAAGTTTCTATTAATGCTTAGACAACGTTCATATAAGCCTTTGATTCTGAGATTTTATCGAAGCTCCAAGATAAACTATTTTATTTTTTTTCTACATTAGCACTTTTTTATTTTTTTAATTTTTGAGCTAATTGTTTCTTTAAGCATTATTTGTTGATTATTTTATTTTTTTGAGACAATTGCTTCTTTTAAGCATTATTCTCACTTAAGTGTTACATCATTAGGTTAATTTCCATCATACTTAAGAATGGATTAAATTACACTACTTGAAAGCCATATCATTTATTCCAGCCATTGTCCTAGCGCTGCCACTGTCGTTTTTTATTAAGGCCGTTACAGATAGTTTGTAACTATAATTCTGCATAATATTTTGAACTGCAAGCTCTGCCTAATAATCTATAATTCTGCACAATATTTTGCATAATAAAGAACTCTTTATATACAGGACTATGCAGAATTATGATATCACGCCATGCAGAATCACTGATCCTGGTATACTTTACCCTACTTTAATCTAGTTCTACATCATGTAAATTGTTTTGCAAATTCTGCAGGATTATTCATATTATTTTGCAGTTAGTTGAGGCTTAACAGGGTAACTGCAAGCTCTGCCTCAATCCTGACAGTTACGCTAAGTGCAGTTCAAACATATAAATATAACGCTGAGTGATGTAGTCTTTCAAAAGAATAAAATATTCTGTGAACATAAACCCAGGATACTTTTTGTTAACTAACCATGAAAACAGAATGCAATAGCTAGATACATGAACATAGTTGAATTTGCAGGTACAACCTACCTGAATACATGTACCCTTGTTAAGGCAGATAAAGATATATTTTTTTTATTTTGAGATAAATGTATGAAGGACCTCTAAACTTATTAAGAGATGCCACTTAAGTTCACAAATTTTGAAAACACATTTCCAAAAAAAACCCGAAATGTATGATTCAAAAATGGATATGCAGTGGAACATTCTATAAACTTATGGATTTATGGATACATGGTGCACCATTTTATAAGTTTAGAGACATTTTTTGTTTGAAATCATGTCAAGTATTTACTGGTTTTTTAACTGTATAAAAAGCAAAACACACCTCCAAAACCATTTTAAATCAGAGAGTTAGTTTCAACAATTTAGTTTTGAAGTTTGATATTAAGGAGGTAGAATAGTTCTTGTTTGCTCCACAAATGCTTTGGGTTGGGTCACACACAAACTATTTGTAACAATTCGCTGTGGATCGGAGGCAAACAAAGCAATCCCGAAGCTTCCGCCTTCCAGCAAGATTGGAACGCAACAGGCGAGCCAACACGTCCGCCATGCCGCCCTCCTTCCTCCTCGCGCTTGCGTCGGCGTCCGCGTCTGCGCGCGCGAGCGCAACTCGCATTTCCTCACCCGCCTCGTCTTCTCCGCTCCGGCGCTAACCCCACCCACCTTCTCCACAGACACTACGTCCCCGCTCCATGGCCGCCATCCCCGCGCGGCTCCACCACCTCCTGCTCCTCGTCGTCGTCCTCCTCGTGCCGTCGCTCACCGCCGCTCAGTCCCGCGCTTTCGGAGGTACCACCGCTTACCCAATCTGTTGGTCTCTCTGTAACCGGCGCTATCCGTCGTCCGCGGTGGCTGACCCTGCCAGTGTGATGGGTCGGGTGTGGTTCGGTTTTCGCAGGGCCGCCGCCGGAATACGCGCGGTACCTGGTGGATGCGGCGGCGATGCCGGCGGTGGAGCTGTACGACTACATCGTCGTGGGCGGCGGCACGGCGGGGTGCCCGCTGGCGGCGACGCTGGCGGGGCCCGGCGGCGGGCGGGTGCTCCTGCTCGAGCGCGGCGGCGCGCCCAGCGAGTTCCCCGCGCTCGCCACGGCGGGCGGGTTCGTCAGGACGCTCGCCATGGCGGACCCGGCCCCGGAGTCCGACGCGCCGGCGCAGGGGTTCACGTCGGAGGACGGCGTCCCCAACGTGCGCGCGCGCGTGCTCGGCGGCGGCACGGCCATCAACGCCGGGTTCTACTCCCGCGCGCACCCGGAATGGTTTCGCGGCCACGCCGAGGTCACAGAACTTTCTGTCATAAACCCTTCAATTTGGTGGCACACGCGTTTCGCATACATCCACGACGATTGTTCAGTTTTGTTCTTTGGTTGATGCGGCGACTCAATGATTTTGTTTTCTTTTTTGGTCCATTGTTGCTGGAGGTTTTAGGACGCTGAGCTGACGAACTGGGATATGCCGCTGGTGAACGCATCGTACGAGTGGGTGGAGAGGCAGATGACGTTCCAGCCGGCGGTGCATGGGTGGCAGGCGGCGGTGAGGGCGGCGCTGCTGGAAGCAAATGTGACGCCGTGGAACGGCTTCACGGTGGACCACGTCACTGGCACAAAGGTCGGCGCCACGACCTTTGATGCATCAGGCCGACGGCGCAGCGCCGCGGACCTCCTTGCGTTTGCCCGTCCAAGCCGTCTCCGTGTTGCCGTCCGAGCTACAGTTACTCGCATCATCACCAACCCGATTGACCCTGGTAAGAGAGATGCATTCTTCTCACAGCGTACTTCGCTGTTCGTTACTTCTTCGTCCTTGTAATAGTAACTTGGATAAAGGTGTATGTATGATGACTGTGCATCATTACATTGCGGGCATTGTAACTGAAGCAACTAACCTACCTTAAGAGTCAATTGCATATACCAGAAACATTGCCTAAAGTTCTTTTAGACCTTTATCAGTAGTTGTAAACTCTAATTTTCAATAACGCCTTGGGATTTTTGGATGCGATCGCTATTTCCGTGCAAGATTTGAACCAAAATAAACACAATCATGCTAAAACCTTTTTTGATTAGGTTTCTGTTCATTCAGTTCTCCTCAAAAAAAAAAAAGGGGGGGGGGGTGGTGGTTCTGGTCAATAAGAATACTATTATTTGGCAGAATGCATCCAATTTTCGTCATTGGACTGTTTTGTACAAGTATACTATTTTAGCTCTTTGGGGTTTACTGTTCTTATCTTATCTTTTCTTTTTTCTTGTGAGACTTGGACTGAACAAACCGCTTCCATTTTGTTGTATTGGCCAGCTGCACGCCGTGGAAGGTCTCCACAACCAACAATTGCCGCAATTGGTGTTGTGTACCAGGACCGTCTCCTCGACCAGCACCAAGCCCTCCTGCGCCCAGGTGGGGAGGTTATACTTTCAGCAGGTGCCCTGGGGAGTCCTCAGTTGCTGCTTCTCAGTGGCATCGGCCCAGCTTCTGATCTTTCCAACCTCGGTATCCCTGTTTCTGCTGACATCCCCGATGTCGGCAAACATATGTATGACAACCCTCGCAATGGCATCTCCTTCATCCCGTCAGTTCCTATTGACCACTCTCTTATTCAGGTCGTTGGCATCCCGTCAGCTAATGGAACTGCCTCCTACCTTGAGGCAGCATCATACATTGTCCCACTTGCTCCGGCATTGAGATCTTCTAGTCCTTTCCTTGGCTCGTCCTCTCCACTATATGTTACTGTTGCAACTATCATGGAAAAGGTTCCTGGACCATTATCTGAAGGTTCATTATGGCTTTCATCAACAAATCCATTGGAGAGTCCTGCTCTGCGCTTCAACTACTTGAGCCGACCTGAGGACTTGGCACGATGTATTCTGGGTGTGCGTCATGTGGCAGAAGTGCTTGAGAGCAGAGCATTGGACGGATTTCGTTCAGCAGTTGGATCGACGAATAGAAGAGGGCCTGTTAGGAGGGACTTCAGGATTGTTGGGACAGCACTGCCAGTTGACTGGAGAACAAACGATAGAGCTCTAGCAAACTACTGCCAGCAGACTGTGGCAACGTTATGGCATTATCATGGAGGGTGTGTCGCTGGGAAGGTGGTTGATAGGAATTTCCGGGTAATTGGTGCCCGTGCAATTCGTGTGGTGGATGCATCAACGTTCAGTGAGACACCTGGGACAAATCCTCAGGCTACAATCTTGATGATGGGCAGGTATGAATTTTAATCCTTCTTCGTCCATTTCCAGGTGAAAGTGAAATGCTGTTGTTTTAAAACTACTGAACAATGTTATATAGTATCGTGAAGGGCAACTATCAAGATGTACCATGTTATATTTGAAATCCCAATTTGCACTTTAATCTTACTAGTTCATCAACCCGGGCACCTACACATGCTATCAATTTTAGGATTAGAAGTTTATGGATAAAATATTAGAATACAAATGGATAATCGGATGCTTATTTTCTAGGAGTTTTAGGATAATTCAAAGGCTTCAAAAGAAATTTTAGTGGTTGCATATACAAAAATGTGTGCATAGCTCAATGCCTCCATATAGCTGTTTTGTTAACCATGTTATAGTAGAAGTTAACATGATTACTGTATTTTTTTACATTAAACAGGTATGTGGGGCTGAAGATGATTGAGGAGAGACACAGTAGAAGGCCGGTTATACCGCCATAGCCCCCAACACCTGAAACATTCATCCACCAGCCAACATTTCAATTAACATGTGTGGAGTGCATCATACCTTTTCCTGTAACCCATACTTCTAGGTTTTTGAACTGAGATTGCTTTATAGGTTATTAGCATGGGCATATTTTGCGTGTGTGTGCATAGTGATGTGAAGAGGCGCCCAACAGGGAAGCAGAAACTGGACTTGCGTAGATTTTGCTTTCCCCCCCTAGAGATAGTTACCGCAAGACATGTCCGTCCGGATATGTCTGATGGGTCATGGGTGTAAACACTAGGAATTACTTGCTTTTACGAACAATGATAATCTATTATGTATTTGACCCGGCCGTAAAAGAAGTCTCCTCCTTTATTCTCAAGGCTTATAAATTATCAAATTAATTAAAGAAAATAAAATCAATGTGGCTATATAAATGCTCATAAATTACCCACACCTTATCTATTTATGTATTGTTGATTGTGGTTGTGGATGCACCCACAAAAGAAAAAAATGAAAATCAATGACGATGTGAACTATACATGTCAAATTAATTAGTACTCTAGTGTACAATTTTTTATCAAACTTTGATATTTTTTTAGGAAACAAAACTTTGATAGTTTGACTAAGGCCCCGTTTGGATGCTTGCAATTGAGTTCATTTTAAAAATCGTAATTTACACGCATATTATATGGTTATATTTAGATTGTATTTGTATATTATTGTTGGCTATTACGAGATAGATACTCATGTGTTGTATTTTTACTATGTAAGAGCGAGTTAAAAAGCATATTATAAATTGCAAAGTAAAAATATAGCATAATAATCTATAGAATCAAATTTTATATTCCACCTTATGAATTTGAGGTAGGTCAGGTAGGTCAATATGTAAACTTTAGAAAGTGGTGGAAGTCACATTTCAAATGAAATAGTCTAAATTGTTTACTAGCTAGATTTCAATTCCTCCAAATGAAAAGATCTAAATGGTTGGGAAAAACAGAATATCATGTTTTTTTCGATAATTTGACTTAGAGCAAAATTAGTATAAACATTAATAAGTATTCCTGTGTTGGTAGATCTCGAAACAGTTCCGGGACAAACATAAGATCACGCAATAAAAGTCCAATAAACAATGTACAGTTCACATGAGTGCGACGGATGGGCAGGTTCTACATCCAAGAGAATGTGACCTGCCAAACTCCTCCAATTCCATAGGCCGTAGCATTGCAGACATTTCATTAAGTTTGTAGCTAGTGTGAGGGCCAGTGGCCAACTGCACCCAGAGTTTACTCCCTGCCATTCCTAAATCGTAGCATTGCAGACATTTCATTAAGTCAGCAGCTAGTGTGAGGGTCAGTGGCCAACTCCATCCAGAGTTTACTCCCTTCATTCCTAAATAAGTATAGTTATCATATTTACACCAGTCAATTTTTCTTTAGTTTAATTTAATTTATAGAGATATTAACAATATTTGTCTCTTCAAATGAGTTTATTATATGAAAATAGATCTTAGTTTAATTTAATTTATAGAGATATTAACAATATTTGTCTCATCAAATAAGTTTATTATATGAAAATAGATCAAATGATTTACCTGATGATACTAATCATGTACTATAACTTCTTTATATATATTTAGTTAAAGTTGAAAGAATTCATACACTTATTTAGCGTCAGAGGAGGCGGTGCTGATGCCATGCTGGTACTATTAGGTTAGTCTTAATGCAAGTTTAATAAGAGTTTCATACGCATTAAATGGCATGTCGCATCAGCATGTATTGAGGATGAGAGAGAGCGTTGTTTTTAAAAGCATTATTGAAACTCTTACTGAGCAGCACTGAGAGTCTTCGTTAGTCTCATGAAAATAGAATTATTGCATACATAGAATATACGTGGCGAGAAGAGGGGAAGGGAGAGACACCAGTGAGCCCTAAAATAACTAAATATAACTTATATAGAACTGTGAAATAAAACTACGTAACGAGAGCGACAACGTTTTATTTTAAGTTCTACGAGTCTGACACTGGACTTATAATTCGTGCAGCTATAGACCGGCCCAGGACATAGACAGGGGACTGGACAAGCTAGACCACCCCGATCCGTTCGTATCGTTCCATCGCCAGTTCGCCATTAACGAGGGTGATGGTCTGATGGAGATCGCTGGGACGTACGCATTGAATAGCCACTCCGAGCTCCTTCTCCTTCATCACTTTATTTCAGAGAGCAGGCCACGTCGCTGGCCTCAATAGGGGATTCGTGTCTTCTTCGGCCGCCAACGGGTGGGCAGCTCGCCTCGCATGCACATGCATCATGCATGTGTTACAGCATCGTCGCCTATTGGGACGATCGAGTGTTCTTGTGTGCACTGGTGCTGCGGGAGTGGTGGTGCTGCTTCCAGACTCCGCCTGCCAACCACCTGCTGATGCCCTGCTCATCAGAGTTTGCGCTGTCACTGAAAGTGAGGACTGAGGACAGCCGCAGCGTGTTCGATTCAGTTTGTTCGTGTGCTAGCCTACTAGTATAAAATACTGCCAAAAACGATACGTATCCGCAACAACAAAGATACAAAATGTTCATAGATAATAAGGCATTCAATAACAAGAAACGATTTATTTATGCATAGTGAGATATCAGATAGAGCGAAACGCATAATAGGTCCATTCATTTTTCTACATATGTCACTTATTTTTATTTTTTGCGAAGGGCATGTCTC
Source organism: Eremochloa ophiuroides (assembly GCA_038502445.1). Taxonomy (NCBI): domain Eukaryota; kingdom Viridiplantae; phylum Streptophyta; class Magnoliopsida; order Poales; family Poaceae; genus Eremochloa; species Eremochloa ophiuroides. The sequence continues at coordinate 98,040,414 of JAHLJS010000003.1, forward strand.
ACTTATTAGATCTCTTAAGCACTTTGTAATTTTGGTCTTTTTTTAATAAAACTGTGCAGATAGATTAGTACTAGTTTGGAGAAACAACATTACGACGTAGCTAGCGTGTTCATGGTGGAGAGGAGTTCCGGGGAGAATAAGGACAAGAGCTGAAGTGATAAGATTTTGATGAGACCCACCGCGCATGGGAAATAGAGTTCAGGAATTTAGCCCTACCGCCTATCGACGTGTTCATATGTCTCACTATAGAGATAGTATGTTCCTAAAGGTTTCAACATTTTTAGGGAAATCATCCGACTTTGCCTACATGGCACTTTTGTCCATGAGGAAACGGTGAAGTCCTAAGGAAAGATAAGGTATTTCTACGGTTTTCAAATATTACCCTAGGAAAAGATAGTTTTCCAAAGGTTCCTTCATTTCTTCTAGGAAAAACAATGCAAAATATTCTAGGAAATTGGTGAATTTTAATAGTGCTTCTTTTGGTTCTCGAAGATGTATACTTTTGGTAGATAGGTAGATAGGGACAAAATTCTCTTTTTTCTTTTGGTCTGTGATAAGTGATAAGAGCACATGCAACATGTTTATGTTGTTCACAAGGATGTGAAAAACAACATTCGACATGTTTGTCCATGAACCCTGAAAAACAACGTGAAAGATGTGCTTTAGATGTAAATCAATTTGAGTTCTTGTTGGTTTGTGGTAATTAAGTAGATAGATTGAGACACATTGAAATGAACTAGATCTGGTTCTTCATGATCAAGAGAAACAAATGAAGCACAAGAAATATCTTTGCATTTAGTTCTTGATAATCAAGACATATAAGTTAATCACAAGCACATACAAGATACAAGACCTGGAAAACAACACTATCATCAAACTAGCAACTTCTCTAACTACTTCTAGCACTGGTCTATCGTTCTTCCGATCCCTAAAATACCGCCCATCCTTCAAATTGAAAATTATGGTGCCAATGATAGAAATAACTCCTTTATTGGCATCCTGTAGGTCGGTGATATATTCACCCTCCCCTAAAAAAGGGACATCCTTACCCACCGTGCTAAAAAACAAAGCAGACTCTAAAATCCATAATACCAAACAAAATCCATGTTTTCCCGACTCACCTTGTTCACCAAACTATAGTAAAAAATACTTAGGCTTTACTCCATGGTTGCTTTAATTCATGCCCCACAACCCGCCACTTGGTACACGAACGATTTCCATCGGGATGGTTGCTTCAGTTCACCTAATAGTAGAGGGGGCGCAAGATTGATATGGGAAGGGGATGAGTTGAGGAGAGGGGTGTGCTCTTTTATCTAACACTAGTTAGGCCACGCTCAACGCTACACCCTGGCGTATGTCCCCAGCTTCCACGTTAGCGCAAATACTCCACGTCAACCAGAATGTTAGCCCCGCAGCGTGTCAGAGGCCTACAGAAGCAACGACTGCTTCATCTGACGCAAAGCCGAAGCCACAACTCCAAGGCTGTGTTTAGATTGGAAAGTTTAGGAATTTTTGGTACTGTAGCACTTTCGTTCGTATTTGACAACTTTTGTCTAACCATGGACTAACTAGACTCAAAAGATTCATCTCGACATGTACAGACAAACTATGCAGTTAGTTATTTTTTGACTACATTTAATGCTTCATGTGTAAGTCTAAAGATTCGATGTGACAGAGAATCTTGAAAAAAATTGCAAAAGTTGCAAAACTAAACGGGGCCCAACACGCATTGTGGCTGAAAGTAATGACCCTTGCGCGTTTTCTTCTGACCAAAACTGACAAGGAGACAGGCGGGGCAGTGCAGCAAAGCCACCAGCGTAGTAGTAATTCCGTTGTGAATTCAAATTCCCCAGTAGTACTTAATCTACGTGTAAATGCCTTTTAAGATGAGACCACAAGTAACTGTTTGTTGGGGGAAGCTATCTGGCTTTGAAGAGGTCCAATACAAAATGTAACTTGATATTGTTATATATATTGCCAAAATAAATGTGAGCAAGAGATCCCACTCTTCTCCCTAATCACTCTAACCCTAGCCACCTACTAGATTTTGGATGGACCGGAGATCGGCCTCTCATATGTTCACTATTCATTGCATAAATGCATTGCATTGCATGGTCCCGGGCCACCTGGCAAAGACCTATCTAATCTCAGGCACCAGGACTGCATCAAAATCCTCGCTGGCAAAGACCTGTTCAATTTCAGGCACCAGCATACAAAACCCTGGAAGAAGTCCTAAGAATACTTAGGCACTAGGTCGCAAACCTACGGCTTTCGCGCTACTCTCTTGTACAGTAAATCCTGGAAGAAGTCCCACCTACACGGGCACCAGGTCACGAAGCTAAGGCTTACGCGCTACCTTCACATGTTATATAAATGACTAACCATCTTTTGCAGCAAACAGGAAGCTAATATATTTTTTGCAGGGTCGAAAGACTTGCTAGCAAGTAAATATTCGACAACGTCATGAGCTCAACAGAAGTCCCTGAAAAATGTACCTTCTCAACTTCGGCACATTTTCACACGACTTCCACAACCTTCGGCAACAGGAACTTCATCAACATCTTCGGTGACTACACCAACACCTACATCGCTTTCGCCAAGCTCTTCGACATCTTCGGTGAACCACAACGAGCATCTTCACCAACGCCATGGCAAGAGGGGCTTCACCACCATCTTCAACCACTACAACAGCTTCAGAGCCTTCGTTGACATCTTCGGCCTACAACAACTTCATCGGTTGCTTCGGCTCGAGGGGCTTCAACAACTCTGCTTCCACTTCTACGACTACATCGGCTGCACCAAGCGCGACCAAGGACCAGCGCACGAGCACCGTCCAAGAGGGGCTAGGGAAGCACACTGAGGGGCGGAGCACATTGTCCGATGCTCGTGAGGGAAGACTTGGAGGCCTTGAAGACGAAGATCCTCGCTCACCTCGGAGATGAAGACTTGAGTATCTTCCAGAGTCGTGCACGTGCTCTTTTCTCCATGCCTTTTTTTCCCACAGGGTTTTTGAGATGGAGTTTTTAGTGAGGCGCGCACGTGTAGGTTGCGAAGGGCGATCCTCGCAACCGGATTCGAGTTGTATTGTGCCTCTTCTTGTATGAGTAGCTACTAGATCATGTAGTACCATCCATAATCTAGTAGCTGAGGGGTTATGTTGGGGGAAGCCCATACAGCATATGGGCTGTCTCCCCTTGAAGAGGCCCAATACAAAATGTATCATGACATTGTTATATATATTGCCAAAACAAAGGGGGCAATAGATCCCACTCTTCTCCCCAATCACTGTAACCCTAGCCACCTACTAGATTCTGGATGGGCTGGAGATCGGCCTCTCCAACACTGTTAGCCTGCGTTGCGCTTGCTCTTAGGTGACTCAATGCAAAATTTCCTGCCCCTCAACTACTAAGATGCACATGATGGACATCACCACTCACCGTAAACATGCCATGTCAGATCTATTCGACTCCCAATCGGTATGGACCTACTATACAAAGTATAAAAAAGTTTAATGACTCAAAACTGAACTTTGAAAGTGTGGATCATGATGTGTACGGACAAGTTAATAAGTGAACTACTGTGCATTTTTAGTCTTCGGAGTGTTACATGGGTATTATCCATTTTATATATGGTCAGAGCTAAGCCATCTTTCACTCATTTTCTCACTTGCCATCTTCTGATGTGCACTTCCTTGGCCCGGCCAACTCAACTGCTGACCGTGATTAATACCCCGATGGCCGATCACATGCACGCGCGGCGGAGCCACGGACGCACACCCTCCATCAGCCTAGTGTTTGCTTCAGCTTTGGCAAAGGTTGTGGCCTTCGTTGTTCTTCGGGTCACAATGCCCAAACGAGATTATTCGATACCCTACGGTGACGTAATACCTGCTGTTTGAATTTAAGACCCTTTAATTCCCAGTGACTACTGTACGTTTCAATGGAAATTGATAAGGTTATGGGTTCAAGTAGTAATAATTAGCCACCGAGCACAGTCAACCATTCTGATAGCATAGTTATCATAAAAGGATACACGTACTGACACTGAAAGCTTGATTGAGCTAGTGCAAAACGTGCAATATATAGGGGCATGCTTAAACGACATTTTACGGCTATACTAGCATGGTCGATTAGCTAGGTCGTGGAAGGGCTTCGTTCTTACTAGCTTTTGAGTAACATCAATATTCGAGCATCAACCACCAAGAAGCAAGAATATTGACCGCTGAGTGGTACCACTTAATACTACGTACTTATACATGATTCCACCTCTGAACTAGTTAGGTGGCACTTTTCAGTTGGCTACATCCTGTGTTGTTGTAACAGTTCTTGTATAACTTTTTTTTATCATTTACTCTTCTATAATAATAATTCACATAAAAAGTATAAATTATCCCCCTCCCCCTAATCTGGCTTATGCCCAGGTGAGGTAACCCCATAAACTAACATTTGGTTGAATTTACCCCATCTAACAATTTTAATTGGTCTAATTTACCCCTTAAGAAGATTATTTATTTTATTTGCCCATGTATAAGTTGCGTTTTAATATCAAATTTTGTGAGGTGATAACAGAAATTATAAGTTATGTTACAAATATATATTACAATTTTTTCACCACTACTTTCATAGCTTAAGAAATTTAATTATAAACTAACACTAGGGATGCAATATTGTACAAAACATAATAATGAAAATTTCATAATGCATTTTTTAACACAAAATATGATATCCTATATTACCTTGCAGAATTTGAAACTAAAACTCAGTTTGTACAGAGTGAAACAAAAAAAGACTTATTTTTAGGATGTAAATTGGATTAGTTGGAGTGAGCAAATTGAATCAAATATTATCTTAGGGGTTATCTTTTTTTTTAGATAAAGGAATCTTAGGGGTTATCTGGATATAGGCCGAATCTGGAAGAGGAAAAAAAAGTCGGAGATCTCCTCCCACCTGTCGAAACTAAATAAACTTGCATTTGTGAATGGGAAAGCGTCATTTCAGATTATATCAAAAATTAAATGATTTATTTAGCACCAAAAATGCTGAGTTTCTACAGTGGCACAGCTAGAGCAAATTTAAGGGGTACATAGAAATATGTTCTATAATGAGTCAGCTTGAGCTGGCTCGCGAGTTGCTCACAAGCTAAACGAACTAGAACATTCAGTATCATCGCAACAAAATTACCGCACCGACCTAATATATTTGTCACTTGCATACTACTTTCAAACTCTAAGTCACCTCCTCAAGTTATGTTCCACTTCAAATGTGCCTCTGTAAGACGAACTATCTATTATTTATTTATTTATTGACTTGGATTTGTGTCAGTGCATACAATGGATAATGTGTTAGTATAATTATTTTCCCCCTTGATTTAAGGTTTATGGATAGGTTGCTTTTGTATTATTTTTAGTCTCAAGATTTAAAAACAATACATTTTTTATGTTTTTTTTCTCTGGCTCGCGAGCCAAACGAGCCAGTTCGAGTTGGCTCGTTATCCAGGCTTATTCTACCTATGTTGTGAAATTTTAACTAAATCTACTATTTTTAGAGTTTTTGGGAGTACATTTTGGCACCCCTGTCACAGCTTCGCCCCTTAATTTCTATGCATGTGACTCGATTTATTGCGAGAAATAGTGTCAAGCGAACAGGCTCCAAAGAACTTTGGCTGCCGTAGTAGCGCAGCGCAGTCCAACCGAATGATTCGGTGAAGTGACACACAATGTGGACCGCTAGGTGCATGCCGCGCCAGAAACCTCTCCTCCATGCATCCGGCAGCTGTCCGAGAACGAAACGTCCTGTGCCAACTGCCAATGGCAAAAGCAAAGGCAAACGCAGCACGTCCTGCCGGTTGGAAACAGTTGCGTTATCCTAGATAGAGGCTACTACAGCAATACGTCGTGCTCCGGGCAGTTGCGCTGCTGCATGCACAGGGCTGTTCGCTTTGAAGATACCCAGGAGGCCAGGAGTCTGGAAAACTCATGGTGGAAGCTCCTGCGCTAGGCCAAGTTTTCTAGACTCCAAAGCAAACAGGGCCAACTGCGTTGGAGGCTGCCTGTTTACTTGTTGGAGTGCTATGCTAGCCTCCGAGTAAGCCTGTTAATGGGGCGGGACGAAACAAGTTTTTTAAGACGAATTCTAATACTGAGTGTGTACTAAGAAAACAGGTTAAGACGGGTTAGGTTCATGGAGAAAACAGGTTGGGGCAGATTGATGTCCTCTCTATTTCGAATGACTCTCGAATCGAATTCGTGCTCTCATCTCATAGAGAAAGCGGGTTAAGTCGGGTTAGAGCGGATCAGGGTGGATTGGCCAATAATTTAGAGAAATGCTAACCAGTGCCCGGTTGTTTCTGTCGTTTGGAGCAACCGGTTTTGTAGCCGTCGGATGAGTTGTGTGCTTTTTTGTTTCGTGCGTTCGATTCAGTTGCCAACTGACACAAGGGCCCTGTGAGCAGGTGATTGTTTTTTTTTGGGGCGGGTGTCCGAAGTCATCATATCTGGAGCCTGAGCCATCCGTTTCGTCTCCCTACTCCATTCTTCTTGAGGCGACTCGGCGCTTCTCCAGCGTCGGCGCCGGCCGGCCACCACCTTGCTTCTTCGTCTTCTTCTTCTTCTTCTTCTTCTTCTTCTTCTTCTTCTTCTTCTTCTGCACGTCGCGGCCACACCCCACGTTACTGGCCTTCTTGGCTGCTCCCGCGGCCGCCGAGCAGTTGTGGGGTGCTTCAGGCACACGTTGAGGCTGCACCCCTTGCATCGTTTGGTGTTGCTGTCTTGCTGAACGTGAGCGCCTCCTTGCAGCCCGGTACGGGGCACCTTGGCTTGCGCTTCCTCACCGGATCGCAGTTGCGCGACCGCGCGTGCGCGTTTAGGATCTCCCGGTCGCCCAGCTGCCCCGCTACCGTCGTCCGCTCGATGGAGTCGCCGCAGTCCGGGCACACCACGACGGTGCTCACGATGGCGACTCTCCGTGCGCCCTCGGTGATTTGTGTTCTATTTCCGCATCTGCGGCCTGCCCCCTCCCCCCGGCTAGCGATTGGTTCTCGCTTCTGAAGAATTTTTGTCACTAACATGGTTTTTGTGTGTTGTTCTCGCAGCGGCGACTCGCTTCCGTCAAGGGTTCTTCGCATAATCCCGACCAGCTAAGTTATTCCTCACGCTCAACTATGTTTTGTGTGATTTTCAGTGTGGAGTTATCTTGTTGTTCATGCCTATCCCCTTTGTTTTAGTGGATCTGGTTGAGACTTGTTGGATCCGGGTTTGTATATGTGTATTGTTGTTTCATGTGATATTATCCAGGGGCATATTTGGTTGCATTTCGGTTTCTCATAGCATATTTTGATTCAGTGGTTGATATTTTGAGGCTTGATCTGTGTTGTACATGTTTGGGGGGGGGTGTTGAAAGGATCTACAATGGCCTAGAGGGGGTGAATAGGCCTAATTAAAAATCTGCACACACTCTAGTTCAATTTGATCAGAGACTTCCGAAAGTTTCGGCAAGTTTGTGTCGGAACTTCCGACAGTGGCCCAAACTGTCGGAGGTTCCGACCCCTACGTTGAAACTAGCCCTAGTGGCCAAATGAACTTTTGAGCGTGCGAAAACTTACAACCCTTTTGCCCAGTGTTGAAGTGAGGTAGCAGTTGACGTTCCTCAGCTCCGGAGATGCTCCAAGCCACGGGTGGAGCTCAAACCCTAGAAAGTAGAAGGAGGTAGGGAGAGACAAGCACAAGAGTAATACACAACAAGTATTGCAACAAAAACAACGAGCACAAGAGACACAAGGATTTATCCTGAGGTTCGGCCACCCCACAAAGGAGTACCTACGTCCTCGTTGTTGAGGTGACCACAAAGGTCGGAGTCTATTTCACCTCCTTAGCCTCTCTCAAAGAAACCACAAAGGTAACTCGAGGTTTCCACTAGAAATCACGGGTAATACAAACTTCGCAAGGCGAATCCACAAATTTGGATGCTCTTGGGCAACGCCTAGCCGGCTAGGAGCAAAGCTCCAAGAGTAACAAACGCAAAACCAACCGGCAAGACGAGGAGAATCAAGTGCTCAAGCTCAAGAGGTGATTTTCTCACTCGATCCACTCACTCTTCACTTAAATCCTTGGGGGAATCGAAGTTGGGAGCAAAGGGGAGAGGAGAGGGGAACCTTCAATGCTTGGGAGCTATTTTGGACAGAGTTAGGTCGTAGTGAATGAACAGTAACGGTTAGAAGTGAGAGAGGTAGCTTTTATAGACGAGTCCAAATCCAACCGTTCAGATCTACGCCGGAACTTCCGACCCTACTATTCAAAATAGGTTTCAGTGCGGGACGGTCGGAACTTTCGACCAGGGCCGAAACTTCCGACCTCCCAGCACTTAGCCCGCCACCATTAGGCTGTACGTCCCGACAGGTCAAGTTCCAGCAGCTCTCGAACGTGTTCGTGCGGTGCTTTGAATGTCTCTCTTTTGATTTTAAATTAAAGCTTGAGCACTCAATCTTCATCAAACTACTTAGTTTTCCATCCCTCTTAATAGTACGGCATTCCTAACTCAAGAAAATAATAAAAGTAATTCTAACCACCGCTTGAGTCGAAGCCCCGAAGTTCAAGTCGAATTGAGGGGCACCATTTAATCCCAAATAGATTTTCAATTTGCTCTCACGGGATTAAACCTGCGCATAGTCTTAGTAGAGTTCATTAGTCCCTAATTTGGGTGTCATCAACTAACCAAAACCCACGATGGGGCAAATGCACTTTTAATCTCCCCCTTTTTGGTAATTGATGACAACCAACTTAGGCTTACATAGGATAGAAAGAATTGAAACTTTGAGTTGCAAGTTTTGTGAAGAATTCCCCCTTAGTGTATGCTATAGACTTGAATTCCAAATAGATTCTTAAACTCATTCATACATTAAGAATGGGAGACTCCCCCTAAAACTTGCAATCCGTGGGGTGCAAAACAATATGTGAATTAATATATAAAATCCGTGATGCAATGTGACAAGTCATTATTCACACAAAAACTTGATGGCTAGTAAAGATAGAGTGAAGTTCATCAACGCATAGCCATCAAAAATAAATCAACACAAATAAGGAACAAGTTACCAACTAGATAGAAGAAAAGCATTAAACTTGTTCCACAACTATTAAACTTGTTCCACAACCATTTAGCACAAAGCTAGTTGTCCATCACATAGTGCCACCACACATAGTTTTTATTACAAGCCACAAAGTTTTCAAACTAGATATTACAATAGGATAATTAGCCTAACACTCCCCCTTTGGCATCAAGTGCCAAAAAGGGTAGGCCACGTGGAAAGCTCACACTCACTCATCGTCTTCATCGTAGTCGTCGTCGCCATCATCCTCATCATCGTCGTCGTTGTCGGAGCGGATCTCGGCGCCACCAACATCCTCCACATCCTCCTCATTGGAGGAGTCCTCGTCCTCATCATCATCACGAGCTGGACCCTTGCCATGGGGGCGCGAAGAGGAGACATACTCCTCATCATAAAGAGTGAAGGGGTCATGAAACTCACGAAGAGGAGAGACGGGAGGAAGATGAAGCTTGTCCTCCATGCAGCGAAAACGGCGATCATCCTTCTCCATCTTGTAGCACAAGGTCTCAAAGATCTTCTTGAGCACAAAATTGACCTTGGAAGGCTTCTTTGGAGGAGGAGAAGGAGGAGCATGGCGCCGCCGAGCGGGAGCGGAGGGGCGCGAGCCAGACTTGGTGCGAGATATGTGAGCTTGGCCCTTCTCCTTCAAGAGGTCCGCCGCATGCTTAGAGATCTTGTTGGTGATCTTGAGGATGCCATGCGATGCATCATTGGGAAAGACTATGCCGGTGACTTGCTCAATGATATGCATGATGTAGGGAGCATATGGGAGAAGCTTCACGGTATTCTCACTAGCATCATGAATCTTGTTCCAAATGTAGAGACTAATAGAGAAAGTCTCACCCTGGGCAAACCGGTCAAGGATTTTGTAGGAGTCCTCCCTAAGATATGTCGCATCCCCAACCTTCGGATAAAGAATCTGGCGAAGGATGGTATTGAGGACATAGAAGTAGGGCATCAGGTAGGACGTCTGACCATCCGGGTATTGGCCGGCAATATACATGTACTGCAGCGTGCTTTGAATGGGATCCTCAAAATCAATCAGCTGGGTATCCTCACGATCATCCTCAGAAAAACCGAACAAGCGAGCAAAGGTGACAAAGTCAACATGATAGTGCTTGCCCGCAGTGGTCCAATGAATCTCATCCACATCGTCATCATAGTTTTACGCATGATAATAGGAAGCATAGAACTGGCAGATGATCTTATTGTTCCAATCATTCCGGAAGCTCATGAGGTAACTGAGGCGATGGGTGTCAAGGTCACGAACCAGCTTCTTCATTTCAGGCTCTTGAAAGCTGCCCAAGTGATATGCATCAATTGCCTTCATAGAAATAACAGGAGGCTCCCGCTTGCGAAGGTACTTGGTGTAGTCGAGCGATTTGCACACATGAGAGTGAAACACCGCCCAAAAACGATACTCGAGCATCAAGTCCTTCTCATCCTCCTGGAAGAAGTTCCTCTGCCGATTTTGTCGGAGAAGAGTGGTCTGGTGACGGTAATCCACGTCCAGAGGTGGTGCCCAGCCGCCATAGTTGGGTGCAAGCTCCGGCTCCCGTATCACAGGCTTTGGGAGGTTGGGATTGAAGCGGGTGAGCTGCACCGGAAATATGGGACCAGCGGCAGGAGAGCGCGTGACCGGATTGGAGATGGTCCGCCCGGCACGGTCAAGAGCCTCCTCGTCAGGGTCCACCACAGGATCCTTGCCCAAAACACGAGCAGCAGGTGGCGGGGCAGCATCGGAGGAGCTGCCAGCACCACCACTACGGCAAGGACGACTGCTGCGATCCTGATTCGACATGGAGCGATGCTCGCGAGTCGCCGCAGGCTGCGAGGACGGCGGAGGCTGCCTCGAACGCTGTGGACGGCGAGAGCCACCAGCATCGGCCATGCTGCAGACAGACAAAGAGAAGAGTAAGAGAGGGAAAAGCAGCAGGGATGAATAGACGACGTAGAGCAGGAACAAGGCTGATCACACAGGTACTGGGGGGGGTCGGAAGTTTCGGCTGCAAGTGTCAGAACTTCCGGCATGTCGGAAGTTCCGGCACGAGTCAGAAGTTCCAACCGGCCCAGGGACGGTGTGAGCAAATGAGTTCCAAATCGACGCAATCCACCACATACCATGCACAACAGAGAGAGTAGAGGTAGAGGAAGAAGAACCACAAGGTACATTGCACGGGAAAGAAGAAGAACCATGGTATACCTTGAGATAGGGGGAAGAGAAGAAGGAGAGAGAAATCCGCGGCAATGCCGAGTTCTCCGAGCGAATCCACGTCCTACAAGCCACCAAGAACCAAAAAGGATGAGCCCTAAAGTTCACCATGAACCGAGCACCAAAAGGCACCAAGAACAATGGAGAGGAGGGCTCACCTCGGAAGTTCCGGGAGGGAGGGAGAGTGGGGAACGCCGGAGAAGACGCCGGTGGGCCTCCGGAACTTTCGGAGAGGCCACACCACCACCAACCGTGCCTGGGGAGGCTAGGGCGACGGCAACGGCGACTAGGGTCGCGAGCAATGCTAGGGCAGGGTAACGGGTGAAAGTGAATGTGACAGAACCTCTTAAGCTATATGGTCCACATGCACCTGTCGTCGTCCCAAAGACCCTCGACAGCCGTGCAGGTGACCCGTATAACCTAAAAGGGTCTTCCGGGTTTACAAGTAGACCCGTTTTCTCCGAACAGGATCTTAATTGCGAAGAGATTACAGAGTACAGCATTTCATACAAATTATACAACTCGGAGTACAAGAGCAGAAGACTTAAAATGTTACATATGATTACAAATCAGTGTTCTTAATAAAACATAGGTACGATTATTACAAAACCAAAATACGAGTAGTGGCAGTAGGTAAGTAGCTTATACAACATATATTACATAACATCCCCGCCCTAGGGAATCAAATACTCATTCACTGTCACTATCCTCCTCGACCACTTCCTCGAACACCGTCATGCAGCAAGGTCCAAGGCAGACCTTGGGTTGCTGATTTCCTGCAACATGGGGTTAACAAACCCTGAGTACAAGGGGTACTCCGCAAGACTTACCCGACTAAAAAGTGGGAAGAAGACTCAGGAATGTAGGCTGAGGGGAATCAAGGGGAGGCTTTAGCAAGAATCAAAGAGTTTTGCAGAAAAGCTCTCTAAGTCAGCTTAAAACTTAATCCTAAATCTAGATTGATTCATTAAGATGATCTCAATATTCACCCATTTCCCACATCTTCCACTAGTTCCGAACCACTCTTTGTTGTAAGTCAGTGGATCAAGTCTCCATTGACCGAGAAGCAACGGCGATTCGAATCGATTGAAAACCCAGTTGGGGATCCCTATCCACACTGCATATGTAGCACTTAAGCTTGCATATACCAACCCTGCCTACCACAGCTTTTTTAAAACTTGAACCGCTCCTGCGCCACCCGAGAGCACAGTACTCTTCTCCTCTTCAAGCTCGCCGGCCACGAGGGTACACGCTACTCTCGCCATCTCTCCACTCTTAGTGCGTGGTCGTCGGTTCAAGTAGAGGAGCGACCGGAGTCAGACGCTTTCCGTAGTTTGTGGCTAGTTGCAAAGTCTCGATCCAGCAGGCCGACATCGAATGGTCCCTAATGGATTCCATTTCGTTTCCTTAATAGACAGTCAGAGACACTACATTGAGATTCTTTTCTCAATGCAAGTCTACTGCCCTGTCAAATAATTACAATAGTACATAATTGTATACCCCAAGCATACAAAATATTTTTTTTTCATAAAATCTTAACTACTAAGCATGACTAAGCATTTTATAATCATTTGCCTTTAAATCAGGTTTCAAGGATATTATATCAAGGCAGGTAAATGCAGCAAGTAGGTGACAATCAACTCCTATCAACCTAATGCAGCAATTTAACTCAAGGTGATAAAGATTTATAAAACACAAGGAGGAGCTAATGCATCGAGGCTTGCCTTGTTGCACGGCGAGGGGCGGATCGGGATCTGAACCGCAGATGTCGAATCCTCCGACGGCTCCCGAGGTATCGTCAACGACGACTTCCTCGGTATTGACACCCTCGGCTTCGGTCACTATACGTGCTAATTATGCATGCTTAATGACGGTGCAAATGATATGACTGACAATAAAAAAATATTACTCTAATAACCTTAAGTACAACTTTCCCTCACAGTAAAGTTGTAATCAGAATCTCACCTAGTAGAGTTATTGTTACATAATTATTTAAGTAATTATTTTAACAGTCATAGAAAGCCGCAATTAGCACGACTCTCAACACTAAGAAAAGTGCTTAAGACCAATTAGGGTTTTCTGGTCCTAAGTCTTCACACAATCCAAAATAACACAAAAATCCTAAAGTAATTAATACTAAATATCATTTTTATTTATTTATTTAATTAGGGATAAATCACAAATAATAAAACTTTATCCAACTGAGCTATAAAATTTTGTGGAGGTAGCTCACTTTTCAAAACAGGTACACAACTAATTTCACAATTTTTGGATAAATATTGTGAGCTATAAAAATCATAGAAATGCTATTTATTAATTAAACTACACATTTTTACAGTCTACAGAAAGTACTCAAAATACTTATTTCATATTTTTCATAAATAATACTTTAATCAGAGAAGCTATGCCATTTATTTCGTGATTTTTGGTGCTATACAATAATTCATACAAAATTAACAAAACTGGTATCACTTCATTTACAGGAAAATTGAAAAATTCGGTTTGCACTTCACTGCAACCCAGCTGGGCCGATCCAACACGGCCTAGCCTGGCCCAACCAACTTGGCCAGGCGGTGGACGGCTCTGGCCAGCCCGAGCCATGGCAGCAAAGGTTGCCAGCCGGCTGGACCAGCTCCGGCCAAGGCCGAGAGCAGCCGGCGGCAGCTGGGCTGGCGACAGTGGGCCACCAGCACCCCCAGAACGAGCTCCATCCATTGGTGCCCTTTTCCCGATGAGAAACGGACCGGAGCACGCACAGCCGCAGCCATGGCGGCCCGGCGGCGGCGGCTCACCGGCATCCGCGCGTTCCCGCCACGATGGGCGTTCCCAAACCAAACCGTCTACACCACGAGCTTACTGGAGCTCACCTAGCCTTGCTGCTCGCTTTGGTTGGACGGGAAGATGACCGGAGAGATGAGCTTAGCGACTACCGTGACTTCGGCGACGCGAACCGGCGGCAAGGGCTCCGTTCTGACGAAACCTGTGGGTTAGACGGGCAACCACCAAGCGCATGAGCAGCACCACAACACGGGTGTCGGTGCTAATTTTAGCGAGGCTAACACCGGCTAGTAAATATGTGTTTTGCGGTTGAGGCTACGGATGGTGTGCAAGGGGGAACACAGGGATTATACTGGTTCAGGCCGAGCAAGCCCTACGTCCAGTGGAGAGGAGAGTCGTGTTGCCTTGCACCGGGGTGCTTGTAGTAGGGGGTTACAAGCTAGTCGAGAGAGGGAAGTGCTCCCAGGTCTCTTGTGAATGTCTAAGTGTTTACAAGTCGTTTGCTGTGGGCGAGAACTTGGAACTTCTCCGTCCGTTCGTTCGTCGTCGTGTTCCTGTCCTCCTTCTAAAGCTGGTCTCTGCTCTCCCTTTTATAGCCGCAAGGGAGATCCAAAGGCAGCTACGACGCTACCTATTAAAATAGTGAGGAGTTGCCGTTCCCCGTTTGACTAGCTGCTGCCTTTTCTCCGTGTCTCCGGGGTATGGGTATGGCTATCTTGGTTCGCGAGTTCCAAGGTAGAAACAGTCGTCTGACCATGTCTTGTCGTCAGCTCTCTGGGTCTTCTGGATATGGCCGTCGTGGTCCGCACGACTTTGGTGAGTTCACACCTGCCGGCTATCCTTCCGTACGATGTGACAAGAGGGAGAGTCACCTTGGGGCGCTGTTTCCCGAGGCTCGGGATCCTGAAGGCGTGCTCGTCCTTTCGTGTGGACGGCGCAGTGGGCGTCTTTCCCGAAACGGGGCGGCGCACCGTGGACCACACCGTGGAGGACGATCGTAGTGGGCCCATCAAATCTTGGGGCGTTGTTTCCCGAGGCTCGGGATCCTGAAGGCGTGCTCATCCTTTCGTGTGGACGGCGCAGTGGGCGCCTTTCCCGAAGCGGGGCAGCGCACCGTAGACCATACCGTGGAGGACGGTCGTAGTGGGCCCATCAAATCTGCTGTCAGGGAAATCCCGACAGGTGGTATGGCCATCAGGGGCGTGCGAAGCACAGTCGCGTCGAGAGTCTCGCCTGACGGGACAGTGCTTGTAAAGTGGTCAGAGAGATTTCTTGTGGTCCAAGATTGCTCCGCTGACATCACCCGTGCCTTGGATGCCGACTTTGGCGCCGTGGATGCCGCTCTCCCGAGTTCTCCTGAGGAGGCTTCGGGCGAGGCTCGGGCGAATCGGAGACTTGGGCGCCCAGAACGCCGCCTCCCGAGCTCTCCCGAGGAGGATCGGGCGAATCGGAGGTTTGGGCGCCGAGGACGCCGTTCTCCCGAGCTCTCCAGAGGAGGCTCGGGCGAATCGGAGACTTGGGCGCCCAGGACGCCGTCTCCCGAGCTCTCCCGAGGAGGCTCGGGCGAATCGGAGATTTGGGTCGCCGAGGACGCCGCTCTCCCGAGCTCTCCCGAGGAGGCTCGGACGAATCGGAGACTTGGGCGCCGAGGACGAGACGCCGCTCTCCCGAGCTCTCTCGAGGAGGCTCGGGCGAATCGGAGACTTGGGCGCCGAGGACGCCGCCTCCCGAGCTCTGTCATTAGTGGAATGATGTCGTGGGCCTCTGTAGACGCGGCCTTCGTGGGCTTCCACTGGCCTTACTTGGGCCAGGCCAAGTTGGGAATGAGCTTTTTTGCATCGAAGTTGGGTACCCCTAACTTTGGTAACCGACAGTAGCCCCCGAGCCTGTGACGGAGTGAAGGCACTCCTCCACAGGTTCACGCTGGTTCTTCCTGTCAAAAAAGATAAAGTGTGGGTTGTTTTTTCCGGGGGGTGCGCGCGAGCGCACCCGCCGGGTGTAGCCCCCGAGGCTTTGGAGGGATGATATATCCCTTCAAAGGCTTAGAATCGTGCTTGTTAGTCCTCGGGTGTTTTTCGATTTATTTAGGTAGGTTGTTTCCTTGGAAGCGGAGCCCCCGAGCCTCCCACCGTGTTGGGAGATCGTTCGGTGGTCTTTCCAAGGTGCGGGGCAAGTTTCCGAGCCTCCGTTTTCGTATCGGAGATCGATCGGGTCCTTCCCTGTCTTTTTTAATTCGACCTTCACGCTCTTTTTTCGGGAAGAGGAAGGTTTGGTCCTGCTCGACTTCCCCGCTGGGGCACGAGTCGGCATTTCCGGTGAGCTACAAACGGGTTGGTCCAAGTGGAGGTCCGTGCCCTATTCGTTAAGGGTCGGCTAGTGGCCTGAGCACACTCCAATTATTTCCCGAGGGTCAGTTAGTGGATGTCGGGTCCCTTCGACGGGTCCCGAGGGCATGATGCCTCCCACGGAGGGATTCCACGTAACCGACTCACTACTGGGACTTGGACACAGCATGGGATGTCCCTTGTGACGTTCCGGGCGTCGGGATACTGGCCGTTTTCGTGACCCATCCACTAGCTGTCCCTAACTCGATTTCCCTGGGGCGACTGTTCGAGCCTCGGAGGGCCAGTCTTCGATCCCCTGGGAACGTAACGGGCGCCCGAGCCCGGGGTTTCTTCGTTGAGAAAACGTAGGTGGAATCGAAGCGCGCGGTTGTAATGATTTGGCTCACCTTTTGAGGCGCAAAGCCTGACGGACGTGACGGTTCGGCTCAGTCGAGGCGGTTTGCGTGCGCGGTGATGGCGGGTCTCTTCCAAGCCGAGGTCGAGCTCCCTCCTCTGAACCTGCCGTGAAGAAGAAGCGGGCCATAGTGCCCTTGTAAAAAGTAACCTTTCGAGAGTGGTTTGAAAGGAAACAAACAATATGGCCCTTCGTGGCCTTAACATTTATGTAAATATTTGCTGAATGTTTGTTTCGCTTTGTTTCGTGCTTTTTTCCTTAGGCATTTTTTCTTGCCGATCCTGTGCCCGGGCCATCGAGCCTCGGGGGACGCTTTTCGGGTGTCGTATCTTTAGTGGCATAGACGCAGCCGATGTCCTAAGAGCTTTGGCAGAAAGAATCCTTTAGAAAAGAAGCTTAGGTGTTTCCTCCCGAGTTTCCTCCCTTGGCCGAGCGTAGATCTTATAGGTTTTCTTCCGAGTGCGGGTTAGCTTTCGAACACGGAGTGGCGAGGGAAGATGCTGTGGCCCTGGGGCATAAGCGGTCTCCGACTCGACCGGCTCTGTCTTCTGGGGCTTCCCTCATTCTTCGAATTCTATAAGTTCATGCTTGATTTCCGGAAGGAAGCGTGTTTTAGGGAGAAACGAATTTGACAAGTTTTGAAATTTTTGCGTTTCCAAAATTGTTTAATCTCGGGATAGTTTGGGGGTTCCCCCCGTCCTAGCCCCCGAGGGAGGGTCGGCCTTTCCGTAGGATAGGCCGGGCCTCGCTTTCAATGCGTGGTGAAATAAAGGTTCATTTCAGATCCGAGTGTAGGCTTGGATTGAAAGTCTAAAATCATGTTAAAAAGAGCAGAAGTCGGGTCTTTTCATCGATTTCAAGATTTTCAAAATAGTACAATGCATGGAATCTTAAGGATAGAAGCGACGTAGCTGTTCGATGTTCCAAGCGTTGTTGTAGACCTCGCCGTTCTCGTTCGCGAGCTTGTATGTGCCGGGGCGTTGTACCTCGGCGACGATGAATGGTCCTTCCCACGGCGGAGTGAGCTTGTGGCGCCCTTTGTTGTCCTGCCTGAGCCGTAGCACCAGGTCGCCTACGCTGAAGGTTCGACCTCGGACGCGCCGAGCATGGTACTTGCGTAGGGATTGCAAGTATTTGGCCGAGTGCAGCAGGGCCACGTCCCGAGCTTCGTCGGCTTGGTCCAGCGCGTCTTCCCGAGAAGTTTGATTGCCTTGTTCATCGTAGGCTCGGACTCTCGGGGCGCCGTATTCCAGGTCCGTAGGGAGGACGGCCTCTGCACCGTATACCATGAAGAAGGGCGTGAAGCCCGTGGCTCGACTCGGCGTAGTCCTTAGACTCCATATCACTGCCGGAAGCTCCGTCAGCCACCTTTTGCCGAATTTATTCAATCGGTTGAATATCCTTGGCTTAAGGCCTTGGAGAACCATGCCATTGGTGCGTTCTACCTGGCCGTTCGTCCTCGGGTGGGCGACGGCTGCCCAGTCCACTCGTATGTGGTACTCATCGCAGAAAGCCAGAAATTTCTTTTCGGTGAACTGCGTGCCGTTGTCCGTGATAATGGAGTTCGGGATGCCGAACCGGTGGACGATGTCGGTGAAGAACAACACCGCTTGAGCCGAGCTGATTTGGGTGATCGGCCGAGCCTCGATCCACTTGGAGAACTTGTCGATGGCGACAAGCAAGTGGGTGAAGCCCCCGGGTGCCTTCTGGAGGGGCCCGACAAGGTCTAGTCCCCAAACAGCGAACGGCCAAGTGAGCGGGATCGTCTGGAGGGCTTGAGCCGGTAAGTGAGTCTGCCGAGCATAGTACTGGCACCCTTCGCAGGAGCGTACCACCTCAGTAGCATCGGCCACGGCGGTTGGCCAGTAGAAGCCTTGTCGAAAGGCGTTACCGACCAAGGTTCTCGGCGCTGCGTGGTGACCGCAGGCCCCGGCGTGTATCTCTTCGAGCAGGCGTTTGCCCTGACTGAAAGGGATACAGCGCTGAAGCATGCCAGAGGGACTCCGCCGGTAGAGGCTACCATCGATCATGGCGAAAGACTTGGCTTTACGAGCCAGTCGTCGTGCTCTGGTCTTGTCCGGGGGCAAAATGCCTCGGACTAGCCAGCTGACCAGCGGCTCGCGCCAGTCTGGTTCGTCGTCGTCCATCTCGGCCTCAATCTCCATTGCCTCGGCTTCGTCGCCGTCCCTACCCATGACCTCGGGTGACTCCCCTTTGTCGGAAGGGTCGGCATCCCCCGAGGGATCGGCATTGATCGAGGGCTTGTGGAGGTCATTGGCGAATACGCCCGTCGGGACCGTGGCCCTTTCGGCTGCAATTTTTGCCAACTCATCGGCCTCCTCGTTGTACCGACGCGCAATGTGGTTGAGCTCGAGGCCGTCGAATTTTTCCTCGAGCAACCGCACCAGCGTGCAGTAGGCGGCCATTCTGGGGTTCTGGCACGTCGACTCCTTCATGACCTGATCCACGACGAGCTGGGAGTCGCCTCGGACCTCGAGGCGTCGGATCCCGAGCTCGAGGGTGATGTGGAGACCGTTGACCAGAGCCTCATATTCGGCCACGTTGTTGGAAGCCGTGAAGTGTAGCCGTAGTAGGTACTTGAGCCGGACCCCGAGGGGTGAGATGAAGACGATGCCTGCGCCAGCACCAGTCTTCATCATTGACCCGTCGAAGTTCATGACCCAATATTCCTCTTGGGTCGGGAGTGGCGGTAGTTGTGTCTCGGTCCACTCTGCCACGAAGTCCGCAAGTACTTGGGACTTGATGGCTTTGCGTGGCGCGTAGGTGATGCCGTCACCCATGAGCTCGATGGCCCACTTGGCGATCCTCCCCGTCGTTTCCCGATTTTGGATCACCTCCCCGAGGGGGAAGGACGACACCACGGTCACGGGGTGGGATTCGAAGTAGTGCCGCAACTTGCGTCGGGCAAGGACGATCGCGTACACTAGCTTCTGGATCTGAGGGTAGCGTGTCTTGGTCTCTGACAAGACTTCACTGATGAAGTAGACCGGTCGCTGTACCGGTAAGGCGTGTCCTTCTTCTTGCCGCTCTACGACGATCGCTGCACTCACAACCTGGTTGGTAGCCGCGACATATAGTAAGAAATTTTCCTCCTTCGTAGGAGGCACAAGAACCGGCGCTTTTGAAAGTAGAGCCTTAAGCCTTTCGAGGGCTTCCTGGGCCTCGGTGGTCCAGGTAAAGCGTTCGTTTTTCTTAAGCAACCGATACAAGGGAAGGCCCTTTTCGCCGAGCCTTGAGATGAATCGACTCAAGGCCGCGAGACACCCCATAAGCTTCTGCACGCCCTTCGGGTTTCGGATCGGACCCATCTGTGTGATGGCCGATATCTTTTCCGGGTTGGCTTCGATGCCACGCTCGGAAACAATGAACCCGAGGAGCATGCCCCGTGGGACCCCGAAAACGCACTTCTCGGGGTTTAGCTTTATGTTTTTCTTTTTAAGGCAGTCGAATGCCTTTTCTAGGTCGGCTACTAAGTCACTCGCCTTCCTGGATTTTATCACTATATCGTCTACGTAAGCCTCAACGGTTCGCCCGATGAGGTCCCCAAAAACTTTGAGCATGCAACGCTGGTAAGTTGCGCCCGCGTTTTTGAGGCCAAATGGCATGGTTACGTAACAATATGTGCCGAAAGGAGTGATGAAAGAGGTCGCTAATTCGTCGGACTCTTTCATTCGGATCTGATGGTAACCGGAATAAGCATCAAGAAAGCAAAGCCGCTCACAGCCAGCAGTAGAATCTACTATTTGGTCAATGCGAGGTAATGGAAATGGATACTTAGGACAAGCTTTATTTAAACTAGTGTAATCGACGCACATTCTCCATTTTCCATTTTTCTTTTTAACCAAAATAGGATTTGCTAACCATTGTGGATGGAAGACCTCCTTGATGAATCCAGCCGCCAAAAGCTTCTGCACCTCCTCCCCGATGGCCCGGCGCTTCTCCTCGTCGAATCGGCGCAGGCGTTGTTTCACCGGCTTGGATCCGGCCTGGATGTCTAAGGAGTGCTCGGCGACCTCCCTCGGGATGCCTGGCATATCCGAGGGGCTCCACGCAAACATGTCGGCGTGTTTGCGGAGGAAGTCGACGAGCACTGCCTCCTATTTTGGGTCGAGGGTGGCGCTGACCTTCAGCGCCCTGCCGTTGGGGGAGTTCGGGTCGAGGAGGACATCCTTCACCCCCTCAGCGGACTTAAAGGTGCCCGTGGCCTTCTTGGGGTCGGGGACCTCTTTTTCTAACCTGTCGAGGTCGATCATGAGGGCTTCTGACTCCACCAACGCGCCGGCGTACTCGCAGCACTCGACGTCGCACTGGTACGCGTGCTGGTAGGAGGCGCTGATGGTAATCACCCCTTTTGGCCCTGGCATCTTGAGCTTGAGATAGGCGTAGTTCGGAACTGCCATGAACTTTGCGTAACATGGCCTCCCGAGGATGGCGTGGTAGGTGCCGTGGAAGCCTACCACTTCAAATGTCAGGGGCTCCTTCCTGAAGTTGTCAGGAGTCCCGAAGTAGACGGGCAGATCGATCTGCCCGAGGGGTTGCACGCTCTTTCCGGGCACTATCCCGTGGAATGGGGACGTCGTGGCCCAGAGGAGCGAGCGACTGATCCCCATTAAGTCGAGGGTCTCAGCGTAGAGAATGTTGAGGCCGCTGCCTCCGTCCATGAGGACTTTGGAGAGCCTCGTGTTGCCGACGACGGGGTCGACAACAAGTGGGTAGCGTCCCGGCGATGGGACGTAGTCCGGGTGGTCGTCCCGGCTGAAGGTGATAGCATCGTGGGACCAGTCAAGGAAGCATGGTGTCGCTGGTCCGGCGGAGTAGACCTCCCTGCGCTCGCGCTTTCGCTGCCGCGGCGTAGGGGCGGTCCCGGGCCCCCCGAAGATCATGAGGCATTTGTCGATGGGCGGGAACTCATCGTCCTTCCCGCCCTCGTCCTCCTGATCCCTGGCGGGCTTCTTGCCGGCGTCGTCCTTGAACGGCTGCCGGCTGTAGTGCTTCTTGAGCATCACACACTGTGCGAGTGTGTGATGTACTGGACCCTGGTGATAAGGGCACGGCTTGCTGAGCATGTCGTCGAAGCGGCCTCGAGGGGGTCGTTCCCTCTTGGGTTCGGTGGCCGCCACGAGGGAGTCATCGCGGAGTGGGGCCTTTCCCTTCCCCTTCTTCTTCTTCTTGTTGTTCGGTCCTCGGGAAGAGGTGCCCTCGGGGGCCTCCTCCTTCCGTTTGCCCTTGGGGTCGGAGAAGAGGGCTCCTACCGCCTCATCCCCTGAGGCGAAGCTGGTAGCGATCTTCATGAGTTCAGAGACACTGGTGGGTGTCCGGCGTCCGAGCTCATGAACGAGCTCTTTGCAGGAGGTTCCTGCGGCAAACGCTCCGACGACATCGGAGTTGGCGACCTGGGGCAGCTCGTTGTACTGTTTGGAGATGCGCCGGATGTAGTCCCGGAGGGACTCGCCCGGTTTCTGCTTGCAGCTGCGGAGGTCCCAGGAGTTACCAGGGCGTACGTACGTGCCCTGGAAGTTTCCTACGAATATCTTGACCAGATCGCTCCAGTCGAAGATCTTTCGTGGGGGAAGGTGTTCCAGCCAAGCTCTTGTGGAATCGGCGAGGAACAGGGGGAGGTTGCGGATGATGATGAGGTCATCCTGCGCGCCGCCAAGTTGGCACGCAAGGCGGTAGTCCGCTAACCAGAGTTCGGGGTTAGTTTCCCCCGAGTACTTGGCTATGTTGGTTGGTTGTCGGAATCGGGACGGGAACTTGGCCCTTTGGATGGCCTCGCTGAAGACGCGTGGTCCCGAGGGCTCGGGTGAGGGTTCACGATCCTCATCCGAGTCGTAGCGCCCGCCCCGATGGACGCTGTAGCCGCGCGCGGCTCCGTCAGTCTTTCGCCGACCGCGGGCTTGTAGGATGGCTCGGACGTCGACGTCCTTGCCAAGCCGTTGGTGGACTGGCGGAGCCCTTGGAGCCTCGGGTCGAACCGAGGCTTCGCGCTTGTGACGTGCTATGCCACCATGCTGGTGACTTTCGGCACCATGGTGTCGCGACGCTGAACTTTCCGCCTGGAGGACGGCGGCATCCTCCAGGAGGTCTTTGAGCTGATTCCTGAGCTGTCGCGCCTCCTTGAAGGAGGGCTCAGGTATGCTTCGGAGTAGCATGGCTGCTTCCGCGAGCTTTCGGCTTGCTCGGGGGGCGACCCCTGGTGTCTCGGCCCTGTCGTCAGCGATGATTCGGGCCTGGACATCTCGGGCTCGACGCCGAGCTGCTCCTCCATCGGTTTGCCGCTCTCCAAGCTCCAGCGTAGCTCGCAGCTGGGTGAGGCGCAAGCGGTCCTCGTCCATCCGTGCCTCAAGCTCCCGGAGCTGCTCTAGCTCCGGGGTTTGAGGTGCGGAGCGAGAGGTTCCTGCCCCCTGACCCAGCGGCGGGGCTGACCGCGAGGGCTTCGGGGCCGCTGGAGGGGGCGTGACTTGTTCGTGCTGGGGATGCGACGGAGGGGGTATGTCGTCGTCACCCCCCGAGTGGACATCCTCTACTCGCCCCTCATCAGGGTGCATCAAGTTGTAGCACTCCCGAGAGGGGTCGATGTAGGTCCTCTGTGAGCTGGGGACGACGCTCGGTGCGTTCTCCCCCGAGTCGTTGGTGTGGGCGGCGTTGTCCACATTTGCCCAGAATTCGTCATCATCGTCGCTGTAGCTGCGACGAGGCGAGCTCCGGTCATAACGATTCCCCCCTCCGAGCGTTGTCGAGGGGTGAGGTTGGCGGTGGTGGCTGTTTCCCCACCGCCGTGTGTCCTGGCACTTTCCCCAGGGGATGGCGGTGAGGATGCCACGTGGTCTCCCACGAGGCTGTCTTGGCGCTCGAGGCGCTGGACCGGAGTGTCCGACAGTTCGTGCAATAATGCATGAACTGCACGCACGTGGGCGTCCATGGCGGTCTGAAGCCCAAAGAAGGACGACGGCGCCGTTCCCCTCTGCCGGTGAGGGCGGAGAGAAAAATCGGCTGGCGTCGCGTTTCCGCCCTCGCCCGTCCCTCGGGCGGTAAGCGGATGCGTGACCACTGGTGCCGGAGATTCCGGGACCGCGGTCGGCGCTGTATTGGCTACGCCCGTTGGGGTTGCCTGGTGAGTCGCATCTCCCGCGGCGGGAGGCTGGTTGGCGCCACTGCGCCTCCTCCTCCTGATTCGCCGAGGGCGGCGTGCAACGTCTCCCCCATCCTCCGAGGCGGGCGGAAGCGTGGCGGGGGTCCTTTCTCCGGCCGTCTGCGGGGCCAGAGTCGGGACGACCGTGACACGGGGCCCGGTCGGGCGCAGGTTCATCTCGAGCCCATGGCCAGTGGCCATGAACTCGAGAGTCCCGAACCGGAGTTCCGTGCCAGCGGGAAGCGTGGTGGAGCTGGTTGCCATCCGAAACCTATGTCAACGCGCAAAAGGCCCCTACCTGGCGCGCCAACTGTCGGTGCTAATTTTGGCGAGGCTAACACCGGCTAGTAAATATGTGTTTTGCGGTTGAGGCTACGGATGGTGTGCAAGGGGGAACACAGGGATTATACTGGTTTAGGCCGAGCAAGCCCTACGTCCAGTGGAGAGGAGAGTCGTGTTGCCTTGCACCGGGGTGCTTGTAGTAGGGGGTTACAAGCTAGTCGAGAGAGGGAAGTGCTCCCAGGTCTCTTGTGAATGTCTAAGTGTTTACAAGTCGTTTGCTGTGGGCGAGAACTTGGAACTTCTCCGTCCGTTCGTTCGTCGTCGTGTTCCTGTCCTCCTTCTAAAGCTGGTCTCTGCTCTCCCTTTTATAGCCGCAAGGGAGATCCAAAGGCAGCTACGACGCTACCTATTAAAATAGTGAGGAGTTGCCGTTCCCCGTTTGACTAGCTGCTGCCTTTTCTCCGTGTCTCCGGGGTATGGGTATGGCTATCTTGGTTCACGAGTTCCAAGGTAGAAACAGTCGTCTGACCATGTCTTGTCGTCAGCTCTCTGGGTCTTCTGGATATGGCCGTCGTGGTCCGCACGACTTTGGTGAGTTCACACCTGCCGGCTATCCTTCTGTACGATGTGACAAGAGGGAGAGTCACCTTGGGGCGCTGTTTCCCGAGGCTCGGGATCCTGAAGGCGTGCTCGTCCTTTCGTGTGGACGGCGCAGTGGGCGTCTTTCCCGAAACGGGGCGGCGCACCGTGGACCACACCGTGGAGGACGATCGTAGTGGGCCCATCAAATCTTGGGGCGTTGTTTCCCGAGGCTCGGGATCCTGAAGGCGTGCTCATCCTTTCGTGTGGACGGCGCAGTGGGCGCCTTTCCCGAAGCGGGGCAGCGCACCGTAGACCATACCGTGGAGGACGGTCGTAGTGGGCCCATCAAATCTGCTGTCAGGGAAATCCCGACAGGTGGTATGGCCATCAGGGGCGTGCGAAGCACAGTCGCGTCGAGAGTCTCGCCTGACGGGACAGTGCTTGTAAAGTGGTCAGAGAGATTTCTTGTGGTCCAAGATTGCTCCGCTGACATCACTCGTGCCTTGGATGCCGACTTTGGCGCCGTGGATGCCGCTCTCCCGAGTTCTCCCGAGGAGGCTTCGGGCGAGGCTCGGGCGAATCGGAGACTTGGGCGCCCAGAACGCCGCCTCCCGAGCTCTGCCGAGGAGGGTCGGGCGAATCGGAGGTTTGGGCGCCGAGGACGCCGTTCTCCCGAGCTCTCCAGAGGAGGCTCGGGCGAATCGGAGACTTGGGCGCCCAGGACGCCGCCTCCCGAGCTCTCCCGAGGAAGCTCGGGCGAATCGGAGATTTGGGTCGCCGAGGACGCCGCTCTCCCGAGCTCTCCCGAGGAGGCTCGGGCGAATCGGAGACTTGGGCGCCGAGGACGAGACGCCGCTCTCCCGAGCTCTCCCGAGGAGGCTCGGGCGAATCGGAGACTTGGGCGCCGAGGACGCCGCCTCCCGAGCTCTCCCGAGGAGGCTCGGGCGAATCGGAGACTTGGGCGCCGAGGACGCCGCCTCCCGAGCTCTGTCATTAGTGGAATGATGTCGTGGGCCTCTGTAGACGCGGCCTTCGTGGGCTTCCACTGGCCTTACTTGGGCCAGGCCAAGTTGGGAATGAGCTTTTTTGCATCGAAGTTGGGTACCCCTAACTTTGGTAACCGACAACGGGGAACTCCAAACTACCCTCCGTTGAACCACTAACTCACCCGACGGAGCTGGCGACGTCGAACTCGAGCTCGACGGAGTTCCTGCCGGCCGCCAAGAAGAACGGCGATGCACGGCGATTCCAGCAACGAGAGGACGCGGGAGTAGACCCTACGGGTGCGCTACAAGATGGCGAAGCTATGTGCGCGATCAATTTTACATGAGAGTGATCGGGAACGGCGAAGTCGGCCGGCGAGTCGAGCTCGACGGCGACGAACCGAAATGGCAAAAAGAGGGAGAATGAGCTCGTCTTCGAGCTTATAAGGAGGAGGTGGGATTCCGGGCGAGTGCCACGCTGCCCTGCCCTTGCCACGTCCCAAGGCCGCGTGCCCACGCGCACTGCGGCGGTGAAAGGCGGCGGCGGACGAAGCAGACAGGCGAGCAGCTCGGTGGCGTTGCTCTGCTCTCCCGGTTACTGTAGCCGACATTATCCCTGATTTTGATTTTCTTTAAATTACTCTCCATTTTTGGTAGCAAGTCAGAAAACAGCCAAAATAAGAAATGTACTAAATTTGATTATGCACAACATTCGTATTTAAAGTATTTTCAAATTCCGAATATTTTTGAAATCATTAAAAAGGGGGTAAATAGCCCTTTTCTAATTCGAATTAAATCTCAATTATTTATTGAACAAATTCAAAATCTATAAACATCAAAGTTGCTCAGTTTAGTGACCTTTACAACTTTTGTTTAATGATCAACTTTAGATTCCAAATAATTTTTGAATTGAAGTTTTGAATTCAAATTTGAAAACAGTAATTCAAGTCTAATTCAAATTTTTGAGCAATACCCTGAGGAACTTTGTATACCAAAGTTGCTCTATTTAATACGAGCTATAACTTTGCTTTTGGGACCAAAGCCCAATTCCATATAGTTTTAAAACTAGGGTTTTAGCCCATTTTAGGGTTTTAAAAATTAATTTGCGGTGAATATCACTCTATTGCCCTAAGCACAAGCCATCAATATAAATTTAAATTTATTTTAGTTGATGCATGGCAAAATTAATAGCAATCACAGATGACATGGAATGCTTCATGATGACATGCCAAATTTTTAGTTCAGTAACACAGCGGTACCCTTGAGAATCTGATTGACTCTCTCAGTTTGACCCCCAGTCTGAGGATGATAAGCAGTACTGTGCAGAAGCTTGGTACCCATGGACTCATGGAAGGATTTCCAAAAATTGAAGACAAACTGTGTACCTCTGTCAGACACAATAGTCTTCGGCACTCCATGAAGTTTCATAACGTTATTAATGTATAAACTGGCATACGTTGCCTCAGTGTATGCGAGCATAACAGACAGGAAGTGGGCTTGTTTGGTGAGGCGATCTGCAATAACCCAAATTGAATCAAGGCCCCTAGATGTCTTGGGCAAACCCACTATAAAATTCATACTGATCTCTTCCCATTTTCCTCCAGGAACAGGTAACGGGTGAAGTTCACCTGCTGACTTCATGTGCACAGCCTTTACTTTCTAGCAGGTGTCACACTCAGCAACATATTGGGCAATCTCGATCTTCATTTTGGTCCACCAGAATCTCTGTTTCAGGTCCTGATACATCTTATTGCTTCCTGGATGAATAGAAAATCCTGTTAAGTGCGCTTCATCAAGGATCTTTCGACGTAACTCAGAAATCTTTGGAACTACTAGACGATTCTTGAACCATACGACACTATCATCATCAATTCGGAAACAGTCAGCTTTCCCAGCTAAAACTTTTTCCTTGATATGTTTAATGCCTTTATTCTTTTTCTGTGCAGCAACGGTCTCTTCTCAGATAGTCAATTCAATGTTGAGGTTGGTTAAGCTGCCTTGTTGACCCATCTCGAGGTTCAAGGATGAACCGGCGACAGTATCCTGCCATTCCCAAGAAAATTCTAACTTGATGAATAGTGGTCGGCGGTTGCCAATTCAAGACTTCCTCAACCTTGCTGGGATCGACAGCTACGCCTTCAGCTGATAGAATATGTCCCAGAAATTGGATCTCCTTCAACCAAAAGGCACACTTACTGAACTTGGCATATAACTTATGCTCCCTTAATCGAGTCAAAACAATGCGAAGATGTTCTGCATGCTCCTCCTCGCTCCTTGAATATATCAAGAAGTCATCTATGAACACAACTACAAACTTATCCAACTCTGGCATGAATACAGAGTTCATCAGATACATGAAATGAGCAGGAGCATTGGTCAGACCGAAAGACATGACCAAGTACTCATATAACCCATAACGAGTGGTGAAAGCTGTCTTACGAATATCTTCGGGACGAATCTTTATTTGGTGATACCCCGAGCGAAGGTCAATCTTAGAAAACACCTTTGCTCCAGCAAGCTGATCAAAAAGAAGATCAATCCGAGGCAGAGGGTACTTGTTCTTAATAGTGACTTCATTCAACGGTCTATAGTCAACACATAACCTTAGTGTCTTGTCCTTCTTCTTCACAAAGATAGAAGGACAACCCCATGGAGAAGAGCTTGGTCTGATAAATCCCTTATCAAGCAACTCTTGCAGCTGAACCTTCAATTCTGCCAACTCATTCGGAGGCATTCTATAGGATCTTTGGGAAATTGGAGCTGTTCCCGGCTTCAACTCAATGGTAAACTCTATATCCCGGTCAGGAGATAATCCAGGCAGATCTTCAGGAAACACATCTGGAAACTCACAAACGACCGAAATGTCCTGAACTTCTTTCACTGAGGTGGCATTAACTCTTTCAACAGCCCTCTGAGATGTTGGAAGTTGGATGAGAAGTTGAGAAGTACTATTAGGTACGTTCACCTCTATGGTTCTATTCAGAGTATCAATAATAGCTCCTTGCTGGTACATCCAATTCATATCTAAGATCACATCTATATCTTGATCCTTTAACTCTATCATGGATGTGGGGAAAATATGACCACCCAAGTCTATAGGTACCTGATATACCATTTCCTTGGTACTCAGTCGTCCCCCAGGCGACTGCACAATAATACTTTCCTTAGCTTCCCCAATTGGAATATCATGCTCAATGACAAATGTACGATTGATGAAAGTATGAGATGCACCAGAATAAAAAAGCATAATAGTAGAATGATTTGCAATAGGAAACCTACCAAGCATGATGGGTTCTCCTTCTAGAATCTCATTGACCTAAGTATAGTGGACTTGTCTGACTTTCTTCACGGCCTTACCTTTCTGGTTCTGCTGGTTGTTACGGTTCTGATTCTGCTGCTACTGCTGCTGACCACCAACAACTCTTGGAACATTCTGATTATACTATCTCGGAAACGGGCAATCACGGGAGTAATGCTCGGGCTTCCCACAGTTAAAGCATGGGGCGTTGTAGTTTGGTGGTGGAGCTTGGATACGAACACCAGGGGCGTTCGGCTGGGTAGTATTTGGCTTATTAGTATTCTGTGGTGCGGCAGCAGGGCGGATAACAACCTGTTGCCGGGGTGGATATTGTGGCTGTGGATACTGGGTACGTTGGTGTTGAACAGGATGGAACACAATATTCTGGCACTTCTTACCACCAGAAAATCCAGTCGGCACAATCTTCTTCTTTCGTTTCTCCGCCTGATGAGCACAATTCTTAGCTTCATATGCGATTGCTATGTTGACCGCCTGGTGATAAGTAGCATCTGGGTTGGAGGTCAACGCCCTCTGAATTTTTGAGTTCAAACCGCCCTCTGAATTTTTGAGTTCAAATCCCTTTCAAAGCAGCCTTTCTTTTTGCGATCAGTGTTCACATGATCCGGTGCATATTGAGAAAGGTGGTTGAACTTGGACACATATTGCATCACGGTGTCCTCCTTCTGACGAAGTGCAAGAAACTCATCTAACTTCAGCTTCATCACTCCAGTAGGAATGTATTGGGCACGAAAACCTTCATGGAACTCGGCCCATGTCACACGGTGATCTTCCGGCTGGGCGGCAACAAAGTTCGCCCACCAGCTGCTAGCAGCTCCCCGAAGTTGTTGTGCTGTGAACTGAGGCTTCTAATAGTCAGTGCATTGAATAAGACTAAACTTTTGCTCTATGGTGCGGAGCCAATCATCAGCCTCCAACGTCTCATCAGCCTTAGTGAAAACCGGTGGACGGGTATCTGTGAAATCCACATAAGTGGTTTCGTCCCGGTTGTTACGCCCACGACGGTTTCCCCGATTATTCTGATTTTGATTCCGAGCCAGTTGAGCAGTGGCATTCGCCAGTGCGGCGATAGCATCCGCTAATGTTGGTGGAATTGGTGGTGGGCTAGGAAGCTCATCACCGCCATGAGAGGTTCCAGCCTCATCAAAAGCATGAGTACGAACCGGCATCTGTATATATAAGCAAGCCATATTCACATATACTTATTCCAAACCTTAGCAGTACATAGCATTTTACAGATTACAATACCAAAATTTGTCGTGCTCCTAGCACGACACAGCTTAGTGGTTAACCTAAGCTTAGATAACTATTCTACATACCCAACCTAAGGTTTGAGCTATCCTAATTAGTGCTGGCTGATGCAGGCACGTTGCTGGCCTCGCTGGATTCCTCGCCCTGTTCGTCCTGGTCCTCCTCAGTTGCATTTAAGTTCTTCTTGCCCACACAACTTGACTTTTGACCATGAGGATCTCAATCTATCTCCCTGAATGATCTTATGACTTACCCATAGAGATGTCGAGATTCTTGCTACAGGGGTTAGTCCAAAAGTGCAACCAAGTTCCATGCAAGTATGTTTTGATTCAATAATCAAACTTAACACCATGTCATGTTTGATTAAGGTAGTCTCTTTTAACCTAAGCACCATGCTTAATTTAAAAAGACTATGGAGGTATGATCGTTCGAACGATCAGTACACCCAAACCAAGGCACGCTAACATGGAAAAAGGAGACATGATAGAATAAATAAGATTCATTCTACTAGAGATAAGAGCATGAGTGGTGAAGACAAGAAGCTGTTTTTTTAGAGGGTTGAAGACAAAAGTAAGAGGAATGCACTAAAGAAGAGGAAGGGAAAGTGTCAAACCAGTCAAGAAGTATGCTTCAATGTAGTGGAGGTTGACTGGTGGGCTGAGGGGTCCATGGTGGGGTCGACCGACCCCACCTTGGAGGCTCCAGCCACTTTAGTTCTTTCCTTGTCCATTCTTACCTCTAATGTTGTGAGTGTGGTTGAGTTTGCTTTCGGATGACGACCTTCACTTTATATCTGCACAGGGTTAGAATAATGTACACATATATGCACCTGTGAGATAATAGGGATGAACTGTTGATTGTCCATGAATGAGCAGACACCCTGGGCTCTTTGCTGATTTTTTTTCTTGTGGAAAGAAAATACCGGAAGGTCGAGACGGTTGATGTCCTGTTTATTCCACACTCAACAGAACAAGGGTAATCCCACATAGCTAGTGGTAATATGGATTAGTAGAGATCAAGGTTAGTATCAAAATATTTTGCCAATTGCTTCCCTGGCAACGGCGCCAGAAATGCTTGTTGGTATTTATTATGCTCATGTAGAATATTCCGCAAGCGCACAGAAATACCGTTGTAGCATTTCACCCAAGAGTATTCCAGGGTATCATATTTATCCTCAGGGAAGCAATGGTTAAAGAATATTATAGCTAACCACGATGATCTACTAACGAATATGCCAACTAAACTAGAGTGGGGGTAAATGATATATATGATAAGTGTAGCGACACACACAGGAGAAGTTCCAATGATAAAAGAGTAGGTTAGCGAGCGAGGAGGACAACGAGCGAGCATAAGGTTTCCAATTATCTATCTCTACTTGCGTGGTTCTAACTTAGCAAGACAAGTCATATCAAGTAAGGTCAATGTTCATACACAATTGCGCTTCGGGACCACTAAACCGCTTAGCAACAGAAAGGGATGAGGAGGGTGCTAAGCCGCCTAGCACAAGAAGGCCTACACTTTAAGAACTAGCCCGAACGTGGTGGGATCAAAGCCTATATAGGTCTGTCACCCCTACTAGGTACCACAAACAAACCGTTGGACAAGCCGCAGACACAGGCAAGCGTATAGTCTAGACACCACGTCTACACCATATCTCACTACTCTAATCCGATATCCAGTGAAATTGATTAGAGCTCCGGGTTAAGGGCGGTGAACCAGTGCAAAGGTATACTACCATTATCTTACTATCAAACAACTATGACTATACTAACAACCAATACAACATAACTAGTCATGTTGCAATAAAGTAAAGTACTAAGGCAAAGTAGAGAAGATAACTATATAAATAACTCAAGTCTTACAAAGACAGAAGGCATACTAGAACCATACCAGAACTCCTGGAAGATTAGAGCTGAAGACTAGAAGCTCACTCTAACTCCTAACAACACTAACAGTACTACTAGTGCTACATCTTGAGAGAGAGTGGAGAGCTCCTCCTTGTGGTGTCTTGAATGAGAGGGAGTGAGGGGGTATTTATAGTAGAGAGGTGGAGTAGGGGCTACTCCACCGCCACTGTCATCAATCCGTGTGATCTTCATCATGCACCGTTGGATCAAACCGCCATATAACCGCCTTAGGATCAAGGGTGGAGGATTTCCAGCACATGTTCAACATGAGGAAGGCGGTGGAGGTTCAACCGACCTGGCTGGGCCCAAGGAGGGGTTCGGCCAACCCATCTAATGATAGGTGGGACTAGCCCATGTCTTCTAGAAGGATGTTGAAGTCGGTGGGAGAAAACTGGGCCCGAAAGGCCACAATATGGGGGTCGGCCAAACCACCATTGGCAGGTGGGACCACCTCTTGAGTGTGGGACCTCTTCTTGTGTCGATTTGTGAAAACAGGATGGCTGGTGGGCCCCATAAGGGGTTCGGGTGACCCTCCCATGATGAGTGAGGCCATCCTCCTTCCTTGTGGGCCCTCTCCACCTTCTTTAGAGTGAGTATGAGGTGGTTGGACCCCTTGATCACTTCGGTGGTTTCCCAACTTACATATGGAGCTTCCGCACACTGAAACTACCTGTTCTGAGTGCCTGCAACCAAATAATGACAAGTACATGTGGA
This sequence comes from Eremochloa ophiuroides, assembly GCA_038502445.1. NCBI lineage: Eukaryota > Viridiplantae > Streptophyta > Magnoliopsida > Poales > Poaceae > Eremochloa > Eremochloa ophiuroides. The sequence continues at coordinate 98,073,430 of JAHLJS010000003.1, forward strand.
ACCAAGTTATTTGTACCTAAGTCACTATGTGTTTGGTGGTTCCCTTACAGAAAGAATGCCTTATTGACGGTTTTGATGGGGTAAAAATATGGTGTAACTACCATCAACAACAAACTCGAGTCAGGCCGAGGTCCTCCTGCTATCCCGCGAGGTCACGTTCCGCCATCACCTCCCGCAGATGTGTCTTCAATTGGCGCACCTCGATTGCGCCCCTGCATCGATTGTCAAACATCCTGTCGAGACACTCGTGCAGCCTCTCGATCTCCGCCCACAGCTCAGCTTGGCTGCTGTTGGGAGTGACTCTTGGTGCGATCTGGGTCTATGGCACACCTTGAGGTCCAACCCACTTGCGAGCGGTGCGCTTGGTACGAGACATCTGTAGAATGTAAGCTAGAATTAATTTAAAGAAATTACAGGTTAATAAGAACATGTTTGGTTCTACTAAACCCATGTCCCTTTAAGAAGGAAGGTAATTATTATCAAGTTTAACAATATGATGCATGCAACGTACTTACCAAACAATCACAAGCAAAACAATAAATTGACTTGATAATAAATTTTTAAACATAGGGCTAGTATATCATAAATACTATTTCCCTACAATGCCAATACTCATCAATTTTTACCTTTATTAAATTGATTAAGATAAGATAATAAGCAATTTGCACCAATTTACAAATTTAATAATGGATCCAAATCATTTTGAAATTTTGCAAAAAGATGCTGCAAGTCTTTACAATTAAGGCTCCGGTACCAGCTGTGACAGAACCTCTTAAGCTATATGGCCCACATGCACCTGTCGTCGTCCCAAAGACCTACGACAGCCGTGCAGGTGACCCGTATAACCTAAAAGGGTCTGCCGGGTTTACAAGTAAACCCGTTTTCTCCGAACAGGATCTTAATTGGGAAGAGATTACAGAGTACAACATTTCATACAAATTATACAACTCGGAGTACAAGAGCGAAAGACTTAAAATGTTACATATGATTACAAACCAGTGTTCTTAATAAAACATAGGTACGATTATTACAAAACCAAAATACGAGTAGTGGTAGTAGGAAAGTAGCTTATACAACATATATTACATAACATCCCTGCCCAAGGGAATCAAATACTCATTCACAATCACTATCCTCCTCGATCACTTCCTCGAACACCGTCATGCAGCAAGGTCCAAGGCAGACCTTGGGTTGCTGATTTCCTGCAACATGGGGTTAACAAACCCTGAGTACAAGGGGTACTCCGCAAGACTTACCCGACTAAAAATTGGGGAGAAGACTCATGAATGCAGGCTGAGGGGAATCAAGGGGAGGCTTTAGCAAGAATCAAAGAGTTTTGCAGAAAAGCTCTCTAATGTCAGCTTAAAACTTAATCCTGAATCTAGATTGATTCATTAAGATGATCTCAATATTCACCCATTTCCCACATCTTCCACCTAGTTCCGAACCACTCTTCGCTGTAAGTCAGTGGATCAATTCTCCATTGACCAAGAAGCAACAGCGATTCGAATCAATTGAAAACCCAGCTGGGGATCCCTATCCACACTCCATATGTAGCACTTAAACTTGCATATACCAGCCCCACCTACCACAGCTTTTCCAAAACTTGAACCGGTCCTGCGCCACCCGAGAGCACAGTACTCCTCTCCTCTCCAGGCACACCGGCCACGAGGGTACACGCTACTCTCGCCATCTCTCCACTCCCAGTGCGTGGTTGTCGGTTCAAGTAGAGGAGTGACCGGAGTTAGAGGCTTTCCATAGTATGTGTCTAGTTGCAAAGTCTCGATCCAGCAGGCCGACAACGAATGGTCCCTAATGGATTCCATTTCGTTTCCTTAATAGACAGTTAGAGACACTACATTGAGATTCCTTTCTCAATGCAAGTCTGCTACCCTGTCGAATAATTACAATAGTACATAATTGTATACCCCAAGCATACAAAATATTTTTTTTCATAAAATCTTAACTATTAAGTATGGCTAAGCATTTTATAATCATTTGCCTTTAAATCAGGTTTCAAGGATTTTATATTAAGGCAGGTAAATACAGCAAGTAGGTGACAATCAACTCCTATCAATCTAATGCAGCAATTTAACTCAAGGTGATAAAGATTTATAAAACACAAGGAGGGGCTAATGCACCGAGGCTTGCCTTGTTGCACGGCGAGGGACGGATCGGGATCCGAACCGCAGATGTCGAATCCTCCGACGGCTCCCGAGGTCTCGTCAACAACGACTTCCTCGGTCTTGCCACCCTCGGCTTCGGTCACTATACGTGATAATTATGCATGCTTAATGACGGTGCAAATGATATGACTGACAATAAAAAAATATTACTCTAATAATCTTGAGTACAACTTTCCCTCATAGTAAAGATGTAATCAGGATCTCACCTAAGTAGAGTTATTGTTACATAATTATTTCAGTAATTATTTTAACAGTCATAGAAAGCCGCAATTAGCACGACTCTTAAAACTAAGAAAGTGCTTAAAACCAATTAGGGTGTTCTGGTCCTAAGTCTTCACACAATACAAAATAACACAAAAATCCTAAAGTAATTAATACTAAATATCATTTTTATTTATTTATTTAATTAGGGATAAATCACAAATAATAAAACTTTATCCAACTGAGCTTACAAAATTTTGTGGAGGTAGCTCACTGGTCAAAACAGGTACACAATTAATTTCATAATTTTTGGATAAATATTTTAAGCTATAAAAATCATGGAAATGCTATTTATTAATTAACCTACACAATTTTACACTCTATAGAAAGTACTCAAAATAATTATTTCATATTTTTCATAAATACTACTTTAATCAGAGAAGCTTATACCATTTATTTCGTGATTTTTGGTACTATACAATAATTCATACAAAATTAACAAAACTGGTATCACTTCATTTACAGGAAAATAGAAAAATTCGGTTTGCACTTCACTGCAACCCAGCTGGGCCGATCCAACACGGCCCTAAGCTGGCCCAACCAGGCTTGGCCAGGCACTGGCCGGCTCTGGCCTGCCCGAGCCGTGGCGGCCAAGGTTGCCGGCCGTCCGGACCAGCGGGCCACTAGCACCCCCACAACGAGCTCCATCCATTGGTGCTCTTTTCCCAATGAGAAACGGACTGGAGCACGCACAGCCGCAGCCATGGCGGCCCTGGCGGCGGCGGCTCACCGGCATCCGCGCGTTCCTGCCACGATGGGCGTTCCCAAACCAAACCGTCTACACCACGAGCTTCCTGGAGCTCACCTAGCCTTACTGCTCGCTTTGGTTGATGGAAAGATGACCGGAGAGACGAGCTTGGCGACTACCGTGACTTCGGCGATGCGAACCGGCGGCAAGGGCTCCATTCTGACGAAACCTGTGGGTTAGACGGGCAACCACCAAGCGCATGAGCAACACCACAACACGGGGAACTCCAAACTACCCTCCGTTGAACCGCTAACTCACCCGACAGAGCTGGCGGCGTTGAACCCGAGCTCGACGGTGTTCCTGCCGGCCGCGAAGAAGAACGGCGATGCACGGCGATTCCAGCAACAAGAGGACGCGGGAGTAGACTCTACTGGGTGCGCTACAAGATGGCGAAGCTATGTGCGTGATCAATTTTACATGAGAGTGATCGGGAACGGCGAATTCGGCCGGCGAGTCGAACTTGACGGCGACGAACCGAAACGGCAAAAAAGGGGAGAATGAGCTCGTCTTCGAGCTTATAAGGAGGAGGTGGGATGCCGGGCGAGTGCCACGCTGCCCTGCCCTTGCCACTGTCCCTAGGGCCAGCGTGCACGCGCGCGCTGCGGCGGTGAAAGGCGGTGGCGGACGAAGCAGACAGCCGAGCAGCTCGGTGGCGTTGCTCTGCTCTCCTAGGTTACTGTTGCCGACATTATCCCTGATTTCGATTTTCTTTAAATTACTCTCCATTTTTTGTAGCAAGTCAGAAAACAGTCAAAATAAGAAATGTGCCAAATTTGACTCTGCACAACATTCGTATTTAAAGTATTTTCAAATTCCGAATATTTTTGAAATCATTGAAAAGGGGGTAAATAGCCCTTTTTAAATTCAAATTAAATCTCAATTATTTATTGAATAAATTAAAAATCTGTAAACATCAAAGTTGCTCAGTTTAGTGACCTTTACAACTTTTGTTTAATGACCAACTTCGGATTCCAAATAATTTTTGAATTGAAGTTTTGAATTCAAATTTGAAAGCAGTAATTCAAGTCTAATTCAAATTTTTGAGCAGTACCCTGAGGAACTTTGTATACCAAAGTTTCTCTATTTAATACGAGCTACAACTTTGCTTTTGAGACCAAAGCCCAATTCTATTTAGTTTTGAAACTAGGGTTTTAGCCCATTATTGGGTTTTAAAAATTAATTTGCGGTGAATATCACTCTATTGCCCTAAGCACAAGCCATCAATATAAATTTAAATTTATTTTAGTTGATGCAGGGCAAAATTAATAGCAATCACAGATGACATGGAATGTTTCATGATGACATGCCAAATTTTTAGTTCAGTAACACAGCAGTATTATAGTGAATGGGTAAGTTTAGAAATCGAACCGGTATTGAGATTTAACCCCGCGGTCAGATCTGCGTCGAAAGTTCGATGGAACCGTCGGAACTTCCGGCAGTGACCGGAACTTCCGACACTACCACATATAGCCACTATGGCTAAAAATAGTGGGGCACATTTATGATGAACAATAGCACTTTCAGGTGTGATTAGAATTCAAATCATCAGTGCAGGGCTGTAATCACACTTGAAAGACTTAGAAAGTAGTTTTGAAGAGAAATAGACAATTTTCAAAATCATTTTCATATTCAACAATATGCAAGATATCAATCAAAGTTCCGAGAATCAATGATATTTAGCTCACTCAAAGCACAAAATCTTGACTCATCTAGGGGCTTTGTGAAGATATCGGCTAGTTGAAATTCGGTGCTTACATGACGTAGAGCGATATCTCCTTTGGCTTCGTGGTCTCTCAAAAAGTGATGCCGGGTGTCTATGTGCTTTGTACGAGAGTGGTTTACAGGGTTGTTTGCCAACTTAATGGCGCTCTCGTTGTCACACAAAAGGGGAATCTTAGTTACCTCACAACCAAAGTCTTTGAGAGTTTGCTTCATCCAAAGTAGTTGGGCACAGCATGCGCCGGCCGCAACATACTCGGCTTCAGCGGTGGATAAGGCAACGGTGTTTTGCTTCTTAGAGCTCCAAGACACCAAGAATCTACCAATAAATTGGCAAGTCCCAGTAGTACTCTTTCGATCTATTCGGCAACCTCCATAATCCGAATCTGAGTAGCCAACTAAATCAAAAGTGGAGCCCTTAGGATACCACAAGCCAATATTGGGGGTGAAAACCAAATATCGAAAGATTCTCTTGATTGCCATTAAATGACATTCTTTTGAATTTGCTTGATATCTAGCACACATGCACACACTAAGCATTATATCAGGCCTAGAAGCATAAAGGTAGAGTAGGGATCCAATTATGGAGCGATATACCTTTTGATCGACGGCCTTACCATCCTCATCAAGGCCTAAGTGCCCGGTGGCCGCCATGGGTGTCTTCATTGGCTTGGCTTTGTCCATGTCAAACTTCTTCAACATGTAAAGTGTGTACTTAGTTTGACCTATAAATATCCCTTCCTTGAGTTGCTTGATTTGAAATCCTAAAAAGAACTTCAGCTCTCCCATCATGGACATTTCAAATCTCTTGGTCATGATCCTACTAAACTCCTCACAAGAAGCCACATTAGTACTACCAAATGTTATGTCATCGACATATATTTGGCAAATAAAGATATCTTTATGAACTTTGCGAGTAAAGAGAGTAGGATCGGCCTTGCCTATCTCAAACCCTTGTTTGAGTAGAAAGTTCTTAAGACAATCATATCAAGCTCTAGGGGCTTGTTTGAGCCCATAGAGCGTCTTGGACAGCTTGTAGACATGGTTGGGGTACTTCAGATCCTCAAAACCCGGTGGTTGTTCCACATACACGACCTCAGAGATGGGGCCGTTGAGAAATGCACTTTTCACGTCCATTTGATATAGCTTGAAATCATGTTGAGTAGCAAAGGCAAGTAATATACGAATTGACTCAAGCCTAGCTACGGGTGCATAAGTTTCACCGAAATCCAAACCTTCGATTTGGGTGAATCCTTTGGCCACCAACCTTGCCTTGTTTCTTCTGACTATACCATGTTCATCTTGTTTGTTGCGGAAGACCCATTTGGTTCCAATCACATTTTGATTAGGTCTTTCCATCAAAGACCAGACTTCATTCTGGGTGAAGTTGTTCAACTCTTCTTGCATTGCCATCATCCAATCCGCACTCTTGAGTGCATCTTCAATCGTCAGTGGGTTCCTTGGGAGAAACAAACGAGTAATGTTGACAAAAAGTAGCTAAACGTGAACGAGTAGTTACCCCTCGTTGTATGCTTCCCAAGATGTTGTCAACTGGGTGGTCCCGTTGAACACTTTGATGCACCCTTGGATGTGGCACAAATGATCTTCTTTGTATGGGACCATCATCATCTTCATCACCATCATCATCATGTTGTTCTTGATCATTAATTGGATTGACTTCATTTGATTCTTTATCATTTTGATGAGTTTCTACTTGATCATTGCCTCGGTCTTCTTAGGATGTTGATCTTGTGGTTGACTTGTATTCTCATCATTCGGAGTAGTTGACGCGGAAGCTTGATCATGTACATTGTTATGCACATGATTAGATATTGTATCATGTGGTGAGAACACAATTTGTTCTTCATCATCATCTTGAGTCTCCTTAGGCTTCACATCACCAATCGCAAGCTTTTTGATTGTTTGACTAGGAGACATATCATTACCTACAAAGTCAATATCGACTTGCTCCTTTTGAGAGCCGTCGGTTTCATCAAAGGACATGTCTACTGTTAGTTCAATATTGCCGGTGACATTATTGAACACACGATAGCCATGTTCATTAGTATCATAACCAAGTAGAAAACCTTCATGTACCTTAGGTGCAAACTTTGAGCTTTTGGTTTTCTAACTAAGTATGAAACACTTACAACCAAAGACTTTAAAGTAGTGCACCTTTGGTTTGTTACCGGTTAGAAGCTCATATGGGGTCTTGTTTCTAATCTTGTGAAGATATAGGCGGTTGATAGCATGACATGTGGTGTTGACCGCCTCCGCCCAAAAATCATGTGGAGTCTTGTATTCATCCAACATTGATCTTGCTGGCTTCAATGAGAGTTCGATTCTTCCTCTCCACAACACCATTTTGTTGTGGAGTATAAGGAACCGAAAACTCATGCTTGATGCCTTCTTCATCAAGGTATGCTTCAATGTTGGTGTTCCTAAACTCCGTCCCATTGTCACTTCTAACTCTCTTGATCTTCAACTCAAACTCATTTTGAGCTCTTCTTGCAAACTTCTTAAAGATGCTTTGTGTTTCACTTTTATCTACCAAAAAGAACACCCAAGTGAAACGAGAATAGTCATCAATAATTACAAATCCGTATTTGTTACCGCCAATGCTTTGATAAGCGACGGGTCCAAATAAATCCATGTGAAGAAGCTTCCAATGGTCTTGATGTTGACACAACATTCTTGGTAGGGTGCTTTGCTCCCACCTGCTTTCCGGCTTGGCATGCACTACAAATTCTATCTTTCTCAAAAGAAACATTTGTTAGTCCAAGGATGTGCTCGCCTCTTTGAAGTTGGGCCAAGTTTCTCATCTCAACATGTGCTAGTCGGCGATGCCATAGCCAACCCATGTTGGATTTTGCCATTAAACAAGTCTCGGGCTTCACTTTATTAGTTGTGAAATCAACTAGATAAAGCTTGCCCTTCAAACGACCCATAAATGCAATAGAGGAATCCCTTGTTCTGTAGATGGTCACACCCTTATCCGTAAAGAGACAATTGTAGCCCATCACACAAAGTTGAGAAACGGACAACAAATTGTAACTCAACGAATGCACAAGTAAAACATTAGAAATTGAGTTGTCGGTTGAAATACAATTTTACACAAACCAAGTACTTCTCCTTTGCCATTGTCACCAAACATAATGTTTTCACATGAATCATTATTGGGTTGAAATAAAGTGAACATGTCCTTTGCCCCGGTCATATGATTGGTGCATCCGCTATCCAACACCCAACTCATTCCACCGGAGGCATATTCCTACAAAACTTAAGTTCTTGTTTTAGGTACCCAAGTAGATTTGGGTCCTAGTGGGTTAGTCACATAAGCTTTGGGCACCCAAACACTTCTCATGATCTCTCTTTTCTTGAGTGCACCAACATACTTCACCACAATCTTTCCATCTTTACCCCAACAACACATGTAATCACTAGCATAGCTACGTGATATGGGCATTTGTTGCTTGTGTTGTTCCACTTGCTTCTTCTTGTTGGTATTGTCATTTGCAAGTGTTGATGTTGGTGTGGCAACCTTGTTAGCCTTGTTGATGAGATCAAAGAGAGGAACTCCCTTGTTGAACCTCACACAAGGTACCCCATTGATCATGTTTCTTCCATTGGCTTTACCATCATACTTACCATAGCCAACTCCTTCCTTGATGAATGGATGCCTTGCGGACTTGAGTGTAAGTCTAGGTTGTTGGTCTTTACACTTAAAACCATTTCTCAAGATCATGTTCAATCTTTGAATCTCCTTATCCTTCTTTTTTAGCTCAACAAGGTTAGTTGCACGAGCATTTATATCAACATTATGACATCTTTTGCAACTTTTACTTGTGGAGGTGCTAGAGTCATCGGATGCCTTAGAAGAAGTTGAAGCGTTAGTCTTAAGAGCATGCATGGTAACTTAGCTCAAGCTTTTGATATTTTTCTTGTAAGCTTGTGAGGCTTTCTTGAGCTATGCTATACTTGCTCTTAACACTAGCAATTGAGTCATTGGCCGTGGAGCACTCCTTAGTCAATCTCTTGATGGAGTCATTGGCTAAAGATAGATCCACGGTCAACTTCTCAGCTTTCAACTTTTCTTCGGCTAGAGAGGCTTCAAGTGCAAGATTTCTTTCTCTCTCTTGTGAGATTAAGTCACCTTGCATTTCAAGACTCTCATTCCGACTTTCTAGCTTCATTAGCAATTTAATTATTTTGTTGCCACCTTTCTTTCCAAATTTTATAATCAAGTTTCTTTTATATTCATCCATTTCATCATTTTCATTGTCACTATGTTCATCACTAGAGCATGTAGGAGAGTTAGGCGGTACCTTCTCCCCCTTAGCCATAAGACAAGTTGGAGTGACATCATCATCATTGGAGAGGTCCTCAAATAGGCGCGGTGTAGAGGAGAGGTTGGTGAAGAGCTTGGATGACGATGAGTTGTTGGCGAAGAGGCTTAGGAGAGGATGTCTTGTGGATAGCAATGTTGGTGGCACCCTTCTCCTTGTCCTTCCCTTTGGTCTTCTCATCATCACTTGAATCATCACTTGAGTACCATTCTTCCCCAATATGTGCTTCATCCTCATCTCTTCCTTCTACCTTTCTTGTCATCATCTTTGTTGTATTTGTTCTTGCCTTTGTTTTGAGGATATTCGGCAATGAAGTGATCATTGGCACCACACTTGTAGCACAGTCTCTTCTTGTTTCTCTTACTTCCATCACCATAACTCTTCTTGAACATTTTTCTTCTCATGATTTTCTTGAAGTTCTTAACGAGAAATACGGTTTCTTCATCTGTGTCTTCATCTTCATCACTTGAGCTATCATGAACGTACTTCTTTCTTCTATCTTAACTTGATGCATGTTCTTGACTTGCTTTGAGAGCAATGCATTTCTTGTTGCTTATATCTTGAGATTGATCTTCAATGGCTTCATCATCTAGGACTTCATGATGCTTTATTTTTACAAGCATCTCATGGGGTGTCATCTTCTCATAGTTTGGTCTTTCCATGATGATTAATGCAAGTGTCTTGTTCTTCACTCTATATGCTCTAAGCAACTTCCTTGCCGCCGAGTTGTCATCCCAACTTTCATCACCTAGAGCTCTTATCTTGTTGATCAAAGTCATGTACCTATCAAACATTTGTTGGGTAGTTTCTCCACTCTTGATAGAGAAATTTTCAATCCTTCCTTGGAGTAACTCTATGTTGCTTTTTCTCACACTTTCATCACCTTCATATGATATCCTAAGAGTGTCCCAAATCAACTTGGCATTTTCAATTCCATGCACATTGTTACTTTCTTCGGGCTTGAAGCATGATAGGATCAAAGATGCGGCTTGTGCATTGAGATGGAAATCATGGACATCTTGAGGAGTGATTTCACCATCAACATCCGGATGATGAATGCCAACACTTACAATCTCCCAACATCTTGCCGCAATGAGATGTATCTTCATCTTGTGTGCCCAATCATTGTAGTTGACTCCATCAAATGGGGGTGGCTTGCCAAGGTTGATATGTGGCATTTGGTTGAGATTGTTTTTGTTCAATAGGTTGTAGTCGAAGGGTGTATTGGTGAATTCTCTTGGTGTTTTGTTCTCATCTTGTTCTTTCCATTTTTCATTGCCACCATTCTTGGAGCTTGATGCACTAGGTTGGTTTTCATTCTTGTTACTCAAAGCATCTTTCAAGCTATCAATCTCTTCCTTCATCTTGCTCATTTGCTCTTCAAACTGCTTGGCTTGTTTTTCTAACAATTGATTTGCAATTCTCTCAGCTAGAGCTTTCACATCATCTTCACTAAATGTTGCCATTGCAATCCCTCATGCGGTGAAGCGCTAACAAGAGGGTTAGGCTCCGATATCAATTGAAAGGATCTACAATGGCCTAGAGGGGGTGAATAGGCCTAATTAAAAATCTGCACACACTCTAGTTCAATTTGATCAGAGACTTCCGGAAGTTCCGGCAGTTTGTGTCGGAACTTCCGACGGTGTCGGAAGTTCCGGCCCAAACTGTCGGAGGTTCCGACCCCTACGTTGAAACTAGCCCTAGTGGCCAAATGAACTTTTGAGCGTGTGAAAACTTACAACCCTTTTACCCAGTGTTGAAGTGAGGTAGCAGTTGACGTTCCTCAGCTCCGGAGATGCTCCAAGCCACGGGTGGAGCTCAAACCCTAGAAAGTAGAAGGAGGTAGAGAGAGACAAGCACAAGAGTAATACACAACAAGTATTGCAACAAAAACAACGAGCACAAGAGACACAAGGATTTATCCCGAGGTTTGGCCACCCCACAAAGGAGTACCTACGTCCTCGTTGTTGAGGTGACCACAAAGGTCGGAGTCTATTTCACCTCCTTAGCCTCTCTCAAAGAAACCACAAAGGTAACTCGAGGTTTCCACTAGAAATCACGGGTAATACAAACTTCCCAAGGCGAATCCACAAATTTGGATGCTCTTGGGCAACGCCTAGCCGGCTAGGAGTAAAGCTCCAAGAGTAACAAACGCAAAACCAACCGGCAAGACGAGGAGAATCAAGTGCTCAAGCTCAAGAGGTGATTTTCTCACTCGATCCACTCACTCTTCACTCAAATCCTTGGGGAAATCGAAGTTGGGAGCAAAGGGGAGAGGAGAGGGGAGCCTTCAATGCTTGGGAGCTATTTTGGACAGAGTTAGGTCGCAGTGAATGAATAGTAACGGTTAGAAGTGAGAGAGGTAGCTTTTATAGACAAGTCCAAATCCAACCGTTCAGATCTACGTCGGAACTTCCGACAGGGGTGTCGGAACTTCCGACCCTACTATTCAAAATAGGTCCCAGTGCGGGACGGTCGGAACTTCCGGCTCCAGCCGAAACTTTCGACGCGTCGGAACTTCCGACCAGGGCCGGAACTTCCGACCTCCCAGCACTTAGCCACGCCACCATTAGGCTGTACGTCGGAGCTTCCGGCCTGGGCCAGAACTTCTGACAGGTCAAGTTCCAGCAGCTCTCGAACGTGCTCGTGCGGTGCTTTGAGTGCCTCTCTTTTGATTTTAAATTAAAGATTGAGCACTCTATCTTCATCAAACCACTTAGTTTTGCATCCCTCTTAATAGTACGGCATTCCTAACTCAAGAAAATAATAAAAGTAATTCTAGCCACCGCTTGAGTCGAAGCGCCAAAGTTCAAGTCGAATTGAGGGGCACCTGTTTAATCCCAAATAGATTTTCAATATGCTCTCACGGGATTAAACCTGCGCATAGTCTTAGTAGAGTTTATTAGTCCCTAATTTGGGTGTCATCAACTAACCAAAACCCATGATGAGGCAAATGCACTTTCAGTGGGATTTGGATCCGAGGTTACAGAGTTGGAAGATGCAGTGTTAGCTGTTTGGTGCATGTGAGCTTTTTGTTCCTGATGTGTGTTGCATATGTTGGGGCACCATTGAGCATTTCTGTCAGTTTACTATACGTAGTTCAGTTCTGGTTCAGTGTATGAGGATCCATGTCCCAATTGCTACTCTTGCTCTGTTGCTACACTATTGGTTTGCATGTAATCTGCTCTCAGTTATTTGAATGTAGCGTAGTTGACTATTCTGTTTCATTTTAGTTTACTAAATATAGTTTAGAGATCAGATTATCTGGGGTATATTTGGTTGGATTATGGTTTCTCAGTATATTATGATGCAGTGGTTTATATATTTTGGCTTGACCTGTGTTGTATATGTTGGGGGAATTGGATCTGAGTTTACATAGTTGAAGATACAGTGTTAGCTGCATGTGATTTTTTTCCCCGATCTGTGTTGAGTTTACTGAATCTAGTTCAGTTTAGAGTCAATGTATGGATGTTCATGTTAATACACCATTGCCTTACGCGTAGGCTGCATTATAGTTGGATTTTGCATTTCGGCTTCAGAGTTCAGTGTCCTGCACTTGTTGTTAGCAAACTGCATTAGAGTTATCTTTTCTTCTCTGTTTGTTTCTTCTAAATTTTGCCATATTATATGAAGCTTGAGTTAATTTCAGTTTCAGTTGGTTCTGATGCCCTGCTGTTATTGTACTAATATTAGAATTAGAATTATTATTGTAATTTCCATTTTATTAATTAATCAGCTGTGTGGGAATTTTTTAATTTGTTCTTTTTCATTTATTTTGTTTCAGTTATTTGTGTTATTGGGTCTGTGTGGTTGGGTGGTTGTCTATCTGTGTGCGCGCGCGCGCGTGTGTGCGCGCGCGTGTGTGTGTGCCGGGGGGGGGGGGGGGGGGTTGGGTTTTTGTATGTTTTGTGTTTGGGTGGGTGTCTTTTGGTCATTGTGTGTGTGTGTGTGTGTGTGTGTGTGTGTGTGTGTGTTTCAGTGTTTTTAAGGTTCTTTGTGTGAATCGCTTTGTGAGCGTGTGTGGGGGGTTTTTGTGTGGGTGTCTTTTTTTGTCATTGCATGTGTTTTTCAGTTTTTTTAGGGTTCTTTGTGTGAGTCTCTTTGTGAGCGTGTGAGCGTGAGTGTGGGGTTTGTGTGTGTGTAGGGGGGGTGTTTGGGTTTTTGGGTGTTTGTGTGGATGGGTGGGTGTCTTTTTTGTCATTGTGTGTGTGTTTCGGTTTTTTAGGGTTTTTAAGTTTTGTGAACATGTCAATTTTTTTTTTTTTTGCTTGTATGTCTGTGTGCTTGTGATATATGGTCTGTTGGCTGCATTTTTTGGTACAATTTGAATGAACTGAGAAATCACTTTTTCAATGCAAGTTGTTCTAGTTTTCATACCAACCCTTGGATATTCTAACTAACCAAGTGTAAATTGCAGCCGAGTTGGTCACTAGACAACCGCTTTTCCCTGGTGACTTCGAGCTGCAGCAGCAGCTCCACATCTTTAAGTATTAATACAGTTCATTGTTTGTTTACTGAAATTCTTGATGGGTGCAACTCTTGATGGGTGCCTCGTACTGACGGTGATCCATCTTTGTTTCCTCTGATTGCAGGATGCTGGAGCACACCAAATGAGCAGGTGTGGCCAGGCGTTGGCAAGCTGCCCAATTGGCACGAGTACGCACGGTGGAAGCCTACGAAGTTGTCCACTCATGTGCCCAATCTCGATGCTGATTGTATGATCTTCTTGAGGTCAGTACTTAGTAATCTCGATGCTGATTGTATGATCTTCTTGAGGTCAGTACTTAGTAGTGTATCTTGCAGCAGCTACAGTACTCTTAATTTTGCGCAATGTATGCATCGAAGAGAAAAATTGCAGTGGCGACGAAGAGAACTGGTGTTATGTGTGTTTGGGATTACGTATTCATATCCTTACTCTTTTGTGTTGGCCTGCTGCAGAAAATGCTCGAATACGAGCCGGTGAAGCGGATCCCTGTGAAGAAGCCCCCCGAGCACCCCCTACTTCAACGACTGATTCATATTCTAGGTGTTTTTTTTTTTTTTTTGAAATAACTGGTTTGTCGTGTTTGAAATTTCACAGGGATGGCCCTCGACCACCCCTGCTTCGCCGACGAGTCTGGACTTATGCCTTGGAAGAGGAATTTAGTTTTAGTGTCATAAATTTTGTCAATGGAGATAAGATGAATCTAGTTGATAGGATTTTTGTTAGACAAAGATGTAAGCATCATTTGTACTTTAGTAAAAGTATTTTTTTTAGATGCAGTGAACTAGACTGTTTATGTTTCGTTAGCTAGTGCTGAAGTTGCTAAAACTATGATTTTTCAGTTTTTTTTAATAAAGTAGTTTTGATTCAGTTTGTTTTTTACTTTAGTTATTTCCTATTGTGCTTGTTTTGATCATTTTCAGGGCCTTAAGAATTTTTTTTTATGTTTTGTTCCTTTGAAATAATCAGTTGTTTAAAAGGACAAAAAAAATTAAAATACTGAATTCGAAAAAAAAAATTCGAGTTGTTTTAGACCCTGCAAACAACCGGTTGTGTAATAGACAGGACTTTTATGAGATGGGGAGGGTCTACCCCAAGCAGGGCTACCTCCCAGACACGCTAGCTGAAGCACCGTTGCAACTGTGAGTACTATTGATGATTCCATCCGCGCTCTCGTCCGTCCATCCACTCATTCCTAGTAGTCACACTGGCACACTCTGCACGTCAACTCTGTACCGGTACGTGTGGTCGGCTTTCGTGTTTCGAGTGCCTCTAGTACTATGGTAGTACCAGTACAGTACCTAGTATGGCAGGCACCACACCACCGCCCTGTTTGTCGATGTCGAGGACACGCACGGCTAACAATCCCCTGCCGTAAAAACCGTGCGAAAGCCGAGAGTACTACGGACATTGGCACGCCTCATGAATTCCATTAACTCCTACTGTAGTACTGTAGTACTGTACTAGCCGTGTCTTTCTGGGATCCCATCATTCCCATCCCCCAATTTAACTGCTGCCACTGCCAGCCAGCCCGCCCTCGGCACGCACGCACGTCCTTCGGATCCCATCAACCGTGCGACGCACAAACAGGTTTGTTCGGTACTACCATAGCACAGCATGGCGCGGTACAAGAACAAGACACGATGGCCCTGGCCCTGTACATAGGTGTGCGTCGTGCAGCCATCCATGGGCGCCCGCGCCTATAATAGCACCCGGCCGCGCGGAGGTGAGCACGACTCGGCCAAAAGACCAAAACCACCAGGCGCTCGTCCTGCGCGCGGCCACGCGACTGGTCCGAACTCCGAAGCGCCAGCGCGAGCGAGAGCGTTGGGTTGGCAAGGGCGTTCACGCGCCTCGCGCCTGCCCCAAGGGGGTTGGAATCGATCGATCGTGGCAAGCGCAGAAGCGCTTCTTGCAGCTACTACTATACTAGTAGGAAGCAGATGGTGGCGGCGGCGAGGAGGGCGTGGGAGGTGAAGGCGGAGGGCGTGCTGCGGGGCGTGTGCGCGGCGCTGGCGGCGGCGACCGCGCTGCTGGTGGGCCTCAGCACGCAGACCGAGACGGTGCTGCTCGTCAGGAAGAAGGCCACCGTCAAGGACGTCCAGGCCCTCTGGTAAACAACCACAGCTTTCCAAATCATTCCATTCCCGTGCATGGCCTTGGGCTCTGGCTGGCCCTCGGTCTGCACAACAAGCACGTACGGGTTGTTGCTGATGTGTTCTGTCTCGCTCTGCCCTGCTCTGCCGCAGGGTGCTGGCGATGGCGGCCGCGGCGGCGGCGGGGTACCACCTGCTGCAGCTGCTCAAGTGCTTCTACCTCGGCCGCTTCGGCGGCGCCAGACCCTGCCGCCGGAGCAGCACGGCTCTCTCATGGACATGCCTCCTGCTCGACAAGGTAAAGGCGCAGCGCAACACCTCCCTCAGCCCTCGTCTCTCGTACATAGTACAGTCGCACTCCGATCGTCTTTCAAAGGCAGGACGCAGGAGGATTCATTCCGACTTTCCTAGGAAGAATCTTCAAACTTCCGATGGGGGGAAAATTTGTCTTTTTGTCACTAACCCCAAAATTTCGGTCAGCAGCGAAATTACCGAATTTCGCGAAATTTGGCCGAAATTTTTTTAGAGACTAGCACATGAAGTGTGTATTTTTTCTAAAAAAAAATTAAATTTGGATAAATATTAGTATGATTATGGCTACACATCTATTGAGTAGAAGGATATGCAATATAAACAACAGAAAATATGAGTCTAGAATTATATAACACATGTATTAGTGTATTATAAAATTTCAGAAAATTCTTTCGTCCGCCACCGAAATTTCCAAAATTCGCGAAATTCGGCCGAAATTTCGCTGAAATTTTGAACCCTGCTATCACACAGTCAAATTATTAAACACGTGAAATCCAGGGAATAGTAGTGACAAAAAAATAAACATAAAAGCGCCGGAACTGCTGAAATTAGTGGAGACTCCAAAGGTTAAACTTTAGGGTAAGAAAATTATACAGAAGCAACGTACAAGGGCTACAGTGGAGTATCCAACCCTTGGCATGACAAGCCTGGGCCTTCAATCGTAGCAGTACGTTGTATCGGCGACGTTGCATCGTAGCAGTACAGTCTAGCTAGAGTACTACGTACTGTTCTGCTTTTTGTCACTTTCCTTGAATAACCTCGACCGTATATGCTCTGAAAGGACCATCACCATCACTTGAAACTACCAGACGATTTTGACTGTTGGTGACGATGATAGTAGTACTATTGAGCTCACGGAAGATCCTATAGTTATAATACTCACTCTAATAAATCAATTGATATATTTATCTTAAATTAAACTTTCTTAATTTTTTAATCGAATTTATTTATAGGAAAAAAAAGATACATGGCACTGAATGACTATATCATGAAAATGTAGTTTATGATGCAGCTGTTTGTTGATACTATATTTTGATGTCATAAATTTTAGTAGTAGTGTTTTCGATAAATTTGGTAAAGCCAAACAAAAAATTGAATCTAATGTAGCTTTAGAAGTTAGTAATTCTTATGAGGAATTAGTGATTAGCACCTTTCATTCGACAGCTGTGTTACCTATAGCACACGGCAGCATGCATGTCACTGTACTCTACTCCAGCGTACACTTGTGATGCCCCATATACATACAGATACAGCTGCATTGAAATGTTACATGCTCCTACTGGTGCTGCAATTACCTAACACATCCAGAAAGTGCTCATCAGCCCTTCTTTTACGCACAAAAAATGAAAATAAACTAAGGTGCTCATCCCTACACAAGGACAAGGCAAACATGATTGAGATTTAAGTCATAGCGTTTGCTGTACCTCTCATCTGCATCACTGTGGTCTCATTAAGCGCACCAAGATCGCCATCAATGGAGGCGGTTCTAAGCGAATGCTCGAATTATGCAACCTCTTCCCCATCCGTCGATTAATTAGAGCGGCTTTTGCGTGCTACTAGTATGTGGTTGTCATGTGGATATGGTGGAGAACGACATCTCGCTTTGTATCAGTTAATAGTGATCACAGTTGGTTAGCCGTTTCAGTAGAATTCATTCATTTCTTTCCGGCTATGATTTTGTGGAGAAAACAGATGTTTTCCAGTGCTGCTACTTCATTCCAACGAATTATTTTAATAAATAAATAAATGTAAAACGCGAGGTCCGTACCTGTACCTCCTTGATGGCGCATGCTCCAGCGAATTTCTCGTTTGTTTACTCGGTAGCGGTGTCTGCAATTTGCTTGAGCCCACTCTCAAGCGGTAGTAGCAGTAGCAGCAGGAGTGTAGGACACAGCACATTGATTGCTCGAGGCAATAGAAGCCATAGGAAACACCTCGAGCTACACGCGGCCGCCGCGCCGGAGAAGGAAGGACCCGCATGCACTGCCGCTCCGTGTTGCCATTTGCCAACAACCGCAGCTACAACAGCCCATACAGAAAACACTCAAACAGTACGGCTACTAACCACAAGGAGCTACTCCTGCAAGTCAGCAACAAAAACAACTCTCCATAAATAGCGCCGTACTCGCATGTCACGCTCAAGCCACTATTTGCTGCACGCTCTTTGTTTGCTCATGATCTATCATGCGGCGAGCTGCGCAAGCTAACTCGCCGCTCTGTGGCCGCAGGCGTGCGCGTACACGACGTTCGCGACGACGGTGGCGGCGGCGCAGGCGTGCGTGGTCGCGCTGGACGGCGCGCACGCGCTGCAGTGGACCAAGCTCTGCAACATCTACACCCGCTTCTGCGAGCAGATCGCCGGCAGCCTCGTGCTCGGGATGCTGGCCGCCATCGGCACCGCCGTCCTCTCCGCCGCCTCCGCGCGCAACGTCTTCCGCCACTACTCGCCGCCGTCGTCGCCGCTGCCGGGGACCTACGCCGCGCACTAGCCCCTGGGCCTAAGGCCTCAGCTAGGCCGGGTGTGCACTGGGCTGTGACGAAGTGCAGGCCCAGATGAAAGATGACCTGGGCTATGAAAGATGGGGATAATAGAGTTCTACTCTCCTACAGCCCCCCCCCCCCCCCCCTCCCCTCTCTCTCTCTCTCTCTCTCTCTCTCTCTCTCTCTCATGTGTGTACTAGCTTTTGTTGCATTCGATACATTAGTGGAGACATGAGTGTGTAAGTTCGTCAGTGTATTTTCTTAGACGAGTAATAATATGTTGCCTCAGCTCTTACCTGTATATTTATTTTTTTAGAAGGGACGGCAAAAGCTTTGCCCCGATTTCTATTACACGAAGAAAAATAAATAAAGGGTTGGCCTAGTTTTTTGAATGGAAACCAGACCCAAAAACCATTACAACTGAGAAGAGAGCAACGCTCATCTCGCACGACTCTGGCGCAACCGCCGAATACAACGTGAGAGCACAACAACAACCACTACTCAACTATGTACCAACTCAAACACTACATACAACACCACCGGTAGGATTGGGACATCGACATGGCTGCACATCTCAACTCAAATACCAATACCACCAAGCCACCCCCAAGGAGCTAACGACGAGCCACCCACCTCGCGAGCGGCGTCGTCCCGACGATGTCCCGCACCAACTTGCCCCTGCCAAGCAGAAAACGTGTTGGCGCAGTACGCTGCAAGCCAAGTAGTGACCACGCCGACTCCACCGTGCCACCATCGTCTTTTGATCACTGCACCGTCGATCTCCCAACCTCGACCAACGTTGGCAAAAGTCAAAGAGGAGCCCACCCCCATGCTCCCCAGAACAACCGAAGCACCGCACTGGATCATGGCTCTGAGACAACTCATTCTGGTTGGATTGGGACATCGACCTAAGCCTCGACGCATGGAGGCCTCGCCACATCCACCGCCACACACCACTCCACCTCTCCCCAATGATCCAGCCATGCTTCGCCGTTTAGGGTGACACAGAGAATCGAACCACCCCGTAACCTCACCTCGATCGTGCCACTGCTAGAATCACTACTGCACATGAGCCGAAACCCTCCAGAGACACGGCACAACCCGCTGCCTACGTCGGATTAGGACATTGACCCAGGCCTCCACTCACTCAACCCACCAAACTTTTTTCTTTTCTTTTTTCTTATATAAAGGAGGAAAAAGGGAAGAGAAAAGGCAGCACTCCCTGTTGCCGGCCCTGGACGCCGGTCGAAATTGCTTGGCATCGCCTTCAAGAAGGTTGCAACGTTGAAAGCGCCGCCGATGCCAGCCCAAGGTGGGGAGGGTTTTACTTGCAACTCCAAGATGCTGCCAACCAGCCCCAGAGATGGAGATGAGCAGCTACTACCATAGCCTGACAACGCCAGCCGCGCCGCCAAGATGATGCGGGCATGCCAATGCCAGGTTGCCCTAGGCAACGCCACCATGACGCCACCAGGGCACACCTAGCCGAGCCACAGCCGGCCACGCCACCACGACGACGCCAACGAACCGCCACACCACCACCACCACTGTTGACGGTAGTTATTGCTCATTTTTACCCATCAACTAAACATGAATCAAGGGTATAAAACAATACACAACATAGTTATAGGGTTTGATTCTAACAAGTTCCACAAGTTTTGGTATTCTCACTTGTTTCGTAGGGTATGAAGGGATATTCAATTTTTCACTGATTAAAAGTATCTCAAATAAGGAATTGGAGTTCACCATTGCATAGAGCTCAGTCGAGACGATCGAAACGGACCTATGATTTGCTATTTTTGGAGTCCGAAATAAAGAGATATGGATTTTACGAACACTGGAAGATTCTAAAACCTGACCTGCGGGATTAATTAAAAGCTGCGGGATTAATTAGGCCTAAATCAGAATTTGGCCCATTAAAGCATATGTGCACTTGGTGGAAAGGTTTAGTACCACATCCCTTACCCAAGGTGGAGGGGAGGCCAGGCGCCCCCATATAAGGAACCCAGGACCCCCGAGTCAAGGGCACCATTATGGAGTTGTAGAGGCGTCACTCGAATGGATAACCTCTCAACTCTAGAGAATTAGGGCTAAACTTTCTAATATAGTAGATTAGTTCTAGTTGAGAGTTAAGGAGAGCGGAGCTGCGCTTTGGTTCTGGAGAAATCTTCAGGGGTCTGGTATATCTTTATATCTCATCTTTATAAGACTTATGCTTTAATATATTTATCTTCTCTATTTACTTATATGCTTTATTATGTGATTGTTTAGTATAGTTGTTATACTTTGGCATGAGATCTTCGCTCGTATTGAGTGCTTTAGTTATAGCGCATGATTAGAGTAATATTCATTGGTGTAGACATGGTGTCTAGGCTACTGTTTACCTGAGTTTGCGCCCAATTCTTACGGTTAGTTGTGGTAGCCCCAGAGGTGACATCTCTGTCGGTCTTCGTATTCCACCACGTCGGAGTTGGTGTTTCATAGAGCTTTTTGGCAGGCTTCTCCCGATTACCCCTTCCCAGTCTATTCGAGAATCAGAAAGGTACTGTTGCTCCGAAGTGTTATTGTGTGATTGCTTTATTTACCATGAATCAGTTATTATAGAATCCCAGTAATAGAGAAGTATTTAGGAACCTTGAACTCTCCCGTTGCCCTCTCACTTTAGCTATCTACTCTTTTATCATAGAATTCTCCTGTGTGTCTATGTCATTTAAGCATAACTCCTATCATTTATTACTTACCCCTACTATAGTTTAGTTGGTACATTAAGTTAGTAGATGCATGATGGCAGCTATCAGATTCTTTAACCATTGTTTCCCTGTGGTAAAATATAAATAACGATACCTGTAATACTCCCGGTAAGATACTACAATGGTATTCTGTGCGCTTGCGGAATCTTTCATATTCTATTTGCACTTAATTAATACCAACAAGCTTTTTAGCGACGTGACCGGGGAAGCAATTGGCATAAGATTTTTATAGTGATCTTGATGTCTGCTAATTTAGTGTACTACTAGATTTAGTAGGATTACCCCTGTTCTGTTGAGTTGTGGAATAAGACAGGACAGCAGAAGCCATTTTGACCTTCCGACAAGTTTCCATAAGACAAGAATATACATTGAAGAGCCCAGGGTACCTGAACATTCAACATTCATCAATAATGGAACCCTACCATCTCACAGGTTTGCACACATATATATATTTCTTTTTAACTCTGTGAAGATTGGAGAAGGAGGTCGTCGTCACAACAATTCAAATCACATCTCACGTGACGAACATAGAGGCTATGCTACAAATAAGTCATGGTAAGTATGATCAAGAAGGTGAGAAAGTCTTACTCAGTGGACTTTAAACTTATGAGTAGCTATCTTTTAATTTTTGCATCTCATTGCATTTTTATTTTAATCCATGCATCCACACCATTTAGTTTATATTCACTCATATTAAATCCATAGCATGTTTAATTCTTGCATACATCCATACCACTTCATATTAAAAAGAAAATATATATACCTCACTATGATCATATTATTTTATCTCTATTTGAATAAATCCTTTAATGCTTCATGCTACCTTTACTTACTATAGTTTATGGCTGGAATAATTTCATACATCTCTTAAATGAAACATGGTGTCTAGTTTAGGAGTGTTTGATCATACTTTCAAAGGTTTTTAATCTAAGTTTATTAACTAAAAGTGTAATAATTAGAATGTCTCCTAAGAACGACTTTGTGTCCTAAAATAACCACTCTTGAAAAATAACATGAGTTTGTACCTTTTGATGTAATACCCTTGAGAATTAAGCATAGAATTATAATTATAAAAATATTCCCTCGGGTATTTTTGTTACTAACCATTCCAGACTTGAAGTAGAAGGATGACAACATTAGGTATGTCCAACCAATCATCATGCAACATTAATACATCCAAACTTAACTTTGCCTTGCAAAATTCAAGTTTGAGGGAATGGGCTTATTTAGAAAATCTTATGTTGCTAATATTGGTTGTCTTTACCTTGTCAATCCATGTTCAAATTGTTAATCAATGATCATGCTCTTTCATCTCTGTTTGCATAACTCTCTATAAACTTTCATGTTACCTTTGTTCACTATAGTATACTTAAGGTTTGGAGAAATTTCATACACCTTTTAAATTAGGCATGGTGTTTAGTTTAAACTGTTTTCTGAAATCATAATTAGACAAGTTTTTAGTTTGATTTCCGAACCAAGAGGTGCAATAATTTTACTTTCAAAGACTTTTTGAATTAAGCGTGGTGCTTAGGTTAAAATGCCTTCCTAACTTAAATTGGACGTCATGTCTACGTTGATTTTTGAGCCGCTCGTATGCTATAGTAGACATTGGATATTTTATTGGACTAACCCTTGCAGAAAAGTTTCAATTTAATTTGGGTAAGTCACAAGATAAATTCAAATCAGAGATGAGACAGAGTACATGCTGAACTTCAATAACTTTGCAGAGGAAAACATAGCTCGTTCATTATGGGTGGAAGTACTGTGAGTATTAATGATTTATTCACTTTATCTTCTGCTGCAAGTTACTTGGACTTAAGCCATGCCTGTCTAGAACACGATGTATGCTAGCATAATATCAACCATATCTTCTTAGTAGCGTAGATGGAACATGATAAAATTCTAGACAAACAACCTATGTTCCAAAGTTGTACATCCTTTCGGGTATGTGTTGTCCATTAATCTGTTACAGGCATAATAATGAATGGAGTAACAAGGTGTCACAAGATCAAAGAAGCAAAAGATGGCAAAGAGGATAAGCAACAAAGGAGACAAGATGCTCATGAACAACTCAAGATGCAAGAGAAGGAAAGGACCACCAGTCATCTACCCTTCATTACTTAGTGCCATCACGCTTTAATAATGAAGGTAATATCTTAAGGTAAGTGGTCACTATTTTCCTCTTGATCTTGGAATGCAGATAAATAAAGACATAAATATGTTAGAGTTACAGCTTTAATTGATTAACCTAATTAACTCAACATGTTTTGTCCTTTAAGATTGTTCATGGCATCATTCTTTTGATCTCAGTATTAACCAAATATGCTAAAACATTGTATTCTATGTTTGGAAGATGATAGTCATACTCATGTGAAAATTTATATATTATGTAGAGATAGACAACCCTTTCATTGGTTAAGCAATTTAAATCTTTTCTGCCATATGAACTTAAATGCAACATTAAATGCTTAATCGTCTGATCTTACCACTCATGTCATGAGTAAAACAAATTATGCAACATCAACTTTGTCTTGTTCAATGTGCCTAAGGATAGAGAAAATAAAGGGATAGATTTGGTTCTGTTGGTGTTTTTCCACCAGCAGAGCCCATGCACTTGATCTCTACCTTGGTTGTGCAAACAGGACAATACTTTGAGCAAAATTTGTTAATTCCTAAAATTCTATAAGTGAAAGTTCTGTGAACATGCATGCTGAGCAAGGTGCTGCCACCTTTCACTATTGATGCTCTACTTCAACCTGCTGGCCAAGGAAAAAACAAAAGTGTCATCACCATCACCAGAGGTGCAACCATTAAGACCTCCATCTCTAAGACGGAGAGATACACAAGAGTGGAAGAAAAAGTCCTGTCGGTAGACTTTAAATTTCGCACCGTTGCCATAAGGTAACATGGTAGTTATTTAATTAATCAGTATTCATAATTTACATTAGTAATTTTACTTTAGCATATTCATCTTTATGCATATCAAAAAAGAAGAAGAAGAATCTGTATTGCCTTATTTAATGCATCATAAAACATCAAAGCCCCATGTGAATAAACTTATAGAATATTCACTATGGTGGCATAAAAAATAAATAAAATAAAATTAAAAAAATGATAATAGCATCTGTATTTACTTTCTTGCATTATGAAAATCCTAACCCCATGAGAATAAATATTTTCCGTGGTGGCATAAAAATATATAGCATGCATACATATCTGATTGCTGCATAAGAAAATTAAAAATCTTAAAAAGAGAATCCTGCTTGAACCTATCAATTTAAAATCAACTCAAAAGAATAATCAATTACTTATTGGCTGACCGCTAACCCCTTATTAAATTCGAGCCTCGAGTTTTGGTTTTCTTGCTGGAGTATAATTATGCAGGATAACACTATGTCTGAGGAGTGAGTCCATCAGTGGCGCCCACCAGACTGCTACTGGCAAGCTCACTCTAAAGATGATCAACACCAAGAATTGCAAACATCTAGCTTGGGGGAGGAGCATCCCCTAGTTATCAGGTAATTATACCTAGTCGATTATCGAGTCTATTTTATATAGTCATAAAATACCAAAAATATGTGAGCACATGAAGGTTCACAATAGTATCATAGAAAAATTTAAAAATACCAAAAATATGTGGGCACATGAAGGTCCGTGTCTTTAGAGTCTTTTGTGAGTCCATTAGTTAATAGATATAAAAAGACGAATAACAAATCAAAACCAAATAGAAATACTTAGTTATCTATTAAGGTATAATTTTAGAGTGTGTCCAGAGTCAGTCTAGTTTAGAGTCAACTAAAAACTGGAGAACATTAAAATTTTGTCTTGGAGATAATGAATAGCTCCTCTGCCAAAATTCTTTTCAAGTGCCTAGTTTTCAATCTCAAATTCTCCCGAGTTTTGGATATTACTGATTTGATTTGAGAATTTACTCTGAACCCGAAACTTGTGGAGGCATATGCTTGAGGTAAATCTAGGTGATTGATTGATATGATGCATGACGGTCTGAGCTACTATTTACCTTATTCCTAGCAATACTAAGTTCTGGAGATTTATTTTGAAAACTTAAAATCTTACATGATGAGCTCTTGTATGACAAAGTGTTAATTCCTACCAAAGGCATATATGATACATTTAGAGATAGGAAAACCTTTGCACATTTATACTACTTGCTTTGTATTGAGTTCAGTCAACCTTTGTTGTATGCCTTATGAGAGCCTTGTCATGCTTTTAAAATCAAGATCACTTACACACTCCACCCACATATGCATTACTCCTACTCTGGGAGTAAGCGCAATCATTTTCCACTTTCATCTAGATCCACCTTAAAAAAGGTTTTTCTCCTACACTAGGAGTAAACACCTAAAAATATACCCTATAGGACAGCCCCTGTTTAATTGCTCTAAGTTCTTATCACTATCTCTCTAATTATTTATATTGAAAGGATGCATGTGGCTATGCAAAAGTATTGAAAAAAAGAAGAGAAAAGAAAGTAAAAGATGGACAAGTGTCCCGGCAATTAAAACAATGGGTACTTAGATGCCCGCGTCCCTGAAAAAAAAGAGAGAAAAAAAGAGAAGAAAAGAATAAAGATAGCCCATGTTTTCCCGAAAAGTTCTAAGTTCCAAGAGAGAGATCTATTTCTAAAGAGCAAAAGTAGAATTAGAATTAGCCACCTTATATACACCCATCCACCATATTCCATACACATACACATCTTGGTTTGATTATATGACTTGACTCTCTGTGGATCCATGTTTGACTTTACAATATATGAATTGCAAGTACGCTTGTCGGGTACCAAAGTTTGGGGTACCCAACTTCAACGCAAAAACGATCATTCCCAACGCAGCCCGACCCAAGTAAGGCCAGTGGAAGTCCACGAAGGCCACGCCCGAAGCCCGCGAAGGCCGCGCCTGCGGAGGCCCATGACGTCACTGCACCAATGACAGCCCATTCTCCGATTCGCCCGAGCCTCCCCAGGAGAGCTCGGGAGAGCGGTACCCTCGGCGCCCAAATCTCCGATTCGCCCGAGCCCCCCCCCAGGAGAACTCGGGAGAGCGGCACCCTCGGCGCCCAAATCTCCGATTCACCCGAGCCTCTGCAGGAGAGCTCGGGAGAGCGGCGCCCTCGGCGTCCCATTCTCCGATTCGCCCGAGCTTCCCCATCCCCCTCGAGCGCAATCTCACAAAGGCATCCAAGGCACCGGTGATGTCAGCAGAGCAATCTTGGACCACAAGAGACCTCCCTGACCACTTTACAGGCACTGTCCCGTCAGGCGAAATTCTCGACGCAACTGTGCTTCGCACGCCCCTACAGCCATACCACCTGTCAGGATTTCCCTGGCAACGGATTTGATAGGCCCACTACGGCCGTCCTCTCCACAGTATGGTCTACGGTGCGCCGCCCCATTTTCCGCCGGGGTCTATCAACTCCGATAGAGACAGTCCGAGCGCCTGACGACGGGCTACGCAAGAACGGGAAAGACGCCTTACTGCACTGTCCACTCAAAGGACGAGCACGCCTTCCATCCGGGCCCACCTAACCCTCGGAAAGTACTGTTCAAAGGCCAGAAATATGACCATAGGGAGATATCACCTTGCTCCATCCCATCATGCCTTCAGGAGTCCCGAGCCTCGGGAGACAACGCCCCAAGACGACTCACCCTCTTGTCACATCGTGCGGAAGGACAGCCGTCAGGTGTGACCCTACAGCACGCCGTAATCCGACGACTGTTGCCGCCTTGGAACTCATCAAGATCGTGCGAACCACTACGGCCATACCCCGGAGACGCGGAGAAAAGACCGTAGCTAACGACATGCCGTAATCCGACGACTGTTGCCGCCTTGGAACTCACCAAGATCGTGCGAACCACTACGGCCATACCCCGGAGACGCGGAGAAAAGACCGTAGCTGACCATAGTCAAACGAGGAACAGCAACTCATACGTAGCATTGTAAGCGCTGCCCTTGCCTCTCCCTTGCGACTATAAAAGGGAGAGCAGATGCCAGCTTTAGAGGGACTGCCCCGAAAATCGTAAGTTCTCACCGATACATACACATCAATAGCGAACGACTTGCATACACTTAGACAACACAAGAGACCTGGGAGCACTTCACTCTCTCGCCTAGCTTGTAACCCCCTACTACAAGCACCCCGGTGTAAGGCAACACGACTCTCCTCTCCACTGGACGTAGGGCTTGCTTGGCCTAAACCAGTGTAATCTCTGTGTTTCCCTTTGCACACCATCCGTAGCCTCAACCGCAAAACACATATTTACTAGCCGGTGTTAGCCGTGACTAAAACTAGCACCGACAATACTCATCCTTGTTATTGCCACTCCTATAATCTCCACTATAATCCTTAGTTGTAGGAAGGCATAACATCATTAATGCCTCAGTGAGATCCATAAATACCACATATTAAGAGACTTGAAGGTGTCATACAATTAAGCTCTGAGTTTTATTTCGAAAACTTGCAAAACTCCAGAATATTGGTACCGCGAAGAATTTGAGACATAGTGGTTGACTTGATTGTTCTGTCTTTCAATTGCTCAAGACTTATGCGAAAGCTGTAAAGCTCCATAGTTAAAGGTAAAATGGTTAAGTTTGAAAGTTAGGGCAGTTTTGTCTAATCCGGAGGAGAATTTCTGTTTGAAAACATGTGTATTTGGAAGGCATGATAGCATTGTAGCAACTCGTGATCCAAATATATTAGTAATTATGCTAAGTTTGGCTTTGCTAAGGGACTAGCAAAGGGTAACCTTGGGGGAACTTATTGACGGTAGTTATTGCTCATTTTTACCCATCAACTAAACATGAATCAAGGGCATAAAATAATACACAACATAGTTATAGGGTTTGATTCTAACAAGTTTCACGAGTTTTGGTGTTCTCACTTGTTTCGTAGGGTATGAAGGGATATTCAATTTTTCACTGATTAAAAGTATCTCAAATGAGGAATTGGAGTTCACCATTGCATAGAGCTCGTCGAGACGATCGAAACGGACCTATGGTTTGCTATTTTGGGAGTCCGGAATAAAGAGATATGAATTTTACAAACACTGGAAGATTCTAGAACCTGAGCTGCGGGATTAATTAAAGGCTGCTGGATTAATTGGGCCTAAATCAAAATTTGGCCCATGAAGACCTATGTGCACTTGGTGGAAAGGTTTAGTACCACATCCCTTGCCCAAGGTGGAGGGGAGGCCAGGCGCCCCCATATAAGGAACCCAGGACCCCCGAGTCAAGGGCACCATTATGGAGTTGTAGAGGCGTCCCTCGAATGGATAACCTCTCAACTCTAGAGAATTAGGGCTAGACTTTCCAATGTAGTAGATTAGTTCTAGTTGAGAGTTAGGGAGAGCGGAGCTGGTAGTATAGTTGTTATACTTTGGCATGGGATCTTCGCTCGTATTGAGTGCTCTAGTTATAGCGCATGATTAGAGTAATATTCATTGGTGTAGACATGGTGTCTAGGCTACTGTTTACCTGAGTTTGCGTCCAATTCTTACGGTTAGTTGTGGTAGCCCCAGAGGTGACATCTCTGTCAGTCTTCGTATTCCACCACGTCGGAGTTGGTGTTTCGTAGAGCTTTTTGGCGGTCTTCTCCCGATTACCCATTCCCAGTCTATTCGAGAATCAGAAAGGTACTGTTGCTCCGAAGTGTTATTGTGTGATTGCTTTATTTACTATGAATCAGTTATTATAGAACCCCAGTAATAGAAAAGTATTTAGGAACATTGAACTCTCCTGTTGCCCTCTCACTTTAGCTATCCACTCTTTTATCATAGAATTCTCCTGTGTGTCTATGTCATTTAAGCATAACTCCTATCATTTATCACTTACCCTTACTATAGTTTAGTTGGTATATTAAGTTAGTAGATGCATGATGGCAGCTATCAGATTCTTTAACCATTGTTTCCCTGTAGGTAAAATATAAATAACGATACCTGAAATACTCTCGGTAAAATGCTACAATGATATTTTGTACGCTCGCGGAATCTTTCATATTCTATTTACACTTAATACCAACAACCACTGCACGACCTGGGATGCATGCAGGGCAGGAAGGCCGGAGGAAACATGCTTAGGCCACCGCAGCCCGCCCCCAGCCACGCTGAGGCCGCCGTGGCCGGCCGTGGCCGGCCGTTGCCAGCCGCGCCCAGGCCACCGTGCGGCAGATCCAGCCCACCCTCGAATCTGGCCCGCCCCCGCCCGGATCCGGCCAGGGACCGGCCCGTCAAGGCCGCCGGGGGGCCGCCGTCGTCGCGGGGTGGGGCCGACCTGGCAGAGGCAGAGTACGGCCATGCCCCAGCGAAGGCCCGCCGGCCACCTCCAAAATGGGTGGCAGGGCGCCGCTGGCGCCAGATCCAGGCCCCAAAGACCCAGGACCGCACAGCCATCGCCAAGCTCGGCCACCGGACCAAGAGACGCCGACCGCCGCCGGGGATGGGGGCAGGGTGCCACCAAGCACCGGATCCAGCCTTGGGGAGCCCGGATCCGGCCGCCGACCGCCGCTGGCCGCCGAGGGACGCCGGAGCAAGGGTTGAGGTGGAGAGGGAGGAGGGACAGGGTGCAGCGAGGACGAGGGGAGGGGGGACGAGTGCGGACAGAGACCAACGCGGGCTCGCCGCTGGCCACCGCCGCCGCACCAGGGACGGCGACGACGGCCAGAGAGGTCGCCGGGAGGGGGGGTGTGGCGGCGCGGGTGTGGTGCCCGCCCGAGCCGCCCCCTAGAGAGCGACGCGGGGGGAGAAAGGGACTTGGAAACTAAGTGTATATTTAGCGTGTATTTTCTTAGATGAGTATGTACGTTCGTCAGTGTACATTGAGGTGAGTAGCCTCTTACCTGTAGACTGCATGCAGTGCAGCTAAAGAATTATAAAAAGAGCAATTACTGCACCCTAAGGGCTGATGGGCCTGCTTGGTTCCTCCGTCACGTACTGTTTCGCCATGCTGAGCGAGGATAGAAGACGCCATAGTTTTTGCTTGGACATGTAAAATCGGGACTCAGAAGCTGGTGTGGATCCTTGGTGAATAGGTGCCTCTCGTTAGACGGAAAAGCCTCATCCGTGGCACTTTACATAAATAGTCAGCTAACAACCTTTGAGAGATCATGTACTAATCATGCGTGATCCAATCTAAACCATGAGATTTGGTCTTTTGCATGGCCATGATAATGCACTCACATGCGCACACACACATGAATACATGATCTACTCTACCGCATGATGTCGTAACACACGTGCACACGCGTGATCTAATCTACTACCGTATAATCTGGTCTACCAAAGGTTGCTGGCATGATAATACACACGCACACGTTTACGAGTCAAAGGTTATCCTCTAAAAGGGCATCTCGTGAGACCGTGCGATTGCCTTGCTAGCGTGGGAAATTAAAGCCAAATTGGCTCATCTGGCCGAGCCGGCGCCTTGTGGCTTGCATCGGCAAAGCAAGGCAAGGCGAGCGACGCTACACGAGAAGTCAAGCATGCCCTATATTGTTCTATAACTGTAGTATTACCTAGCTCGATTTCAACAAGTCCAATTCATCCTCCAATTTTGGGAAACCACGTTCCATTTAAAAAATGGGAAGCCGTTTAGAATTGTTTTCTATCAAATTGTTTTCTATCAAAACAAGGTAAAATCAAATGGATTTAGAGCCTCTTAAAGTCATGCTCTCACAAAGGATATATTTGTGAAAGGTGAAGCTAACAGATAGTGGCTTTACTCGGCTTCAATGGCCCTGTATGGAAGAGGTCACATGTGAAGCTATTTCACCAAATAGTTTATCAAAATGGCTCCAGCTCCACCAATTGAGTTGTTTATATAGAGCCAAAACATAAACAAAATGATTTTACTAGTGAAGTGAAGCCATGGCAAACGGGCTTTAAAAGATTAACATATATTCTTTCTCTAAACTCACCGACTTTGATCTTACAAATTTCAATATCAACCCAACATGGCTCAGGTTTGTAGATACCCAATACGAGAGATCAGACTGCATTTCACCAAAGCGATATTTGATTTATGTAACAGAGCAAACACAATTCAGGACGGGGGTTGACTCTTTATGAACAATAGATTCCCAAACATGCATGGTATACAATATTATAATCAGCATTTGTTGTCAAAATGTATCTATATATGATACAAAATACATATGAAGGACACAAAGTATACCTTACCCTTACCCATCTAAAAGAATCAATACGATCGCTTGGCATTTTGTATATACCATTGCCATCTCATGAATATTACAGCATGATTTTTGACAAAGGCGTCGTAACTAGAAAAGAATAGTACCAAAGTATCAACTTTTGGACTGTGTGTTGTCACTGCTCGGAATATCCACAGCAAGCCGCGCTCTCAGGTCCTTCCTAAGAATCTTGCCGGAGGGATTCTTCGGAATAGAATCCGTGAAGAAAACTCTATTGATCCTCTTGTAGAAGACGACCTATAACATGGCATAGACTGTAATAAGGTATGGACTCTTCGGAAAGTTTGGATCATAGTATTTTGCTTTTCTAGTGCATAGGCACATGAACTGATGCAAATCATTTCTTATGTTTTTACATGTTTGTAGACATGCACTGATATATAACGATTGTGTTGATTATTTATTTCAGAAAGTCAGGATTTGGTATTACCTCCTTTGCAACAAACTGCTTGATCTCGCTCTCACTGATCTCAGAGCCTTCGCTCCGTATAATGAATGCAACAGGGACTTCGCCAGCAAGTTCATCTTTCATTCTGCAATTGATCCAAAAGAATTAATTCCTTGAATCAAAGTGATATGGGCCATGTGACCTAATGTCATTTCAGGTTTTGAGTGTGTGGATCAACTTACGAGACAACAGCAGCATCCTTGATTTCAGGATGTGTGATGAGAAGGGCTTCAAGTTCCGCAGGAGGTACTTGGAAGCCCTTATATTTGATTATCTCCTTGAGCCTGTCAACAATGAAGATTTCATCGTCATCGTCCACATAACCAATGTCCCCAGTGTGCAGCCATCCATCCTTATCAATGGTGTTCTTTGTCGCTTCTGGATCATTCAGATAACCTGCACATCATAGGTTTCCATAATTTGCATGAAAACAGAAACTTGCAAACATTATAGTGCAATTTATAATTTAATCTGATAACTAATAGCAGAAAATATGTTTAGTGCTGACAAAAAAAAAATCAGATGGTCAAAGCATACCATAAGTCAAAAAGAGTGTGATAGGATAGTTGCTAGAGACGACTTCAGCTTTAAAGTCACAT
The DNA here is from genome assembly GCA_038502445.1 of Eremochloa ophiuroides. Taxonomy (NCBI): domain Eukaryota; kingdom Viridiplantae; phylum Streptophyta; class Magnoliopsida; order Poales; family Poaceae; genus Eremochloa; species Eremochloa ophiuroides. Next base: position 98,106,080 of record JAHLJS010000003.1, read on the forward strand.
AGTGATTACTTGCAACCTACAGTAAACTCATATGCTGATACTACAGTTTCTTCTCATTTACATACTAGAAAAATGGAGACAAAAAAAAGGATATTTCTACAAGGTCTTAGTCCTTGAGTCTTGAGGTGGCATGTGGCAATTACTGCCGAAAGCAACATATTGATCATATCCAGACTCCTTTATGTCTTCTATGGAGTACAGTACTGCGTAGTTTCTATTACATATATATCGTGTGGCTGCAAAATGAAAGGGGCAGACCATTTCTTTTTGTTTATCAAAGGGACAATCATATCTAAATGCACAGAAAAAATATACACAAAACGTTCAATATTCAAGGGAAGTGAAGGAGAAAGAAAAGGACAGAAATTTTGGAATATGATTCCAATCAACATGCACATGTGCGACCACAGAGGCACAGACCAGCCTGTGGCTATCAGCCTATCATGTATCCGTGGGTATAAAATTTTTCCGTGTTACATCGGATGTTGTATGGGATGTTGCATAGGGTGTTCGGATATTAAAAAAAAACTAATTACAAAACTCGCTCGCAAGTAAACCGTGAGACAAAATAATTAATCCGTCATTAATAAAAGTTCACCGTACCACCACATTGGCAAATCATGAAATAATTAGGCTTAAAATACTCGTCTCGCAAATTACTCGCAATATATGTAATTAGTTATTTTTTTTCATCTAATTTAATACTCAATGCACGTGTCCAAACATTCGATGTAATAGGGCGTAAAGTTTTGGCGTTGGAACTAACAAGACCATATGTATGCACATCCTAAGGCCCACCAAAGAGATATTTCATCTTATCGCATCTACAGCAGTTTGCAGAAGGCAAGAGAACCCTCAACAAATCGAGTCCAGGGCTGAAAGGTAAAAACTTAAAAAAAAAAAAAGATGGAAGGATACACCTACACAAGCCAGCTTCTAGTCCTACCTAACATTTACTTCGATGACAGCAGCAGAACTGGCTATTAGCTGCTAAACTCAATGCTTGAACTTTTCAATTTAAAGAATTTGTGATTTAAAGCAATGACGATATTCTTCAGTTGTGTGAAGTCTCTGTTAACAAAGGTACTTGGGGAAATCTTTTCACATGGCGAGCTTGCCGCATCAATGAATATAGGATATTAATAAATGCCCTATCCAGAAGATGCTAGCCCTGAAGCGCTGTAACTTTAGTTGCACTTCATAAAATCAGGTAAGCGAAACCTACAATGCTGTCCGAATCTACATAATTTATGTCTGTTTATACTTGCCATTCCTCCAGGTTTGTGGATGATCTTGGTTTTGCCAGGGAGAGACATCCCAGCATTTAATTAGCTTAAGGTAGGAGACCTTTCACGCAGGCAAGAAAACCCCCCAAACCCCTATCTCTCCCACACACAGCGGTACCACAGCCCTGTGAACGGGCGAGCCCACAGACCAGTACTTTGGGACACGGCACAGGCGAGGGAGTTTTTGTCTGCACAAACTACGCATAACTGCAGCTATTCCCGCGGCAGCCAGGAGTCGAACTCCCGACCAGGCCAAATCTGAATATCACTTAGGAAGATAATGACTCAGTGCCCAAATGACCAAATCTTTGTTTTTCAGTAGAAAGATGGATCACAAATCCTGTCACTCATAGGCCCGTTGATGGGTCACCAAGGCTGAAAGCTCATGGAGAAACTTTATCTTGTTCAGTGAAAAAATAATTAGCTATCTGACAAAACCAGTTCAATTTAGTTCAAAAGGCTAGAAACAGCCTGTGTTTAAACTTTCAAGGCTACCACATGCAGGTTCGGTAGCCGAGACAGCCCTGCCTGATCGACTCATCTTAACAAGAGGCAGAGACAGGAGGCACATGCTGTCAACTGTCATGCTCAAGTCTATAGGAAATGCAGCCATTTTGACTATGACACCAACAGGTGCGATCAGGTCATGAAACAGCTAAGCCTCAATGGGTTTTCAAGTCTGGACAGGTGAGAACCAAACAAGGGTTTGCCAGTTTGGTCTGAATATTTTCACTTCTGGAAGCTTACTTTCTCAAGTGCATTCATGCGTGTCCATACAGCATGACTGGAGCATGTCTGCATTTTCTCTTTTTCGTGAACGCCTGGGCTGCTCCCACTCTCACGTGTACTCCATTTTCTCAATCTCTTTGTTTATATCCACATTTTCTCATTTTCTAGCATAAATTATTAACTGAATCATCTGGGACCCAAGGTATCGATGCTGAGCTGCTCCGCTCTCACGTGTAATCATAGCAATAGTGGCAATAATGGCAGATGTGCTGCCACTAAGGAAAAATATGGTTTCTAGATCTATGAACAGATCAAGAACACTTTTTTTCCTGGTCTCAGCCTCTCTCAGGTAGTCAGGTTCTATCATTATCAGAACCATCAACCATGTAGTCAATTATCATGACGAACTGATTGGCAATCTGTGGACGAATGGTTGCCAAGGTGGCAGCCTCCGTGACTAAGTCGGATGCCAACAACTGCTGGAGACGATTGGCAGAGTGATAATGAGTCGTGTGCTATCAGGAACTCATCAGTCTCTCTGGTGCTTAGGTTAGCACAACCGAACAAGCAAGCAGGCAACCAGCAATGATGTAGCTAAACCGGACGTGCACCGAACCGAACAAGAAGCTTTGGTACAACAACTACACCTACTTAGGCTAGTCAACTTTTTGGTAGATGTCAAGCGAAAACAGTGGACTGCTTTCCAGCATGATAGGAGGACATGCACTGATGCACACCCACGTGCCATGAAGCAGCTATGAGAATGCAACCATTTTTTTCAGATTTCCCAAGTCTATAATCCTACAGGTTCTAAATATTTTGATAGACGGACAACTGACAAGGGAAAGGGCCAATTGTTTTATTCCTGACAAAAAAAAAAATCAAATTACTGAAATACCCATGTGTACAAGAGCAAACAGTCTTCTGATGTTTATCTAGGCTTTAATACCTGAGATGGTCGATGGCAAAGCAGAAGGCAAATTAGTATACGCGATAGTGGGCTCTACCTTAATTATAGAAAAGCTTATCAAGCAGTCAATGCTAGACATTAGTCGTGACAGCTTCCATCCCGTGAGCTGAGAGCAACGGCAACGTCGGCAAGGGGATCACTGTGATAGGCCAAGCAAATCCACATTCGGAGATTTTTAATCGGCTAGTGATAGGCCAAGACCCACGGGGGCCTAATAAACCAACCTGATCGTACTCGCCAATGATCCAGCGCTGTCACATACTGTAGCATACTAGCACCGCCGCCGCCGCCAACGACATGTCGACGTGGAGTGCAATACAGGTTGGCGTGTCAGGGAAGAGAGCAAGGGTTGGACGGTACGCGTACCTTTCATGATCTGCTCGCCGCGGATGCATATCTCGCCCGGCTGGTTTCGTCCCAGCGACGCGCTGGTGTCCGGGTCGACGATCTTCAGCTCCGCGTTCCTGACGACGGTGCCGCAGGAGCCGGACTTCACCTCGAACGGCTCCTTGGCGAAGGCCAGGCACATGGCCAGCACGGGCCCTGCCTCGGTCATCCCGTACCCCTGGTAGAATCGAACACAAATTTTTTTTTTTTTTGTTCAGTACAGTATCCCATCCATCTCTCCACTTTGGAAATCAGAATCAAATCATGTCGCATGCCCATTTCAACAAACAAAACCTATCGTTTTGTACAACCAAAGTGTGACGACGCTGTGGTGCACCGGCAGAGTAGTTGAACGAAATGCTTTCTTAGCGAGACCGCAACCGAAATCATGGGGTTGGCGTGTGCCTCCGACCTTTCACCACACTAGCTAGGCCTGCTGCAGCACCTACGCCTCCATGAAGCGCAGGCGTAAAGTGGTTCGTTGTGGTTGAGATGTCGCCTTGGCATGAGGCACAAGCAAACCCGGGCGGTCCTACGGGCCTCTCGCGGCCCGCAGCCAAAAAGACGGCAAAAGCGCGACGTACGCTAACGCTACCACCCACCAACTATGATCCCTTTCAGTACTCGCTTGCGCGCCCACTGAAACAAACACATCCAAGATACTAGTATAGTAGAATACTCGTACTGCTGCTAGCAATGTGGGCATGCATTCAATTCAATCATGAAAGCGGCATTTCATCGTTCAGCATGTGACGAAGCGTGACTACGAGGTGGGGGGTTGGGGTTGGGGGCGCGTGAAGAACAGGACAGACCTGGCCGAGCACGGCGTTGGGGATCTTGGCCATGAAGGCGTCCTGGAGGTCCTTCCCCATGGGCGCGGCGCCGGACATGACGACGCGGATGGAGGCGAGGTCGGCGGAGCCCACGCGGGGGCTCTTGGCGATCTCCACCACGATGGGCGGCACGAAGGGCGCCACGGTCACGCCGTGGTCGCGCACCAGCTCCACCAGCGCGCCGATCTCGAACTTGCGCATGATGACGATGGCGCAGCCCGCGCGCAGCCCCGCCAGCAGCACCGAGTTCAGCGAGTAGATGTGGAACAGCGGAAGCACGCACAGCACCACGTCGTCCTTGCTGAAGTACAGGTTCGGGTTCTCCCCGTCCACCTGAAAAAATTTATTATTATTGCACCAAATGGACCATCAGTCAAAACGAGTCCAAAGCAACGAGGATTTGAACAATGAACGGAAGTCTAGCTGGCGCCATTAATAAATTCTCGGGCCGGATCCTGGGATTATTCTGTCAAACAGCTGGCTCTGGCTGCCTTGAGTTACTGCTGCTGCTGCTGCTGACAGGAGGGACCCACGTGAGGCTAGCCATGAGGCCGGCTGTCCTCATTAACGCCTGATGACGCGGTGGTAAATGATCATCACTCTATTCGCGTTCGCGACGAACAAAAAAGCGCGTGAGTAAAAAAAAAAAAAAAAAAATCTTCCCGAGCTGGAAAGCGTGGGCGCCATCACGCCACTACGAATCGAACAAGCACAGAAAGGGGAAATCACCGAAAAAATTCGATGCCCCAATGGAAAAACTTTTCCCCAGTGGCGGCAGGAGGAGGAGGAAGAGCTCTGCTCTCGGTTCTCAGTTCTCACCTGCTGCGCGACGCTGGTGACGAGGCTGCGGTGCGTGAGCATGACGCCCTTGGGCATCCCGGTGGTGCCGGACGAGTAAGGCAGCGCGACGACGTCGTCGGGGTCGACCTCCGCGTCGGCGTCGAGAGGCTCCGCGGCGTCCATCAGGGCGCCGAGCTGGAGGCAGCCGTCGAAGGCGCCGTCGACGGCGACGACGGGCACGCCGCGGTCCGGCGGCGAACCCTGCGCACCTTGTCGACGGCGCAGGCCTCGGTGACGATCACCCTGGCCCCCGCCGCGGCCTGCCTGGCGGTGGATCTCGTGCGGGGTGTAGAACGGGTTGGCCGTGGTGGTGGCGGCGCCCAGCCGCGCGGCGCCCAGGAAGACGAAGGCGAACTCGGGGCAGTTGCGGAGCAGGCTCATCACCACGTCGCCCTTCCCCACGCCGAGGCCGCGCAGCGCCGCCGCCGGCGCGCCGCGTGAGCAGCTCCACCTCGCCGTAGGTGTGGACGGCGCCCGTCTGCCCGTCGATGAGGCAGGGGCGGGAGCGCACCTCGGGGAGCCGCTCGAAGCAGTAGGCCTGCAGCGAGAGGTGGCGCGGGATCTCGATGTCCGGTAGCTTGGAGCGGAACACCACCGGCGCCGACGCTGACGCTGCCGCGGTGGAGTCCTCCGCGACGGAACCCATCGGCCTCCTCGCCGCCGGTGAAGCGATCGACTCCGCGTGGGCCGGAGGGCAAATGGTGGTCGGGATTTCGAGGCTCTCTGCTCGGCTCCGCTGCTCGCCTGAGCTGAGGAGTGGCGGAATTGGGGGAGGCCGGGTTATTATACCGCCGCGGCGAGGTGGAAGGGTTGGTGGGGGACAGGTCACAGAGGATGACTGGTGGGGCCATAATGTCGGTGGGGGACGGGTAACTGAGTTCGACGGTGTCCACGGTCGGACTCCGTGTTGGTGACGTGGCATGGGGGACACGTCAGAACCAGGCTATTGCAGTTGCAGGAAGTGATGAGCTCGGCAGCTCGGTCTCGGTGCGCGTTTCCTCTTCCGGGCTTGGTGTTAACCAACCTTTCAAACGTGATGTCGCAGGTTTCGTCAGCGTGCGCGCATCGGCGTCACACAAGGCTACACCGCCGGACCCCGGAAACATAACGGACAATGACACGATGTCGTGTAGTAGACACTCGATGTACGAAAGGACGCGATTGTCACTTCCTAATAAATCAAACAGTTTCATTTTTTAATTAAATTCAAGAATACACTACAAAACGAAAGAATTTTGAAAAAAACATCTCTCATCCAAAAGTTTCTTAGCGTCCCTATCCCAGAACCTTTAGATGACTTTGTTGTCATTAGATCTAATATTACTGGTTAATCTATCGGTAGGTCACGTTAAAATCTCATAATCACCGGACTTCATCTTACATGTCATTCATTCCGTGACGGAGAGGACGTTTCCTATGTGTCCGACTGAACTTCTCAAGTTTAACTAAATTTATACCTGAATTTATACATAATATTACCATAACTTTACCTCTAAATAAGTTTATTATGACAGTACATTCAAAGATTTATCAAAATGATACTAGCTATGTATCATAAAATTTTAATTACATATTTTGTTGAAATTAAAAATATGTTTATTTCTCGCAAAGTGTGAATGACACTTTTAATTGGACGAAGGAATCGGAGTATATGTTATACCATCTCCAAACTCTGCATGCTCACTGGTATTGCATGGTCAGTCCCATGCTTCCAGCATGTTTGCAACTTATCTTTGTAGCCTTGCACTCTCAATTGAGTCTGTGATTGGTGGGATGACTTCCCCCGCATGATTAGACAGCCCCTGAGATTTTCCTATATTATTACGCCCTCGGTATTAGAATAGGAGGTCGTTTTGAACAAAGTTTTAGTCAAATATTGAGAATATAAATCATTCAATACCTTTTAAATTGTTGAGTTTGAAAAAATATGAAAACTATATAAATAGATTTAGTCTTCAAATATACTTTCGTAAAAGTTTGCATATATCACTTTTCAATAAATGTTTTTTATTGAAATATGAAGTCACAGTGTCATGCTTTAAAAATCGTGTCATTGTCGTTAATGACTTTTAAATCCAATATAGAGGGAGTACTCGGCATCTTGCTTGCATGGTCCACCTTCAATGGCTTATTCCTTTCATATTTTCCTTTAATGGTTATTCTTTTCCAATGGACCGACACCCTGTTTTTTTTTCCTGCTTCGTTGTGTCCAATCTGCGGCCATCTGCCATGTTTTATCTTTTGCCAAAGAGTAAACTTCACCCCCCTAAACTTAGCCAGAAGTGTTATCTTGATCGCTCTACTTTTAAAATGTCATTTCTGGAACCCTGAACTTGGTAAGGGGTGTCATATAGGTCTCTAAACTTGACCAGAGGTGTCATTTCGGTCCCTCTACTTTCAAAATATAATTTCTAAGTCCCTGAACTTGACAAGGGGTGTTATCTAGATCCCTAAACTTAGCTTTGGGTGTCATCTAGGTCCCAACAGGTCCAAACCCGCTCTGGTACTGTAGCACAGAATTAAAAAAAATTCTAATTTTGAGGTACTGTATATACAATCTATAGAATATTTCAATGATTGTATCTTTTTTATAAGATCTCGGATGAAGATGATTTTTATATAAAAATTGTATCTCTCGACGAGATTTATAAATTTTTAGTTTTGAGTTTTTTAATTTGAGGTCATTAAGACGATATTTTCAGTAATATATTAATCGTATACAAGCGCTTGTCGCCTTAAAAAAATCATATCATTCCTATATACCTTCTATTTGAAAGTTGTAGCGCTCGACGATATCTACAACTTTTTAGTTTTGATTTTTTTAAATTTTAGGTAGTTAAGACGCTGCTAGCATATTTTCATCAGTACATTAATCGCGTACAAGCGCTTATCGGCTTAGAAAAATTATATCTTTCCCATATGTTGTCAAATAGGAGATACCTTCTATTTGAAAGTTGTAGTGCTCAACGAGATCTACAACTTTCTAGTTTTAAGTTTTTCTAATTTGAGATAGTTAAGAAACTCAAAAAATTAAAAAGGCAAAACTAGCTATGCATGATCCGAAATCAGCTGTTTAATTTTTTTAGCATCCTTAACGATCTAAAATTAAAAAAAAAATCAAAACTAAAATGTTTTAGATATCGTCGAACGCTACAACTTTCATATAGAAAGTATCTCCATTTGACAACATATAAGAATGATATGATTTTTCTAAGGTAACCAGCGCTTGTACGCGATTAATATATGCTGAAAATATGTTTAATATTTTTTAACGCCTTAACTGGTCTCAAATTAAAAAAACTCAAAACTGAAAAAATGTAGATCTCGTCAAGAGCTAAAATTTTTATATAAAAATCATCTTCATCCGAGATCGTATGAAAAATATTCTAGAGATTGTATATACAGTCCCTCGAAATTGGATTTTCTTTTTTTTTTAATTCTATGCTGCAGTACTAGAGCGGGTTTGGACCTGTTGGGACCTAGATGACACCCAAAGCCAAGTTTAGAGACCTAGAATGACACCCCTTGCCTAAGTTTAGGGACCCAGAAATTGCATTTTTAAAGTAGAGGGACCGGAATGACATCTCCGACCAATTTTAAGGACTTAGATGACACCCTTTGCTAAGTTTAGAGACCGTAGAAATTGCATTTTGAAAGTAGAGGGACCGGGATGACACTTCCAGGCCAAGTTTAGAGGCCGGCGGTGAATTTTGCTCTTTGACAAATAATTCGAAGCACCGTTGCAGGAACACTCGCAAATTTGTACTCATTATTAATCAGAGTTTTGGACATCTTATACATCAAGCTTTCTTTTAGCGAAACATTCTAAAAAATAAATAATATCACATAAAAGATTATATAGCTTGAAAGTTGAAATGACTATGACTAATGAACTGTAACGAGAGCACAATTTCTTGAAGAAATATCTGGGAATTATATCGAAACGGATACATGATGAGTGGGACTGTGGGAGGGTAGCAGAGAAGGTTCGCAGGAATCAAACCTTAGCAGTTTACTGACGCTACAATTGGAACTGATTGAGAACTTGAGAGTTGAGAACTTGAGATGCATTGTTGTGGGACACATGTCATACCTGTGATTACTGACGCTAGCTTAGCATGCAAAGGATTCGACATCATCTTCAGAGCGAAGAAGAGTCGACGCAGGTCCATGAAAAGTTGGCAGGTGCATCGGCCCAGCAAATTGCAAGAGTTTTCATGGCCCAGCAAATTGTCCACAATGGATAGGGGCATAGGGCCCAAGTACAACTAAGCCCAAACGGGTGAGGCCTACCGCATGCGAGAGTTTGCTGCTGTGCAGTTGTGAACTTGTGATAGACAAGGAGAAATTAAGGGTTTTTTTTTTGAGCAAGAGAAATTAAGAGGCTTAAGCAGGACAGTGGACAAGTATATAGGACACATTGGTCTTTTATGGTTGTTTGTGATAAACGATAACATAGTTTTTTTTTTATTACGTGGTTAAAGTGATCCACATTAACCACAAGTTTTTAGTGAATGGCAAGTATTTGCCCAAATTTTTAGTGAATAGTGAACTGACTGTAGCTAAACTGGTTGAGTTTCGGCGATGTATTCATGAATTTGTTCTAAGATTTAATATGTGTATGTAAATTCACAGGGGTGGATGTGTGTTCGTGTATGTGAGCGTTCGCGTCATGTAATTGGTCATATAAAAAAATAGTGAGTGGTAATCAAATTTACGGTTTCAAATTAATTTATTACCAAAACACATTCCGTAACTGATCTAATAATATGTATTCGATATCAAAATATATATAATTTTTTATCAAACTTAAGATACTAATCAAAATGACATTGTGATAGAATTGCATTCCTTCTGAGAGGGAGTACTCAACATGTTTTTTCCCTCCTTTGTAATTCTACTCTCTAATTCCAAGAAAAAGTTACAGCAATATATAATAAGAAAACAAACATAGATAGATAGATAGATAGACTAAAGAAAACGGTGCGCAAAAATGACCTACAGAATGCATGTGACGATTCCCTCCCGATCGAACAGTAGCAAATGCGGTAATCTACAAGTACCCGAGCATGCATGCCATCCCCACGAAGCGCGCCAATCCACCAACTCGTCACTCGCGCCACATGTCCATGCGACGGCGCCGGCGCTTCAGCAGTGTCCGGAGCCTCCGCGGCATCGTCGCCCTCCGCGGTCGGCAGCGCCGTCGGAGATGGCCGCGGCAACGTTGACGTCGTCGGCGCAGGGCTCGGCGCGACCGCCATCTGCGTCATCCTCGGCGCGGGCGGCGACGGCGGCAGCGGCAGCGGCAGGCGCGGCCTGGTGACGATGCCCGGCGGCACGACGAAGTTGCTGATCTGGAGCACGGATATGTTGTACGGCCTGGCGGTGACCGCCCTCTTGAGCGTGGCGCTGACCAGCGACCCCGGCGCGGCGGAGACGAAGATGGCGCCGCCGCGCCCCGTGCCGGTGACGTTGAGGAAGCCCGTGCGGTTGAGCGCGGTCCCCGTGGTCTGGAACAGCGTGGTGACCACGGCGGGCTGGCGCCCCGTCCCCGGCCGGGGCAGCGCCGCCAGCTTGGCCGCGTCGATGTAGTCGAGCGCGACGTGGACGGAGATGAGCTCCACGAGCGCGGCGCGCGGCAGCCTGGCGCTGCGGCGGAGGAGACAGTCCACGGCGGAGTTGTCCGGGACGAGCACGGTGACGGAGCTCCGGCTGTTGACCTCGCGCGCCACGCGGGTCTTGCTGAGGAGGAAGTTGAAGAGCTTGAACTCCGGGTACCGGCTCAGGATCTCCGTGATGTTGAAGGCGGCGTTGCCGCCGCCGCCGGTAGCCGGTGGGGCTGCGGCGACGACGGCGGGAAGGAGGAAGAGGAACACGAGCAAGGAGGTGCTAGGAGCCATGCGTGCGCCGATCGATGCACGAACGAACACGCGCACAAGCTAGCACCGATAGCGCACGGCGTGTGGCACGTAGAGTGCTAGATATATAGAGAAATTAGAGGACAGGAGGGGTTTAAGGTCTGGACAGTTAGAGTGGAGACTGATCTCACTCTCGCAGTCTGTCTGACCACTTCTTGAGGCGTTGGCATGATGCATGTTCCCCTGAAATACAGGGGCAAAGTTTGATCGTGCTAATGGCCAGGAATAACTGTCGCCATGGCCAGTACTACTTCTAGTTCCGTTCCTCAGCTAAAACTTGTCATGGCCAGGATTCCCCTGTTTTCTGGCATTTCAGTTGTAGAGTGAGAGAGAGGAGGGGGATTTATCAATTACTTACATCAGTATAAGTATAATAAAATTCCTACCTAGTCTAGGAATGAAAATGGGGACTGGCCTGGGCCGGTGCAGAACCTGGCCCATGTTGGGTGGGCTCATCTGAAGCCCATCTAAGTCAGCCCAATATCGTTCTTTTTCCTTTTCTTTATTATTATCTTCTAAATGAAAAGAAAGAAAATGCTGACAGACAAACAATGCAACAAGGTACTACAACAAGCTAGGGTCGAGTTCTATGACATCAGAAACGAGACATCCGCTATTCTCACAGGTCGCCCATTGTTTCGCTTCCCTTGAACGTCAGATGGCATGCATGGCCGTGAATTTAATTTGTTTGTATCCACATGCAGTGCGACGAAGCCATGACCACACGATACAAAATAAACTTTATCGTGGAGAAGAATCTTCCAAAAATCAAATGACATGATATCACACACAACACGTGTACACGGAGTACTACTAGTAGTAGCTGGTAGGGCACGCACGTTACTAGTACACACCAAAGTCACCAAAACCACCCAGCTCTGAGCTCTGCATCACCATACCCATGCATGTCCAACCAAGGCCCTGTTCGGCTTGCTAAAAAAACTATTAATTTTAATTTAGATAATGTTAATTTATTATAAAAGAAAAATATTGTTTCATTTTTGAAAAAAAACGTTGATAAACACAAGCGAACATGTTGCAAGCTGGCCAAAAGCCGGCCGACATGCATGGATGGAGTAGTATGTCGCATCGAGACTGGACGACATGTGCTTAAAACCTCGCATGTGTCCCGCCCCTCCGTCCAAGTCGAAGGCACTGTTTAGCTACACTCTAAAATTTCAAGATTCTCATCGCATCAAATATTACGACACATACATGGAATATTAAATGTAGATAAAAAATTTACATATTTACACAGTTTGCATGTAAATTACGAGACAAATCTTTTAAGCCTACTTAGACTATGATTGGACACTTATTACAAAAAATTCTCTTTCTAAATTCCAAAACTTTTTGCCTTCTAAACAGGGCCTTATTCTGTGGGTCATCGCCATCTATTTCATTCAAGTCATGTCACGTTGCATGGAACATGCATGCACGCATACTCTGTCCCAAAATAGATATCATACTCGCTTCCCAAGAAGTCAGCTTTTTTCAACTTTAACCAATTGTATATTAAAAAATATTCATATCAAACGTACACAACTAATATCATTGGAAAGATCTTTAAATCTAGTTTTAACAAATTGATTTGGAAATAAAAATATTGCACATATTTTCTATAAATCTAGTCAAAGTTGAGAAAGTTTAATCCAGCACGCTTTTCATAGCGTCATTTAATATGGGAGCATCAGAGAAAGAGACAACAACATGGAATCGTCTAGCATGCGTTTTCTCCGGATAGGAAGAAGCTAGAGCTAGGTAAGACGATAACGTTGTTTATGCGATTTGAAGGAGAAGAAATTATGACGTTAACCATTTGGCATTAGGCTTGGGGAAAGGCGTGGCAGATTGTGCTCCACGGGTTTTACCTGTATAGTATTCAACTCGATCTCATCGATCGCCAGTGTAACGTATTAATAATTGGGCATCATCAAATTAATAAAATTAGAAAGGGTCGATATGCATGCATGTACTGTACGACGCTGCTACGTGAATGGCGACACCAACACCGATCGCTTTTGTTGGTTGGTGTACGTGCTGCTACTGCTGAACGGACATGTATGGATGGATGTGTCCCAGGCTACCAGCCCGGCCAGGAGATCCAGAGTGTGTGGGCGTGTGGCTAGCAATGCAAAAAAGTTCGTTCTGAGTTCTGACACACGCTAGCGTTGACTGATTTGAATGCTGTCCGCTATACACGTCTCAGCTTACGTTGCGTATATTAGCGTATATATATTTATATTATATTTATATATATACTATACACACATTGCTATCTGCATTGTCTAAAATTGCTTTGAGATTCATGCTATGCAATAATCCACATTGCACATTGGGAAAGCACGTATCTTGATATGGGGTGGGACGACTGAGATAGCCCATGTTCAACATGTATAAAAAAAAAAAACTATTTTCATCATGTTTCCCTTCACCGTCTAGTTTACTCACAGGCAAAGCCCACTATATATGCCCAAAACGGTACCATCTTATTATTGTACAAATTTTGGCTTGAAAAATAAAGTGATGTTTTAGACATTGACATAATCTCCAAAAGATAACTATTACCGTTCCCTCCTTCCTGAAATATAAGGAATTCATAGTTCAAAATTTATACCAAATTATAAGGGACTTTAGGTGAACAAACACACCAAAGACAATATTTACATGCACACCTACCATATTAATATTTATTTACTCCCTCCGTCCTATTATATAGAGCGTAACCATTTTTGGTTAAAAGACCAAAAAATATATTTAGTTCTCTCAATATATATATATATATATATATATATATATGTGTGTGTGTGTGTGTGTGTGTGTGTGTGTGTGTGTGTGTGTGTGTGTGTCTAGAGAGAGCATCACTACTACAGAAATTTTAATGGTGACGGGCAAAAGTTAATCGGTTAACGGAGGCGGTTATTTTGCCCGCCTCCATTAATCCTATTAACCAAGACGAGCATATTAACGTGCCCGCCTCGGTTAATACTCTTCAGAAAACTCAAAAAAACAACAAATTGCGACTCTCCTATCACTTAACAAGTGACGCCTCTACTACTGCACCACACACTTGTTCATGTCTATATATAATATGCTATCTTTTTATACTAATACTGTCGTAATCTTATATTGGATATTTGGACTACTAAACGTCTTCAAATGAAAAAATTTCAACTACAAAGGTGTAGATTCTATCAAGAGATATAACTTTCGTATAGACCATGTCAACATACGAGATCGTTTGATAATTTTAAATTTTAAATTTCAAAATCTATGCACTTATAACATATTTTGGGGCCCTAAACAGTTTCAATTCAAAAACTTTTCAACTACAAAGTTGTAGATCTCGTCGAGTGCTATAATTTTGATATAAAGTTTGTCTTCATTCAAGTCATATAAAAAAGTTATGAATTTTTTTTGTTGCAGTCATTAATAGATAGGTAGGCTAAGATGCCCGCCTCCGAAAATAGTTGATTAACCGAGACGGTCGGCTTAAGGTGTTCGTCTCGGTTAATCCATTAATAGAGGCGGTTGTCGTAATGCAACCGCCTCGGTTAATCATGGATTAACCAAGGCAGACGCGTTATGCGGCCCGCCTCGGTTAATTTATTTTTGGAGGCGGTTATTTTCTGACCTCCTCCGTAAATATTTTTGGAGGCGGTTATTTTTTGTGCCGGTCTCAGATAATGTTTTGGCACCATCACCTAAAATTATTTTTGTAGTAGTGCATGTCTTGTATTTTTAGACTTGAATAAGAAGTGGTTGCATATCATATATTAGGATGAAGGGAGTATCACCAACCCAAATAGGGGTTATATGTGTTATTACCACATAATATGTCCTGAATGAATACATTATATTTGGATAGGAATGGGTAATATATTTTGAAGCATAAGATAAATAAACTTAGAAAAATCATATTTTTTTTAAAGATATATTTTGAGAAGAATTATTTGTAGCCTTTTCAAATATCTAAACTTATTGATATTTAACTAATAGATCTCCACCAAATTAAGAAAACAAGACCCTTTTCCTATAAACAGTGATACAAGAGATTTAGTAGCAAAAATAGCTCCAATAGATCCCCTTGTTAGATCCTTGTTCTCTATAATTCTTCTCAATCCCTAAAAACATCCCCCTCAATCTCCAATGAAAGTGGAAACCAAAAGTTTTTCTCAATCCTCATTCTAAAAATAAATTTCAAAACTTTTAAGAAGTTACTTAAAATGTAATAAAAATAAGAAAAAATATTTTTAATATAGCTCAAAGGGTTAAGGACTGGCCACAACTCACAAGATTTTTTTTGCACTTGTTTCAAATAAGCGGCAACATTGCGATGTGTAACCCACAACCTCTTCCTCGCACGATCCATTCCATACCACAACACCACACATTCAGTTGTGTGTCGTTCTACAAAGTCGTCTATTCATACTAATATGTATGAATTTCGTTATCAATATTTTAACTCACAAACAATGTTAAATGAAAAAACTTCCTAACTACAAAGTTTTAGATCTCATCAAGCTATACAATTTTGATATAAAGTTTAGTCTTCATCCGACTTCAATTTAAAAAGATATAAATATTTTTAAGGATAGTTGACTTAGTCAACCATTTCTAAAAATCAATTTTTAGTTACAGTTGTTTTAAGAGAACCTCCTCTAAAAATAACTCATTTTAGAGGCAGGTTTCTAAATGGAACCGTACTTGAAAATAGATTTTTAGCAACGGTTATTGAGCAACAGTGCTCCTGGCAGACGTTAGAGACGGTGTGCTAGTGTAACCGTCTTTGATAGAAAAGGAGAGGGAGACGGTAATGAGAGAGGCGTAGGGGAA
Source organism: Eremochloa ophiuroides (assembly GCA_038502445.1). Lineage (NCBI taxonomy): Eukaryota > Viridiplantae > Streptophyta > Magnoliopsida > Poales > Poaceae > Eremochloa > Eremochloa ophiuroides. The sequence continues at coordinate 98,121,879 of JAHLJS010000003.1, forward strand.
AAGAAAGAAATAAAAAACAAACCATGTGTGTAATCAGTGGCAATGGTGGTTAATTTCCTCCAGATTCACCAAACTTAAGTTGGTGAATCACCTCCTGAGGAGATCCACCAAAATAGTAAATCTAGCCCCAGATCTACTCTTTTGGTGAATCCGAATTCAGATGAGAGCAAGTATAGTAATCGATTGCAAGAAGGCTTAATGCCAGAGAGAGGAGAAGCGGACTGCAAGGTTACAACCGGCTTTGACACAAGAACCTTAAAACTCTGTGAGAGTGACAAGTGAGTGATATATTAATTGTGAAGATGCAACTATTATACAGTTGGACTGAGAGGTAGGCTGTAAAAATCTTTACATATAGCACTGGAATGTATTATTAGCCATGCTTTGAAATTAGATCAGGGATAATGAATTAGGGCTCATGAATCCGAATTCGGTGAATCTAAATCCCTGCAAAACATGCATTAGTAAACCTCTTGATACCAAATGGTACTCATACTCTTTTGTTCATAGTTGTGTCACTGCCTTACTGGTAGGTACGCATAATAAGTGATAACTGCAGTGCGGAGGAACTCTTCTGCTTGAAACAAGCATGTCGTATGCGTGCGTGTGTATGCCATTGAGGTTTTGAGAAAAATACTGTTTCACATGGTAGTTCGTTGGAACTTTTTTTGTTTCCGTAACAAGCAGGAAGAGAGCGAGGATCCATATTTTAGGGAAAAGATGCATTAATTTCCAACGGTTTATTTTCAAAAACCAACGTTATTAAAAAGCACTATAATATAGCCGCCACCGCTATTCCCCTAGTTGTTTCTAATAGGCGGCTAATTAAACCGCATTATGAGCTAGCGTCCACCTAATCTGCAGCTAGCGTCACCAGTGTATGTCCAGCACTTTTTTAACACGCTGAATAGAATTTTCAAATATAGTAGTATGCTAGAAAACGATCAAACGTACACCATTTGGTTCACTGCGTTCTAAAAATAAAGCTGTTACTACGAGCAGAATTAACATTCTTCACAAGGAGCATTGAGATCAGTAGTAGTAGTAGAAAAAAATACCAATGGAGCATTGAGATCGGGATTTGCATGGTTCTCATCTCTGCAACTCACAATTTTCGCGAGAGAACCAAATCCAATCCTTTCTTCACAAGTGCTACTGCAAGCCCTGTGAACGAACTAGCAACACTCAGTGAAAACAATGCAGCTGTTGAGCTGATCATCTCGATCGAATATACTAGTTCTACTTCTATAGTCCTACACCACCACTACACTACTCGAGGGTTTTGCGTAGAGGGCAAACAAAAAGGCAGGTAGCTAGGGCCTGCATGCGGAGAAACAGCGGCCCTCCATTTGGGTCAAGGAGACCGCCCATACGACCCCATGGAACGCCTCCACGTTGTCTCCCATTACTACTCACACACCTCCCCATCTTTGGATTCCCAAAAACGAGACTGGCCTTAAACTATTCGCTCTTTGTTCTTATCCCTAAATCACTCGCTTTAATTACTTCAACTCTTCTTGGCCCTTGTGCTCTCTCTCCTCTCAAGTTTTGGCCGTATTCCACCCTCGTCTCCCTTCTCAAATGCAACTGCAACTGAGGGCTGAGGCTAACAGTATGTGTGTGTAGCACATTCAACTTCTCAGCACAAGTGTTGTCAAAGAAAGAAAAACTTCTCTGCACAAGTCTATATACTATATATATACACTATCGCTCATAGTATTCTCTCATTCTTCCCCTAGCTAAGCACGCACACAGCACAGGTCTACATCAACATCTGTAGCTCACATTCCCTCTTGCACGGTTGCAGTGCTGCACCTTCTATCATAGGTTCATTCACTGGTCAACAAGCAGATCGATCTCCATGGACATGGACATGAGCTCAGCTTATCCCCACCATTGGCTCTCCTTCTCCCTCTCCAACAACTACCACCATGGCCTGCTTGAGGCCTTGTCCAGCTCCTCCTCCGCTACTCATCCACTCGGTAAGACTACTACTACTAATATATTAATGCCTTGAGTACTAAGAAGAAGCTCGACATGCATGCTGAGTGCACTACTGGATCATTTAAGTATATACTCATCTATCGTCTTCTCCATGCATGTTCGTTCTTGTATCCAAGTAGGAGTCGAGCAGGGTGCAGTGGAGGAGTCGCCGAAGATGGTGGAGGACTTCCTCGGCGGCGTCGGCAGTGGCGGCGCAGGCCCCCAGGTCCAGCCGGCGGCTGCAGAGGACCACCACCAGCTTGTCTGCGGCGAGCTGGGAAGCATCACGGCCGGGTTCTTGCGCCACTACCCGGCGCCTGGAACGGTGGTGGAGAACCCCGGATCAGCGGTGACCGTGGCTGCGATGTCGACGGACGTGGTGGAGTCCGACCAGGCGGCGAGGCGCCCCGCCGAGACGTTCGGCCAGCGCACATCGATCTACCGTGGTGTCACCAGGTAGACCTACGACGTTCGTTATTCGATCCACACGCATACATGCATCTCGGTTCTTCTGCTCAAGCAGTCAAGCTAGCTCCTGCTAGTTCAAGTATAGGACTTGTTATATATGGCACTTTTACTTGGCATTCATATATATATATATATATATATATATATATATATATATGGCGATGTGGTGTGAAGACTAGTATTTGACTAATAAAGCAGCTACCAACACATATGTTGAACTTGTTATTAATTTCATGGTGTTGGACTCATCAAGTAGTCGTTATTAATTCCATATCATTTGGATTCAAGTTTTGTGTTAATAATCTGTGTTTTTTTATATATGTGGGGGAATGCCTCATCAGGCACCGGTGGACAGGGCGATATGAGGCGCACCTGTGGGACAACAGCTGCCGCCGGGAAGGCCAAAGCCGCAAAGGCCGCCAAGGTATATGCATGCATGTCACAGACTTGTCACTGATCCAAGAAACCTGCAAAAGGCATATATGCATGCATACTCCGATCACTAACATTGTTTCTCCTTTCTTTCAACTTTCTCTTTTGGTGGTGCATTGGTTCTACATTTCATCAGTCTACTTAGGTACGTCAACTTCCACACCGAGTTTAAATCAACATATATCATCAAATCAAGAGGTCTATTTTTGGAACTAACTAACTGTGGAAATGGGGAAAACCTGTACAGGAGGCTATGATAAGGAGGAGAAGGCGGCTAGAGCTTACGACCTCGCCGCACTCAAGTACTGGGGTCCTACAACCACGACCAACTTCCCGGTAAGAACTCAAGTCATCAATCTCTGCAACACATTGCTATTCTTAGTAATTACATACGGTGCTGAGATTGCTGCTGACTTACCTGAATATGATCCATATGCATGGTATCTAGGTGTCCAACTACGAGAAGGAGCTGGAGGAGATGAAGTCGATGACGCGGCAGGAGTTCATCGCGTCGTTGCGCAGGTGAACACGGCGTTCACTCGATCACATGCGTTGCACAGGACTCACCGCCGCATCCTTTTCCACCACGTACACACATTGCCGTACGCGTGCATGCACACACAGTCGCATCTGCCTGTCCTGTCGGCTTGGCTTTCCCTCTCCTTCTTGGCTCTTGCATGTTGACCTGACCCGCTCCTACCCTTTTGTCAGGAAGAGCAGCGGCTTCTCACGAGGCGCCTCCATCTACAGAGGAGTCACAAGGTTAGCGTCTTTCTATGCATGATGATTCATGGCAATGACTAATGAGCGAGCGAGCATGCAAAAGAAGAAAGATGCAAGAGTCTGAACACATATAGTTTGCAGTTTGAATTTGAACAATGGCAGCAGTGCATTCTGGTCAAATCTTTGTAACAGTGCAGTGGGATTAATTGTTTATGTCTGACAGGCATCACCAGCATGGCCGGTGGCAGGCGAGGATCGGCAGGGTGGCCGGAAACAAGGACCTGTACTTGGGCACTTTCAGTAAGTACAGTAATCTTCAGACTTCACTGAAATGCTGGGTTTGAATACTTTTAAGAACCAACGCCACTGTACACGAGCTAATTTTTTAGTTGAATGATGAGAGCCAATGCCACTGAGATGGCTGACAGAACATGAACCATTCTGATTGGTTCTTCGATCTGCACCACAGGTACTCAGGAAGAGGCAGCGGAGGCGTACGACATTGCTGCGATCAAGTTCCGCGGGCTCAATGCCGTGACCAACTTCGACATGAGCCGCTACGACGTCGACAGCATCCTCAACAGCGACCTCCCCGTCGGCGGCGGAGCCACCGGACGCGCCTCCAAGTTCCCACTGGACTCACTGCAGCCAGGAAGCGCTGCGGCTGCAATGATCGCCGGGGCACAGGCCATGCCGCCGTCCGAGAAGGACTACTGGTCTCTGCTCGCGCTGCACTACCAGCAGCAGCAGCAGCAGCAGCAGTTTCCAGCAGCTTCTGCTTACGAGGCTTACGGCTCCGGCGTGAATGTGGACTTCACGATGGGCACGAGCAGCCACAGCAGCAGCAACAACGGCAGCGGCGTCATGTGGGGTGCCACCACTGGTGCAATGGGACATCAAGACAGCAGCAGCAGCAAGCAGGGCAACGGCTATGCCAGCAACATTCCTTATGCTGCTGCTGCTATGGTTTCGGGATCAGCTGGCTATGAGGGCTCCACCGGCAACAATGGAACCTGGGTTACCACCAGCACGGCTCCCCAGTACTACAACTATCTGTTCGGAATGGAGTAGGTGCACTGACAAGCTAGCTAGCTGAAATCAGGTGATAGGCCTAGGAAGCTAGGACTGACATTGAACTGATCACAATTTTGGCTGCTACATATGCCCATGTATGGATGGGGTGCATCCTTCTGCTATTTTCATGATATTTCCTGACTTACTGTAGCAGAAAGAGCTCATGTACCATCAGCAATTCAGCATTTCTAAATTCTAATTCAAGCTCGTTTCAAGCAAAAGCAGTACTCCTATGTGCATTCCAGAAATATTATAGCGGTATCCATGAATGAAAGCATTTACAATTTGCCGGCTCAATAACAGTAAGGATGTTAGGAGATAAAAAGAACAGACTCGGGGATGAGTGCATTCAGATTCAGATTTAAGATATTGCAGTTCCTCTGTTGTACCTACACAGAAAACTGAGAGAGGATTAGTGAAAAGAAAAAAAAAATCCACAAAGGCCAGTTGTGAGAAGTTTTTTTTCCCACACAGCAATAGCAATGATTGCAGTAATCATAATTAAGCAGAAAAACTGCCATAGAATCATGATAGTTATGGTAACAGATATCTATCAGATAGGAGCAGATGCCCTTGACAATCTAGAATATACTCATATCTGATAGATATGGTAACAAATAGTTGAAGCATCAGAGGACATGCCTCAGACTTACCCTTATCGAATTCTGACGTACAAAATGCTCATAGCTACTCCATGCATGTCATAATTTATTCTCAACTAGTTGCACCAGGTAATTCCATGCATGTTGCATTGTAAATGTGCCAGCCTAACGAGCTAGTTTGGGTGGTATTCATCGAAGCAAACTCATGGTTGGAGGCGGGGTTCGGGAGCTTAGCTTGTTGGTTAGCTGTTGCAGCAGCTTGATTCTGCTTATGTCAGCTTGTATGTCCCAATGTAAACCGTATGCAAGAAAAAACAGGTCTCGGTCTGCCTTCTGCAGCTTATTCTTGGCTGCTCTCGCGCCACTTTGAGCTCCAGAACGCAGGCAAGCTTGTAACTTTGCTCCTGTCTTCTTAATGAAAGACGTGCTTGAACAAATCTGCAGAAGTATGGCACTCTACTGTATATTTGTAGTATCAAACAACAATCCAAATCAGCTGTAAAATGTTCAGAATCTATGAAAATAGTAAGGAGAACTCAGCCACTAGCTCCATTTGAAACTATAAGACATATTTCGTTTCATTAGGACAAGATTTTGAATAGTTATTGTAATAGTTCCTCTGTCTGTAAGTAAATCAATTCCTAGAATCCATGCAGTCAAACGTTCTTAACTTTGACTAACTTTGTAGAAAAGATTAACAACACCTATGACATAAATGAGCATATTACAAAAAATATATTATATGATACTTCTAATGATACTAATTTGATGTCACAAATCTTGACAGATTTTTCTATAAATTTGGTCAAAAATTTTAGAAGTTTGATTTAAGACAACTCTAGAAATTTATTTATTCAGGGACAAAGAGAGTAATATGACATTTAAGAATACAAAATCATAGTCATAAGTATTTTTTGATACAAATGTAATAACACCAATTCGTGCCAACAAAAGCCATGTATTAATAAAGAGATCATTAGTCAAAGAACAAAATGTGTCAAACTGAGGGACCAGGTTGATAAGAGTCTGGCACAATTACACGGTTCATGACTAACAAATTACTACAACCCAACTCTATATGATAATAGAACAGAACTTTCAGAGTGGCATACCAAAATGTAAGGGCGAATCCACAAATTTCATGTGTGTTATATATACTGCTATTCATCAATCCTTTTGACCAAAATGCTTTAAGGGCAACAAAACTAAATCGAAGTTGCAGGAGTTAGGAGATTAGGCTGGTCATCTCGTTAGTTTCCACTGTAAAAAAAAAAATTACAGCAATCAGAACATGGAGAATAAAGTGGAGAGCTCCACATGGGATCAAGGACAAGCACTCCAAAACTTAAGCTGCCAACTCTAGCTAGTCTTCAAGATTCTCACTGGGATTGCACACATTTGTAGACTAACTATAGTCTGTGAGGGGCCTAAAATTACTACTTAATTCGCTCCTTTTGATAAGCTTGTTGGAGGGAGTCTGTTGCATGAAGACGCAACACAGGGTTCAGATTACCTCTCTGTCTCTCTCTAAGCAGTTGACCAGTCAAAAAAATGAGGCAGTCTGTATCAAACTATATGTACGAACAGTTGGTCCTTGTTTCACCTTTGCCCCCATTGGACCAAACCATCTTGCTCACAACTATCAATGAACTGGAAACCACGCTAGCTGCTTCACGCGTGGCTGCCGTTTTTCCTTTCTGTGCCTGTCCCCTCTCTCTCACACAAATCCTAGCATATCTCTCTTAGTTAACTTGACACAACAGCTCTTTCCATGGACACAGAGACAAAGAGGACTACCCATTGACTAGCTAGATAGCATACTTCAAACAGTTGTTTCCAGAGGTAAAGTAGAGCTGAAGAAAAGGAAATTTACTGGCAAGTTCTTGGCAAGTGTAGAAGTGAATCAGCTTATATACTAGTAATTCTCCACCGCTCATACCGGTGTCCGCTACAACTTGCAAATTTAGAGTGCCGGCGTAAATGCAAAGGGCTAAATATAGTTTGTAACAACCACACCTAGGCACCCGTTACAAAGAGTCTTGGAAAATTATAACAACGATGAGTTGATGAAATGCGATAGTGTGGACCAAAGTGTTTTATAGGATAGCTCAAAGAAAATTAGAGCTATTATAGATTCAAATTGATTGCTTGTGTTTGTTGATATTGTTAGTCCTAGGTAGCTACCAGCAGTCAACAAATGTTGGTCCATAGAGTATAAAACAGTGAAACTCAAAAAGTATTATGTATTTCATTTTTCATACGATGTGTTACATGCTATTTAGCCTTTTCTGCGGCAAGAATATGGAAACAAGACCTTGTGTTGCTTATAAAAAGCTAAGTTTGACCAACTGACAACAAGCAACAAGACAAAAATATGGCTATTGATAAAATATACTTTATGATGTCTTTTCAACATAACATATTCACATTCTGAAGATTCTCGCATGAGGGCAAAAGCTTTTGTGTTCCATCCATAAATTAAGGCAGATGAATACTTTTAGCTGAGGAGAAAAGATGATTGCTAACGTGGGCCTTAGTCAAATACGGCATTGTAAATGGTGCTTCCTTTGGTAGCATATGAGAGCCTTTTTTTTTCCTTGGTTTTAGAAATAGTTTTTCGTTTGCCCCTTTTTGTCATCATTCACATTTGGAAGTTATGTCGGGCCAGCATTCATTTGAGACTTTGAGCTGCTATCCAACCATCATACAGGCTGTACCAAAAGGCTCATATAGTAGGAGACTGAAAATGCTGAATTGCTATGTAAGTATGCTCAGTGTCTGTTGCTTCATCTTTCATCTAATAGCTCCATTGGTATTCTGTAGTTCACAAGAAAAAAATAATGCAAATTTGAATGATGGAAGACTATTAGTTTGTTTGTATATGGATGCACTGTGTACTTAGAATATAGGAATAGGAAATTGTTTATGAATTGTAGCAGATTGCGATTGCATATATAATATAACCAGGAGAACAGCCACGTTCTGCAGAAGTAAAACCAGTCAAAACTTCTTAGTGTGCACAAAAGAATCCAAACAAAATGCACTTCCAAACCTCTGACAATTTATATAACGAGACCCACTAGTATGCTGTTGTTATCTTTCCATTCCGGGACCACAAAGTGAGCGAAAGATACACATTCCTTAATCATGGACCACGGCATGCCTGATAAAAAATATTATAGTTGGTTAAGCACCTAATAAACTATAAATTGGGTTCGCTTGAAGAATCTCAGACAAAGAGTAATGCTACTTAATTTGATATTAATGATGCAGCATGCCATACACATCTTAGAAGAGAAAAGGGTCATTATGCAGCCTAAAATTAGTAGATCAAAGATATACTGTTTAATCTTCATGCACCATTTCCTTGAGAGAAACTAGATGCATAACAGCTTGCTTAGTGAATATTAAAAACAAAAGTAATGATATTGTTGAATGGTTCATCCAGTAGAAGAGAACTGTGTAGGCCATCCTTTAGTTTTGCCAAAATAAACTTACCCACACCAAATGCCATGGTAAGTTGGCCCATTCTTGCATAATGCACAGCACTATGATTACACGTGGTTAGGACGAATCAACAAAAATCCTGAATTTTGCTTAACTACTATGACTAAATCTAGTATGCAGCCTTCACTCCCTCTGTGTCGTGGTGGTGGGGGTGGTTGGGGGGGGGGGGGGGTCTACATATATGCAACAGAAAGAAAATGTGTGGGATTGAAGGTATGGAATTTAAATCACACATTGTTCAACTCACCGACTTCATTGACTTAATAGGTTGACAAGCATGATTAGTATAGGCAGTTCAAAGCATGAATGTATGGGACTTAGTTCACTTCCTACATCTTGCCCATTTTTATGGAACCTCAGGAAAGACATCCTGAAAAACTGATATTGAATATGGTGGATAACAGACCAGTAAAAGATGAACAGTTTTTTTGTTTCCTTATTTTTGAATGCAACTAAAGGTGAACAGTTGAGCCATGAGCCCGTGATATGTGAATATTGAAGCCTGAGTATGTGCACATTGGTTGACAACAGGCCTGCATCAGTGATTTGATCACATATGGTGAAATTCTCTTGTCGGTGCTAGTTTTGGCAAGTGCTAACACCGACTAGTGAATTTGTGCTTTGCGGTTGAGGTTTCGGATGGTGTGCAAGGGGGAACATAGATGTTTATATTGGTTCAGGCCAAGAGGGCCCTACGTCCAGTGGAGAGGCGGATCGTGTCGCCTTGCACCGGGGTGCTTGTTGTAGGGGTTACAAGCTGAGCGAGAGAGGGAAGTGCTCCCAAGTCTCTTGTGAGCGTACAAGTTGCCTGTTGTTGAGTGTTGTGAAGTGGTGTGTATATATGTGAGAGCTTGTGAGCTTGCTTGTCTGTCTGCCTAAGGCTGACCCCGTGCTCTCCCTTTTATAGTCACAAGGGAGGGGCGATGGCAGCGCGTACATCGCTATGCGTGTTACACTGGAGAGTTGTTGTCGCTGTTGACTGTCGTCAGCTTCGGTCTTGTCTCCACGTCCCAGGGGTATGGCCGTAGTGTTCGTACGATCTTGGTGAGTTCCAAGGCGGCAATAGTCGTCGTAATTACGGCGCGGCGTAGTGTCACACCTGATGGCTGTCCTCCTGCATGATGTGACAAGAGACTGAGTCGTCTCGGGGCATCATCTCCCGAGGCTCGGTACTCCTGAAGGCGCTGTGGAATGGAGCAGGGCGACACCTTCCCTCGGGCGTATTTCTGGCTTTCGGACAGTGTTTCCCGAGGGTCAGGTGGGCCCGGATGGAAGGCGTCTCATCATTTCGAGTGGACAGTGCAATAGGTGCATTTCCCGTTCTTGCGTAGCCCGCTCGTCAGACGCTTGGACTGTCGTAGTCGTAATTGGTAGATCCCAGCGCGAAACGGGGTGGAGCACCGTAGACTATACTGGAGAGGGGATAGCCGTAGTGGGTCTGTCAAATCCATTGCCAGGGGAGGCCTGATAGGTGGTATGGCCGTCGTGCGCGTGCGAAGCACAGTCGCGTCGAGAATCTCGCCTGACGGGACAGTGCTCGTAAAGTGGTCAGAGAGGTCCCTTGTGGTCCAAGATTGCTCCGCTGATGTCAATTGTGCATTGGATGCTTCAGAAAGGTTGCGCTCGCGGGGGATGGGGTAGCTAGGGTGAATCGGAGAATCGACGCCCGAGGGTGTTGCTTTCCCGAGCTCTTTCGGGGAGGCTCGGGCGAATCAGAAAATTGGCGCCCGAGGGTGCCGCTTTGCTGAGCTCTCTCGGGGAGGCTCGGGACGAATCGGAAAATTGGCGCCCGAGGGTGCCGCTTTCCCGAGCTCCCTCGGGGAGGCTCGGGCGAGTACTTTGGTACCCGACAGTAGCCCCCGAGCCTGTGGCGGAGTGAAGGCACTCCTCCACAGGTTCATGCTGGCTCTTCCTGTCGAGGAGATGAAGTGTATGTCGTTTTCTCTGGTGGGTGCGCGCGAGTACACCCGCCGGGTGTAGCCCCCTTAAAATCGTGATTACGAGTTCTCGGGTGTTCTTTGATTTATTTAGGGGGGGTGATCCCTTGGAAACGGAGCCTCCGAGCCTCCCATCGTGAAAGGGAGGTCGTTCGGTGGTATTTCCAAGGTGTAGGATATATTCCCGAGCCTCCTTTTTCGTATCGGAGATCGATCGGGTTCTTCCCTGTCTTTTTCGTCAGTTCGACCTTCACGCTCTTTTTTCGGAAAGAGGAAGGTTTGGCCCTGCACGACTTCCCCGTTGGGGCGCGAGTCGGCATTTCCGGTGAGCTACAAACGGGTTGGTCCAAGTGGAGGTCCGTGCCCCGTTCGTTGGGGGTCGGCTAGTGGCCTGAGTACACTCCAAATGTTTTCTGAGAATCAATTAGTGGATGTCGGGTCCCTTCGATGGGTCCCGAGGGCCTGATGCCTCCCACGGAGGGATTCCATGTAACCGACTCACTACTGGAACACAGCACGGGATGTCCCTTGTGACGCTCGGGCGTCGGGATACTGGCCGTTTTCGTGACCCATCCGCTTGCTGTCCCTAACTCGGTTTCCCTGGGGCGACTGTTCGAGCCACTGTGGGCCAGTCTTCGATCCCCTAGGAATGTAACGGGCGTCCGAGCCCGAGGTTCCTTCGTCGAGAAAGAGAATATATCGGTGGAATCGAGGCGAACGGGCGTAATGATTTGGCTCACCTTTTGAGGCACGAAGCCTGACGGATGCGACAGTTCGGGGCAGTCGAGGCGGTTGCGTGCGCGAGGCCGGCGACGTGCTGGGATCGTGGCGGGTCCCACGCAGTTAATGCGGCGGATTCGCCGCATCTAACTCGATTCGCCACCTGGGTATATAAGGAAAAATCGTGATTGTTTCTTTCTACCCTAGCCGTTCGCTTGCGCAGCCGTTCGCCTTCTTGCTCCCGTCGTCCATCTTCTTGCCCTCGTTGTTGCTCGAGCGAGGAGCACCGCCGCGGCTGCCATCGTTGTCTTTCCACAACTCTTCTTCTCTAGCTCACCATGGCTTCCTCCCCCGTTGCCACCGACGCTGCTGTCGCCGCCGCCGGCATACTCAGGATGGAGCCGTGGCCGCGGAGCACCGTGACGGAGGCGGACCTGGAGCGGCTCGTGGAGCTGGGGCTCCTACGCCCTCGCACCGACGTGGAGCGTCCGGAGTGGGTCGTGCTGTCGAGCGACCATGACGAGCCGAACCCCGACGAGGGAGTACGTGGTGAGCTTCATCGCCTACCACGAGCGCGGGCTCGGGTCGCCGCTGAGCCACTTCTGCCGGGCGCTCCTCTTCAACAACGGGCTGGAGCTCCACAACCTCACCCCCCAACTCCTTCACGTAGGCGTCGATTTACACCGCCATGTGCGAAGGTTTCTTCGGGGTGCCTCCGCACTGGGACCTGTGGCGTCGCATCTCCCGCGTCGACTGGTACACCAAGGCGGTTGGTGCGAAGAAGCCGCGGGAGATCCCGTGCGCGGGGGGTTGCGGCTTCGTGATTCGCTCCGGCTCGTACATCCCCTGCATGGCCCCCTCCTCCAACAAAGGCTGGCACCATGGCTGGTTCTACCTCCGTAATGACGGGGAGGCCTTTCCCAAGTATACGGGAAGGGCGTTCATCGCTCCCCTTCCTCAGTGGGAGTGAGGGTGCCCGGCTAAGGAGGCCAAGCACCCGAATGTCTACTTCGACGCGCTCCAGGTGTTGCGCGATCGGGGTCTTACGGGAGCTGGCGTGGTAGGGCAATTCCATGCGCGGACGGTGCTGCCGCTGATGGAGCGCAAGCTGGCGCTGAACCAGATGCTGGTCGGGTCACCACGGGAGGGCACGGCGATGCTAGCCTAGAACATCGGCGAGAAGGAAAACATACGTCGCGTTAAGTACATGGTGGGCAGTCATCCTACCTGGGACGAGGTGAATCGGGTGCCCATGCGCCCCCGCACGGGCTTCATCGCGCTGGTGAGCACTGCTTGTGTCGCCGTCTTTGTGATTCCCCGGTCTTCTTCTAATTTCTTCTCGTTCCATCGCAGGGCCTTTCGAGGACCGAGAAACTTTTCCTTCCGCCTGTCCCGGAGGACAAGGCTCGGCGGACCCAGAATCGCCTTCGGGATGAGGCGGCGAAGGCGAAGAAGGACGAGAAGACTGCGCTGAGGCAGAAGAGAGATCGGAAGACGGAGGAATCCTCCCAGCGCCGTCGTCGCCGCAGGGAGGCAGGGGAGCCGGAGGAGGACACCCTCTCTGATGAGGATGACGAGGAGGACGACGAAGAAGAAGATTTTTACGAGGAAAGTTTGATGGAGTTGGAATGGCCCTTTGTGGCCACAAAACCTGCGGTGGGCGTCGACGAGCCTGGGAAGGCTCCAATGTCGGCGTCTGCCGGCGGAAGTGCCGGGGCTCGTGACCTGTGCCCCCAGGCAAAACTGCCGGGGACCGCGTCTGAAGGCGCGGTCTCTGGTAGCGAGACTATTGGAGCCATGGCTCCGCCTTCCAGCGGCCGCGAGGGCTCGCTGGAGAGGCCGGGAACGGGCTCGGACCCAGCGCCCGAGCCAAGCCTGGCAGTTGCCGGCGGGACCGGGGGGTTCTTGTTTCGGCGCACCCTCCCCGTCGACGCGTCGTTGATCGGCGCGACGGCCGAAGGCGGGGGGAGCGGAGAGAAGACACCGTCCGGGCCGGAGATGGGTGGCGCCCGGACGGCGGACCTTGAACCGAGGTCCGCCCAAACCGGGGCGCCCCCGTCGAGGGACGGCGTCGTCAAGGCCACCCCTGGCGAGCAGACGGGACCCGCGCCCGAGGCCGAGCACAAGCATGACGTGGAGGCGTTGCCTACCCCGCCACTGACGGCGCAACTCACGCCGCCTGTCGTCCCGCCGAGCGCGGGGGCGGCGAGGAGGAAGAGAGTGGTTCCGAAGACGAGGTAGGTGACTTTACCTGTTACTTCTCTTGTGTCGGTGATCCGTCATGGCGTTACGAACGTTCCTTCCTTCCTTTGTTGTTTCAGGAAGCGCTCGGGGTCGGACCTCCAGGTCTCGCACCTGAAGGTCCTAAAGGTGCGAGGTCACGACACGGCCGGGGGTAGTGCCCGATCGACGGACGAGGAAATCCGTTCCCCCGCGGGTCCGGTGGTGGCGTCCGAGGTTCCTCCTTCGGGAGGGGTCGTTCCGACTGTGGCCGCCGTCGTCACGCCTGTTGCTGACGTGGAGGCGGCGCCAGCGCCGGCTCTCGAGACTTCAGTCGTCGGCTCTGGAGATGCCTCGGGAGCGTCAGCTGATGCCGTCCCCATGGAGCCTGCCGCCGCGGGTTCGACGGTCGTGGATGTCGACGCAGGAGCTCCTCTCCCTCATGAGGAAGACCCCTGGGCATTGGCACTGAGGCAGCCCCTGCCTCGGGAGTTGACCGCCTCCCGGATCGAGTAGGCGGACCGAGCGGATCCTCAAGCGCCGCCCGTTTTCTCGCTCCGGGACGACCTCGAGGCTCCCAAATGGGACGCCGTTCAAGAGCTCAGGCTCAGCTCGGTGGCAGGTCTCCGTGCGATCGCCGACGTCCTCGAGACAAAGCTCCCGGCCCAGCTTCATGTGAGCCTTTGTATTTCGTAACCTTACCTGTGTGTATGAGTGTCGTTTTAACCATCTCCGCTCCTCTCTCCTTTCTAGGACCTTATGCACACCTCCCGGGATAAGTCCCGCTTCCTCCACGGCGGGCTCGGGCTCTAGAAGCAGCTTGACCACAAGGGGAAAGCCCTTGCCCGTGCCCAGAGCGAGCTCGCCGCCGTGACCTGTAAGTTCGCCAAAGTGAGTGTCGACAACACTATCTTGAAGGAAGAGGTCGAAGACGCGAAGGGCCGAGCTGCTGCCTCAGCGACACAGGTGTAGGAGCTGGAGGGCGCCCTGGCCGAGGCGACGAGGGAACGCATGCCGCCCGACAGCTTGCCGCCGAGAAGACCTCTGCCGCTGAAGCTTTGGCTTTTGACCTCCCTGTTTTGCTCCCGTAGTTCTGCAGGCGGCTTATGACGGTGAAGTGGCCGACCACCTGGAACTGCAGAAGGCAGCGCGCGCTGTGTGACTCCATCGGCATCTGTGGGGAACCTTCGGGGGTCTCGCTTCGGAGCCGACTGGAGGCACTTTACAGCAGCGTCGGCGGCCGGGTCAAGGAGGCCCTGCTGACGGGCGTCCAGAAGACATTGGCGGTCGTGAAGTCCCATTACGGGAACTTTGACGCCGGCCCTGTCAGCGAAGGCTTCCTTGAGGCCGACGATGCCAAGCTCCTGGCGCTGGAGGACTCGATGAAGGAACCCGGAGAAGCGCTGGCGGGCCTCTTTGAAGCCATGGTTGAACTCCCTCCATTGGACCTGCCATGAAGATCAGCCGGGCTGTAGTGCCCTTGTAAAAAAACAACTTTTCGTGAGTGGTTGGGAGGAACAAACATGTGGCCCTTCGTGGCCTTAATATTTATGTATATATTTGCTACATGTTCGTTTTCGATTCGTTTCGTGTTTTTTCCTTAGGCGTTTTTTCTTGCCGATCCTGTGCCCGGGCCATCGAGCCTCGGGGGACTTTTTCGGGTGTTGTAGCTTTAGCGGCGTAGACACGGCCGTAATCTTAGGAGCTTTGGCATGAAGAATCCTTGGAAAAAAAGGTTTAGTTGTTTCTTCCCGAGCCTTCTTCCTTTGCCAAGCGTAGATCTTATAAGTTTTCTTCCGAGCGCGAGTTGGCCTTCGAACGCGGAGTGGCGAGGGGAGATGCTGTAGCCCAGGGGCGTAAGCAGGTCTCCTCGACTCGGCCGGCTTGGTCCTCTGGGACTTTTCTTACTGTTCTGAGTCTTACAAGTTCACGCTTGGTTTTAGGAGAGAACCATGTTTTAGGAAGACAAAGTTTCAACGGATTTTGAAATTTTTGCGTTTTCGAAACCGTTGAGGCTCGGAGGAGTCCGGGGGTTCCCCCCGTCCTAGCCCCCGAGGGAGGGTCGGTCTTTCCGTAGGTTAGGCCGAGCCTCTCTTTTCTAATACGCGCTGAAATGAAAGATCATTTCGCTCCCGAGCGTAGGCTCGGGTCAAAAATCTAAAAATCAAGTAAAAAGAGTAGAAGTCGGGTTTTTTATTGATTTCAAGATTTTACAAATTGTACAATGCTCGAAATCTTAAAAATAGAAGCGACGTAGCTGTTCGATGTTCCAAGCGTTGCTGTAGACCTCGCCCTTCTCGTTTGCGAGCTTGTACGTCCCGGACCGCAGCACCTCGGCGATGATGAATGGTCCTTCCCACGGTGGTGTTAGCTTGTGACGCCCTTTGTTGTCCTGCCTAAGCCTCAGCACCAAGTCGCCTACGCTGAAGGCTCGGCCTCGGATGCGCCGAGCATGGTACTTGCGTAGTGATTGCTGGTACTTGGCCGAGTGCAACAAAGCCATGTCCCGAGCTTCGTCGACTTGGTCCAGCGCATCCTCCCGAGAGGTCTGATTGCCCTGTTTGTCGTAGGCTTAGACCCTCGGGGCGCCGTACTCCAAGTCTGTGAGAAGGACAGCCTCGGCGCCGTACACCAGGAAGAAGGGTGTAAAGCCCGTGGCTCGGCTCGGTGTAGTCCTGAGACTCCATATCACCACCGGGAGCTCGGTTAGCCACCTTTTGCCGAATTTGTTTAATCTGTTGAAGATTCTCGGCTTAAGGCCTTGGAGAATCATGCCATTTATCACGTTCTACTTGGCCATTCGTTCTTGGGTGGGCTACGGCCGCCCAGTCCACTCGTATGTGGTACTCATCGCAGGAAGGCAAGAAATTTCTTTCCGGTGAACTGCGTGCCGTTGTCAGTGATGATGGAGTTCGGGACACCAAACCGATGGACAATGTCGGTGAAGAATAGCACCGCTTGTGCCGAGCTGATTTGGGCGATCGGCCGAGCTTCAATCCACTTAGAGAACTTGTCGATGGTAACAAGTAAGTGGGTGAAGCCCCCGGACGCCTTCTTGAGCGGCCCAACAAGATCCAGTCCCCATACGGCAAAAGGCCATGTGAGGGAATCGTCTGGAGAGTTTGGGCCGGGAGGTGCGTCTGCCGAGCGTAGTATTGGCATCCCTCGCAGGAGCGTACTACCTCGGTAGCATCGGCCACGGCGGTTGGCCAGTAGAAACCTTGTCGAAAGGCGTTGCCGACGAGCGTCCTTGGTGCAGCGTGGTGGCCGTAAGCTCTAGTATGTATCTCTTCGACTAGGCGCTTGTCCTGACTGAAGCGGATGCAGCGCTGGAGGACTCCCGAGGGACTCCGTCGATAGAGGTCACCGTCGATCATCGTGAAAGACATGGCTTTACATGCCAGCCGTCGTACTCTGGTTTTGTCCGAGGGTAAAACTCCTCGGACAAGCCAGTTGACCAGCGGCTCGCGCCAGTCTGGCTCGTTGTCGTCCATCCCGGCTTCATCTTCGGTTGCCTCGGCGTCGATTTCCATTGCCTCGGCTTCATCGACCTCAGCCTTGATCACGGGGCGCTCTTCTTTTCCCGAGGGACTCGCAGCCCCCGAGGGGCTGCTACCGATTGACGGCTTGTAGAGGTCGTTGGCGAACACGCCCGTCAGGACCGTAGTCCTTTCGGACGCAATTTTCGCCAACTCGTCGGCCTCTACGTTGTACCGACGTGCGATGTGGTTGAGCTCGAGGCCATCGAATTTTTCCTCCAGAAGACGCACTAGCTTGCAGTAAGCGGCCATCCGGGGGCTGTGGCACGTCGACTCTTTCATCACCTGATCCACAACGAGCTGGGAGTTTCCCCGAACCTTGAGGCACCTGATTCCCAGCACGACAGCGATGTGGAGCCCGCTGACGAGTGCCTCGTACTCCACTACGTTGTTGGAGGCGACGAAGTGTAGCCGCAACAAATACTTGAGTCTGACCCCAAGGGGTGAGACGAAAATTATGCCTGCGCCGGCACCATTCTTCATCATCGACCAGTCGAAGTACATAACCCAACATTCGTTCTGAGTCGGTAGCAGTGGCAGTTGGGTTTCGGTCCACTCTGCCACGAAGTCCGCCAACACCTGGGACTTAATCGCCTTTCGAGGCGCATAGGTGATGCTGTCCCCCATGAGCTCGATTGCCCACTTGGTGATTCTCCCTGTAGTTTCCCGATTCTGGATCACCTCCCCAAGGGGGAAGGATAACACCACAGTCATGGGATGCGATTTGAAGTAGTGCCGCAACTTGCGTCGAGTAAGGAGGATCGCGTACACCAACTTCTGGATTTGAGTGTAGCGTGTCTTGGTTTCGGACAAGACCTCGCTGATGAAGTAGACCGGCCGCTGTACCGGTAACGCGTGCCCTTCTTCTTGCCGTTCTACGACGATCGTTGCACTTACAACTTGGTTAGTAGCAGCGACATATAGCAAGAGACTCTCCTCTTTCATAGGGGGCACGAGGACCGGTGCTTTCGAAAGCAGAGCCTTAAGCCTTTCGAGGGCTTCCTGGGCCTCGGTGGTCTAGGTAAAATGCTTATTTTTCTTTAGCAACCGATACAAGAGTAGTCCCTTCTCGCCGAGCCTTGAAATGAATCAACTCAAGGCCGCGAGACATCCCATGAGCTTTTGCACACCCTTGAGGTTCCGAATCGGACCCATCTGTGTGATAGCCGATATCTTTTCCGGGTTGGCTTCGATGCCACGCTCGGAAACGATGAAACCGAGGAGCATGCCCCGAGGGACACCGAAAACGTACTTCTCGGGGTTTAGCTTTATGTTCCGCTTCTTGAGCCATTCGAACGCCTCTTCTAGGTCGGCTACTAAGTCGCCCGCCTTCCTAGATTTTATCACTATATCGTCTACGTAAGCCTAAATGGTCCGCCCGATGAGGTCCCCAAAAACTTTGAGCATGCAACGCTGGTAAGTCGCACCCGCGTTTTTGAGGCCAAATGGCATGGTTACGTAACAATATGTGCTAAAAGGAGTAATGAAAGAAGTCGCTAGTTCGTCGGACTCTTTCATACGAATCTGATGGTAACCGGAATATACATCAAGAAAGCAAAGCAGTTCACAGCCAGCGGTGGAATCAATTATTTGATTAATGCGAGGTAATGGAAATGGATACTTAGGACAAGCTTTATTTAAACTAGTACTTAGGACAAGCTTTATTTAAATAAGTGTAATCAACACACATTCTCCATTTTCCATTTTTCTTCTTAACCAAAACAGGATTAGCTAACCACTCTGAATGGAAGACCTCCTTGATGAATCCGGCCGCCAAAAGCTTCTGCGCTTCCGCCCCGATGGCCCGGCGCTTCTCCTCGTCGAATCGGCGCAGGCGCTGCTTCACCGGCTTGGACCCGGTCCGGATGTCCAAGGAGTGCTCGGCGACCTCCCTCGGGATGCCTGGCATATCCGAGGGACTCCATGCAAACACGTCGGCGTGCTTACGGAGGAAGTCGATGAGCACGGCCTCCTATTTCGGGTCGAGGGTGGTGCTGATCTTCAGCACCTTGCTGTCGGGGGAGCTCGGGTTGAGGGGCACCTCCTTTAGCCCCTCAGCGGGCTCAAAGGTGCCCGTGGCCATCTTGGGGTCGGGAACCTCCTTTGCCATCTTCTCGAGATCGGCAATGGGGGCCTAGGACTCCACCAGCGCGCCGGCGTACTCGCAGCACTCGACGTCGCACTGGTACGCGTGCTGATAGGAAGCGCCGATGGTGATCACCCCCTTTGGCCCCGGCATCTTGAGCTTGAGGTAGGTGTAGTTCGGGACCGCCATGAATTTGGCGTAGCATGGCCTCCCGAGGATGGCGTGGTAGGTGCCGTGGAAGCCCACCACTTCAAATGTCAGGACCTCCTTCCTGAAGTTGTCAGGAGTCCCGAAGTAGACGGGCAGGTCGATCTGCTCGAGGGGTTGGACGCTTTTTCCGGGCACTATCCCGTGGAACGGGGACGTCGTGGCCCGGAGGAGCGAACAGCTGATCCCCATCGAGTCGAGGGTCTCAGCATAGAGAATGTTGAGGCCGCTGCCTCTGTCCATGAGGACTTTGGTGAGCCTCGTGTTGCCGACGACGGGGTCAACAACGAGCGGGTAACGCCCCGGCGATGGGATGTAGTCCGGGTGATCGTCCCGGCTGAAGGTGATGGCATCGTGGGACCAGTCAAGGAAACAGTGGTGTTGTGGTCCGACGGAGTAGACCTCTCGACGCTCGCGCTTTCGCTGTCGCGGCGTAGGAGCGGTCCCGGGCCCGCCAAAGATCATGAGGCACTTGTCGACGGGCGAGAACTCATCGTCCTTCCCGTCCTTTTCCTCCTGGTCCTTTGCGGGCCTTTTGCCGGCGTCGTCCCTGAACGCTTACCGGCGGTAGTGCTTCTTGAGCATCACACACTGCCCAAGCGTGTGATGCACCGGACCCTGGTGGTAAGGGCACGATTTGTTAAGCATCTCGTCGAAACGGACGCGAGGGGGCTGTGCCCTCTTGGGCTCGGTGGCTGCCACGAGGGAGTCATTGCGAAGGGGGGCCTTTCCCTTCCCTTTCTTCTTCTTGCTGTTTGGGCCTCGGGAAGAGGTGCCCTCGGGGGCCTCCTCCTTCCGTTTGCCCTTGGGGTCGGAGAAGAGAGCTCCCACCGCCTCATCCCCCGAGGCGAAGCTGGTTGCAATCTCCATGAGCCCGAAGACGCTGGTGGGGGTCTGGCGTCCCAGCTCATGAACGAGCTCTTTGTAGGAAGTTCCTGTAGCAAATGCTCCGACGACGTCGGAGTCGGCGACCTGGGGCAACTCATTATACTGCTTGGAGAATCGCCGAATGTAGTCCTTGAGGGACTCGCCCGGCTTCTGTTTGCAGCTTCTGAGGTCCCAGGAATTGTTAGGGCGCACGTACGTGCCCTGGAAGTTCCCTACGAAGATCTTGACCAGATCGCTCCAGTCAAAGATCAACCGCGGGGGGAGATGCTCCAGCCAGGCTCTTGCAAAGTCGGCGAGGAACAAGGGTAGGTTGCGGATGATGATGAGATCATCCTGCGCACCGCCAAGCTGGCACGCAAGACGATAGTCCACTAGCCACAGTTCGGGGTTGGTTTCCCCTGAATACTTGGCTATGTTGGCCGGCTGTCGGAACCGGGGCGGGAACCTGGCCCTTCGGATGGCCTCGCTGAAGACGCGAGGACCCGAGGGCTCGGGTGAGGGCTCGCGGTCCTCATCCGAGTCGTAGCGCCCGCCCCGATGGACGTTGTAGCCTCGTGCGGCTCCATCGGTCTTCCGTCCACCGCGGGCTTGAAGGATGGCTCGGACGTCGACGTCCTTGCCAAGCCGTTGGTGAACCGACGGGGCCCTTGGGACCAGTTCGATACCGACGTAGCCGTAACCCGCCGGCGGTGCGGTATACCGGCGGTATTACCGGTTACCGGTAGAAACCGTCGTCAAATTTTGAATTTCCTAGTTCCGGTTCCACCGGCCGGTTGCCGTTACGGCCGGAACCGCCGGTTTGGTGTTTGGCGCCGGCATTTTGAAATTTCAGATTATTTTTGGAAAAATGCTGACTTCTACATAGTTATGATTTATAGAATCCAATGATGTCAAAGTTTTCCAAATTTGAGTGCGTTTAGTATATTTTTCGACCTTCATGATTTAATGGGCCTTAACGGGCCGGCCAGGGTTTTTTATACCGACCGAAATCCGGTTACCGCCGGGCGGCGGTAACGGTATATCGGCCGGTATAAACAGTAACCGGCCGGAAACCGGCCGAATTCGAAATCGAATTCAAACTCACAGCTCAATCGGTTTTAGACGGGTATACCGGCCGGTATGACCGGTATAAACGGTAACCGGTCAAAACCAGCTGATTTTCTTTTTTTTAATGCAGAAAACAAATTTTTTTTTGAATGGCCTTTGCACATAATGAAGTATAAACACCATACATTTCAGGGATAAATAGTGCCGTAGCAATACATAGGGCATACACATACTTTTATTGTATCAATACATAAGGCACATCAAAGTCATCAATACATAGTATCATATAAATAGCATATTCTTAGTTTCATACACGAACAAATGTGATAGTCATCGGCATAGGCATAATCAACGTTGTATGAAGTATGGAAAGGCCCCCATGCTGCAAGACATCTGATATTCGGCGGTGGACATCAAAGCGATACCTCGCAGTCTAAGCAACTCGGCCTTAAAATCATTCCAAGATTGGCCCGTCCATGCCGCTGTTGTCTCCCATTCTTGAACTAACATAGCGTAAAAATGGGGGTCTTCCCATTCATACACCCATCTGGTCGCAGGTTGCGTGGTAATGTCGGGAATGTGATAGTTATAGCTTGCCTGGGAGGTATCACTGTACGAGGAAGAAGAATGCTGCGGAGTGTCGTAGTCTGTAGGTGCATAAACAGTCCTCTGCGACTCCGGTTGTCCATGGTCGCGGTCCTGAGTAGCATGCGTGAACTGGGTCTCGCCTGCAAAAAAACATTATTAGTAGTTTAGAAGTCATACACAGAAACAATTGTGCGTACGTAGGTGCAATGGATACCTGTGAAACGAAGACCACCACCTCCACCAGAACCACTACCACCAGCACCAAACCCACTGCCACCACCACCACCACCAGAACCACTACCACCAGCAGCACCACCAGCACCATCACCATCACCATCACCATCACCGCCACCGTCACTGTCGTCATCAGAACCGTCATCAGTTGAGCTGCTATCCTGGGACTCCTTATACGGTGGACTACGCTGAGCCTCATCCTCAGTTTCAGTGTCACTGATCACTTGCTTTTTCTTTCCGCGTTGACGCTTGGGGTCACCCTTCTTAGGCGGCATCTGCATCTTCCTCTTCCCGAGGTGACTATCACCCACATGTCTACGGGCCCAATCACTGATGGAATCATCTCCCGTGGCCTGACGTAGATCTTGGGCGTCTATGTGGTCACTACGAGCACAAACAAATAAATCACATAAATAAAATGGACATACATAATATGAAAGCCAGACAGAGACACACATTATACCTGACAATATGTGATGGCATAGGGGCGTCTACTTCGTCATCATCCTCATCAAGAACTGGTGCCTGGTTTGATCTACCATACTCCATCCATTGCCTAACTGGATTGTTCGAGTCATAGAATGAGATTTCGGCGAACTTGTCAATGAAATCTTCGTCATCATGCAGTGGCGGTCCAGAGATATCCGCTAGTCGCAGCCGAAGATTGTAGTTGACATACACAAGCTTGTTTAGTTTTTTGTGGGACAACCGATTGCGAACCTTCGTATGAAGCAAGGCAAAAGTACTCCAATTCCGCTCGCATCCACTGGAGGAGATACATTGTGCAACAAGCCGCAAAGCAAGACGCTGCAAATTTGGAGTTTGACTACCAAATATCATCCACCAGGCCGCTGCAAGTGTAACACATTATGTTAGATATATATTCCACGAGAGCAAAGCATCAAGGGTAGAGAAGTGCTCTTAGGCTCTTACATGGGCTAGTCCTTGGATCCGCTGCCATTTTCATAGCGAGTTCGGAGCCAAACTCACCAAGCTTCTGTCGAAAAATCTCTGCCTCTTGTAAAGCCTGCATGGCGCTCTGCACATCCGTCATGCGCGAAAATGTATCTTTCAGACCATTAAACATTGTTGGAGTTGGATCCATGTTATATGCGTACTTTGGATTTAGGACAGCACCTGCAACACATGACAAATGCCAAACAAGGGAACGGTAAGTATTCATTTCATGGAGCTTGCTAAGTAAATATAATTCATGATCGTACCTGCACCCACATACGTGTCAATGTACACGTCAGTAATCCTGTTGTCCATAATCTGTCGATACTCATTCCATGTCTGCTTATTTCTTCCAAAGACAGACTCCATCTCCATTTTGCAAGTCTGGTAGGCATACACTACATCACACATGTTAGGCTGCTTGTCTTGATCAGCGAAGCGGAGGAACTTATAAATTGGTTGAACTGTTTTGATGATGTATTCCAGTCCCTCCCACCACTGGATACTTGATAACCTTGAATGAGCAAAGCGACCGTCTTCACATTTTATCCACTTGCTTTGCAGAAATTCAGGAGAAGACATCCACTGCATGAACTTGTCACGTTTCCGGTGAAAGCTCTCTAGGAACATGTAGTTGGTCCCAAATCTAGTAACATTCCACTTGACCAACTCACCACCGATTGCCTTCCTCATCATTGCATTCAACTGAGCATGGTTGTGCAAAAAGGTTGAGATTCGCTTGCATGTTGCGATTGTACCTGAATGTTCGGGCCTTTCACCAATATCCTTCAACATCAAGTTGATGGTGTGTGCAAGGCATGGCGTCCAAACAATATGAGCATAATGGTTCCCCAGTATCTTGCAAGCTTTTTTGTAGTTGGCGCCATTGTCGGTCACCACATGTACGACATGCTCGGCGCCAATCTCTTCAACAACCTTACGAATTTCCTGAAAAATAACCACAACAGTTTTTACAAATGTGACGTAAATCACAATATTATAAATAGTATGAACCTAACAACATGTTCAGAAGATACCTGGTATAAATATTTGGCATCTTGACTTCGCCCAGTTGCATTAATAGATTTATTAAACCATGTGACCCCATTGCAATAAATCAGGAAGTTAATGACACTCATTCTAGTGGGGCCAGTCCAAGAATCACACATCAACGTCACGCCAAAGTTGGTCCATTCCTTCTGAAACTTTGCGTACCTAGCCTTCAAGTCTTTCTCGTTCTCATCTAGGTACTTGCCATCGATATCCCTTCCAGTAGGTGACACAATGCCTTCACCTGTAAGCAGAAGCCATTCGTGAGAATACATAAAGATACAAACGTCAAAATTGAGAGAGATGACTCTGAAAGTTGTACTAACCCCACTTTTGTGTCTCTCTCACCGCACTTATAAAGTACGGATTGTCGGCCTGTCGTCCTGGGATTCCTGCAACATGGAAAAACTTTCCCCAAGCTTTCCCAATAGCTTCCTTTGCATTCTTCCCCTTCTGCGTCCAAGACCCTGTATCAATCCTTGGTTGGACCATTCCTCTCCTCCTACCGGCTGCCAAATTGTAGTCCTGCAGAACCACAGGAGTCTCCCTCTGTGATCCTGCTCTTCGAAACATCCTTTGCAAAGGATTCCCACCCTGTGAACCACTACCCCCTCCACGGTCGTAATTACCTCCTCTCTGTTGCACCCCCTGCTCGTACTCATATTCAGCTCTCGACTGATTAAGTGCTTGCTGGAGCTGCTCCTCATATTCATCATCACCAAGTGGATGGTTACCCTCCGCTGCAGCCTTCTCTCTTGCCAACTTTTGTCGAGACCGGTCAGAAGTTGCCTTTTTAGTTCTGTCAAGATCACGTTGAAAGTACTCACGCACATCATCTGGCACGCTTCTGCAATGCACCACCTGCGACCCGCGACCGGCTAAATGTTCTTTGAATCTTGTTGCACCACCACCTCCTTTCATCGTATGACAGTAGTTGCACCTCCACCCAGGAGAAAGGTTTTCACCATGCTCCCATACAATGTCTTTTCCTCTGCTTGACATTGTGCACCTGCATGAATGGACAACACAAACTAATCAATCACATAGATTAAATCTACGTAAATAAGTGGCTAAGTCACAACCTTCCACCTAAATAAAATTTACCTAAACAATATAAACCTAAAATATACATCAGTATTTACCTAAAATATACATCAGTATTAGCACACCTACAACCTAAAATATACATCAAACCTAAAATCCTAAACCAAATCCTAAACATAACCCTAACTAATAACCTAAACACACCATAAATCCTACTAAAATCCTAAATCAAATTACCACTGCACCCTAGATCAATAGATAACTACTTCCTATTCCAAATCCTAAAGCTAATCCTACTAAAAATGGTCAAGAAAAAAAGAAACAACCTTACCTGTCGAAACCGGCGATACCGGCCGGTTACCGGTACAAACCGGCCGAGAAACCGGTGATACCGCCCGGTACCCGGCGGATCCGCGCGCGCGGCGGTATCCCGGTCTTACCGACCGGTATACCGGTGCTACCGGCCGGTAGAACGCGGCGGCGAGCGGACGAGCGGGGAGGCGGCGCTTTCGGGCTGCTGCGGCGCGGAGGGGGGAAATGGGGGGTGGCTCTGCCCCCCCCGTGACCCAGGGTGCTGTTTTGTGCCCGTTCGGGCCTAATGGGCCTAACGGGCCTTAACGGGCCTTTTTTTTTACTTCGGGACTTCGAAAAAAATTCTAAATGTAGTCAAATTTGAAAAATTTTGACACCATTGGAATCTATAAATCATGAAGTATTTTTAGGAATTTTTTTACCATTTTTTCCTCCGATTTTAAATTTCAAATTTCGGTTTTTCCAAACCGGCCGGTACCGGTACCGGTCCGGACCGGTATTACCGGTAACCGGCCGGTTACCGCGGTATGCCGTCGGTAAATAGAACCCTGCTTGGGACCTCAGGATGCACCGAGGTCTCTCGCTCGCGGCGCGCCGCACCGCCACGTTGGTGGCTTTCAGTGCCTCGATGGTGTGATGTTGAACTTTTTGCCTGGAGGACGGCTGCGTCCTCCAGGAGATCCTTGAACTGGTTCCTGAGCTGCCGCGCCTCCTCGGTGGAGGGCTCGGGCATGTCCGGAGCAGCACCATTTTCACTAGCAGTTGTAACGTGATAGCCACTGCGGCGAATATCTTTGAATGTAAGGAGAGTACGTACAGCTCCCGGGTAAAAAATGCTTCTTCTATAAAGATGCTAGTATTATTAGGGAGTACCACAATGGCTCTACCGGAGCCTACGATATGACCGTTTCTTCCAACAATCGTGGTAATATTTTTAGTCTTTTTCTGCAGTGTCTGAAAATATTTTGTCTCTCGAAATATGGTATTTGTGGCAGCGCTATCAACGAGGCAAAATTCTTCTTCCGTCTCCATGGAAAGAACGACTCTTGTTCTATTAAATATATAGTACTATTTTAATCCATCATGCCTAATCAATATAGCAAAGCCGATTAAAAAAATAGTACGTAATAGAACAAGAGAAAAACATATTAAAATAATGCTATTATCCAAAACATGCATGACGAGAGTTTACCCTAATAAAATAATGAAGTTGCTCAACAGGAGCATTATTACATGCATCACGATCACACGAACTTTAATTGTTTTGCTGAAAAATAAATCACACTAGCTAATTAAACAAATGAGTGATAACTTTGGCTACTCCGTGTCAAGAAGATCCTCATCCTCGAGATCAAAATCATCATCACCAGTATAGGCGTCTCCCTTTTCAGCGGTATGATCGCCGGTGGCATCATGATCAACATCCATAGCTGCTGACTCAGGCTTCTTTATAGGCTCTGATGGCTCCGAGAGGTGTAGTCCAGTGATGGCATCGACAGATGCCTGGACAAAGTGTACCTCTGGGTTTTGGCGATTCTTCCACTCCTGATATAACTCAATCAAGTGTGGCTCGGCAGTGCAAGTACGGGATCAGTGCTTCTGGGATCCACAACGGAAACAACCCTCGTTGGAGTGTTTTCCTCCATTGCCAATTGAGCCCTTCGGGGACTTGCCTTTGCCATTGCCATTGAACTTCTGGCCTTTGCCATTACTGTTGGACTTCTGGCCTCCATTCCATTGCTTCTTAAACTTCCCCCTTTTGGCCCCTGATGACCATGAAACTTCTGGCCCTTATTTTTGAAAGCTCCTTTACCATTGTTGTTATGAAAACTGGCATGTGCTTCAGGATATGCCTGTGTCCTAGCGGGGCGCATTTGAAAATTCTTCATCAAAAGTTCATTTTGAGCCTCAACGGCAAGCAACACGTTGATGAGATCACAGTACTTTACGTACTTATTGTTGCGGTACTGCTGCTGGAGTACCATGTTGGTAGGGTGGAAAGTCTCGAGAGTTTTCTCAATCATCTCGAGTTCAGTGACAACTTGGCCACAAAAACGAAGCTGAGCCACGATACGGTGAATTGCAGTATTATAGGCCTCAACTATCTTGAAATCAAGGAAGCGGAGTTGTGCCCAATCACGCCTAGCCTGTGGGAGGAGCACTATCTTCTGCTTGCCGAAGCGTTCCTGAAGTTTCATCCACAGCACCAGAGGATCTTTCACCTCCAGATATTCTATTTTCAGGTCAGGATGAATGTGGTGCCTCAGGAAGATGCAAGCCTTTGCCTTGTCATGGGACAGCGGAGCAGGAACACCGGCGGCAGGCCTGGCGACCGTTGAAGTTAGCTTGCATGGCCTGCAATGAAACTCACAGTCGAGTGCCCATGTTTGATAGTTTTTGCCGTTCAGCGCAAGGATCTGGAACTCCGTCTTGTTGATCTAATACATGCAAATTAACTTCCGGTAAACAAGCATGAAGTTGATATGTATAGCCACGGATGAATTACAATGAGAAAAAAAAAGGAAAATATAGGCAGGGCGTACAACGGTGATCAGCACCGCAAAATGACCATCAGGGCCATAATGGCAATGCAGGTTACAGTAGCCAGCAGGGCCACGACGCATACACGCAACAGGTAAACAAGATGTAAAGGTAATGTGCGACTTCAGGCAGCACAACGCATACACGTTGAACGCTCTTGTGGTTGACCGACATTGCAAGATACAAGCGAGAAAGAAAAAAAAAAACGCTAACTAGCTTGCTTGTATGGTTGGGTACATCAGCGTACATGCATAGCATGTTGTGGTGGCTGATGTCATGTGCCAGGTCGGGGATAGAAACAATATACCATCGGTAAGACATGATCCGATCTATTATTCAAACTAGTGATGAAAACGAAACCAATCTACGGGGTGTCCAAAGATCGAATCTGCTATAACGAAAAAGAAATCTAGAGCATGTTTTCGGCTACTAGCTAGAGCAAATTAAATCTATAAGATTGTGTATACCAGAATAAATCTACGAGATTTATGCCTAGATGCCTTAATCTAGTAACTAAATAAAAACAAATCTATTAATAAACTAGCATATAAGTGTTCACGTGATAGCGGCGGCTGCCGTCAGCACAGCGGCAAAGGGAATTACGTGAGCTAAAAAAAAATAAAGATCAATCTAGAACATGCAAATTTGCAGGAAAACGATATGCTACGTAGATTGAAAAACAAAACTGATCTATTAGTTGATGAATCCTCAAGAACAGCATACCCTCGTTGATGAGTAGTGGTACAGCGTGCTGATAACGTGTTAAGAAACGGCGCTGTTGCGGATCCCTGATCCGGTTCCCCTTTCCTCCCACAGCAGATGAGGTGTGGAGAAGAGATGTAGATGAACGTCCGTAGAGAAGAGATGTAGATGAACGTCCGTATCCCTTTAGAATTGCACACCAGATGAACACAAAGGAGAGCAAATATTGGTGGAACTTGTTTCTCTTATTCATTATAGATGTGTACAGGTTCCTTTATATAGCCTTGACCCTTCGGGGGTATATTTGGTATGAGCCCACAAATATCTCTTAGGGTTATAGTTTACCAACAGAATCTACTCCCTCTCCGCCAAAATAGATGTCATTCATCTATGGAGAAATCAAAACCTTTTAGCTTTTGACCAATTATATATACAAAAATATTTATATCTATAATATAAAATTAATATCAATAGATAGATAGTTGAATA
Source organism: Eremochloa ophiuroides (assembly GCA_038502445.1). Taxonomy (NCBI): domain Eukaryota; kingdom Viridiplantae; phylum Streptophyta; class Magnoliopsida; order Poales; family Poaceae; genus Eremochloa; species Eremochloa ophiuroides. Next base: position 98,151,229 of record JAHLJS010000003.1, read on the forward strand.
TATTTTCATAATAAATTTATTTAGAGGTATAAATATTGCACGTAGCTGTGTTGCAGAACCGGCTCCCTCGGCGGATACTTTGCCGCCGAGGTCTTAGCTGAGTTGTGGAACCGGCTCCCTCGGCAGGTACTTTGCCGTCGAGGTTGTAGCTGGGTGGAGGAATCGGCTCCCTTGACGGATGCTTTGCCGTTGAGGTTGTAGCTTATTTGTGGTGCCAGCACCCTTGACGGATACTTTGCCGTTAACGTCGTAGCTGAGGTGTTTTCATCTACGGCTTCACTTCTCTATTGGCTACCAACGTGTTGAATTCTTTTTGTATTAGGTTCGGTTGGCTGGGGTTGTTAGGTGGAGGTCCCCCCCTCTTGTTTCTTGCTTTTCGTTTCTTCGTTTTGTGTTGTGGATTTTGTTGGTAATCCATGGATTACTTGCGAATCTATTGTATCGATTACTTTGCCAGTTCTTTCGACTCTTCTTCTTAAAGCAAAACGCGTGAAGTCGTGATCTTGAAGAAAAAAAAGAAAAAAAAAGTGACATCTATTTTACGACGAAGAGAGCACTTGGGATTTTTTTCCACCTATACTGAGGCCAACTGGCTAAATCTTATGATGTACATCTTGTGCTTCAGAACCATATAGTGAAGCTTTATAAAGCAAGTGGAAGATGATCCCAGGCTTTCTGGCTACAAATTACAAGAAACAATGTCAACATAAGTTCACTTATGCTGAAAATTCTCCCTACATCATCCATCACAACCAAAGTGAATGGCAAAACACAAAGGAAAGTAGCAGCTTGAACATAGAGATACTGCCTGGAAGCAAAAGCACTGCTTCAGGGCAGCCATATTAACAAACTAAGCTAAGAACAAGGTGACAAGGATCCTCCCGATGAACCCTACAACTCGGTTTGCTTCAGTACACCTCCTTGTTCACATCATTGAAGTACGGGTGCTCCAGGGCCTTCTTTGCAGAGATCCGCTTTGCCGGCTCATATGCAAGCATATTCTGCAGCAACCGCAGCAAATTAAGTCAGAATGCAATCCTCGCAATCTCCAACCTCTTCTTTTCCCCTTTTTCTGCAATGTTTAGTAAATTTGCAGAAGGTGTAACTTTTTCACTGACCTCAAGCAAATCATAGCCATCGGAGTTAAGACCAGGGACAAGGGTGGACAGCTTAGTGGGCTTCCACTGGGGGTACACGTGCCAGTTGGGCAGCTTGCCAACTCCAGGCCACATCTGCTCATTTGGGGTGCCCAGCAACCTTTCATCCAAAGTACAAGACGGATTGCCATCAGCATCAGACAACCACCAAGAGTTTCAGCAAGCAAACAACGAACTAAAACACTGGAGGTATTACTTGAAGATGTGGAGGAGCTGCTGCAACTCAGAGTCGCCAGGGAACAGTGCCTGGTTCGTGATCAACTCAGCTGTCATTTACAACCAAATTAGAAATTATGTGTCGGATTGAATTCTGAAGCAGTTTGCATTGACAATAATCTCTGAGCTCATCAAAATGGTAACAAATATGCATCCCACAGACCAAATGTCAACCGGTGTGGAGTAGTGTGTGGCGCCAAGAAGAATCTCGGGCTCCCTGTACCACAACGTCAGAATCTGCACAAACAATTCAGACTCTGCTATTGATCAAGGCTCAAGGGTTGGGAACATCCACGCGGATGATGAAGACCAGTACGAAGCAGACCTCGTGTGTGTACCTCTTTAAAGGGACCGTGATTGCACGGCTGAGTCCGAGGTCGGCAATCTTGAGCGTCATGGTCTTGCGGTCCATGAGCAGGTTGTGCGGTTTGAGATCACGGTGCAGCACCCCGTGGCCGTGAACAAAAGCCACGCCCTTGCATAGCTGGAACATCAGGATCTGTGGATGCACAATCACCATCAATCGAATCAGGCACGCACGGGTAAGACATTCACACAAACACCACACGTGCACAGGGTTTTGGTTGGGCCATTGACGAGCGTACAGAAAAGAGAAAATTCACCTTAACGGTTTGTGCCGGGATCTTCTCGTGGCTGGCGCGATAGCCCCAAATGAACTTCTTCAAATCGGTGTCCATGTATTCGAAGACGAGGTACAGGATGGTCTGCCCCTCCTTGTTGACGCCCTGCTTGAGGTCGAGCAGGCGCACCACGTGTGGGTCCTGAGACAGCATCCGCAGCAGCAAGACCTCCCGCAACGCGGTGGGGGGCACGCCCTCGTCGTCCTCGGGGAGCCGCGTCTTCTTGAGCGCCACGATCCGGCCTGTCGCCTTCTCCCGGGCCTTGTACACCTTCCCGTATGTGCCCTCCCCTACTTTCTCCAGCTTCTCGTACAGGTCCATGGCGCGCAGTCCGTCGCCCGTCGTCGTCGATGGCGGCGTCGGAACCTGCTTGTGCTGGATCGTCGCCATCCCGCCACGGACCGGTCTTCTCCCTCGCGTGCGAGGCGGATTTGGGCGTGGTAGAGGTGGCGGGCTGGCAGCTGGCGCCTAGCGAATGGATCTGGAAACTGGTACGCTGGGAGGTTTTGTATTTTGAGCGTGGGGCGGAAGACAGGTGACCGTAGCGATTTCAAATTTGTTGCGTCCCTTCATAATCTCTCCGTGCCTTTTTAACTGCGTGCTCACCTCATGACTACATGTATTATTAGATAGATCCTTAAATATATTATTGTAACAAATTTATTTAAAGATATAAATATTACTAGTACTTTCTATAAATCTAATTAAACTATCAACATACACCAATAACAAAAAGAAAATAGACATAGAGGCAGCATGTACAAAGTAACAAAAAATCATGCGTGGTTGAGTCCTTCCATATAATGAGGTGGTCACGCAATATAAGGAGCGTGCGACTACTGACCGTCTTGAATTGTACCATCCTGCTCTTTCCCCTAGCCTCCACCGCCCACCGTCCACCCCTTGCCGCTCCACCCTACCTTCACCTAACCTCAGCAGGAGGAGCTAGAGCTCGAACCAAATTTTTATTGTCACCTCGTTATCCGCCCCTCAACCCACCACCACGTCGATCTGACCACAGCCCAAGGCCCCCTCCCCCTTCCAAGGTTATTGGCAATGGAGAGACCCAAATCCCTACCCTAGAACCATAACATCGATGATCTCATTTTCGATCACAATTGCTGCGGTGACAACGAAGGGCGCATGGGGTCATGGCGTCTGCGAGCTCCACGTGCCGGTTGCATAACAGAGTTTACATCAAGTCTTGAGGCCAACAAGGAAGATCAAAGTAGCCTAGCCGAGCGAAGGGCGCAGAGGAGCTAGGATTCCAGGGTGTCAGACTGTTGATCTACTCCCTCTGTCCCTTTAAAACTGTCCCTAGAAAACCGTGTTTCCCTCACAAACACGCTTCCGGCGTCACTTTTTAAGGGACGGAGGGAGTATGCTCAAAGTCGAAAACTGTAGCAGTAGTGCAATATCGTTTCAAATGGAGTGTGATCTGCATTGACCGAAGTATGGATATCTAAGATATGTGATGGAAACCATTTACTTGGTGAAAATACGAACATGATTAAAAACATATAATTTAGTTATTTAAAAAAATTTAAAATTTGGTATGTTTATAATGTATATAAATAGGTATTCACATGTAAATGTTGAGATGCAAACTCAAACAAAAAAAATCATACAGAACATTTTTAGATGCTTTGCACTAGAAAACAAGATAAAAAAATCGTCTTTGGTGCACACAAACCTGAAAATTGTTATCTTTTATGAAACTTCAAAATTGAGGTTGCATCTCAACTTTTGTACGTGAGTAGATTTGTATGCACAATAGATGTGCCGAATTTCAGGTTGGGCACGTGGCGTGGAGGTGGAGCCGTGGACCGGTGGCGGCGGAGGCCAGCTAGCCAGACGACGGCACCGCAACTGCAACATCCACGGCGGGAAGTAGCGGGCCGCCCCAATTTTGGAGCATGTTTAAACCGTAGCGGATGCCCCACCAAATCTACACCACCCACCTACTGCCAAACGAAACGAGCGACCAATCTCGGCACGGTTTAATTTTGGTTTCCTTCCATTTCTTCCCTCCTCCACCTCGTCGTCTCCTCTGCGATCGCAGTCGCACGCGCCTCCTCCCATGGAGTCATCCGCCCCGGGGGGCGACACCCCTCCCCGGCCGTCGGCGTCCGCCGGGGTCTCGCCTCGGGCTCCTCCTCCCCCGGCCCCGCCCCCGCCGCCGAGGGGGTGGCTCGCGGGCCTCGTCTCCGGCGTCGGCCGGATCCTCGCCGCCGTGCTCGGGCCCGAGCCCTCCGCTTCCGCTTCCGGCTCCGGCTCCATCGCAGCGTCGGACGGGGACTCGCCGTCGGCCTCGTGCTCGCCGGCATGGTACCCGCCTCCTGCTCCCCACGGCGAGGGCTGCAATGACGCCACCGGTACGCGACTCCCCCAACTATGCTTGGAAAGTTAGCGCCTTTCGGGCTCTGCCGCTTTGCCTCTGTGGGAGTCTGGGTGCCGCATTGACGCATTTGCAGCCGTATCTAGATGCTCGTGCCGTGTTGCATTCTTTGCATGCTGCGTATAGGGTAGCGACGGCGGTTCGAATGGCCTAAATTCAGTGAAAAGTACTCGAATTTTGGCGTTTCGACTTCGGAATAGTTTTCTTTTTAACGAAATAGTGCATTGGATGCTTCAATGCTCGGCAGTTTCATGTTTCCTCCATCTGCATCTGCATGGAGGGCGATGGTTGTTTCTTTATTGCAGTTAGTTACTGATTAGGCCATGCTGGCAAGCAACTGGTCTATAAAAGTCAATCCATGCCCACGAAGTGATGAATACAAAAAGTTTTGTTGGATCGTGGACATGACTACATTGACACTAAGCCACTATCAGGGCGAAAATACTTCTTAAGCGTCTGCTTATTGCCTTATTACCAATAGAATTCATGTACTAAGCATATGTCTGAGCTGCAAGTGGAATGTACAACCATTGTTTCCAACTGGTCCTGGATGGTCATATGAGCAGTCATAATCAGGGTTATTTTTACCGACCGGTAGCCGGTAACCGCCGGCCGGCGGTACCGGTATACCGGTCCGGTTTGACCGGTTACCGGTAGAAACCGGTCGAATTCAAATTTTGAGTTTGAACCCCAGTTCAATCGGTTCCGGACCGGTATACCGGCCGGTTTGACCGGTTACCGGCCGGTTTGAGCGGTTTACCGACCGGTTTGGTAGTAACCGGTCGCATTTTCAAATTTCAGATTTATTTTTTTTAAAAAAAATGCTGAAAAAATTTCTAAAAATAGTTCATGATTTATAGAATCCAATGATGTCAAAGTTTTTCAAATTTGAGTGCGTTTAGTATATTTTTCGACCTTCATGATTTAATGGGCCTTTTTTTTTTACTTCGGGACTTCGAAAAAAATTCTAAATGTAGTCAAATTTGAAAATTTTTGACACCATTGGAATCTATAAATCATGAAGTATTTTTAGGAATTTTTTTACCATTTTTTTCTCCGATTTTAAATTTGAAATTTTGGTTTTTTCAAACCGGCCGGTACCGGTACCGGCCCGGACCGGTATGACCGGTAACCGGCCGGTTACCGCGGTATTCCGTCGGTAAAAAAAACCCTGGTCATAATATGGGCCCATCATATATTTCACTGTACTGACCATTGAAGCCTTATCGGCTCTAATTCAAATTTTAAATTTCTGAACTGAGGAGATAAGACATGCATGAGCCCAGATACACGACTAGCAGACCTGAACTTGAGGTTTTTCAATGATTTATTTCCTCCGTTAATAGTGGCACATGAATTGTCAGTTCTTCAAGACCACTAACGCAGCAACATGATTTACCTGATGTGCAGCATCTCCAAGGCTAGGGAATAGGCCAGCCAGAATGGAATCTGTTTTTAAGTCAGGGATTGATTAAACCTTGTAATTTTTTGGCTGTCTCAATCCTTCTCATGGAAATAGTGGGTCCTACCACCAGTTTACATCTCTTGTATAGTTATATTGTTGTTCGAGCTGCTAGTCATTCCATGTCATGGTTATTCCTTTTCATAGATAAAAACTATTTGGGTTCTGAACAACCCAAAATGGGGATGCCTTTAAATGTGTTTCAGACTTTCCGTTTGTGAACTTACCTCAAATCATTTGCACATGTTATTTCCTGTAAATAGAGTGTACATTTTTTTCTTATTGTGTTTTATTTTAAAATTCAGTCTGATTAGTTTTTTTTTTTTAAAAAAAAATTATAGGTAATGGTGATTACCCAGTCCTTCCCCTGAGTAATAATCAGTCAAATCAGGTATTCCCAGTCATTCTATTTATTAGTTTGTAAAACATGCACCTCTCATTGGATTACAAGACTAGGAGTAAGGGATCAGTTACCTGAGCATTTTACAGTTCATGCGTTGAAATCATGTAGAACTGTTTATGATTTTAGGGTGAAAAGGAGACTGGTCTAAAAGACTACCCTGGGTCCCTAGCAATTGTCTCTGAGATTGAACCGAAGGATGCCATAATGCAATTGCTTATGCAGGAGACCTATTCAAGGTATTGCATTGTTTTGACTTCCATTTTCCCTTATAAACAGTGCTGTTTGATTTGCGTTTTGCCTTTTTATTTAGGCATATTTTTATCATGTATTTGAATGTGACATTCTGTAAATATGTTTTAAAATTCAAACTCAACCAAACAATCACTTTACACACTTCTCTTTCACGTATATGAACTATTCATTATTATATGATAGCCATGAATCCTACTGTGATAAAGCAACAAAAGCTGTGAAGCGCCGCCCTTGAGTCTTTGTATTCTATTAACACCTTTTATAATCCTGGATAAATTAATGCTTGAGGGTGGCAGATTGGCAGTGGTTGAAAATCTACAAAATATGTAATCAATATTCAATAGGACATAATTTCTTCTTTTTTTCTATCAGGTCCGAGTGCAGCAAGTTTATAAAGATAATTCAAGAGCGGGTTTTAGATTCGGATTCAGGTGATATAGATGCTGGTGGGTTTGCTCTTACAAGTGCTCGGAAGGCTGGCAGACTAGGCGTAGATGGATACTCTTCATTAAGTCCACATGAATCCTCACCCGCAACTTCTAGTCTTCAAATTCATGGCTGTGATAATAGTGCTGCTGTGGACAAAATTCCAAAATTAACTCATACCAACCAAAGCCCTTTCATAAACAATGGCAAGAACATAAACCCAGTGAGTGCTTTTGCTTGTAAAAGTTTGGTTCATTTCATCGTATATTAATCATGGCTTCGTGATATATTGCTGCGCAATGCATACTACCACAATATGTTTTGTTGATTGGTTCATGCGCTGAAAAATACCCTGGAAATAGTAAATCTTCAAGAGATTTTCTCATATGTCTTAGACAGCAAATGGTGTTTGAGTCTTTGAGACGGTCTTCAGACATTCTATTAACCATACATGCACCTTAAAGTGATGTTACTACTTCCATCCCTAGAAAATCATTATACTTTGGGCGCACTTATAGTTTTGTCCTAAATTCAAACTTTTTTCCTTCAAATTTGACCAATATGGAGAAGAGTCAGCATTTATAACATTTAATAGACATGCATATATTTCATTCTGGATCTGATACTTATTTGGTACGATACATATTAGTACTTTTATACATAAAATTGGTCAACCTTGATATTTTGGACTTAAGACAAAATTAGAATGACTTTCTTTTAGGGGCAGAGGGAGTAGTTGCCAATTTTTAGTTCAGTTGCTGTCCTCAAATTTGGCAGCAACCTTCAGTAAGTTCACACTGACCTAGCTTATTAGGTTTTCTCCATGGACATAAATTATTAGTTTCATGTTTAAAGTTTTTGGTTGAACATACATAAATTCCTAACTGTGTAACCTTAATCTAGTCCAAAGCACCAATGTATTCAGAATTGTTGCTGTTGTCAGTATTTTGTATCTTTATGCACCCAAAGCACATTCAGTGTGTTGCTATATATATCTATTGGAAACTGACTCTCAAGTGACTTTCTTTTCACTATATAAACGAATTTAGCTTCATGAGTATCTTTTGTATCTTACAATCACAAAATATGGATTTCTTTTGGTTTTTTATTTCTTCATCTCTGGAATGAAAGAAATTTATTGCTGGATACTTAACTGCAGGTTCTCAAACGAAATTACTCTGTTAGAGAGGATGCATATGGGGAGATTCGAAGAGTCAGGCCAAAGATCAATGGAAATTCATGGGACATTTCAAAATTCAAGCAAGTTGATATTATTCAAAATCGTCCAGGTTGAGATTATTCATTTCAGCAATTATTTGAGGCTGCGTTTAGTTTGCAAAGTTTGCAAAAATTTGCAACTGTAGCATTTTCGTTTGTATTTGATAACTTTTGTCCAATCTTGGCCCAAGTAGACTTAAAAGATTCATCTCGAGATAGATAGGCAAAAAGTACAAACATGCAACAGCTGCTACTTCATTTAGTGCTCCATACAGACGGAAAGTACAATCGATGTGATGGGGAGAGAGAAGGAAAGTTTGCAATCTAAACGCTGCCTGAGAAAGACCACTAAGCTTCACAAAAATTATCAATCTGCATACATCTACAACTTATACCTATTTTTCTTATCAGCTGCAAATTCACGTGAAGAGCGCACTGCCAGGAATCCAAATGCTTCCAGAGATGGAAAGAAACTATTGAATGATATTATGGGAGCCAACAATTTAACATACCCGAACTTTATTTCAAGAGTTGAAACTGCTGATGAAATATTAGATGTCCCTGATAAACCTTCAGGTGTAACCCCACAGGCTGGTAGGGAACAAAAAGGTTTTGGTGCTACAACACTTAATCAGTGTTCTAATGAGGTACTGATATCCCTCCCAAGATTTGCTGGATGTCTTTCTTTCACATCAGAACATGCTAGTTGTTGTGACATTAAGATGACTTTTACCATAGGACCTGAGGAAAGGCTTTGCTTTGAAGGTGGAGCCTTTGGATGCATTTATTCCTTTTGAGCAGCAGTTGATGGACTATTCACACAGGAAGCGAGAGCGTATGTTATTGAATATGTTTTTCTTGTTTATCATATGGGATTGATGCCTCCACATCCTCTGAATTTTTATTATTATTATTTGCAATTGCTGAGCAGATGCTGCCTGTGACGATTCATGCTCTCTCTCAAAATTAATGTTGAAGGAGGATATTGAAGCTGCACCCAGGTAGTATGTCATATCACTCTTAGTAGACTATTATTCTGTGCAAGAGTTTAGCCAACACCTGTGTTTGCTTGTGGTGGCTGTGCTTTGCCATAAGAACTTGGGAATGTTTGAGTTTTGCTAGAGCAGTTTGGCTTGAATTTAGGATCAAAATGTCGACAGCTGATGGCTTATGACTGTGGTTGCTATATAGGACAATGCTGCCACTTTCAATTTTAACCTTGTATTTACAATTTAAAACTACACATTTCTAGAGCACATGTGCCTCTTTTATGATAAGCTGTCACCATTGTTCACTTAATATCGATAAACATACTGTGTTATTCTATGCCCAAGTATTTTATGGTTTGTTTTTTCTGTAGCTGTCAGGTTAAATGTCTTTGAAAGTTAAAAGAAGTAATGTGCCAATAAAATATTCTGTAAATCTCCATTTCAGCCTGCCGATGGGCATTCAAGTACAAAATGGCTCCAAGAACCGCAGAAGGCGGCAACCCAACTTACAGAAGACCACGCCGACTCCAACAAGGTCACCAGCAAAGGGTCCACGTCGAAAGAACAACGATGCCGTAGTCAAATCGGAGATGGACTTGCTTGAGCAAAGCAAGCTGGTATTGACGGAACAAGAACCAGAGCTGGGAGACGTTCCGGTTCCGGTGAAGAGACCTGTTGGGAGGCCCAGGAAGGCGAGGTAACCTCCGATATTTTTCATTTCTATATAGGAACAACAAGGCATTGTAACCTTTCATGCCCTTCTTTGGTTGTAATCATGGTCTGCTTGTAAACTAGGAATGGACCTAGCTCAGATGATCCGAGCACCCCTGCTTCGTAGGCTTGAGTTCCGTTTGGCTTGAATTTGGGTGCCTTTTTCAGTTTCCTCTAACTTCTGTAAAGTGTAAGCCATCTTAACGCCAATCATAACTTATCGAACTTCTGAAGAACTTGGAAAGCCACAGCAGATAATTGAAGTTTTTATTTATGTGTGCGTTAATGTTTCAGAGAAGGGACTCAGAGTCCAAGGGACAGACAAGGCCAGGGGAAAAATTGGCACTAAACATGTACTTTTATGTAGGATGTATTGACATCATTATATCAAATTCAGCTCCATATAATCCTGTTTCATAAATACTATTGTCAGCACTCAGCAGGAGATAGTTAATTTCTAGCCAGTCTTACGTTGCACAAGCTGAATCACATATTCAAGCACAAATCATATGCAATTTTATCGCCAGTCTAAGCTTCAGCTCACGCGCTGCTGTATTCGAAAGGTTTTGCATATTTTGTTTGGCAGAACTAGAAGTTTGTTAAGTCTCAAATGAATATGAAAAAGGTAAAAAGAGTCAATCTCCAATGGTTTGGTATTATTCACTTAGTAAAAAATGAAGTTTGTGGACCTATATATTTTTTCCGTGATTTCTTCCACTTCGTGCCGTGGTTCCATTGTCGCGCCATTTTCTTCACGCGTCACGGAGCTTCCTTCGCGCGTCGCGGGAGGGTCACCACGCTATCGCTAGGCCGCGACCTCTGTCGACCCTGCTGGCGTTCCATGTTTTGCAAGAAACTCAGGAAGCAGCGATGTGTTCCAGGTCGCGATCCTTTCGAGATCGTTTTGCGGCTTCGCAAGGGCTGGTGGCGCGAGGTGGCCCGGCAGCGCGGGAGGGAAGAGCGCGCACGGAAGTACTGCACGAGACGGGATGCCAAGTTGATCGCGAGCTTGCATACATGGGAGTCCATCTCAGTTTTTTACCATGTTAATAAAAATGGCATGTCTATTTGCCAAACCGTTGAAAAAAAGATTTTCAAACTATTTTGAAAAACAAAAATGTCAAGCACATTTGCAAAACCGTAAAACCGTTGGCTGGATTGAGTAATGAGTATCCAGTTGGTAAGGCTGAACAAGCGAATAGATGCAAACACCCACCAAACAGAATGGCCACTGGTCAGCCAAAAGGGTCAAGACCGCGAAACGGGAATCGACGGCGGGTGGTCAAGAATACGCCGGAAGGAGTCGGCAGATCAGATGTGCCGGCAGCAGATTTGCGCCACTCGATCAGGGATCGGTGCCACTGACACTGGCTGATCCCACCAGCGGGGGCGAGTCGCCTCGCCGCCCTCCTCCCGCCAGCCAACTTCCCGTCCACCCGCTCCCGCCACCGTATCCGTAAACCCAGTTCCCTTTCCCCTAGCCGCTAGGGGGCACCTCCCCTCCACCTCCACGCTCACGAGCTCGTAGTCGTTGCCTGCCGCTCCTGCACCGAGCGGCCAACCCGCCGCCGCCGCCGATGGAGGCCACCGGCCGGGGGCTGTTCCCGAACAAGCCCACCCTCCCGGCGGGGCCGAGAAAGCGGGGCCCGCTCCTCCCGGCCGCGCCCCCGCCGCCGTCTCCCTCCTCGCTCCCGCTCGACTCGCTCCTGCTCCACCTCACCGCGGCGCCGGCGCCGGCGCCCGTGCCGCGGCGGTCGCACCCGACACCGACGCCGCCGCACTCCTTCCTCTCCCCCGCCGCGCAGGCGCTCGTGCTCGCCATCTCCTCGCACCCGCTCCCCACGCTCGGGGCCTTCCTCGCCTCCCGCCGCGACGAGCTCCTCCGCGCGGACATCCCGTCCCTGCTCAAGGCGCTCGAGCTGTCGGGCCACTGGGAGTGGGCGCTCGCCCTCCTCCGATGGGCCGGCGCCGAGGGCGCCGCCGACGCGTCCGCGCTCGAGATGGTCGTCCGCGCGCTGGGGCGCGAGGGCCAGCATGACGCCGTCTGCTCGCTGCTCGACGAAATGCCGCTCCCGCCCGGGTCCCGCCTCGACGTCCGCGCCTACACCACCGTGCTGCACGCGCTCTCACGTGCGGGTCGGTACGAGCGCGCGGTCGAGCTCTTCGCCGAGCTCCGGCAGCAGGGGGTGGCGCCTACGCTCGTCACCTACAACGTCGTGCTCGACGTGTACGGCCGGATGGGCCGCTCGTGGCCGCAGATCGTCGCCCTCCTAGATGAGATGCGGGCCGCCGGGTTCGAACCCGACGACTTCACTGCCAGCACGGTGATCGCCGCATGTTGCCGTGACGGACTTGTTGATGAGGCGGTGGCATTCTTCGATGACCTCAAGGCCCGGGGTCACACCCCGTGCGTCGTCACGTACAATGCGCTGCTCCAGGTGTTTGGCAAGGCCGGGAACTACACCGAGGCGCTGCGCGTGCTCAAGGAGATGGAGCAGAATGGCTGTCAGCCAGATGCTGTGACGTACAATGAGCTCGCCGGAACATATGCCCGGGCTGGGTTCTATGAGGAGGCTGCCAAGTGCCTGGACACAATGACATCCAAGGGTTTATTGCCAAACACATTCACATACAACACCGTGATGACAGCTTACGGGAATCTTGGGAAGGTGGATGAGGCGCTTGCTCTGTTTGACCACATGAAGAGGAGCGGGTGTGTACCGAATGTGAACACATACAATCTTATCCTTGGCATGCTTGGCAAGAAATCAAGGTTCACTGTGATGCTAGAGATGCTTGGAGAGATGTCAAGGAGTGGATGCACACCAAATCGGATCACATGGAACACAATGCTTGCGGTCTGTGGGAAGCGTGGCATGGAGGACTATGTCACCCGGGTTCTGGAGGGGATGAAGTCTTGTGGGGTTGAATTGTGCCGAGACACCTACAACACCCTGATAGCTGCATATGGTCGGTGTGGCTCAAGGACTAATGCTTTTAAGATGCACAATGAAATGACAAGTGCTGGATTCACCCCATGTCTCACCACATACAACGCATTGTTGAATGTGCTATCGCGACAAGGTGATTGGTCCACTGCTCAATCAATCGTAAGCAAACTGAGGACCAAGGGGTTTAAGCTGAATGATCAGTCATATTCACTATTGCTCCAGTGTTATGCAAAGGGGGGCAACATTGCAGGGATAGACGCAATCGAAAAAGAAGTTTACGGAGGTACCGTTTTCCCAAGTTGGGTTATCTTGAGGACCCTTGTCATTGCTAATTTCAAGTGCCGACGATTGGGTGGCGTTGAGAAGGCATTTCAAGAGGTAAAGGCCAGAGGTTACAATCCTGACCTCGTCATATTCAACTCCATGCTGTCATTGTATGCAAAAAACGGGATGTACAGCAAGGCCACCGAGATCTTCGATTCAATCAAGCAGAGTGGCCTGAGCCCGGACCTCATCACTTACAATAGCTTGATGGACATGTACGCAAAATGTAGCGAATCGTGGGAGGCTGAGAAGATACTGAATCAGCTCAAAAGCTCTCAGGTGAAGCCTGACGTTGTGTCCTATAACACGGTCATAAACGGATTCTGCAAGCAAGGGCTGATCAGAGAAGCTCAGAGGATCCTCTCCGAGATGATCGCTGACAGCATGGCTCCCTGCGTCGTTACCTATCACACACTCGTTGGGGGATACGCCAGCCTGGAGATGTTCAGCGAAGCTAGGGAGGTTATCAACTACATGATTCAGCACAACCTGAAGCCTATGGAGCTGACCTACAGGAGAGTAGTCGACAGTTACTGCAAAGCGAAGCGATTCGAGGAGGCTCGCAGTTTCCTGTCTGAGGTTTCAGAAACTGACCCGAATTTTGATAAGAAAGTGCTGCATACACTCGCAGCCTATATAGAGGATGCACAGTTTGGAAGGTAGGCTGCCTGTGCAGCTGTGCTAAGAGGCGGAGTAGGTCCAGCTTGGAAGGTTTCTTTGATGACAGGCAACTGGCAGATTGCAATCTGCATGGTTTATACTCAAGTTTTGATAGGCAAGGTTAGTAATAATCTTGAAGAGCCCATGTTTGTCAAAGACGGCGATAATGTTGCACCTTGCAAATGGTGCTGTATGATTTCAAAATAGTCTCATTCTTCAACCAGTGTATAGTGTACCTATAGCCACATTCTGCTGTGCATACTTCAGATTGGGACAACCTGAAGCCTGAAGGGGACCTGATGCATGATGTGTCATTCGATTTCTTCTTGAATATAAAGAGTACTCGTCTGTTCTCCTGGCTCCTGAGTACTCTATCCATTCCTGCTGCCTACTGCTGTGGTTCCTCGGTTCCTCCCCTCTCTACTCTCATGGCCGGAGATGAAAATATCTTGTGTTGAATGGGATGATCTGCGACGCCGACGGCACGTGGGATGCCTAGGTGAAGCCAGTGTCCTCGTCGCTTTCGGCCTGCCGTGCACGCTGCTCGCCCGCCCGCTCTCAGTATCTCTGCCTCTCTGGCACCGTGGCACGGCATGGCGTTGAGGAGATTAGCAGAAAACACACCCAAAAAAGTACTACTATCCGAACAAAGCAAAACACAGTACCAGTGTACGACGCTAGGACATTAGCAGTAGATGACTCATCTTATGAGTAGATGAGTAGAGTAGAAAAAGAGGCCAATTGACAAAGCACCTGCAAGGAAGTTGTTGTAAATTCGGCAGATGAGTCCAAAGCATTGCATACGGCCAGTTTAGCTTTTTCTGTTGTCCCGGCACAGTTTAGCCGTTTTCTCTTGTCCAGTTGTCCTGGTTTACTTTATATATACACCATTCCATCGTTCCAAGGCCTCGTTTGGATTTATTATCTATAATAGTTAGCTAACTAATAATTCACTATTTGATTTGGTCTAAACAGTAGAATAGTGGCTATCTAAACGTTCAACTAATAATTATCCAATCTACTATCTTCTATCTAGATATAGTTACATGTAACCCAACAGGACCAAGCAAGCGAAGTGAAACGTAGTGCTGAATGTGTAGGTGGTCGATCTTTCTCAGTGAACAGAACACTGCACGGAGTTGAAGACGATCGGTGGCCGGCGATAAGGAAAATCTTTTTGGCAACTACCTTTTCGATGCCATGCCGACTTGTCCTGGTCGATGCCACTGCCAAGGCCCTGAGAAATTCGCGGCATTTCAGACAGTAAGGGCGAATTTCTAAAAGGAATTCCATGTAGTTTACAGTAAGCAAAAGAAACCATGGGCACAAGATTTGCAAGTTTCTCCTTGTCGCTGGTGTCAGTAAGCTCCGCCTCCTTGATCGTCTCCCACACATCCACAATCGCGAGCACTGAAAGCCCTCTGGTGATCTGCCGAACCCAGGCGTTGTCCGGGAGGGCAGTCGCCACCGTCTGATGCTGGGCGAAACGCCGAGGCACGGTTGAAAAATGCGTCAGAGCTATTTCCTAGATGGACTGACCACGAACACAGCGGCCTGTCGAGAACAAGGCGCTTCGGCCATCACCAACGATGGAATGGAATACGTCGAAGCTCTGAAGAACGTTTGGTCTTACTTGTACGGGGATGTCTTGATTGGCTTTTTTTTTTTTTTTTTGAAATGAACACTTCCAAACTTGTACAGTAGTATTCGCTGCAGACTGCGCAGCTTGTTCTTTTTGGCTGAAAATAAGCCGCTGATTTCAGCTCGTGCTAATTTGTTCTGAGAGAAAAATACTGTTTCGTGACTGAAAATAAGCGTTGATTGGTAAAAAAACAGGATGTTCAGTTTCACGTGAACAAAACCAGGTTCGTTGAGTGGAGGACGCGCATGTGCGTGTTGTGTGCCTGCCCTGAATCCCTGATTCCGATTCGCATGATATTCAATTTACAATGAATTGTATGTGTACAAAATTTACAATGAATTAGCTACAATTTTAATCACGTCGAAAAGAAAAAACTAAAATTCAGTTTCTTTTTTTTCATCGGTTTGAATTGAAACAAACATTTCCAAATTTGTACTCCCTCTGTACCAGTAAACGTATCGTTGTAGTACTATATTAAAGTGACCAGATTCAAAGATTCATGCATGGATTTAGATATAGCTACCGTTCTGGTTCAGAGCATCTTCACTGTACTTCGTTGAAGGCTTAAACGACAGAGGGAGTAGGCCCTGTGTCGTCATTTCCCTATGAACAAAAGTGCCCAACACTCGCACGCAGTGTCGCAGTCACATCGATCGCGATCCACGGACAGCGACGGCTGCGGCCGGGTCTGGGAGTGGGAGACCCGTGCCAGGACACGACACGTCAAACCGTTTCACTTCCACTTCTGTGTAGTACATTACTCCTAGGTACAGCTGCAGCGTGAAAGGCACGGGGGCGGCCGGCGGGACTCTTCTGACTTGCCGCACCGTGACGAGCGCCACCTGCTTGCCGCCGCGTGCCTGCGTGCGTGCGTCCACCGCTGGCCACGCCACCCGCCGCCCCTGCCTCTCCACTCCAATTCCTCACTCGCGGCGGTCCGCTTCCCCCCGGCCGCGCCGCGACGCCAAGGGATGGATGCGCTTCGCCTACGGCCGTCCCTCCTCTCCGCCGCGCGTCCCGGCGCCGCCCGCCCGCGAGGTGAGTGAGCTCCCTTCACCTCTCCCGTCTCCACGGGCGCAGACTACTGCGACTGCGCGTGATGGGAGACCGCCGTTCGCAGAACCTGGGTTACAGGGCTGCACAGGCTTAGTACTATTGAGCTGGATAGTTAGTTCCGCGGATTAGCCGTGTACTCCTCCTACTCTCGTAGCTACAAAGACCGCGACCGCGACGCTTGTGACGCGCTTTGGTATTAATGTCAAAACTGATTTTGGGCTTTTGGCAGGAAAGGGTACCTTTGGGGTTTGTTAGATAACTCAGTCTTAAAAAAAGACGGGTTACTTCCAGGGAATCAAACCCGAGCCATGCCGGTGTAGTCCAATTTCACGATTTAATGGTTGGGGATGATAATTAAAATGTGAAAAACCTTTGCAGAGATTTTGGTTTCTGCTGATTCTAATTTTATCAGGATGATTACATGTACAAGGGGGGGAGTTAAAATTAGTTATGAAATTCCCTTTTGATAATTCTCTCAAATTAAGACCTTCCTTTGTTTTGGGTGGAATGAAGATTATTTGTAAACTAAGGGCATTTGTAAGCTTCAAGGAAAATAATTTACTTGTAACCTTGTTGACTAGTTCATGGAAATAGACATTTGTCAACAACTTCTCGTCAAATACAAAAAATATTTGCTGAAATAATCAAAATCAATGTTACCCCAACTATGCTTGCGTATGTGTGTAGGGGAAGCACTTCAAGTTTCCTTTTATTCTTTAAGTAATTCCAGGCTCCATTAGTAGACTGTAGTAGGGGAAGCACTTCAAGTGTCCTTTTCTTCTTTGACTAATTCTAGACTCCCACGTATACTGTAATAGTAAAAGGCGCAGCATGCATAGTTTGTCAGACTGTAATTAGTATGACGATGTCGAGCTTATTGATCACGTATTATTTCATTCTGGGTGAATTTTTTTCCTTGTTACTTTCTATGGTGCTTGGTCTAGTCTTGAAATGTTTGAATCTCCAGATCATTTTCTACCACCATGTTGTTCCATCCAACGAAATGGTGAAGGGCGAATTTGCTTTTCTAACCAAAGGACCCAAGGTCCTACCTTGCATCACCATCAGAAATTCTTCGATTGGAAATCCTCCTATTGTAGGATATCACATCAGTCATTAAATACTTCCGTTAATGCTTCGGGACAACAGCTGCAGTCTGAACCTGAAGCACATGATTCTACAACCATCTGGAGGGCAATATCATCTTCTCTAGATGCATTTTACAGATTTTCCCGGCCACATACTGTCATAGGAACAGTTAAGTCATGTTGCTGCACTGTTTCATTTAGATGATCGTCCAGTAAGTATGTCCTTGTGTAGTTCCTTTGTTTTATCTTTATTGATCAAGGGATTTTGCTGGTGTAAGCAGGCATTAAGCATAGTCTCAGTTTCCCTTCTAGCTGTCCAGAGCTTGTCTGATATATCACCTTTGTTCCTCACTGGTTTGCTGGAGGTAGTGATACTTTGAGCATGTCTATCCTTTCATTCCATAAAGATGTATTGTTTCATTCGACTACTTGGTACTCTTATTTAGGCTGTCGTAGCTGCCCTTTTCATGAATATCTATATTGTTGGACTGAACCAATTATTCGACATTGAGATAGACAAGGTATTTTGAATTCACTGTAATCTTCATTGAGTACCTTTTACTACCATATTAATAACTGCTAGGAGCTAATGTTTGTACTTCTCCAGGTTAACAAGCCAACTCTTCCACTGGCATCTGGGGAATACACTCCTGCAACTGGGTTTGCAATAATTTCGGTCTTTGCTGCTATGGTAACTATGCTCTCAGTATAGAAGAAATTGACTTTATGCTTCATGTTTTATTTGACTTCGCTTTTCTGGATATTGATGCTGAGATGGTTAAGTAGTGTCTCAAAATAAATGGTTTGCTCTTTGGAGTATTCCTACTGAAGTTATAGAAAGGTAGAAAGCAATAGGGAAAACACCACACACCCCTTAAGTTGGGTGGCCTTTCATAATATAGCTGGGATACGACTTGTATTACAAGAAGAGGACAATAGAAGCCATAGTCAAATTCTTATCTCATCTTTGTAAATAATGGTTCTCTCAATCTTAAACAATGAGATCAAGTATCTCAAGGGAAAAGTTTCAGTATGAAGAACTCTAAAATAAATGGTGCAAAACGACAATACTTTGATTAAGTAATTAGAAGTTTTCGTAGAAATTTCTACTTCTAAATTTCTAATAAACTATGAATATACTTGATATGGCGTCTTCTATGGGGAGTACGCAGGGGAGAAAGAAGAGAGAGGCACCAGTGCTAAGATTAGAACGGAGGGGGTAGCGACCAAATCGTCGCTGGAGATCTACGCTGCCAGTTGGGAGCCAGTCCACCGAAGGACATCTCCCCACTGAGGAAAATGCACCATCGGTCCCTCAACTTGGCTCAAGGTATCATCTAGGTCCCTAAACTTTCAAAGTGATATCTACGGGTCTCTAAAGTTGGCAAAATGTGTCATTTAGGTCCCAAACTTTTAAAGTGATCACCGCAAGTCTCTAAACTTGACACAGGGTGTCATCTAGGTCCCAAACACTGTAGATAATTCCAGCACCAAATTTTAAAAAAAGAAAATCTAATTTCGGGTACTGTAGCTACAATCTGTAAAATATTCCAAAAATTGTATTTTTTTTATACGATCTCCAATGAAGATGGGTTTTATATAAAAATTGTAGCTTGCGATGGGATCTACAACTTTCCAGTTTTGAGTTTTTTAATTTGAGGTGGTTAAGGCACGCAAAAAAATTAAACAAAATTTTCCGGCAGTATATTAATCGCGTACAAGCGCGTGTCGCCTTGGAAAAATCATATCTTTCTTATATACTATCAAATTGAGATACTTTCTATACAAAAGTTGTAGCGTTCGACGAGATCTACAATTTTCTAGTTTTAACTTTTTTAATTTGAGGTCGTTAAGATTCTCAAAAAAAATTAAAACGTTAATTTTGGTTCTTGCACAATGGTTTTGTATTTTAAATTTTTTGAGAATCTTAACGACCTCAAATTAAAAAAGTTAAAACTAGAAAGTTGTAGACCTCGTCGAACGCTACAACTTTTATATAAAAAGTATCTCAATTTGATAGTATATAAGAAAGATATGATTTTTCCAAGGCGACACGCGCTTATACGTGATTAATATACCACTGAAAAATTTTGTTTAATTTTTTTGAGCGTCTTAACCACCTCAAATTAAAAAACTCGAAACTAAAAAGTTGTAGATCTCGTCGCAAGCTACAATTTTTATATAAAACTCATCTTCATCGGAGATCGTATGAAAAAAAAATACTATTTTTGGAATATTTTATAGATTGTAGCTACAGTACCCAAAATTAGATTTTTTTTTAAAAAATTCGGTGCTGGAATTATCTACAGTGTTTGGGACCTGGATGACACCTTGTGTCAAGTTTAAGGACCTGCAGTGATCACTTTGAAAGTTTGGGACCTAAATGACACCTTTTGTCAACTTTAGTGACCCACAGATATCACTTTGAAAGTTCAGGGATCTAAATGACACCTTGAGCCAAGTTGAGGGACCGGGGATGCATTTTCCTCCCTCCCCACCCTAGGAGAGTTCTTCTTCGATAAAAAGATCCCTAATACAATCTACCAGTCTTTATAGACTGTTCCTCAAACTCAATCTTATCATTCCCTAATTAATTCTTATTTCCCTAAAATACCTAACTTCTTGATGAAATCTTCTTGTTGCGCCTATACGTGCGGCCCACAAGGCAGTCCACAAAATTGTTAGAGTTAGACACAGGTTTGGAGCAGATTTTCTATTTCTTAGCCACATAAACCATGGCATTGACATAAACCATGGCAGGATTGTGAGTACATACAGAGATAGCAAACTTGGAACTTAAGAAAGGTCCCAACTACTACAGTATGTTAAAGCACGATAAGGTAGATGATAAGGTGCTGACATATGCACCAACCACTACTACAGCTAATACACTCCATAATAACCTAGGCACAAAGCTTATTGTTGTCATTCTTCCCCTAAGACTCGTGGGGAGCCTTATGAGGGATTTGAACCATCCCAATTCTGGCGTGAAGCTCCTAAAACTTGACCTTGCCAAGTTGAGCACCAAATCGTTGCTAGACATCTATGGTACTGGACCACTGGTTGGGAGCCAGTCGACCAAAGGAGATCTCCCCACCTTATAGTTTTTCTTCGATAAAAAAAGTCCCTAATACAATTTGCCGATCTTTATAGATTAGACCGTTCCTCAAACTCAATCTTATCATTTCCTAATTTATTCTTATTTCCTAAAATATCTAACTTGCCAATGAAGTCTTCTTCTTGCGCCTATACGTGTGGCTCACAAAGGAGTCCATGACATTACTCGCCCGGTCCAATTTATAAGACGTCTTCTGTCATGGCATTGGTCTCCTAAACTACACCTTGACCATTCATTTATTTTATATTATATTGTTTATGATTATAAAATTGGATAGTACATTTTGTGAACGACCAAGTACTCCTGTATTTGTATCCCCAACGAGTGTAATACAAGCTGCACATTCTTCCCAAAATACTCTCTTACACATTTGATTGGCAATCTAATACTATCAAGTTTGTATTGCAATACTTAAAAATTGTTAGCCAAATTATCAGTCAAAAATTACAATGTTTGACCCTTGACATATGCGAAATGGCTTATAAACTGGATCAGAGGGACTATACTGTAAAATTGTAGTTATAGGATCTGCATTTACTAAGTTATGTGAAACAAATAGATTTAGTCTCTTATGTCAACTGTTGTGTAGATTTGTGCTAATCCTGATCAGGACCTTCTAAGTTATCCTTAAATTCTTCGCTGATAGTCTATCAGACTGGTTCAACAGAATGTGCCATGTGTGTTGCAGAGCTTTGGCCTTGGATGGGCTGTTGGATCACAGCCTCTGTTTTGGGCTCTTTTCATAAGCTTTCTCCTTGGAACTGCATATTCAATCAATGTAAGAGCTCATGTCTTTGGTATAAGTAATGATTCCTAGGTCTTTTATGGGATTTCTTAATATTATTTATGGTTTATTGGTTATGTAAACTGCAGTATGATTATTTCTCTCGAACAACTGCAACATGAATTTTAAATGTATATTTCATTTGCCTTTAAATGGCTCACATGCAAACAGGCAAGTTTGCCTACTCCAGCAATAACACAGTTAAACAGCTTGACTACAGGAGAAACAATAGAGACTCTGAGCTAATGCCTTCTTGTCTAGGGAAAACTCATTTTTCAATTATAGAAGCACCAAGTAATGAAATGCTTACACAACCATCCTGCTTCAAATTTTACATATCATGAAAGGTGATGCGAACTGAGAGGCATCTGTAAGTGGATCAAAAGACTTCAATGGGCTTTAAAAATTTATCTGCTGAAGCATGCGACCAACATTTCTCAACGTACATGGGCCAGAATGGACCATGGAGAGAAATTGAGGTTTGAAAATGAACCATAGCCCATATCAAAGGCGGCAGTATGGTACTATTCACTTCAAAGAACATGTGGAGCCTGATTTTTTTTAAAATGTTATACTCCTTGGACATACGTGTTAAGATAGTACCAATTTTTCTGTGGGTCAGTTGTCACTACCTGAATTACCTAAAGAAACTGTAATTTGTGTCTTTGGTCTTTACAGCTGCCGTACCTTAGATGGAAGAGATTTGCTGTTGTTGCAGCGCTCTGCATATTAGCAGTTCGTGCAGTGATTGTTCAGCTGGCCTTTTTTCTCCACATTCAGGTAAGTCATCCTGTGGCATATTTGAAATCTCTATGAAGAACAAAAGTTATAGGGATTTGTAGTTTCATTCTCATGTGGAGTTTTCTCTGAAACTCAAATGATAACTGCAGCATGTGGTTTGTTCTCTGTCTATTTCCTGAGTCCTATCCTAACAGTCTGTCCATAATCTACCAGACTTTTGTTTTCAGAAGACCGGCGGTGTTTTCTAGGCCACTGATATTTGCAACTGGATTTATGACGTTCTTCTCAGTTGTAATAGCACTATTTAAGGTAATAGCGAATCGTATGTAATATAAGTCCGTATAAAATCTAGCAAAGGATTTGTCTACTCTGAAATCTACTCTAAATCTTGATCGGTCTGGGTAAAATGCTGTACATTCATGTGCTAAGAAAATGCTCCTACCATTCCACTGAATGAAGTTTGCCATTTCTTGTAGGATATACCTGATATCGAAGGGGACCGCATATTTGGGATTCGATCTTTCAGTGTCCGGTTAGGTCATAAGAAGGTTAGCAGGATAAAATAACTGTTAAGCGAGCTAACACCTGGAGTCCTCGAAATACTGATATGAACCTGCAAACAGGTTTTCTGGATCTGTGTTGGCCTGCTTGAGATGGCTTACAGCGCTGCAATACTGATGGGAGCTACTTCTTCCTCTTTGTGGAGCAAAACAGCAACTGTATGTGCCACTGGTTTCTCCTAGTGTTCCACAGCAATTCCAATGACCGGTTTTATGATTGCTTAATAATTGGTCTGCGCTTCTGTGCAACCACGTGTGGTTTCTGCTGTACTGCCATTTCTGCATCAACATAATGAGATTACTTCAGCTTGGCCGTTTCTAATATTATATTATATTCTAGTTTTTTTCCGGTCCCCCTGAGAATCTGATGCCAATAATTGAGAATCTATCTTTTGTTTTCCATTTTGTTATTGAAACTTCCATGACACATTTTTCAGATTGTTGGCCATTCCATACTTGCTGCGATCCTATGGAGCTGCGCGCGATCGGTGGACCTGACGAGCAAAGCCGCAATAACATCCTTCTACATGTTCATCTGGAAGGTAAGCCTCGCCTCCATTCCATTCCAACCCAGTTACGTTTTCCTCTTTTGAAATTGAAACTCCTTGCTGTGTGGTGTGGACGTTTTCCTACTGTCCTGCCCAGCTTAATCGCCCCTCACGATCTGCACCCCGCTTGAATCCCGATACCGTTAACCGCGTTGATCAGTTACTGACCAATTTACTCCCCCACGTGGCTGCGCAGCTGTTCTACGCGGAGTACCTGCTCATCCCTCTGGTGCGGTGAGGAGGCGACGGAAGATGGATCGGCGTCGGCGGCGGGGCAACAACAACAACAACTCCACGGGAGAACTTGAGTGCTGGAGTAAACTCCCGTTTGAAAGTTGAAGGCAGACATGATGGCTGGATGGATACGATACGGATGGCCCCCAATAAAATTCCCCTGTGCTTCCGCGGTAGGAGTACTACACGCTGCTTGATGATATCGCATAATGTCCGGGCGACCTGACCTGATCGTCTCTGCCAAGAGATTGCACAACGTCCAACAGCCCCAACGTACCGGAAGTAACTAGACCAGGTGAGCTGTAGCCCGTAGGCATTGCTACCACTACCAGTAATTAATGAATGATGATACTCTCCTTCCTAGTCCTTACCACCACCAGTAAACTTCGTCGGCTGAGCTCAGCCTCAGCGCTGCGTACGTCCATCTGCGCCTTGACTTGTGCAGTGGGCGGCGTAGTAGCTAGCATAGCGTAAATGTATGGTGCGTCACGGCCTGGACGGTTCGTCAGTCTGGGCCGTGTTCTTCTGTCCGAAAAAGATCGGCTGTCAGTGATCCGGATTTTTGCCTCGCTGCTAGATGCGTTGCCGGCTGCCGTGGGTGAATTTGTGACGCTCTTCACTCGGCGGTGCAGTGCAGTGCATTGCCCGCGATACGTGGGCTACCTTAAATTTTTCATTATTCCCACATCGCGGTAGTACGTGTGTATCTGCCGATTGCTGCGGCATTCACCCGGAGATACGGTACCTGCCGTGGCAGTGCCGTTTTCGCATCTGGGTAAGTCAACGCGTATTAAACGCGATCCTCGTACATGTGTCGTGTGGAACATTTGGATAGAAGAGGAGAGCTCTCTCACCCATGGAGGCGGGAGGCCGTCTTGTCTGTCACGTTAAAGAAACGGTTGTCACAGACGTCACACAACGTATGTGACGTGAAGTAGAACCTAACTCTGTTGGCTGGGAAGGTTCCTGAACTTGTTATATTGGGGAGGATTCTTTTCTTTTTACTTTAACCGGCCTAAATTTGCTTCAACGAAAAAACAAAACTAAAACCTACACATGCTACTAAAACACTATAACCGCTACCCTATAGCTAACGATGCCTTAGAACAAGTAAAGAACTGTAAGTGATGCTTTAAACAAAAAAAACTAAAGAAATTTTACGAGAGAGATGCATGAGTGCATCCTTTATTAATAATAAAAGGCTAACTACTATTAAAGTAGCTAGATTATTAGCCTTGTTCTTAGCTGGCGTGCACGAGCTAATTTGATTTACCATGGGTTTTTTAGCTTCAGCTTCTCCACACAAGCAACTGTTTAAAGGACTAATTTTCTTCTCTCCTCGTGAGATAAATTAGAAACTCGAAGATGCTTTTATGACTCTTCTGGTTCTGACTCCTGCGATACTATAGCAAGGAGCTGGAGCCCGACCAAACAAAGCTTATTCCCATGTTGGGTCATGTTTGCTCTTGCTTTGCGTTGTAAAATGTCACCTATTTCTTTATAGGCCATGCTCGGTATATTTTAAATTCTCTACTATGTATCTAGTAGCTAGAAAGATATCCAATGGTAGGACTGTCCAGTGTGGCGCTACCCACCAGGGTTCAGATCCTGGTTGTCGCATATTTTCTGAATTTATTTCAAGATTTAACGGCGCTGTGCTTTCAGTGGTAAGTGATTGAATGACCATATCAATGGATAACCGATGGCAAGTGCGCCAGAACTGCAGGTTGTGAGTTGTGAGCGTGTCACGTGGACACCGGCACGCTGTCCGCCTCGCGTCACCACCACCGCTCACAAGTCAGAAGCTGGCCCGTCGGGCGGGCCTCGGCCGGTTGGGCTGGTTACCCGGCTGGGCCCCCGTCTAGCGTGTGCTCCACTGCTCCTCCCTGCTTGCAGCCCTGCGGATCGCACGGCCTGCCAGTGCCAGGTTCCCAGGGCTCAGGGCAGCCGCAGCAGCACCGCTCACTGGGATCAGCGCGCACGGGTTCCCATGCCATTTACTACTCGCCTCTGCGAGCTGCGGAATTACCGAGCGCGCGCCTGCACTAGCAGTCGCTAGCTAGCACAGGCAGAGATCCTCCTGACCTCCTGCTGGTAGCTAGCCGCTCCGTCCGGTACAGCATGTCCGGTTCGAGTTTGGGAGGGTAGATTTGCACTGGGGCACGGTGGAATGAGCCGGGAATCGAGCGTCATCCGGACGACCAGACGAGAATGCAATGCAACGGCACTGCCGTAGCCTGAATTGGGCAGGGAGACCTCTAAATGTCGTCTCGTCTCTCACGTCTCTATTACTACTACTCAGCGTCGGCAACCGCGTACGGATGCTGCCACTACTACTTCTAGCAGCGAAATACCCGGCCGAGCCACGGAACAAGAGGCAGCCGCTACGTAGCCCCTGCCGTGGACGACGTCTCCCTCGCTCCATCCTCTTCCCCGCCTGCGCTAGCTGCGCGATTTTGCTACCGGCGCCGGTTGACATTTGCATGCATGTACCAGAACCACGATTCTTGCTTGGAGAGTGACGCCCGCCGTCCACAAATCTCCAGTACCCGTGGGGCCGGCCGTACCATGCTGCCCGGCTGCGGCATTATGCCCCCCCAAGTCCCCAACGCACGTGACGAGTGCACCCAACACGTTGCGCGCGCTCACGTACGCGCCCGACGTTCCCGCTCCCGAGCCCACTGCCCACAGCCGTCCTAGCTCGCCCATGCAATGCTTTCGTTCCGGATTAGATTAACGACGACGGACCACGACGATCGCGCACGCACAAGAAGTTGTACGGCAACAACGCTAAGAACGACTCAGAAGCAACACGGCACACAGAGACACGACACGACTCGACTCGTCCTGGTTGGGAGCCGTCTGATCGAGATCTCAGGCCGTTCATTCTGAGTTCTGGCCGGATCGAGGGAGGCGGTTCTGCGGACGGACGGAGAACGGTGACGAGGATGAAAGTAAGTATAAATAAGAAAGCGAGCGAAATAAAGAGTAAAAATCCGACCGAGCACGTGACGCGGGGGATCCCAGCCATGAGGGATCATCAAAGTGCATCAAGCCGCCGGCGGGCCGGGCGGGGCGGGGGCCACTGGGCCGAAGGACAATGCTGGCTGGGCCGGTGGGGGCAGGCATATGAGGCCGTAGTAAATGGAAGGCTCCATCAATGCTCCGGGGAGGGGGGACACGGGACACCTCAGTTACTGGCCCAATGCCGGATCCCACCACACCGTGTACGGCGCCGGATCTCCCCCGCACAGTTCCGCGATCTCCGACCTGAGGTGATCATCTCGTCGCCCACGGCCCACGCCCAGGGCAGCTGCCGGAGCCCGCCGGCGCATGCCGCCCGTGTGCTGTTTGCTGTACGGCGTACGCGCCGAGCGTTCGCTCGCACGCGCGCTAACCGTATACGAGTACCAGCGGCGAATCTAGCATTTTGTCACAGAGTATGCCGTCCAAAAATTTTTATATGCAATTTGGTAAATCCATTTCAGCAATTCAGTAATCATTACAAAATTGACAACATAATTCGGTTTATATGCACTAAATTAAAAAAATTAAAATCAAGAAATAAATTCAAACCATCCATTAAATTCAATTTAGATCGATCTACCGATAGAAAAAAATCTCGTGCCTCGCTGCCTGATAGAGGATTATATAATTTTAGCATGAAGCAATTAGCAATTAAAATACATACAATTTTTAAAGCGGAAGAATAAAGAATCTGATGTAAAAAAATCACCTAGGTCACGAGGACGAGGAGGGCCGGTATAAAAGATCCCTAATTCCCTATTGGCGTCGGGCCGCCGGCGTAGGGCAGGCAGGCGAAGACGCGATGTCCAAGTGTGAAACGATGCGCTTCCAGGATTCTTGAACTCCATGGCTCGATGAGTATCATTTTGACTAGGGGCGGTGGGAATAGAAAGGGATACGGCATGAACCAATAGTCTAATACGGAAGTATCTCACTACTATGCGTGCTAATCCTAATGCTCGCTGGGCTGCTGGGAGTATGTGCCGTGTGCCTGCCCGCACCACTGCATGGGCCATGGGCCTGACCTGACGCTCGCGAGTCGCGTTGCCTCTCGCTCGCTCGCACGGCCACAGCAATAGTGCCTCCTCGTGCCCGATGAGCGTATTTTTCATTTTTTATAATATAAAATACGTATATATAATCTATCTGTACATGAAACTGCAGAGTATGCCGGTGCATACCCGGCGTACCCTGTAGCTCCGCCACTGATGAGTACTACGTACTAGGACGTGGGTTAGCTGCAGAGCGCGCGCGACGACACCTTTGCGAGTTCGTTTCCGTTGGCTGAAAAACCTGAATGCGTGTGCCGTAGGCAGCAGCAGCAGCAGCAGGCCGGCCGGCACCATGCCGTGGTGGCCGTGGTTGTGCGCGAGCGACGGCGACGGCGACAACGCGGGACCTCCAGTGGCGGATCTGCCACTGGGGCGGGGTGGGCTCGAGCCCCCCCTACCCTGGCCGCGCACCTGGAGCCCCCCTGAGCCCCCCCATGAATTCTAGGCACCATTAATGGAGGAAGGAGGGGCTGGAGCTCGACGGAGGTGGAAGACGAACGACCTGCGAACGACCTACGTGTTCCTGGGCCGCTATTTGGTTTTTTGGCCCATGTTGCAATTTCCAGCCCACTAATTTTTTTTTCTTCACATCGCATAGTTTACAGGCCGGCTGTTTCTCAGACACGCACACCGCACACGCTCGTGACTCCGACTCGCGACTCGGGGCGATTGGGCGAGGCGCCGAGGCGGCGGCCGGCGAGCTAGGGTTTGCGGCCACCGGGCACCGGCCGCGGGAGCAGCTCGGCGGACGCCGGCTGCCGGCTGGAGGCGCGTGCCGCGTGCGCGAGCCACGGACGGCGCGGGCTGGAGGCGCGGACGGGCGCGCGGACGGTGCGCGAGCCGCGGACGGCGGACGGCGCACGGCGGCGCGGGTGCGCAGGCAGGGGCGCGGCGGGGCAGCAGCCAGCAGCCCCCAGCGGGCCGGCCAGCAGCAGCGCAGCGAAGCCAGCAGCAGGCAGTCGGCAAGGCAGCAAGCAATCGGCAGGCCGCAGGCAGAGAAGAGAAGAGAGGAAGGTATTACATTTTTTTAATTTTCCTTTTTCGCGTATATGGCTATATAAATGTCAAATTTTGATTATGATTTAATAAATTTGCAGATTATTTAAGTCTTAAGATGTCTAAAAGAACATTACGCACATATTTTGCTTCTGGTTCTAGTGGTGGTACTTCAGCTACTGCAGGCACTAATAATAGCACAAATCAACCAAAAATACGTAGAGTGGAGTTTAGTCAATCCGATTTGGTTGGGGATCCCGGAAATCGCAAACCAATTGAGGAATATGCATATGAAATTAGAGACCAAGCAAGAAGGGCCTATGTTTTGAACGGTCCAACCCAACCTCGCAATTGTACCTTTGTTCGTAAATGGCAAAGTGGAGAATGGAGATCATTTCAAAAAACTTGGTTTGATGAGTTTGATTGGCTAGAGTATAGTGAGACCAAAGATGCAGCTTATTGCTTATATTGTTATCTTTTCTTTGATCCTAGGAAGCCTGAAAAATTTGGTAGTTCTGTTTTTGCAAAGGAAGGTTATTCAAATTGGAAAAAGGCTAAGGACGCCTTTAATCGCCACTCTAGTTCTAAGGCTCACAATAACTCTAGGCTAAAGTGTGATGACTTTATGAACCAAAGAACAAATGTGGCTAGAAAATTTGATGTAATTAGCAAGGAGGAAGAGAAAAGATATGAGATTCGCTTGAAATCTTCTATAGATGTAGCAAGATTTCTGATAATGCAAGGTGATGCTTTCCGTGGTCATGATGAGTCTTCTACTTCCAACAATAAGGGTACATATAGAGAAATGGTTGATTGGTACAAAGACAAAGTTGACATAGTTAAGGATGCCTATGACAAAGGTGCAAAAAATTGCCAAATGATCTCTCATCATATACAGAAGGACATTACAAAGGCTTGTGCAGAAGAAGTGACGGCAGTGATTATGGATGAGATTGGAGATAAAAAGTTCTCTGTGTTGATTGATGAGTCTCGAGATGTATCAATAAAGGAACAGATGGCTGTAATTTTGAGGTTAGTAGTTGTACTTGTGTTTTTCTATTTTCTAATTGCAGCTGTAAGCCTGTAATCATATATTGACATCGAGTAAAATGTGATTTGCAGGTTTTTGAGTGATGAAGGCAAGGTCATGGAGAGGTTTCTTGGACTTCAGCATGTTGAGAAATGTACAGCTGTTGTACTGAAAGAAGCTTTGGTAAAGATGCTTGATAGCCACAATCTTCCAATTTCTCGGCTCCGAGGACAAGGGTATGATGGAGCTTCCAATATGAGAGGTGAATTTAATGGTGTGCAGAAATTGGTTCGAGATGAAAATCCTTATGCTTTCTATGTGCATTGTTTTGCTCATCAATTGCAATTAGTGATTGTCACTGTTTCATCTTCTACACCGGCCATAGCAGATTTCTTTAATTATGTCCCTCTAATAGTGAACAATGTGGGTGCATCTTGTATGCGAAAGGATGCCTTGCTTGCAAAGCATCATGATGTTTTGTTAGAAAAGGTAGAGAATGGGGAGATTATCACTGGAAGAGGTTTGAACCAAGAATGTACCCTAGCAAGGCCTGGGGACACTAGATGGGGTTCACATCTCAAAACTTTACTTCGTATTTTGGTGATGTGGGAGGCTATTATTGATGTTCTAGAGATAGTAAAGAAAGATTCTGTTAAACCAACAAACAATGGTGGAGCATTTAGTTTAATTGGCATAATGGAGAGCTTTCATTTTGTCTTCATATTGCATTTGATGATAGAATTGTTGAGCATCACAGATAGTTTGTCACAAGCTTTGCAAAGGAAAGATCAAGATATTGTTGAAGCAATGCATTTGATCATTGGTGTGAAAGAGCAGTTGCAAGATTTGAGGGACAATGGATGTGATCCATTATTCAAAAGAGTGAAAACATTTTGTGAGAAGAATGAGATTAAAGTGACAAATATGGACAAGGAAACAAATGCTAGAGGTACATCTACACGTAGAAAGCAAAAGGTAACAAACATGCATTTCTACCATGTTGAGGTTTTTCTTGCGGCCATAGATGCCATTTTGTCAGAGATGAATCATCGATTTAGTGAAGTTAGTTCAGAATTATTGGTATGCATGGCCTGTCTTAATCCAAGAAACAACTTCTCCAATTTTGATGTGGATAAACTTGTGCAACTTGCTGAAATTTATGCTGAAGATTTCAATATTGCTGAAATTATTTTGTTGCCCAAGCAACTTAAGGACTTTATTGGCCGTGCTAGAAGAAACTCAGATTTTCTTGGATGCACAGAACTTCCAAAAGTTGCTGAAATTATGGTTAAGACCGGAATGAACAAAAGTTATCCATTGGTGTATCGTCTCATTGAGTTGACATTAATACTTCCAGTGGCAACAGCTTCAGTTGAGAGGATATTTTCTGCTATGTCCTTTGTGAAGACAGATCTGCGCAATAAGATGGGTGATGAATGGCTAAATGACTTAATGATATGCTACACCGAGAGGGATATATTTAGAAGTATTTCTAACGACAAAATCATAAAACGATTTGAAGACATGAAAAATAGGCGTATGTTGGTGCCTAAAAACAATGTAGTGGTATGCATATTTCTCTTCTACTTTCAATACTTTGAAGTTAAATACTTGAAATTTGTTACTAATTTATTTTTTCTGTATACGATTGCTTTCTAACGGATTAAATGAAGAAGGACATTTGATTATGAATGTTTCTTGGCCCATATGTTGGTTAGTTATGAAAATTCTCTTTTTAATTATTATCATATGAAATTATGAGTACTCTCAAATTGTTTATCGAAATTGTGTGAATTGCTTGAATTTACTATATATTAGTTTTATGTGGGACAAATCTAGCTTAGATTAGTTTTGCTCTGGTTAGCTCAGCCCCTCCTAAATATTTTTCCTAGATCCGCCACTGGGGACCTCAACACCCGGCACGTGACATGCTTGCTTGGTTCAATGGTTCGTCACCTCAACCATGCATGTCCAGTCGGGGTCCGGATCGGAGCCGCAGAGTCGCGTAAGTTCATGTCGAGGGAGTGCAGCAGCGGTCCTGTGTGGGAGTAACCGATAACCGGGGACCGAGGGCTAAGGTCACGTCAAGTCGATCGGACCACCGGCAGGCTCTCCTCAGCTTCAGATCCTTTGTCTCTCTTCTCGGATGCCTGTGTTAAAGACATTTTCTGTCTATAGCCAGGTTGTTGCTTATATATACGTATGGAGGAGTATATATCTGTATTTTCTTCTTTCTTAAAAATAAAACAGCAAAATTTCTTCTATTTTTTAAGTATTTTTTTCCTTCAGACCCCTCTAACTACTCGACACCGCGTAATTTTTTTAGTCTCTGACGAGGAGCTCGGCACGCTCACCCAGCGTTCCGCAAATATGTATGCCATCGCAAATATTCTTGAGGCCAAGACATATGAGTACCATAACGCCCTTATCGCTCAGTAGAAAGAACTAGGCTATTCTTAGGATGAGCATGAGGCCACAGATGACGAGTTTGAGAGTTAGGGCAGGAGGCAAAAAGATAACTTATATTATAGATACTCTATAGCTTCAAAATTATTATAGAAAGAGTAAAAGACAAAATATATATATGTAGCATTCCCGTCCTTATTTTTTTAACTTTTGATTGCTTTTTTCCTCTCAATCGTAATGCATGTGCATGTTTGCTAGTACACATAAAATGTGGACTAGCTTGTTTTTTTATGACATTTGAATTGAATACAAGAATATACTAGGTCTTATTACTCCTCTGTACTTACTGCTTCAATTATTTTCTAGTTACTTCTCTAGTTACTGTACACCCTCCATATACGAAATAGAGGTTATTCTAGTGCAGAAGCGAAGTTGAGGAAAGGAAGTCGTCCTAGCGTCGGAGTAGTATTTCGGACGACGCTGCCCCTGCAAATTGCCCCTGCATGAGCGCGTTAATAGCCAATGCAAAATCAGTCCACTAGCAAAAAGAAATAGTGTCGCACCCGGAATCAAGCCCCGGGACCTCACCACAAAGGACTCACGCCTTGCTGCACTTGTCGTTTGAGCCTTGCTTGTTTCTCGGAAGAGGTGCACCAGCAACTGTATTTATTAGAGGTAGACAGAGAAAAATATACCCTAATTAATTACTCTTGGTGAGCATAATCATGTCCTTAACGACTTCTAAATCCTAAACGGAGCGAGTATGTATGTAGATGCTTCCTTTAATGAATTGTTGGCTGGTTATGTAAAAATAGCTGAGGTGTCCTGGACTCCTGGTGCAATCTATAACCATTTCTAGTTGGAGGGGCCATCACGTACGCTAATCTACTTTTGTTAACTATAGAAAAATTAACCACAAACCAACTCAAGTAGCACTTCGGTTAAGGATGACACACCCAACCCAACAGATTCACTTTAGATACAGAGCCAGCCACCCGTATGTCGTCCTGACCTTTTCTTTTTCTCGATCTTCTTTTCTATTATGTCTTGTGTCCTACTGTCAGTTCACCTCTGGGCGTTTTCTTTTGTTCGCGTGCGTCCTGACCCTAAACGTGAGTTCTCTATTTCTTAGTAGGTGAAGGCGCCATTTCTAGTTAAAATCATATCACTGCAGGTATGTAGGCATGCATGTACATTAGTAGTGGTGGTAATAAGAATTACATGAATTCAAACGGACAACGAACTAATTAAAAGATGCATGCAAGCATATAGATATAGTACTGTAGGAGTATATACTTGCACATGCATACAATAAAAAAAAAATATCCTTATACATGACGGTCTACTTTAGTCATAGACAGACCAAAACGCGTCATGGTTAACTCATGATGACGATGTAGAAAACCGTCATGTATCCCGCGTCATAGATTTTCTGGACTGAGTTAGGACGTCACAGATTGGTATTTGCGTTCGTCATGGAATCCTTGGAAGGCCACTTGGCCCAGGCTTGGGCCCGATAGTGTATGACAAAGTTGACCGTCATAGCATCTGTGCCAGGTAGGATGCTATATAGGATGTTTATCCATAACCAAATTAGCCTTTTTTTTGCCCAACTGATTACATAAATTGAAACATTTGCACATCTTATTTATTGACCATTTAGAATTTGTTTCTAACAAGAAAAGAAATTTCTACGTACAAGTCCAATCCATATAGAATCTGATCATGTACACACAACATATTAAATTTCTAATCACATGAATAAGTTCTACATAGTCTTGACTTTTTTCTTCTTGCACAGACTTGTTTCTTCCTGCACAGACTTGCTTCTTCCAGCACAGACTCGGCTTGCTGACCATCTTTTACAGATTTAAAGATCCTGTTTTCCATTTGAGTCTAGCAATGCAAGAGAAAAACAAAGATTAATGAGACAACTAAAAATAAGCAATGCAATGAGTAGTTTTTTGATGTCAGTTACAATGGTGTACTTGAAAAAAATTCAATGCATTTGATTCCTAATGACCTTCGTACTATATGACATTAATTTTGTAAAGGTCAAAATAACAAAAACAGCTTACGATAAGAGGCATTATCAGACTATGCACAATATGATAGGGTGACAAATATCAACAATTTGTTGACTGAAAACACATTATATGGTTATCTCACTCATTATCAAACCCATAAAAGGCAAGCAGGTAAAAAAAGATCTATTCAACTATTACTATTTCAAAACTGAAATGGTTCTGCAAAAGTTATACTGCAAATCTTTACAGGGCAGTAACCTGCCTTGCCCTCTCCAAACTTGCAGTATAGAAGCTCTTCTTGAAAACAGTTCATTCAATAAGGTCGAAGGTGTGTTGTTGCCACCTATTCTTATCTGTACAAACTCTATTTTGTCAGCTTGAAGAATCAAATGAACTGAAATAGACACTAATGCACATAATACACAATCTTGAAACAATATTAAATTTCATAACAGCTCAGCCTATGCATTCCAAATTTCTAATTCAATGTGAAAAGATTTCATAACAGCTCAGCGTATATACAGTGTAGGATCACGGGCTGGCCTAGAAGGGGGGGTTGAATAGGCCTGTAAATATTCTTCGCAAACAGAGGTCAAACCATAGGGCGGCAGTGCCGGCCTGGGAGCGGCACTGCCGGGATGCCCGGCACTGCTGCTGCTAGAGCGGCAGTGCTGGAGCTCCACGAGCAGAATCAACACAATTCAAAATGCAGCCAATGAAAACTAGATCTGGTTAATTACTGATGTTCCCTAGGTTGTGTAGAGTGTAGAACACCTCCTTTGCACAGCTCAAACACCACCACATGGTAGATTGAGGTCAAACCCTAGAAAACCAAAAACTACAACAAGTAGAGAGCAAGTGAACCAAATCAAGTGACACAAGATTTATCCCGTGGTTGAGCTCGCCACGAAGGTGTAACAACCCTAAAAATCCACACAACCTAAAAATCCCAACCAATTAAAATTTTTCATTTATTTATTGTGAAAACCCATTTTTCTTGTGCAAGCATATAGGTTTCATTATGAAATTGGTAAATAAAGGAGTGTAGTTTGCATTTTAATTCCATTCACATAGAATAATAACTTATGCATCACATTTGGGATTTATTGCAATTTATGTTTGTAATTACTCAATAATTAAAATGGCCAATATATGTATATATACACTAAACTGAAAATAAAAAAGGAGAACGAGAGTTCGGCCAGCCAGTCAGCCCGAGCCAGCCCGACCTTCCTCTCCTCATCTCACCGCGCGCGGCCCACGTCGCGGCTCGGCAGCGCACGCGCGCGACCGGCACACATGCGCTCGCGCTCGCGCTCGCTGCCAACCCGGCCCCGCCTGTCAGCCACTCTCGTCCCCCACTGTTCTTCTTCCTCACGAAGGCAACGCGCCTGCCGGGGGTGTCGCGCGAATGGCGTGACCCCGGTCCCATAGCCGACCGCATGGCAGAGCCCTGACCCCGCTGTCCCCCTCCTGTCCCCTCCTTTCTTGGCCGCCAAGCGAACCCGCGCCATCCGGAGCCCTAGATCCACTCGAGCCACGGCCCTTCGATCGGCCGAGCGCAATCGGGACCGTTCGCCATTGGAGACTGGCCAAGCTCGCCTATAAATTGGAGCACCCCGAAGCCTTACCCTCATTTCCCCTCGCCGCCACCGCAGCACAGACCGGCACACCGCACAAACCGAGAGAGAGAGAGAGCGTAGGAGAAGGGCGGAGCAGAGGAGGAGAAGCTGCCGGAGCGCCGCCGCCGCGGAGCACGCCGGAGCCGGACACGGAGGAGAAGCCGAGCTGCGGACGAGGAGCGGCACGGCACTGCGATCGCTCTGCACGGCTCCGACTCGCCACTGCACCGCCATCCTAGCTTCACCGACACCACGGTGAGCCTCCGCACGCCATGTCCGAACCTTGCCCTGCTTTTGCCATGGCGTTCCACCCTCGGGACGCGCAGGCACGAGCCTATACCGGCTCGGGAAGATCACCTGCACCATGCACTCACTCGACCAGCCAAAACCCCCGGACTACAAGCTTGCTAGACCGAGAACGCAGCACGACGCGTTCTCGGCGGAGCGCGCTCACCACCGACGCGTTCCGACGCCGAATCACCCGTTCCGAGCAATCCGGCTAGCACCCGTACAGGTTAGAACGTCGTGGAGCACCGCCACGACCCCCTTGAGCTAGCTACGCGGATCTAAGCGCTAGAGGAAGCCCGAATCGCCTTGGCCGCGTGCGCCGCGACCTTACCGGAGCGCCGCCGCGAGCCGTAGCCAAAAGAAGGTCATGCCATGGCTAAGTTCGCCACCAGAGTGTTGTATGCCTCTCTGGCCTCACCAATTTGACAAGACCGCATTCGATTGAACCAATACTTGGTCGTAGCCGCGATGCCGCTTTCCGCCGTCGTCGGCGACACGCCGCCGCCACAACCGAGCACCTTGGAAAGCTCGGTAGCCAAAATTGGTAGTTGGTATACCATCGCCTTGGACCCTGGACGCGTATACATCTCCTAGAAGACCTCCTTAGCCCCGCCGGAACCTCACCGTCGCGACGACATCGCCGCCGACAGGTTCCGCCTCGCCTAAATCCGTTCCGAGTACCCCCGGACGCCTCGCGCTGCGAAGAAAGGCCGCCGAGGTTCGCCAAGTCTGCCTCGGCACCGCCGCTAGATAGCCGAGCCCTGTGTTGCCGAAATATGGCCATCGCCGCCCTGTCACCGACCGCCACACCGGAGAGACACCACCGCCATGAACAGACGCCCTGGAACCCTGCTAGCACCGAATTTCCGATTCGCCCGAGCCTCCCCAGGAGAGCTCGGGAGAGCAGCCCCTTCGGCGCCCAAATTACCGATTCGCCCGAGCCTCCGCAGGAGACCTCGGGAGAACGGCACCCTCGGGCACCCAAATTTCCGATTCGCCCGAGCCTCCGCGGGAGACCTCGGGAGAACGGCACCCTCGGCACCCAAATGTCCGATTCGCCCGAGCCTCCGCAGGAGACCTCGGGAGAACGGCACCCTCGGGCGCACCAAATTTCCGATTCGCCCGAGCCTCCGCGGGAGACCTCGGGAGAATGGCACCCTCGGGCGCACCAAATCTCCGATTCGCCCGAGCCTCCCCGGGAGAGCTCGGGAGAGCGGCACCCTCGGCGCCGCGAATTTCCGATTCGCCCGAGCCTCTGCGGGAGACCTCGGGAGAACGGCACCCTCGGGCGCACCAAATCTCCGATTCGCCCGAGCCTCCCCGGGAGAGCTCGGGAGAGCGGCACCCTCGGCGCCGCGAATTTCCGATTCGCCCGAGCCCCGCCGAGGTACGCCGAACTATGCCGAGCCCCACCGAGCTACCCCCGACCACCGCCGAGCTCCGCCGAGATACCCCCAACCACAGCCGAGCTACCACCGACCACCGCCGAGCCACGCCGAGCTACGCCAACTCCGGCAACTCTCTGGGAACCAGCATCGAACACCTGGACGACCATCGGGTCTGTGTTTTGTTGAGGCGCCACATGCCGCACTACTGGACCCGCGCGCCACATCCCGAGCTGCCCCTGATTAACCGACTAGTTTTCCCATTTTCAGAAAATAGGATAATCTTCGGAAATTCATAACTTATTCGTACGATGACCAAAAATTGCGCACCATATATCAAAATTCTCAGGAAAATGAGATCTACAATCTAAGACTATGTTTGTGTGCATTTGACTCTTTGTTTTATTGGATTTTTCTGAAATACTCTATAGGAGTCGCTGACGCGACTATTTCGTGTTCGATTTCAGAGCCGGAGGAGGATCTGACTAAGGAAGACGACCACGAGTACTTCCAAGAGCTAGGAGACGACTACGAAGGTGCCACGTCCCACCAAATCCTTAGATCCTATTACGCATTGCAAATGACATTGTTGCTATTGCTTTATGATTATGTATGGATTGGTTGCATGGTAGTATATTTGAATTCCCTGCCTTGATAAGACTTTACCCTGCTGTCCGCTGTTAGGTTAGCTGCTGCTTAATTTACTGTTACTCTTCCACTACTTTCTACTTGCTATATGCTATGTGGTGGAATTGGGACGGTGTATAACTGATTATAACCACTGGGAGAGAGTGCTGCGTGCGTCTTGGGTGCGTGGTAAGGGTTGATGTCGACCAAGTGGGATGTGAGACGAGCCCATGGGGCAAGTCGTGCCGGGGGTGCAACCTGGGCATCCCCAAGCGAGATACCTGTGGCGGGTAAAGTTGTTGAGGAGGTTCCGGGTGGGATAGCCTTGGTGGTTTGAAGCCCGTGGACGGAGGTGCTGTGATGGCACGGGGAGAGTATCCCCTAAGTGGAGATGCCTGCTTGGTCAAACCTAGGATGGACTAGTTTCAGGTTCATGGGAATCCTTTTCTACTCACTCGCTTCTGATGGGCGGGAGACGGCTGGACTACTTGGTAGGACGGTGCCACTACTGCTAGGTTGAAAGGTGATAAGGGTGGGCGGAGACGGTCGATGGGTTCCCGTTCCGTTCTAGATGCACAGTACCACTGGTTGGGCCCGGTACTGTGTCTCCCAGTCTCAGCATAACGGTGTAGGATCCGGAATATCCCAGGGCTGAGTGGTAGGGTGGCATCGACCTAGGCAAGCAAGCACCCGGAATTCTGCCTAGGTGTTTGCGCAACACCTATGATGGCTAATCTTGTGAGTAGTGAAACCTCTGCAGAGTGTACGGTTGATCGATCGATACATATGCCAACCTGTTGGCTATGGACCTTTCCTGTGAAGCTTCTACTAGTGTAGTGAGTGTTCTCTTCTCCCCCTGGATGACATTTTTCCGGCAGTGTACCCGTTGTGGTAGTGTGCCGCTGAGATAGGCCCGAGAGGGAGTTGGGCCTGTCGAATGAGAGTGAGGTGTGGGTAAGTGAGGTGTGGTGATGGGAAAAGGGATGATGGTGTTAACTGGTGATAAAACTTGACTAATTAAAACATTGATTACAGCTGCATAGGAAAACCTCAGCCTATAGGTCTGCTTGTATAGCCTTGCATCCACTTTCCACAAAGCAAATGCTGCATAGGTGGGCTCCGTGGCCAGTACAAATCGTACTGATAAATTTGCTGTCAGGTGACGAGAATGAGTACGACTTCGAGGGAGATGATGACGAGGAATAGGGTCACGTGCTACACTCAAGTTGGCCGTGAAGGATGAATCGCTTCCGCATCTTCTAAAGCTTCTCTGAATGTTGATTCCGCCAGTGTGGCGATGTAATAAATGTTTATGTAAGACTTAATTATCGTTGTATGGATCCTGGTGTCAACTGAGATATGGGTAATTTCATGGATTGTCCCAAGCAATCTGTTGAATTACAATTCGAGCCTGTGGATTTCCCTTCGTGGAAATCGAGGTCGTTTCAGTTGGTATCGGAGCCATACTTGACTGTAGGACGAGACCCATAGAAAATGGACGTTAGAATAGGAAACCAGACTCTCTTTCGGTTATATTACCGACCTTGCATTCACTTTTTATGCAATGGCTTATCTAATACAAGGACCTGCTAATCCGTTTCTTGAAAAATTTACAGATGACCAGCCTTGGACCACCACTTCGTCCACTGCACGACGGCACTATCGAGATCCCGATCAATGAGAGGAACCACGGCGGATTTGCCATGGTACTACGCCAGGTGCTGGAGGAGCTGGGAGCACCGTCTGACCAGATCCAGTACTTCAGCCGAGGGAAGCTTGTCGAGGCTGAGAGGTTTGAAGGACCTGTCACTACCAGAGTTGAGACACCCGTCAGCCTGACCCTTCCAGGAATGCCGGTTTTTACTGACTACACTGCTGGAGAGACTGTGGAGGACGGAGTACAGTCTGTCTCCCGCAAGGTACTACGCGCAGTTGTGTACACAGCATACGAGTACCTTAAGGGGACCCACTTCCGTCTGCTACCTCAGGCCTTGGAGCTGCACCCTGACCCCATCCAGAGGATTCTGTACACCGGCCAGATCGTTTAGGCCGAGACTGACCCTTGCCTACGCACAGTGGCACACCACCTCCAGGAGCAGGACGAGTTCATCAGCTCATTGGAGCAAAAGAGGCGGCGTGACCGAGCACGCATGGCAGAGGTCGAGGACAGTTTGCAGAAAGGGACTCAGACCCTGGAGAGTTTGAGCAGAGCAGTCACTGACTTGCAGTTGGAGATGCAGCGCCGTGATGAGTTACACCGAGCCGAGATCGCCGACTTGTGAGACAAGGTCGGAGATTTTGGGCTTCGCAATGACTACCTGAACAGCAGAGTGTTGGAATTACAGAGGAGGCTGGACGACAAGGAGAGAGCACTTGCTGAGAGGGAGCAGAGGAGCAGAGACAGGGTAGTCGAGATGATCACGCTGCGTTCCAGGATCAAGGAGTTGGAGAAGCAGTAGGAGAAAGCCGAGG
This sequence comes from Eremochloa ophiuroides, assembly GCA_038502445.1. Lineage (NCBI taxonomy): Eukaryota > Viridiplantae > Streptophyta > Magnoliopsida > Poales > Poaceae > Eremochloa > Eremochloa ophiuroides. The sequence goes on from JAHLJS010000003.1 coordinate 98,191,740, forward strand.
ACAAGTCCACCCGCAACCAAGGGATTCTGATCGACCGCGTGAAGATGGTGGAGTTCCTAAAGGACAAGCTACGGAGGACAGAGACAGCTTGGAAGCAGTCCGACGCCAGGAGAGCTATTGAGGTCCGGAAGGTACAGAGTTCACTTCCCCCACTGGAGATGGTGAAGCCCCGAGAGGGAGACTTCCGCATACCACCCACTACGCTCAACCTGAGAGCGTGTCCGTCTCAAAGGATGCAGGAGATTGAGGCCACTCCAGAGCTAGCAGTAGCACTCGACTATGTCAAGCGCCTGACCATGACCGACGACGAGATCGAGGCAGAGGACAGCCGCATACCCGAGGCCGTACTCGACCTTATGCACCAGTAGCTTATGGGACCCTGCGTGGCCCTTAGACTAGTGATACCATGAATTGTCCTGTCATTGGCTATCTGCGCATAGCACGATCTTCTTAGCAACTAGGAACATCCTTTATGTAATAATAATCATGTGATGAGTGACATTTGGATCTTATGCTTCTTATGGTTCTTTATGCTTCTTTGGTTGAGTGTAGGATAGCGTGAAAAATATTTTAATTCATTTAAATCGTTGAAAACATCTAACTCCTACTTAAACCACTATAAGATTATTACTGCACTGAGCACGTACCTGTAACCCCGAGAGCAAACCCCATCCTAACTAGCTCGCCCTTAGGAACCTTCAGAAGCGTTCACATATGTAGAGGAGTGATAATCACTATCGAGGGACTTGACTTTCGAGCTGACCTAACCCTACTACCCTCCAATAGCTTAGATGTCATCTTAGACATGGACTGGCTAACCAAACACCGGGGAGTGATATCTTGTTCACCTAGATATGTTCAGGTAACCCACCCTTGGGGAACAGCTGTCCGATGTGTACCCCAAACCGAGAGAGTCCAAGCCCTCCTATGTGCCCTGGAGACTAAAGCAGATAGGACAGAGCTGACATTCAGAGATGTGCCAGTAGTCTGTGAATTCAATGACGTATTTCCAGAGGAGTTGCCAGGAATGCCACCAGATAGAGATGTGGAGTTTGTTATAGAGCTGATGCCAGGGACTGCACCGATTGCCAAAAGACCCTACAGAATGTCGGCTGATGAGTTGAAGGAACTCAAGAAGCAGCTGGGAGAATTACTGGAGAAGGGTTTCATTAGGCCAAGTGCTTCGCCCTGGGGATCTCCCGTTTTGTTTGTCAAGAAGAAGGATGGCACGATGAGGATGTGCATTGACTACCGGAATCTGAATGCGGTTACAGTCAAGAATAAGTACCCATTGCCCCGCATCGATGATCTGTTAGATCAATTGAGTAAGGCCAAGTACTTCTCAAAGATCGATCTCCGATCAGGGTATCATCAGATGAAGATCAGGGAAGAAGATATCCCGAAGACTGCATTTGTCACTAGATATGGACAATATGAGTGCACAGTAGTCTCATTTGGACTCACTAATGCTCCGGCATACTTCATGAACATGATGAACAAGGTCTTCATGAATGAGTTAGACAAGTTTGTGGTGGTATTCATTGATGATATATTGGTTTATTCAGCCACAAAAGAGGAACATGAACATCATCTGAGGACCGTATTGGAGAGGTTGTCTCGCAACCAGCTATACGCCAAATTCTCCAAGTGCGAATTCTGGCTTGAGGAAGTTGCTTTCCTTGGACACGTACTGTCAGGAGAAGGAGTCGCAGTAGACCCAGCCAAAATTGAAGCTGTGAAAGAGTGGGAACAACCCTGTAATGTGTCAGAAATTAGAAGCTTTTTGGGACTTGCAGGATACTATCGCAGATTTATTGAGAATTTCTCCAAGATTGCAAGACCCATGACCAACTTGCTGAAGAAAGAGAATAAGTTTATATGGACTCCTGAATGTGAGAAGAGTTTTCAGACCTTGAAGGAGAAGCTCACTACTACACCTGTACTAGCCCTGCCCGATATTCACAAGGATTTTGTTGTATATTGTGATGCCTCTCGGCAAGGTTTGGGCTGTGTACTAATGCAAGAAGGAAGAGTGATAGCTTATGCCTCAAGACAGTTGAAGGAACATGAGCAGCGATACCCGACTCATGACCTAGAACTTGCAGCCGTGGTACATGCACTCAAGATTTGGAGACACTATCTGATGAGCAACAAATGTGACATATACACTGACCACAAGAGCCTGAAGTACTTCTTCACACAAGAAGATCTGAATATGAGGCAGCGCAGATGGCTAGAACTCATCAAGGACTATGATCTTGAGATCCATTACCACCCAGGAAAGGCTAATGTTGTCGCTGATGCACTTAGCCGCAAAAGCTACTGCCATACCCTCATCACCAACTCTATGCCGCCTAAGCTCAGGAGAGAGTTCGACGCATTTCAGCTCGAGGTAGTCTCCTATGGCATGCTAAATGAGCTTCGCGTCGAGTATAATCTCACCTCACGAATCCGTGAAGCACAAAAGAACTGTCCTGAGATAGACTATATCCGTGGTTTGATGAAGCTGGGAAGAGGCCCCGAATACCGAGAAGATGAGCAGGGAACTGTATGGTACAAGGATAGAATCTGTGTACCGACGGATTCAGCGATACGAGAAGAGATTCTGTCAGAGGGGCATGACTCCAAATATTGCATTCACCCAGAGTCAGCCAAGATGTACCATGATCTAAGGAAGCACTTCTGGTGGGAGAATATGAAGACAGACATTGCAGGGCATGTAGCCCGATGTGATACATGCAATAGAATCAAGGCCGAACATCAGAGACCAGCAGGGTTGCTACAACCAGTTGAGATACCAGAATGGAAGTGGGAGTGCATATCCATGGACTTCATAATAGGACTGCCCCGATCCGAGCATGGATATGATTCTATATGGGTAATAGTGGACCGTCTAACCAAAGTTGCACATTTTATACCGGTCAAAAGGAAATATAGAGTCGAAAAGCTAGCAGATCTGTACGTATCAAACATTTTGAAGTTACATGGGGCGCCTCTGAGTATTATATCTGACCGAGGCTCACAGTTCGTATCACAGTTCTGGAAATCCTTGCACAAGTCCATCGGAACCAAGCTCGACTATAGCACCGCATACCACCCGCAAACGGATGGGCAAACAGAAAGAGTGAACCAGATTCTCGAGGACATGTTACGTGCTTGCGTATTGAGGTACAAGGAAGGATGGGAGAGCTGTCTACCCCACGCCGAGTTCTCATACAACAACAGCTATCAAACAAGCCTCAAGATGTCACCGTTTGAGGCATTGTATGGGAGACCCTGTAGGACCCCACTAATGTGGTCAGAACCCGGAGAGAGAGCCTTCTTTGGCCCTGCTAAGATTGTAGAAGCAGAGGAAGGCGTAGCACAGGTCAGAGAAAATTTGAGAATTGCACAGAGTAGGCAAAAGAGCTATGCAGATAGAAGACGTAGAGAGCTTGAGTTCGAGGTTGGGGATTATGTCTACCTCAAGGTATCTCCACTTCGTGGCACTGTCAGATTCCACGTAAAAGGGAAATTGGCACCAAGATATGTTGGCCCATACAAGATCTGTAAAAGGGTTGGAAAGCTTGCTTACAAGCTGGAACTACCGGAGGAATTATCTGGAGTACACCCCGTGTTCCATGTCTCGCAATTAAGGAAGTGTTTGAAGCTTCCCGAGGAGCAAGTTCCTACGGATGCATTGGACCTGCAAGACACACTTGAATACAAGGAACATCCGATCAAGATCTTGGCACGGGATACCAAAGAGACGCGAAACAAAACCATTCCGATGTGCAAGGTACAGTGGAGCAATCACACTGAAAGGGAAGCTACGTGGGAGAAAGAATCGGACTTGCGGATTATGTTTCCTTACCTCTTCGATGGGTACGTTAACTCTGAATCTCGAGGTCGAGATCCTAATGAGGGGGGAGGACTGTAACAACCCTAAAAATCCACACAACCTAAAAATCCCAACCAATTAAAATTTTTCATTTATTTATTGTGAAAACCCATTTTTCTTGTGCAAGCATATAGGTTTCATTATGAAATTGGTAAATAAAGGAGTGTAGTTTGCATTTTAATTCCATTCACATAGAATAATAACTTATGCATCACATTTGGGATTTATTGCAATTTATGTTTGTAATTACTCAATAATTAAAATGGCCAATATATGTATATATACACTAAACTGAAAATAAAAAAGGAGAACGAGAGTTCGGCCAGCCAGTCAGCCCGAGCCAGCCCGACCTTCCTCTCCTCATCTCACCGCGCGCGGCCCACGTCGCGGCTCGGCAGCGCACGCGCGCGACCGGCACACACGCGCTCGCGCTCGCGCTCGCTGCCAACCCGGCCCCGCCTGTCAGCCACTCTCGTCCCCCACTGTTCTTCTTCCTCACGAAGGCAACGCGCCTGCCGGGGGTGTCGCGCGAATGGCGTGACCCCGGTCCCACAGCCGACCGCATGGCAGAGCCCTGACCCCGCTGTCCCCCTCCTGTCCCCTCCTTTCTTGGCCGCCAAGCGAACCCGCGCCATCCGGAGCCCTAGATCCACTCGAGCCACGGCCCTTCGATCGGCCGAGCGCAATCGGGACCGTTCGCCATTGGAGACTGGCCAAGCTCGCCTATAAATTGGAGCACCCCGAAGCCTTACCCTCATTTCCCCTCGCCGCCACCGCAGCACAGACCGGCACACCGCACAAACCGAGAGAGAGAGAGCGTAGGAGAAGGGCGGAGCAGAGGAGGAGAAGCTGCCGGAGCGCCGCCGCCGCGGAGCACGCCGGAGCCGGACACGGAGGAGAAGCCGAGCTGCGGACGAGGAGCGGCACGGCACTGCGATCGCTCTGCACGGCTCCGACTCGCCACTGCACCGCCATCCTAGCTTCACCGACACCACGGTGAGCCTCCGCACGCCATGTCCGAACCTTGCCCTGCTTTTGCCATGGCGTTCCACCCTCGGGACGCGCAGGCACGAGCCTATACCGGCTCGGGAAGATCACCTGCACCATGCACTCACTCGACCAGCCAAAACCCCCGGACTACAAGCTTGCTAGACCGAGAACGCAGCACGACGCGTTCTCGGCGGAGCGCGCTCACCACCGACGCGTTCCGACGCCGAATCACCCGTTCCGAGCAATCCGGCTAGCACCCGTACAGGTTAGAACGTCGTGGAGCACCGCCACGACCCCCTTGAGCTAGCTACGCGGATCTAAGCGCTAGAGGAAGCCTGAATCGCCTTGGCCGCGTGCGCCGCGACCTTACCGGAGCGCCGCCGCGAGCCGTAGCCAAAAGAAGGTCATGCCATGGCTAAGTTCGCCACCAGAGTGTTGTATGCCTCTCTGGCCTCACCAATTTGACAAGACCGCATTCGATTGAACCAATACTTGGTCGTAGCCGCGATGCCGCTTTCCGCCGTCGTCGGCGACACGCCGCCGCCACAACCGAGCACCTTGGAAAGCTCGGTAGCCAAAATTGGTAGTTGGTATACCATCGCCTTGGACCCTGGACGCGTATACATCTCCTAGAAGACCTCCTTAGCCCCGCCGGAACCTCACCGTCGCGACGACATCGCCGCCGACAGGTTCCGCCTCGCCTAAATCCGTTCCGAGTACCCCCGGACGCCTCGCGCTGCGAAGAAAGGCCACCGAGGTTCGCCAAGTCTGCCTCGGCACCGCCGCTAGATAGCCGAGCCCTGTGTTGCCGAAATATGGCCATCGCCGCCCTGTCACCGACCGCCACACCGGAGAGACACCACCGCCATGAACAGACGCCCTGGAACCCTGCTAGCACCGAATTTCCGATTCGCCCGAGCCTCCCCAGGAGAGCTCGGGAGAGCAGCCCCTTCGGCGCCCAAATTACCGATTCGCCCGAGCCTCCGCAGGAGACCTCGGGAGAACGGCACCCTCGGGCACCCAAATTTCCGATTCGCCCGAGCCTCCGCGGGAGACCTCGGGAGAACGGCACCCTCGGCACCCAAATGTCCGATTCGCCCGAGCCTCCGCAGGAGACCTCGGGAGAACGGCACCCTCGGGCGCACCAAATTTCCGATTCGCCCGAGCCTCCGCGGGAGACCTCGGGAGAACGGCACCCTCGGGCGCACCAAATCTCCGATTCGCCCGAGCCTCCCCGGGAGAGCTCGGGAGAGCGGCACCCTCGGCGCCGCGAATTTCCGATTCGCCCGAGCCTCTGCGGGAGACCTCGGGAGAACGGCACCCTCGGGCGCACCAAATCTCCGATTCGCCCGAGCCTCCCCGGGAGAGCTCGGGAGAGCGGCACCCTCGGCGCCGCGAATTTCCGATTCGCCCGAGCCTCGCCGAGGTACGCCGAACTATGCCGAGCCCCACCGAGCTACCCCCGACCACCGCCGAGCTCCGCCGAGATACCCCCAACCACAGCCGAGCTACCACCGACCACCGCCGAGCCACGCCGAGCTACGCCAACTCCGGCAACTCTCTGGGAACCAGCATCGAACACCTGGACGACCATCGGGTCTGTGTTTTGTTGAGGCGCCACATGCCGCACTACTGGACCCGCGCGCCACATCCCGAGCTGCCCCTGATTAACCGACTAGTTTTCCCATTTTCAGAAAATAGGATAATCTTCGGAAATTCATAACTTATTCGTACGATGACCAAAAATTGCGCACCATATATCAAAATTCTCAGGAAAATGAGATCTACAATCTAAGACTATGTTTGTGTGCATTTGGCTCTTTGTTTTATTGGATTTTTCTGAAATACTCTATAGGAGTCGCTGACGCGACTATTTCGTGTTCGATTTCAGAGCCGGAGGAGGATCTGACTAAGGAAGACGACCACGAGTACTTCCAAGAGCTAGGAGACGACTACGAAGGTGCCACGTCCCACCAAATCCTTAGATCCTATTACGCATTGCAAATGACATTGTTGCTATTGCTTTATGATTATGTATGGATTGGTTGCATGGTAGTATATTTGAATTCCCTGCCTTGATAAGACTTTACCCTGCTGTCCGCTGTTAGGTTAGCTGCTGCTTAATTTACTGTTACTCTTCCACTACTTTCTACTTGCTATATGCTATGTGGTGGAATTGGGACGGTGTATAACTGATTATAACCACTGGGAGAGAGTGCTGCGTGCGTCTTGGGTGCGTGGTAAGGGTTGATGTCGACCAAGTGGGATGTGAGACGAGCCCATGGGGCAAGTCGTGCCGGGGGTGCAACCTGGGCATCCCCAAGCGAGATACCTGTGGCGGGTAAAGTTGTTGAGGAGGTTCCGGGTGGGATAGCCTTGGTGGTTTGAAGCCCGTGGACGGAGGTGCTGTGATGGCACGGGGAGAGTATCCCCTAAGTGGAGATGCCTGCTTGGTCAAACCTAGGATGGACTAGTTTCAGGTTCATGGGAATCCTTTTCTACTCACTCGCTTCTGATGGGCGGGAGACGGCTGGACTACTTGGTAGGACGGTGCCACTACTGCTAGGTTGAAAGGTGATAAGGGTGGGCGGAGACGGTCGATGGGTTCCCGTTCCGTTCTAGATGCACAGTACCACTGGTTGGGCCCGGTACTGTGTCTCCCAGTCTCAGCATAACGGTGTAGGATCCGGAATATCCCAGGGCTGAGTGGTAGGGTGGCATCGACCTAGGCAAGCAAGCACCCGGAATTCTGCCTAGGTGTTTGCGCAACACCTATGATGGCTAATCTTGTGAGTAGTGAAACCTCTGCAGAGTGTACGGTTGATCGATCGATACATATGCCAACCTGTTGGCTATGGACCTTTCCTGTGAAGCTTCTACTAGTGTAGTGAGTGTTCTCTTCTCCCCCTGGATGACATTTTTCCGGCAGTGTACCCGTTGTGGTAGTGTGCCGCTGAGATAGGCCCGAGAGGGAGTTGGGCCTGTCGAATGAGAGTGAGGTGTGGGTAAGTGAGGTGTGGTGATGGGAAAAGGGATGATGGTGTTAACTGGTGATAAAACTTGACTAATTAAAACATTGATTACAGCTGCATAGGAAAACCTCAGCCTATAGGTCTGCTTGTATAGCCTTGCATCCACTTTCCACAAAGCAAATGCTGCATAGGTGGGCTCCGTGGCCAGTACAAATCGTACTGATAAATTTGCTGTCAGGTGACGAGAATGAGTACGACTTCGAGGGAGATGATGACGAGGAATAGGGTCACGTGCTACACTCAAGTTGGCCGTGAAGGATGAATCGCTTCCGCATCTTCTAAAGCTTCTCTGAATGTTGATTCCGCCAGTGTGGCGATGTAATAAATGTTTATGTAAGACTTAATTATCGTTGTATGGATCCTGGTGTCAACTGAGATATGGATAATTTCATGGATTGTCCCAAGCAATCTGTTGAATTACAATTCGAGCCTGTGGATTTCCCTTCGTGGAAATCGAGGTCGTTTCAGAAGGCTTGCCTACTCCACGTTGTTGAGGCTCCACAAAGAAAACTTGGGTTCACAACTCCCAATTCTCGTTCTCAAGTCAAGGAAGTTAATCCTTGAAAAGAGGAGGCAATTTCACTAGCTTGTGAGGGTGGTTACAAACCTCCCTGGGCTACCACAAGATTGGCAAGCTCTCCGGGCGATGCTCTAGCCGGCTAGGAGCAAGCTCCAAGAGTAACAAATGCAAACCACCGGTTTGAACGCGAACCAAGTGCTTGGAGAAGATGAAGATCACAGCGAGAAGCTTGTTCTTGCTCAAGATGAGCTCACACTCTTCAAGATTTGAGTTGGATTCCAAATGGAAGGAGTGGAGAGCTTTTGGGAGTGAGGAAGAGAGCAAGAGAGAGCCTTCTCTGGTTCTGGAAGCATGCAAATGGCCGAGATGACCGTTGGGGGCGACGGGGAGGTGATTTTGAATCACCCCCGAGTCTAACGGTCAGAATAAGTCGCGGACCCCGGCAGTGCCGCGTCTAAGGCCGGCAGTGCCGCGCTGCCAAAACAGATCAGAATGATATGGAATTTTATGACTGGTTTTGGCAGTGGAAATTAGGATGTTTGGTGTGAATATTTGCACTTGGTCACACTTTCAAACCTGTCTTTTGCATCCCCCTTAATAGTACGGCTTTTCCTATACTCAAATTCAAAATAAAAACGAATTTAAACCTCCTTTGAGCCGGATGCCGTATTCATAAGTTGTTAGGGGTCCACCTGCATAAGAATACATCCTCCTAATACCCTTGCCTGTCCATCATCTCAATAAACCACATTAGTCTTCTAATCACGTGGTCATTATCACCAAAACCCACATTAGGGCTTGATTGCACTTACAATCTCCCCCTTTTTGGTGATTGATGACAACCCGATTAGAGAGATAAAGGATAATATACAATAAGGTTTAGATGAGATTTTGAATGTAAAGTCTCCCCCTGAATATGTGAATGGAGTTTGAATTTCCAACTTAGCATGAACGGCTAAGTTTCACATACTAGAGTGAAATGGGGTCTCCCCCTACATCCATGGTCTCTGTGGGGTGCTGCACACAGTGTCAATTAGATAATCGTGATGCAAATGACATGTGAGACAATCAGAGTGTGTTGCTGCTGTCTGGTAGAGCAGCACTGCCGCCCTGTGGCCGGCACTGCCGCTTGCGCGGCACTGCCGGGCCTGGGCGCGGTACTGCCGCTCTGCCTACAGACAGCAACTGCGCGGAAGCAAAGCACCTACACAGAATACATATGAAATGGAACTAGTTTACGCACAAACACAGGCTGGTTCTTCAACAAAGTACTTAGGTCCACATCCAAATGAAAATAGTGCATGAAGTACTTATTACAAACCAAATGAGTTTGAGTGACACTCTCAACTTTACAGCTACTAGCTCTCACAAGATCTAAACAAAGCGAATATGATGAAAAGTAGTTGGACCCCTCTCTAATCCCCTTCTCCCCCTTTGGCAACAAGCACCAAAAAGGAAGAAAAGAGAGAAAAGGGAAGCACAACTACTCGTCGTCATCGTCACCAGCCTCCTCCTCGTCCTCGTCGTCGTCGTCGTCGGAGACAACGGCACGGCCGTGGCGGTGAGTAGTGGCGGTGAAGCGAACACCGCGGCGAGTCGACGTACCGGGACGGTCCTCCTCCTCCTCGCATGCTAGCTGGTCCCAATCAACGTCCTCGACGTCAGAACTGGACATCTCGCTGAACTCTGGAGGTGGAGTAGGAGGGCTAATCTGACGCAGCCCCAAATGATAACGAATCTCCCGGTTCTCCATGCGAGCCTTGTATGCGGATTCAGAAGCATGCATACAAGCCCTAAAGATCCTCTGTAGCATACGGGAGAGACGACTCTTCTTCCTAGGCTGCCTGTGTGAGCCAGAGCGGGAGGAACTGGGTATGTCGGTCGACGGGGCAGCACGCCTGCTGGAGGAGCGAGTGGCTGCCCTGCTCTCACCTCCTGCAGTGTGGTGAGTCTTGTCCACCCGGAATAGCTCATGGGACACATCCTTCTTGAAAATGATGACAGACACACGCTCAATCAAAAACATAATGTAAGGTGCATATGGGAGTACCTTCCTCGCATCCTCAGAAGTGATGATCAACTCACGCCACATGAAGTGAGAAACTGAAAACCACAGACTCCCTGGCTGTGTCCTAGCAAGCATGTTCCTGGCTGTCCCATAGAGGTTGAAAGCTGAACCAACCTTGGGATGAAGAGTCTGGCGAAACATGTTGTTCAGGACATAGTATCGACTCTTCAGCCCCTTCACCAACCCATCGGCCTGACCGGGGACATCATACAAGTGAGCCAACTCATCATCAGTGAGGGCCCTCTCATCATGAAGATCATAAGCTGTCCTGTCCCACTCACCAAAACCGAGGATATGAGCAAAAGTAGTGTAATCCACTCGGTAGTGATGAACATCAGTCATCCAGTGCAACTCATCGTCCTCTCTGTCAAAGTAGCAGGTGGCTAGGAACTGATATAGTATCTCTGTGTTCCAATCACACCTGAAACCCATCAAGTCATATATACCTCTCTTCTTGCAGAAAGCAATGACTTGGTTGCACACTCTGTCATTCTTTGCTGCCAAGTGCTCCCAATCAATATATCTCATCATGACAATCTTGGGCTTCTTGGTGGCAAGGAGAACGGACTCATAGAAGTCTGACTGGAAAGCGGACCAGAACCTGTAATCGAGCTCCTCATCCCTACGCCTCGCATAGGGATTGACTCGCCTTTGCTCTTGCACTGCCCTGAACTGATTTGCGTAGTCATACTTGTGCCTCTGCCTGTTCTCATTGGGAGGACGCACGAAGTGCTCATGCTCATCCCACTCCATGTACGCTCCATCGAACATGGTGAGATCATCAGGCGTATCATGGCATGCATCATCCAGTATGGTCCTGCCTGCTCATCCCACTCCATGTATGTTCCATCGAACATGATGATTGAAGCCCTGGCGGAAATTGCGACGGTTTAGGGTTTTATTTTGGTGCGAAAGTTTGAAGCGCCGAGAGGGAAGCTGCAGTTTGACTATTTGAAGGCTCAAGCGCTAATTTCGGAATAAACCAGTTTATTCCAAAATTGGGGGGCATGTGTTAACACCAAATTTTGGACTGGGAGCCGATAGCCGATACCAGAGGAAGATAGCCGATCTCGAAAGCAGATTCCGTCCAACGGAAGGAAGGAAACAGCCGATTGCACGGTGAATCAGTTATCGGGCCAAGGTGACAGGAGGCGCGCAGCGTCAGTATTGATGACGTCATCCAGAGTCCGCGCCGCCAGGGTGCGATCACGATCGGAGTCCATTATGGAAAGAGAAGGTTGGACTCTAAGTTACCTTAGATATATGATAGTTTGTTAGTTTCCTTATCTATTGATAAGTTGTAATTCGACTAGGACTCTATCTTCTTACGCTCAGGGTATAAATATAAGCCCTCAGCCATTGATATGGACAACACGACATCAATACAACACAACTTTCGGCTCCGGCCAACAAAGCCTAGAGTCAGTCGAGTCCGGCGAGTTACTTCATCCAGGCTGGGTGTCATCCGGTGGGCGCAGGCTTGCTTGTAAGTATCGTCAACCCCCTGTTAAAATATGTCTTTTTAGCGTCATCCGGTGGACGTGGAAGCATGGCGGACCAGGGTCCTTGCTAAGCTCTGTTTCTTTGGCGTCATCCGGTGGACGTGGGAAGCATAGTGAGTCAAGGATGATTCACGCTGGTTTACTCGATTAATCTGTGTTAACCGTCTTCCGGTGGACGAGATGCAGATTAGGAAGGTTTTCACGCGCGGATTAGTTATCGATTCGTGTTTGTTTGCTTGATTAATCTATTAGTTAATGTCATCCGGTAGACAGGCTATAGATTGAGATAGTTTGCATGTATGGATTAGTTATCGGCTCTAGCTAAATGTGGCAATTTAGTTAGATTCATTAAGTTATCAGTATTGTTTGTTTAAATTGATTTACCTTGTTATAACAATATCTCTGCCCGATCAAGATTGATAGATTTGGCCTTAGATTTACTTGAATCTGATCGTCGTTTATACTTTTTTATGCTTATCTTGCCATGATGATCGATTCCATGCTTACATCGGCTAATTCCCTATTAATCTTGTTCGTTACATGTGCGTTTGGTTCTAGTTGAGACATAAGTGGTTCTGAGGTTATCGTAAGTCTTATTTTTGTGTCCTTGTTTAATCATAATGTCGTCCGGTGGATGTTATGTATTAAGTTAAACTGAGTGTCATCCGGTGGAACAGGTTTAACCTGAATAAGGTTCGTTAGATTAGACTTGCTTTAATTTGAGGTCTGTTTATGACTACGCTAGCATTCGTTCGTGCTTCATGGATCCTGCATCGGCTAAAGAGCCGATTCAGTTGTGCTTTCACGAATAGATCGTGCATATAGACTTATTTGGATATCAAACGATCTAGCTTTGTTTGCTGGGTTTGTTGAAGCCCGCTGGCCGTTAGACTAGGTGAACGCAGACTTGGCGAACTTAGTGAAGAGGGTTTACTAAAGCCGCCGGCCTTCTAGATCAGTTTTAGTAGATCTCTGCTTGTTTGATGTACAGATCAGATCTGTACACGTGATCTATTTTCTTTTGTACACATTAACCGAATTAGATCGGCTAGCACGTTATTATCCTTACATGAATATCCTGATAGCCGTCTTACTTCATTATTATACTATCACTTCATGCCATGACGGAATCGGCTTTCTAGTTGATCTCTGATTATACTGGCTCTTTGAGCCGTACAGTTGGAACTATCTGGACTCACCAGTTAGTTCCGCCTTGGGTTACTGATTATATCTATTTCCTTGTCAATTGCAGGTCAAATTGACTGGCACGTTTGGGTGTTTGTAGGGTCGAGATTGCGAACTAGAGGGGGGTGAATAGTCCGACAAAAATAAATCGCAGCGGAATAAAACCTAATCGGTTCTAACGACAATTCACCCCTTTAATTAAGACTCTAAGCACCTTACCAAAGATCCTACCAAGAAGCAAAGGTGCAAGTGTAGCTTGAGCTTCCCTAAACCGTTCTAGCGCAAGATCACACAAACCTAAGCGCTAGTACTTTAAGCACTGGGGAAACTCCTATCAACTAGCAAGTAAAAGCGCACTAAGCACCTAAGCTCACTACTTGCTCAATGACAAGGATACACAATCCAAATCAAGGAGCGCAACTCACTTTAGCTACACAAACTAAGTGAGGACTACTTCTAAGCTACACAAGCTAAGAAGGTGAGTGGCAAGCTACACAAGCTAACCGGTCTCACAAGAGCAACTACAACTACACAAGTAAAGTAATGCACAATGCGAATAACTTGTGTAGAAGGGAGCAAACCACTGCGAAGGATGGTAAGATGTTGACGCGGTGATTTATTTCCTGGAGGTTCACTTGTCGCCACAAGCTACGTCCTCCGTTGAGACAAGCTTCAAGGTTGCCGCCGGTCCTCTTGCTAGTGGTGACCCGCAAGTCACACTCTCCCACGTGGAGTGCTTACCACAAGCTCTAGCACTTGACTCGGCCGGACCACTTGTCGCTCTTCACGTCTCGCTCTACTAGCAATGCTCTTCGCGATCTCCCGCGGGGTGAGCTCCAACCCCCCACAAAGATTCTCCAGAGCCAAGCACAATCTTCTTGCTTGCTTCACGGAGCCTCACGCCACCAAGCCGTCTAGGAGGTGGCAACCTCCAAGAGTAACAAGCACCACCGGCTTGTAACACGAACACCTAGTGCCACTCGATGCAATCTCACAATGCAACGCACTAGAATCACTCACTATCAATCAATCGGATGTGCACTAAGCAAGTGAGTGAGTGGGAGGGCTTCCAAGCACATCTACACAAGCCACACAGGCCCAAGGGTGCTCAGCTTATCGGCCAAGGCCGCCAAGTGCTTGAATTTATACCCCTCAAACGAATTAGAGCTGTTGCCCTCTCAAACCAGCCGTCGGACGCTCAGCCGTGCCACCGTCGGACCAAAGTCCACGGTCCGACGCTCCCGATGGCCGCCACGTGTCACTAGCCGTTTGAAGTCAAACGTTGGATCACAACGGCTCCTGCGCTTCAGCTCACCGTCGGACGGAACACCGTCGGACCAACGAACTCCACGGTCCGACGCTTCCAGAGAGCTCCCCGAGCGCTGAAAACCGTCGGACGGTCGTCCGATGCTCGCCGTCGGACTAAACCCAAGAGTTCGACGCTCTCAGAGCTCGCCACGTGTCAGCTCTCGCACGATCTGCACCGTCGGACGCTCGGACAAAAGTCCGACGCCCACAAACTTCAGCGTCCGACGCTCACAGGCCAAGCACCGTCGGACGCACGAGGATGGTCCGACGCTGTCACTGCAGACAGCGTCCGACGCTCGCACTCAACTGCACAGAGGCTGGGGTTTATCGTCGGACTGAACTCAATAGTCCGACGCTCACCCAAGCTAGCGTCCGACGCTCTTTTTGAGCTCCTCTCAACTCCAAACTTCACCACCTTTGCAAGTGTGCTAACACCACCAAGTGTACACCTCATGTGCATGTGTGTTAGCTTTTCACAAACATTTTTCAAAGGATTTTTCTCTCTTTTCACCATGCCACTCGATCCTAGCAACGTATGCAAGTTAGATCGCTCAAGTGGCACTAGATGACCGTTATGCAAATAAGTTTGCCCCTCTTGATAGTACGGCCATCTATCCTAAATCCGGTCAAGCATTTCTCTACTCAACCTTAGACCGGTGAAATGGAAATGCCCTAAATTATACCTTTGCCTTGCGCTTTCCATTTCGATCATCGTCTTCATCACCTGTCTCCGACACCATCGATGCCAATGCAACACATGCACCAACACCTCATGAATGATATGATCCACTTCATATCATCACGTGGCTTTTGGTTCATCGATCCTTGACTTGCTTGCTCTTCACCGTTGCGTTGGTCCATCGGCGCCAAGCCATCACCCGACTTGCCCTTCACACTTGCAACCGGTCCGTCGACGCGAAGCCTTGTCTTGATCTTCTCCACCTAGCCACATGACTCCATGTCATGTCTCATGCGTTTAGCTCCTTCATACCATATGTGTGAACTAAGCATCATCTCCAAGCTATTTCCACCTCCATGGCATAGATGCTCACACACATGTACCTGTGGACTAATCACCTGTGTAATCAACACTTAACCACATATTAGTCCACCTAAGTTGTCACTCAATTACCAAAACCAAACAAGGACCTTTCAATCTCCCCCTTTTTGGTAATTGATGGCAACTCTACGAAGATATGGAAATTAAGCGCATTAACCAAGTTAGCTCTTCACACAAGTGTAAATTACTAACTTGGGTTGGATTTTATGTTACTTATCTATCTTTAAGCTCAAATCTTTAGACTTGGATAAGCTCCATAAAACCTGACTTGGTAGTGTTAACTCCCCCTACATGTGTGCTCAAATGGTTTGGTTTCAAATTTTCACACATGCATAAATATAGAATTTGTGGGAGTGCCAACACTACTAAGTGATGCTAAGGTGCATAGAATAAACCTTTGTAGCGTGATACCAATTGCTTGAAGTTAATTGAAGTTGCATCATTAAGTCCATCCTTAGCATCATATTTAGCTAGACAAGCAAAAATACTAGATACCCCATGAGATCAACATTATAAGCAAGGTTCTAGTAAATACTTGAAAAACACAAGTCTAGCTAACAACCTATGCATGCTAGTTATCAAATCATCATTCAAACCTATACTAGCATACACCACACAAGTAAGATACCATGTGTAGGAAACTAAGTGCAAATACAAGCAAGCATATGAATATGCACATTTCAAATGCAATCAACCATGTCCATGAGCTTGCTCCCCCTACTTGTGTGCTTCTCTTATCCAAGAATTTTGATCCCTTGCAATCTTCAATCTTTTGGATCATCCTTCTTGTTGGCCTATTGCTCTCCCATCATCGGCCTTCATGATGGTTCATTGCGTTCTTCCATCCATTTTGATTTTCTCTCCCCCTTGATTATGTAATCCAATATCTCTTGCTTATCACACAATTTCATATCTTTGTCCAAATCTCTCCCCTTTGTCATCAATTTCCATAAAAGTCAATGCTCTATTGTGACAAAGGTGTGTGGTAGGGATGTTGAGGGTAGATTCTTGCACATTTGATGGACACCTTGTTGGAAGTCATTATCTCGATGATCACTTAAAGTTGAGGATCACTTGCACATATTGTTGGATACTACTTGAATACTTGATCTAGTCACCACTTGTGAGTACCAATGGAGTTGGACTTATACCACTTGCATGGATGCCGTCACGATGATCATAGTACCACTTGAAATTAAACTAATTGTAGACATACATCATGTATAGTAATACCACATAAAGAGTAGTGATACCACTTAAAGAATAATCATGTGCATGCTACTAGTGATTTGGTGAGTCTAGATACCATTTTGAAAGAATAACTTGATATCCATTGTCCATTGTTGTATTGTGCTTTTTGAACTTAGCTTGTTGTCATGAGCTTCTTTCCTTGATTAGTTTAATCTAGCAAATTTGCACAAGTAATCTAACTCAGTTTGAACCAAAGACAAGCTTCTTCACGCCACTAGGGGTTATCTTGCCTATGTTGAATTAGATCATTTTTGCTTATTTAACTAGATCAAACACTAGGTTCACATGCTCATGAACAAGTCATATTTAGCCACTAGATCAAACAAAACATACAAGCAATACTGGCATCATATGAACTTAAAATCATTTGATTTTTTATGAATACACACTTATGTATGACTATATGCTCTAATCAAGTCCTTAGCAAAATATGAATGCATATGCCATACAATGATACCTTTACTATCTCGGAGCAGAGGATAGTCATTTCATTCAATCTCTAACAATAGCAACAGTGAAGTCCATTTGAATCGCTTGGTGAAGACCAATTATCATCATGAAAACTATTCTTCACCCATAAAAATTAAGTACCACTTATGATCAAGTGCTAGCTTCAAGTTGTGGTTGACCTGCATCTTGATCTTCTTTTCTTGATCAAGCTTGCATGAGAGAATACCACTTGAGAGAATACCACTTGAATAAGCACGAATATCACATGTATATATATATGAATTCTTCTCATTGGTTGTTGCTTGCTCTCTAGATCAACCCGTTTGATTTGCTGCAACTAAGCATATTCAATGATTCTCCGGATCACCACTTCCATATTAGCCATCCAAGCATCACCCACTTGGTTTACCTACATAAGGCGGCACGACCCGACAATCGGGAGAAGTGACATCTCTCCAAAGAAACATCTTCAATACTCACTTGAATTACCTTTCCTTGATTGATCTAAGCACTTAACATGATAATCAACTCGAATTCCTTCTTTAAGTCCTTTTCTTTCTACTTCCTTAAGTCCTTTTCTTTCTATCCAATTGTTCTCTAATCATCACTAGAACTTTAAGCTTCATCTTCTCTTTGCTTGGTCTTGACCTTCACTTGAGTACCAATCTTCATGATCCAAAACCAAACAATTGAGACTCTCAACCACTTGTAATCATAATTCCAACTTGAGAGCCCTTCAATGCAAGAGATACCAAATATTTCCAATAATTCTCTCTTGTGGAC
Source organism: Eremochloa ophiuroides (assembly GCA_038502445.1). Classification (NCBI taxonomy): domain Eukaryota; kingdom Viridiplantae; phylum Streptophyta; class Magnoliopsida; order Poales; family Poaceae; genus Eremochloa; species Eremochloa ophiuroides. The sequence goes on from JAHLJS010000003.1 coordinate 98,209,769, forward strand.
AGATTCTGTACCTTTTAATGAGTATGCTATATCTCCCAATGTACATGTCCAATTTTCATGAAATTTTGTAAAGATGACCTTCTTTGAGTCTACTAGCAGCCATAAAAATTTGAGCTTTATTTGACCAAGTATGGACTGCCAACCATTATTTTTCTCTACACTGCTACATGCTAAAAAACTGTTGCACTATAGTTGACAAGAACTACTCCAAAACCAAAGTAATCCTTATCCAATTCTTATGAGATCTTCACAGCAACTTGTACCATAAGTCTAGAGCATGTATATCAATTTTCAAGCCAATCCAAATAGTTTTGATTACTCAAACATGGCTTTGTTCTCAGTTAGCTCAGTTTCACAATTTTGGACAGATTTTGATCAATTGAGCTAATCTTCATCAAATTGAACCAAAACTTGAACTAAACTTGCTTAAATACTTTCACAAGACATAAATCCATTCAATCCACTTACTAAATGTCATTTTATGATTATATCCAACCAAATCTACTCAAATTTGATCAATAAGCAATTATTCTATTCAAACTTCTCATTGCAAGCAACATATGCATATTTATCCAATTTCAATCAACTCATATGCATCCAAATGTAATTGCTCAACAAAAGATATACCTTGAAAATTCATGATCATCCATTTTCAAGCTTCAACTTGATTCTTTGCAAGTCATCAAATAATTAACCAAAAGATCACCCACAACTTGAACTTTTGCACTTGTATGTTATAGCACTTGGACTTCACTTTATTTGACTTGGCATTGGTTTGGATTTGCACTAGGTGTCATGACTTGACTCATTATATGATGATCAATATGAATGCCAATTAAATCAAGCCTCCAATGCCATGGTACCCACACACAATCATCCACTTTTTGATGGTACCCAAACTAGTTTGAATCCTCTCAAGTTAGGAGCAACATACTTAGGCATTGTCTTAGCATGGATAGCGGGATGTTTTGCAATAAGCAACCGATGAGGTACCATTGTCATCCTTCCTAAGCAAATTATTTGCATGAATTGAAATAGGCTTAGGAGTGTTACCTAGGGGACATGAATTAGCCATGTGTCCCCTTTCCCGGCATGAGTAGCACTTTTGCTTTGCTGGAGCCTTCTCTTTCTTGCTCATGTTGTGCGTCTCATTGCCATGCCTCTTGTGGGTTGCTTGAGCCTTCTTCCCAAGCTTGTTAGGACACTTTGAGGCAAAGTGACCCGTAGCTTCACACTCGAAGCACTTGATGTGAGCCAAATCTTTCTTCACTTGATTCTTGCTCATCATCATGTTGGCATCATGGATGTGAGTTGGATGCCTTCCTCTTCCACTACCCCTTCTTGTCTTCTTGTTTTTCAAGTCACTACGGCATGCTTCATGGTTGGTCTTGACTTGATCTTGGGGTGTCTTGTCTTGTGGCTTTTGTTGAGGCCCCACAAATCTCTTGTATAGGCACGTAGAAAGGATATTACTTCTAGTGCTACACTTGTGACATTGTGGATGTGTGAGCCTCTCCTCTTCTTTCTTCTTGGGCTTCTCTTTGGTAGGGCATGACAAAGCGAGATGACCCATTTCATGGCATATAAAGCACATGAAATGAGCAAGTCTTTCTCACTCTTGCTTCTTCTCTTTTCTAGCTCTCTTTCTTTCACCTTTGGTCATGTCCCATTTCTTTTTGATGTACCCAAGGCCACTCTTGTCACCGACAATTTTTGTATTCTTCAACATGTTATTGAGGGTGACACTTGAGTTGTTCCACCTTTTCTATTTTGTCACTCATGTTCTTCACTTGACTTTTGAGCTCATTGTTCTCTTTCAAAAGGTTAGTCTCACAAGACATAGAAGTAGAACAAGTATGTAAAAGTGAAGAACAAGGCATATCATCACATGAGGCGGATACATTCTTCATGCCTACATCATAAGGGTTAGTTGTAATATGTGATTGATCATTTGACCCAAGTGATGAGCTCTCACTAGTTTTAGATTTTTCATTGGAAAGCTCCTTAGTGAGAAAAGCATGGTCTTTTACCAAATTTTCATGAGCAACACTAAACTCCTCATGAGTCAATTTTAGCTCCTCATGTGAACAACTCATAACATAAAGTAGATGCTTTTGTTGTTCACATGTGTCCTTTAGAAAAGAGTTTTCATTAGTCAAATTCTTTGTTTTGTTCATCTCTTTCCTTAAGGCATTTACGAGTTTGCATACAAGCTCAAAGTTTGGATCATCACAATCAACAATCACATTACCAAGTGATACCTTGTCACCACCGAGTGACTTGTAGCTATGTGATAAGGTTGAAGAGCTTGTTGATGCATCACTCTCGTAGCCATCATCAAGTGAGCTTGAGGTAGAATCATCATGTGCCTCACTTGTGGCTTCATCAACTCTCTTGTCAAGTGATCTTGTGGTAGCATCATCATCATCATTTGACAAAGCAGAGGAGCAACTCTCAATCACGGAGTTGTGGATGTGCTCTTGATCACTAAGCTTCATGTCTTTGGCATCATCTTCATCTTCGGTGAGCTTACCATAGTTTTCATTGAGATACACCCAAATTTCATGAGCAGTCTCAAAATACATGATCCTTCCGAAGATGCTATCATCCAAAGCTCTATAAAACATGTTAATTGCTTGACGATCTAGATGTAAGCATTTCTCTTGCGTTTTGGTTGTGTTCTTTCGATCAACCGCATGAGAAAAGCCTACATCTACCATCCACCACATTTGAGGAGAAATAAATTTAATATTACATTTCATCCAATTTCTCCAACGTGCAAAGTGTGTGCCATCAAATGTGTATGGACAATCAACATCTAGCCCATAAGTCGCCATCCTCTCGGGTCGGTTAAGACCACAAATGAGAGACCAAGCTCCGATACCACGTGTAGGGTCGAGATGGCGGATTAGAGGGGGGGTGAATAGTCCGACAAAAATAAATCGCAGCGGAATAAAACCTAATCGGTTCTAGCGACAATTCACCCCTCTAATTAAGACTCTAAGCACCTTGCCAAAGATCCTAGCAAGAAGCAAAGGTGCAAGTCTAGCTTGAGCTTCCCTAAACCGTTCTAGCGCAAGATCACACAAACCTAAGCGCTAGTACTTTAAGCACCGGGAAAACTCCTATCAACTAGCAAGCAAAAGCGCACTAAGCACCTAAGCTCACTACTTACTCAATGACAAGGATACACAATCCAAATCAAGGAGCGTAACTCACTTTAGCTACACAAACTAAGTGAGAACTACTTCTAAGCTACACAAACTAAGAAGGTGAGTGGCAAGCTACACAAGCTAACCGGTCTCACAAGAGCAACTACAACTACACAAGTAAAGTAATGCACAATGCGAATAACTTGTGTAGAAGGGAACAAACCACCGCGAAGGATGGAAAGATGTTGACGCGATGATTTATTTTCCGAAAGTTCACTTATCGCCTATAAACTACGTCCTCCGTTGAGATAAGCTCCAAGGTCCCTCTCCAGTGGGCACCGATCGAGCGTCTGTCGCCCCGCCTTCGCATGGATATGATTTTGCGGATCGACCCATGAGGCCATGACCAATCAATGGCGCGCGGTCGGCCACAGTTTCCTCGCCTCGTTTCCTCGTCTCACTGGTGGGTGCCTATGGCCTCGGTACCTGGTCCCTGATGACTCCTCCCTGCACCCCAGTGATCGATAGATCCTACAGTATGCTGGAGTACGTCTGTGCTCCAGTGCCAACATGCATGCCGTTAGAGTAAAAATTAGAAAGTCGGCCACCCTCAAAACTACCGGCATTCAGAAAGAACTCAACGAAATTTCACAAAAAACAGAGATTTCAAAAACGAACTGTGATTTTTATAAAATTTTAGATTATCTAAAGTTCTAAACACAATCTTAATATGAATGACTACGCAACTATATTAAGTAGATAAATTTCATACATCAGTGTACCACAAAATTCTAAATTTATTTCGGCCACCTTGAAAAAATATTGAAATCCACCAAATTTTGGGTGAAGTTTTATCGAAAATTTGAACCCTGACCCCCCCCCCCCCCCCCCCCCCACACACACACACACACAAAATTGTTTCTAGACCAGAGGACCTCACTAAAGGTTTGAGAGCTAAAGCAGCAACCCCACATTGTTATAGGCCTGAAATTCGGGATGCCACACAGACGTGAAGAAAATATTTAAACATACACTATATGTGGCATATAATTTTCTTTCAATATAGGCTGCAGTTACAGGCAATGAACAAAGATGACCAATCACAAGGAAATAAATGTTTTTGTGAATAGGATGATATAAAGCAAAATAATAAAAACAAAAGCTTTCACAAAAAAAAGGCCACTGAGAAAAGACATAAAAACGTAAGGCCTTATTTAGTTCCCAAAATTTTTTTTATAGTACCCATCACATCGAATCTTTGGACGCATACACGGATCATTAAATATAGATAAAAAATCAACTAATTACTCAGTTTGCTTGTAATTTGTGAGATAAATATTTTGAGCCTAATTATTAGTCCATGGTTGGACAATAATTGTCAAATAAAAACGAAAGTGCTACAGTAGCTTTTTCCGAAAATTTTTGGGAATTAAACGCGCCCTAAGTTGTGTTCTGTGTAATGCTATTTGTGAAGAAACTAGCTTTCACGTGCATGCATTCCTTCAAGCCTGCTGGAACACCATACCCATTGCATGTAGTCTGAACCTCCAACCATTAGATATAATAGAAACAAGAACAGAAATAATAATACTAGTTAATGAAAGAATAAAGCAGAAAAGGTAAACTCTCAAAAATAAACATTTCAAATTACACCAAAACACTAAAAAACTATGAACAACTTGCATGTTAAAGAGACGACGACCATGTGTTTCAAAAAAGCTAGCTGCTCTCGCTAGCGCGCGGCAACACATACGCATGCATGCATGGACGTACGCAACTGCTACTGCCTGCTGGAGTGCATGCCCCGCCGGGACACACTGTTGCACATACGTATGCCTGGGGGGGAGTGGGGGCATACGTTGCTGTTGTATGTCCAGATTTAAGGATGCCTGCATGCATGCAGGTCATGCAGCGCAGGCGTGGCATGCATGCATTATTCGAGTTGAGATGCACAGCACGGATCATATATGCATGCTAGGATCGAGTACATCCAGGCAGTGCGCGCGTCGTTCATAGCAAAAATGTACAGGCCGGTGCTGTTCCTGTTTGTGCACGGCCGATGCACGGATGTCTACACCGTTTGATTTGATATATATATATATATATATATATATATATATATATATATATATATATATATATATATATATATATATATATATATAAGGCAGACTCGCAGTGCAATAATGTTGCATCCCAACGAGGACGGATCAACGTTAACGATCGACCAGCAGGCGTGACGCACCGGTTGTCAGTGATGTGGCAGCTGGTTTCTGCTGATTCTTTGAAGAATTAGAGGGAGGATTGTAAACTGTAGTTGCTTAATCTGTGGATTGCAGGCAGGCTAAAACTCTGTTTCATGGTATCCTCGTGTGGGTACATACGGTTTTGATATAGAGAAATATACATGTAAAAACATCGCCGTGTGTAGTGCGCTGCATGCATGCTCTCTATATGCCATCTTTATCACTACTTTATCTTGCTCTATAATGTACACTTGAAGACAAAACATGCGTGGATTCACATTTGACACCAACACGTGTGGCCGTGTGATGATCCATACTCCCTCCATCTTAAATTATAAGTCATTTCATGAATATTAGAGAGTCAAAATATCTTAAATTTGACTATAATTATACGGATAAATATAAAGATTTATGACACAAAATAAGTGTACTATGAAAGTATATTTGGTGAAAAATCTAATGATACTTAGTTGATATTCTAAATATTCTTATCTTATCGTATAAACTTGGTCAAAATTAAGATGCTTTGACTCTTTAAAATTCTTGGAACGACTTAAAATTTGGGATGAAGGGAGTAGTACATATGATCCAGACTTCAAGCTAGGCATAAATACCAAGTGCGCACAAATCATTGTTGACACGCGCGCCTCATCATTTTATCACTCGACGATACGCTCTGGTTTACTTTCCTTGATAGCAATTTGAGAGGTCTGCTAGCTGTTAACCTGCTATCAGCTCATGCTCATCGGTCATGACCGCATGAACGCCATATACAAACCCGAGCAGTAGTATCGACACTTGCCGAGTAAAGTAACAAAGTTCACGAGTTGGCACTTTGAAGTTGGCAAGGCTAGCTGTCAGCAGGATATCTCCAAAACTCAGAAAATGTCATTTTGCGGGTCTTTAAATTTGACTCGATCCGGGTGTTGTCATCTATGTCATGCAACTTGAAAAGGTTTTTGTATTGTATATCTCTAAATTTGGCCCTATAGTTGTTAGTCCAAACATCGACTCTGTTCGACTGGCTAAATTGTACGGCTGACTGGCTAATTGTTGTGAGAGAAAAACACTGTTAAATGGCTGGCTAATGCTAGCTGGTAAGTTCAAGCGAACAGAGCCGATCTGACATTACAATGTTGCTTTTGACTGTGATCAGCTAGCATGGGTTGACAAAAGTGCACATGCATGACAGATAAGCAACTCTAGCTAATTAGAAGCTTTTCTTTTAGGGAAGTCTCGGAGTGAGGATTTACGAGAGAAGTTTAGTAAATAAATTAGCCCCCCTTGAAGGGAGGTCGGTGGGTGAGGATTTCTTTCCAAAGGGAAGACAGACTTTTCTTTCACGGACAGAGAAAAGTCATTGTGGCCAATATGATGGCAAGCCATGGGATAAACATCACCACAATGGTATGTGGCCGTCACCTCTATCTCCCACCATTCATTCCTGCTTTAATATGTGCGGTTTTCAATGTAGAGCTAGGAACGCGTGCTCTGCTGCTCCTTTCACTGACGCAAATCTTGAAGCAGTGCTGACAGGATTGCGTATGGGACCGTATACCATTGTGAAAAAACTGGGTTGGCCAAGCGACTACTATGTGCACCTGCGAGACAGAAGAGAGAGAAGAGGATGGAAGAAGAAAGATGGTTCTAACATATGAGCCTTACGAGATGGATCCATGTCAACACAATATCAACATATATAACATGCATGTTAGGATCTGTTTAGAATCAAATGGTACCTGGAACTATATTTAGGGATCGCAAAAGATATTAATTTTTAGTCCAACCCATACATGACGCTTCTAATAATCAAGTTTAGAGACATGAAAATAGCATGTTCTGAGCCTATACGAGAGAGCGAGACGACACCCGTAGTTCAGGAACTGTCCTGCCTTTTCCACTAACTTCGGCGGTTAAAATTAATTTGACAGTTCTCCGGACCACACTTTTTATTACACGTAGATACCCTACTAATTGGACGAGATCGTGCGCCAAGATCTTCTGCGAGTCTGTGAGGGTATAGCTCGGGTACCAACCTGTACTGTTACCTGTGCTATAGCAGCGCTGCAGCCAATCACCGGCCAATACTATATGCGATTACTTTACGTTATGCCTCATCATTAGCCCCAGGAATTTCGTTTATTCGGACCCATATGATGCATGGACCCCGCTGCCTGCAGCAGGTGGTTCTGCGTACATACTGATACACATACGTACAGCAGTGTACGTACTGTACATACGGCGCATGCAGTACCTCGATTTTGCAGATGCGCTAATAATCGTGCATTATCACGTGCAAATCACTATGGAGTACTCGTGGCAATACCGAACGTACGTATGTTTGCTCGATCAGACGCGTAACGATCGAAAGTTCTAAACTTATTAATCAAGCGGCTGTGTGCTCGCCACATGCAAAGTACGTCGCGATTAACAGCGCACTCCTAATTGCAGATTGTACTTAGTACTAATGATGTAATATTGGCACAGTTACTCAGCATTATTGGAGAAAAACACGGCAGTTGACTTTGTTGTTCTTCCCGTACATTGCGAACTTCTGTAAGGAAGCATTAAATTTACACGGTGCTGCTTCCAGAAGAGACGCGGCATGACACACATGCTCTACGTAGCTGTTAACATAAAATAAAATAAAAAGTGGTGCTAATTGCAATAGTAAATGGCCTATTTATATAGGGGACGGACAAACTTGCCTGGGCCAGATATCCACCTCATAGAGGTCCGATTTTGGACAACTAGGGCCAGGATGCGTTTGCCATGCAGTTGCAGAGCTATATTCAAACAGGTCTATACGAGGCGATTGTTGGGTAGACGGATACTTATTAAGCTGTAACACTAGTTGACCTTCATATATATAAAAAGAAACTCGATCCGCGAGAGTAAGACAGTCCCTAGACATTATGCTTAAGATTATAGATAATGAAATAAAATAAAACGATTGTTCGGTAGACGAATACTCATTAAGCACTGTAACTCCAATTTCCACTTGACCTAACCTTTGTATATATAAAAAACTTGATCTGCGGGGTAAGACAACCCCTGAATATTGTTCTTAAGATTATAGATAGTGAAAGAAAACATTGGGTCGTAGACAGATACTCATTAAGCTGTAACCCCAGTTGACCTTCGTATATATAAAAATACTCGACTTGCAGCAATAAGGCACTCCTGAGCATTGTGTTTAAGAAGAAAACCTTCTCACGCAAGTTGAGCAAACCTCAAACCCATGGCCTAGCTAGGCACCGTAACCCACGTGATACTGGATCATACCTTAGACCTGTACTTTACCATGGGGCATACGAAGAGATTGTTTTGACACGCATGTAAGTAACCGACAAATTCTCCCGAGGGGGTACGAACTCCGGCCGCAAGGGTGTGAAGCGGATAGAGTGATCTTGCGCTCGCTTGCGTTGACCTTCGCATACATTAAAAAGCTGAGGGAAACTCTTTTACCTAATCCATTCTAAATTATAAGTCGTTTGACTTTTTTTAACTATAAGTTTAACCACTCGTCTTATTTAAAAATTTTGTTCAAAAAGAGTTAAATTTACCGTATTTTTGAAAAAAAAATTATTAATAAAGCAGGTCATAACAAAAAATGTCATATTTTGGACAAATTTTTGAATAAGACGAGTGGTCAAACTTGAGAAAAAAGTCAAACGACTTATAAATTGAAACGGAAGGAGTATAAATTAAATAAGAAGAGTCACTAGGTATATATCTTATATTTTATACTATTTCGTCCTATATACGCGAGAGGAATGAATCCTGTGATTAGCGCTTGGAATCTTTGCGATACTTGTGTCCCCGCCTCTCTTTCTTTATATACGGTATTATTATAGGATACTCTTCAATGATGATATTTTGCAAATGGAAATCGCTATTCAATGTTGTCTTTGCTAGAAGCCTTTTGTCTAAAAAGAAGCGCTGATTTCGGTTGATCTTGATTTGTTCTGAGAGGAAAACACTGTTTTAAATCTGAAAAAATGTCAAAGTCTGGACAAATAAACATGACCTAGACACTCTTCGATTATGGTAATTGCTCCCGAGACACTATGACTACAAAAATTATTATTTAGAAGTGGAAGGGACAGACAGAGAAAGTAAAAGTGACCAAAATACCCCTAACTATTATAGTACAATATCCTTAATAGATAATTTTTAAAAAAACATAGCTTTTGCATATAAATTCAAAGGAAGACAAACTTTATATCAAAACCGTAGAGCTCATTGAGATCTAAAGATTCTAGTTGGCAAGTTTCTATTTAAAACCGTCTAAATGTCAAATCTTATTTTTAAATTCTTAGATTTTGAAATTCAAAATTTAAAATTATCGAATACATAGGATGTTGATATCAGTTACCAATACGACCTATATATTTTACTTTCTAGTTGGTAAATTTTTATTTTGAAGTCATTTACAACTGTAAATATCCATTTTATTATGACTTTGAATGTTGACACTATCTATACCACATACATTAGGAAAAAATTTAAATTTCAAAGTAAAAATATAAAATAAGAAAATAAATATTTAGGATTCTAAATGACTTTGGATATTATAAATTTAAATTTCAAAATTTTAGAATTTAAAATATTATTTTGATAATCCAAATAACTTGCAATCAAAAAGTCATAAGCTACATACGAAACTGCAAGTTGTATTGAGTACCACAATTTTAATATAAAGTTCATTATGAATTCTAAAGTTCGTTATGAATTTTAATATAACGTTCGTTATGAGTACCACAATTTTAACATACGAAACTGCAAGTTGTATTGAGTTGCAAATGTTATGAATTTTTGTATTGCTCAGTGAGGCCTACAATTTCGTAGTTGATAACTTTTTTTAAAAAATATATATTTAGAGTACAAAAACAATTTATAAATTTAAATTTAGAATATTAAAGTATTTGGAATCTAAATATTCATCTATTATTATATATTTTGATTTAGAAATTTAGAAATGTTAGAGTTTGTGTTATAAGGTTATGTCAACGTACCAAGTCATTTGAAATTTTTAAATTTTAAATTTCAAATTCTAAGAAAACAAAAATGGATATTTACGAATCTAGGTGACTTCATATTAAATTTTTTTCAGTTACAAAACCATAGATCTCACTAAGTCCTACAATTTTTACATAAAGTGCGTCATCGTGCGACTTCATATGCAAAAGGTATTAATTTTTTAAATACCCTTCACTCCAAGGTATTATTGTTTTAATAGCAACAGTGTTCAAGAGCCAATTAATATGATTCAAGAGTATCTTCTCGCAAAGACAACATTGAGTAGTTGTTCTTAAGCAAATACCACCGTTGAAGAGTGTCCTAGGGGAAATTTGACCTTTCTATGTAACTATAAAGGTTATGTTGCTTAGTGAGGGGCATTTTAGTCATATTTACTGTTCGCCCCTATCTACTCCTAAATAATATTATTTCAATAGTCATGTCCAGGAGCCGATTACCACAATGGAGAGTGCCTGCTAACAATGACAACATTCTCCATCGGCAAATTCCACTATTAATTAAGGAGTGTCCATCGATGAATACCACCGTTCTTGTGAGTACTGTTCGATATGCCTGCGTGCATGCTGGCTGAGCACATGACATAGGTAATCACAAAGTGCAAAGGACACATATATACTGCCAGTACTTATATCACCACCTAAGCATAGTAGTGGTAATTTCATACTATTACTGCGCATACCATTGGATGAGTGCAAGAGGCCTTACGCCGCAGCAGCTGAAATAGCCTGTACAGGAAGCACGAGTGCACAGAAGCAGGCAACTACTGTGTACGCAGGACTTTGTCCAAGCTATTAGGCATGTGCTTATTTTGAGACGTCTTGGGATGAGACAGTCACACGGTCATATCCCTTGTTAAGGAGAAAATTTTCAAACATTCTATCGGATTGGGGACAAAGGTTTGTTTTATTAGAGTGACTTAGCTAAATGGGATGGACAGAGCTTACACACCGTCAGACGTTATGGTCCCACTTATCATACATGGGCCAATCATGAGACAGGCCACTCATGAGACTGATTCACATCTCTTGTTCCACTCGTCCATCCACTCGTACAGAGAACGTCTGACGGTTGTACACGTATTTTTATAGGCGTTTTTAACGACCATCAGTAGTAGAGACCAGTAGAAATCGGTGATTTTTAACCGCCAGTACAAATCGATTTGTACTGGCGGTTCACTTAAGAAACCGCTATTAAAAATAATTTTCCAAAAATCATATTTTAAAAATTAAAAATAGCAAAACAAAAAAATTAAATCTGAGAAAGGACCCACCGGCTAGCTTTCATGTAGAGTGTTTCTCCATCCGAGGCTTTTATCAAAAAGTCAAATTTTAAATTTCAAACTTTGACCGTAATTTACATCAATAAAATGATTTCAAATGAAAAAAATTTCAACTGCAAAGTTTCATAACTTTTCGAGATCTATAACTTTTATTTAGATAATTTTTTCATACGAGGTCATTTGCAAAACTCAAAAAATTAAAATTCATATTATTTCTACAGGCGAGTCACTTAAGGAACCGCCACTAGAAATCGATTTTTAGTGGCGGTTCCTTAAGTGACCCGCCAATAAAAATAGCCCATTTTTACTGGTGGGTCACTTAAGGAACCGCCACTAGTAGCGGACATCAAGCGAAACCGCCAGTAAAAAAAATACATGGCGCCACTATAGAGCTCCTGTGTACTAGTGATCTATATATGCACCGCTGTCATTCGCATCTGATATTATCTAACGTTGAAAACGGACCAAAACAGGCATTACAATATAGAAAACGGACGGGTTAATACAGGATATTCCTACATTTATTAATCAAAGAGTACAAAAATATGATTGAAAATGGTTATGAAACCAATTAAGAATGACAAAAATTTATATTCGAAAAAGATCAAAAATGCTATAATAATATAGAAAAGCGGACAGATCGGGACAGGATTCTTTTCCCATAAGTTTTCCTCGATAATCTCGTCCATGGCACCTTCCTACCGGTACGGTGCGCGTCCGCTCCGTCCTGCATGCCCTATACACATGCCGCCCGTCGGGTCACTATGGAGTTTAAATTTGTCTATCATCACGACTCTAGCGTGAGCCTCAGCCGATGTGCCCCTCTTCATTCCGAGCCCGTAGCCGGTGACGTCCTATACCCTTTCTCGTTGGAGACACATGGACCTGTTGTCGGCCATCGTGCTCATCCACGGCAAACTCGCTCGTCCATAGCCCTGCTAATGGGTCCGGGTAGGAATGGGTATTTTGGGGTGGGTTCTGTTATGAAATGTATTGGGATGGGTAGAAACGGGTATCGATACCTAGTGGGTTGGGGTGGGTCGGGTCGAGAGAAATTGAGGGATGGGATGTGTTGGGATGGGTTAGAATGGGGGATGCTAGACGCACACGCCGCCGCCGCCGGTCGCCCGACGGCCGCCCGACGATCCTCCGAATCGCGCTGATGACAGCCGCATTAATTCCTCACCCGGAAGAATCCAAGCTTTTAACGAGATAGCTGAAAGAGAAGGTCTTGCTGCAAAGGCTGGTTTGGTTCTCGATGTGCCCAAACCAGTTGGAACTCAACTCATGCAATGATTATTGAGGCTGTGAAGTATAAGATTGTGCTAAAGAGGTATGCTGCATCATATCAAGAACTTTTTCCATCGGATGATGAGTGGACAAAAATTGAGGCCATAGATGAATACCTTGGGGCTTTCGAAGAAGCTACTAGGGCATTCTCAGCTGATCGATATCCTACAACACACATATTTTTTGGATAATGTTCTCTGTATTCATCAAGCTCTAAAAAATCCATCATGGCAAGCTAATCAAACCATACGAAATTTGGCTAGAGCAATGGAGGACAAGTTCACTAAGTATTGGGATAGGAACTATAATATGGCTCTTGTAATTGCTACAATACTGGATCCAAGAAATAAACTGGACTTCTTAGAATTCTTTTATCAGAGGGTGTGCAGCTACTTTGTTGATGTTGATGAAAGCATTAGTATAGCTAGAGGGTGGATGACTAAGTATTTTAGAAAATATGAAGAGATTGTGAGGACAAATGGTGCAGATCCAATGTTTCATACTGCTGTATCTAGGGGCAATGTGGGTTGCACCAGGAGTTTGCACAGTTTAGAACCCAAAAGAGAGCTATTTGTAATGATAAGTCTGAACTTGATGCATATTTGGAAGACGAACATGTAAGAGATGATGAAAACTTTGAGATCTTAAGCTGGTGGAAGATAAATCAGAACAAGTATCCTGTCCTATCAGTTATGGCACGAGACTTCCTTGCATTACCACTCAGCACCGTGTCTTCTGAGTCTGCGTTTAGTTTGAGTGGTCGGATTCTTGGTGACAATCGAAGCTCAATGACAGCTGAAACTCTTGAAGCTCTTGTTTGTGTTAAGGATTGGTTGTATAAGTTTGAGGACAATGAACACACTCTCTGATGCACAGGTCAGTACAATTGTCTCGTAGCTGATTGTTTGTGTTAACTTAATATTGGTTTGACAGTTTTATTAGCACATTGCTGTACCAAATCTGCATAGATGCACACCATCAGTTTATCTGTAGAGTAAAGCCCATTAGCTGTACACCATATCTGCATTGCCTTTAAGTGTTTTTTTCCCTATTTGATGATCCCTGCTTCCTTTGCTTTTGCTTTTGCAGCTGAGGGCAATGAGCAGGAAGGGTTGTCAGCTGAGTGCTGAACTGGTGTGGTGTAAACCATGGAGTCTGAACATTTGGTTAATTGGTTAATTTGGGTTTCATAGTTGTTGGTGCTACTACAATTGGTTAATTAGTCTCTAGCATTGCTGTAATGACATTATTGACCTAATAACCACACAGCTATGCTGTGTAGCTGTGAGGCTATTCGTCGTACGTTCCTGATTGCTTGCCTGAAAACTGTCTTGGCGCTGAATGTTTTGCCTGAATGTCTTGCTGTACATACTTCTACTTCCTTTATTATTTTATTTTTTTTCACCGGACATACTTCTGTATGTGTCGTGGCGCTGGAATCATGGTGTCGTGACCTCCCTCACTTGTGCGTAGCTTATTCGTACATGAATGGAATACGTACATGGATAGTGAATCATGTTGTCGTAACCTCGCTCACTCGTACGTGTATTCATGTGCTTACCATGGGTTTCCGTGGGTGCAACCCACCACGTGGGTTGGGTTGGGGGTTAAAAAACAGTGGGGCGAGATGGGGTAGGTTAATTATTTGATTTTGTGGGGTAGGCTGGTCTAGAAAATCAAATACGATTGATTTGGGGCGGGGTGGGAATGGGATGGGTTCTCACCCATTAGCAGGGCTACTCGTCCGACAAGCGCCGGGAAGTCACCCTGCGCCGCTGCTCGCTCGGCTGCCGCCGCATGCTGGACGGCCTCGATCGCTAGACCTGAGCTCGAGTGCTCGACCCACTGTCTTAGTGCCACACTAGCCTCCCTGAGTGCACCCTCGACATTCGAGCACGAAGACAGAGTCATCAACGGAGCTCAATTTGACGGGACAAAGAAGGTGTCCCCAATCCAATAGAAATGTTTGAAAATATTCTTTTTATAAGTCACTCTGTCATCCCACAGACAATACATTTCAGCTGATTGCTCAACTAAACTAACACCACCAAAATCAAGATTGATCCATCATGTCCTCTATCATCCCACAGACAATACACAGCTCACCGCTTTATGATCGGATAGTGATTATTTAATATTACAATTACTACCATGCAAAGATCTAGCTAGCTGGTTTACAGGTTAGATATTTAGATAGAATCTGTCGTGGCTTATAATACAGTGTAATAATAACTAATATCTAGCCGTGTTACGGCCGTTCCGTCTACGCACGCCATGTGATATCGTGATGTACAAAATCATCTGCTGGATACGTGTCCGTAAATCCGTATGCATGATATCGTGGAGTATACAAACGCATGTTTTCGTCGATGGTATCAGATCCATGCGTACGCACGTATCTATCTTGCACTGTTGGTATTAGCATTGCCTACTAAATAGGTTCTTTGAAACAAAACAAGAAGCATAGCAAACAGCATCTATACAATGCAACAGTTTTTATTCAAGAGATATATATACGTTTTAGGCTATGGCTATTACGAGCCCATCCTCCATATCATCGTAACGCCAAAACCAAAAGCTATGTGCATATTGTCAAAAGCGAAAAATGAATGTGCGTTCCTTACAGCCAATGGAGCAGCTGCATGCACGCTATATCTGCCTATCCTACTGCCAATGTTTTCCATGGATCCAAGTGTCTACAGTACTTCAGTGTCATCTTTGAACAGTTAATTTGGTTAGGGGCAAGTAGTGGGGAATGGTGGTACGAGCCAGCAGCCCCCTTAAATATCTCTGATGCCAAATCTTTCTGGCTCTGGAATAAGGATTCTGCGTGCCCCCCAATCGAATTCAATGGCATGATGCTCTCTAGCTTGCCTATCCACGTGAAGTTAATACGTGATATCCACTCTTTGTTTCCTTGTCGATTATCTCTTTCTTGCTTCAAAAACTACTAGGATGAATTCTCTGATGCTTGGAAAACTATACTACTTAGAAGAACACTTCTTCTCTGATACATTTCCTTTCAGAAAACTTCGCTCTACTAAACATATTTCTAGAAAAGGCTATCATAATTCTCTACTAATTAATTGTTGTATACCAAAATATAGATGTGGGAATTGTATGTATTAATGTATATATAATGTGTCAATCGAGGCAAGCATTGTAGAATACACCCATGCATGGTGTGTGTGTGTGTGTGACCTTAAAATTATGGCAAAGATGTAAGAAATTTTACCACAAAACTATGCATTTAAAAAGATGTATCACAAAACTATATACTTGACCTTAATGCGTCAATCTACTATGAAACATAGTTTTCTAAAATTTTTAATTAAATATAGATTTTAACTGGAAGAAAAAAGTAGTTTAGCCATGAGCGTTTAACTCCGTAGTTTTATGATACAATTTCTTCTTTAAACCTACAATTTTTTTAAATGAAGATATATATTAAACAATACAACTTCAATTCTTTCTTGAACTGACAATTTCGTTAAACGAATATTGTATTAAGCAATATACTCCGTCGGGTCATAATTAAATGATGTTTTGGAGTTTGGACAACAAAAGGTGACTAATTACAAGTCAAATTTGTTGTCCAAAACGTCATCTCTAATTATGAACCAGGATGGTAACTTTTTAAATATGTTAGATTATCCCATTGAGATCTTCTTCGGGTAAACCCACCCCTTGTATGGAGTGGAGTGGGTTGCACTGATTCTGGGGAGGAACGGATTGAGTTCATCCAAACAAGACGTAACTCATAGTAGTTATGCTAAATTTACTGTTCCTTCTAACAAGGCGTATGAACACATTTTGAACCTTTAATCTTCGAATACAATCTTGTGACCATTGAATTGACATCTAAAAGAAGCAACATTCTTTTTGTCATGAATACAAAATATTGTATACATTATTGAAGCTTTGCTTTGGAGACTCCACTTATTAAGCATATCTCATACCTGACTTTTGTATTTGTACCTCTTATGTTCCAAATTATAAGTTGTTTCTAGCTTAGTTAGAATGACTTACACAATTTGAAATGGAGTATATATTGATATAAACATATACGAGTACAGTGATCAAATTGTGCAAAATAAAGAAATTTGTTAAAACGAGAGAGAGAGAGAGAGAGAGAGAGAGAGAGAGAGAGAGAGAGAGAGAGAGAGAGAGAGAGAGCACGCAAGTCAACCAGCAAAGGGTGCCAGCTAAGGCAGTAGGAGGCCACAGTAGCAGTACACATACTGACCGGGAACGGGACGCATCGCTCGATCCATCACATATGCGCACGAAAGATCGCTTCAATCGCGACATGAATTGCCAGTTGAATGCAGCCGCGGGTACGACAGAGCCACGGAGCGTGATCATTCTTCTCTTCTGCGCGTGCAAGTGTCCACCACCTTCTATCAATGCACGCCGGCCGTCCGGGAAACAACGAAATGGCGTCGATCGATCCATCTATCGCCGGAGTTGTCGGACGACTCCTCGATTCATCCAGCCATATAATAATGGCTCTGTTCACTTGATCTTATAAACAACTTATTTTGACTTTTTTCAGTTTTGGAACAATATTTCGTCGAGGCAACCATATGCATTGTTCCAGCATGCAGTTGGTGTCATGCATTTACAACCTGCAGCTATTTGCATTGCTAATAGTAGTAGCTTCTAGTCGTGGTATTGTAGAAGGGGAAAGAGAAACAGAGAGCTATAGGAATACGACGTCGTAGCATACATGCATGCAACTACGTCACCACAGAATTTTTTGTTACTGCGCTGCTGGTGAACAGTACACGTACGTACTGGAAATGAGCAATTGCTCGCACCTGACGAGCTAGCTAGTCACTGTCACTCTAGTACTGTGCATGGCTTGCACTCCTTTTACTGTTTATTTACACTTGCTCGCTCCCGGCACTACGATGAGCAGAGGCAGCACTGTACATGAATGATACGGTAGAAAAAACGACAGCATATAGTTTGTCCAACATGCATGTATGGTGTTGTGATTTCCGGATGAAGAGAGAAAAGGAAGGACACGGCCGGGTGTGGGTGATTCCTGAGCACTACATGCTGGTCATTCATGAATCGACTCCAAGTAAAGATAGAGCTCCGTGGACCTTGTAGAGTTTATTGGTTACCGAGTTGAAATAATGGTCCCATTTTG
Organism: Eremochloa ophiuroides; assembly: GCA_038502445.1. Lineage (NCBI taxonomy): Eukaryota > Viridiplantae > Streptophyta > Magnoliopsida > Poales > Poaceae > Eremochloa > Eremochloa ophiuroides. The sequence continues at coordinate 98,227,937 of JAHLJS010000003.1, forward strand.
AAACCTTGTTCAATTATAAGCAGCATGCTTTTTAATTTATTCCATCTATAGCATATACTAGCATATAATTATACACGACTCTTACCTGAATGAAATGTAAAAGTTTGAAACCTTTTTTTAGTATCATCAGGGTACGGTGCGCAAAGTTTATGTATGCAGAAAGTTTAGTTTGCTTCTATATACTATACAGGGTTTAGTTTACTGGTTGTGATGAAATAAGCGTGTGCATTTACTAGATGTCATCGGGTAGGACCAAAGAGTAAAGCATGGTATAGTGGCATACGTTAAAATTATTCAAGATGAACAACCCTTTGAAAAGTTCTTGTAGCTGGTACTCACAAACTCGATAACCTAATTAAGTTGCTGCCTTGATCCACAATCCCCAATATCTCAAAAGATTTAAATTTTACTGGAAAGTTTTCATCCAGTACTAATCTTCTTGTCAAGTTTAGATTATTAATTTACTAGTAATTAAGCATCTAACTAATTTCACTAATTTCATTAAAATGATATAATTATGGGATGTCATGTCGACAATCAGACTGTCAAAGTCGCTATAGTAGGTAATTTTGCTTTATGGATTCATTAACCATCCTTTATTGGCCATGATCAAATTGGTATCATTAATTGCAATTCATGAGGTGATGTGCTGCACGTTTGTTGTTTAGGCTATGTGTTAAATTTTGTACCATATATATCTCTATGGGAAATTAAATTTTGTTGACAGCTGTATGGACAAAGAAGAGGACTATATACATATGTAGGCCTTAGCTAGTCCTGCAGTGCTTTAATTTGCTGCCACATTTCTGCATGTTAATGTGTTCAAGACTCTTCCATCTAAGGATTAGCTTGGAAAGTTCATCTACATACTTATCATTTCTTCTGCACACAATGCCTAGAATCTTGTTGTATGCGATAAAACAAACACAATATATACACACACGCAACATGATGGAAGTGTTTTGCAAAACATCATCGTTTCCCCTATATAGATAGACAACGATATTGACCTTAATAATCCTAAAAATTATTACAACCCCCCCCTCCCCCCCCCCCCCCCCCCCCCCCCCCCGCGCCCACACACACAAACAAAAAGAGCCTAATATAATTTTTTGTGAATGGCATACACATTACTACAAAAGAGAATTTAGGAGAGCGCTCTCCGATTAGATTAACAGAGGCGAGTATGGTTTTGGGCATTAACAGTGGTGGCTATACTTTTTGGGCATGGCCTTTGAAAATAGCGAGATGGGCTCCAAGTAAATACCTGCCTCGATCTATTAATCATTTACAAAGACAGACGTCCTAAGGTAGTTGTCAAGGACGAAGCCAAAAAAATATTTAGTGAGGGTTAGGCTAAACACAGAGTTAGAATTACTTAACTTAATTTGAGGTTAAGTTGAGCCCAAGTCGCGGCTATTGTCTTCTTCAACCTCCGGATCGCGTTTCCAGCCCTACCTACTCTTCAAAAAACCACTGCAAACTTCATATCAACTTTATGAGGGGTTCCATAGGTTTAGGGGGGCTCTAAATCTGTCCATGTGGTAGATGTCTATGTTAATCATCAATTGAACATAGGCAGAGGACCTATGTAAATTCATAGACTGTTTTCCTAATTTAAAATTTACAGTTTTAGATGATCGAAATGGTAACATATATATAGTCTGCACCAAAGTTGTAGTTCTCATTGAGATCTATAAGTAAGCGGTTGACTAGGTAGCTTTTGGTTTGAAGTCGTTTAGAGCACCAGATATGTGTTTTACATTCTTACATTGTGAAGTTTGAATTTAAGAATTTCCAAATGACCTCAAATGTTGACATGATCAATATCGAAGTTGTAGAAGTTGACGTGATCTACAACTTTGAAGTTGAAAAGTTTTTTTATTTGAAACCAATTACCATCTTAAATATTCATTTCAAGTTCTTAGATTTTGAAATTCAAAAGTTTTTTTTATTTGTTTTAAAAGTCAAATTTACACACGACCAACAAACAAAATTATATTGCCGGACAAGATATAAAACTTTAAGTCAAAAAAAATTTCAATACGAGATTACTAAATGGTTCCTATAGAGACAAAATGTGCTAATCTAACCGTATCTGGAATATCATTTAGCAGAGCCAGAGAATAGAATGCCTCCGAAAATAGCCCATTTCAACTGATGTTAATGGAATGTCACTGGACATGGCCTTGCTGAAAATGCCTTTTGCTATAGTTATTTACATTGCTCGGCAACAATTACTAATATTCCATGGTGCAAAAAATTTTCAGTGCGAGCAATATTGAAGCGTGTATGCCTATGCCTTAGCTAGGCCCTCAGCTCCTGCATCTGCATGGGTCGTACGACTGTGTTCGCCTGTACAGGAAACAGAAAGGCCACTGATCTAGCTTGTACACATGTAAGGCAGCGTTTAGTTCACAAATTTTTTTCTCTCTCCTCATCACATTGATTATACTTTTCGTCTGTATGGAGCACTAAATGAAGCAGCACTTGTTGTATGTTTGTACTTTTTGCCTGACTATCTCGAGATGAATCTTTTAAGTCTACTTAGGCCATGATTGAACAAAAGTTGTCAAATACAAACGAAAGTGATACAGTTACAAAACTTCCTAAAATTTCCAAACTAAACGCAGCCTAAGAGGCAACACGTCGCGAAACAGGGATCGCCATAATGTTTTGTCATGCAGGAAGAAATGTCGAAAAATGAAAGCTATGCGTTCCTATATATCTTTTGTGTGTATTTGTTCGAGTTCAGAGAAGACAAGAACACTGCATATATGTGTACTCCTCTTCCTCCACCTGAAAACAATGACCCTACTCTCCCAATATGCAAGCGACATGGCACACTGCAATTTCCTCTTGAAGAATGAAGTTTGTTACATCCATATCCACGCATGCATTTTTCCAATTACCATGGTTGCTTAGAAATATAAATTCAAGTGGGGGAAAAAACTGAAGGGTTTGTGTCATCCATCTCTCCCCGTCGTCCCTGTGGGCTGTGGCTGTGTGTGTGTGTGTGTTTCTCTCTCCAAAACAACCATGGCGTGACTTGTAGCACCGAAACAGCAAGGAGCCTGATGAGGCGTCGCCCAGAGTGGCAGAGCCATGCCACTAGCGGACAAGCAACACGCCAAGAGTTTTAATACCAACGGACACGACACGAGCGCACACACACACACTCACTCTCTCTCTCTCTCTCTCTCTCTCTCTCTCTCTCTCTCTCTCTCCTCTCCCCACTGCCTTTTTAACCACCCCTGAGCAGCAGCAGCCTCCCTCCACTCGCTCTCTCTCACACACTCCTCACTCACTGAACAACTGCTGTCTCCAGCTCCAGCGGCTCGATCGTCCTCCCGATCCCACCCCCCGACCCCCGTGCTCCGTCTACTCCTCACGAGCTCTAGCTAGCCTGAGCGACGGCGGCAAACGGCCGGCACGACGTAGGATCGGAGATGATGAGCGGGAGGCTGAACGTGGCCACGTCCTCGCCGGGAGACGACTTCCCGTTCGCGCCCATGCAGCAGCATCAGCCGCCGTCGCCTCCGCCGCCCTACGCCGGGTTCGAGCACGGCGTGGCGGGCGGCGGGCAGCGCGGCGGCGCCGGAGGGGTGCAGCTGCAGGTGCATGCGCAGCAGCACCAGCACCAGCACCACCTCTACGACGGCCTGGACTTCCTGCAGTTCCAGCAGGAGGCGGCGGCGGCGCCGCACCAGCACCACCACCAGCTGCTGACGCTGCCGTCCAGCCTCGGCCCGATGGCGCCGCCGCCGCTGCCGCTGCCGCTGCCGCTGCCGATGCCGCTGCAGATGCCCCTGCCCGGGATGATGCCCAGCGGCGGCGGCGGCGGCGACCACGTGTTCCCGGCGCTGGGGATGGTGAAGCGCGAGGGCGGCGGGGACGGCGGCGGGAGGATCGGGCTCAACCTCGGGCGCCGCACCTACTTCTCCCCCGGCGACATGCTGGCCGTGGACCGCCTCCTGATGCGGTCCCGCCTCGGCGGCGTGTTCGGGCTCGGCTTCGGCGGCGCCCACCACCAGCCCCCGCGCTGCCAGGCCGAGGGCTGCAAGGCCGACCTCTCCGGCGCCAAGCACTACCACCGCCGCCACAAGGTCTGCGAGTACCACGCCAAGGCCTCCGTCGTCGCCGCCGCCGGCAAGCAGCAGCGCTTCTGCCAGCAATGCAGCAGGTACGTCGTACCTCCTCCTATCCCTCGCCTAGACCTAGACCTAGACCTCTCACTCATTCTAACTCGATCACTCTAGGTAGCTGCTAGCACACAGAACGCACAGTGCCTAGCTCTTCGTTCTTGTGGTCGATCGAGCTAGCCATTGACACGGGCATGGTAAGCTAGGCAAGCCAAGCCAAGGCACCGACTAGCTTATTGCAGACAAGAAGAAAAGCATGCATAGCAGCACGTACGGAAGCATCGGTAGTTGAGGTTGCCTTTTTACTCAAAGGCTAGCTAGTAGCGATCGAGCGAGCCGCTGGTGGTCTACTACAAACAGCTCTGTCTCCACGTACCCCGCCGGAGCTCTTCCCTTTCCTGCCCGGTGCCCGGCCTGCTTTTCAGAGGTGCTTTTGGTTCGTGTTCCTTGTCTCTTGCGGCCATGGAAGGCTGCAGCAGGCTCCTGCAACCATGCATGCGATGTGTGTGTATCGAAAAGCGACTCCACAGCCACATCCACAGTCCACGGACACGACACGACCAAACTTGTCGACTGTTAGCATAAAATCAACTGGGAAAAAACGCAAGCGCGTACGGAGGTAGGAGCAGGATGCAATGCAAAAGAAGGCCGGTCGATCGACTCGGTTAATTGTCGCGTTGTTTGCAAACTGTAGGATCGTGGATCCTGCCGTTTGTTTTCTTTTCCTGGCCTCTAGCTTTCTCCAGTTTGCTAGCTCTCTCTCTCTGGTCTCTCGGGATCGCTGGGGACAAAACCATGAAAGAATCTCAAGGGAAGGCTGCGTTGTGGCTGGTCTAGCTGAGCTTGCTTTGCTACTGGCAATGCAGTGCAGGATCTCGAGTCAGGGCTGGGCGTATCTCAGCGCCTGCTTTACTCTTTATCCCTGCATTTTGACCAACGCCGCTAGTGGACCAGCCAAGCCACCGATCGAGTCCTGTTCACTGTTCAGTTCAGTGTGATACGATACCACTGCAGCAAGTGTTTTGTGCTCATCCATCTTTTTCAAGGCCGTAAAGTGGAGTATGTAGTAGCCAGTAACAGCGTCTTGTGTTGACTGATGAATTGTTGCGTGCGTGGCTAGGTTTCACGTGCTGTCTGAGTTCGACGAGGTCAAGAGGAGCTGCCGGAAGCGGCTGGCCGAGCACAACCGCCGTCGACGGAAGCCGGCCACCACCGCGTCGTCCAAGGACGCCGCCACGTCGTCGCCTACCAACAAGAAGCCCAACGGCGGCTCCATCACGACCTCTTACTCCACTGACAACAAGAGTAAGCACGCATGCTTAATTTTTCATGTCCCGTACGTATTCAATTAATATTAACTCGATGTCTCGATCCATCAGCACTACTGCACGCACACTTAGCTTGTTGCCTTGACTTAACATGATATCTGGATCGATCGTTAATTATATTTCACCGGAATTATCTGCTGATCTGACCTTGGCATGCAATGCAACTTGTGTGTGTGATGGATGGGCAGACCTGAGCACGGCCAAGTCGACCATGTCATCGAACACGAGCAGCGTGATCAGCTGCCTGGACCAGGCCGGCAACAAGCAGCAGCTGGCGAGGCCGACGCTGACCCTCGGCGCGTCGCAGGACATCAAGGACCACTACCAGCAGCACCAGCTGAGCACCATGCTCCAGGTCCAAGCGGCCGGCGGCGGCCACCACCAGGAGCAGCACTTCATGACCTCTCTGCAGGTTCACAACAATGGCGGCGGCGGCAACAACATCCTGTCGTGCTCCTCGGTGTGCTCTAGTGCGCTACCGCCGTCGGCCAATGGCGAGGTCTCCGACCAGAACACCACTACCAACAACGGCAACGGTGGCAACAGCAGCAACAACATGCACAACCTGTTCGAGGTGGACTTCATGTAGACCGTACGTAGAGATCGATCGATGGAAGCACGGGAGTACGTCCTTCTGGCAAGGTGTCCTTGGTGTGTATCAGTGTAGGTAAAAAGGAATAGGAGAGAGAGTAAGAGAGAGCAAAAAAGGTGTGGAGAGAGAGAGGGAAGGGAAGGGTTGCAAGGATTCCATCCATCACACACTCCATCAGTGGCAGCAAGCTGCACCAGGCTGCTGGTCTAGCAAAGGTCGTAGCTATCCTCTTGTTGCAAGGTTCCATGGCTATAGCAAAGCCATGCATCCCGGAAGCAGTCCCTTGTCTCTATTCCTGTACTGTGCTGCAGCTGCAGCTGCACCCATTGCAAGCCTTTCTACCTTTCCATTTCAAGCGGGGAATAATAATGTGTCTGCTATTTCACCTTTTTCTTTTTCCTCTACTAGTTTTTTTTTTCCTTAGCTTGTTGCAAGGAGCATGAGGGTGTAGTAGTGTGTTGTGCTAATACCAAACTACCTGTTGTTTTTACTGTCTGCAACAATTAACAGATGAGATGATGACTAGAGCTACGACTTGTAGACTTGTAATAGCTCCATATCAGCAAGATTTATATTACTCTTGCATGCAAGGTGTGATAGAATTTGCATCGTTTCAAATTTTCCGACAATGCAATCATGCAGCTAGATCGATATGCTATGTACGTAGTAGTATTTTCAAAAATAAAAAGTGACGACGGACGGAGCTAGGTGGAGAGTAGAGTAGAAACCATATGCATATGCAGATATAACCATTGCAAGTTACTCTCACACTTATATTTGCATGTGAATTGTGGAGCGTCGCATTGGATCGGAGGCCCACACTGATCCTGCAGTGCGGATATGATAGGGGGGAGAACCTTAAATTCACAAGCAGCTGGGGCTCCAGGCTACTACTGATAGGGAGGGTGTGCCCAGCTGCAGCAATGCAGTGTGCAGCATGCATGTCCCAAGAGCTAGGCAAGATCGACCGAGTTCATTGATTAGTGATGCCCTAGAAATCGAGATTCGTTCGATCGACGGATATGAATTAATTACTACTACTACTCCATGATTAATGATGTTTTCATTAATTTGTGGTCTCTCCCTTTGGCTAGCCGGCATGTAGGATCGGATGGATCCCGAGATCCATGGATCTAGAGCTCCAGATACGAACGTACCACAGCGAGTAAATTAACCCAGTCGATCGACCTAGGACGCGTGCATGCATGCATGCATGAGTGGCTATACGTACATGCCCCGGAATTGAATACGCCGCTCGCCCTACTTCTTGCGATTGATGGATCCGTGTGGAGTGATCGATCTGAGTGCATGCTGAATTATGACGTGGGTCTTGGTGTTTGTTTGCCCCCCTTGTGAATTCAAGGTTGGCGGGGCAGGCGCCATGCATGCCATGGCATGCCGATTCGATCGGTTGTTTGCATGCATGGCATGCTATTGCTGCCCCGGCCCGGCTCCGTCCGCTCCTCCGGGCTCCGGCGATGGCTGCTATCGACGGAGAGAGATTGGACCACGCGCGCAGTATTAAAGAAGCGTACTTATTTCACTAGGACCTGCATATGCAGCCGTGGGTGCAGATTATGTGTACGGAAGGTCGATCCGCGAGCTACTCTCACCCTTAACTGTAGTTTGGTTTTTTATCGACCATAAATATATCAATTGATCATGATCATCTCATATCTCATACATATATAGAGAGAGGGTGATCATATCCCATAAAATCTATATGTTTTCTAGAATGTCTCAAATAGACTAAGACCGGCTTAGCTGGCTCTTAAAACCAGCTTATTGGACAATTTTGTCGAGTGGGTCGATCAACCCAGCAGTTCAACACTCAAATCGGCTAATTAAACCAATTCTAGGACCGACTAAGCCGGTTTATCTAACTTAGCAAAGACTAAAGGAAAACTAGCTTAGCCAGTTTTGTCATGCTTCTCTGCTGCAACCTATCTAGGAATTAGCTTAGAGGATGCCCTTAGGCTTTCGAGCATAGCTTGTTGTATGTACTCTATGATATCTTGATCCCTCTTCCAATGCAAGGGCAGGCATAGCACGTACGATTAGCTATCAAAGGTGGGCACCAACGGTTGAACCCACAACATCCTGCTCTCAGGCATTCGTCCTCTAACCACTACACGTGTAAGATTTGTGTTCAATTGAGATATTCACCTGTCTAAAAAGTTTTATAGTTTTTCAAGATCTACAACTTTGGTTTTGATTATTTCTTCATCCGTGGTCGTTTGAAAATATTGAAGAAATTCAACCATAATTTCGGTAGCATAAATATTTCAAATGGAAAAATTGCTAGCTACAAAGTTGCATAACTTTTCAAAAACTACAACTTTTGTTTTTTTGTCATTTCTCCGTCCGAGGCTGTTTGAAAAAATCGAATATCAATTTTTTTAAAATTAAATGTAATTTTGTTTAGATAGATCATTTCAAATGAAAATGTTGTCAACTTGCAGAATTGCAAAAAACTTTTCGATATCTGTAACTTTTGTTTAGATCATTTCTCCATCACATAGCGTTAAATACCACTATATACTCACTTATGACTATGAAACAAATAGCTTTACTAGGTGTTAACATCTGCGATATCTTGCGAACCAAACAGAGAGACATGATAATAACTTCAAATAAAAGAATAAATGAACTACGGAATTGTATAACTTCTTGAGATTGTACAGCTTTTTTTTTGTTGCTTCTCCATCCTAGATCATTAACCACCATGACACGCTCACTTATGACTATATTGCATATGGACTCCTTACTTGTATTAACTTTAAGAAATCTTGTAGTGTATATTTGGGTATCCAAACGATCTCAAATCAAAAAGTTTAAACTAAAAGTTTATAGATCTCGAAGAGTACTATAACTTAGATGTAAAGTTTGTCTTCATTAGACATCATATGAGAAAGTTAAGAATTTTTCTGTGTATCTTGTCACCGCCGGTTCAAACCACGAACCGATAGAGATGGTACTAGTGACGGTTTTAGCTAAAAACAGGAGAGAATGTACTAATATTGTCGAATTCTAGCCAATGATGTTGCCGATAGCAATGTCAAGATCTGTAGTACTCACTCCATCCTAAATTATAAGTCATTCTAAAAATATTAGAGAGCCAAAATATATCAACTTTGACCAAAAGTTTATATATAATAAGATAATAGTATTAATAATATCATTTAAGTATTATTAGATTTTTCATCAATATATTTTCACATATATTTATTTGATGTTCTAAATTTTTATAATTCTCTTTATAATTTTAGTTAACCCTAAATAGTACTACGCCCATGCAAGGGCGAGGTGCGAGCGTAGTACACGCGCTGCAACGCGGCGTCGTGCATGAAGGACAATGGAAATTGGAAAACATGGTAACACGCACGCGGAGCTGGAGCTGGAGCTGGACGGGACGTGAGCTCTATCTTCTGATTTCCTGCTGTTTTGACCGAACCGGCCGGCCGCCGGCCGTGCGAGTGCGAGCTCACGCAGACAGAGGCAGGCCTGTGCGGCGCTGTGCTCGTGTGCCTGCCCCTGCCCGGGACGGGATGCGGCCGCTCCCTAGCTCGTAGCAGTCACACTCTGTGCTCGATCCGTCTCGGTCTCTCCATCGGGTCTTAAAAAAACATTTATCACATCGAATATTTAAACATATTATATCTGAACCGCGAAACAAATATTTTTTAATATAATTATATCATAATTAATTATTTAGACTGGCTACATTGTTACCGGTGCTGAAAAATCATCTCCGTACGCCAGATTACATCGATGGTAGAAGTCACAACTCGTTGTAACGTTTTATTTCTCAAATACGCGAAAGGACAACTCGTTGCAACATGAGCATCGATCCTATGCTGTAGAAGGGTTCCAGATGTTCAGAATGGTCGGCATGCTGCACAGTATGTGGAAGAGGAGACAGCTGCCGTAAAAATATTTGTTTAAGTATCGATACCCACAATGGTTCTACTTGATGCTTGATAGTCTCTCTCACCTCTCAGCATCGATGAAACACAACATTGACCAGTCTTATTATTAGAGTTAGCACATACTATTACGCCCCGCTTCGTCGAACGGTAATGACTCGGGAGGTGTGTCAGTGGGCGTGGCTGAGGCGCCGAGCGCAACACACACAGACACGCACAGCAGAGGGCACGTCATTGCGAAACGGCTGACTCTGCCAGCCTGCCTACACAACAGTCCACAGATGCGTATGGTCGGTAGGCTGCCAGCTGACGTATCGGCCTTGACGGGCACCGCGTGCTCCGGCAGGGGCTCCACCCCGTATTCGGCCATGTTCCGCATCGCTAGCTTGGGCTGCCCATCTTTCTGTACAGTAATGGGCCAGCCAGTTCACCGCCTCCCTCGGGCATGTTGCAGACAGTAAAGCCGCTTTTCCTGGGCTGCTGCACGTGCCTGGGTCCGTGGGCTTCGCGGACCCTCACAGTCCCACCCCTACTTAATTTTGCAGTCTTACTCGTCTTGGACTCCAAAAATCCGAATTGGGGGTTAAAGTGGGATGCCGGGACCTAGATAGTTTGCTGTTTAGTTTATGGGTTAAGTGAAACTGGATTGACTCGGGTTGGCATATTTCTCTCAGTGAGGGTTCAGCTGATTTCACCAAATCGAAAGGACCTTGCGGGTTGAGCTGGGTCGGGCGAGTAGCGTGGGATCCACGGCGGCCAGTGACAAAGCAGACGCGGGGCCAGGGGTCGTGCTCGCCGGTGCAAGGCCAAGAAAATAAGCAAATTTTGTTTTAGGGCCAAATAATAAAGTTCGATGAAAACAGGACCAAGAAACTAAGTCAAATTTTTTTCAGGGTCGAGGAAATAATTTCCCCAATTAAATTAGGTTCAACCTATCCTACATCATCCTCAAACCATGCACACGGCTAGTTTAGATTCACCAAATTTTGCTCATGACACGGCACAAGTCGCTTATTTGCTGAGTACCATTATAATCGCATATCACGAGTGCCGGTGGTGCATCTGATGCGCAGCAAAACGAGCGCGCGGCGGCCAAATAACACCCGAGTGACAGATTATCGGTAAATTTTGAATGTTTTATTCTTCCCAGTGAGATTTGTCTTATGGCACTATAGCAGTGCTGTACAGTATGTCTCAACTTTTCTCACAAGGGTTCGGAACTTCGGATTCTTCAGAAAGCAAATAAGCGTCCAAACAATGCCCACAACTCCTACGTCCTACCAGGGAAGAGCTACGGATGCACCGGCCCTTCCACTGTTGACTGTTCCACATCACTAGAAGTACAGAACAAAGGCACACTACAGATGAACAGTTCAGACTGTTAGGCAGCGCACCAAGCTCCGGCAATCTCAAGCTCAGAACTTCAGATCATCAGAGTCAAGCACCAGATGGCACAAACTCATATGGGATATAGGAGTAGTAGCTTGCAAGAACGCGTTGTCCCCAACTGTACAACAGGCATGGCAGGCCCTTACACTACACGCGACCCCTTTCAGGCTTGGGAGTGTCACAGACAGCCTTGGCAGGCCTCGCGCGCCTCGCTGGGGAGGTCGGAGGTGGACGACGAGGTGCCATGATGGTGAGGATGATGTCCTACTCGCTCATGGCCATGGGGAACCAGGCTCTCGTCTCGTAGTAACATTCCGTGCGATGCTGCTGCTGCCATCTCACCGCGCGGCGCCGGCGCGGGGCGACCGGACGGGCCAGAGCGGCAGCCTCCAGAACGGCCGCTTCCTCGGCGGCTTTGGGAGAGCGGCGGCGGCCTCTTTCTCCGAGCTCAGCATGTTCCACATCACCTGCACGTCCTGGTACCCACAGGTTTGCACGTCCTGGTGAAGGCTCAGGATGCCACACTCTGCATTGGTCCAATTTGGAAACACACGAAGGGAAAATGATTAATTACTGCTGACTTTGTTTTTACTAACTCAATCAAAATTCAGTTAAAACAGGAGATTCCGGTGAGGGAAGACATATAAAAGATCAAATGATGGAACCACAAGAATCACAAGAGTTGCAGAGGGGATTGGGTGGTCCAAGGTCTAATTGTCTGCATACACTCCCAAGTCCCAACGGGCGGTTGGAAGAAGCAAGAAAGATAGCGTGTCATGAATCTCTGCGCCCAGGGACCATTACCCATCGCTAAATAATTTGTTTGTTTCTTCTTGTGATCTTCCTTTATTGTTTCGAGAAATAGGGTAAGCGTAGCTCAAACTCTGCGTTCTACTGCAGTGAACAAACGCTAGCAATATTATGCCTAGATCTGCCGACATTGCAAACAGTTTTGTGTTCGTGGCCAAAAGAAATCTTCACTCTAACATAGAGCAATTCGACGGAAAGAGCTCCAACTTCTGATGGCATTGTTCAGATCCGAAATGTGCGTGGCTGGCTAGTAGCTTGCGTTCGGGCAAAGAGAACTCCTTGATTGCCGCTCCTGTTCTAAGCTTTTGCTCTCGATCAAACGAACAATTACGCTGCCGTCCTGCAGAGCAGAGGAAGTGAGAAGAAGTAGAGAGCAAGCACGGTTCGCTTACCACCCTTGCGGACGCGCGCGCGCGCAGCGGCGACGGCGAGCCAGGCGCGGCGCACGGGCGCGACCACCCTCGCGCGCCACCACGCCATGACGCGCGTCCCGATCTGCTGCTGCTGCTGGCGCCGCCTGCCCGCCGGCTGGCGCGCGTCACCGGAGCCGCCGGCGCACGCCTCGGCTGGCCGCCGGGGCCGACAGCCCAGCCTCGCCGTCGTTGAGCCCCGTCGCCGCCGCAGGCTCGCGTGGAGCCTGCCGCTGCCTTTGTTGACTTTGCCTATCTCTGACGCTGACTGGAGCTGATCTCTCCCAGACCCAGAGAGAGTACTCCCCTTGCCCCGCCTGCCAGTAGAGCGTTTTATATGGCCTGGAATTTTACAGGTTTCCTTTAACCATTCGGCCTTTGGGATTTGGTACATTGTTGAGTGTACAAGTATAACTTGGCCTACTCTTTTATAGCAGTGTTTCACATGTATCTTTCAGAACAATCTGCGAGTTTTCTTGACTCCCTGCTGTTCATGTTCACACTGTATTAAGTTTCGCATTTTCATTCTGGCAAGGATCGGCGTTACGACTACGGCTAGTTTCCACGTGACCTGTAGCTCCCAAACCACGATATAGCACCAGCACAAACCGGAAGAAACCCACTCTTTTGGCGTAAAATGTCGCAAAAGTGCTCTAAGCGTGTAAACGAAACGTCAAAACCCATGTGTCCAAGCAGGACTAGACGAGGAAACTGTGGATTCAGTTTCACATCCAGCTGGAAGAAGAAAAAAAAACAAAGGCCCATCTACAGACTCTAGTAATTGTAATTCCAGCTGAGAAGAAACTGCGGCAACAGCGACGTTCTTGCCCTGCAATTTCGTAGCTCCAGCAGTTTGTGATTCGGCAACTGGAAAGGCGTGACATGTCTCTCGTGGTTGTTGGGACGTCCTCATGCTCAGGCAGTCAGGCTGTACCGCGCGTGGGGGCATGCGATGCGACGAGCTTCACGTGCTCCACCCCGGAATCATCCGGGGATCCTGATGATCATGTAGGGATGCCCTTCGACTTCTTCGATCGAAGCCGCCTTTGCCAAGTGGGCCAGTGGGGTGCATTCTTTTTCTTTTAGGCCCTCGTCCCGGCACCGTCTTCCGATGCCCACGGTGTGAAACGTCGCGCGCCCCTTCTCTGCAAGCGTCAAGATCAAAACAAAACTGCAGGTGCGTGCCGTGCAGTGCAGTGCAGGGCCGATCGACGGAGCGTCGTGCACAGCCAGCAACTGGCTGTGGAGAGAACATGGCAAACCGGACAACGGGACAAGGATAAGATTCGATATGTCACATTTACATATAGCATGTGCTGCAACAACACTGTGAAAATATGTACTAGTAAAATTTAGAACTCGATTATTGCTCACACTGCCTGTGAACAGTTGACTTCCACATATACAGTTGATTTGAAGAATGGATCGGTTTCTGGAAGTGGGGTGCTGCTGTTCGTGCCCATGCCGATACGAGCACTGGCAGGATGCACAGGCGGACGGCCCACAAAGCTTCACCCCAGCATTGGGGCCATCAATTATTGACATAAGTATTTGGTAACTGGTATTGTCCAAATTAGCAATCTGTACCGCACATAGTAGACGATTGCAGTCACAACGTGCATACCGCGGCTCTAAGTTGCTGTTGATTCGTAGCGTGTGTTTGGTGGCTTAAATTCGGCCAGCAAAAGTCTCGCTTGTGCAACGTAACAGGCTATTGTTTGGTTCTCTGATCCAGCTAAGCCTGGCTTATAACTCCTATGTTTGGTTGTCTGGTTTAGCTATGTCGTTCACTCGCATCTTCTTCCCCTTGGTCGTGTTGGTATCTTCCTCTGTTGTGCGCTCCTCCCCAAGATCGATGGTGGAGGCGCCCGTGGCCACCCCCACCCCCACCTCCGCCGGCTGCCGCACCCATGGCCACCTCCCCCTCTACCTGTGCTTACGCGTCGCTTCGCCTCAACCGCATCCGTGCTTGTCGCTGAGGAGGTCGATGGCTGTTGTGCCCACACCCCTCCCTTGTCGCTGGCCATGTCCGCTTGCCTACACGCCGCTTCCCCTCAACCGCGTCCGTGCTTGTCGCCGAGGAGGTCGATGGCCACTGTGCCCACACCCCTCCCTTGTCGTTGGCCATGTCCGCTCGCTACTCGGTGGGGCCATGGTGGCGTGGAGCCGGATCTCGTGCTCATAAGGAGTGTGGTGGCTAGCATCGAATCTTCAACACACGCAACGTGGTGGCCAACGTCAGATCTCCAACACGCGAATCTCCAGCGTGGTGGGTGACGACAGATCTCCGACATCGGTGAAGATGTTGGTAGAGGAGCACCGACAGGTTGGACCATACACTTGTACAAGCCTGACTAACTTAGAAAACACAGAGTCTGAGCGTCTCCAGCAGTGCAGTCTTGACCCCCCTTTTCGGCTTCCACAACCCTGGCTTAGGGCCTAGCCAGGCATCCAAACAAACTACAACTGCACTATGGAAGTCTGACTAGGCCCTAAACCAAGCAACCAAACACATCCGCAGTGACCACGCGGCAGCACTATGGCAACCACCAGATTTCCCCAGCTGTCCTCGTGGATGGCATGGGGCACTGTCACCCTGGTGGACCAAAGGTGCCCTGCACATAAGAAAACAAAATCATGATGTAATCTTGGCTGCTGCCTAGCGGAACAAATGAATATGCTGTTCTCAATTCCATGGGCCCGATCATCTTTCTCATGTGTCTAAAAGAGGAGTATCAGAAGTCTCTTAGAGGGGCAGCAGTATATCCTGTTGCCAATCGATGATGCAGCACTACAAACAAAAACAGTCCGTTTAGGTGCCACATGCATATCTGTCTGTGGAGCAATGCTATGCATGCATATGGTTGTTAGCAACTTGTGCCGCCACAGGGTGATCATGGAAGGCACTTGGAAAGCTACAAGCTAAGAGCACATAATACTGTAGACAAGAGAAATCATCGCAAATAACTTCCTGTTCAGCTTCAGCATACAAACCCACAGCCATGTGAGACAGCAGGAGCCACTTTGACTACGGATTACGGAAGTTTGGGCATGATGATGCATCTTCTTCACTATAAAAATAAGCTCAGCTGGTATCATAAGATTCCTTATGATATTAGAAGTTCAAAACTAACAAGTGCACAAGTGACTATTGGTTAATATTAATCCTATGCATGAGCTGTAGACGATCACATGCACTAATTAAAACCTGCTCACCACCAAGAATATCAGATACACTGTTCAACCATGATTTGGACCCATTTTATCCAGTATTTCCATTGAAAAATCCATTTAATGCTTAGAAAATGACATTATGACAATGTCAAGAAGTTCTAGGCTACATAATCAGTGAAGGAGA
The DNA here is from genome assembly GCA_038502445.1 of Eremochloa ophiuroides. Taxonomy (NCBI): domain Eukaryota; kingdom Viridiplantae; phylum Streptophyta; class Magnoliopsida; order Poales; family Poaceae; genus Eremochloa; species Eremochloa ophiuroides. The sequence goes on from JAHLJS010000003.1 coordinate 98,243,892, forward strand.
CGAGCAGACAGGCCCTGCCGCATGAATAATTTCAGCATGATTGAAAAGCTGATAATGGGGAACATCCAATCCAATAGTGAAGACAGCAAGTTTCTTTCAAACTACTACATAGGAGTATACTAGTATGATCATCAATTTATCATACTGCTAACATCAAAGTGTGCTTGGTGCTGATGTAGGTACCAATGTTGGTGCCTACCTGCTCATCATACTCGCTGCTATAATACTTAGGAATTGGTAAGTCAGCCAAGCAGATAGAGATAGACCCCAGTTGTGAATGAAATATTTCTAGACGATTGTAAGTTGTCTGGCAAACAAGTCCTTGCAATAATAAACTTGAGAGCCATATTGCTAACAATAGAAGCAAAAAATAATATATCTACAATATAGCCTACCAGAATTTTAAATGCGTCAACAATCTCATTAAAATGAAAAAAAGCACATTGCCAAATTATAGGAAAGCTGCATAAACAATTAAGACTAAATAGATTTCTAATTTCAAATTATAGGAAAGCTCGCCAAACATGAGGCACACCAAATGCCACTACAGCATTTTTTTTTTCTCAAAAATATAACATTCTTGTATCGAGCTATATTACTGTAAATCTTTTTCCTACAGTGACCATAAGTCTGTACCGCAAAGAGAAATAATGGAGTCAAGACACCAACTAATAAAAGTATAGGACCAACGTTCTACTGTTTGACCATCAATATGTCCAAAAGTACATGTACACAATGAAAACTATAATAAATGAGATGGTGCTGGTATACAGGAGCCAATTTGCACTGATCGATATTGCAAGTGCCCTTATCACCCGAAAAAGGACCTCCTCCACCATCACTGACAACACCATCGCTGGTATAGATGGCCATGCAGCCCATGGTTTGTTGGCACGGCACGAAGCCCGATATTTTGGCCTAGCCCGGCCCGATGCACAGGGTTATGCTCGGGCCACTCCCTAGACACCGGACGGCACGGCATGACCCAATAAATACCCTTGGGCCGGTATTAGGCCCGCTAATAGACTAACAGGCCAACATTCCTATAGCCCAATATAAGTTAAGGTCCAACTCCAACCCTGATTGGCCCCATAGACCACTCGGTCATTCCCCTCCCATGCGAGTTAAGCCGTCATAGCTCGTCTGCGCCACCCCTTCCACTCTCGCGAGCGAAGAATGACCCCTCGGATCCCGTCGGCGCCTCCTTGCATCCTTGCCCAATGCCAACGAACAGGGTCTCCTCGGACAACACCTTCCTGTTGAAAGGTCCTAAATGACTAGAGGAGTGAATAGCCTAATTAAAATTTCTACAAACACACTAAAGCAAATGGTTAGTTACACAAATGGCATAAAACACTTTTTGCACTAGTTCTAGTCAAAAGGCAAGCCACCTACCAAATGCTAGTTGATATAGTTTCTAAATCACACACAAAGCTAAGTCACTACCACTAGCAACTAGTGAACTACACTAAAAGCTAGAGAGCTACACAAAAGAGCTAAACAACAGAACTACTCACTAGCTAGGCAGACAACTTCTACACAGAAGTATATGAAAGTAATACTAGAGAGGGTGTAAAGAGGTATACCGAACCAGCAAGAGACAAAACAATCACAAGAAAGCTAAGTGAAGACACAATGATTTATCCTGAGGTTCACTTACTTGCCAGCAAGCTAGTCCCTGTTGTGATGGCCGATTCACTTGGTGGTTCACGTGCCAATTGGCATCCAATGAGACCATTTAGCCGATAAAGAGATTCAGACGGCATCTGTTTTTTACAGCTAAGTAGCTAACAAGTATTTAATTCATAAGTAAGCAACAGAATTGACAAATACAGAAATACTAAACAAAATGATTTAGAAGTGAAGACGAAACAACAGAGGAAGAATAGGCTACTTGACATATAACTAAATTTCATTTGCTTTTGAAACAAATATAGATAATTTAAGAACAGATAAAGGAACTTAAGTCACCAATTTCGAATATATATACGCAGTCAAATGGAAGAATTACCTGAAGTGAGTATTGTCAATATCATGATATGTACATAGTTTGCTTGAAGTCCACATACTGCATGCAGTCTTTCAATTAATAATGTTCTGATGCTTAGAAGGCTTTTCAGACCCCATATATATATATATATATATATATATATATATATATATATATATATATATATATATATATATATGAAAAGCTAATACCTTTGGGGACAGAGCAATATTTCTTTTAAATGTATTGAAACAGACATGACGAAGCATTAAGTATAAAAAAAAAAGTAATATCCAATGCACTGGGCAGGACCTGCAATACTACATGAGCTATAATCTGCAAGAAGTATTGCGTAAATATGCTTTTTCTCATTCCACATCAACAAATTGAGTACAGTCAATATCTTGAAGTGTGATCTTGCCAAGAAAAAGATCACTTGCATGCATAGAGCACAAGGGGAGACATTTCTTGTTTAAACTCTCATGAATGGCTCCTAATCCATTGACCCATTTCTTTTCATTCAGCGGATCAATATTTAGGCGATTTTGCAGCAAACGTATTCTGTAGAGCACAGTTTCTGTTTTTGCACAAAAATGTGCCAGGCATGGATAGGAGGTGTCATCAACTGCTAATCTTACCAATATCATCGTCAAGGCACCATCCACAGGCTTTGGGTCAGACAAGTTTTTATCGCCCATCATTTTGATCTCGCGTTCTGTTGGGAAGTGCACTTCTGCCATTCCATCATCATTTGCTACCTTTAAATCCTTTGTGAAATGGCTAATTGCTTGCCTCTTAGTGCACTCGTGCTTCTCTGCTAGTGTCAAGAAGCAGGAGAACCTCAAGTGGTAAGTGACAACAGTCTTGACCATCTTGAAGTTACGGCAACAGCAGAAGAAATCCAGCCACCTCCTCCCAACGCCAGCATACCATTTGATGATATCTGCATCATCCAAACAGAGAAGTAGCTTAATTGGCCGTGGCCGGCCCATGGAATTTGTGAATCCAGCAAGCTTTACCGCCTTCCTTACAAGATCTATCGGCACATTGGCCCTCATCTTAAGCTCTGTCAAGTCCTCAACAGTCCTCTTCTCATATTGTTTCTCTTCTTCCTCCTCAGCTAGCATCTCCTCTTCTTCTGTCATGTCATGGCCTCTCGTGAGCATAAAAAACTTGTCAATTGTCTCTTGAAATTTATCATACGAGACCACCAAGGCAGGTGGCAATTGATCTCTCACCCTATTCAATGACAAGAAGTCACCTGACGCGAGCAGTCTGTGCCAATATTGGGAATGCTCACGTGACTCGAAGTATTCGGCCACTGTCTCCTCTGCCCAGTACCTGAACACTTGCTGCACCTCTTTCTCGATTCGGAAATCGAATTCAAAGTCCTCGCCCCTCCTCATCCTCTTGAACAAGTGGTTCAGTATCTTCAAGCCAAGCTTCTTCCGCCTCGTCTCGCGTGCATTTTTCAGCTCCTGCATCTTTTCAGCCTTCATCTTCAGATACTTCTTCCTTGCCCTCTTCGCTTTCTCTGACATGGGTGGGTGCAAGACTGACGGTGGCACGGCTTGGAATTCTATCCCCAGAAACTCAATCTTCTCTGATACAGCACTGTGGATTGAGCTCCCCGGTCTGTCCACCCTCACCTCCAAATCCCTCTCCAAGGCTGCAATTATCCTGTCCCTGATCTCAATTGTAAGCATCTTCGACCCAGATGTCACAACCAGAATATCATCTAGATACCGAATCGCATACACTCTCACAGGCGTATGCCGGACGCTGTCATCCTTCACTCTAGGATGTTTTTTGTGCACTTCCTCACGGAGGGCCATTATCTCTCTATCCACACGGTTGAAGAATATGTTCACTAGCGTGCCAGTGAGCTCCGATTCCTGTGGTAGCCCGCGTCCGAGCTCGCAGCCACCAAGCTCAAACGCGACCGCATCAGAGACGAAGAGCTCGTTCAGGAATTCCAGGAACTCGGGATCATCGACCTTACTGGAGATGGCCCCGAGCAGACGGCCAACGTGGCGGGGGGCGAAGGGCTGGCGCGGGATGGCGACGCGGAAGAACCAGGACGCGCTGGGAATGGACTTGAGGTATCGGACGGCTGCGTGGCGGCCGCGGTAAGCGAAGGTGGCCGCGCGAGGGGTGAAGACGGCGTCGAGGACGGAGGCGGCGCAGCGCAGAGCGAGGCGGAGCGGGAGCGTGGGGACGGGGAGCGGCTGGCCCTTGAGGCGGGACGGGAGGAGGAGGCGGAGGTGGGATGATGGGGATGAGAACGCGGCGGCGGCGGCGGCAGTGGTGATTGGTGGGGGTTGGGGCGGGGTGGGGAGGGATGGGTGCGCGCGGCGGCTTAGGTGGAGCGCGGAGGAGAGGAGGACGGAGGGGTGCGAGAGGAGGGGGAGGAGGGAGTGGAAGCGGTGGGTGGAGGCAGAGTAGTGACAGCGGCGGAGGAGTTGCTCGAGGTCTGCGGCCGAGAGCGGCGCCGCAGCGGGTGGAGCGGGAGCGTTGGAGAGCGCGCGGGATGTGGGGAGGATGAAGCAGTGGCACACGCGGGTGTGGGCGAGGCGGTGGAGCATGAGCGGCGTGGAGATGGAGAAGGTGGACGTGCTGCTCGGCTGCGGCGGCCGGGCGGGAGGAAGGCAGATGTTTCAGGCTCCGGTCGCTGCGCCCCTGCGTCGCGGGGAGGACTGAGGAGACAGGAGAGGAGGGGCCGTGGCGCGATTTGGGCTGAGCAGGAGAACGGGCCGACGCGGGTGCACGGGGCAGGTCCACTTGTTTAAGCACTAAGCAGGCGAGACGAGGCGACGAGCTGACCGACGGAAGCCCATGACATCTGGATGCTAGAGCATCTCCAACAAATACCGTTTGGTCTGTGATTCTTAACTCTAGCTTCTTTGGTTCTCAGACCAAAAAAAAACTCATAAACGATAATTCATAGTATTTTTCTATGGTCAAACAATTACAATGACAATAAATATCAGGCACCACAAATATATATAAATAAAATTAAAAATGTATTAGGCACGTATGGGGGACCTGCTGAACCTTGCGGCTGTTCCTGTCGTTAACCACATGTCCACGCCCTCGCTGCGGGGTATGTGAACGAAATAGCTAGCTTCCGAAAACTTACTTTTGTACAATTGTGATTATCAGAAGAGGAGCAGAAGATGCACGATAGATGTAAGTTGTAACCATCCAATCTACAGTGCCATCTCTTTAGGCACCATTAAAAAGGAAACCTGTCAATTAACTGACATATTATCCTAACATCGACATATCACGCGTTTCTGACATATTTTAATGCAATTAACTGAAAGTTCGCTGGCATTTGCTAGAGAAATCTTGGTTTTGAGCCTGGAAATTTCAGCATGCCAATGAAACTCTCCAGAATGGCAACCAACGCAACAACCAAGTACAACCTCTAAATAAGCAAGGTAATCATGCCAGGCAATACGTATCTGGAAAATTTTACAAGCATGATCTGTTATTAAGGGAACAAACAGGAAGTACAAAACAACAGCCCCCAGAAATAACATTTTACAAACTTTTTTGTACAGCATGCCCTGTTGTCTAAATTACATCATATATATCCCTTATTATCTCGGGACTCTACTTAAAAAAATAGAACAAATATGACTTCACAGGGGGAACAAAAAAAAAGGTTTGCAAGCTCACAAACAAACCTGTGACCTTGGGTAGGAAAGAATTGGAGTGACCGGATCACCAATGCAGTGATCTGGCACAAGTCATCGCACATGCAAAATGTCAGTGAAGAACACAATTCAGGAGCATGAGCAGCTAAAAACTCACTGGACTTGCTCCTCCAAAACCCACCGAGGGTCCCTTGACCCTGGTAGGCTACACTTACAATGATCTTATCACTTCTGAATTGACTACAAGAGATTGAGAGTGCCTGTGCCTGAAAAAATGGTTTTACCTTTGAAAACAGCGTCATTGTGCTTTGATTTAGCAAAAAAAGGTGCAGTCTGTTTGACAGTAGCAGGTTTTCAGAACAGCTGAAGGGCAATCTTGAGCCTGTTCTGCTTCCATTTTGGTAGCTTCCCAAATGCCTCCTTTGTCATCCCAAACTTTTCTCTGAACTCCGACGAAGACAGATATGTCTGCAATGTGCCAGTATAGTAGTTTTAGGCCTTGAGTCAATTAGGCAATGGTGCCGTAAGGGCAGAAAGAAGATTTACCTCTCGCTTGGTAACATCAATGTCTGTGGGGGGATTGGTGGAAGATGTCCTCAAGCGATCATATGGGTATATAGGAAGCCCTGCTTGACCCTCTGCCTGACTATCTTTTACATCTTCCTCTACTGTAGGAGTTGCAATTTGACTATCCTTTGTAGGGTTAATTTCCTTGGCGTTCATCTCTACTTTAGGTTTGTTTGCTTCAATTTGGGGCTTGCTAGCATCAGGGCTCGCTTGACACCAAAAGAGATAGAAGGTTAGAGAAACCATGCTTGAAATGTAAATTACGACTGTCCTTTTTAAGGATGCTAGCATACCTTTAATTGACTTTGGTATTAGAGTTGCTTTAGGCCGCTCAAAAGAAGAAGAAATTGCAGCGATTGAAGCTGTCCTTGGAGGTGGCTTTGAAGAATCAGGAGATACAGGCTTCTGAAGTTGTTTCCTAACAACTGGTGGAGGAGTTGATAGGTTTCGAGCATTTGGGTTCTCGAAGTTAGCAGCCAATGCATTGAAAGCAGGCGACCTTCCTCTGACTCTTACACGATCAGGACTGAATGACATACTTCTGGAACGTTGAGATTTATCAGGTACACTAGACCTTCCAGTGTGTGTTGATGTTGTTGACCTTCTTTTTGGTTTCTACAAATATTATAACCATGGATTAGCCTAATTCTAGGAAAAACAGCACTAGGAAACTGAACTAAACACAGTGAATGCATGTGCTACCAGCTACTTCCAATTTGTTGTTTTGTACGTTCTTGCATGTACGTTCTTGCAAGTTGCAAAACACAAGATATCAAGAAATGCTTTTTTTTTAGGGAACAGAAATGCTAAAATTTGATATCTGACTAGTGATACTTAGCCTTCATTATCATGAGTTCAACAAAAACGTAAACAACTAGCCAAAAGGATCTGGTGAAAATGCACCATTGGTTTTATACGGACATGTGGTAAACACCAGTCCATGAATGTGCCGAAATACAATGCTACCATAACTCACACATATATAGTACTGAATTTTGTGACAAATTTTATTTTTCTTTTTTTTCACTTCGTTTTTAGTTTGACTTAGGACATGTTGATCAAGTCAGCCACGCATATGGTCCCAACTGTCTAATAAGATACTCCCTCCCAAAAAGGATGTAATTCTAGAAATGTGCTCAGTCAAACTGTCTTAAGTTTGACTAAATTTATATAAAAAGGTATTAATGCTTATCATACTAAATAGGTACCATTTGATTTTTCATAGAATATTTTTCATAATATACCTGTTTGGAGTCTTAAATATCGCTACTATTGTTCCATAAACTCAAATACTCAATAAAATTTAAGTTAGGACAAAACCTATAATTGCATCCTTCCTGGATGGAGGTATTAATTGTCATTATTGGATACAGAAACTTACATCTGCTCTTGGTTTTACTCCATCCTTCACTATAGATAGCCTCCTTTCAAATGAGTTACCATGCATCTGAAACAACTCACAGGGCAAAAAGATTAGTTTAGCGCGTGATATTTAACAACACCAAAGCCACTATAATCCAGAAGGGAGTGCTTACTACTGATTTTGCTGAATCCCAACTGAAGAACCTGGTGAAATATTGGGGTTCACTTCCTTCAGTGATGACATAAAGTGGTGTTTCTCGTGATACATTCTCCATTAGAATGTCAAGTTCTAGAAATTTCTGCCATAAAGCATGATTTCACACCACTTTTAATTTTGAAAAAAAAAGGCCTTCTCATTTATAGCACAAAGAAAACATAAATGTATCATATACCTCTCCAATGCTCAAAGCTTGTGCTCGTATTTTTGTGTCCACACGTTGTCCAACCCATACGAAGACACATGAGTGACAATCCAAAATAAATATATCCTCCGTCATCAAATCATCTTGAGTGAAGTTGAATATTTCTCTGACCTACAAAACCAGTTCATCAGCATTAATTATACAGCACACTATTTTCATGACAAACAATATGCAAACTTCAGCATACGCACCTTAAGCACCCCTTCTCACCCCAAAGTATGCCCACGGGAAAAAAAGATTGAAAAAAGAGGAAATCAGACAAGGTGCACAATGAATTATAAAGATCAATTAAGATAGTGAATGAATGCAGTGGGAAACTTTCAAATTTGGCTTACCCTTTATAAATGTACAAGCAAATAAATGAGGATCACTTTCTTGATCCCTCACGATCTTCTGGCTGCCATACTCAGACTTGACTCCAAGTAACTTCCAAAACTGATCATATTCAGATCCTTCTTTGAGCATTCTGGACTGCAAATTTGGCTGCATGTATAGTGGATAGACAAATGGAAAGGTTCAGTGTTGTAGTAGTTTATATGATAGAGCAGTGAGCAGAACAACCAGGAAGCATATAAAGTTGCACAGAAGCAATCAACAAGCTAATATGCAGGTTGGGAAGATATGATCAGGAAGCATATATACTGTCATAATACACTAGACAAGTGATGAGCTGATTTACTGCCATACAATGACTATGTTAATATAGTAATAACATGACGTACACATGACAGGAACAGATGTTAAAATAGTAACTAGGAAATCAGGATAAGTAAATAATATTGTATGATGTTGATAGTGTGCAAATAAGTCTGAAGATAGCATTCAATAAATATATGTACAACATATTAGTAGAAATTATATAAATGGCTGTAGTGATATTAAGTCATCATAAATGCAGTAACTAGCAATCAACTATATAAAAGTTTTGAGAAAATCTTTAGCTTAGATGGTTGACTTACCCGCTGGTTGTCATCAATCTAGAAATAACAGAAAAAAAGAAACACAACTAAGGCCTAAATTATCATGTGGATAATGAGTTCATTGAAATGCAGCGGCAACATAGCAGAATGTTCATTTGAAACCACGCCAACATGAAATAATCACTAAAAACACTCCTCGAACCTTGATCACATCTAGCTGCCTCTCAGCAAGCTCTTGGTCCATTGATGAGCTTAGATTACCGATCCATGTAAATACTGTATCTCCATCATGCAGTATGTAACAATAAGAAGAGTTCAGCGACGATGCTGCCTGGTAATAAGAATCATAGCATTGTCATAACTTTTGCTATGTGGTAGAAACAACCCACTAAGATAACAAGGCCATAACACAACCACAATGCCTTGTTTGGAGAAGACAATATAAAATAAAGTACCGTGTCAACTTGAATAGCTTGCATATTCTCTGGCCCTGAGCCCTGAACTCTAAAAAGTGCAACCCCGTTTTCTGAATAGGTATCATCTTCAATGCCATTTTCTGAGACAAATTTCTTATACCCAGTACTTGTACCTCCCTGTATTTAATGAAAACATAAAATACACATATGCAACAATCATTTTACCACTGTAAGGAGAAAGAATTTGCAGAAGCATTATTCACATGTGGTTAAAGAACAACCTTGTATATAACCAAGTTTTGAAATATTGGAAAAAATTCAATGGGTTCCTTTCCTTCATAAACGCGAACCTGTGATGACCAAAGAAAATGAGGTTAGGATAGTTAACCAACACAAAAATCTTTTAAGACAAGACTGGAAGAATATTAACCAGAACAGCCTGGAATTTTAAAGACTCAATCATCTTGTCAGCTAGTGAAATGGCTGCACTTCTTTCCTCCTGTTTATATATGGAAAAAGCAACATGGTTAAGTAATCCAACTCGATAGCATTTAATAAGAAACAAAAGTGTTAAGAAGGCCATACTTGAATGCTCCTCGGTAATAGTGATTAATATATATACATCTAGAAATGTTGGTAGTATAAGTAACACAGAATCAGTTCCTAGAAGTTGGATGCTTTGATACTCACAAGACCATCTTTTATAATACAAAGTGGTAGTCTCAATAGTTTTGATTTTGAGAATATGCAAAGTATATTATCAATATATATAAGGATTTTTTTTAAGATCTGGTAGTCCAGCTTTGTATTAAATAAGAAGGGTTACAGAATTCAACATCTTACAAGCGCGAGAGGTGCTGCCTCCCGCAACAGACTGCTGCAGGAGGTTTAGGAGAAAACTATGCTAATCACTCACTAAGGGATGAGCTGCCAGAAGGGAACAGCATGTGTGCTTGCTTCGTGTCAACAGGTGTTCTGGACAGGAACCAGCCTCCATGTCAACATCTTTCCACCTTGATGTGTTCAATATATAATAAGGCTTAATGGTTTGGCCGCTAAGAACTTAACTCCTAGGCGATGGAAATATAGAATCTATGTATGGCTCAGCCATCTCTTCTTCCTTTCTTTTAATGATTCAGCTTAGAACAGCATATGCATTTCCATTTTCTCACATAACACAAAGCACATTGTTGATAAAGTACAAACATGCACTAAAAAATGAGACGTTGCATAAGTTTCATGGCAGTGTATCAATCATATGTGCAATACAGCAAGTGGAAAATGCATTAAACAGTTACCTGGACGCTCTTCTTCCCAAACCAGGTACCAATAAGGCATTCATCTCCATAGTCTCCAGGGTAGGTGTATTGAAAGATATAGCAGTCTCCACTGTAAAACTTGCATTGCTCAGAGAACGAAAGGAAAGTCTTATCACTGCCATTCACGCGCCAAACCTGTAAGATATCGGCTACCTGAGATTCTGTACATCTAAATGACACTTTAGTTTCCTTTTTCTCGAACACTCAGGAGAACATGCACCCTTTGTTCCTGAGATTACATATCTGCCCTTCTCTTACAACAAACACGACCATGACATGAGAATTAGAATACCTACTGGTTCGCTGCCAGACCTAGGGCAAGAATGAAAGCCCCCCCCCCACCACCACCACCCCCCACACACACACAAAAGTGAACATATCAGGCTATTATTTAACAGTACAATCCTACTTGGCCGATTAAAACATGGTTATTTTAGCAGTGGTGTTCAAAACAACGTTATTTCATCTTGTTATTGAAACTAAACCCTTACAAGTAGATTTGTGCTCTACTGCTCTAACAATCTTATTCCAGAGTATCAGTTGTATTATGTCACAAGCTCAATAAATGATATAAATAGCTACAACTGAATGTGCTCTACTGCTCTGGTTGCAATATCTTTCCTAAGAAAGGAAGTTCACTGACCTGTAAATTGCCAGTGCAATCAATCTGAGGTTGAGGCTCTTGCTTTACAGGAGCAGCTTTTGCTGGACCCTTAAAATTAAATCCTTGTCGCTTAAGAAGAGCTACAGTGGGAAATTTAGTTATAAAGAATCAGTTGTGGCAAATAAAATGAAGAAAAAAAGATTTGTGGCTCAGATGATAACCTGCCACTTTTCCTCTGCTTTCATCCGACACAACTGCATCAGCTTTCTTGGGCCATTTATCAAACTTTGATTTGAATGTAATAGTCTCAAATCCTTCCATAAGCCGAATAATATGAGATTTTGACCGGTTTCCTTCACGTAGTAATTCCTGCAGAAGTAAGAATGTGTTTCTGTATGTTTAGAGAAAGAAAAAAGCCACTATTGTCTAAAATATGTGGTAAACTGAAAAATGAGAAAAAATGGAATGCGAGGGCTGAATCTCTGATATTGATTTTTTAACTAATATCGGGGTTAGTAGTCCGCAACACCAGGGATATCTTAAACTTTGATGAAAACCCATATTGTGAATCATGCTGATTTGCGGAACTACCGCCAAGTAAAGTTGAATTGGTCAAAAGGCCTTCCCTTGCACAAAAACTTTAATTTACGTCAAAGATGGCACTACTGTATCATAGTCAATACTCGCCGTAGGAACTCTTTACTATTGATGCAGGTGAGCCCAAACTCTTTTATAGGCAATTTCTAGTTTGTATGCCTAAGCTTCCCATGCTTAACAACATTGACCGCAACATTTCTTAGCAAATATACATCTGTGGTTGCCACATTGGTGATGGACCTTAGCCCTATTACATCGCTGGTTGACCACTCATAGGCCTCCTTTTTTTCCCTACATCTTCCTAGATTGTGAACCTTGTGATGGCTGGTTCACATAAAGTGAAGCATTATCATAGCCACTAAATCAAGATTGCAGAAGCAAGACAATGTTACCTCAGCAGCCGAGCCTCCTCGTTTCCTTTCTTCAAGAGTTGTTTCTCTACCCATCCAGACATAAATTTCAGAACCACAGTCTAGAAGGTAACATTTTGTTGAATCTAATAGCTCTGTTTTTAGAATTTCGCAGTCAATAGGAGCTGATTGGCCCTTATTGACACTGGTAATAAAAATAGAAGACAAAAAATATTTCAGCAGAGGAGAAATAGACATGCTATAGCATAACCATGAGAGATATAATTCATTCAAAAATAACTAAATTTGCTATGCTTTGTCCCTTGTGATAGATTACCAAAGCAATTTTGAAGTGGAAGTAGAATCTTTTCCGTTGAGTTCAGAAAATGTCTTTCTTGGTAAAGGAGCAAATCCGCCAAAGAGACCCCAGAATTCACCAGCATCAGCATCTGCCATCAACTTTCCATCCTCTATTTGAAAGAGTCAATTATAATTCTGAAAGAATATCGGACCTTGTCCATTTAAGCTTGTATAAACCCTTTTGGCCAAAATTAACTTACCAACTGCTGCTACTTCACATTTCCCATCATGGTTGGTATCTTTAAGATGTTGCACAACCTCAAGTGCTTTAGCCCTCTCCTGGATACTTGAATTTGATCCGCTGAATTGGAATATCTTAGATTTTGTATCTAAAATAAATATGTCATCATGGTTGAGTGATGCTCGTGCAAAAGGAACCTGTTGGAGAGAAAAAAAATTGGAATGTGGTATCCATACTAAGAATCTACGACCATACAAGGACCAATTGACAACGAAATTCACCTCTTTAACATGAACAGTATGCTTTCCTCTGCAGACAAATAATCGTGGTTTATGCTCCCGCTCATTTACTTCAGCATGCCTGAAGCCAGATGCAACACCACCTTCCTCTGGTATAATACATGGCTTAAAGTATGAAAGAAATTTCTCAGTCTCATTTCCCTGTACTTCACGGTATTGGACAGCTCTTCCACCAAGAGCAGCATCGAGTTCAACAGTCTTAATTGCAGCTGTACCAGCTTCATCCTATTCATTAATATTAATAACAATGCAATTCGTAAATCTTATTGTTCATTAGCTACATTGCAAGCAAATGAAACGAACTTAAAATATGAAAACGAACCTGACTGGTATCTTTGCCGAGCCAATAATGGATATCATGCCGAAAAGAACCATTCTTAAGGGCAGTTGTCTGTTCAAAGAACAAGATAACTATTAATAACAATCAGGATTTCACTCCTGATCAATATGAATATGAGCATATAACTGTAATCTGAATATCTGCACAATATAAACATTTTATTGTAGCATAAAGAATATACTGAAATGATCAGTAGCATCAGAAACAACTAATCCCTTCTAGTATAAAGAATGCATGATTTGATAAGCGTGTGAACTGGGGAAGTAAAGATGTAGTGATCTTTGGAGTAAAGATGTAAGCAATGGAAATAGTTGCACTCCTGAGATCAGGCAGCTCACAAGATTTTTTTGCCCCATAGAACTAAATATAGGAATTGACACATTTACTATATAAGCAAAGCTGAGTACCTTCAGTACTATATAGGAATCTCCTGTGAAAAATTTCCCATACGATTCCTTGGGAACAGGAACAGCCTGTAATTTTTCAATCCGCCATATTTCCAATCCACTGATCGTTGTTAAGGATAACACAGAGATGAATTAATAAGAATCATAGACAAACAGAATTTAATGTTAGTAGTGCAGGACCATGCTAAACTAATGTGCCTAGTTATTATCACAAAGGTTTACTGTGGACTCACGGTTCATGAAATATAGTATGTGGTCGACCTACAAGTTTTTTAAGGATTTTCTACTGGATACTATGGCAGTAGGGACTACTAATTTGAAATAATAATACAATTGTAATGAGAAAATGATGGCAAATAGCATTCTTGGAATGAAACGACAGGAAAGGAGTAGCAAACTAGAAACTGAAGGATACTCTTTTTGACCTGCACCTTGAAAAACAGGATCCACCTCCCTCATTGAAACAGCCATAGGACCCCTAGATTTTGTCGGACTAGTCTTTGGTGTTTTTTGCTTCAGGAGAGAAGAAAAGGTGTGCTGAAACAAAGGGGAAAAACATGAATCATCATAAATACAGATCCTTTAAAAATATTTAGACGTATATAGTGAAAATCCAAAATGAGATGAATCACATGCAAATGTTTGGACAACACTGCATCCAAAAGTTTCCTATCAAAATGTCCACTGATAGAAACACAATGCCGCTTGTGAGTTTGCCCTTCATAAGGGCTGCAGACTTCCTTCTATGCCATTAGAATGTCTAGCAATTCCCAAGACCTCTTGTCTGCTCCTGTATAATGATTGGAGCTCGAACAGAACCCAAGAAACATCCGCAAACAAAGAAGTTGGCATTGTATAGAGCAAGCTAGCATTCCTGATCACAGTATCATCCGGCATCAACAATGTGAAAGAAATTGCTTGTATCCAACTATGAAGCAGAAAGTACTGAGCATAAACTCCTATACCCATAGAATATACAGGTGCTTGACACGTTTCCAGGATGTTATGGAACTGCTCAGTGAGCTCCCACCTTCCATTCCGGTGAAGTACCAGCTGCCGAATTTGATCAGCCCATTTAACAGAACCAGAATGCTGAAAGCTAACCCTGAGAAATGCCATGTTTTTTTGTACAACTCCCGGCCAAAGTCCAATTGAGAATACACGACATCCTAGGTCCAAGAAAACATCCATATCCAGCTCACTAAACAAATCCAAAACAAAAGGGATGTGTGGGAACTTGCATGACTCGAATGCTCCAACTCCAACACACACAAAACTAACCGAACCTTGGCTTCCAAATAATCCAACTGGGCAGCCAAACCCAATGACTTCTGGAGGACGAATCAGCACAGAGCCATCGAGTGGTAGATACCTCGGACCAAATTCCGGCCAGCCAGATCCACGTCACGCCCAAAAGGAAAAACAAAATCACTGCCTCTCATAAGACTAGTCTCCAGACAGCAGCTTAAACCATTACAGTGATGCAACGTCTGATCTAAATCGCACAAAATGGGCATTCCCATGCCAAATGCCAAACGGCCAGATCCCAATCCGCCATCCAGAAATCAACCGAGCAAAATCTCCCCGCCACTACAACATGCTAAACCCCATACATCCACGACCCACTAACAAATCCCAAAAACTCACAGAATTCCCACAGCCCAGATCCGACACACCCAAGCCTGGCAGCCAAGCAGAGAGACCCCTGCGTACCTTGATCGCTGACCCCGGCGCGGCCATGGTCAGACCTCAGATCGCTAGAACCAGAAGCCCCGATCAGAGGACCAACTTAACCACCCCGGCCGCGGGCACCATTAAACAAATCCCCGGCCCTTCCCTCCCCACATCATCATTCCCTAAAAAAAATTGCTGAAATGGAGGATTCGGTCGCCACGCACCAGGGCCGGGGGAGCGGTGGCGGAGTCGAATCGTGGGGAGGACTAGCTAGCCAGCGGGTTGCTGTCGCTGCTGCCGTTAGCGCGCGCCCGTGCTGGCGTTAGCCTTTTGCTGCGTTGGGGTGGGCGAACGAACGAGGCCGCGAAAACGAGGTGAAGCCTCCGGATTAACTAACAATCCGTTAATCCCCACGCTAAACGGGGACGGAGCGGAGGGAGGTCGGGTTGGGGGGAGGCGAATGATTGGAGGCGAGGCGTGGCGGGTGGCGTGCTCGCCACTATGGCGGAGGAGGACGACGAGGGTGAAGGGAGAGGAAGACAGGACAGGACACGCGAGGTGGAGGTGGAGCAGGTGTTTGGGAGTTTGCGCTATTTATATTTTGGATGGAAATTCTTCGCTGCGCCGTTATTCTGTCGTGGCTCCTCGTTGTGGCGAGCTGCCAGCCGAGCTGGGGAAACGGGCGTCTACAGGCGGATATGCTAGCCTGATGCTAACGGCGTAGAGGACGACATGGTACAGCTAGATCTGCATAATTTGGGGAGAAAAAGAAAGAAAAGGGGAGCCGGCAAAGCGAGAGACTGAACTAAAAAGGTTGTTGAAAATGATAGGGGCAAATGTTCGTCAAACTTTGAAGTTTCCAGCAGGCTGCTTGATATGTTAAAGAAAACAAGAAATGATAGGTAATGTCGCCTTCAGGGAAATGAAAATTCACACACCGTGTGAAATTGATGCCAGATTTGAACTCTGGCACAAGAAGGGTTCAACTTATGGTTTCAATTATTATCTTGACCGTTAGAGTAATGGTTATTAGGAAGAATACAAATTTGCAAGGAAGTTTAGCTGCTGCTCATACACTAGAGGTGGCTATTTGATACTCATCGCGTGCATTGGTCGATGGAAGCATGGCTACAAGGATGCTAATATACTATATAGAGGACATGGTATACTGACATTGGTAGCAGCTTTGCAATGGCAAATACTCCATCCGTCCCATATTAGATCACGTTATAGGAAACGTGCGGGATCAAATTTTCTAAACTTTGACTGGATTTATAGAAAATATGTGCAATATTTTTATTTCTAAATAAATTTATTAAAAAAACTAGATTTAAAGATCTTTTCAATGCTACTAGTTGTGTACTCCCTCCGTCCCAAAATATATGTCATTCTCGCTTCTCGAGAAGTCAGTTTTTTTCAACTTTGGCTAATTTTATATTAAAAAATATTCATATCAAACGTACACAACTAGTATCATTGAAAAGATATTTAAATCTAGTTTTTTAACAAATTTATTTGGAAATAAAAATGTTGCATATATTTTCTATAAATCTAGTCAAAGTTGAGAAAGTTTGACCCGCACGCTTCTCATATCGTCATCTAATATGGGGCGGAGGGAGTACGTTCGATATGAATACTTGTTAATATAAAATTAGACAAAGTTAAAAAAGCTGACTTCTCGGAAAGCGAGAATGACATCTATTTTGGGAAAGAGGGAGTAGGTGACTGTCACACAAGTGCAAAACCTATGCATTCATACAGGATTTGAATATTAATCATACTTAAATTGCATTTTGTACGCCCCACTACCTTGCTAAGAGAAAAAAAATCATGGTCATGTCTTGACACGTTTTTCATTAAGTAGAGTATATATTGTTACACCCTAAGCTGTGTCACGGTAATCCAATGATTACCAAGACCGGCGACTCAAACGACGCACATAGTTGTGATTTACACAGTAGAATTTTACGATAAACTAGCTGAGCATGAAGCCTAAATATCCTCGACGTCAAATCCTGCCAAACCTAGCTTGCTAAGAGAATCTTCATCAGCTCCTAATTTTCCCACGTATGAACACCATTAGTCGTTTGATTCCAGGAATGACTACAATCAGACTATTGCTAGAGAAAGTTTTTACTCGATCGCATGCTAACTGGCTAGCTTGCCTAAGGCACACAGATGTTCGAAAAGTACCCGAAAAAAAAAAAGGTCAAGAAGCTTTCATACCACACACATCCCCCGAAAGCTGGTCCAATAGGCACCCTGTTCTGCTGAGCTGTCTGACGGCTCGAAGCCATCCGTCCATCCATGATCCATCGTCCCTACTTGACTGCTTGTACAGAGAAAGGAAAATGTGATTGCGCCGAAAGGGGACGAGGATTAGGATAGTCCACGTAGCCATTCGTAGAGGTCGGCCACCGCCCACGCGCCCACCGGGAGCCGGCTGCCGGCAGCTCAAAAACAAGTCTGTCTGGGAGGCGAAAGGGAGAAGAAACGGAGAGCGACGGGGCTGCCAGAGGTGCGTACCGAGAGCGGACAAAGTCCAAATCCTCGGTGCCCGCCCGGTCGTACGCAGCGCGCACGGCGCCACTCGCGCCACCCTGGCGGCACGGGCTTGGTGCCCAGTAGAGCTGGGCCCGGTGCCTGATGGTGCGGTGCCGGTGCGTCCTGGCGAGCCGGAGCGACGTCTGAACTGATGGGCCGGCCGCCGTTTGATATTGCTCTCTGCCTGTGTTTTTCCTCCTTTTTTTTTTCGCGCGGCGTCGGCCGAGTACTCGAGTAGGTGGGTGGGCGTGTGGCCGGTGAACCGGAGTGCTTGCTTCGCGGAGACAGCACGGGTTCGTCCAGGTGCGCGGGAGGGAGTGGTTTCGGTTTGGCCGGTGCACGGCGCTCGAGCTGCGAGATGACGACCAAAGGCAGCGGAGCGTCAACGCGTGGTGTCTTTCATGAGGCCGTGCGCCCGTCCGCACGGAAAGTGACGGGCGACGAGCAATGGCGCCTCGATCTTTCACAAAGAAGAAGGCCATGTGCCAATCTATCATGTAGTACGTCGTCTTTTGAACACGCAAGTTGTACCATTTGAAGAGGGAGAATTGGTTCCTGTATATCTAAAGTGACTATCATTTGCTTCTGGACATGCCAAAAGCAGCGATTTGCCAAAAGACACTCTTGTTCTTGAAAATTATGCTGGTAGACACAGTGCTCGGTAAAAATACTTTTATAAAATAGATATAAAATCATATAAGTGCCCAAAAATTGTACTATAAAATTTTCTAAACTCTACACGATGAGAACTACGTAGTAAAAATATTTTAAAATATCTTCTACAATAAAAATGACAATTTCACCCATCTTCATAAATAAAAAAGGTTAACCAATATTAATTTGTTCATATATTTTTAGGGCATTAAAAAATCTTGGAAAAAATCATAGGATGTGTATATCATCGAATTATGAGTAGGCTAAAAATAACAGCTCAAAACGATAAAATTTAGAATGGTATATGTAACATGATTGAGTTATAGATTTATCTCTTGTCAAGGTTAATTAACATATTAAACTTTAGTATTTTTAGCTGATATTTTTAACATAGTAATGATTTGGTGTTGTAGATATCTATGATTTTTTTCAATATTTTTAGTTTCCTACGAATATATGAATAAATTAACTATGGTTAACTTGGTTTATTCATAAAGACGGACAAAATAGTCATTTTCGATTCCAAACAGTATTTTCAAATATTTTTACCGTGCATTTCTCGTCATCTAAAGTCTAAAAGATTTTATGGTATAATTTTTGGAACTTATATGATTTTATATCTATTTTGTAAAAGTATTCTTAGCAGGCACTGTGTCCACCAGCATAATTTTCAAGAGCCAGAGTGTCATTCGGCAAATCGCTCCTTTTGGCATGTCCACAAGCAAATGGTGGTCACTTTGGATGTCCAGGAGTCAATTCTCCCATTTAAAAATTATAATATTCATTAAAAATTTTGCATTTCAAAGGGCTCATACAGTAGTAGAAGAACAGTGCTCCGCACTCTCTTATAGTGCTTCGATTACATCTAAGATTGCAAAAGTTCAGATAAAATATTAAGATAAGTTGTCTAAAAAATCATCAAAAAGTATATTTAAAATACTGTAATTAGTTGTGGTGACAAGCTATGCCCTGCAAAAAGCTATGAATATAACTTTGTACTTTTTCAAAAAAAGAATAATGTGAAAACATTTTTTCCAAACAAACAGAAGGTCATTGGGTTGTCTCAGTTTGTTGTTTTTTAGTCATGTCGAATGTTCTCTAATTTCCAAACCAAAAAAGTTACCTGGGAATAAAAAATGGTCAATAATCATTTAATACCGGTGAATATTTCAGGATTTAATGATCTTGGGTGTGTTTGGTTAGATGATTAAACCTCAACCAAACTCTCGAGAGCCACTTTTAGAGAGTTTGGTTGCTTGTTTAAAGATCCAAGCCAGTCTCCACGAAGGCAGGGATCACCATTAAATCTGGCTCCAGGAAAACGAATGGGCAAGTCGTTTTCTAGGAGCCAGGCTTGTGCCAACTCCTTCATCGATTCTCGTCACCTCCTTGATGTCGCTGCATCGCGCCTTGGCGCCTACTACCTTCCCCGAAGGCGACGCTGCAACCATGGCTTGACTGGCTGGAATCTTCGCGTCCCACGAGCAGCGGTGGTTTGCCGAGCGTAAGTCCCTACACGTGCGAGGCCAAGCACGAGGAGGAGGCTGCGAGCTCGGGCGCCAGCTGGAGGAGCAGCGGGACACGGTAGCGCTCAAGGATAGGGCCCTGGAGGAGGAGGTCCAAAGGCGGCAGAGGGCGGAGGAGCGGCTATAGGACGCGGAGAGGGTGGCGGAGGAGCTCCGGGAGCGCACAGCCAAGGAAGCAGTGGAGCACGCCGTGGAGGTGCGCAAGCATAAGGCGGCGTTCGTGGAGCTGGGCCTCCACCTTCCATTAGCTTTCCCGAAGACGACGATGCTCACAGACCGACGTGTCATGCTTCTCCATGGACGAGCCGTGCTTCTACCCTTGCTCTTGCTACTAGTAGCCGATGGTGCCTTGCTCCATCTCCTGCTGCTAGTAGCCAGCTGTGGCTTGCTCTCCTCCGCTCTCTCTGTGTTGCGTCGAAGGTGTTCGACGAATTGCTTCAACGACGGTGAAGTTACCTGTCACTCTATCTAAGCCAAATCAGTCAACCAAACACGCTAGTTGCTAGCCAAACTTAGATAATGCATGTACCCAAATAAGTTCATCTTAACTTGTTATAGACTAGTTTAGGCTAACCTGGCTTCCAGTTTAGGCAAACTGGGCTTATTTTCTAGCCAGACTAGAAGAAATACATGAAATGTAATACCTTTGGTATTAGAGTTCAATTAATCTGCCATGTCATCATATTTAAATTTAAACATCTGCATATGATTGAGCTTAGGGCCTAGAGTGATTTGATTTCAGCTAAGTATTGATTGTGTACTTGAGCCCTTAATCAAAAATTCAAAAATGAAATTAAATAGAAATTGAATTAAACCCTAATGTTGATCTAAAAACCCAATTCAAAATCTATATGAAATATGGGAAAAGTGTATAAATAAAAGTTGTAGAGTTTTAAAAATGGAACAACTTTTATTTTTGGAGATTTTGAAGTTATATTATAAAAATTCAAATTTAACTCAAATTACTATATTGAAATTTATATTTGAAACTTCAATTTCAAAAATATCAAGAATCTTCAAAAACTTCCTTCATATAAGTTGTCAATCTCTCTGAGAAGAACAACTTTCATGTTTACCAATTTTCAAGTTGTTGAGAAGAATCAAAAGTAATTTTAAAAATTCAGTTTGAAATTCAAAACCCCTTTCCCCCTTTTCTGTAGTTTGAAAATTTGACCGAATTTGAATATACTTCAAAAAGCAAAAGTATTCTACACAAAATTCTCCACAACTTTTATTTTGGGACCACTCACTGATTCAGCTTGGGTAGGGCTTAATTGGAGAAAATAGCTTTTGACCATTCCTCTGTGCTACAGTAGCCGAGGGGGGGTCCCCTGTTCACGAACGCCGCCGTACGCGCGTGCCGCGCCGCGCGCCGGCCGTCGTCCGGCCGCCGGGGACGGGGCACCGCCGCGTGGTGCGCCGCAGGGGGGGGCCCCGGGACGCCTCGCCCTTATCTCTTCCCCGTCCGCGGCTTTAAATGGCGACGAGCTCTTCCATCGCCTTCTTCTCCTCGGTTCACCGGCGACCGTTACTACCGATCGGCGGCGACCGTTACTACCGATCGGCGGGAATTGGTCGTGTCCCGACCAACTCCACCCTCTCAATTCCACAGCCAGCTAGCCAACTTCCTTGCGCGCCACCTGAGCCACTTGTTGAGGGTTGCCGTTGCCGGAATCCCGCGCAGCTGCTGCTTCGTCCTCCGCGCCGACCGAGCGCCGCCGAGGGTCTTCTCGACGCGGATAGCTCGTCTCGGTGAGCCTCTCTCCATTAACACGTGTGTTCTACGTTCCGTGTCTCGCCGTGGTGCTCATGTGCGCGACGGTTTCTTGTTTGGAGCTCAGGGTTCGCCGGAACGGGAGATCGCCGTCGAGCCCAACTTGCTGTTTCCGACCGTCACCGTCAAGCTCATCGTTCCGAGCCTTCTCCGTCTCAACCACCTGTGATTCGTGATCCCGGTGAGCTCTGTGGTACCCTCGATGTCGTTGGTTTAGCTTGTGATGGTCCGTAAGTCGCGGGAGTCGAGCCGCTGCCGCGGTGAGCCGCCATGGCCGCTCTCGGTCGTGCTCGGTAGGCCGGGGGGCGGTGCGGAGTCCGTAGCTGGGGTGCGGTCGTCAGTGGGAACTCGTCGGGTGTCGGCCTCCAGTGGCGATTCCGCCGGCACGGCCGCGCCGGTGGCGCAGAGCCGCCGCGCGCGCGTGCGTGGGAGACGGCGGGAGGAAGAAGAAAGGAGGGAGGAAAGAAGAGACTGACGGGCGGGGCCCGTTCGTCAGCGGCGCGGGGCAGAAAGAGGCCGCGCTGGGCCGGCCTGCGTGCTGTTGGGCCGACCCGGGCCAATTTGGCTTTTTCCTTTTTTCGGGAATTTCCAAAGGGTTTTCTATTAATAATTGAAATGAATAGTTCTGTGTTTTAATCTTTTTGTGAGAATTAATATACTGCCCCAAAAATTATGGAAATTTTTGTGAGTACTCTCTATAGTGTGTAGTATTTTATAAAAATATTAAATATAGATTTTGAACACTTTCTGTAGTAGTTAAAAATCAGTATATTAAATAAAAAATGCAACTTTAGGCATTTTTAATTAATTCCCTGTAATTCCAAAAATCATGAAATTTTATGTGCCACTATTATAAGTCAAGATCTATCTGTTTGTGAAGTTTGAGGTCAAATAGAAATAATTTAATTAATTGTTACTTATATGCTTGGTGAATTGATTCATAAAATAAATAGGAAATTTTGGTGATTAGGGTTTGACGTGGATTTTTGGATTGATTGAAATTCTAGGTCAATCACCTTTATGACCTAGGGCAGTATGAATTAGATTATTCATGTCTAGCTAAGATAGGGACATATACTCATGTGTGGTTTATTTATTTGTTATTAAATTTCGTCTGTCATTTCATGTGCATCACATTCATACATTCATTCATTGCAAACGTGTAGTGACCGAGAATCCAGAGGTTAAGTCTGAGGGTCCATCTGAGGAGACTACTCAGGAAGTCATACAAGGGTTTGACATTTGTGGAACGGACCCGGATCCGACACTCTACGCAATTCAAGGCAAGCCTCGGTGCATTTAACCCCTCCTTGTTATTTAAAAATATTTATCACTTGAGTTAATCTATTGCATTAGGTTACTAGGAGTTGATTGACAACCACTTGATGCATGACCATCCTTGACCAATTACCAATAACTGATAACCTGATTTGATTAAAAGTATTGAAAAATGCTTAGTCATGCTTGACGGTTAGATTTGTAAAAATGCTATTTCAAACTATGATGATACAAATGCAATGAATCACTTTATGGGACTGGTTATGTCCTTGTTGTTGGCAGTGTTCCTAGCTAGTTCATTGTCATCAACAGGGATGGTTTTTCCCGCTTGGTTGGCCAACTGCTTGGGTTAGAGTCCCAACTTTCGTCGCCATCGGGAAAGGGATGTGAAAACCGGGTAGTTACCAGTGTACTTGGGTTAGAGTCCCAATGCATGGTTTCTAACGGAAAAATATTAGGGACCGTTCGTTGTCAGGCCTGCTGTGATCAAGACTTTGCAACTAGCCACATACTACGGAAAGCCTCTGACTCCGGTGGCTCTACTGCTGGAACCGACAACCACGCACTGGGAGTGGAGAGATGGCGAGAGTAGCGTGTACCCTCGTGGCCGTCGTGCCTGGAGACGAGAGGAGTACTGTGCTCTCGGGTGGCGCAGGACCGGTTCCGGGGTATGAAAAGCCGTGGTAGGCGGGGTTGGCGTATGCAAGCTTAAGTGCTACATACGCAGTGTGGATAGGGATCCCCAGCTGGGTATTAATCGATTCGAATCGTCGTTGCTCCTCGGATATGGAGACTTGATCCTCACACCTACAGTGAAAAGTGGTTCGGAACTAGGATTGTTTTGAAATAGATTAAGTAAAGGAAAGAATGTTGATATATGAGAAAGAACTTGGAGAAATGGATAATGATGGATAATGTTATTGAAATAAAATATTGAGATAGGATTAGTAGTGCTTTTTCCGCAAAACTTTTGAACTCTTGCTAAACCTTACCTTGACTCCCCTTAGCCTGCATTCCTGAGTCTAATTTTACACTTTTAGTCGGGTAAGTCTTGCGGAGTACCCCATGTACTCAGTGTTTGTTAACCCCGTTGCAGGAGGGCAGCAGGAGACCGAAGTTTGTCTCGCCCCGTGCTGCGTCACTATCGTCCAGGAGAGTGAAGAAGACTAAGTTAATCCCTTGGGCATGGTTCGTGAAATATTTAACTATCTGTTGTATTGTTGTTCCAAACTCTACTGCTACTCTTTTAAATTTATGGTCTGTAATAACTGCACTTAATTTTATTCGAACACTGGTCTGTAATATTAAGTACTATTTATTCTTCCGCAAATTCTACTCTGATGTATTTTGTTATAAAATGTTGTAACTCTGTAATGACTTCGCAATGGGATCCTGTCGGAGATAACGGGTGCTTATGTAGCCCGGCAGAGCCCGCTTAGGTCATATGGAACACGGGTCCGGCTGTCAGATGTCATTAGTGACGTTGACAGGTGCCTGTGGGCCACGTGATTTAGGCGGTTCTGTTACAGCTGGTATCAGAGCATTCCATTGCTAAATCATTGCAGGTTACCTTTCGAAAATTTCAAAATGTTTTGGATCATAAAAAAAGAAAAAACTTAAACTGATATTTTGAGTCCAAACTGCTTGCAATCTTACCTTACTCAGTAGTTCTTATCTTGTTCTGTAATTTATCTTATTATGGTTATGGTAGCAGGTGGAACAACATTATTAACACTAGCCCTATGTTTAAACTAATTATACTTTGATTTGTATTGCATGATTTAAAATTCGAAAGTACGTGCATGCATCATGATAATCACCCATGTTAATAACTTCCTCCTTAAAAGTGGGTATATGGGTTAGGAATTATCACACCTATTCTTGCTAACCTTGTATATCCTTATTAATTCAAACTTACCTTTCCAGCTGGCACGAACTAGGTTAACGGCGCGCAAGATGACTGGTCCTCGTGGAGTTCCACGTCACCAGTTGGCACCCCGCGACAGTGACGAGGCGTCTGGCAGCCGCCCGCCCCGCCGCAGCCGCAAGGAATTAAAGAAAGAAATTAAGGAGCTGCACCGTGAGATGAGTCTCTTGAGGGAGGACTTCCAGGTGGCCCGGGCTGATCATTACCGGGATGTGAGGACCAACAGGGACCTACGACGGGAGATCGACCGCCTAACTCAAGAGAGGAAGGAAGCTTTGGAGCAAATTGGCGCGGCACGTGATCGCGTTGAGGAGCTGGAGGGGTACATCGAGAACCTTGAGTGGAACAACGGGATGCTGCACGAGGAAGTGCATAGGCTGAACGATCAGCTTAACCCGATTCTGGTTCCACGAGAGGAGGAGCCTGAGGAGGGTGTGGTCATAGGACCAGATGATGAGTATTATGACAGCGAGACTTTAGAGGATGGTTACCTTGAGGCAGCCGACCCAGCGGAGGATGTAGTCGTCGAGGAGGACGAGGAGGAGGAGGTTGTCGTGGTCGACTAAGCTAGCCTTAGGACTAGTGGGGTTTAGTCTTCTGTATCTGAGTATTGTAATCGTAGTGCCAAGAACCATAGCCTGGGCGGGCCTTGTTCTGTTTATGTGTGTTGAACCTTGCTAAATTTGGTGTTCTAAGTTGTAATGCTACTATGTTTTAATTATGCAATGTGAGTCCTTAGTGATTGTCCTGAAACAGATGGTCAACACTCGCTCAAATGGTGCTGGTACTTCTGACGAAGGAGCTGCTCCCTATCCACCACCCATTCCACCAACCTTAGCGGATGCCATCGCAGCCCTAGCTCATGCAGCCAACGCTATGGCTCAGAACCGAGAAAACCGTGGCGGGCGTCGGGGCCGCCGCGAGGATGAGGAAACCACCTATGTAGACTTTACTGAAACCCGTCCACCAGTTTTCACAAAAGCTGAAGAACCTTTGGAGGCCGATGACTGGCTTCGTACTATGGAGCAGAAGTTCAGTTTGATCCGCTGCACGGAAATCCAAAAGCCACTCTTCGCGGCTTAGCAGCTGCGTGGTCCGGCCAGTGCCTGGTACGCCAACCTATTGTCTGCACAGCCCGAGGGGCATCAGCTTACTTGGGCAGAATTCCGCGAAGCTTTCCGAGCACATTACATCCCAGCAGGTGTAATGAAGATGAAACTGGACCAGTTCTTAGCTCTGCAACAGAAAGATTCTTCTGTGATGCAATATGTGAACCAATTCAACCATCTAGCCCAGTATGCTCCTGAACACACCAATACCGATCAAAAGAAGAAAGATTGCTTTGTCAGGGGCCTAAACTTCAAAATCCAGCGTAGTTTAGCTAACAACCTCAACTGCTCTTATCATGAAGCTGTAAACAGTGCCATTGCTTACGAAGAAAGTGATCGTAAGCATCAGGATGAGAAGAAGAAAAAGAAGTCAGGCTTTTCTGGCGGTCAAAAACGCCAGAAGATCATCTATCATCCTACACACCACAATCGCCCCGCTTACCCTCAGCAGCAGGTCGTGGTACGCACCGCGGCTACCTCCCATACCTCGAATCAACAGAACACCACTCAGCCGAATGCCCCAGGCGTTCGTATCAATACACCCTAGACCACCTATAATCATCCTTGCTACAACTGTGGCAAATTGGGACATTGGGCTCGTGACTGTCCATACCCCAAGAAGTACAATCAAAATGCCCAGAAGAGTCCTGGACAGCAGCAACAGCAGCATCAGAATCAGCACCGTGGTCAGCAGCACCAGGTTCAGAAGGTCAAGCTTGTCAAGAAGGCTGGACACGTTTATTACACTCATGTGGATGACATCCCTGCAGGAGAGCCCGTCATGATGGGTAGGTTTCCTGTTGCCAGTCACCCCGCTATTACACTTTTTGATTCTGGTGCATCACATTCATTCGTCAATCGTACATTTGTGGTAAAACATGAGATCCCAATTGGGGAAATAACGGAAAACTTCCTTATACATTCGCCCGGAGGGCGTATAAATACTAAGGAGGTAGTGCATCGAGTACCTATCGAATTGGGCGGGCATATATTCCCAACCACTATGATAGTACTCAAGGATCAGGACATAGATGTCATATTAGGTATGAATTGGATGTATCAGCACAAGGCACTGATAGATGTGCTGAATAGGACCATAAGGGTCAGCATACCTGGTAGTCAATCTCAACTTCTTATCCAACTGCCACTACCCGTGAGAATGATTGAGAAGACAGTACAGAGATTGTGTGCCACCTCAGTTCAAGAAATCCAAAATATTCCGGTAGTTTGTGAATTTCCGGATGTATTCCCTGATGACCTACCCGGTCTGCCACCTGACCGTGATGTAGAGTTCTCTATTGAGTTGAAGTCAGGAACTGCACCTATATCCCGCAGAGCCTATAGGATGCCTCCCAAGGAATTGGCTGAGCTTAAAATTCAACTGCAAGATCTGCTTGATAAGGGTTTCATCAGACCAAGTTCATCTCCTTGGGGTTGTCCTGCTATATTCGTGAAAAAGAAGGACAAGTCACTCAGACTCTGTGTCGACTATCGCCCACTCAACGAGGTCACCATTAAAAATAAATATCCTTTGCCTCGCATTGACTTACTCTTTGACCAACTAGCTGGAGCCAAGGTCTTTTCCAAAATTGACCTTAGGTCTGGTTATCACCAAATAAGGATCCGTCCTGAGGACATTCCGAAAACGGCATTCACCACCAGATACGGCCTTTATGAGTATCTGGTCATGTCTTTTGGCCTAACTAATGCACCTGCCTATTTCATGTATCTCATGAACTCTGTTTTCATGCCCGAGCTTGACAAGTTTGTAGTCGTGTTCATCGATGACATCCTTGTTTATTTCAAAACCCCTGATGAACATGCCAACCACCTCCGTATTGTCCTGACCCGTTTGAGAGAGCACCAACTATATGCCAAGTTTAGTAAATGTGAGTTTTGGCTAGATCGAGTTCCTTTTCTCGGACACATTCTATCAGCTGAAGGTGTATCCGTGGATCCCAACAAGGTGGAAGAAATCTTGAATTGGAAGCCACCAACCACAGTTCATCAAGTCAGGAGTTTTATGGGAATGGCAGGGTATTACCGTCGGTTTATTCCAGATTTCTCAAGAATAGCCAAGCCCTTTACCAACCTGCTGAAGAATCAGGTCAAGTTCATCTGGTCGCCAGAATATGAAAAGACATTTCAAACCTTGAAAAAGTTGTTGACCACTGCACCAGTACTGGCCCAACCAGATATAGAAAAGCCCTTTGATGTGTACTGTGATGCTTCTGGTACCGGACTTGGTTGTGTCTTGATGCAAGAAGGAAGAGTCATTGCTTATGCCTCACGGCAACTCAAGCGCCATGAGGAGAATTATCCCACTCATGATCTAGAGTTAGCAGCTGTGGTACATGCCTTGAAGATATGGCGTCACTACTTGTTGGGCAGCACCTGTAATGTATATACAGATCACAAGAGTCTGAAATACATTTTCACTCAAGAAGAGCTGAACATGAGACAGCGAAGGTGGCTCGAGTTAATCAAGGATTATGATATTGAAGTGCATTATCACCCTGGCAAAGCGAATGTGGTCGCTGATGCACTCAGTCGTAAAATGCACTGCAATTGTTTGACAGTCAAGCTGTATGATATGTCCTTGTGCTATGAGTTGGAAAAATTAGGGGTAGAAATAATTCCACAAGGCAGTTTGACCAATATTAGTATTGAAACACCCATCCGGGATGAGATTATTGCCGCCCAGCGGGAAAGTAATGGAATCAAGCACATCAAGGAAAAGGTCCAAGCTGGCAAGGCAGATTGTTTCCGGATTGATGATGATGGTGTCGTGTGGTTCAAAGATCGTCTGGTAGTTCCGAAAGTGCCGGAGTTACGACAAAAGATCCTTGATGAAGCACACTTGACGAGGTTTTCCATCCATCCTGGCAGCAACAAGATGTACCAGGATTTGAGACAAAAATTCTGATGGACAAAGATGAAGATAGAGATTGTCCGGTATGTCGCGAGATGTGACATGTGTCAGAAAGTGAAGGCTGTTCACATGAGGCCTGGAGGGGAGCTGCAGCCATTACCTGTTCCTGCATGGAAGTGGGAAGACATCAGCATGTATTTCATAGTAGAATTACCCAGGACAACTAGAGGTTTTGATTCCATCTGGGTTATTGTAGATCGCCTAACGAAGCAAGCTCATTTCCTACCAGTCAAGAAAGATTTCTGGGCACCGACATACGCGAAGCTTTACATTGAAAACTTAGTTAAGTTGCATGGTGTACCGAGGACCATCGTTTCCGATCGAGGTACCCAGTTCGTCTCTAAGTTTTGGCGAGCTTTCCACAAGTCCTTAGGTACAAAGCTTTTGCATAGCACTGTCTACCATCCGCAGACGGATGGGCAGACGGAAAGAGTCAATCAAGTGTTGGAGGATATGTTGAGGGCTTGTGCGCTCAATTACCCTGATAAGTGGGATGATTGTCTGGCATTGGCAGAATTCTCGTACAATAACAGTTATCAAGAAAGCATCAAGATGGCCCCATTTGAGGCAGTCTATGGTCGAAGGTGCCGAACCTCATTGAATTGGTCTGAACCTGGAGAGAGATGGTTTTATGGTGTGGATTTGGTCAACGAAGCCGAAGAAAAGGTTAAGCAGATTCAAGAAAATTTGAAAGTAGCACAGTCTCGGCAGAAAAGTTATGCCGATAAAAGGCGTCGACCTCTCGCATTCAAGATAGGGGACTATGTGTATTTGAAGGTATCGCCAATGAAAGGAGTCAGCCGATTTGGCGTTAAAGGCAAATTGGCCCCGCGTTATGTTGGACCTTTCCTAATCATAGAACGCGTGGGAAAAATAGCTTATAAGCTGCAGTTGCCTGAGCATCTTTCGGAAGTACACAATATATTCCATGTGTCACAGCTCAAGAAATGTCTTCGAGTACCTGATCAAGTCGTCGAAGTGGAAGGAGTGGAACTTGAACCTGAGCTGACATACTCGGAGTATCCTATTCGAGTCTTGGACATAAAAGATCGTGTAACTCGGAGGAATACAACACGATGGTACAAGGTCCAGTGGAATGCACATTCCGAAGAAGAAGCCACTTGGGAGTCGGAAGATTACCTCGCAGAGAATTTCCCTGAGTTCTTTGCTACCTTGTAGAATGTACACTTTTAGTCTCGACATATGTAAACGTTCTTCTATTTTTGCAGATTTTAGAATTAGTTGGTTGAGACCTATTCTTGTCCATTCCTTGTTTCAGTTAATGTTTCTATTAAATCTCGGGACGAGATTTCTTTTAGGGGGGAAGGCTGTAATACCTTTGGTATTAGAGTTCAATTAATCTGCCATATCATCATATTTAAATTTAAGCATCTGCATATGATTGAGCTTAGGGCCTAGAGTGATTTGATTTCAGCTAAGTATTGATTGTGTACTTGAGCCCTTAATCAAAAATTCAAAAATGAAATTAAATAGAAATTGAATTAAACCCTAATGTTGATCTAAAAACCCAATTCAAAATCTATATGAAATATGGGAAAAGTGTCTAAATAAAAGTTGTAGAGTTTTAAAAATGGAACAACTTTTATTTTTGGAGATTTTGAAGTTATATTATAAAAATTCAAATTTAACTCAAATTACTATATTGAAATTTATATTTGAAACTTCAATTTCAAAAATATCAAGAATCTTCAAAAACTTCCTTCATAGAAGTTGTCAATCTCTCTGAGAAGAACAACTTTCATGTTTACCAATTTTCAAGTTGTTGAGAAGAATCAAAAGTAATTTTAAAAATTCAGTTTGAAATTCAAAACCCCTTTTTACCCCCTTTTCTGTAGTTTGAAAATTTGACCGAATTTGAATATACTTCAAAAAGCAAAAGTATTCTACACAAAATTCTCCACAACTTTTATTTTGGGACCACTCACTGATTCAGCTTGGGTAGGGCTTAATTGGAGAAAATAGCTTTTGACCATTCCTCTGTGCTACAGTAGCCGGGGGGGTCCCCTGTTCACGAACGCCGCCGTACGCGCGTGCCGCGCCGCGCGCCGGCCGTCGTCCGGCTGCCGGGGCCGGGGCACCGCCGCGTGGTGCGCCGCAGGGGGGGGCCCCGGGACGCCTCGCCCTTATCTCTTCCCCGTCCGCGGCTTTAAATGGCGACGAGCTCTTCCATCGCCTTCTTCTCCTCGGTTCACCGGCGACCGTTACTACCGATCGGCGGCGACCGTTACTACCGATCGGCGGGAATTGGTCGTGTCCCGACAAACTCCACCCTCTCAATTCCACAGCCAGCTAGCCAACTTCCTTGCGCGCCACCTGAGCCACTTGTTGAGGGTTGCCGTTGCCGGAATCCCGCGCAGCTGCTGCTTCGTCCTCCGCGCCGACCGAGCGCCGCCGAGGGTCTTCTCGACGCGGATAGCTCGTCTCGGTGAGCCTCTCTCCGTTAACACGTGTGTTCTACGTTCCGTGTCTCGCCGTGGTGCTCATGTGCGCGACGGTTTCTTGTTTGGAGCTCAGGGTTCGCCGGAACGGGAGATCGCCGTCGAGCCCAACTTGCTGTTTCCGACCGTCACCGTCAAGCTCGTCGTTCCGAGCCTTCTCCGTCTCAACCACCTATGATTCGTGATCCCGGTGAGCTCTGTGGTACCCTCGATGTCGTCGGTTTAGCTTGTGATGGTCCGTAAGTCGCGGGAGTCGAGCCGCTGCCGCGGTGAGCCGCCATGGCCGCTCTCGGTCGTGCTCGGTAGGCCGGGGGGCGGTGCGGAGTCCGTAGCTGGGGTGCGGTCGTCAGTGGGAACTCGTCGGGTGTCGGCCTCCAGTGGCGATTCCGCCGGCACGGCCGCGCCGGTGGCGCAGAGCCGCCGCGCGCGCGTGCGTGGGAGACGGCGGGAGGAAGAAGAAAGGAGGGAGGAAAGAAGAGACTGACGGGCGGGGCCCGTTCGTCAGCGGCGCGGGGCAGAAAGAGGCCGCGCTGGGCCGGCCTGCGTGCTGTTGGGCCGACCCGGGCCAATTTGGCTTTTTCCTTTTTTCGGGAATTTCCAAAGGGTTTTCTATTAATAATTGAAATGAATAGTTCTGTGTTTTAATCTTTTTGTGAGAATTAATATACTGCCCCAAAAATTATGGAAATTTTTGTGAGTACTCTCTATAGTGTGTAGTATTTTATAAAAATATTAAATATAGATTTTGAACACTTTCTGTAGTAGTTAAAAATCAGTATATTAAATAAAAAATGCAACTTTAGGCATTTTTAATTAATTCCCTGTAATTCCAAAAATCATGAAATGTTATGTGCCACTATTATAAGTCAAGATCTATCTGTTTGTGAAGTTTGAGGTCAAATAGAAATAATTTAATTAATTGTTACTTATATGCTTGGTGAATTGATTCATAAAATAAATAGGAAATTTTGGTGATTAGGGTTTGACGTGGATTTTTGGATTGATTGAAATTCTAGGTCAATCACCTTTATGACCTAGGGCAGTATGAATTAGATTATTCATGTCTATCTAAGATAGGGACATATACTCATGTGTGGTTTATTTATTTGTTATTAAATTTCGTCTGTCATTTCATGTGCATCACATTCATACATTCATTCATTGCAAACGTGTAGTGACCGAGAATCCAGAGGTTAAGTCTGAGGGTCCATCTGAGGAGACTACTCAGGAAGTCATACAAGGGTTTGACATTTGTGGAACGGACCCGGATCCGACACTCTACGCAATTCAAGGCAAGCCCCGGTGCATTTAACCCCTCCTTGTTATTTAAAAATATTTATCATTTGAGTTAATCTATTGCATTAGGTTACTAGGAGTTGATTGACAACCACTTGATGCAT
The DNA here is from genome assembly GCA_038502445.1 of Eremochloa ophiuroides. Taxonomy (NCBI): domain Eukaryota; kingdom Viridiplantae; phylum Streptophyta; class Magnoliopsida; order Poales; family Poaceae; genus Eremochloa; species Eremochloa ophiuroides. Next base: position 98,276,965 of record JAHLJS010000003.1, read on the forward strand.
GACCATCCTTGACCAATTACCAATAACTGATAACCTGATTTGATTAAAAGTATTGAAAAATGCTTAGTCATGCTTGACGGTTAGATTTGTAAAAATGCTATTTCAAACTATGATGATGCAAATGCAATGAATCACTTTATGGGACTGGTTATGTCCTTGTTGTTGGCAGTGTTCCTAGCTAGTTCATTGTCATCAACAGGGATGGTTTTTCCCGCTTGGTTGGCCAACTGCTTGGGTTAGAGTCCCAACTTTCGTTGCCATCGGGAAAGGGATGTGAAAACCGGGTAGTTACCAGTGTACTTGGGTTAGAGTCCCAATGCATGGTTTCTAACGGAAAAATATTAGGGACCGTTCGTTGTCAGGCCTGCTGTGATCAAGACTTTGCAACTAGCCACATACTACGGAAAGCCTCTGACTCCGGTGGCTCTACTGCTGGAACCGACAACCACGCACTGGGAGTGGAGAGATGGCGAGAGTAGCGTGTACCCTCGTGGCCGTCGTGCCTGGAGACGAGAGGAGTACTGTGCTCTCGGGTGGCGCAGGACCGGTTCCGGGGTATGAAAAGCCGTGGTAGGCGGGGTTGGCGTATGCAAGCTTAAGTGCTACATACGCAGTGTGGATAGGGATCCCCAGCTGGGTATTAATCGATTCGAATCGTCGTTGCTCCTCGGATATAGAGACTTGATCCTCACACCTACAGTGAAAAGTGGTTCGGAACTAGGATTGTTTTGAAATAGATTAAGTAAAGGAAAGAATGTTGATATATGAGAAAGAACTTGGAGAAATGGATAATGATGGATAATGTTATTGAAATAAAATATTGAGATAGGATTAGTAGTGCTTTTTCCGCAAAACTTTTGAACTCTTGCTAAACCTTACCTTGACTCCCCTTAGCCTGCATTCCTGAGTCTAATTTTACACTTTTAGTCGGGTAAGTCTTGCGGAGTACCCCATGTACTCAGGGTTTGTTAACCCCGTTGCAGGAGGACAGCAGGAGACCGAAGTTTATCTCGCCCCGTGCTGCGTCACTATCGTCCAGGAGAGTGAAGAAGACTAAGTTAAACCCTTGGGCAGGGTTCGTGAAATATTTAACTATCTGTTGTATTGTTGTTCCAAACTCTACTGCTACTCTTTTAAATTTATGGTCTGTAATAACTGCACTTAATTTTATTCGAACACTGGTCTGTAATATTAAGTACTATTTATTCTTCCGCAAATTCTACTCTGATGTATTTTGTTATAAAATGTTGTAACTCTGTAATGACTTCGCAATGGGATCCTGTCGGAGATAACGGGTGCTTATGTAGCCCGGCAGAGCCCGCTTAGGTCATATAGAACACGGGTCCGGCTGTCAGATGTCATTAGTGACGTTGACAGGTGCCTGTGGGCCACGTGATTTAGGCGGTTCTGTTACAGACATACCCCTTGTGCTTTCAGTAGTAAACGACATTCCCGTCGATAACGAAACACTTACGGTGAATTCGTCGATCTCGAGGATGTCAACCCAAACTTCAAAAATGCTCGTAGAGGTATGATTGTTTGTGTATGTTAGGAGTAGGTGTACTTAGGTTGTGAACATCTATGTTGTACCGTGTACTCCCTCCATACCTAAATTTCTCGACGTTCTGGCCCTCTCCACTGTTTTCACAAAACCAGACGTTCTAGCCACGAGATCAAATAGTTGGACGCGATTGCCCCTGCATGCGGACGTTTTTGCTGCCGTTCGCCGTCCAGCATTAATGGCCATTAGCGATGCACGCTTCGTTTTCGGCACCCGCTCGCTCTTCTCCATTAAACGCGCCCAATCACGCGCGCTTACACGCTCAGCGCACCCAATCATGCGTGCGCCACGCTGGGTCACAATGCATGCGCAAGTAACAAAAAAATTGAAAATCGCACCCAACAGGTATCGAGCCGGAGACCTCATTGCCAAGGCCTCGATGCACTGACCGTCTGGCCTGATGAATTTGTTTGCATACAGTGCGCCCATAACTCTATTTATTAGGGATAAAGATGGAAAACTAACCCCTTATTAATCACTCCTTGGTTACCATAATCATGTCCAAAACGTCAGATTTTATGGGTATGGAGGGAGTAATCATTAAAAAAGTCACTTAGATCCTTGGAGGTATCTAAAAATCCTTAAATCGTGTCTAATAAATTCGCTTGTTTTAGACAGACTCAAAACTGGACGGCCCAAGAGGCCAATACCTCACAGGCCACAACTCGGCTCATCGACACCGACACAATTGTAACGGGCCACGATCTCTGGGGCCCACATAAATTTGTCACTGGTCACCGTAAGCCTAGAATCAGTCAACTGACAGGCGTGACTCCCGCCACTCTTCTCGGCCCTCCCGCCACTCTTCTCGGCCCTCGCTTCGCTTGATAGTGAAGGTTCATCCAATTCCAATTAGGAAAAGCACACCTCATCGCACAATTTCCTGACGTCTGATACAGGATAGGAAAAGCAACACATTAATTATAAGAGAATGTTTGTATGCTATGGAAACTATGCAAACTATGAAAACTATAATCAAGACCATATAAATCTAATCCGATGGCTACAGGTGGGGGGTTTAAGTGCTAAAATAACCCACCTTTAGAATGGGATGAGTGGAGGGGGGAGGTTAAGTGCTAAAATAACCACCCTCACCTGTACCCATCGGATTAGATTTGTGTGGTCTTGATTAGAGTTTCCATAGTTTGCACAGGGAGCTGATTTCCATAACATACGTTCTCTAATTATAAATCACTATAACTTTTGAGTGGTGTATGTGTATCTGATTTTAATTCCGTTTGCACTCACCTGTATGTGTTGCATGATGAGACGGACAAAAGTAGACCACACTTACACATATTTTGAATACTTTATTTTTATAATAATTATGTGTACTAATTTATAACATATAATTTATATAAATAATTTATGAAATACAATACAAAAGTTATTAAACATAAAGAAACAAATTAATTTATAATGAATGCCAAAATATAGAAACACAAAAGTTATTAAACCCTAAAATGAACAAATTGACTTGTAACGTTTACTAAAACTTAGTAACGCATCAAAACTTTTTTATACAAGTTGTATATTATATATTAGTGCACATAAATTGTTACTAAAAAGTTCTAAAACATATACAAGAGGGGTCTAATTTTGTTCGTCACGTCATGTAGAATATATCAGTAGAAACAAAATTAAAAATAGATACACCTATTAAAAAATTATAACATTTTGAAGTAAATGTTGCTACTTTTTTTTAACCCGCATGAGTGTTGACCTCGTAGCAGCGCCATGCATCCGCATACATGTGTGGGCTACATTTGCTCTCGTTTCCCCTCTCCGCTTCCCAAGGCTGTGGGCTACATTGGCACGATTCAAAACGAGTGAACGTCCGTGAAAAAGGTTTTTTTTTTTTTTCTACCGGGACAGCTCCACCGCGCCGGTTGGCGGCTCCCCCGATGCCAACGTCGTCCGCGCCGCGGCTCCCCTGGCGCCTCATCGCCGTCCCGCTCGCCGCCGCCTTCGCCTCTGTCCCGTTCATCCTCCCGCTCACGCTCGCTCTCCTCCTCCGCTCCAACGCCTCCCCGCGGGCGCTCTCCCTGAACCGCCTCACCTGGCTCCCGTCCCCAACGATACGGACAGCTCTGACAGTTTCGCCGCCTCCACTTGCTCCATCACCGCCATCCGCGCCCTCGCCGCCAGTGATACAGATGTCACCTTCAACTCCCCCACCACCGCCGTCTCCCCCTGCACCGTCCGCGTCCCCATCGTCGCCACTGATGATACAGGCGCCTCATTCTCCACCGCCGCCGCCGCCGCCGCCGCCGATGCAGGTGCCACATTCTCCACCGTCTCCATCGATACAGGCGCCACATCCACCACCGTCGCCGCCGCCGCCGCCGCATTCTCCCTCTCCACCACCGCCCGCGTCAACAGCGGCGGACGAGAAGACGAGTGGAACTGATCAAACCAGAAGGTGCGACGTGTACGACGGGGAGTGGGTGCAGGGCGAGGAGGCGCGGCCGCTGTACCCGCCGGGAACGTGCCCCTACGTGGACGAGGCGTACGCGTGCGCGGCGAACGGCCGGCCGGACTCCGGGTACACGCGGTGGCGCTGGGCGCCGCGCCACTGCAGGCTCCCCAGGTACCAAGCCAACCCACCCAAATCCAAATTCCAAATTAAAGCCCCCAAAAATCTCGCTGATTCGCGCGCTAGGTCCGTAGGTTCAACGCGACGGACTTCCTAGAGAGGCTGCGCGGCAAGCGGCTGCTGCTGGTGGGCGACTCGATGAACCGGAACCAGTTCGAGTCGATGCTCTGCGTCCTGCGCGAGGCCCTGCCGGACAAGGCCAGGATGTTCGAGACGCACGGGTACAGGATCAGCAAGGGCCGAGGCTACTTCGTCTTCAAGTTCGCGGTAATGAAATCAATCAAGTGTAGTGGCAGCCTGCAGCCTGCAGGCTACCCTGTTACTGTAGAAGAGAACGGAGGTGGAACTCGTTCAGTGTGTATCTGTGTGTGACGAACAAACGTGTATATATATATATATATAGGACTACGGCTGCACCGTGGAGTTCGTGCGGTCGCATTTCCTGGTCCGTGAAGGGGTGCGCTTCAACAGGCAGGGCAACTCCAACCCGATCCTCCAGATCGACCGCATCGACAAGACGGCGAACCGGTGGAAGAAGGCCGACGTGCTCGTCTTCAACACCGGCCACTGGTGGACGCACGGCAAGACGGCGAGAGGGTACGCACGGCTTTCGCTGGTAGATTTTTTAGATCAAAGACATTCACGGCTTTATTAGATTCGCTGGTAGATTAAAATTGTGCTGTTTCGCAGCTCCAATGCATATATAACCTGCAGCTGCAGCCTCCTCTTCTGCTCATAGTTACTGTACTGATCGGTCTGGAATTTTGAACGATGTGCACAGACAGAACTACTACAAGGAAGGCGACACTCTGTACCCTCGATTCGACTCGACTGAAGCTTACAGAAGAGCCCTCAAGACATGGGCTCGTTGGATCGACAAGAACTATGGACCCAGCCAGAAGCGTCGTCTTCTACCGAGGATACTCCACTGCGCATTTCAGGTGACGATCGATGGAGCAACCAAAATTAGTATATATATAGTCTGAAGCACAGAAGCAGGCCTGACAGGAGTTTACACCTTTTTGGTTTTTTTGGTGGCAGGGGAGGCGACTGGGACTCCGGCGGCTCGTGCAACGGCGAGACGGAGCCGGCGTTCAAAGGCGCCATCATCGACAGCTACCCTCTGAAGATGAGGATCGTGGCAGGAGGCCATCGCCCGGATGCGGTTCCCGGTGCGGCTGCTGAACGTCACGAAGCTGACCAACTTCCGGAGGGACGGCCACCCGTCGGTGTACGGCAAGGCCGGAGAAAAGAAGGTGTCCAAGAGAAAGCAGGACTGCAGCCATTGGTGCCTCCCCGGCGTGCCGGACGCCTGGAACGAGCTCATCTATGCTTCTCTTGTCTTGGAACTCAATCCTGTCGCATGGGAAAACAGATGAGAGTTATTTAGCAGGACTATTCCAGCCTTGATGGCTTGTGTTGCTGCTATTATTAGCTATTAGCAAATGCGATGCTGTTGCTAGCGCGTGCAGACACAGCATTGGCTCTGTTTACACTACTAGCTGAGCTAGAGGTTAGAAGTTAGTTTGGAACTCATAACTAGCTCTTAACTAACTAGTGTTGTTCGGATAGAAATGTTAAATTAATAAAAAAGTAGTAATTTTTCAATTATTTGCGTGGGCCATAGCGTGGCTAGAACGATGTGAGGGGAAAGCATAGGTCCCGACTGAACTAGTTCAAATAATCACCTCTTGAAGGGGATAATTTTTTGGGAGTAGGGTTAAATACAAATAGCTTAAACTACATGTTTGGATACTTTACGTCTATTTGTGTTCCAAATAGCTCAAACTAGCTCTCATGTTTGGATACTTTAGAGCTATTTGTGTTCCAAATAGTTTAAATTAGCTCTAGCCCTAAGATCAAACAGGGCCATTGTACAATTAATTAACGGACTTTTTTTTTCAAAATTTCTTCTTGCAAATCCCCATCGTTTGCAAATTATTTGTGTTTCTGTCGAGCTCTAGGATCTTCAAGATGCGACTTCACCACCAATAAATGACCAATAAAAATGTATCGTAAAATAATTTTTCAAGATAAATCATCACAGCGTCATAGCTTCATAATTTACGAGATTTGTAATGATTGGAATAAAATTTTGAGCGCCCATCAGGCAACATCATCCAACAATACAAGAATAGGAAGTACTCAATCAAAGCAAAGGTGCTTTTTTAGAAAGGAACTGAATTTCATTAAATTAAAACCACTTTTATAACTGAGACTTCAATATAAAATAAAATTACATTGAAGCACACCACTAAGTCTCTATATTACATCTTCCTCACATCCAGCTGTGTACACTTCTTCAAGAAGCTCCATCACGACTAAGAAAATATACCAGATCTAGACTCAAGAAACACAATTCCCAATAAACAGAATGAAATATCTAGGCCCTAGTGGTTTCGGTGATTAATGACAACAAGACGGTTATTATGACTAACATGTGTTTTGCAGGATAACCTAGAGGTTAGGTCATAATAACATGTAGGTTCAAGCCCCTAACGATGGAATTCGATTCGGTTTTCAAAGGATGGAAGACAAGACGGTGATATGCTAATGTCAAGTGTCGTTTGGAGTTGAGAGATACTTGGCGTAGTCTTAAGTTTTGTTTTTTCTCCTTGACCGTACTATTAAGATGGGTTTGGATGGGTAGCTTGACTTAGAGCAAGATTAGAGAGTGTAGATGTGATGCACACTTGTCCAACATAGCTCTAAACAGCCCAGTGAGACTTTTGAGAGAGAGAGGATCAAACTTCGTTTTGGTAAGTTTTCGATTCGACGAAGTTTTGATCAAATTAGAGGCGTCGGACTCTACCTTGTATGGGTGTCGGACCAATAGTCAGAGTCCGACGACACGTGGCAGCCTCTGGACGATTCTCAGCGTGCCAAGGAGCGTCGGACCCTGGCTGGATGGTCGTCGAACCATTGGCCAGAGTCCGACGGAGCCTCTGGGTGTTCAGCGAGCGTCGGACCGTCAAGAGAGTGAGAGTCGGACTAATGTTTCTTAGCGTCCGACGCTTCCAGAGAGGTTCCCGCAGCGAAAAGGAGCGTCGGACCAAGTGTGCGTCGGACTTGGTCCGATGGTGTGCGTCGGACCATTGATCCGTGTTATAGCCGTTGAGAGGCACTGTGCCAGCTGTTCAAAAGCGTCGGACTGAGGAGCGTCGGACCATCGAGTTCGGTCCAACGCCCCTCTGACACAGGACTGAGCACAGTGCGACTGTGAGAGTCGGACCGTGGTGAATGGTTCGACGGTCGAGCCTCGGTAGTGTAACGGAACCACCTTAATCACATGGCCCACAAGCACCTGTCATCGTCACTAATGACCTCTGACAGTCGTACCCGTGTCCCAAATGATCGAGGCAGCCCTGCCGGGCTACATCAGTGCCCGTATGCCGACAGGATCTCCATTGCGAAGCCATTACAGAGTTACAACATTTCATAATTAAAATACATCAGAGTAAATGCGGAAGATTAATTAGTACTTAAGTTACAAACCGAGTTCAAATAGTAAATAGGTGTAGTTATTACAAACCAACTTTAAAACAGTAGCAGTGGCACTGGAACAACGATACAACATAAATAGATAGCAGATAATCGAACCCAGCCCACGGGTCCTTCACTCCTCACCACTATCCTCTTCGATCACTGTAGCACAACAGGGGTCGAGACAAATCTCCGGCTGTGGCCCTCCTGCAACGGGGTTAACAAACCCTGAGTACTGGGTACTCCGCAAGACTTACCCGACTAAGAAAAATATTTGACTCTTGGAATGTAAGGTTAAGGGTAAGGCTTAGCAAGAGGTAAGGGTTTAGCGGAAAAGCATTACTATCCTGTCTCAGTATTTTTGCTCATTGAATAACCCTATTTATATCATAAGTCATCATTCATCTCTTCCATCTATTTTACTCTTTTCATTATTCTCAAAACATTCTATTCTTCGAACCACTTTTCGAGGTAGACGTGAGGATCAAGTCTCCATAACCGAGGAGCACGTCGATTCGAATCAAGTAAGTATACCCAGCTGGGGATTCTATCCACACTGCATATGTAGCACTTAAGCTTACATATACCAACCCATTGTCACGGCTTTTCCATTCCGGACCCGGTCCTACGCCACCCGAGAGCACAGTACTCCACTAGTCTCCAGGCACGCCGGCCACGTGGGTACACGCTACTCTCGCCATCTCTCCACTCCCAGTGCGCGGTTGTCGGTTCCAGCAATAGAGCGACCTGACCCTAGGCTTTCCGAATTGGTATGTGGCTAGGCTGTTCATCATGATCACAACAGGCCTTACAACGAACGGTCCTTACTGCTTTCCGTCAGAAACCATGCATTGGGACTCTAACCCAAATACCCTGGATTCTGCCCGGTTTTCAAATCCCTTTCCCGATGATGACGATCAGTTGGGACTCTAACCCAAACAGATGGCCGGTCACTCGGGAAACCCATCCATTACAATAATAGTGTCCCGGCCAAGGACCCTGCCATCATACATGGACTCATAACCATCCCTTGATAATTCTTCATTCCAAAAATCAAGTTTAAAATAGCATTTTTGAAATTCTAATATTTAAGCATGACTAAGCATTTTTCAACTCATTTCAAAGCATTAGGTTCCTTGGGTAACAAGTAGTCAAGGATGGTAAATGCACCAATTGTTTCATCACGTAACTCCTAACAACTTAATGCAGTTGATTAACTCAAGTGATAAAAGCATTTATAAATAGAGGGTTAAATGCACCGGGGCTTGCCTTGCAGCGCAAAAACAGTCGGGGCAGGAGCACCACAGCTTTCAGGTTCAAGAACCACCTCGGAACCTTCTCCTCCAGGCACCTCGACTTTGACTTCCTCGTTTACCGGCACTACACGTGTGCAACAATGCATGTATGAATGCGATGCAGAAAAGAGCATATGCCAGAAATAAGGAACTAAACATATGACAAGCATAAGATGGCATCACTAGGGTGTTCTAGGTCTTAAATGGGTTTGACCTAGAACCACAATCAATTCCAAAGTCACACAAATCCTAAATTCATTTCTACACTTCTTTTTACTATTTAATAAACCCATATCTATTTAATACAAGAGCAAACTAATTCCAATTGGGACCAAACTTCACCAACAGATAGCCTCTCATGCCAAACAGAGACACATAAATTTTGGTGATTTTTGGAGTTACCTAGATTTAATTAAAAATGTGCAAAAATCCATTTTCCATTTATTTTAGGGATTTTTACCTACTGCAGAAAGTACTTAAACATGACAAAAAATATTTTTATAAAATTCTACACTACTCAGAGAGCACATACAAAAATTCTCATGAATTTTGGATTAGCCAAAATATTCTAACAAAATTATGAAACTGCAGCACTATTCATTTGAAAATAAAATGGAAAAGACATTGTAAAATCCTGGAAAAAAGAGAAAACCGAAACGGCCCGAAGCCGGCCCAACTCGGGGCAATCAGCCCACACGGCCCGCTCCCCTTTTCCCACACGCGCCGGACGCTGACAGGCGGGGCCGGCCTGTCAGCTCCGTCTTCTTCCTCGCGCGGCGCGAGCGAGCACGCGCGCACCGGCGCGGCCCTCGTCGCCGGCGAACCGACGGCCACTCGGATGCGACATACGGCTACTACACACCCTAACGGATAACCTAGAGCACCTAGCTTCGACCTTAGCCGCCTCCGACGAGGCTCTCCGCGACCATGGCGGACGCCACGGCTCGGCGAGCATGCGCCGGCCTCCCGAGACCAAAAAGTGATAAACCAAAGGGTTAGGAAGGATCTAGAGCTCACCACGAGTCTAGTGAGGGAGAAGGATGGGGCTGAAACGGACCGGTGAGAAGAGATTGACGACGGCGGCGGATGCGGCGGCTTGAACACTCCGGCGAGCACCCGTTCCGCTGGACCTAGGGGACGAAACACGCAACCGCCGAGCGCATGAGTTCAAGGGAAGGTCAGAGAGTAGGAAACGAGGCTTAGGCAGGGTAGTAGCTCACCACAACGAGCTGTGGCCGAGAAACCGAGCCCGCGGCGGCGCTCTGCCGGACCCGAAGACGACGATACCTGGAGCAGGGCACCCAAGGCGTTAGAGGGGGCACAAAAGGCACCAACCGGAGCGCCTTGGAGCTGCACACTTACTGAGAGGATGGAGAGGGTGGAGATAGCCGGTGGACGGTGAATTTCGCCGGCGACCGAGCGGAGCTCGAGAATGGCGGCGGTGGTGATTTTGGTCGGGAGGGAGCACCGGGGGTTTAAATAGGCGAGGAGACGGTGGGGAAGAACGTGGGAGGTACTCGGCTCCATGCTGCGCGTACCACGGACGGAGCTCCGGCGTCAGAGGACGCGCGGCGCTGTCACGCACGCCGGCGACGTGCACGCCGCGGCCGGACGCGCGCGTGACGCGTGAACAGTGTCGCCGGTACAGTACTTGCTCAGGGAAAATCGCTCAAATTGACTGGCCAAACGACCGAATCCGAGGCCACACCCAAAAGCAAAGTTGTAGATATTTTTGTGCTGGACAACTTTTGTTTTTGCACCATTTTGAAATTCGGCCTAGATTTGAAAATATTCAAAAGGGGGTAAACTAGGGTTTTGAATTTCAAACTGAATATTTAAAATTACTTTCTATTTTTCTAAAGAACTTGAAATTTGGCCAAACTATAAGTTGTGCATCTCAGAGAGATCTACAACTTCTATTAAGGAAGTTTTGTCTAATTCTCATTAGTTTTTGAAAGGCAGTTTTAAATTCAAATTTTGAAACACTGTTTTGAGCTTAATTCAAAAATTTTCAACATAACTTCAAAATCACCCAAAATAGAAGTTGTTCTACATTAAAAACTCTACAACTTTTATTAAGAGACCTACCTCAGATTTGATCAAATTTAGAAAGTGCACTTTGAAGCCTCTAATTAGGGTTTTAGGAAAATTAAAAATCAACAAGAAATAACAACTCAATTAGGGTTCCTTCAAGCACACACAAGAGTTAAACAAGCTAATCACACTATTAGCCCTAATGACAAGCAAATGCACATGATGATATGATGACATGTCATTTTAGTTAACAGTAACACCAGGGGTATTACAGCCTTCCCCCCTAAAAGAAATCTCGTCCCGAGATTGGGTAGATAACATTGTTTTTAAACAGAAAATTTTTCCAAACATAGCTACCCAAACAAAACTCAAAACAAGGGGCTAGAAAAGATCAAATACAGAGAGAGGCTATACCTATATAGAAGCATAGAATTCGGGAAATTTTTCTGCCAAAAAGTCTTCAGATTCCCAGGTGGCTTCGTCCTCAGATTGCTGACTCCATTGTACTTTATACCACCTGGTTGCAGTCCTGCGGGTAACACGATCTTTAATATCCAGGATCCGAACTGGATATTCGGAGGTAGTCATGTCGGGTTCCAACTGAACTCCTTCCACATCGATTACTTGATCTGGCACTCTCAGACATTGCTTCAGCTGCGACACATGGAACACGTTGTGTACTTCTGATATGTGCTCAGGTAACTGCAACCTGTAAGCCACTTTTCCCACACGTTCGATGATCTCAAAGGGTCCAATGAAACGCGGGGCCAGTTTGCCTTTAACTCCAAAACGATTCACTCCTTTCATTGGTGATACCTTCAGATAAACAAAATCTCCCACTTTAAACTCTAGTGGTCGACGTCGTTTATCAGCGTAACTTTTCTGCCTAGACTGGGCTATTTTTAAGTTCTCTTGTATCACTCGAACCTTGTCTTCAGCCTCTTTTACCAGATCTACCCCATAGTACCATCTTTCTCCTGGTTCGGACCAATTCAAAGGTGTGCGACATCTTCTACCATACACGGCCTCGAATGGAGCCATCTGGATACTTTCTTGATAGCTGTTGTTATATGAGAATTCGGCCAAGGCCAAACACTCATCCCACTTGTCCGGGTAATTCAACGCGCAAGCTCTCAACATGTCTTCCAATACTTGATTGACTCTTTCAGTCTGCCCATCGGTTTGCGGATGATATGCAGTACTGTGCAGAAGCTTTGTCCCCAAGGACTTATGAAATGCTTTCCAAAACTTGGAGACAAACTGGGTACCACGGTCAGAGACAATGGTTTTTGGCACTCCATGCAGTTTCATCAGATTCTCAATATACAACTGAGCATACCTTGGAGCTCTAAAGTCCTTCTTGACTGGTATGAAATGGGCTTGTTTCGTAAGACGGTCCACAACAACCCAGATGGAATCAAAACCCCGAGTAGTCTTGGGCAATCCCACAATGAAATCCATGCTGATATCTTCCCACTTCCATGCTGGCACAGGCAATGGTTGTAGTTCTCCACCAGGTCTCATGTGCACAGCCTTAACTTTCTGACATGTGTCACACCTTGCCACATACTGAGCAATTTCAACCTTCATCTTGGTCCACCAAAATTTCTGCCTCAAGTCCTGATACATCTTATTGCTTCCTGGATGAATAGAGAATTTCGTCGAGTGCGCTTCATCGAGGATCGCTTGACGTAACGCAGGAATCTTGGGGACAACTAATCTGTCCTTGAACCAGACCACACCATCATCATCAATCCTGAAACAGTCAGCCTTGCCTGCTTGGATCTTTTCTTTGATGTGCTTGATCCCTTTGCTTTTCTTTTGAGCGGTAATGATCTGTTCTCGAATAGGAGTTTCAATTCTAATGTTGGCTATGCTGCCCCGCGGCACCATTTCAATATCCAATCTCTCCAGCTCACAACACAAGGTCAGAGTATATAACTTCACATTCAAGCAGTTGCAGTGAACCTTGCGGCTCAATGCATCAGCTACCACATTTGCTTTACCAGGATGGTAATGTACTTCGATGTCATAGTCCTTGATCAACTTGAGCCATCTTCTTTGCCTCATATTCAACTCTTCTTGAGTAAAAATGTACTTCAGACTCTTGTGATCAGTGTAAATATTGCAGGTACTTCCCAACAGATAATGACGCCATATTTTCAGAGCATGAACCACGGCTGCCAACTCTAGATCATGAGTAGGATAGTTTTCTTCGTGACGCTTGAGTTGCCGTGAAGCATAAGCAATGACACGACCCTCTTGCATCAACACACAGCCAAGACCGGTTCCCGAAGCATCACAGTACACATCAAATGGTTTCTCAATATTCGGCTGAGCCAACACTGGTGCAGTGGTTAGCAATTCCTTCAACTTCTGAAAAGCTTTCTCACATTCCGATGACCAAACAAACTTCGCTTGATTTTTCAGCAAGTTGGTGATGGGTTTAGATATCCTGGAGAAATCTGGGATAAAACGACGATAGTAACCTGCCATACCCATAAAACTGCGGACCTGATGCACTGTGGTGGGCGGCTTCCAATTCAGAATCTCCTCGACCTTACTGGGATCCACGGACACTCCTTCTGCGGACAGAATATGACCGAGGAATGGAACTCTGTCCAACCAAAACTCACATTTGCTGAACTTGGCATAAAGTTGGTGATCTCTCAAACGGTTTAGGACAATTTGAAGGTGGTTAGCATGTTCTTCGGGGGTTTTGGAGTATACAAGGATGTCATCTATAAAAACGACTACGAATTTATCAAGCTCGGGCATGAACACGGAGTTCATCAGATACATGAAATAGGCAGGAGCATTGGTCAGGCCAAAAGACATGACTAGGTATTCATATAGGCCATATCTGGTGGTGAAAGCGGTTTTGGGAATATCTTGCGGACGGATTTTTATTTGGTGGTACCCCGATCGAAGGTCAATCTTAGAGAATACCTTGGCCCCAGCAAGCTGGTCAAAGAGAAGATCGATACGGGGCAAAGGGTATTTATTTTTGATGGTGACTTCGTTGAGAGGACGATAGTCAATACACAGTCTAAGAGAGTTATCCTTCTTTTTCACAAAAATGGCCGGACAACCCCAAGGTGACGAACTGGGCCGGATAAAACCCTTGTCCAACAATTCTTGCAACTGAACTTTCAACTCTGCCAGTTCTTTTGGTGGCATCCTGTACGCCCTACGAGATATAGGTGCCGTACCAGGCTTAAGCTCTATGGCAAACTCCACATCACGGTCCGGAGGCAAACCAGGTAAGTCATCAGGAAAGACATCCGGGAATTCACAAACTACTGGAATATTCAGGATTTCTTGAACTGAGGTAGCATTGACTTGCTTCACGGTTCTCAGGGGTAACGGAAGTTGGATAAGAAGTTTGGACTGACTATCAGGTATGTTAACTTTGATTGTCCTATTCAGCACATCAATCACAGCCTTGTGCTGATACATCCAATTCATCCCCAAAATGGCGTCTATGTCCTGATCTTTTAGCACTATCATAGTGGTCGGGAACTTATGCCCTCCTAATTCTATGGGTATCCGAAATACCATTTCCTTAGTACTGATACGCCCCCCGGGCGATTGTATGATAAAATTTTCATTAACCTCCCCAATTTGAATGTCATGCTTGACGACAAAATTACGGTTGATGAATGAATGTGATGCACCAGAATCAAAGAGTGTAATTGCAGGGTTACCAGCGATAGGGAACCTACCGAGCATGACGGGCTCTCCTTCCGGAATATCAGCGATCTGGGTGTAGTACACCTGGCCAGCCTTCTTGACCACCTTGCCCTTCTGGGCCTGCTGCTGCTGTCCACGGTGCTGTCCCTGCTGCTGCTGCTGCTGTCCACCAGCACCCTTCTGTGCATGCTGATTGGACTGTTTGGGGAAAGGACAATTGCGGGACCAGTGTCCCATCTGGCCACAGTTGTAGCATGGTTGATTGTAGGTGAACTGTGGTGAGGTGACACGAACGCCAGGGGCATTCGGCTGAGTGGTGTTTTGCTGGTTTGAGGTGTGGGAGGTAGCGGCGGTACGCACAACTACCTGCTGTTGCGGGTACTGTGGGCGGTTGTGGTGGGTGGGATGGTAGATGATTTTCTGGCGCTTTTGGCTGCCAGAGAAAACAGCCTTCTTCTTCTTCTTCTCTCCCTGAAGTTGGCGGTCACTTTCTTCAAAAGCGAGCGCGCTGTCAACAGCTTCATGATAGGTACAATGGCGGTTGTTGGATAAGCTGCGCTGGATCTTGTAGTTCAAGCCTCTGACAAAGCAGCTCCTCTTCTTACCATCAGTATTCACGTACTCTGGGGCATACAGAGACAACTGGTTGAACTTGGTCACGTACTCCATCACAGTGGAGTCTCCCTGCCGCAATGCCAGAAACTGGTCAAGCTTCATTCTCATTATCCCTTCAGGGATGTAGTGGGCACGGAATGCAGTGCGAAACTCTGCCCAGGTAAGCTGGTGTCCTGCGGGTTGTGCTGCCAGGAGATTAGCATACCAGGCACTTGCGGGACCACGCAGCTGCTGTGCTGCGAACTGCGGCTTCTGGATTTCGGTGCAATGGATCAAACCAAACTTCTGCTCCATGGTACGGAGCCAGTCATCCGCCTCAAGCGGCTCATCCGCCTTGGTGAACACCGGTGGATGGGTGTCGGTGAAGTCCACATAGGTAGTTTCCTGGTTCCCATTATTGCGCCCACGGCGCTCTCCACGCTGACCCTGATTCTGAGCGAAAGCATTCGCCGCATTAGCAAGTGCGGTAATGGCATCAGCGAGACTTGGTGGCACGGGTGGTGCCTCAGGAAGACCGTCCTCTCCCTGGTTGCTGGACTGACCACGGGTCTGAACCATCTGTGAATTGCACACTTAACTCAGGACTTGGACTTGACATTACTAAATAGAAACGGAGAACATCACAAACTAAAAATTATAACAACACAAGAAACATAGTCTTAGCGACATACAGCACATAGATCCCAACCACAACTAAAGTTCTAAGGCTCATAAACTACGACATAGAGATACAAGCAACTGCCAACGCTGCAGCACGGGCAACTAGTCGTCGATGACCACGATCTCCTCCTCGACGTCGTCCTCCACCATCTGGTCCTCAGGCTCTGCTGGGTCCTCGGCGAGTGGTACGGGCTCGAAGTAGCCCAACTCCTCGGACTCGCTCCCCTCATCCTCAGGCCCGACAACCACGCCACCCTCCGGGTCCTCCTCACGGGGAACCAAGATAGGGTTAAGCAGGTTGTTAAGCCTGTGCACCTCCTCATGCAGGGTGTTGATGTACGCCTGCATGTTGCCATTGTGGGCTTCCACCCACTCCACACGCCCAAGGGCGGCCTGCTCGCGCCCCAAAGCCTCGTCTCTCTGCTAGACTGCCACCTGCTCACGCTCCAGCGCTGCCGCCTCCCGCTCCATGGCCGCCTGCACCTCGGCCTCGACCTGGTGAATCTCTCGGTGCAGGTCGCGGTTGGTGCGCACATCCCTGTAGTGGTTGCGCACAGCTCGGTCAAAGTCCTCCTCCATCAGCCTCGCCTCGGCCTTGAGTGCCCTGATCTCCTCCTTGAGTTCCCTGCGGCTGCGACGACGGCTGCCAGAGCCCTCGCCCTCCTCATGGCTAGGAGCGAGCTGGTGACGAGGAATGCCACGCGGTCCCACCATCTTGCGTGCGGTCAGCTTCGTGCGAGCCAGCTGGACAAAGAGAGGGTAAGACAAGATAGAACAGGCTAGCAT
Source organism: Eremochloa ophiuroides (assembly GCA_038502445.1). Lineage (NCBI taxonomy): Eukaryota > Viridiplantae > Streptophyta > Magnoliopsida > Poales > Poaceae > Eremochloa > Eremochloa ophiuroides. Next base: position 98,293,688 of record JAHLJS010000003.1, read on the forward strand.
GAACAGGTTGGTAAATCCTATCCCAAAACCCAACATTAGGGAGGAAGTTATTAACATGTGAATCAACATGATGCATGATTCGTTCTTACGCAAATTTTAAATCAATGCAGGTAAATAAATATTAATAACATACTTCAGACATAGGGCTTAACAATAATAATAGTAATAATATTGTTCCACATGCCACCCTACTCCTAGTACAGAGTAAGACAAGAAAAGCAGTTTTGTACTCAAAATAGTTAACTTTATTTTTAGATCCAAAATATTTTGAAGTTTTCGAAAACAACTCCGTAATGATTTAGCAATAGATCGCTCTGATACCACTTGTAACAGAACCACCTTAATCACATGGCCCACAAGCACCTGTCATCGTCACTAATGACCTCTGACAGTCGTACCCGTGTCCCAAATGATCGAGGCAGCCCTGCCGGGCTACATCAGTGCCCGTATGCCGACAGGATCTCCATTGCGAAGCCATTACAGAGTTACAACATTTCATAATTAAAATACATCAGAGTAAATGCGGAAGATTAATTAGTACTTAAGTTACAAACCGAGTTCAAATAGTAAATAGGTGTAGTTATTACAAACCAACTTTAAAACAGTAGCAGTGGCACTGGAACAACGATACAACATAAATAGATAGCAGATAATCGAACCCAGCCCACGGGTCCTTCACTCCTCACCACTATCCTCTTCGATCACTGTAGCACAACAGGGGTCGAGACAAATCTCCGGCTGTGGCCCTCCTGCAACGGGGTTAACAAACCCTGAGTACTGGGTACTCCGCAAGACTTACCCGACTAAGAAAAATATTTGACTCTTGGAATGCAAGGTTAAGGGTAAGGCTTAGCAAGAGGTAAGGGTTTAGCGGAAAAGCATTACTATCCTGTCTCAGTATTTTTGCTCATTGAATAACCCTATTTATATCATAAGTCATCATTCATCTCTTCCATCTATTTTACTCTTTTCATTATTCTCAAAACATTCTATTCTTCGAACCACTTTTCGAGGTAGACGTGAGGATCAAGTCTCCATAACCGAGGAGCACGTCGATTCGAATCAAGTAAGTATACCCAGCTGGGGATTCTATCCACACTGCATATGTAGCACTTAAGCTTACATATACCAACCCATTGTCACGGCTTTTCCATTCCGGACCCGGTCCTACGCCACCCGAGAGCACAGTACTCCACTAGTCTCCAGGCACGCCGGCCACGTGGGTACACGCTACTCTCGCCATCTCTCCACTCCCAGTGCGCGGTTGTCGGTTCCAGCAATAGAGCGACCTGACCCTAGGCTTTCCGAATTGGTATGTGGCTAGGCTGTTCATCATGATCACAACAGGCCTTACAACGAACGGTCCTTACTGCTTTCCGTCAGAAACCATGCATTGGGACTCTAACCCAAATACCCTGGATTCTGCCCGGTTTTCAAATCCCTTTCCCGATGATGACGATCAGTTGGGACTCTAACCCAAACAGATGGCCGGTCACTCGGGAAACCCATCCATTACAATAACAGTGTCCCGGCCAAGGACCCTGCCATCATACATGGACTCATAACCATCCCTTGATAATTCTTCATTCCAAAAATCAAGTTTAAAATAGCATTTTTGAAATTCTAATATTTAAGCATGACTAAGCATTTTTCAACTCATTTCAAAGCATTAGGTTCCTTGGGTAACAAGTAGTCAAGGATGGTAAATGCACCAATTGTTTCATCACGTAACTCCTAACAACTTAATGCAGTTGATTAACTCAAGTGATAAAAGCATTTATAAATAGAGGGTTAAATGCACCGGGGCTTGCCTTGCAGCGCAAAAACAGTCGGGGCAGGAGCACCACAGCTTTCAGGTTCAAGAACCACCTCGGAACCTTCTCCTCCAGGCACCTCGACTTTGACTTCCTCGTTTACCGGCACTACACGTGTGCAACAATGCATGTATGAATGCGATGCAGAAAAGAGCATATGCCAGAAATAAGGAACTAAACATATGACAAGCATAAGATGGCATCACTAGGGTGTTCTAGGTCTTAAATGGGTTTGACCTAGAACCACAATCAATTCCAAAGTCACACAAATCCTAAATTCATTTCTACACTTCTTTTTACTATTTAATAAACCCATATCTATTTAATACAAGAGCAAACTAATTCCAATTGGGACCAAACTTCACCAACAGATAGCCTCTCATGCCAAACAGAGACACATAAATTTTGGTGATTTTTGGAGTTACCTAGATTTAATTAAAAATGTGCAAAAATCCATTTTCCATTTATTTTAGGGATTTTTACCTACTGCAGAAAGTACTTAAACATGACAAAAAATATTTTTATAAAATTCTACACTACTCAGAGAGCACATACAAAAATTCTCATGAATTTTGGATTAGCCAAAATATTCTAACAAAATTATGAAACTGCAGCACTATTCATTTGAAAATAAAATGGAAAAGACATTGTAAAATCCTGGAAAAAAGAGAAAACCGAAACGGCCCGAAGCCGGCCCAACTCGGGGCAATCAGCCCACACGGCCCGCTCCCCTTTTCCCACACGCGCCGGACGCTGACAGGCGGGGCCGGCCTGTCAGCTCCGTCTTCTTCCTCGCGCGGCGCGAGCGAGCACGCGCGCACCGGCGCGGCCCTCGCCGCCGGCGAACCGACGGCCACTCGGATGCGACATACGGCTACTACACACCCTAACGGACAACCTAGAGCACCTAGCTTCGACCTTAGCCGCCTCCGACGAGGCTCTCCGCGACCATGGCGGACGCCACGGCTCGGCGAGCATGCGCCGACCTCCCGAGACCAAAAAGTGATAAACCAAAGGGTTAGGAAGGATCTAGAGCTCACCACGAGTCTAGTGAGGGAGAAGGATGGGGCTGAAACGGACCGGTGAGAAGAGATTGACGACGGCGGCGGATGCGGCGGCTTGAACACTCCGGCGAGCACCCGTTCCGCTGGACCTAGGGGACGAAACACGCAACCGCCGAGCGCATGAGTTCAAGGGAAGGTCAGAGAGTAGGAAACGAGGCTTAGGCAGGGTAGTAGCTCACCACAACGAGCTGTGGCCGAGAAACCGAGCCCGCGGCGGCGCTCTGCCGGACCCGAAGACGACGATACCTGGAGCAGGGCACCCAAGGCGTTAGAGGGGGCACAAAAGGCACCAACCGGAGCGCCTTGGAGCTGCACACTTACTGAGAGGATGGAGAGGGTGGAGATAGCCGGTGGACGGTGAATTTCGCCGGCGACCGAGCGGAGCTCGAGAATGGCGGCGGTGGTGATTTTGGTCGGGAGGGAGCACCGGGGGTTTAAATAGGCGAGGAGACGGTGGGGAAGAACGTGGGAGGTACTCGGCTCCATGCTGCGCGTACCACGGACGGAGCTCCGGCGTCAGAGGACGCGCGGCGCTGTCACGCACGCCGGCGACGTGCACGCCGCGGCCGGACGCGCGCGTGACGCGTGAACAGTGTCGCCGGTACAGTACTTGCTCAGGGAAAATCGCTCAAATTGACTGGCCAAACGACCGAATCCGAGGCCACACCCAAAAGCAAAGTTGTAGATATTTTTGTGCTGGACAACTTTTGTTTTTGCACCATTTTGAAATTCGGCCTAGATTTGAAAATATTCAAAAGGGGGTAAACTAGGGTTTTGAATTTCAAACTGAATATTTAAAATTACTTTCTATTTTTCTAAAGAACTTGAAATTTGGCCAAACTATAAGTTGTGCATCTCAGAGAGATCTACAACTTCTATTAAGGAAGTTTTGTCTAATTCTCATTAGTTTTTGAAAGGCAGTTTTAAATTCAAATTTTGAAACACTGTTTTGAGCTTAATTCAAAAATTTTCAACATAACTTCAAAATCACCCAAAATAGAAGTTGTTCTACATTAAAAACTCTACAACTTTTATTAAGAGACCTACCTCAGATTTGATCAAATTTAGAAAGTGCACTTTGAAGCCTCTAATTAGGGTTTTAGGAAAATTAAAAATCAACAAGAAATAACAACTCAATTAGGGTTCCTTCAAGCACACACAAGAGTTAAACAAGCTAATCACACTATTAGCCCTAATGACAAGCAAATGCACATGATGATATGATGACATGTCATTTTAGTTAACAGTAACACCAGGGGTATTACAGGTAGCGTCCGACGGTTCACAGGAAAGTGAGAAACGGTTAGTTTTGAAGATGATGAGTATCCACCAAAGCCTCCATTCTATCTCTCTTGTCACTTCTAATAGCTGAAGGAACCCTTGTTGATCTTATGAGAAAGCAAGAGCCCTATGGAGCACTGAGTGAACTCCATTACTTGTGAGCTTCTTCCCTAGAGAGATCAAGAGTAACTTGTGTGCATGCATCACCCTCTTTGGCCTTGTTCTTGGTCAAGTGAGAGTCTAAGCTTGTTACTCTTGGTGATCGGCATTATCTAGACGGTTTGGTGGCGATCGGTGGCTTGGTGACCGCTTGGAGAGCTTGTGGGCGGCCCAAGTCGAAGTTGTGAGCGGTTGTGGGCGATCCACCGCGCCGGAGAGGCAAAGGATCAGCCCGTAGAGAGCACTTGATCTTTGCGAAGATCAAGGGGGAGCTACACCCTTGCGTGGGTGCTCCAACGAGGACTAGTGGGGAGTGCCGACTCTCCGATACCTCGGGAAAAAATTGGATTTATTTTTCTAACCCTTTACATTCCCGCATTTCCTTTGTGTTCTCTACTTTCGTAGAGTAGTATACTTGTGATAGGACCTGACTCTAGGTTGCATAACTTGTTTTAGGAATAGAATTGACACAACCACTTGTGGAGTGACATTGGGCAAATTGCGATAGGTTGATTTGTATTTGTGAAAAATTTATTAGTTGCCCAATTCACCCCCCCTCTTGAGCATCTTTGATCCTTTCACAGAAGATTCCACAAATATAGAGACCATAAAAGAGGCGCAGTATGCTCAACCACTGTAGGAAGTAAAGGGCCCCGAGAGCATATTGGCCATGTCTTCTGAAGGCTGAACCAAATATAAGATCCGACGTCGCTAGCATCACCACCAGCAACCGGAAGGACAGATCCGCTGTCGCGGGTGGCATCACCGGTTGCCGAAAAAACGATCTCACAGAAGAGGAAAAATATATCCAATCCCTCCTCGAGAAGGACTATACCAACATACCGAGCATGCCATCACCAGAGATGACGACATATCCACCAACGATCCGGTACGAAGTAGGAAGCCGGATAAAAACATTGAAACAGCTAACCAACTCCAATTATTACGGTGGAAAAGGAAACAAAACAGAGAAAAAATCTAATAAAATAGTAGATCTGTTAAAACAATAGACCCCCGCTCCTCATCACCACCTAAAGGAGGCCGGAGGCCAGAGACGAGGGGAACGGAAGCCAAGCGGTGACGGCAGCGGAGTCGGCTTGAGAATGAGGGGCAGGGAGATGGTGGCTAAGACAGAGGAGTCCGACTGCAGCGCAAGGTTGGGATCCCGGTGTTCGTGGTACGGTCACGAGCGAGCACAGCAAAGGTGTTAGGAAATACAAAAATATATGCAACCGGAACCAAAACGTGTAGGGCCGATCTCGGGGCGAGGGAACAGTATAGTTAGGACTTTCAAAATAAAAAACAGTAATTATTACTAACCCGACTACATAAGACTTTCAAAGTAAAAAACAATAATTATTACTAACCCAACTACATAAGTCTATGAACCTACAAGATAAAGTACATCCCCTTGTTTTTGCTGGTTTTGTCATTGGGTCCTATACCTATATTTTCTAGTTGATTTTCTGTTTTTTTTTAAAAAAAAATATAAGGCACCTAGTTAATTGAACTCGGTTTGATGCCACTGACCCTCGGATCCTTCACGCCTCGGAGCCAATTTCATCGTCCCCCCGAGCATCATCAGAAAAAAAAGCATCTAAGAGCACCTAAAAAAAATTCTTACAATATTTTCTCAAGTTCACAGGCATGAAACCTTGCTTGTTGGCACATGTAACATTCTTGTTTTCGTGCTATCCAAACATTCCCAAAGTTTATATTCTAGTGTTTTCAAATGATCAAATCCTCTAGTTTTATACCTTTTGTTCTAATCTATCTTTGCATTTTGTTTCACATATTTATTTATTTTTCATTCCATTATTCAAAACACGCTCCTAGTGGGTAGTCGGGGTCAGGGCATCAGGAGGGATCAGGGCCAGATTGACTTTACTCCGTGAAAGAATAATCAAACATTTCAGTTGAGTGCATCCAAACAATGTTTAACTAGAGTGTTTAGATGCTTCAACTATTAAACTCAGCTAAACTTTAGTTGAATTTAACTAGGTTGAAAGAACTAAACTCAGCTAAATTTTTTAGTTGGTCTTTTATATGGGTTATTATAATGACCAGTGCAGCTAAATTTAGCTAGCTAAAATTTAGTTGAGTATTAAAACAAGGTCTATATCATTCTCTCTATATGAATTTAACTTTTAAATTTTCTTTCTTAAATTAATATTATTATAAAAATAGAAAAGAAAGTACCTTTCCAACACGAGAAAAACCAATAAAGGCGTAATCAGTTGGTTTGCGTGATCCAAACATAGACGGCGTAGCTTCGTGGGCGGTCTAAGCTAATGAGGCCATAGTACGCTTTCAGACCCCAGAACCAGTGGATTCTTCAGTTCTCTCTCAAAAATCTCCTTGTCTCCGTACTATTGCATCTTGACCTCACCGGCGGCGGGTATCACGATGGCGGCGTTGCTGGGCCGGCGGATCGGGGTGGCAGCGGCAGCTGCCGCGTTCATCGCCCTCGCGGCGTTCGGATCCGCCTCGTCCTCGCCCAAGTCCTTCGTGAAGTCCACCGTCTCCGCCCACGACGTTGTCATCTTCTCCAAGTCATACTGCCCGTACGACCCCTCTCATCCTTAATTCTTAGATGCCTATTCGTCCTTTTCCTGGTGGAGATCTATTCTAAGCCGGGATTCTGGGTACGATTGCTGTGATTTCGCTCCAATCTAACTCGTAGGCTCGTAGCTATATAAAATCTGGTTTATAGTGTTAGTTGTCACTGATTTCATCCTTTTGCTTGCTCAAAATTGTCTGTTCTTGTGTGTTTTTTAGCGTCTCTTCCTGTGGATATTGGAAAAAGTGACCCCCTCAGCTATGTGGCATTGACTAGTTAAGACACCAAACTATAAAACCGTCTGTTTTACCCCTGAACTTTTCAAAACTGTTCAAATTACCCCCTAGAGCGGTTTTGACGGCGGTTTATATATGATCTATAATTAAGTTATATATGATCCAATGAGTATGAAATTTTTACTATAGTTCAAGAATATAATAATAACCCTACCATAAAAATTTCACCACAATTGGACCACAAAAGCTGCAGCTATGAATTATTCCAATTAATTACAGATGAAATTTGATTTTCTAACTAATTTAAAGCTACAAAAAGATTTGTACTAAAACATATTATATTATACATTCATTGTGTAGCTCTACTCATGTGGAGTCCAACAAAATTTGATTTTCTATTTTATGATTTTTCTGTGATTTACTATGATTTTTTAAAGATTCAACGGAAATAAATAGAAAAAGAAAAAGCCAAAACCGCTGTTACTGTAGAAAACCGCCGTCCAAAACCACTCTAGGGGGTAATTTGAACGGTTTTGGAAAGTTCAGGGGGTAAAACAGACGGTTTTATAGTTTGAGGCCTTAACTAGTCACTGCCTCATAGTTGAGGGGGTCACGAGACTTTTTCCTGTGGATATTTAGTGCATAGGCGGTCTATTATTTTGTAAGCTGGTTGCTCGAAAAAAGTTTATCCTGCAAGTCTGACCCAAATTACTGGAGGAGCTGTGGGGCTGCAACTTCGCTTCTTTTTGCATGTTCAGAGTAGAATTCCGGTTTCTTTAGTACAGAAATCCACAATTGGGTCCTGCACCAAATTAGGAAAAGCCCAGCCCAGTTCTATCCTAGCAAGTTGCAACCATGTGAGTTATTGCCCTTTATGACCATTGTTGTCTGCTTTGCATTTCTTGGCACGTTCTGTGAAATAAGCTGTGGCTATTTTTACTCTTCTTGAGTGCTTGTTTAGTGTAAAAAGGATTTACTGCTTGTTCTGTTCAGCAATTTTGTTTACTCTCTCCCCTCATTGCTCGGCCCAGAGTGAGATGGTGGTGTTCTTGTATGGGGCCAATCCTTTTTTCCTACCTATAATACAAAAGGTGCGCAGCTCTCCTGCGCATTCGAGAAAATTTTTTGTTTACTCTGATGTCACTGTGTAAGACAAAATGTACTCTGACCGAAAGTGCAACGAATTCCCTCGAACTTTCAGAGCCTCTTGATAGGTGTATAAATTCTAGATTTGTGAATTTAGTGGTGGCTCTTGTGTCCACCTGATTAGCTCACTAGATCTCTTGTGGTGAAGTTCAAGAAGCTAAACTTAAATATTTATCAAGTTTAACATAAACACTTGTGGGAAGTTACATAACATTAAGAAAGTGCACTGATAACTGATACAGTCCGAGGCCTCATTGATATAGTCGGAGACTCAGATGACTTGAGCATCGTTGATATAGTCTGAGACTCAGATGACTTGAGCAGCGAATGCACCATATATAACTTTGAACATGGAGATGGCGCTTTGTGGTTGTAGCTACTGTACCAAAGTACATACACTTGTCAGCACTCTGCATGTGTGGTATAAGAAACTATTTTATCTTATGAGAGCACTAAATTTCACAGGTACTGCAAAAGAGCAAAGGCCGTGTTTAAGGAGCTTGAGTTGAAGAAACAGCCATTTGTCGTGGAGCTTGATCAGCGAGGTTTGCTTTACACTAATTTTCGTATAGCTAATTTACTGTTTTAGAGTGTTTGCTCTATTCACCCTACTTTAGTCATGCTTTTTTGGCCTACTAGTGGAAGTGTGACATTTTTGTTGAAATAACTAGGGTAGAGTTATGAAATACATCTTTCGTCGTGTTTTCAGCCAGCAAGTCTTTGCAATTGCACAGCTATATTAAATATTTTGATTTTTCAGTTGCATGTCAATGGTACTATAAAATATAAATAAATATATTGAACCCCAAAAGAAAAGGTAAAGTATCCACGTTGGAGTATTCTTAAATGACATTCTGCATGGAGATATCCTATAGGCTCATAGGTTACAAATATCTTTCACATCATAATGTGAATTACATAGAACCACAACCAAACACAAATACTTCTTGATGAGGCATGCACAAATGTCTTCAAGTGTCTCTTACGTCACAACATGAGTTACATTGAACCATAAGCAAATGCAAATACCTCCTGCTGCCTTTGTTCCACAATGTGAATAATCGAAAACATCAGCAAACTTGAGGATCACATAGCCTTTCTCTTCCATTTTACAATTCTTCTTCATATTCACTGCTGCCATAATGCCAGTATGGTTAGTGTCAGGCCAATATATGATTTATCCTTCCTCCTCCTGTCCATGAAGATGTCCATGAAGACAGTGGAGAGTATGCACATACTGAGCAGAGGATGACAGTTTAACTGATAAGATTGACCTAATGTGTTGCTGTTTCTTTGGACCCATCTAATCTAAGTTTCATTTTCACTATTCAAGTTAGTGAATGATATAAGAGATGTTTCATGGTAAATGAAAGACATGATACATATGGTAAATAAAACAGTAGAGCCACGATATAATTTACCAAAACCAGTAAGCAAATAGGACAGTAGACATCAGCAAGAGGACCAAAAAAATAAAGTGAAGACCCTTAGGATGCACCCTTGTTCTTCCTATCTGTTTATTTCCTCTTTACATAATATAAATCAAAATGGTCAGTTATATCAAATCAAACAATTATTTCCACTTGCCAATCCTTTAAAATTGATTTTAGCCCTTGAGCATATTCTGGGACAGTCTGTGATGATGCCCACAATGGAACAATGTGGTCCCTATTTGTCGTGCAGAGGATGGTTCAGAGATTCAGGATGCCTTACTTGACCTAGTTGGCAGGCGTACTGTTCCTCAAGTTTTTGTCAATGGAAAGCACTTGGGGGGCTCTGACGGTACCTTTTTCTGCACACAAATCAGATAAAACGGAAGCATTGCAACATCCTTTGAATGCTGACACCAATTATCTTTTCACGTTTACTTGAAAAAATCGCAGATACTGTTGACGCTTACGAAAGTGGAAAACTGGCTAGACTTCTGAACATCGGAGTCAAGGACGATCTTTGAGTGACATGCTACCATCAATTGTATCTTGTTTTGAGTTATCAGGGGATTTTTATGCGACTCTGATAATTAATAACATATAAAAGATATGTAACTGAATGTTCCCTTTGAACCGCACTTTGATTGCTCGCCCATCAAGCATCATGTCGTGTTAATTCGGTCATTAGATTGGGACTTGTATTTTAAAACATGCATCTAGATGCTACAATTGGACTCTAATGATTGTCTTACAAGTCTCTTTGATATGTAATTGGATGCACTGTTTGCCTAAACAATCGTTTAGTCCATTTAAACACCGTTTACACAGTAAACAGAAGCCACCCGTGTAGTTTAGGTCCCTAAACGGTGAATTAAACGGTTAGACCGTTTAAATCGTTTAATCCCGTCTAAACAGTCTAATTAGAATCAGCTTAAACATGATCGAATGGATAAACAACAATTTTATTTATAATTTAGTCAATTAGATGACTATATGACTATCACCTTCAACACGAAACTAATTAACATTGTAATTATATGAAGTCTTGTGGGATTAAGATTTCTTTCTAAAAGATTATTTGGTAGAATATTTGAATTTTACATGTATAAGTAGGTAAGGTTTTTCTAACATATTTAATTTATATATATATATATATATATATATATATATATATATATATATATATATATATATATATAATATGCATATTTTATTGGTATAATACAAAATCATTTAGACCGTTTAACTCTATTTAAACACTGTTTAAACCCTCTAAACACCAATAAAGGGTGATCAACTGTTTACCGTTTAGGATAACATTGACTAGTACGACGTGTTCGCTCCGCTCATAGGGTCTTTCCTTTCTGCCTATATCATCATCGCCGCCGCCGACCTGAGCCCTTTCTTTCTCTTCGCTGACTACGATCACTCACTAGGTATTTTTACTTCTTCCGCTCTCTACTTTCTATGCAAAATCATATACTCAAACTCTGACTTAAAGGTATTCGGATGAAAGGTGAACCTACCTCACCCTAGATGTCCTCCGACGAGTAGCACTTTTATTCTCCAGTTTTTTTTTTTTTTTTTTTTTTTTTTTTTTTTTTACGAGCAGTATTGTTTCATCAATTCCAGACGAAAGAAAACAGGCAGGCCATCTGACCACAAGGCCCATTACCACCGCACCTCTAGTGCAAAGCTAGTGGCCCAAACATCCAGCCCATGTCGTCCCTTGCCGAAAACCAGGCAGAGGGAGCCGCGTCCCCCTTCCAATCTACTCGGGCACGCAGGCGGGAGTCGGGAGTCGGGAAGCGGCGGCGGCGCTCCCTCCTGCTTCCTGCGCACGGCGGCGGCACCAGAGGACTGGGCGGCGCTCCCTCCAGGTTCGTGCCTCGTGCTCTTCCTTCCCCCTGTGCCTGCGCTGCGAGCGAGCGAGCGGGAGCGGCGTCGGCGACCAGGGGCCAGCGCGCGGCGGAGGCGCAGCGGCGGGCAGGGGTCCGCCCTAGCTCATATTTTCGGCTGGGTCCGCCACTGCAGGCCATTCCCCTTGATCATCTAGTCAATAAGTTGCGGCAATGCAGAAGTATCAGGAACTTTAGAGTATGAGAAGTTTAAGCAAATCATATACTGTGTCACTTGAATTCACTTCAGGATAAGCGGCCATTCCCCATGATTTCGCCGCGGATGCCGACGAATCTCCTCCTGGCGCGGACGATCTCCCCTGTCTCAGATGGCTGTGCAGCGATGGCGAGCCCCACTTCTCCCTCGGTGGTTGCACGGCCACGGCATCCCCCTTCTGGCCTTCAATCTGTGTATGCATCACGGGTCTCGTCCCCATCTACTCTTTTCCTGAATGCGACTTCCTGTTTCCTGTTTCTGTTTTATGCAAGTATGGATGGGATTTCATCTCACCATTGAGGAGGATGTCTTAAATCGTATTAAATTTGTCGTGCTTTTGTTTAGTCAAATGTGGTCAAACCGATGGCAATAGTACATTCCCTTTCCTTTGGAAAGATATACTAGGGGGGACTATGAAAACCAAAATGAGCCAAGTTCCAGCAGCATAGTAATTAGTAAAGAACAGTTTGGCTTAAAAATGAAATTGATAGTGTATTTTCGAATGTTTGAATTCTTGTCCAAAGATACATGAATCTAGGACTAGTGGGATATTTAACTTAATTGACATGCTTACGGATGGCACTCCTTTGATTGCCAGTTTTACACGGGCTCCTATATATTTGTCACACGAAACAGTAACAGTCCTACACATTTGCCACTTTCACTGACGTGGCACGTCACGCAGTCAGCCACCATGGTATTGCCTCCCAAGTTCCAACATCAGTACTCCTTCTCTCTCACTTCGCTTGCTAACACATGGGCTAGCTCCACAAGGGTCGTCTTCAACCTCCAGCCATCAACTCGCAGTGAGGGGAGAGGAGCTGACGACCTTCTCCCTTCTCGGGCGACCTCTACCGCACGCCAGCTCCGCCTAGGGCTAGCTGTGCTGTGAAGATGGCCAACTGGTGGGGTCCGCATGTCAGCGAGTGAAGGGAGAGAAGGAACACTGGACTTGCGAGACGTTGCCACAATGGCTGGCTGCGTGGTGTGCCACATCAGCAAAAGTCGCAAATGTGTAGGAGTGTTACTGTTTCATGTGACAAATATGTAGGTGCTCATGTAAAACTGGCAAACGAAGGAGTGCTATCGGTAAGGATGGCACTAAGTTAAATATCCCAGGACTAGTAGGTGGAGAATTCATCGTGTCCATCTCTTCTTCAGTATCTCTGTACATCCTTTGCAACTTTTCAAGGGCCATGATTATTTTTTTAAATTTTATTTGCCATCCTGCAATTATCCTTGCATCCAAACATAACACGCTAAGATATGTGGGTAATTGTGCAGGACTGGCAGAGGGAAGGTTTCCTTGGCAGCGATCACTTTAGATGATTATCTTCCAATGCGAAGTACTGAAGTGAAGAACCGGTAACTTGTTTATTTCTAAAAGAATGCTGACAAAAATTCATATGTATTTTTGGTAGCATTTTTAGCCTTATGCCACTGAACAAGATGTTAGTTTTAGTGAAATTTGCCATGTACGTCATCTGATGAGAATAAAATCGCTTGTGCGCCTTTGATTGTACTGATCAATCTTTTTTTGCTTATCTTAGCCCTCATATTCTGAACTGTTATTGAAAAATTAATACATCCTGGGAAAAAAGAGCATTTTGAACACCCACCAGTTGGAGCTTAATGCTCAGCTTTTCCCATATTCAAATTCCTTGTATAACAGTTGTAATTGTTCCTTGTTGCTTAGGCAAGTCAGGTTCAAATATAGCTTGAAATCATTCCATGGCCTTGTTTCAGCTTTAGATTCTGCATACATACTAGGTGTATGATAAGTTCAAAGTCTTGGGCTGGAAGAATCATTTACTCAATAGTCATTTCCGTTAAGCTAATCTGTGAGTTTGTCCTAATTTTGTTGAATCAGCAATTGTCTCTGTGAGATTAAAAATGCTGTAGCTAGAAAAATCTAGTCAGAAAGTAAAATGTTAATTGCTTAGTCTGGAAGAAAATAATACCAATGAATATATGCTTGGTTTTTAAATGGTACGTGTAGTGCTATTTGACTTTGTTCTTTTTAATCAACGATCCTGTACATGCTTTGGCAACCGCAGTTGGTATTTTTCTGTTCGTGATTTTATAGCTTAGTAGTCAAGTACTCAAGAACCCCACTCAAGTGGGAGCCGCCTGGCACTGGGTCTGCCCTTTTTTAGTCAAGTACTCAAGTGCATCTTACTGTTTGCTCACAAGTATTTCAAGAATTTAATTCAAGTTATCTTCTGCTTTGGTCTGATGATCTTCCTCTGACTGAGTTGCAGGACATCAACAGATGACATCACAAGGCTGAGACTAATCACAGCGGTCAAAACCCCCTATTTACCTGATGGAAGATTCGATCTGGAAGCATATGATTCTTCCATAAACATGCAGATAGAGGGTGGTGCTGAAGGTGTAATAGTTGGAGGAACAACAGGAGAGGGTCACCTCATGAGCTGGGATGAACATATCATGCTCATTGGGCATACAGTGAACTGCTTTGGCTCTAGAATTAAAGTGATAGGCAACACAGGAAGTAACTCAACCAGAGAAGCTGTTCACGCAACAGAGCAGGGATTCGCTGTTGGCATGCATGCAGCTCTCCACATCAATCCTTACTATGGCAAGACCTCAACTGAAGGAATGATTTCTCATTTTGAGGCTGTCCTCCCAATGGGTCCGACCATCATCTACAACGTGCCATCCAGGAGTGCCCAGGATATCCCCCCTGAAGTTATTGTAGCAATTTCAGGCTATACAAACATGGCAGGTGTCAAGGAATGTGTTGGGCATGAGAGGATTAAGCACTACACTGACAAAGGTATAACAATTTGGAGCGGTAATGACGATGAATGTCATGATTCTAGGTGGAAATATGGTGCTACTGGAGTCATTTCTGTTGCTAGCAACCTTGTTCCTGGGCTCATGCACAGCCTCATGTGCAAAGGCGAGAATGCTATTCTGAACGAGAAGCTATTGCCCTTGATGAAATGGTTATTCTGCCAACCAAATCCGATTGCTCTCAACACTGCTCTGGCTCAGCTCGGCGTGGCAAGGCCCGTCTTCAGGCTGCCATATGTTCCGCTTCCTCTTGAAAAGAGGGCCGAGTTTGTCCGGATTGTTGAAGGTATTGGACGGGAGAATTTTGTAGGACAAAAGGAGGCTCAGGTTCTCGATGATGATGATTTCGTGTTGATCAGTAGGTACTAGGAAGTGAGTTTGTTTTTTCTGGGTATTTTGATGAATAAAACTGGTAGTTTGTACCTTGCGTTTACAGACTTCGTTCTGTTCATCAGTCGTTTTTATCTATCTATTTATTAAATCAGTGGCCCTACCTTGGCTGCTGCCTGCACTGTATAATGTATGTATCACGTTTTCCTATCCCTGGCACATATGCCAAAAAGCAGTTTGAAATTATACAAAACTAAATGTGCCAAAAAAGCAGTTTGAAATTATACAAAACTAGTTTTTAGCGACCTTTTTGACAGGAAAACAGGATGAATTACATATGTTGGGCAACAGGAAAACAAATGCCTAGAATTGTCTACGGTTGGATCAAGACGACAATCAAATCTTGGCGCTCCCTCATGCTGCAGCTGGGGTTATAAAGTTGCAGGATGCGCTCCTTTCTTTCAAAATTATTAATATTCTTACACTTCTTTTTTCATTTACTTGTTCCTTAGTTCAAGGATAGCAAATCAAAATTGTTAAAAACTATATGTTGGTCTATTATGTATATAATATAAATAAATTACAATGGAGGCCTCCATTTTTTGACCAATGGAGGCGGAGCACGTTTCATTGGCAGGCTTCCAAATCATTCATAGGCATAGCCGGTGTCCCATGATGTCGGTGTCGCCACTCCGCGTTCCTCCAAACCATGCAACCATCTCTCTCTCGAGCACCTCTCGAGTATCTCCAACGACGTAGACATCGTCGACAAGCCAGAATTCACCTCCACCATGTCAGGATGGCGGCAGCGATTATGCCAACTACACCGCTTAAGACCCAGGAAGCGTTGTTTGAGATGTCTGTGGAACTGTAACTCTTAGATCGTTGTATCTTTGATGTTTTCTGCAGTTTATACTGACCATTCCCCTCTCGTTCAGACGGATCCAGAAAAATATCTAGGGAGCTAGACTAAACACAGAGTTAAATTAACTTAACTTAATTCAAGTCTAATTTGGGCACAAGTCACGACTATTGTCTTTTTCAACCTCCGGATCGCGTTTTCAGCTCCTCCTACCCTTAAAAATACAACTTCATGGAAGGTTCTATGGATACACCGATAGTAGGGGGGCTTGAGCCCCCTAGCCCCGCTAGATCCGTGCACTTACCCCTTCCGCAGGCGAAGCAACAATGGGCAACGTTGTGACCATGGGCCCAGTCGGATTTTGCTTCACCGTCTTCGGAATCTAGGTGTACGAAAATGCGTGTGGCCACGTGGCCACTCTTTACACCTTAACCAGGGTGGGTCTTTGAAGGACGAAATAATAGCGAGAAGTCGCGACTATTGTCTTCTTCAACCTTCAGACCGTGTTTCCAGCTCCTCGTACCCTTATAAAATACTGCAAACTTTATAGAAACTTCATGGAAGGTTCTATGGATTACCGACGTAGGGGGGCTCCCTAGCCCCATCGCTAGATCCGTGCACTTGCCCCTTCTGCAGGCGAAGAAGCAATTGGCAACGTTGTGACCATGGGCCTAGCCGGATTTTGCTTCACTGTCTTCGAAATCTGGTGTTCGGAAATGCGTGTGGCCACATGGCCACTCTTTACACCTTAAGCACGCAGAGGTCCAAGTTCACGAGGTTTGTTACTGGAGTGGGGTGGCGCCTCCGCTGATGAGATTATGGCGATCTTGTGGACCGCCTGGGACATCAAGGTTTAGAATGACGCCAAGGTGGAGGTCCTTGCCAAGAAGCCTACGACAAGAACCAGGCGTTTTTACCGATAACGAGGAAAAAGGATAACGAGGAGAGAGAGAGGTTGAAGGGAAAGTTGAGCCCACTGGATCCATTAAAATATAATATACAACTCTCCTATTTGTTCCCTAAAAAAATATTTGCTGTCATAAATATTTGAAACAACTGTCCTAAAGTGCTTCTTAATCCAGATAAAGAGGAAAAAGGATAACGAGGAGAGAGAGAGAGAGAGAGGTTGAAGGGAAAGTTGAGCCCCCTGGATCCATTAAAATATAATATACAACTCTCCTATTTGTTCCCTAAAAAAATATTTGCTGTCATAATCATTTGAAACAACTGTCCCAAAGTGCTTCAGCAGCAAACAGGACCACGTTCAGTACCAAAGCATGATAGACTGATAGGTCAACGTTATCAATGAACAACTTGACGTGGTAACATAATGTTGTGATGACATATTACGGTGGTGTGTTTTTTATATGTACAGATTACTTGCCACGTGTCGACTTTATACAAAAGGTTAAAAGAAACAAAGAATGAGACAGGTAAAAACATGTTTGCCCACATTATGTCATTGGATAGTTGGATGAGCCAATCGAACTACATAGGCATCATTACTTCTTCAGATAGGAGGTATGTTGGAAAAGGAGAAACCCTTGTACCCTTTGTAAGCATAATATGCTATTCTTGTGTAGTAGAAACCTGGGATGAACATTACCACACCCAGAACTGCAAAGAAAATTCCTGTATCCAAAAAATGGGGCTACAGATGAGTTTCGAGAATAAGTATATTGATAATTTGTATATTAATTTTAATTCTTTTTTTACATAAATGCTACTGCCTCTGTTCTTCTTTGAACGAGGTTCAGACCAAAGTAGTTTAACCTGTTGCTAGTACAATAGCCCTATCTGGAACGACAAACTTTCCAGGACAGAGGTAAGTACTGACTACTGATCACTGTATACTTGATCAGAACTTTTGAAGAATTAAACACACGCGCACACTTTCAAACTATTATTTGGAAAAGGAAAAGGAAAAAGAAAAAGTTTCAACCCTGTATGTTATCAAACCATTCTTATAAATAAATAGCATGCATCACAATGCCAAAGGGTTTTGCCTCCCTTGACGGAATAAGACCCCTTTGGAACGCGGTTTTTTTCCTATTTCATTTGTTTTTCCTGTGAAAATAAACTATTTTCTATGAATTTATTCATTTGAAATTTGTGCTTCCCAAATGGGCCCTAAACAGTTTAATTTTCAGAGGAACATATGGCCTTTTGTCACACTGGTAGGCTTGATGTCAGTACCATAGCTAAAAATCATTAAAAATCGATCCCATTTGCAAATAAAAGGCACATTTTGTTGCTTATAATTGTAATCAAACAAATGGTTTTTTTATGACCTCATTGAAGTAGTTATCCTTGGCTCAGAGTTATATAAGTCTCAAACAAAATCAAGGATCTTAGTCTCCTAAAACTAGGAAAGCAAACATAGCACACGGGTAATGCTCTAGGATCTATTGATTTTTGGCCCTAGCATACTATTTCCCATCTTTATTAGAAGACCACCCACCAGAGGGTCCAGTTTTACTCAATCCCCATGGTTGTTTGAATCCTATATATATGGTATGCAATAATTGTTTGATATGATGTAAAAATATGATCCAAACAGCATAAGAAAAAACTAAGGTCCTGTTTGGATTCACTATCTGCTAGTAGTTAGTATAACTCATTATTTGATTTGGTCTAGAATAGTGGAATAGTTTTTATCTATAAATCTAACTAATAATTATCCAATCTACTATCTATACATGTTTGAATTCAAGAGAAACAGTTATAACAGATAGCTACTATCTACTAGGAACCAAACATGGTCTAAACTAATAGGTCATCCAAACAGCATACCTTTTCCCATCTTTATTAGCAGAAAACCTATTAGAGGTTTATAGTTTTATAAATTCCACATAGTTTAAACTTTTATGATCTGCAAGGAAGCCTTTCGATTGTGTTCAGAAAGCAGGAAAGTGAAGCCTTCTTTCCAAGGAAAAGAATCTAAAAGAACATATTTCAGACAGGTACATCGACTAATGATCCAGGGCCCTAGAGAAAACTTCAATAGTTATTACTCCTCCCCTTCGTAATAGTACTAAGCCTAGGCAATCACAAGTTACTCAGCACCCAGATTGTACGACAACTAATTGAAATCCAATCAGGTACTGGTTTTGCCTCACCGTGGGCGCGGTCGCCGCCGACTTGGTGCGCGGCCATGAAGGATCCGGCGACGACACCGAGGACGCCGAACGCGAGGAGCGCGGCGGCAAAGGCGATTTCCTTGACTGGCGCGCCCCGCGGGCCCCCCGCCGCGCCGCCGACCAGGTCGTCGTCGTCGGTGATGGAGAAGGCGTGGTCGACGTACGCCATTCCGATGAATCCCGCGACGCGGGTGGGGACTCGGGACTCGCCTCGCCTAACTGCGGCTACGGTGGTTTCGCGTTCGCGATCTGGAAGCTCGTGGAAGAATCGGGGAAAGCGCGGGAGGGGAGGAGGCGGAAACTTGGGAGGCGGGCAAAGGCGACGATGAAGAGTCAGAATCAGATGGCGCTGTCGATTCTCGCGGGGTCTTAGCTCTGGAATGTGACAGTTTTCTCCGTCAGTTTCCCCCCTATTCTTTATTGATCATAGATAGAATGTGCCAATTTAAAAAGTTTGATTATAGTGTAAGACAAGTTCATCTCAAGCCCTTCAACTACAAATAAGTCTGATTTTAGTTAGCCACAATAGTAATGTTTTACTTTACCATAAATGGCTTATTAGGTGACGGCTTACGGGTTTTACTTAGGACACTCATAATGCAAACTCTAATATAGAGTCTAAGTACATTTATTAACCTCATATTTATGTTTTTTTCTCCTGATGTGGCGATATAATTATTGAAGAGATATGAGAAAAACAAAGACACCGTTTCATACTTAGACGTCGCGTCTTCGACGGGATCGAAGCCGGTAGAAACTACGAGACTCGCGTTGCGGAAGCCCACCATCGTTTCCATGGATCCCGTACGCCATCCGCGGCCGCCGCTATTTCCCAACGCACGCGCCATCTCCTGCGTCGGGCCTCTCCCGTGCGCGCCAAATCCCGCGACCACGCTGAGTCCCGCGCGCTGGTCATCTCCGGCGTGCATCTCTGCAGCCTGCCATCTCCGTTCCCTTGGCAGAGGAACGACGCCGCCGCAGTCTCCTTCCATCTCCCATCGAGGTTCAGTCCATCTCTATCCAAAGCTTCCGTCGATTCCATCCCCTTCTCCATCCACTACGACCCAAGATGAATCGATATCGATTAACAAATAAGTCTTCTCGGTGAGGCAAAGGCGTCGCTGCAATCCGAGCTCCGTTCGTCAGAGCTGCTAGAACTCGAGCTCCGGTCGCTAGAGCTGCTGCAATTGGGTAGGGTCTTTTACATACACGCCATTAAAAAAGATATCATCATATACACGCCATTAAAAAGTTTAATCTCCCACGAGTATTATCGTGCCGAGCTTCTTTTGTTTTCACGCCATTCCATCTATGGCTCCCTCTAACAGTGTCAAGTGTGACAATTTACCCTTACTGTGGCACCCGAGACCAGCCCCATCTGCTCCGCGCCACCCCGCTCTCCCCCGAGCCTCCGTCGCTCAGCCTCTCTTCGCCGCCGCCGCCGCCACCGCGGGAGCATCCATCTCGAGCAGTAAATGACGAATATGATGGTTGCACTGAACCATCCAGTAGTATACTCTGAAGTTTGTCAGTGAGCATTGTAGAATCTACTATATCATTTAAAGGAGTCACACTACAATTTTGCAGCTCTGAACTCCAATCAAGACGCTTATTAGAACTATATTGACAAGAAAGGACAGTATCCTTATTTTCTGAAGGTAAGAAGAGCTCATCAAGACTGAGATGAGATTTGTCTTTGTCAAAATTCTGATCCATGGGCACATCAACAGATGTGCACGGCATTACAATTGGTTCCTGATTTCCTGCCATACTCTATCATCGCTGCCACCTAATTTTACTGAAGATATCTGAGTAGATAACTTCTCTGTACAGATGGCGGTTGGTGGTGGTATTCTGCACAGATGGCGGCCAGTTAATGGAGTATGTAAGCCAACACATGATGAAATATCAGCGACAGACTAGAAAGCAGCATCGAAGTTTTTTTAAAAAAATGTCTTCCAATGCATTTAGTTTCCAGCATAAAGAACATACAAGTGCTCCATTCCTATGCTGGGCTGAAACCACCGCACTGTAAGAAAAATCATCTCCTGGAGGAGGCAACACAGCAGCTGCAGCTGCACGCTCGGGTCGGGCAACCAGCAGCTGCACCAGCGCTGCGGAACGGCGGCACCAGCAGCTGCACGCCCGGGTCGGGCAACTTCTCCGGCGACGAGCTGCTGCCGTGGTGCCTGCGCCGCCCGTTCCTGGAGCGGCTCCCGACGTCGTCCGCCACGCTGTGACGCTGGAGAGCACCGAGGCGTTCGCGCTCGACGCCGCCGACGTCAAGTATGTCACGCAGCACTTCCGCTACACCTTCACCAATGACAAGGAGCGCGAGAGTGGGCACGGCGAACTCCGCCTCGGTCAGCCGCCGCGGCCATGAGCGCGAGCGCGGCGAACTCCGCCTAGGCCGGCCGCCGCGGGCCCTGCTCTGTCTGTCTGTTGACCGGGAGGAAGAGGACGAGCGACGAAGCATTGTGGGCTCAGAGAGGAAGTGCAGAGATGAGAGGGGCACATTAGACCTTTTTATTGAACCGGACCCACTTATCAGAACTGCTAAACGGCAAAACCAAACGGAATGGAGACGGAGTGGTATAGGTGGAAAGAAAGTTTTAGACGAGGACACCTGTGTGAGCTCAATCTTTTTAATGACTCATATGTGATTGCCATCTTTCTTAATGGTATATATGTAAAAGATCCAATTGGGTAGCATGGTTTATTGAATTTTGGTATTTTTTCGGATTTGTCAATTTGATGAAAAGATGAACTAGTTCAGCGACGGCTCCGGCTTCAAGATGAACAGTGCATTCCTCACCCCGGTGCCAAATTAAAAGAGCCAGTTCAGCGACGTGCACCTTGAGCTGATGATGGAGATGCACTCGTTGCCTCTTCCACTGTTTGAACTTCCACTGCAGGTGCCTGACGAGGTTGTTGACGGAGCCGTCGGCGATCTTGATGACCATGTCGACGGTGCTGCATGGTTGTTGCGATCACCTTTCTTTGTGTTGCATAATAAATTCATTTATCTATGAAAACTACTGTTCTAAACTTTGCGTTGGGAAGTATGGTTTGTTGGGATGGAGTCTTCGAGGTATAGAAACTATGGGTAGAGTCTGCAATATGAGTGCTCTTAGAAAAAGTCTGTGCTTTTTTCTTTGTCGGGGTATTAGGCAAGTTTATAATAAAAATAGAACATTTGAAAATTTTGTTTAACAAAGCAGCTTTATCAATGGTTTCAGACATGGTTGAGAGAGATAAATAAGTAAGCAAGCTAAAGTAGGCAACTTTTTTCAGTTTCATGTAGTTATGGCAACAGAATGGATTCGGATCGGATGGAGTCTCAAAACTCAAAACTCTAAAATGCCTCAAACTCCGATTTAGGTGATAATCCATTCCCATAACATAAACCCACGGATACCTAAAACCTGATTTGTATGGTACTATAGTAAAAGATATAAGCACTTTCTGTAAACATACATTTGATACATACATATATACATACATATTCACATGTATAAACAAGAGGCGACAAATAGTAATAATTTCATAAGTCAACCTATAATAAATTCAACGTCTAGGTAAACAAGTTATTATTAGTATATATATTTTAAAATAAGAGTATTAATTTTAAATGATATATTTTGGGTATCCATGGGTCGAACACCAAATATGAAATCGAACCCGATTGGTTTTTGGGCCCCAAACCCGAAAACCATGGGGGGGAAATTGTTCCCAAAACCGAACGCGACCCGAAACCAATGGATCTCCAAACCGAAATCAACCCATTGCCATCCTTAGTTTTATGCCAACTTATCTCTCTCCGATAGAACGAAAAAACAGCTTCACGCACGCATGAAGATGTTTTGGAAAAAAAGTGGTTGGTAAAAAAAAAGCTCACCACAACTTATGAATATTATGAGCTATACAAAATAAGCCCTAAAGATGATATACTTAACCTAAATTTATATAATGACTCAAAAATAAATGATTTAGGTAAGTACTATTCCCTCCATTCTAAATTATGAGTCGGTTTGACTTTTTTTTAAAAAAAATTAATCACTCGTCTTATTTAAACTATTGTATAAATATAATTAAATATAAGTTATTTTTAAATAATTTTTATTAATAAAGTACACTATAAGAAATGATAGTTTACGTAAATTTTTGAACGAAGACGGGTGGTGAAATTTAAGGAAAAATTAAACAACTTATAATTTGGAATAGAGAAAATATTACGTTTCAGTCAATAATAATGAAATAGAATATTGATCCATGTTAAATTACGTTAGGAGGATTTATCTGAGTTATATAAGTTCTCACTATTTGATTTTGGCTTCTTAGCGGCTATACAATCCAAACAGGCCGGAAGGCCGGGAGCCCGGGACCGGCAAGTTATAACGCGGTCGGATCGGAATCGCTTTCATGACTCAACAACCCACACTATACAACCAAACTGGCCTCCCGGAGCGGAGTCCATAAATTACGTGATGCAAGTCTGATAGCCTGCTAGTCCGCGATCGTTTCCAAAACCCAACGGAAACCGTTGGCATCGTGGACCATCGATTAAACTGTCCTGTCGCGATGGGAAGCAGCAACGAGCGCGGCGGCACCGTCAGCTGGTCGGAGTTGCCGGCCGACGTCCTGGTGACGGTCCTCGAGGGGCTTGCGATCCGTGACCTCCGCCGCGCCGGCGCCGTGTGCCGCTGGTGGAACGCCGCGTCGTCCTGCGTCCGGGCCCAGCACCGCGCGTTGTCGCGCCCCCGCACGCCCTGTCTGCTCTACGCGGCGGCGGCGGCTGCCACTGGCCCATCGTCGCCGTCCGACCAGCAGGCGACGCTCTTCAGCGTCACGGACGGCAGGTCGTACCCCGTGCCGCTCGCCGCCGGCGCCTCCATCGCCGAGGGCTTCTGGCTAGGCGCCTCCCACGGGTGGCTCGTCACGGTGGACGCCCACGCGGAGCCTCACCTCGTGGACCCGGTCACCGGGCAGCGGATCGACTCCCTCCCCTCGGTGGCCACCGTCGAGCAGGTGCGGCGCGTGCACGACGAGGCCAGCGGCGGCGCCGTCGTCGCCGACACGTTCACGGTGTACGAGTACAACTCGTCGCTGTGGGTGTACGATCCCCCGAACGCCGCCACGATGCTGGACGCGCGCGAGCTCATCAACTACCTCTACATCCGGGCGGTCATCTCGTCGGACCCATCGTCGGACGGCGACCGCGACTGCGTCGTCGTGCTCGTCCACTGGCCCCAGTACCAGCTCTGCTTCGCGAGGCCGGGAGACGCGCACTGGACATGGATACACAGCCTCCGCCTCCGACGTGGAACACCCAGTACTGCGACGTCGCCTTCGACGGCGACGGCAGGACGCTCTACGCCATGCGCTACGACGGCGCGATCCACGCGTTCGACCTCCACGGCCGCCGGCCGGCGCTGGAGACGGAGGTCGTGCTCCGTTCTCAGGTCCAGGGCGGGAGGACATCGATCAACTACCTTGTCCACGCGCCATGGCTACGGGACGGCTGGCTTCAGGTGTGGAGGAGGATGGGGGACGCGGACCCTGTGACTACGCCTGCTGCGACGATGGCACAAGAATCAGCGGAGAAACCATGGAGAACGGAAACGATCACGGTTTATCAGGTGGATCTCGCCGCGCAGGCATTGGTCCAGATCAAGGAACTCGGCGACCACGCCTTGTTCGTGGGGTGCAACTACTCCTTCGCTCTCGATGCGATGGAGTGTCCAGGCGTACTGCCCAACCACGTCTACTACACGGACAATGAGGAGCATTATGCGCTCTACTCGCCGCAGTGCCCGAGGGACATTGGCATCTACAATGTGGGTGATGGCAGCTTTCACCAGGTCCAACCTCATTGCCCATGGTTGAATTGGCCGCTTCCCACATGGATTATGCCAAGTCTTCGCTACGAGGGATAGCACATCCTTCTACTACTGCCTGCTTAGGGCGTCTGCAATGGTGCTAAATACGTAGCTAACTGATGTGAAGGTGAGAGATAAAAGTAAAGATTATTTATATATCTCTTTGCACAGATGACCTACATGTCTGTCTCTCAGTTTCTTGAACCACGTGAAATAGATAGGCTATTTGTTCGTTACCAGGTGACTACTACTCTCTCTCCTATTTTTTACCTGTCCAGGTCATAATAGCTAGCCAAATAGATAGCCACTGCGGACGCCCTTACTACTATTATGTACTCCCTCCGTCCCATTAATTATGCAATTCTAACACAGTAGCATGTTTTAGTGTACAAACTTTGACCAATTATAAATAAAAAACTATAAATATTTATAATGTCAAATAAACACCTAGATTATAAAATGTATTTTCATAATATATTAATTTGGAGCTATAAATATGAATACTATTTACTAGAAATTTAGTCAAACGTGAACTATTTTATCTGACACGCAACACGGAGTTGCATGTTTAAAGGGATGGAGGGAGTACACCAATATAACCATAAACTCGTCCCCTTGCACGTGGTGAGGTTCGGCACCAGCTACTGGTTGGTGTCGCGAGCAGCCGGCGGCGATGTTTGGAGCCAGCGAGGCTAATGAAGATGGCGTGGCGACATGGTGTAACAACCCTAGTTTTCAAACACGCAAAAATCATAATTTCCAAAAACTTTTTCAAAAGAACCCTTACATGGTGAGTGATATGTAGAAAACCCCCCATGTAGACACACCATTGGATCCTATGTTTACAATATATGAGCATAAGCATTTGAATCACACATGTGATTTGCTTATTTTTTGGATTTTATGTATTGATAATAGAAGCAATTCACCTTTATATATTTATAATTGCATAGGTATAGGTGCACAAAACCCATGGCTCGGACCCTAGGCCCCTAGTGACCCTAAAGGACCTCCTTTTTAGCATATTGTACTCATGACTATGCATCTACACCTAGATTATAAAATGTATTTTCATAATATATTAATTTGGAGCTATAAATATGAATACTATTTACTAGAAATTTAGTCAAACGTGAACTATTTTATCTGACACGCAACACGGAGTTGCATGTTTAAAGGGATGGAGGGAGTACACCAATATAACCATAAACTCGTCCCCTTGCACGTGGTGAGGTTCGGCACCAGCTACTGGTTGGTGTCGCGAGCAGCCGGCGGCGATGTTTGGAGCCAGCGAGGCTAATGAAGATGGCGTGGCGACATGGTGTAACAACCCTAGTTTTCAAACACGCAAAAATCATAATTTCCAAAAACTTTTTCAAAAGAACCCTTACATGGTGAGTGATATGTAGAAAACCCCCCATGTAGACACACCATTGGATCCTATGTTTACAATATATGAGCATAAGCATTTGAATCACACATGTGATTTGCTTATTTTTTGGATTTTATGTATTGATAATAGAAGCAATTCACCTTTATATATTTATAATTGCATAGGTATAGGTGCACAAAACCCATGGCTCGGACCCTAGGCCCCTAGTGACCCTAAAGGACCTCCTTTTTAGCATATTGTACTCATGACTATGCATCTACACATATGTGACCATGTGCATTATTGGGAGAAAATAGAATGGAAATAGAAAAGAAAAGGAAAAAGGAAGAGAGCAAGAAGCCTCGGGCCAGCCAGCCGCCGGCTCTCAAGCAACTCCCAAAACATTATTTGGAAATCTTCTTGGAAATCTTCTTGTTGTTTGTCGTTTTTATCATAGTGAGTCTGGAGCACTTCCTTGCTCTCAAGTCTCAATTTCCCCACCGCTTAAGACCTAGGAAGCGTTGCTTGAGTTGTATGTGGAACTCCAGATCGTCGTGCCTTTGTTGTTCTCTATAGTTTTTACTGGCTATTTCTCTTCTCGTTTTTGGACTGATCCATGAAAATATCTAGGGAGGCTGAACTAAACACTGAGTTAGACTAACTTAACTTAATTTGAGTTCAATTTGATCTCAAGTCGCGACTATTGTCTTCTTGAACCTTTGGATCGTGTTTTTAACCCGTCCCACCCTTCAAAAATACTGCAAACCTCATAGGACCTTCATGTCCATGGTATCACCGATGGAGGGGGGCTAGTGCCCCCTAGCCCCACCACTAGATCCCTGCACTTGCCCCTTCCGCCGACGAAGAAGCGATAGGCAACGTTGTGACCATGCACGTGGTCAGATTCGGCTTCACCGTCATGAGCTCGGGTGGCGCTTCGGCATTTGGCTGATGAGACGAAGAAGCAATGGGAAACGTGATTAGTATGGGAGCGGGTCTACCTGAAGCATAAGGTAGGAAGTGGGCGGCGGCGGGAGCCGCCCTACCTGTTGGTGCACCCAACTGCCCCATGTGAGAGTGGTAACGGTGGTGGTAGGATCGCTGCTATGCTGGTGCTGGATTTGACCTCAGGTAAAAACCAACCTTAATTAGCTACCAGTTCCAGTAAAATGTAGTGGTTTATATGTTGTTTTCAAAGAGCCATGTGTCCATCATCATGGCTCATGAGTGGTGTGTGGACAAAGAAACAGTTAAACAAGTACAGAAAGACATAATAATAATAATAATAATAATAATAATAATAATAATAATAATAATAATAATAATAATAATAATAATAATAATAATAATAATAATACATCTTATTTTTGTCTTGGTAGGTAGTTAAACTACTGTAAGAAGTATGTTGAATAAAACTAGTGCTGAGGCAAAGCTACGTTATTGATGGGTTGCACATGGACCCCTTAAATTTATGAAAACAGTGGGGCTTTTTTAAAAAAATTTCACTATATATACACCTCTAATATCACAGGTCTATGCACTCACAAGATAAGTGCACCTCCTCTAATTTATTTTTGTCTCGCCACTAAACCTGTGTCGTATGTTTACACAGCCACTACATGTTGCAGTTGTTGAAAACCTGCCTCCAATTTAATTTTTATCTATCCATAAATCATTCGATCACTCTCAAGTGTAATTAAGTTTAGTGTTGCTGTTACGATTCTTTGAAATGAAAAATAATTCATGCAGTTGATGGCAGTTTTTTTTTGTTTGAAAAATGACGAGTCTGTTGCTGATACATGTAGTTGCTTCTCATGCAGTTGCTGATGGCAGCATAGTTGTTTGGAATGAAGATTTGGACGAGGACCGAGATGAGGTCTCCTGTTATCTGCTAGCTATCGAAATAATCAATTCATATATTAGTTGTTTGAAACATTAGTGTTATTTGTTTGCCATGTTTTAGCTTCTTCGATTCGATGTACTTTCATTAATTGTTTTATGAGTTAAATATATGCTGCAAATTATCTATTATGAATAGTGTTAGTAATTAGTTAGGACTAGTGATTAGCTGGATTAGTAGTTATTGGACTAGTAATTAGTTCAGTCATATTTAGATCCAAGGACCATTAAGTGTGACTATAGAGTTGTTAGGTCTAAATAGTTGAATTGTATAGACTAGTAAACTAACAACTAATTAAGGTTTAAACTAGTTGTTAGTTCACTTGCTAGTTCATCGGTTTAGATCAAAGTCCATGCGATTCAAACGTGCCATAAAACATTAGATCGCCGGGTTCTTAGTGCCTTGCTTGACAAGGACCTAGAAATTGTTGCCGTTGCCGCGTTTCCGCGTTCGCGGGATCGTTCACCCACAGCGACGAGTTGTACTCGTACACCATGTACCTGTCGGCGACGACGGCGCCGCCGGCCTTGTCGTGCACGCGCTGCACCTGCTCGACGGTGGAAATGCGTTTCCGTTGCCTCGGACGGACTGGCCTGGACGGGCCGAAATTACTCGCTCGAACCATAGTAGTATTTTACTACTCCCACATTGGGCCTACAACACTAGGCCTAATTATCTCGCTATCTCATCTCATGGTGACAGAAGCCGAAAGGGGGGTGGTGGTGTTGTCAAGTCAGAAAGCCTTTTGGGCCTAAAACCGGCCTACACAAAGCCTAGCTAGGCAGACAAGATACCTCCTGCTAATAGTGCCAGCGAGTAATTTCCAGCTACGAACAAAGTTGTTAAGGTTGAACTCTACAATTCCTTCCTTCACTTTAACAGGTTCACGCATCAAAGTCGAAAATCATCAAAAGGGCCTACGTACGCAAAGGGGCGAAAAAAAGTCGTATTCTTTTTCAGCCCCTAAAAACAAAAGCTACCATATATGATGAGAAGATGACAGTTCCAACGCCACCAAATTCCTTCGAAATCAGCCTTGTTCCTTTTCCATCGTCTCGAAATTCCTTCGAGGACCAGATGGAATTTGGCCCAGTATGGTAAACGGTGTGTGACCACCTATGTGCTGCGCAATCAAGTCCATATGCATGTGTACAACATCCATCCAGTAAGCAGGCAGGACCCAAGTACAAGGGGGGGTACAGGGTACTACAGCGCATGGTCAGGTCGACGCACACGCCATGTGCCGGCGGACCAAATGATTCAGTGCGCCTCTGGCTATGCACGCGGCCGGCCGGTGAGTGAGAGAGAGCGAGCACCTCATCGGTCATCACCGGCGGCCGCACTCGCGCGCACCGGCGCGACATATGCCATCATTGATGCTTCTCCATTGCACATCCTCCGATTCCGATCATCTACTCAATTCAGCAACCACCCCGATCCCATTACTGCCTTCCACAGCCATATATCAGTTCCCTTCAAAAAGTTCTTCTTTTTTTTTGTAAATTATCATAAAAATTCATGTTAATGTGCATATTATATCACCCGAGGTTTCTGGTGTGTGTATGCGCGTGGTATAGCCGACATTTTGGTATTAGCAAAGCCAAAGAGATTTTCGAGGTTGTGGCTTGTGGGACAAACGTCGCACACGCTCTTAACATAATAATAATAAATTAAAAAAGATCGTGACTGATCGTAGATTTGTTGGTGCAGTGTGGCATTTGTTCTGTTTCTTTTATTTTCCTTTTTCTTATAGTCACAGTCTCTCAATGCTAAATGCTTGTATTTTTCTGCTTTATCATAGTAGAAATTAATTAGCATGGTTAGTATTGTCGTTCAAAGAGAGAGTGAATGATTTGTCTTTCTTTCCTCCGAAAGGTGAAAAGGCATGACTGCAATTGCTATGGACTTTCGATTGCGACTAATATGTAGTAGAAGGAGAGAAATTAAAGAAGTCAGAGATACTTGATCCTTGCAGAAAAAAAAAGAACTAAAAGCCTCGAAAATACAAAATTGGGGCTTCTGGATTTGTGGGGGCGCGGGGTGATACCTTTGCTTATTATCCAAGACACAAAATTGGCGACTGCTGCTTTTGGAGTCTAGTGGGGAACATGCACATGCATGCACGTACACCCACAGCAGCTCGACACCCACTACATACTGCTACTGGTAAACGTCAAATCATATGGATCGTCTTTGTGGCCAAACAGGAAAATTTCAAATGTTGATGCGGCAGGAAAGCAACAAGAGGAACCATCTCCTTGTCATGTACGAACATTGTATAATTCTATTGCAATTATGTATGTACGAACGTTGTATAATTCTATCGCAATTATATATATGCTTTATTAAGCAGAATGCCTGAGTGTGTACCATACTCTCTCCGTCCCAAAATAGATGTCATTCTCGCTTTCCGAGAAGTCAGCTTTTTTCAACTTTGATTAATTTTATCTTAAAAAGTATTCATATCGAGCGTACACAACTAGTATCATTGGAAAGATCTTTAAATCTAGTTTTTTAACAAATTTATTTGGAAATAAAAATGTTGCACATATTTTCTATAAATCTAGTCAAAGTTGAGAAAGTTTGACCCGCACGTTTTGCATAGCGTCATCTATTTTGGGACGGAGGGAGTACGTCCGTCTCCTTATTCTTCACAGATGCAATACTTGGGTGCCCCCTACCTGTTCATCCAATTTTAAGCTTGACAGTATTAGTATAGTGCTTTTGAATATCCTGCTGTTGCCAAGAAAAAATGTTATTATTATGTATTGACAACATATAATTTTCATCGTTAGATGTTAATTTTTCAATACATTTAATCAAATTTATAGTAGTTTCACTTCGGATAAATCCTATAGCAAACTATATTTGACAAAAAAACGGTATGGTATATTTGGTTGAATCTAAAGCCAGAGCAATAAAGTTCTTTCTTCGTCTTGGTTCAAGAAAAATTCACCCAAATAGGAAAGTAATCCATTTTGATCTGTGTCTTGAGCTTTTTGTGTATATTTTTATATAATGGTATTGATTCAAATTGCACAATGCTCACTTAAAAAACAATTATAAGGAAACAAATTGCTACAGCTATCCATAAAAAGGCAAAATATTGCTTTCTCAGAATTCTCTAGCCAGATTCTCCAGCTAGGGCCAGGCTTTTCCAGGATCAGGCAGAGGCAGCAGGTTTAATCCACACGCTCATACAGTCGCTTGATTGATCCTGCTGCCTTCTTTCTCCATTGAGGCAGAGGAAATTTTAAATATTCAGGAAATTGTACTTGAACAGTTTGAGAAATGGGCGATTGCAATGGAGGGGCCTCTGCCTGTGCCTGCTCAGATCTGAGTAGGACTTGCCGTGCCTGCTCAACTGCCTTTTTCTCTAGATCTGTTGTGCCCTCTGAATTTGATCAGCTCTTGCATGCATGCATGCACCCATCTCTGATATCATCCAAAAGGACTGCAGCAAGCGGACACGATTTGGAAGCTCTCGTCAGGAGTCAGGCAGGACCCTACCCCTTCTGAAAGCAGAGAAAAAAAAGGCAGAGATTGATGCTAACCGCGCTTAATTAACGCTGGCTAGCCAAGATTCAGACATTCAGTTACCACAAACTGGAATCTGCAAGGAAAAACAGAAAATGTATGCAGACGATACGCCAGAGCACGCATGAGAAAAATTAATTTACGACGGCCGCGGTTGGCAGGGCAGACCAGAGCAATAATATGCATTTGCAGCTTGCAGGCAGCGAATTCGCAGTGAATTCCCAGAAATTATGGCCTTTATACCCTCGACGCGCAAATACAAGCACGCGCAGCCAACAATGTGGTATTTACAATTCGATTATTCAGAATTTCAGATTCAGACTACTCATCAATCGATCTCTGAGAAGCGCACTCACTGCACACACACACACACACACACACACACACACACTCGGTAATAACCTCTGATGAAATGTTGGCGCATGGCGATTGTACTGGCCGGCCGGCCTTCAATCGTGTCCTCTGTCTTGTCTTGTCAGGAAGCCAAGAATTTGGTCCTCGATCGATCGCACTCGCAGCGGATGGCCAATGGCGCGCCGCCACAACGGATCAGCAATTCAGTACTGGTGGTGGATGATGAAGAAAGCATGGCGCGTGGTAGCATGCATCCTGTCGTGTCTGACTCCGTCGACGAGCCGGCGGCATGGCTTCATCAGACCACGACGTGCAGGCGGATCTTCTTGGCAGCCCTGGGCGGTGACGGCGGCGGCGGCGGCGACCTGTCCGCGGGGCCCCGCGGCACGAACACCATGGAGAGGTCGTGCGGCACGGGGAAGAAGGCGCGCTGCAGGCCCGGGCGCGCGCAGCAGCGCTTCCTCTTGCTGTCGGGCGGCGCCGGCCTCGCCGGCTTGCGCGGCGCCGGAGGGCACACCTTGGCCGGCCGCAGCAGGCAAGGCGACGACGTTGGCGTGATGCAGGCGGCGACGGCAGCGGCAGCAGAGTCGATGTCCAGGCCGCCGCCCAGGCCCATGCGTGGCAGCAGGGAGCTCATGGCTGTCGGCGTGACGCAGCCCGTGTCGGCGGCGTCCGGTCCGTCGGCGTCGTCTCCAGCCGGCCGAGCCGCCGTCGTCGTCGCGGCACCCGCCGCGGTCTGGATCGGCCGGAGCACGGCCAATTCAGAGAGGTCAAGGTCGACGCCCATCGGATGGATAATCTAGCACTGAGAGATGGAGAGGCTGAGACGCCTGCGAGGAGCTAGCTACTAGCTACCTAGCGCGTCAAGAACTGGCTAGGTCAAGAAAGATCTGCAGTGCATGCAGGGTCGTCGTCGTGTGAATTGTGATGAACAGAAGAACAGCTAGCTCGCGAGCAGTGTGCTCTTTTGTAGCGGCCGGCGGTGCAAAGGAGGAGGAAGGAAGGAGAAGGCCGGCAGGCGTGATGGCGAGGAGATGGAGGTGATGATGGTGGCAATGGGGGGAGAGAGATGAGCGGCAAGCTAAAGGAGTGAGAAGGCAACAGAATTATATGCAGGCAGGTAGCTGCAAAACAAAAGGCTGCATGTAAAATAGCAGTGATTAGAGAGAGAGAGAGAGAGAGAGAGAGAGAGAGAGAGAGAGAGGAGAGAGAGAGGAGGCAAGGGGTGGTGCAAATGATTGTGGGAGGAATGAGAGAGAGCGAGGGAGCGGTGAAACTTTTATTTGGATCGAGTAGATCGCACCTTCTTCCATCTCTGTGACACTCACTGTGCACCAGAAAAAAATATATTATATAAGAGGTTTAATTAATTAATACGGATGAGATGCCATGGATCAGCGGCGCCAGAGCTTGCAGAGGCAGCAACAGGTGGCAGATGGGACGCCGGCGGCGGCCAAGGCGCCGGAGTTTAATTTTACTGCATCGCGCGGCGCCGCCGTCTGTGCCTAACTATGCAATATGCATGCTCGTAGTGAAGTTGGTGAATGCATGCTGCTGTAGTAGTTTGCTCATCTGTGTTAATCCATACTACGCAACACTGTATAGCTGGGGTACACTGGTCATAATCAGTGCTAGCTTCCAAGGGGTTAGATGGATCTAATCAATTCTGCCTCTCTGGATGCTGCTGGGCGTGGTGTGCATTATGTTTCTCTATCTACTAACTGCTCCTCCTTTTAATTTGTGTGTCACTACATATTCATTAATATATATACTCCTAAAGTAGTATCCTATGCTAAAGTAATTGCATTATCCCTTCATTTCCTCTGGTGCCTAGTTAGTAGTGGCCTGTTAATTCCATGCTGAATTTGCATTTGATTATTAGTATAACTACACGAATGAACCGCTTTACCACTTACCATTTTCGCAGAGAAATCAGAAATCAAGTACAAGTGTGTGTGTGTGTGGGGGGGGGGGGGGGGGGGGGGGGGGTATGGTAAAAAACGGATGCAGGCAAATAGGAGTTTGGAAGGAAGCTTTTAAGTGGCTCCTTGGGTGGTTCATGTGGCCTGTCATGGCTAGTAACAGTAACAGGCGGTGCTTCAATTCTCTCCCTCCGTTCCCTCCCTATTAGCCAAATGCCTTTTCAGTTTTCACTGGGACCATTGCCACTGCCAGGTGGGTCTCGTGCATTGTTGCTGTAGTGGGCTGCACGCCGGCACTGTGGGGCAGGGCCCTGGTAATTTCCGTCCTGCGCCAATTATAGATAGGTTCATCCTGACCGTCCAGTGGCATCCCACCAATCTCATCGCCAGGCAGCGCGATTGTTCCATTTGTTTTTTCACGGCTGCAGATAGTAGCAGTTGCTACTTCTTCCATCCAAAATTACAAGTCAGTTTCACTTTTATGTTGACCGTAAAATATCAGTTCTTTTGTTATAGTTTGCTTTATTAATAAAAATTCTTTAAGAATAACTAAAAACGACATATAATTTGGATTGGAAGGAGTACGGTACAAGCTAGTAGTCACGGTTTCTCCACTCACAGATGTTTTTTCTTTTTTTCGAATATGCAAAAGTTTTGAACATCTTTTGTGTTAAGGTAGAAAAATTTGATACAAGTGACACGTTTCTAACAAGCGCCCTAGGTGGTCTCTAGCTATAGGATTGCATATATGGGTTGAACTAACCTAGCAAAGATATAGATTTCAATATTATATAAACTAGGGTCTATAGGATTACAACTATGGGCTGGACTAACCTAGCAAAGATATAAGGTTTTGATATATTACATAAACTAGAATCATATCCCGCATGTTGCCGTGAAATTTACTGATTATATGACTGTTCGGCTGGCTGGATTATACGGTTGATTTGTTGTGAGAGGAAAATAATGTTCTGTGGCTAGGTGAAAGCTGAAAGTAGCTCAAGCGAACAGAGTAATGTCAATGGATGACATGTCACACTGATAAACATGTTAGTGGATGATATGTCTTGATGACATGTAAATTATAATTGTAAATCTAGATAGCTATAAATGCATCTGATAGTGGACTCATGAGGTAGATAACTATGATATATAGGGTGTGTTTAGTTGGGGAAAAAGTTTGAATTCTGGTACTGTAACACTTTTGTTTGTATTTGACAACTTTTGTCCAACCATATGGACTAGTTAGATTCAAAAGATTTGTCTCGACATGTATAGATAAATTGTGCAATTAGTTATTTTTTACCTACATTTAATGTTCTATACATGCGTCCAAAGATTCGATGTCACGAGGAATCTTGAAAAAAATTTAGAGAAGTTTGGAATTAAACGGCCCCCAAAGACAGAGAATAGACAACCGGGAGAGAGCACTCGCGGATGTTTTTCACTTGAATTATTATACGAGTAGTATCACACTGCAAACGTCACCCGTGCGTCTCAGCAACCCGATAGCGAAATTTACTGTGGTAGTGCAAATTGCACTGGTATAGCCGTATATAAAGCTAAATAAACTACTCATCCATTTGAATTTCACATGGCAAAATCAAAGTGAGATATATATAAAAAAAATAGCAACAACAGAATTCATACTTCGCTGGAGACGGAATAATAAATTAAGATGGGAATTGAAGGCAGCCTTGAATTATGGCATGTCAGACGACCATAAACGCGCGCGGGTGGCGTGGCATACGGATACAAGTATGTAGCATATACTTATACAGTATACATTACAGCCGGCCCCGAGTACGCAGGATATGTCCCTGGACCAGGACCAGCAGGACCCCGGGATCCCGGCCGGCCGGTCCATCGATCGATCGATCGGGAGATGCATGCATGGCAATGGCAGTGGCAGCGTGTATTTTTGGCCACTCTTGCATTGCATTGTATTGCATTGCATGCAGGCAGGAACGTAGGCTGCTGCACGCCGTACGGACCGTCCATCTGCATATTATCCCGGCCCTTCCTTCCTTCTCTGCAAGAAATATTAATGGCGTATATGGACGCCATGACGACATGTTTGGTCGTTGGCGAGACGACGATGGACGGACCATGGATGCTGCGAGAGTGCGGATAGCTAGCTATTCCAACATGGATCGGAACGGATCGATCGGCGGCGCCGGGCGGCAGCTGGCAGCTGGGGGCCTGCAGCCCTGCACGCCGCACGCGCATGTATCGTCCATCGATCGCCCGCGTCGCGCGCACTGCGCAGCAGCCCTTTTTTAAAAATGTGTGGAAATCGTTTTCGTCAGACGTGCAGGCGGAGGCGGCAGCAGCAGCAGGAGGAGGAGGCACGAGCGAGAGCGATCCAGGCCCGGCCAGAGTAATTATTCCACGGACCGATCGGCTGCGCCTGCAACCCTCTATGGGTTTCAGTGCCGCTTCAGCTCCATTCACCTACCATCGACGATCGTTTCTTCGACCACCCTGACCTGCCCTGACCGCGGCCCCATGGTAACTTCGACGTCCGTCCTCCTCGGAGCATCATCACTGAGGCCCAGTTTGCCGTTGGCATGGAGCATTACGGACGGCGTGGCGGGAAGCAGGAGACAGAATCACAGAACCCGCAGCCGCCTCGGTTGAGCATGGTCAAAAGCTGCTCCCGAAGGCTCGAAAGATCCCAATGTAGCTCCATAGATACTCCCTCTGTCCCTATTGAGTGTGACGTTGTAGCTCGGCAGTAGATTCATCAGCCATTATGTGAACGTAGACACAAGGTGGGCTAGATACATGCGAGACCGAGTGAATGGAGACGGTCAAAATACTACTCCCGGCGACAGTCGTCGCGGGACGGAGGGAGTATGTTTCAACTGCCTTCCTATTTGCATCGAGTAGCGACTCGCTAGTTGCCACGACGTTCATTGTGTTGTCATGGATTTCTCTACCTCGTCAGGGACTGCAAATGGTCCAAGCTGACGCCGAAGGGTGGTGGCCTGCCTCACACTCAGCTCATGCCAACAGCCCACCGGTCTCCCGGCATGCACCCCTCGGCAACCCAATGATATCGAATGGGACTGCGCAGGGTATCATGGGCGGCGCCGATACCATGACACCCGCCGAAGATGGCGACGATGGCGGCAGCGCTAGGGTGTTCTGGCAACGGGCATCAGAATCGGCGCAGCTGCAGACTACGCATGACAACGCTACTGCTTTGACCGTCACATGCTGCTTCCTCAAGTCGGATCCACTAGTGGAGGCGTTGTGCAAGGGTGCAAACTTCTTGTTTGGATTGCCTTAGTCGACCCGATGCTGGATGAGCTTGCCACCTAGATTATCGCGAGCCGACCAACCGTCAAATCAGCAGAAGTACCGAAAACGACGATCGGAGGGGGTGAATGGGAGCCTCAAATTTCTTTAGAAACTTTCAACCACAGTCCCAAAAACACCCCCAAAAGTGAAATACAACGACACGAGAAATCAACAAGCAAACCGGTGGCTGGATATCTCCGGTGATGACCAAAAGAAACAGCGGAATCCTCAAAACATGAACGGGTAGATCGACCGAAAAAGACATTACACTCTGTTCGGCTGGCTAGTACGGTACGGCTGGCTGGCTGATTGTTCTGAGAGAAAAACACTGCTGAATGGCTGGCTGGTGCTGGCTGGTATGGGCAGCCGAACAGAGCCATAAGGACTGAAGATCCGAACGGTGGAGACATGAGAAGCAAGTTCCCAACCCTAAATACCCAAGCCAAATGGTAACAAGAGTACTTACAAAAGATCATTGCTCTAGAAAACCAACGCAAAAATTGGATCATGAATTGGAGCTCGAAGGCGCAAGAAATGGATGAAAACAACACAAAACAGAGAGCACCGAACTCTGGTACTATAGCGTCCAACGCATTGTAGCAGCGTTCGGTATGCTTATGTTCATGTGATGCATCGGACGCGGTGGAGTTACTATTCACAAGTTCGGTGCTAGTATGACAGCTTCTAGTGCTCCAGAAAAATAGCCCGAAAATCAAAAAATGACCTGATCTCTACCTTCTCAACTCCGATTGACCCCAGATTTTGTGGGCAGTCTCTCTAGGTAGCTATGAAGCCTCCAAGAAAATCATTGTCTTCTATGGCTCACAAATTCAGGAATCAATAAAAATCGAGAGAAAACGAAGAAGACCCTCTCGAAAGCAAAAATCGTTTGATCTAAGTGCTCATCCCAAACTTGATCAAATTGTATGATAAAAAGCTTCCTTGGGATTCATAGTACCTCCTGGAACAAACAGTTCACAAAAAAATCAAGCGGAGAGAGAGATCAAGCACAGGGAAGGAAAGGGGAAAAGCAAGAACACGAAAAACTTCAATTAAAACTTGCTCGAAATTAAGTTATAAAAATTCACATGAACCGCTGCAGTTAAAGCCGCGCTTTCTAAGAAATTAAGTCTTATGCAGATGAATGATTACACTAGGAAAATCGTTTGCGGATCATTATCTGCCTAAGAGAAGAAGAGAAAGAAAAACACTACCGCAAGTACTAAATAGAATTGATAAGAGGGAGAGTGAGCTACCCTTCCTATTTATTAATGCTTATTACATTTTTTTCACTTAGCCCTCTAATTACTTTAATAACTACTTGGTGAACCAGCGAACTATAAGGTATTCTGGCGCAACCCTCTCTAGTGATCCAACCAACGACCCGCTTCCTTCCTAGACTTTTTCCGTCGCCTTGACTCAATCTCCAGGATTCTGCCACGTGCCGTCACGCTTCTTCTGAAGCTCCATCGTGGGTTTTGAGGCCCAAACATAGAAACCCACCACGGGGGGTCATTTTGGGCTCAACCACCAAACCTCCGCGAGTAGCGTCCTCTGATGACGCGTCCCCCACATCCTGGGGTTGTGTTCGGTCAGTCTTCGACCGCGCCGGCCCACAGTCCTCCACCGTGTGCTTTTGCGCACGTTAATGTTCCCAGATGTCAACCACCATGGTTGGTCGCTCGGTGACTCTGGAGACTCTGGTCCCTCGGTCCAAACCTCGGCATCCGCCCTTCACCGCTCCTAGTCTATTGGCACGGATCCGCTTGACTTTCACCTTCGTCGTTGGTCACCGTCTCTGAGGTCCACACTTGTGCACCACAAGCCAAAAGACATGTTGCGTAACACCCGTAGATAATCACTCATCATAAACTCGAACCACAGGGGTGCATATCAACCTTGTGTCTGCACGAGCACTTGGGTTCTTATAGCTTATGGTATCGGCTCTCTGGAGGTCCAAGCTTCGTTGGTGGACACCAATGCCCCGATGATGACACTTTAAGTGCACGCCGGACTTTGCCTCCCTGGTCTCCTATGCAGCGCACACCTCCTCTGTAGGGGCAAGCTGTTCATGCGGAGGTTGAGATGGAAGGGGAGGGTGAGGCCTGGCCACCTGGGTTCGAGCTGGCCAAGCACATGGCGGGTACTTCCACGACGATGAGGGATGACCCGGCCACATACGTCCCTTATATGCCGATGATGAACGGCTGGTCGAATAGGCAAGGCACGCCCGCACCCAAGGACGCGATGTCCATGCGGCAGCGTGAGGCCACTCGGCGCCTCGCACTGTTCACATAGAAGGTGTAGATCAAGAAAAAGGTCACCTTTAATCGACACTCCACTGAGGCAGAAGACGACAACCAAAAGGCTTGTGCCGCTGTTGAGCAAGCAGCTGGCGGCTTAGGACCTCTCTCGAGTACATGCTTTTATACGAGATAAGGTTCTGATCATATAGCGTATGGGCTACACTAAAGACCCATCAACGCCATGTGCATCAGAGCTAAAAGCTTTTGAGAGCGTCTTTGACGGCAACATGATTGTGTCCAAGATCAACGCGCTGGACGCGCTCTTCGCGGATGGTGTAGGCAACCCGCAACCGTGAAGACGCAATTTCTAGTATGTACGATTCCTGCTGTGAAATTTCAAGTTACATACAGACGAGGTCTTATTCACTGCGTCACCCTATTGTCACTGGCTCACAGCTCTGCTATCCGAGCCAGCTCGGAGCCTCGGATCGGAGGAGTAACCGGGCTCATATATGGTAAGATGCCGCTTGGTTCGGCCATGCATCTATCCGGCAGCTGAGGGCTACTACGGCTGTTAGGGACGACACGACACACTCTGACACGTCTTGCACATGGCCATATACAGCTGTTCTGCTTGGTGCGGTGACGTGCCTGCATGCAGTGAAAGCGAGGGAAGGGCTCCGATCCATGCATCTATCGGTGCTCAAAAAAAAAAGATCCTGTGTTTACAGACACAGGGCGATGCTTTCAGTTTCAGGAGATTTATAGCATTTGTGTGGTGTTGGTCGTGCGCGTACGTTTGCTATACAAGGTTAGTGCCGGTATAAATTAACAGGACGATCGAGTCGACGAGAGGTTAGCTAAGGCTTTAACTACTTTTCACCTAATTAGTGTACTATTGCTGTAACATGGAACGGCAGCACTAGTCTGTGGCTGACCCCCTGTAGCCGGGAGGCCGATAAAGAATCGCTAGGACAGGAAAAAGACAGCAGGAACGACAGCGAGAGAGAAGGGCCACTAGATAGCCTGTTCGGTTCAGTTGAGTTTATTAGCCAAAATAAACGTTTCTTTTCGGTGTTTTTCTTTTACAACAAATCAACATAAGATAAAATTAACGTTTCTTTTCAGCCAGCCAATTGGTTCCAGCATGCAGTACGTTGGGTTCATTCCAAAAGTGCGTTCTTCCTCCAATTTCTTGACTCTACCTTTGGATCATCCATTCATCTCTTGCCTCGTTCAAGCAAGCAAAACTACGAACGGTCGATCTATGCAGGAGATGGGATTACACATACCGTAGTTCAAATTTCGCCTTTTTTCAAAGGAAGGCTAAACTTTTTCCCCTTTCTTGTTTGAGGTGGAAAAAAGCGAACGAACAAAAATGTTTAGATGGCCTGCTTGACTGTACTACCAGCTTGGCCAACTGTGTGCTATGAATGGTACTGAGTACTGATTGTGATGCTTCTGTGGGTCTAGCCCCCCCACCCCACCCCACCCCACCCCACCCCACTCCATAAATTTCTTGGCCATCTCTGTTGGGACGGACCAAATCAATTCCATATTTCCATCGATCGCTGCCAGCATGGACAGGCAGCATGCATGCATGCAACTATGGCTACAGCTAGCTGCTCCAGGAAGTACCCAACTAATCCATCGACCCATCGCATGCATGCGTGAAGCTGAAGGAGACCCATGCAGCCGTGCTTGCATTTCATTTATTATTAGAACCAGTGCACCTTGCATGCATGCGGTCGAGGCTTCCCTGTTGCTCCAGATTTACGTATACTATCTATACTAGTTTTTTTTTTTGAACAATTTACGCCGGTAATGTATATTGGCATGGTGGTCCAAACGTGTGAAGACTTGGAGTAGTTTAAATCCGGGATGAAAAAATCTGTGTCATCGGATGTTCCATGAGATATTAAAAAGATTTTTCAGATACCAATAAAAAACAAATTACATAACTCACTTGTAAACCATGAGATGAATTTATTAATCTTAATTAATCCATTATTAGTAAAAATATTTACTATGCCACAATATTGTCAAATTATAGACTAATTATGTTTAAAATATTCGTCTCATAATTGACACGTAATATATGTAATTAGTTATTTTTCGTATATATTTAATACTCTATATATCTGTTGCACGTAAAGTTTTTACCTAAACAGAGCCTATACTTACCGGTTGAGACCCTTACACACACACACACACACACACACACACACACACACACAAAAATAGTGTCTTCTCAAGTTCTCAAAAGGTATCTTGAGCCCAGTAGACCCGTATATCTAGACAGGCTAGCTAGGAGTCTCTGTCTATCCAACCTCGCGAACACCACAAAATGGGCGCGTTTGGATATGTACAGTTCATATAGCAGTAATGCTAGCGACGGGACCTTTCGATCGGCAATTGGAAGGCTTCAGAGTTTGGAGCTATGAATCTGCATTGAGTAGAGCTAGTCACTCACTGACTGACTCACTCACTCACACTCGTCAGCATGGACTATCATATCCCTCCTGAATCATGGACACTACTGTAACCGGCAATAATGATACGAATTTGAAGATTGTTCCAATAACAGTACTCCCTCATCCTAAAAAAAATGCAATTCTTGAAAGATTTCATGTTTTATATATTAAGTTTGATCAATTAATTATGAAATATATTTTTATAATAAATGGACTTAGAGCCGTAAATGTGAACATCATTCATTATAAATTTGATCAAACGTAAACTACTTTAACTAACACGCAATTCATACTTGCATTCTTTTTTTAGAACAGAGGGAGTATTTGACTATTTGTATATCGTCAGGGTTTTTGATATACCTTACGTTTTGACACCTATATTAATCTTATGCTCCAAGTCTTTTAATTCTATTTACTCATCACAGTTTAAAATACTTATAATATTAAAAGAACTAAGACTGGAAAAGATGAACAACTCAAAATTAGAAGGTGTCAGAATTGTTGTATCATTTCCATAATTACACTTTTATCTGTGGGTAATTACAAGCTATACAGACATTCCTATAGCCCTATCTTCACTAGATTTCGTATCGCAATTACCCATAGGATTTCTTTGATGATCCCTATGACATAGGAACACATAATTCATGATAGTGCCTTCATTGCTGCCCGGTGACACCCATATGCATTCCATAAGATATGTTCCATGGGCTTGAAGAGCCTACTACGATGCCTCATAAATACACATGCTTAATTTTAATTATGATGTCTTCTTTATTTATTTTCTTTCTTTCTTTATTATTTCCCTGTTGTCCCCTTCCTCCTCCTGCCACACTCGTCGGCTTCACTCCTCCACCCCTCCTCTACCCGCCACACCATACTCTGTGGTCGCCTTTGCCCTACCTATTGTCGCTGACTCCGTGTCCCTCAATTTATTGTGCAGCTCTGCTCTAGCTACGCTCACCCCCCTCCCCCCCCCCCCCCCCCCCCCCCCCCGGCCGGCTCCATGCCCTGCCTCTCCGTCGGTTCACCGGGGGCAATTTTGCCTTGGACCAACACATATGAGTAAGGAGTGAGGGAAGCCATATTTTTCAGCTCTGCCTTTTAGCCTATACCTTCTCTCAGCGTGATTCACAAGGCTTCACACATGCGGAGGCAAGGCTGCCCAATATATTTGGTTGGCGGAGTCATGGAGATATATAACCATAAAGCGCTATCAAATGGCTCTACCAATGGGACCCTATATGTACTCACCTGACTCTAAGTTTCGGTACATCATCCAGTACACTATACACCCAATCTCTTTGGCCTCCTGATTTTTTTTGTTCAGCCAAATAAGCCAACCCACCGCAAGATCGACTTTAACTGGATGGTTGCCAAACAAATGTTTGAATCCTTTTGACAACAGAGTATTGATCAAACAGCCCGCCGGCAATACATACAATGATATGTTTCCACCAGATCGCAGATCGAGCACGTACTAAAATAAGAGGGACATATATCAATGGATGAATCACACACCAAGAACTATAAAGTAATAATGGCACCTTTAAGGCGTGTCCAATAGCATGAAGGCAATTCTTATAAACAAAGTATTATGTGTGTATATATATATGTTAATCTAGGTGACGAGCTATGGTATTAATAAAAAAAACTCGGCCTGCAGGGACTAGCCGGCCCGCGGCATTTCCCCTGGTCGGCACCGAAGCGCACATAACCATTAACGGGGCTAAGAAGAAGACCTTCTCACACAGGCCGAGAAAACCCCCGAACCCCCACTCCACCCATACACAGCGGCACCGCAACCCTATGAGAAGGTTGGCCATAGACCTGTGCTTTGGCATGGAGCGAGCGAGGGGATTTTTTTGGTGCCCTAAGGTTTCCCAGCGGCA
This sequence comes from Eremochloa ophiuroides, assembly GCA_038502445.1. Classification (NCBI taxonomy): domain Eukaryota; kingdom Viridiplantae; phylum Streptophyta; class Magnoliopsida; order Poales; family Poaceae; genus Eremochloa; species Eremochloa ophiuroides. Next base: position 98,337,527 of record JAHLJS010000003.1, read on the forward strand.
CTGAAGCGCACTCACTGGGATTTGAACCTTGGTTGGCTAGAAGCCAACCGGCTGTGCTAACCAACCCAACCAAAGGTCGGAAGGTAGCTATGGTATTAATAAGTTCTTCAATCCTTATATATCATTGTTTGTCATCAATCACACACGCGTTGGTGCTCCATGGGATCGAATGTTTATCCTTAACCTTATGAATGAAGGTTAACTAAAACATATGCTCGCTCCATTCTAAGGGCATGTTTGGTTGTTGAAACGTTTCCGGATCAAGAGAAACGGCACCAAGCGATATTAGAGGGAAATGTTTAAATCGAGAAACATTGCCTCCAGTCCTAAATCAGCAGTAGGGTGGTTTTACAAAAAAAATCTACTCTATTAATCTAAAAAAATTATACTCGATTTTTTGTTTTGCATTCCTGTACGTACTATCACTTTTATTCTATTAGTTATAATTCCTTTTTACTACAACAAGTTAAAACAAGTTGTATTTAAGTTGTTCTTCACCTAAAATTGATTTTTTTTAAAAAAATTAAACATGTTTTTTATTTATATAAATATTTCTTCTTATGAATTGGAATTCAAACTAGTAACCAAACACTTTATAAAGTGATTCTAATTCATCTCATAAAATGTTTCTTGAGAGAATTTGGATCAGAAACGTTTCTACGAGAATCCAAATTCCTACCAAACACACCCAAGATTATAGTTCACTTTGTTTTTTCCTAAGACAAACTTCCTTAGTTTCATCAAGATTACATAAAAATATGGCAAGATCTATAACATCTATTACTCTATTGAATTCTCCATCAAACGAGTTTTGATAGTTCATTTATATACGTTAATATTTTTTAAAAATGATTAAAGTTAGAGAAATATTGACTTAAAACAAATCCAAAGTGTAACATGCTATTTTTAACGGGTCTCTGTTCTCTGCCATTCGCATGCTGTACATGTTCTGCAATAACAGTTACCCTTGTAGCTAGGACCACTTGGCAAATATACTAATAGAATAGCACAATAGATCGAGGAGCACATCTCTACATTCCCGCCGTAAAATAAGCTGGAAGCCCCTGCAAAGTGCAAGCTTTGATCGTACATTATAGGAGTATAATTGTTGTGCATGTACGCATGTTCATCACTAACATCAGTGTACGATTTAGGCGTGTGGGATCTGGGACGTGCCACCCAACAACCGCTTTTGCTCCTTTACGGTCGACGAGGGCTCTACCTTACGTACAGTACGCGCGTCCGGAACTACTGATGGGAATTGAAAAATATACGCGGCACGTGGCACGTGGCACGTACGTACGGCGCTGTTCAGCTAATTATACTCGTCCACTTGCCATCACCCGTCACATTTACTGCTGCGTGCTTGCATGGTTGCACGTCTCTGCCATCAACCAGCTAGGCAGGGGATCTTCTTCCATTTCAGCGCCCACCAGACATTTTTATTTTTTTATTGTACTTAAATATTGATATTTTTTATTTATAATTTATCAAACTTAAGATCTAAAACAATGACATTATGCTAGAATTGTATTCTTTCTCAGACGGAGCGAGTACTAATCTAAGCAACTTTAAGATACAATAGGTGGTAAAACAAATGGCATATTAACCCTCGTTGATTACTATATTTAGATTGGCGATAGACATGGCAAATATGCATGTGAAAATTGCCTAGGGTTTGTAGATTTAGAACCCCTTACAATTTAGAATAAATTTGAATGCTTGGATACCTTATATATTATATAGGACATAGAGGTAACTCTTAAATAAATAAAGAGCTTAGTAACATTTAACACTAAGAGTCCATGGTGACTTGAGCAAGGGTTGATCCTGTCCCATTTTTTTCCCATGTACAGTGCTACTACATGAACCATTTTCAGAGATAATAGGGAGGCGAGAAGTTCGATCGTGTCTGTCTCTGTTGTTAATAGCCATTTAGAGAGACGTCAGAATGCTCGCCTCAATGTTCACGTCTACTAATGCCATTTACAAGGGACTTGTTAAAATACTCGTTTCTATTAACAATCATCTTTCAAAGAAGCTCATATTAGAATGCATGTCTAAGAGTATGATTAACAGATGTAGACGTCTGTCTAGTGGTCATCCGACTATTTATAGAGGCAGATGGATCCATCTCTATTAATCTTTTTTTATGGTAGTGTAAGGAACCCGTGCTCTTCACGGCCACCCCTTCCTGATGTGTTTGTGTTAGATTATGCAAGTGTCGCAAGCCAAAATGTGTCTCGAAAATTTGAAGGCACATTACCATGCAAGGGAATATTTACCACAATTTTCTATTCTATGACAATGTGAAACCTCCAAAAGAAAATCTTGCCTAAATTTAGTTGCGAACCAAACACTCACCAAATTAGTCATAACCTGCTTATGGTGAAGTGTGGCTAGCGACTAAATAACTTTTGTAAGGTTGAGTGCATGGTTATAGATAGAATTAGGATCTGAGTAATTCACGATGGTCTTCGTACGTAAGATATACTCCATGTACATCTCTCAATTCGTGTTCCTGACTCAACTTTACATTTCTGGTTCTGGAGTGTCTTGCACGACTAGTACATGCGAAATAAAGTACTAGCTACAAGTCAGAAGAAATAAATTTAAAAATCACCACTTGACTCGGAAAGCCCTGCTGGTGCTCTCCATTACTCACGAGACTTTTTGCGACTGAGATAATATATACTTAATCCGTCTCAAATTATAGATCGTTCGACTTTTTCAACCCTAAGTTTGGCCACTCGTCTTATTCAAAAAATTTGCATAAAAAGAGTTAAATTTAATATATTCTTGAAGAACTTTTGTTAATAAAGCAGGTCATAACACAAAATATCATGTTTTACACAAATTTTTGAATAAGACGAATGGTCAAACTTGACGGCAAAAAAGTCAAACGACTTATAAATTGAAACGGAGGGAGTATATATATATATATATATATATATATATATATATATATATATATATATATATATATATATATATATATATATATATATATATATATATATATATAGACACACACACACACACACACACACACACACACACGGCCGGACTGTCGTCGTGTACAGTCTACTTATAGTAACGAGACACCCTACCTGCAGGAGCCGGATCAGGAGAGGGATAGGTGGTAGCTAGCGACTAACAATAATCCCCTGTCGTCGTTAGGGTTAACGACGGTATCTCTCTGCACGCAGTATGCTCCAAGCAGTAGCAGCTAGCATCCAAACATCGGATGCCCCTGATCATGTACCGCGCTGGTGCCGATGGCGATGGACGACACGGCCGGCGGCCGGCCCCTCCGCCTCTCTCGCCACAACCAGAACCAGACAACGACCACTCCTGTCCTGCCGCTTCCATGTGTTGTCTTCTGCGAACTGCATGCCTACATTGCTCACTGGAGTGTGAGTGACTGGTGCTGGTAGTAACAACAACCACCTACTACCACACGACAAACGCAAGTTGGTACGTAGTATACAGTAGTATATCTGGCCCTCGATCTCACTCTTACAATCACAGTGCCTGCCTGCATCATCTCCTCTATATATTCCTCTACGCTACAGCTCTAGCTCTACACTACAGAGGTGACTGAGTAGCGAAGCCAGCACAAAATGTCATTGGGGTCATCAACCTTGTCACTTAAGGTCCACACTATAAAACTATAGCTAGTAATAACATCAATTTTGCATTAAATTCTTAAAAATCGTCGAGGTCTACACACCCCAGCAAAAGGGCCTGGCTCCACCCCTGTGACTGTTGGATCATCCATCCATCCAACACAGTAATTAACCTGGCTAATTCATCTAGCGGCAGGCTAATCAGTAGTGTTGAAGAAATACTTAGTGTTTGGGTTATCTTCCTTTAATTTTGTCCCGGCCTGTTTATCCGGTTAGCTAGCGCACCCAACCTAACTACTCCATTAATCCTAGCAGGAGTAGGCTAAATGCGTCATCTGCAAGGGCAATTATTGACGTTGTTAAATTCAGTACACAAGTTACAGAGAGAATTGCTATTTGCAGATCAGCTGCTGATGCATGAAGAAGCTGATTAGCTGAAGTAGATCTAGAACAGTGTGAGGCTATCATTGGACTCATGAAGCTTAGGAGGAGGAGTGCATCATGCATCTTTTAACCAAAAGAACCTCCCAGTAAGATCTGTATGATGGTTCTCTCTGATCCGGATCCGGTAATTAAAAATCGTGACCGTATTAGCGCCGTGTCTCAGCACTAGGAGGCACTCACATGCGAGATTGGAGGGTGCGAGATCCGAGGCAGGCACAACGTACCGTGCCCCTAGCTGTTTATGTATATATACTCAACACTAATGCAAATCCAGTCTTATCCAAGATATATCTTTAGTAGTAACGTGTAAATTGAACTCCATGACATGGGTGGGGCCTGCGGGCATGTGGACGACACTGATTTGCGTGGCAATGGCAACGTGCATGTGTCCTATATATGTTGAGCAAACTAATCAAAGGTAAAAAAAAAATTGATCTAATTGTTGTAACAACATCGGCTCTCGCGACCGTACGTCTTTAGTTTATCTGTAGCTTTTGACCCTTTTACAAAGATGATGATACTATATGTACTAGCAGCTGACTCCATGGATGACATCTAGCTGTTGGGTTAATTTTAACAGAGTGACGACTGTTGGGTTTTACAGCCAGTGTTTTTTTTTTCAGTTTTGTGCTTTAGCGCTTTCTAATATCAAAAGATTAATAATATCTTGACTGGAAAGCGCTCCTAATTGGCAAACACAAGGCTGAAAAGAAAGCGGCATTCTTTTCAATATTGTCATGTATGTTTGACAAATTAAAAGTGGCAGAGGATCTCGTATATGTGCATAATTCATGGAAAAGCTGTTTGATCAATAATTAACCTGCGTGATAAGACATATGCCTGGAAAAGCAGAGTTTTTTCAAGAAAAAGGAGTTAGAGATCTAGATAGATGGATAGATATGCTCACGGGCATGGCCCCATGCCGGGAGAGGTAGATGCTGTGATGGATGGATGGAAAATCCGGCAATTCTATATTGAGCAGATATGCCCCAAGCCACTGCATCAGGCCGGCCACTAATAATAACAAAACTATAATCCCAACAGCATGGTGACAAGCCACGACATGAGCAATCGAGACGGCGACAACAATCTATCTACCTCTGCTTTAGTGTATTGGTCAACCAACCATCAACAACTAAAGCGACAAATTTCCTCACCTCAAATTAGTACTATCAGTGACCTGACGACGTCTAAAGCGGATTTTCGAGTCCCTCTCTCGGCTAAAAGGGGCCATTTCCATGGAATTTAGGCCATGGCCGTACCTCTCTCGGCTCCATAATTAATAGGAAAACGACAGCGGCGACCTAAACTGGGCGATCGTTCGGTCGAGCTGTATTAGCTCATCATCGATCTCCACCATTTCATTTCGTACATGCATGCCGACAGGCACGGGACGAGCAGGTACGACGTGCATGTATACAGACGACGGACGGGCACTATGCGGTAGTACTAGACTACTAGCTATATGCGCGAGCGAGAGCCTGCAGACGATGGCGCCGCTGCACGCCTCCACTCATGCGTGCCTGCCGGCGGTGTCCCGGCCGGACGAAGAGGCATGCACCGCCGCGGCCGGCCGCCGGTCTTCCGTTCCGCGCCGCTGGTGCAAGGGGGCGGGCGGGGCAACGGTCTCCGACCTTTTTGCCTGCGCCGGACGGCTTACACGCCGGCCGGCGCGCGTCGGTCCAAGCTGGATGGATCTCTGTAGCTTCTGGTGGATCTCATCCCGTCGTCCCCTGCAGACTGGGGCAGGCGCACAGTGCTGCGAGAGTTGGTACTACTGGGTACTCTGCCGCTGCCAGTGTTGAGATCAGCATAGTAGGGAGAGGAGCTAGAGGCGGTGAAAGCGAGGTGGTCAGTCTGCGTCACCGTCACCCTCACCCCGTGGGGATGGAGAAATGCAGGGTGTAGGGGTAGCTGCACGCTAGTCACTAGTGCGTCCTACCAGCGGCACTGCGCACATGGCTGCCATATGCTGATCATAGGAGTACTCCTATGCGTTTGAGTGCGTGGCATAGCAGGGCTAGGAGCACGGACCGGGGTGAGTAGCCGGGTAGCCTCGTACTCCTGCTGCGTGGCGGACACTGTCCTTACTGACTGCGTTCCAGTTCCAGCAGTTCAGAGTTTCAGACTTCAGAGCAAGGGTTCCATGACTGAACAAACTTTTTGCTGTAAGAAATTCAAAATCTGGAGTGTGAATTATTGGTTACATTGCATTCATATGGACAGTTTAGACTCGAGAGGAAGAATTAGCAACTCAAACTACCAGTATTCATGGCCAGTTCAGACTCGATGCAAGAGGAAGAATCGGTAACTCAATCGACCATTTGCTGTCACTCGTCAGAAATCTGAATTAGGATAAAGTGTTCCAACTTGGATGTTAGCAGACACCCTTCAAATGTCGAAAGCAGACAAAGGTGGATTTCTAATTTCTAAAAGTAATACACATCTAATTTGATCTTTAAAAGGTCACATTTGATATGTTTTTAATTAGAAAATATGAAAGTAGTTCTAGTTTTTTTTGTGTGAGTAAAGTGCACCAGCGGTTCTTAAACTTGCGCTGCTGTGTCATCCCGGTCCCTAAACTCTCAAATCGACCGTTTACGTCCTTAAATTTGTCCATCTGTGTCATCTCGGTCCCTAAACTAGTTCGGCTGTGTCATTCCGGTCCCTAAACTTGCAAATCATCCGTTTAAGGTCCTCAAACTTGTTCAGTTTTGTCATTCCAGTCCATAAACTTATTCGGCTGTGTCATCTGGGTCCAAACAGGGCAATCTAAAAACTTGATATAAAAAAATAATTTATAACTTTTTCATATAAACTCGAATGAAGACAAACTTTATATCAAAATTGTAGCCCTTGATGCGATCTACAACTTTGGAGTTGAAAAGTTTTTGAATTAAAATTGTTTAGTGTCCCAAATTATTTTTATATTTTATAGATTTTGAAATTTGAAATTTAAAATTATCAAAGAAACTTGGATATTGATATGGCCTATATAAAAGTTATAGTTATCAATATGATCATGACTACAAACAACAAATCATATAACTTAATTAATAAACCAGTTTCATATAACTATATACAAATCATAAAGAAGTGGATGTCATTTTTAGAAAATAAAATGGTACTGGTTTCATATTTTTTATTTGAAATAAATTAACTATAATTTTTAAGATATCAAACCTGGTTTTTTTAATTATTTTTAAAAACATCTATTAACCAGTTTCATAGTTCATAAAAAACAACTCACAGCATAATAACATGGAAAGATTTAAAAAATGCCCTTTACCCTCCGAATTATGGGTTGCGTTCCTTCAACTGTTTATATTTCAGAGCAAGGTTCGCCGACTGAGCAGACTTTTCTTTCTGCAGTAAAAATCGAAGTATGTGTCGAACGGTCGATACTACATTCCTACCTGGCCTACATAGGTTTGGATCCAGAAAGCTAAATTTGGCAATCGACTGGAATCGGAAAAACTCTGAAAAGGTCGTTTGTGCAAACACTCCTTCCAACTAACAACTGATGGGCCTGTTATGGGCTAAAAACGGATATAGCGCAGTCCGCAGATGAAAATGAGCCTATTCTCTCGTTTGGAACTCCCTCTCGTTTCCTATGCATGGCCACGTGAACTTGGGCTTCAACAGATGTTTCGGCCCGGTATTATCATTCTCACTTGAGACCAACAAAGCAATATTAGTCCAGCCAGCCCAGTCAAATACTAGTTAGGTCACCCGAAAGTGCATCCTATAGCTTGGGCTTCACTGACGCGATGATATTGGGCCTAGGGAAGTACGATTGGATTGAACTCAAGATGAATGATCCATGGATTTTTTTTTATAATGAATTTATCTTTTGCAACCCATATGCTGCTAGGTACACACTTTGATAACGAACTAGAAGGGGGCTATGAAGAAGACTGGCAGGACGGAAATAAGTTTCGGGGAAAAAAAAAAGTAAAAGGCAAACTGCTGATAAATATTGATGCGAGCTTTTCAGACCATAGAGCGGCAACCGGCAATGGAGGCACAATTGATGTCATTCGCGACCCAAGCGGTTCCCTCGACATCAGCTTGGGCACCAATCTGTGATGAATTCAATGTGTTATATGGCAGGAGTTTTACCATTGAGCATTGTGATCGGGAAACTAATCAGGTGGTGCATGAATTAGCTACAGTAGCTTTTTTTATAAAAAAATCTTTGAATGGTACACAGTGTTTTAACACGTCCCCACTGCCAACGTACGTACTTACATGTCTGCACGAACTGCCACTTAAAATAATAATGACAAAAAAGAAATCAGTAAGAATTAGATACTCAGAACTCGGGTACCAGGTAGCACCAACAACCAAGCTACTCCGTATGATCCATGCGTTTGACTTTTGAGATCATTTAAGTCAACCAGTACTTACGTACTAGTCCAGCAAAGCAACAGATAGATGGGTGCACATTTGAACTTTTGAAGTCCATAATCCACATGCATGCAGGCAGCGTCAGCGCAATCCATGAACCCAAACATTGTGAGCATGCACCACGCATGACGCTAGTCACCAGCGGGTCCAGCGCCAGCACCTGCACGTACGTACGCGCGCGCGTGAGCACCGGAGATCGGTTGGTCGGCCTGCAACTGCGCATGCCCACCGCTCGATCCACTGCGCGCATGCACGTCGGCGGCGGTGCCTGCAGCTGCAGCGCAGTGGGTGGGGGGTGTCTGCCGCGGTAAGGACAGCAGGTACGCCTTGCCTGCCTCTGTCTCTCACTAGCTCACTCTCTGCCTGCCCCGAGGTCCAGGGCGTCGGCGCGCGCGCGGCCCGGCCCGCCCCCAAGCCCCGGCCTCGGCCGGCAACCCGGCCAGCCGCCAGCCTGCCGCGCGATCGAGTAATCCCGGCTTGGTGGTCAAGCTTTGTAGCCTACAAGGAGGGACGGCGCGTCGTCGTCCTCGGCGGCGTCCTCCGCCGGACGGCCGGTGTCGACGACCAAATGGAGAGCACCCATGCATGGATCGAGCGAGTGTTCAGAACCCGCATGCATGAGATCAGTGAGAACTAGCAGGATGCTGCCTGCTACTAGTAATCTACTTCCATACTCTCGCATGAAGTAGTACTAGTTGTTTGTGTTTCGTTTCCGAAGTCAACCGCGGTGATTATTAAACTGACAGCCTCCGTTCCGGCCGGCCGGCCGTGAGGAAGATCGATGTGAATGCCTCCTCCCTTTGAGTAGTGTCCTTCCTGCCCAAAAGGTGTACAACGTATCTGACCGTTGGCCATGACATGTGTTGACTCTTGACAATATTGCTCTTGGAGGAGAAGCAGCAGCTCCACGCACCTCGTGAACAGCGCATAGTGTCGGGGGTCTTGTGTGAATGTAAACGTATTCCATGTACTGGCATTCCATCAAGCTTACGGGCAAGTAGCTAGCTAAAAGTTAGATGATAATAATTAGCTCTTTTAGATCTAAAGGGCATCAGCTAACAATTTTGCTTATATATTATGAGCTCCACGCAACTAACAACTAGGGAAAAAAAACAGCTAATCAGCTAATAGTTAGTAGCTAATGGATCGACACACAAGGTCTTAGGGCATGTTTAGATTAACAAATATTTTTCCATAACAAATACCAAATGTTAAAATTTACATCTTAATGTTTACTTGCATACCAAAAGTTTAACCATATAGACATATAGCAATGACCTTTTTTTTGTCCTCTTTTGGGTCTCTTGGCTACCAAATGTAAAATGTCAAAAAAAAATTGTTGCAGTTTTATATCATAGTGTTTAAATCTATTTTGAAAAAGATAAGCTGAAACACCAAAACTTTTTTTATAAAATAAAGGACTAAACAGGCCCTTAGTATATACACGCACGCTGATACAATATCAGAATAGGAGAGCAGTACAATACGTGGTGTACTAACGTCTATTGTCGCTATAGTTGTGGCACATGCATGAAGCATTAGATGTAGACGAAATGTTTACATGTTTGTACAGTTTGCATGTACATCACAAGACTAATCTTTTAAACCTATTTAGGCTATAATTGAACACTTATTAAAAAAGATTCGTCACTACTACAGTGTCAAAATTTCAAATTCCAAATGGATCTAAGCGCAGCCTAAATCCTTTCTTTCTAAATGCTAGAAATAAAGATTTTGGTGAAAAGTTCCCCTATAACTGCTTGTCTAAATGGTTATCCAAATATAACCATCTTATATTCTGGAAGGCGAGAATGACTCTCCACATTACATATGAGATATATAAGAACTGTTGGAGAGTCAAGAGATATAGAAAACGATTTGTATGCAAATGACTATCTAAATAATGATTTAGAGAATAAGATTTAGAAAGACTCTTGGAGATGCTCTTATGGCTAATGCTGGAGATTATTATGGCTCCATGCTGGTAGGAGCGGTGCTCATGTTATTCTATCGTGCTAGCAAATATGTTTGTACATTGCAACAAAATATACATCTTGTTGCACGATCACATAAATGACTCATGGCTCGAAGATGGAGAACGTGGTTAGTTCTCCAAAATCGTAGGTATAAGATATGAAGAAGCCGTTGAAGGATGAAAAGTTATGGAGAATGATTTTTATTCAAATGACTCTCTAAATTAGTTAGAATGAGGTAAGAAAGACGAAGATATATACTCTCTCTAACACTGGTGCATCTACCAGCCTAGCTAATAACCACATTAATTTCTTGTGTTTTTGGATACTTCTTGAGACCTGTTGGAAAAACTTGTCTTGAGAAAAGATGGAGAGGATAAGGTCCATCCACCCTTTTATTACTGTTTCATACAGTCAAAATCTTTCTACGGTGGCCCAACCTATATAAAGATCCAACGGTAACTGGCTAATTCTGTCCTACACTTGACACCACGGATGCGACCATATAGCCATGTCGGTGTCGCGTCGTGCAATTTGCAACGAGACTGCAGCACCCCAACCGGAGCCCCATCTCTGGAGGTACGTACTACTGCCGTGCGCCTCTGCGTGCAATTCTTGATCGATCCGGCCGGACGGACCCTAAATTGTCTTTCTTATCCGTGTCAAGACGACCGTCCTTGATCAGTGTGCATGCATGCACGCGCCATGGGCCATGGCCATGGAGTTAATTTGTCTCGAGCATCCTCGAGCTTGCTCGCATTAATCTGGTCTAGATGCTAGCTAGGGCTCAGGTTGTACTACCACCTACAGTAGCCGTAGCTACGCAAAGAATACGACAGTGTTTGGACGTCCGTCGCGGCCTGCGCGGCTACGCAGTGTAGCTAGTGTGTGCAACTGTGTACCGCCCCTTAATTGGATTCTATACCTAGCTACACCGTGTACCACAATGCTCGCATACCTTGCTTTATTTGATTATTAACAGCTCGATCAATTAGTGGAGTACTAAGTACGAACACTGTGAGTCGTCTACGATTATTATCTTATTAAGAGCCTGTTGCGCGAGCATCGATCGCCTCCTATATAACTATCTCTTCTGCTTCTGTTCTCACACTTGATTTGTTTTAGAGAGTCAGCGTCAGCTACCAGCTGCAGATCTTTGTATTGTAGAAACCAAAGGAACAGGACAGCTAAGCTGCCGCTGCCGCTGCCGCCGCGATGATCACCGGGCGGGACATCTACGACGTGCTGGCGGCGATCGTGCCGCTGTACGTGGCCATGTTCCTGGCGTACGGGTCGGTGCGGTGGTGGGGCATCTTCACGCCGGACCAGTGCTCCGGCATCAACCGCTTCGTGGCCGTCTTCGCTGTGCCGCTGCTGTCGTTCCACTTCATCTCCAGCTGCGACCCCTACGCGATGCAGTACCGGTTCCTGGCCGCCGACTCGCTGCAGAAGCTGGTGATCCTGGCGGCGCTGGCCGTGTGGCACAACGTGGTGTCCCGGTACCGGCGGTCCGGCGCGGCGGCGTCGCTGGACTGGACCATCACGCTCTTCTCGCTGTCGACGCTGCCCAACACGCTGGTGATGGGCATCCCGCTGCTGCGCGCCATGTACGGCGACTTCTCGGGCAACCTCATGGTGCAGATCGTGGTGCTGCAGAGCGTCATCTGGTACACGCTGATGCTCTTCCTCTTCGAGTACCGCGGCGCCAAGGCGCTCATCTCCGAGCAGTTCCCGCCGGACGTCGGCGCCAGCATCGCCTCCTTCAGGGTCGACTCCGACGTCGTCTCGCTCAACGGCCGCGAGGCGCTGCAGGCGGACGCCGAGGTCGGCAGCGACGGCCGCGTCCACGTCGTCATCCGCCGCTCCGCCTCCGCCTCCACCACGGGCGGCGGCGGCGGCGCGCGCTCCGGGTACCGCCCCTACGGCGGCGGCGGCCTGCCGTCGTCGGCCATGACCCCGCGCGCCTCCAACCTCACCGGCGTCGAGATCTACTCGCTGCAGACGTCGCGGGAGCCCACGCCCCGGGGATCCAGCTTCAACCAGTCCGACTTCTACGCCATGTTCAACGGCAGCAAGATGGCCAGCCCGCTCGCGCAGCCCGGCCCCGGCGGCGCGCGCGCGCCGGGGCTCGACGAGCAGGTGGCCAACAAGTTCGCGTCTGGCAAGGGCGGCGGCGCCGGCGACGCCACGGCGTACCCCGCGCCCAACCCCGGCATGATGCCCCCGCCACGGTACGTTGATTGATTGAAAATCTGCTAATGATCGATGAACTATAAACTTGGCATTTACGTACGATATATGGTATGATTAGGAAGAAGGAGCTCGGGGGCTCCAACTCCAACTCCAACAAGGAGCTGCACATGTTCGTGTGGAGCTCCAGCGCGTCGCCCGTGTCGGAGGCCAACCTCCGCAACGCCGTCAACCACGCCGCCTCCACCGACTTCGCTGCCGCGCCACCGCCGCCGATGCCGGCCGACGGCGCCACCCCAAAAGGTGACAGACCGGCGATGGCGATCGCAGGACACTTTCGTTAAGCAAACATATATAGCTTACCAATTAATGTTGTCCGTCGTCCCTGCATGCGTGTGTCATTCAGGCGTGAGTGGGACCGTGACGCCGGCCAAGAAGCAGCCGGACAACGGCGGCGGCGATCTGGAGATCGAGGACGGCCTCAACAAGAGCCCCGCGACGGGGCTGGCCGCCAAGTTCCCCGTGTCGGGGTCGCCGTACGTGGCCCCGCGGAAGAAGGGCGCCGACGGGCCGGGGCTGGAGGAGGCCGCGCACCCGATGCCGCCGGCGAGCGTGATGACGCGCCTCATCCTCATCATGGTGTGGAGGAAGCTCATCAGGAACCCCAACACCTACTCCAGCCTCATCGGCCTCGTCTGGTCCCTCGTCTCCTTCAGGTATCCACCCATGGATTCAAACATTAATGAATAATAGCTCTTGTAGCAATTTTGACACCTAAAGTATAGCACTTCAATAATAATTCCAGCAAGATTCAGCGAATCCAAACGGAGCCTTGTCAATTGACTGGGTCCGGAATTACAAACTAAAAATCTAGATTGTCATGTCCGTTCCTTATTATTAGTATATATATATATAGGTTGCTTGTAACCCTCTCTAGGATTAGCATTTGCATGTGAGAGCACATGAGGGGGTACGTCCGTCTAGGATCTGGCACATGCACACGCAGATGCAGGTCATATGTGTGAGGAGGCCTGGAGCTTTGCACCTAGCAGACCAAATCAGCCGCGGCTGCCGTGTTTGTCTCCATCCATATGGACGGCACAGACATGATCGACAGACAAGCTCATCCACCGTCCATGGACTAATGCATGCACGATGCGACTGTCTTGAGAAAGTACAATCATATGCACTCGTCGTTGATCGTTGTTGAACTATTTTACTGCATGCTACTCGAGACGCATGACATGGCATGGCACATCTAGAGGGGAGCTGAAAACAGCAGGCATTTCTAGGAGAGAGTGACACATGCTATATGTACCAGCATCTGCAAACATGGATGGGTTAACAAATCTTGTTTTCCTCAAATTTCAGGTTTAACATCCAGATGCCCTCAATTATAAAGGGATCAATATCTATATTATCCGATGCAGGGCTAGGCATGGCTATGTTCAGCTTAGGTACACCATTGGCATTTTGATGCCTGTTCATCATTAGACAATTAGAGTTGCTCTTTACTTGAACAGAGAGATTCTCACGGTGCAATATTTTACCTAGGTCTGTTCATGGCTCTGCAACCAAAGATCATCTCTTGTGGTAAGAGGGTGGCGACGTTCGCCATGGCCGTGAGATTTTTGACTGGTCCCGCGGTGATCGCGGCCACCTCCATCGCCATTGGGCTCCGGGGTGTGCTCCTGCACGTTGCCATCGTTCAGGTTGGCATGAACACCATATGCATATATACCATGTTCTAATTTTTCAAGCCTTTCTAATGGGGACAAGTGACGATCATACTGATTACTGTAAATATTGAATCATGTACATGTGATTGATCAACAAACAGGCTGCACTTCCACAAGGCATCGTCCCCTTTGTGTTTGCCAAGGAATACAACTGCCATCCTCAAATCCTTAGTACAGCGTAAGCAGCAATTCCATGCTCAGTATACATCTCTTGCTTAGCTGTTGGTGTAAGTAACTGCAGAAAGCTAACATCTTGCATGCTTGCAATGTGAAAATTTTCAGGGTTATATTCGGGATGCTCATCGCGCTTCCGATCACGATACTCTACTATGTTCTTCTTGGAATTTAGATTTCTGGGTAGGCAGAACTAGGATTCTAGGAATGTAGCAGTGAGTGCATGCAAATTGAAACAAATTGGATATCTTGAAGACCTTAATATCATCTGAGCAGAGAAATAGGGGAAGCTAATAGGACCCTAGACAGAAAAGAAATGCAGACGAGGAAAAAAAAATCCTTGATTCTATTTTTTATATTTTTTTTGTTACTGTTTTAGATTCAAAGTAAAGGCTAGAGCTTTGAGTATGGAGGATTGAACCGTTAACCAGGCAACTTGGTACTAAAGATTCCTACCAGTTGATTCCTTTGTCCGGAAACACATGATCTGCAAATTGGGATAAAGTAATAGAAGTGGTTCTCAAATTGCATGGCAAGATCGTCAGACCAATCCAGCCTGACAGCTTTGGGGAGAGAGTGGAGCCTGTACTTTGCTTCGATTCAGTCTCTGGCTCCCTGCCTGCGTGTAGTAACACAGGACGCTAAACTCTGAATCTGTATCTGCCATGGATTATGCTTAGCAAGCTAGTAATCTAGTCACAGCATTGTTAATTTATTGATGTGTAAAGGCATTATGCAGCTTGCATTGAAGAGTCCAAAGCGATGCAGGCATGCACGCACTGGCCTCCTAGGGATTCAGTAGTGGACCACATGAGGAAGCATCTTCTTGTGATTGTTAATGTTGTTGCCATTATTTTTCCCCTTGTCTGCCCAACTCAATTAGTGGTGGTTAACTGTGATAGGGTCAAATGTCAGCTAGCAGATGGTCTGCTCAAACGCATGTGAAACCTCTGTTTTGTTTTTGCTGCTACCTGCTAGTGGTCTGTCCTTTAATTTGTTGCATGCAACCAAGCTACAAACTTATTTTAATGAGTGACCGCGTAATTAGTCTTTAGTCTGGTAATTTTTAGCCCTTGATTGCCTCATGAAGGCCGCCTTCAGAGCCTGGACCGTAGGTTGAGGAATGGTGTCAAAAGTTGCTGCATGATCTGAATATCTGAAAAGATAAATCTTGAAGTGCATGCGGTCGATTCAGTACGTATACTGGCGAATTGCAAAAAGAAATGTGTGGAAAAAAAAAGAGCGGCCCGAGAGAAGGCCCGTGCGGGGGTGCCGGGTGCGCTCTCGTAGGGCGAAGAAACGTGTACTGGGCTAACGTGTTCGCCACTTCGCCGCATACCCAAAAACCCTGACTTTAAAAATGCTCTTTTCCAAATGTGTCCAATGAAATCGCCGGCCCTGATGGATTTCTTGCACATTTTTTTCAGCGTAACTGGGATATATGTGGTGAGGATCTAACAAGGATGGCGCTGAGGGTTCTATTTGTTCCAATCAATAGAATGTTCATTGTTCCAATCCCGAAGGAGCATAATACAGTATCTTTGAACCAATTTCGACCTATTAGCCTTTGCAATGTGGTATATAAAGTCATATCAAAGGCTCTGGCTAATCGGCTGAAGAGGGTTCTTTCGGATATCATTTCCCAAGAGCAATCAGCTTTTGTCCCTGGTAGGATCATTACTGACAATGTCCTAGTGGCATATGAATGTTTGCATTTTATGCGCACAAGCTGATCAAAAAGTAATGCACATTGTGCTTTAAAATTAGACATGACTAAGGCCTATGATAGAGTTGAATGTAATTATTTAGAGGCTATAATGCCAAAATTGGGTTTTATCTGGCCTTGGGTAGATAAAGTAATGAAATGTGCTACATCTGTCTCCTTTTCAGTCTTATTTGATGGGGAGCAACTGCAAGATTTCAAACCTACCAGAGGAATAAGACAAGGATACCCGATTTCACCCTATTTGTTTTTATTATGTGTTGAAGGTCTTTCAAGTACGCTGAAGGGTGAAAAGGGGTACAAGGAATTCAGATTGCTCAATCAGCTCCAAAAATCAATCATCTTCTATTTGCTGATGACAGTCTACTATTTTTCAAGGCTACAACAAGCGAAGCAAGAGTGGTGCAAGACTCCATTTTAAAATATTGCAATGCATCCGGTCAAAAGGTAAACCTAGCAAAATCATCTATATTTTTTAGCAAAGGATGTAGGCAAATCACTCGAGATGAAATTAAATCTATAATTCATGTGGAAAATGAGTCCTTAAATGAAAAGTATTTGGGCTTGCCTACTGAAGTAGGAAGATCAACAAATGGAGCTTTCCAGTATCTTAAGGACAGAGTTTGGAATAAAGTTCAGGGTTGGACAGAACAAACTTTGTCTGCTGGAGGGAAGGAAGTTTTAATCAAAGCTGTTGCTCAAGCAATCCCTACATATACCATGGGATGCTTCAAATTGCCAAGGGGGTTATGCAATCATTTAAACTCTCTGTTGTGAAAATTTTGGTGGGAAAGTAATAGAGGTAAAAGGAAAACGAGCTGGATAACATAGGAGAAGTTGGTCCAACCTAAGTATATGGGGGGAATGGGATTTAGGGATTTAGAAATTTTCAATTTGGCTCTTTTAGCTCGCTAAGCTTGGTGCATTCTTATTAATCCTGAGTCCTTATGCTCACAATTACTGAAGGCTGTTTATTTCCCCTCAGGTGACCTTAACACACACCTTGGTTCTAAGCCATCTAAGACATGGAGAGCTATATGTGATGGAATTTATGTATTGAATCAAGGGCTGATTAAGCGCATCGGAGATGGTGAAAGCACTCTAATTTGGGCTTGCAATTGGATACCAAGAAGTGGAATGTTTAGGCCTACAGCCTCCAAAATTTTTGAACCTCCAGTACTAGTAAGTGAGCTGATTGATCACACTTCTATGATATGGAAATCTGAGTTGGTAAGGAATTGCTTCTTTGATTTTGACAGTGATGTAATCCTCTTCCACTTAGTATGAGAAAACAAAAAGATTGTTGGGCATGGTATCATGAAAGAAATGGATTATTTACTGTTCGTTCTGCATACCAGATGTTGATTGAAATAAAGAAAATTAGAGAAGACTACTTTGAAAGTCATGGGAGTTGTTCCGAGTTGCAAAGAATTCAAAATGAATGGAAACATCTCTGGAGCATGAAGATGCCATCAAAAATCATAGTTTTCTATTGGCGTTTGGCACACAATTCGCTACCCACTGGTACTGTATTGAAGAGTAAGAATCTATCAACTACATCAAATTGCAAGATTTGTGGGGCAGAAGAAGATACATGGATTCATTCATTGATGCAATGTAATATATCAAAATGTGTGTGGGCCCTGATTGGTGAAGATTTATCGGATTTGTTAGCTTCATTATGCTTCTCTGATCCAAAGCATTGGGTTTCATATATGTGTTGCAATATTCCAAAAGCGGATGGTATTCATATCCTTGTTACTTGTTGGGCCATCTGATATGCTAGGAGAAAGGCTATTCATGGAGGTATCTTCCAAAGCCCTTATTCTATTATGATAATGATCAACCATTTAATAGAAGAATTTGAACTTGTTCATGCAGTTGATCTCAGGGCAAAAGACCACCAGCAACAAAAAACAAGAATCCAAAATTGGATACCTCCTGAAAATGGTCTTAGAAAGATTAATACAGATGCTGCTCTTGACCGATCAGGGACTAAAGGTGCAGTGGCAGCTGTATGTCATAATGATCGAGGATTTATTGCTGCAAGTGCTTTGGTGATACCACATATTACTGATCCTGAAACGCTAGAAGCAATGACTTGTTCGGAGGCACTTGCTCTTGCTGGAGACTGTGGAATTAGAAGGTTCATTGTTACTTCAGACTGTTTGAATGTTGTCAAAAACATCAGAGAGGTGTCTCTATGTCCTTATATGATGATTATCCAAGACATACATCAAAGATCGAGGTCTTTTGATTTTGTGCGGTTTGCACATGAAATTAGGAATTTCAATAGGGAGGCTCATATGCTTGCTAAATCTGCATGTACTCTTCAATCTGGACGATATATATGGTTTGAGCCCCCTCCTGTATTTGCTGATGTAAACACTTCAAAAGTGAAATAAATTCCTACTTTTCTCAAAAAAATAAAAACCCAAAAAACCCTGACTTAAAGCTATTTGGTACTTCTTTTGTTGCGTAGGCACTTTCTGGTTGGTGTCAGGCAGCTTGAGTCCTTGGTATTCATTCTGTCCTGACCTTCTTTGAAGTAATAGGGCGGTACTGAAAACTCTGAGCTATATAATTTTGTTGCTTACAGTAATGAAATTCTTGGAAAAACATGTGTACGCAATCTCCGTTTACAAGAGTACTAATCACTCCGTTCACAAAATAATACAATTCTCACTTTTCGAGGAGTGTCGCTTCAACTTATAAACATTTATTTTGGCTTCTTTTTACCATAGACCAATATTTTCCTCTCACGAAAAATCAACATAAGCCATTATCAGCTTCCAGCTTTAGCTTTAGCAAACAAAGCCAAACTAAATTTACATAAAAAGGTACAAACAATAATGATACAAAATAAGTACAATTAGATTATTTATTATAAAAATATATATTTTATAATAAATTTAATAGGAGACATAAATGATAATATTATTTTATTATAAACTTAGTTCAATTTAAGTTAGATTATTCAAAAAAAAAGTTAGATTGATCGACAAAGATAATCATAATTTATTCTTTTATGGACGTAATGACTAATGAGTAACCGGTGGAGTATAGAACTTCGAAAGTTGAGTGCTTCGTTGATTGGGCATTGACTCCAAATGCCAGCAAAAAGTAACCGGTGGTATAGAGGCTAGTCAACGGAATCTATCTAATCGTAGAAAGCCGTGGCAACTGGCAATAATTAACCACGCATAGACCGGCCAGCTCAGGTTGTCTGGGGGATATATGATAATTGTTGCATGGAGTATATGCTGCCGCACCGGTTAGTCAAGCACTCGACACCAGTCTTGGAATCTCTAGAAAGATATGCATGTCAGAAATCTTGAGCTCATCACCCGGACCTTCTCTGTGCCGATCTTGTTCACTCCATGCGTAGATATGCTACGGATACTCTCCTGGTTCCATCAGTTTACCTCGATGACTGATCATTTAGCTTCATGATAATCAAATGTATATATATAAACATAAAACGTCAGTACTTGATTGCCAGAAGATTCAAGATAAATGGATCAGGCGGGCGGTATCCGCGTCCTGTTTCTTCTTTGGGCCGGATGGTTCAGATGACCAGGCCGCCCGTGTGTGGGCTCACCTAAGGATGGACGTTCGGTTCTCGGTTGGGTTCCGTCGGTTATTGATGAAATTCGGTTCCTAGAAAATAGAAACCGATCGGTTCCAAAAAAATTTTTAGGAACCGAGCATTTCGGTTCTCGGTTATTTCGGTTCGGTTTCGGTTATAACTGAACTAAACAAATTTTTTTAAAAGACCTCAAGATAATAATAAATATACGTGTTCTAAAATAAATTTATACAACACTATATTTATTTTTAATCATAATAATATATAAGAAAACAATAGTAATATACTAACAAGAATATAATGTATAAGAAAACAATAGCAATACCAGCGAGAGGTGCCGTCTGGCAGGTCGAATCCACTGTCATGTTTTTTTTTGGCACAGAGAGTTTTTCTTATTCAAACTCTGTATTAAAAAACAAGATGACCTATTATTTAGCTATATAATTTAGAACGTATGGACTAGCTGATAAAACAGAAAAAATATTTTAGTCTCCTAAAGTATTTGTCGAAGTTTATGTTTGTTTCTCGAAATTCAAAACCACAACCTGTCTGTTTCTACTCTCGGAACCACAATGTCTTAGCAAAAAAGGGTTTGTCAAAACAATCATCTGAGTTCACGTTTTGCTCATCGAAATTCAGAGAGCAAACAAATTGTCTCTTTCACTCTCAGAACCATTTCAATTGCCTCCGTGTACCTTGCCCGATTAGAGTGGTTTGCAATGTGGTTGTATCCTTTAAACTAAGGAAATGTCTTCAATCTTAGAAAAATTATGATAAAATCCTATAGGTAGATTGGCATACGAGAAACCCAAATAAAATATTTAGAGTTCATGAAAATTTTTCTAAGAGTTTCCAAAAGTTAGATTTATATCTCTACAAACATGGAAGAAATATAAAAAAATGGAGAATCCTAAAAATTTTTAACCTATGTATAATAATATTTCAAAAACTTTCCACAGCAAAAACAGAATATACAACCAACATGATTGTATATAGCAATCACGATAGTTGCATGTCTCATTTTGCTATGTGGGAAAATTTTCCTTAAACATTAATTAGAATGTTTTTGGATTTTTAAAATATTTCTAGACACTTTTATATTTCTTTCCTGGAGATAAATCTAACTTTTGGAAGCTTACCGAGTCCTTTTTTCATGGCCTCTAATTTTTTTATTTATGTTTCTTGTATCCCATTCTATCTCTCAGATTTTTCTTGGAATTCTCAAAAGCTTGAAGATATTTTTATGGTTTACAAGTCTTATAGGGTCTTTTCTAGATTTATTAATTAAAAAGGAAGAATTCACCTTAACACTAACACCCACATTTAACAGGAGTGCAAAAGTAATTTAATTAGTTTTGAGAGATGGAGAGGCAAACTATCTGGTTTAGAGTTTAAAGGGAAACCTTAGAGTCCATCGAAATAAACTTTTTGGACAAAATAACGGCCTACCATTGATGCCATCCATCTTCTTCAACCTACTTCTTGTTTGTCACTTATCTAACTATCTACATCTAATCCAATCTGATCTAAACCCCATGGACCACGTCTCGCCTAGACGCCTATGATTCCTCATAGCCCTAGGCGTATGACTAGACGTCATCATCACTTTCGTCACCTAGGGCTGATAGCAACACTGTGTTGACATTATTTTAGAAAGGTGACAAAAGCTTTGCCATGTTTTTATTAGACGATGAAAAAGAGAGAAAAAAAGAAAAAGAATTTACAACAGTCTACTCATCGAGAGCTTTGAACCACCTGGGGGCAAAACTACCGAGAACGATCCAATAAAAAGGAAACGAGAAAACCAAGTCAAAACTACAACGACTTGTAGCCATTTGTGTTAACTACAACATTAGCCGCATGGAAAAGCTGGATTTCTTCTTTGCAAAGGATTACAACTTGATATGAGTGCAATGCTTATTGTTGGAAGGTTATTCTATTCATTTATTTCCAGATGTTTTCACCAAAAATATATCATGATGCCATCGAACCTTCTCGTCTTCCTTTTTTCCTGCATTTTCTCCAAAATTTATGAAGTGGTTTGTTTCATCCCACAGTGTCGGTAATGTCCAGGTGGAACCATCCTTTAATCCATGACCAAACCTGTCGGGAAAATGGGCACTGGGCAGTCCTTGTATATATGAGTTGGAGTCTCCGGGTCACTACAACAAATTTTGCAAATTGGGTTGTGTGTCCAGTTCCTTTTCGGCAGATTATTAGCTATGAGGATTTTGTTACGAAGGAGCGTCCAGGCGAAGAAGTATGTTACCATTTTATCGGTCGCCCTATGTCACCGCCACCTCCAATTTAGTCGTACCAAAAACAAGACTACATCTCCCATCACCCAAACAATGGCTTGCCACACACCCAGAGTCCCAGACATCCTTTTTAACCACAGATAGCTTCTTCAAAGTTGACAACCATCGAAACTAGCTACAAACCTTAGTCCTTGACAACCTAAAGTTGTAAACCCTTTGCGACAAATGGCAATGGCATAGAGGGAAGCGGAACACATAGAAGGGAAGAAGGACAAGGAGCAAGATATGACACATGAGGTCTAATATACTTCCTCCATCCTAAATTGTAAGTCATTCTAAAAAATCTTGAAGAGTCAAAGTATCTTAATTAACCAAAATTATGGAAATATACATACAGATTTATAACACCAAATGAGTAATATTATGAAAATATATTTGGTTTAGAATCTAATGATGATATTTAGTTCATGTTGTAAATAGTACGTATTATCTTATTATATAAATTTGATCAGAATTACTGTCTAAAATTTTTTAAATAACTTATAATTTGGAATGGAGGGAGCAGTACATGGCAGCCAACTAGCCAAGGGAAGGTAGGAGGGGTGTGTGGCCCAGGAGATTCGTGTGGGCTGTGGCGGCATCCTTTTCGCTACCACACAACAGCGAGAGGGCGGCCGGGTCGGCGATAACCTGCACAGGCTGCGTGCAGGCTCTATCAATGGATCGACAATGACACCGGCCGTTGTGCACGGGATAGTCCACGCAGATCCAGCGGGAATCTGCCGTCACACGCTTGGACTCACGTCGTAGACGTAGGAGGAGGTACGTCTTTTTCGCTCAGGTACGGGTACCGTGTGATCGGGCTGATCGAGAGTCCCCGACAGGCGACACGCACTAATTAAGCACCGTACGTCGACGTATGTAGGTGACGGCCAAAGAAAAGCCGCGCGCGATTGTTTTTTTTTGGTGCGTGTGTTTTCCCCCCTCTGGTGAACAAGAACAAGCAATCCACCGACAGCGAATTGAATGTGTGAGGATAAAAGAACATCCTCGGATTAGCTTAACCACGTACGGCCGCCCTTCGATCTGATATACTACTTATTACTATGTAGCAAAAGAAAAAAAGAAAGATGCCAAGAGCATATATATATATATATATACATACCCAAAATCTTAAGATATAAACATGGGAGTAACTACTCCCTGGGAGTAGAAAATAAAAAACCACCTTGCGTATGTGTTCATACTTATTTATCACTTTGAGTATGTTTACATACTCATATTATGGTGCTCCAAATCTTCCTACGCGAAATTTTTTTAAGGGAACTCATACTTTTTAATATATTACGAAAATGCCACTTACTGTAGTATATAAAATAAGTATGACCACATACTCGATGTATGCATACATACTTGACAAATATACCACCATAGATGGTCTAGTATGATTATATACTTCGCATCCATATACTTTGTTTGGTCATACATACCCAAAATCTTAAGATATAAACATGGGAGTAACTACTCCCTGGGAGTAGAAAATAATTTCCCTATATATATATATATATATATATATATATATATATATATATATATATATATATATATATATATATATATATATATATATATATATATATACACACACACACACACGCAATGAAAGTCGGTCGAGTAGGCAAAAATTGGCAGCAAGTTCAAGTTGGATCGAGTTCAACTTCTCTTACCAAAACGGGGGACGACCAGGACCAATGCAAATTAAAGCACATCTCTTGGAGTCGTACCGGGGATGATGGATATATGCGGAGGAAGAAGAAGGTACGGAAGGGAAGGGAATGGCCGGGCGGTGGAGATGATGCCGATCGATCCTCTTCTTCTAGTCATCATGCAGAATGGCCGGGTAGGTGACGAGGCGCCTGGCGCAGGCGGTGCAGGCGAACCTGCGCTTGGTCCTGCGGCAGAGCGGCAGGCAGCAGAGCGCCCACTTGGCCTCCACGTCCGTGGCCGCCACCACGCCGCCGCAGTAGGGGCAGCTCCCGGGCGCCTTCTGCACGCCCACCACCCTCTCCTCCTTCCCGCACACTAGCATCGACGACGACGACGACCCTGCTGCCGCAGCCATCGATCCCGGCCGCGCGCGCCGGCCTCTCTCACTTCGCCCTGGCTGGCTCCCTCTCGATCTCTTCTCTGTGCAGTGCAGGGATGTGCTTGACCGCAGGACGACGTGTGCTCTAGTACGCTAACTGCTGAGGGCATCACGTCACGGGTGCTGTGCCGGGGTGCCGGGTGCCGTGCAGTGTGGCTGCTGGCCTGGCCGCCGATCGATAGCTGTGTGCCGTGGGGCTCGCGTGTTTTAACTCCTCCGGTGGGCCGGGTGGGGTTCACGCATGCAATGAATTCTCTCCTGCCTTTGTTGTGGTTGGTGCGGACGTGCGG
This sequence comes from Eremochloa ophiuroides, assembly GCA_038502445.1. Lineage (NCBI taxonomy): Eukaryota > Viridiplantae > Streptophyta > Magnoliopsida > Poales > Poaceae > Eremochloa > Eremochloa ophiuroides. The sequence goes on from JAHLJS010000003.1 coordinate 98,362,092, forward strand.
TTGCCGTGGCTGGCCGCGCGCGTGAGCTCGCTGTCGCTGGGCTGGGTCTGGGGATTTTATCGTGTTTCGTGTGTGGTGTGGGCACTGCAACTGCAACTGCAACTGCAAGCACGCCCAGTGCGGAGCCGAGTCCGTCGTCTTCGTCGATGGGACGGCGAGCATGCGCATGGCGTGCGTCGTCGAGTGCGGGTTGACGGGCCTGGCGCGCGGGGCGGCAAAGAAAAAGCAAGCTGCGGGCGGTTGACGGGGACAATTGGACAAGAGAGGACGCGGCGGAGATGCGCGCGCTTTTTGCTTGGGCTTATTTTGGCTAGGTCACATGTACTGCCTGGCGCTGTGAGTGCGTGGTGGTGGTGGCCAGTCCGTGCGCGTCGTTGCATCTCATCATCATGCCTGTGTGGCTGTGTCCCACAGTACCCCTGTGTCGTACAGTAGATGTACTGGTTCCTAGAGCTACAAGTCACTAGCGACGACCATTGATGATAACAACAGAGAGCCACGCCATTCCTACCATTTTAGCCGTCTGATCTTAGCTAGAAAATTCAATCCTGACCATTACTATTTTCTGCCGATCTATATATGCTCTCAAGTTTTGGTTTGCTACTCTCCTCAGTCCACACCACCACCTTCGATAACGACCGATGAGACAATGAGACATGCATATTTGTGGGAAGCAAGGAATTCTAGTGTTGCATGCATTGCCATGCCACCGCCAGCCCACCACTTTCTGGCCTAAAAAATTCAATCCAACCCCAATTGCATTCCCCATTCCCGATTGAACTCCAACCATATTCTCCTATTTGCAACCATCTAGATCAAGCTCCAGGCTTCACCCTCCACTCCTCCAGGTTGTTCCAGGCATGTTCATTTACAATGGAAGACCACCACGTAATTAGTTTGCCAAAGATCATGACCGGTGCCTGGTGCCTCACCAGTCACCAGCAACAACGTCTCGGGGACACACACAGAAGCTTTTGAGTTTTGAACGAATATGGAGCGCATGACTGCATGAGCTTCCGGTACATGGACTGCATGAGCTTCGTTCTCCAGGGATGACGAGTAGTCTAAGGCCCACTTTGGTTGGCTTTCGTCTTTTGCACAAGCAAAAGCATAAAAAGTCACAACTGCTTTGGCCCAAAGGCAGTTTTTACTCTGGGACAAATCCAAAAGCAGGCCTCTTTCTATCTGCTTTTGGACAAAGAAACTACCCACCTGCCACTGGTTATGTGGGGTACCGATTCATTTTTTTTATTTCTATTTCGGTCCGTGACCTCTCACACGGAAGGATTCGCACGCCACCGCTGACCTCCACGAGCGCGACCCCTACTATGTACACCTCGGTTGATTTAACTAACTTGGCATGTGTGCGACAAGTTTTTAATAATTGAGGGCCATTCAGATTACGTTAGGATAATTCTCAATCCTATTCTCAGTTCTCCGTTGTCATTAATCACAGTATCCGGTGACTACTTTGGTATATATATGAAATGTGACCAAAGTTAGATTGATTTCAGTTCCATATCTTTTTTTAACAAGATTTTTGCATTTTAAATAGGCATCTAAACAAATTCTCAAACTTTCCTCAGCGATGTATGGGGATTCACCTAGTTTGGTGTTGACGGTAGTTATTGCATAATTTTACCCGTCAACTAAACATGAAAATGGGTTCAAATGCAAGCACAAACATATGATAAGGTTTAAACTGACAGAATTCCACAAGTTTTGGTGAATCTGTGTTTTTCAGGGACTGGACAAGAAAAGAACTAAAGGAGGACCCACTTGCCATACAAATATATCTAATTACGCATTGGCTGCGCGTCAAGAACATTCTAGAGAACACCAGAAACTCACCTGCAAAAGCGGGGCCCGAATGGCAGAGAGGGGGGGTTTGGCCGAACTGGGGTCCAGTTTGTTCGAACTGGCCTCACCTCATCAGCCTTCGTCTTTTTTCATGGTACCTCCACCGCCTTCGAGAATGCATCTGCTCCGTTGCCCAAGGTCGTTTTGATCCGAGGGTTGATATTCATCGCTCCGGTCTATATAAGCAGCCCCAGACTCCAGGGTTTCAGAACAAATCAAGTCAGAATCATTTGATCAAGTTCCCAGAGCCAGAAACCCTAGTTCATTAGAGCTCCACTATCCAGACCATAGCTACATAGGTTTAGAAGTAAAGGAGGCAAGCTCCGCTTGAATTCTTGATCGTGTCGGGAGCGTGGCTTCATTAGGAGCCCCTGTAAACTCTCTCTTGTATCTCTCTATTTGGTTAGACATTTGCTTGATAATGATTATGTTCTCAATTGTGTCATTCATTGTTTGCTTAGATTATATACTTAGCATAGTTAGGATGTCCTTATATTTATACGTAAGATTGTATGGCGTTCATCCTTTTACGTCATGGGTGAGTGATTGATGGCATGTAAGCATGGTTTTTACATGTTATTTGTCTATGAATGCACCCTATATTTCTGGTCATGTGGTAGATCGCGGATGTGATACTTCCATTGAGTCTTTTGTAGTCCACTCCTCGAGTATAGGGATAGTATGAACGTATTATTAATATAGAAATCCTGTTCTATTCTTGATCTTCCTTCGTAATATTTCCTTATGTCTATATATGATGTATGCTCACCATAATTGCTACTATAATTGCACTAATCTAAGTATTGCTTTAATAATATAGTTTAGAATGACTTAAGAATATTCTTGCACTTCTACCTAATCCATGCTAGCGCTTAGATAGGCAGTGCTCTAAGTGAAACTGCTTTATTATATATGGATTGATCATTTACCCTTATCATTATTTATCTTGTGACTTACCCTATTTTTAGTAAATTGAGCATACATGGTTATCTCTCTATTATATGTGCATATGAGATCTATTTATTTTCTATCATGCTAGTCCCTTCCCAGTGGTACAATATAAATCGATAACCCCAGAATACTCTAGGGTAAAATGTTACAATGGTATACATTAATCTGTGCGCTTGTAGATACTTCGATTCATATTTAGATATATATTCTCTCTAGTCACTTACATAATAACTGCTTAGTATTATTCCAGGTAGTTTCCAACATGTCTCTTATATTCATGTTAGTGATGACAACTCAGTTATTGTAAGAGATATAGATTTAAGAGAGATAGCTAAGTAATTAACCACGTGGCACTTAATTAATACCATCAAACATTTCTAGTGCCGTTGCTGGGGATCACTCTAGCAGCGACATTAGAAGTGTCAACATTTGGTTAAGTAGTGTCGGGTACCAAAGTTAGGGGTACCCAACTTCGATGCAAAAACGCTCATTCCCAACATGGCCTGGCCCAAGTAAGGCCAGTGGAAGCCCACGAAGGCCGCGTCTACAGAGGCCCACGACATCATTCCACTAACGACAAACCTCCTCGGGAGAGCCCGGGAGAGCTCGGGAGAGCGGCGTCCTCGGCGCCCAAAACTCCGATTCGCCCGAGCCTCCTCGGGAGAGCTCGGGAGAGCGGCCTCCTCGGCGCCCAAAACTCCGATTCGCCCGAGCCTCCTCGGGAGAGCGGCCTCCTCGGCGCCCAAGTCTCCGATTCGCCCGAGCCTCCTCGGGAGAGCTCGGGAGAGCGGCCTCGTCGGCGCCCAAAACTCCGATTCGCCCGAGCTTCCTCGGGAGAGCTCGGGAGAGCGGCCTCGTCGGCGCCCAACACTCCGATTCGCCCGAGCCTCCTCGGGAGAGCTCGGGAGAGCGGCGTCCTCGGCGCCCAAGGCTCCGATTCGCCCGAGCCTCCTCGGGAGAGCTCGGGAGAGCGGCGTCCTCGGTGCCCAAACCTCCGATTCGCCCGAGCCTCCTCAGGAGAGCTCGGGAGAGCGGCCTCGTCGGCGCCCAAGGCTCCGATTCGCCCGAGCCTCCTCGGGAGAGCTCGGGAGAGCGGCGTCCTCGGCGCCCAAACCTCCGATTCGCCCGAGCCTCCTCGGGAGAGCTCGGGAGAGCGGCCTCCTCGGCGCCCAAGGCTCCGATTCGCCCGAGCCTCCTCGGGAGTGCTCGGGAGAGCGGCGTCCTCAGCGCCCAAGTCTCCGATTCGCCCGAGCCTCCTCGGGAGAGCTCGGGAGAGCGGCGTCGTCGGCGCCCAAACCTCCGATTCGCCCGAGCCTCCTCGGGAGAGCTCGGGAGAGCACGGGAGAGCGGCACCAGCTCGGGAGAGCGGCATCCTCGGCGCCCCAAGTCTCCGATTCGCCCGAGCTTCCCTATCCCCCTCGAGCGCAATCTCGCAAAGGCATCCAAGGCACAGGTGACGTCGGCGGAGCAATCTTGGACCACAAGAGATCTCTCTGACCACTTTACAAGCACTCTCCCGTCAGGACAGACTCTCGACGCGACTGTGCTTCGCACGCTCCTGATGGCCATACTCTCTCTGATCACTTTACAAGCACTCTCCCATCAGGACAGACTCTCGACGCGACTGTGCTTCGCACGCTCCTGACGGCCATACTCTCTCTGACCACTTTATGAGCACTGTCCCGACAGGACAGACTCTCGACGCGACTGTGCTTCGCACGCCCCTGACGCCCATACCACCTGTCCTCCACGGTATGGTCTACGGTGGGCCGCCCCGTTTTCCGCCGGGACCTATCAACTCCGACTGTGATAGTCCAAGCGCCTGACGACGGGCTACACAAGAACGGGAAAGGCGCCTACTGCGCTGTCCACTCGAAAGGACGAGCACGCCTTCCATCCGGGCTCGCCTGACCCTCGGGAAGAGCTGTTCAAAGACCGGAAATATGACCAGGGGAGATATCCCCCGCTCAATCCCATCACGCCTTCCTAGTCCCGAGCCTCGGGAGACCTAAGGTGACTCACTCTTTTGTCACATCGTACGGAAAGATAGCCGATAGGTGTGACCCTACGGCACGTCGTAATCCGACGACTGCTGCCGGCTTGAACTCACCAAGGACGTGCGAACCACGACAGCCATGCCCCGGAGACGCGGAGAAAAGGCAGTAGCTGCATAGTCAAACGGGGAACAGCAACTCCTCACTGTAAAATATGTAGCTACCCCTGCCTCTCCCTTGCGACTATAAAAGGGAGAGCAGAGGCCAGCTTTAGGGAAAACGGACGACGACAGAGAAGTTCTAAGTTCTCACCCACACAAACGTACCCATAGCAAATGACTTGTAAACACTTAGACACACACAAGAGACCTGGGAGCTCTTCCCTCTCTCGCCTGGCTTGTAACCCCCTACTACAAGCACCCCGGTGCAAGGCAACACGACCCTCCTCTCCACTGGACGTAGGGCTTGCTCGGCCTGAACCAGTATAATCCCTGTGTTCCCCTTGCACACCATCCGTAGCCTCAACCGCAAAACACATATTTACTAGCCGGTGTTAGTCCCGCCAAAACTAGCACCGACAAGTAGTATGACTAACTATGATTGTTGACATCTACTAACGTCGCCAAATATAACTATATAACCTTTAATACTAGAGACGAGATTAGAGATGTATGGTAATTAATTAACTGGTCATTAGCAACTAGCCACTTATCTATTACCAACATTCTTAGATATGAACTAGGTTGTCATCCCTAATTATATATGCTAAGAATAAATAAATGTTTCATATGTTATTCTACGTGACTAGGCAGAAATATATAAATATAAACTAAGAATAATTCTGCAAGCGGACTGATAATTATACCATTGTAGCATTTTACCTAGAGTCTACCAGGTTGTCAATTTATATTTATACCACTGGGAATGACTGGATAAACTTTAATCTATTATATTGATAGTGATTGTATACAATGGATAAGTGGTGATATCGATGTCATTTACTCTACTCATAACAGGTAGAGGTCACAAGATAATAAAGATAAATAAAGGTGATAAGTATGATCAAGCATCATAAATAAAGGATAAACATCAGAGCACTTTCTAGTCATAGTAATAGCTAGCCAATGGATAAACTAAGAAATTAATATCTAAGGTAATTCCATAACTACGTCAATGAATAACTCTAATCAGTGCAATTACATCTAGCAATCATTGTTAGATTAGTCCTATATCATGATCACATGTAAAGGGCATCATCTAGGAAGGGTGTGAGACAGAGTCATCACCCAACTTTGCGACCGTACCCGCTTGCCTACATACGGGGGGTGGACTACAGAGGACTCAACGCAGCTGTCACCTGCGCGATCTACCACATGACCTGGCACATCAGGGTGCACTCGCAGATAAACAGAATTCCTAGACACCACGTCTACATATCGTTCATCATCTACCCATCGATCGTATGGATAAACGCTATACGAGCAATTACATGAATTCAATAAGATCAAACCAACTATACTAGACATATAATCAAAGTAGACAAAGACTATTGTAATCAAGAACATATAAACTATTAAGAACAATGTTTCCCTAATCATAATGAAGAATACAATAATAGAGAAAGAACTGAAACTATACCGAACTCCGCGCTCCAGACAGATGCCGGGGCTCCAGATTCTGCCGAAAAACTAGAACTCCTTTACTTCTAATCTAACTAGGGTAGTGTAACAGAACCGCCTAAATCACATGGCCCACAGGCACCTGTCAAAGTCACTAATGACATCTGACAGCCGGGCCCATGTTCCATATGACCTAAGCGGGCTCTGCCGGGCTACATAAGCACCCGTCACCTCCGACAGGATCCCATTGCGAAGTCATTATAGAGTTACAACATTTCATAACAAAATACATCAGAGTAGAAGTTGCGGAAGAATAAATAGTACTTAATATTACAGACCAGTGTTCGAATAAAATTAAGTGCAGTTATTACAGACCATAAATTTAAAAGAGTAGCAATAGAGTTTGGAACAACAGTACGACAGTTAGTTAAATATTTCACGAACCCTACCCAAGGGTTTAACCTTAGTCTTCTTCACTCTCCTGGACGATAGTGACGCAGCACGGAGCGAGACAAACTTCAGTCTCCTGCTGCCCTCCTGCAACGGGGTTAACAAACCCTGAGTACATGGGGTACTCCGCAAGACTTACCCGACTAAAAGTGTAAGATTAGACTCAGGAATGCAGGCTAAGGGGAGTCAAGGTAAGGCTTAGCAAGAGTTCAAGAATTTTTGCGGAAAAGCACTACTAATCCTATCTCAATATTTTATTTCAATAATACTATCCATCATTATCCATTTCTCCAAGTACTTTCTCATATATCAACATTCTTTCCTTTACTTAATCTATTTCAAGACAATCCTAGTTCCGAACCACTTTTCACTGTAGGTGTGAGGATCAAGTCTCCATATCCGAGGAGCAACGACGATTCGAATCGATTAATACCCAGCTGGGGATTCCTATCCACACTGCGTATGTAGCACTTAAACTTGCATACACCAACCCCGCCTACCACGGCTTTTCATACCCCGGAACCGGTCCTGCGCCACCCGAGAGCACAGTACTCCTCTCGTCTCCAGGCACGACGGCCACGAGGGTACACGCTACTCTCGCCATCTCTCCACTCCCAGTGCGTGGTTGTCGGTTCCAGCAGTAGAGCCACCGGAGTCAGAGGCTTTCTGTAGTATGTGGCTAGTTGCAAAGTCTTGATCACAGCAGGCCTGACAACGAACGGTCCCTAGTATTTTTCCGTTAGAAATCATGCATTGGGACTCTAACCCAAGTACACTGGTAACTACCCGGTTTTCACATCCCTTTCCTGATGGCGACGAAAGTTGGAACTCTAACCCAAGCAGTTGGCCAACCAAGCGGGAAAAACCATCCCTGTTGATGACAATGAACTAGCTAGGAACACTGCCAACAACAAGGACATAACCAGTCCCATAAAGTGATTCATTTCATTTGTATCGTCATAGTTTGAAATAGCATTTTTGCAAATCTAACCGTCAAGCATGACTAAGCATTTTTCAATACTTTTAATCAAATCAGGTTATCATTTATTGGTAATTGGTCAAGGATGGTTATGCATCAAGTGGTTGTCAATCAACTCCTAGTAACCTAATGCAATAGATTAACTCAAGTGATAAATATTTTTAAATAACAAGGAGGGGTTGAATGCACCGGGGCTTGCCTTGAATTGCGTAGAGTGTCGGATCCGGGTCAGTCCCACAAATGTCAAATCCTTGTATAACTTCCTGAGTAGTCTCCTCAGATGGACCCTCAGACTTAACCTCTGGATTCTCGGTCACTACACGTTTGCAATGAATGAATGTATGAATGTGATGCACATGAAATGACAGACGAAATTTAATAACAAATAAATAAACCACACATGAGTATATGACCCTATCTTAGGTAGACATGAATAATTTAATTCATACTGCCCTAGGTCATAAAGGTGTTTGACCTAGAATTCCAATCAATCCAAAAATCACACCAATCAATAATCATTCCATTTATTATTCCTAATATTATCATTCAACCTAACATATAATTTAATAAATATTTAACTATTCCCATTTGATGTCAAAATGCACCAACAGATAGGTTTTAATACCAAACAGTGACACAATAAATTTCATGATTTTTGGAATATCACAGAAATTATTAAAAATCATTAAAGTTCCTTTTAACATTTAATGTGCTGATTTTTAATTAATACAGAAAACACCCAAATCTTGTATTTAATATTTTTATCAAATTCTACACATCACAGAGAGTATCTAGAAATATTTTCATACCTTTTGGTGCAGTATATTAATCCATACAAAAATATCAAAACTTAACACTATTCATTTAAATTAAAATGAAAAAGCAATTGGAAATTTGCTGGAAAAAGGAAACGGCCATTCGGCCCACTACAGCCCAACGGCGCAGGCCGCGGCCGCGCGTGCGCGCGCCACCGAACCGGCCCACACGGCCCAGCACGGCCCGGCCGCGACCGCGCGCGCTCGCCTCCGCGCCGGGACGCTGACAGGCCGACCCCACCTGTCAGATCCATCTCCTACCTCTCGCTCTCTGCCCTTCCCGACGCCCGCGCGCGAGTGACGCGGCGGCTTGCCGCCGGCAGCCTTCCTCCGGCAAGGGAAGCCTACCGGACAACAAGCAGACCTAGAGGCACCACCCTAGAGCCCTAAAACGACTAGACCCGACCGGCAACGAGCTTGCCGGTCACTCCGACGGCTCGGCGGCGGCGGCGGACCACGCGCCGGCGAACACGAAACGAAACGCGACCAACTCAAGACAGGAAACGATTCGGGAACTCACCACGACCCTAAACCACTAGCTGGTTGGGACGGAGACGGGACGGAGGAGCGGGCTTGACGACGTGCCGACCTGCGACAAAAAACGCCGGCGATGACCTTCCCCGTTCCGGTGATCCTAGAACACCAAATGGAGAACCATCTAGCGCATGAGAAGCTGAGAAACACAAGGACCCTAAAACGCACACAAGTTCCGGTAGAACCTCACGCTACGAGACCGGCCTCGGTTTCCCGACGAGCGGCGGTGCTCTGCTCGGCTCCGGCCGGACGCGGAGATGTCGACCCGCGTTCCCGGACGCACGAGGCACCACAGCGCACACCGATGGCACCAATCGACGCGCAAGGAAGCTAGCGAGCTTGCTTGGAGATGGACAAGGCGATGGTGGCTTGGTCACGGTGAATTTCACCGTATTCCGGTGGAGCTCGACGGCGGCCGCGAGAGGAGAAATGAGGTCGGAAAGGTGCTGTGGTGGCTTATAACCTCGGGAAAGGGAGGGGATAAGCTCGGCTGGGTCCGGGGCCCCCTCTCGGCTGCTCGACAGCGGCACCGGTTGCCCATGCCGGCCGGACGGCGACCGGCGCCGCGCGCGGTACGCGCGTCGCGTCGAGGAAGATGAACAGGGGGGTCCCCCCCTGTAGCTACAGTGCTAGTTTGAGTAGGTCATAGCTATTTGATGCAAATTGGAGCTGGTCCAGACCGAATCCGAGGAAGTGGTGAATACAAAAGTTGTAGATAATTTCGTGTAGATCATTTTTGCTTTTGACACCAATTTCAAACTCGGCCAAAATTTTGAATTACAGAAAAGGGGGTAAAAGTAGGGTTTGAATTTCAAACTGAAATTTTAAAATTACTTTTGATTCTTCTCAACAACTTGAAAATTGGTAAACATGAAAGTTGTTCTTCTCAGAGAGATTGACAACTTCTATGTAGGAAGTTTTTGTAGATTCTTGATATTTTTGAAATTGAAGTTTCAAATATAAATTTCAATATAGTAATTTGAGTTAAATTTGAATTTTTATAATATAACTTCAAAATCTCCAAAAATAAAAGTTGTTCCATTTTTAAAACTCTACAACTTTTATTAAGACACTTTCCCCATATTTCATATAGATTTTGAATTGGGTTTTTAGGTCAACTTTAGGGTTTAATTCAATTTCTATTTAATCTCATTTTTTATTTTTGATTAAGGACTCAATTACACAATCAATACTTAGCTGAAATCAAATCACTCTTGGCCCTAAGCTCAATCATATGCAGATGCTTAAATTTAAATATGATGACATGGCAGATTAATTGAATTGTAATACCAGAGGTATTACAGCCTTCCCCCCTAAAAGAAATCTCGTCCCGAGATTTAATAGAAATATTAACTGAAACAAAGTAATGGACAAGAACAGGTCTCGACTAACTAATTCTAAAACCTGCTAAAAGCAGAAGAACGTTTACATATGTCGAGACTAAAAGTGTACATTCTGCGAGGTAATCTTCCGATTCCCAAGTGGCTTCTTCTTCGGAATGTGCATTCCACTGGATCTTGTACCATCGAGTTGTATTCCTTCGCGTGACACGATCCTTTATGTCCAAGACTTGAATAGGATACTCCGAGTATGTCAGCTCCGGTTCAAGCTCCACTCCTTCCACTTCGACGACTTGATCAGGTACTCGAAGACATTTCTTGAGCTGAGACACATGGAATACATTGTGTACTTCCGAAAGATGCTCAGCCAACTGCAGCTTATAAGCTACTTTTCCCACGCGTTCTATGATTAGGAAAGGTCCAACATAACGCGGGGCCAATTTGCCTTTAACGCCAAATCAGCTGACTCCTTTCATTGGCGATACCTTCAAATACACATAGTCCCCTATCTTGAATGCCAAAGGTCGACGCCTTTTATCGGCATAACTTTTCTGCCGAGACTGTGCTACTTTCAAATTTTCTTGAATCTGCTTAACCTTTTCTTCGGCTTCGTTGACCAAATCCACACCATAAAACCATCTCTCTCCAGGTTCAGACCAATTCAATGAGGTTCGGCACCTTCGACCATAGACTGCCTCAAATGGGGCCATCTTGATGCTTTCTTGATAACTGTTGTTGTACGAGAATTCAGCCAATGCCAGACAATCATCCCACTTGTCAGGGTAATTGAGCGCACAAGCCCTCAACATATCCTCCAACACTTGATTGACTCTTTCCGTCTGCCCATCCGTCTGCGGATGGTAGGCAGTGCTATGCAAAAGCTTTGTACCTAAGGACTTGTGGAAAGCTCGCCAAAATTTGGAGACGAACTGGGTATCTCGATCGGAAACGATGGTCCTCGGTACACCATGCAACTTAACTAAGTTTTCAATATAAAGCTTCGCGTATGTCGGTCCCGGAAATCTTTCTTGACTGGTAGGAAATGAGCTTACTTCGTAAGGCGATCTACAATAACCCAGATGGAATCAAAACCTCTAGTTGTCCTGAGTAATCCTACTATGAAATCCATGCTGATGTCTTCCCACTTCCATGCAGGAACAGGTAATGGCTGCAGCTCTCCGCCAGGCCTCATGTGAACAGCCTTCACTTTCTGACACGTGTCACATCTCGCGACATACCGGGCAATCTCTATCTTCATCTTTATCCACCAGAATTTTTGTCTCAAGTCCTGGTACATCTTGTTGCTGCCGGGATGGATGGAAAACCTCGTCAAGTGTGCTTCATCAAGGATCTTTTGTCGTAACTCCGGCACCTTCGGAACTACCAGACGATCCTTGAACCACACGACACCATCCTCATCAATCCGGAAACAAACTGCCTTGCCAGCCTGAACCTTTTCCTTGATGTGCTTGATTCCATTACTTTCCCGCTGAGCGGCAATAATCTCATCCCGGATGGGTGTTTCAATACTAATATTGGTCAAACTGCCTTGTGGAATTATTTCTACCCCTAATTTTTCCAACTCATAGCACAAGGACATATCGTACGGCTTGACTGTCAAACAATTGCAGTGCACTTTACGACTGAGTGCATCAGCGACCACATTCGCCTTGCCAGGGTGATAATGCACTTCAATATCATAATCCTTGATTAACTCGAGCCATCTCCGCTGTCTCATGTTCAGCTCTTCTTGAGTGAAAATGTATTTCAGACTCTTGTGGTCTGTATATACATTACAGGTACTGCCCAGCAAATAGTGACGCCATATCTTCAAGGCATGTACCACAGCTGCTAACTCTAAATCATGAGTGGGATAATTCTCCTCATGATGCTTGAGTTGCCGTGAGGCATAAGCAATGACTCTTCTTTCTTGCATCAAGACACAACCAAGTCCGGTACCAGAAGCATCACAGTACACATCAAAGGGCTTTTCTATATCTGGTTGAGCCAGCACTGGTGCGGTGGTCAACAACTTTTTCAAGGTTTGAAATGCCTTTTCACATTCTGGCGACCAGATGAACTTGACCTGATTCTTCAGCAGGTTGGTAATGGGCTTGGCTATTCTTGAGAAGTCCGGAATAAACCGACGGTAATACCCTGCCATTCCCGTAAAACTCCGGACTTGATGAACTGTGGTTGATGGCTTCCAATTCAAGATTTCTTCCACCTTGCTGGGATCCACGGATACACCTTCAGCTGATAGAATGTGTCCGAGAAAAGGAAACTCGATCTAGCCAAAACTCACATTTACTAAACTTGGCATATAGTTGGTGCTCTCTCAAACGGGTCAGGACAATACGGAGGTGGTTGGCATGTTCATCAGGGGTTTTAGAATAAACAAGGATGTCATCGATGAACACGACTACAAACTTGTCAAGCTCGGGCATGAAAACAGAGTTCATGAGATACATGAAATAGGCAGGTGCATTGGTTAGGCCAAAAGACATGACCAGATACTCATAAAGGCCGTATCTGGTGGTGAATGCTGTTTTAGGAATATCCTCCGGATGGATCTTTATTTGGTGGTAACCAGACCTAAGTTCAATCTTGGAAAAGACCTTGGCTCCAGCTAGTTGGTCAAAAAGTAGGTCAATGCGAGGCAAAGGATATTTGTTTTTAATGGTGACCTCGTTGAGTGGGCGATAATCGACACAGAGTTTGAGTGACTTGTCCTTCTTTTTCACGAATATAGCAGGACAACCCTAAGGAGATGAACTTGGTCTGATGAAACCCTTATCAAGCAGATCTTGCAGTTGAATTTTAAGCTCAGCCAATTCCTTGGGAGGCATCCTATAGGCTCTGCGGGATATAGGTGCAGTTCCTGGCTTCAACTCAATAGCGAACTCTACATCACGGTCAGGTGGCAGACCGGGTAGATCATCAGGGAATACATCCGGAAATTCACAGACTACCGGAATATTTTGGATTTCTTGAACTGAGGTGGCACACAATCTCTGCACTGTCTTCTCAATCATTCTCACGGGTAGTGGCAGTTGGATAAGAAGTTGAGATTGACTACCAGGTATGCTGACCTTTATGGTCCTATTCAGCACATCTATCAGTGCCTTGTGCTGATACATCCAATTCATACCTAATATGACATCTATGTCCTGATCCTTGAGTACTATCATGGTGGTTGGGAATATATGCCCGCCCAATTCGATAGGTACTCGATGCACTACCTCCTTAGTATTTATACGCCCTCCGGGCGAATGTATAAGGAAGTTTTCCTTTATTTCCCCAATTGGAATCTCATGTTTTACCACAAATGTACGATTGATGAATGAATGTGATGCACCAGAATCAAAAAGTGTAATAGCGGGGTGACTGGCGACAGGAAACCTACCCATCATGACGGGCTCTCCTGCAGGGATGTCATCCACATGAGTGTAATAAACGTGTCCAGCCTTCTTGACAAGCTTGACCTTCTGAACCTGGTGCTGCTGACCACAGTGCTGATTCTGATGCTGCTGTTGCTGCTGTCCAGGACCCTTCTGGGCATTTTGATAGTACTTCTTGGGATATGGACAGTCACGAGCCCAATGTCCCAATTTGCCATAGTTGTAGCAAGGATGATTATAGGTGGTCTGGGGTGTATTGATACGAACGCCTGGGGCATTCGGCTGAGTGGTGTTCTGTTGATTCGAGGTATGGGAGGTAGCCGTGGTGCGTACCACGACTTGCTGCTGAGGGTAAGCGGGGCGATTGTGGTGTGTAGGATGATAGATGATCTTCTGGCGTTTTTGACCGCCAGAAAAGCCTGACTTCTTCTTCTTCTTCTCATCCTGATGCTTGCGATCACTTTCTTCGTAAGCAATGGCACTGTTTACAGCTTCGTGATAAGAGTAGTTGAGGTTGTTAGCTAAACTACGCTGGATTTTGAAGTTTAGGCCCCTGACAAAGCAATCTTTCTTCTTTTGATCGGTATTGGTGTGTTCAGAAGCATACTGGGCAAGATGGTTGAATTGGTTCACATATTGCATCACAGAAGAATCTTTCTGTTGCAGAGCTAAGAACTGGTGCAGTTTCATCTTCATTACACCTGCTGGGATGTAATGTGCTTCGGAAAGCTTCGCGGAATTCTGCCCAAGTAAGCTGATGCCCCTCGGGCTGTGCAGACAACAGGTTGGCGTACCAGGCACTGGCCGGACCACGCAGCTGCTGAGCCGTGAAGAGTGGCTTTTGGATTTCCGTACAGCGGATCAAACTGAATTTCTGCTCCATAGTACGAAGCCAGTCATCGGCCTCCAAAGGTTCTTCAGCTTTTGTGAAAACTGGTGGACGGGTTTCAGTAAAGTCTACATAAGTGGTTTCCTCATCCTCGCGGCGGCCCCGACGCCCGCCACGATTTTCTCAGTTTTGAGCCATAGCGTTGGCTGCATGAGCCAGGGCTGCGATGGCATCTGCTAAGGTTGGTGGAATGGGTGGTGGATAGGGAGCAGCTCCTTCGTCAGAAGTACCAGCACCATTTGAGCGAGTGTTGACCATCTGTTTCAGGACAATCACTAAGGACTCACATTGCATAATTAAAACATAGTAGCATTACAACTTAGAACACCAAATTTAACAAGGTTCAACACACATAAACGGAACAAGACCCGCCCAGGCTATGGTTCTTGGCACTACGATCACAATACTCGGATACAGAAGACTAAACCCCACTAGTCCTAAGACTAGCTTAGTCGATAACGACAACCTCCTCCTCCTCGTCCTCCTCGACGACTACATCCTCCATTGGGTTGGCTGCCTCAAGGTAACCATCCTCTGAAGTCTCACTGTCATAATACTCATCATCTGGTCCTATGACCACACCCTCCTCCGGCTCCTCCTCTCGTGGAATCAGAATCGGGTTAAGCTGATCGTTCAGCCTATGCACTTCCTCGTGCAGCATCCCGTTGTTCCACTCAAGGTTCTCAATGTACCCCTCCAGCTCTTCAACGCGATCACGTGCCGCGCCAATTTGCTCCAAAGCTTCCTCCCTCTCTTGAGTCAGGCGGTCGATCTCCAGCCGTAGGTCTCTGTTAGTCCTCACATCCCGGTAATGATCAACCCGGGCCACCTGGAAGTCCTCCCTTAAGAGGCTCATCTCACGGTGCAGCTCGTTGATTTCTTTCTTTAATTCCTTGCAGCTGCGGCGGGGCGGACGGCTGCCAGACGCCTCGTCACTGTCGCGGGGTGCCAACTGGTGACGTGGAACTCCCCGAGGACCAGTCATCTTGCGCGCCGTTAACCTAGTTCGTGCCAGCTGGAAAGGTAAGTTTGAATTAATAAGGATATACAAGGCTAGCAAGAATAGGTGTGATAATTCCTAACCCATATACCCACTTTTAAGGAGGAAATTATTAACATGGGTGATTATCATGATGCATGCACGTACTTACGAATTTTAAACCATGCAATACAAATCAAAGGATAATTAGTTTAAACATAGGGCTAGTGTTGATGATGTTGTTCCACCTGCTACCAGAACCTTAATATGATAAATTACAGAACAAGATGAGAACTACTGAGTAAGGTAAGATTGTAAGCAGTTTGGACTCAAAATAGCAATTTAAGTTTTTATGATCCAAAACATTTTGAAGTTTTCGAAAGGTAACCTGCAATGATTCAGAAATGGAACGCTCTGATACCAGCTGTAACAGAACCGCCTAAATCACATGGCCCACAGGCACCTGTCAAAGTCACTAATGACATCTGACAGCCGGGCCCGTGTTCCATATGACCTAAGCGGGCTCTGCCGGGCTACATAAGCACCCGTCACCTCCGACAGGATCCCATTGCGAAGTCATTACAGAGTTACAATATTTCATAACAAAATACATCAGAGTAGAAGTTGCGGAAGAATAAATAGTACTTAATATTACAGACCAGTGTTCGAATAAAATTAAGTGCAGTTATTACAGACCATAAATTTAAAAGAGTAGCAATAGAGTTTGGAACAACAGTACGACAGTTAGTTAAATATTTCACGAACCCTGACCAAGGGTTTAACCTTAGTCTTCTTCACTCTCCTGGACGATAGTGACGCAGCACGGAGCGAGACAAACTTCAGTCTCCTGCTGCCCTCCTGCAACGGGGTTAACAAACCCTGAGTACATGGGGTACTCCGCAAGACTTACCCGACTAAAAGTGTAAGATTAGACTCAGGAATGCAGGCTAAGGGGAGTCAAGGTAAGGCTTAGCAAGAGTTCAAGAATTTTTACGGAAAAGCACTACTAATCCTATCTCAATATTTTATTTCAATAATACTATCTATCATTATCCATTTCTCCAAGTACTTTCTCATATATCAACATTCTTTCCTTTACTTAATCTATTTCAAGACAATCCTAGTTCCGAACCACTTTTCACTGTAGGTGTGAGGATCAAGTCTCCATATCCGAGGAGCAACGACGATTCGAATCGATTAATACCCAGCTGGGGATTCCTATCCACACTGCGTATGTAGCACTTAAGCTTGCATACGCCAACCCCGCCTACCACGGCTTTTCATACCCCGGAACCGGTCTTGCGCCACCCGAGAGCACAGTACTCCTCTCGTCTCCAGGCACGACGGCCACGAGGGTACACGCTACTCTCGCCATCTCTCCACTCCCAGTGCGTGGTTGTCGGTTCCAGCAGTAGAGCCACCGGAGTCAGAGGCTTTCCGTAGTATGTGGCTAGTTGCAAAGTCTTGATCACAGCAGGCCTGACAACGAACGGTCCCTAGTATTTTTCCGTTAGAAATCATGCATTGGGACTCTAACCCAAGTACACTGGTAACTACCCAGTTTTCACATCCCTTTCCTGATGGCGACAAAAGTTGGGACTCTAACCCAAGCAGTTGGCCAACCAAGCGGGAAAAACCATCCCTGTTGATGACAATGAACTAGCTAGGAACACTGCCAACAACAAGGACATAACCAGTCCCATAAAGTGATTCATTTCATTTGTATCGTCATAGTTTGAAATAGCATTTTTGCAAATCTAACCGTCAAGCATGACTAAGCATTTTTCAATACTTTTAATCAAATCAGGTTATCATTTATTGGTAATTGGTCAAGGATGGTTATGCATCAAGTGGTTGTCAATCAACTCCTAGTAACCTAATGCAATAGATTAACTCAAGTGATAAATATTTTTAAATAACAAGGAGGGGTTGAATGCACCGGGGCTTGCCTTGAATTGCGTAGAGTGTCGGATCCGGGTCAGTCCCACAAATGTCAAATCCTTGTATAACTTCCTGAGTAGTTTCCTCAGATGGACCCTCAGACTTAACCTCTGGATTCTCGGTCACTACACGTTTGCAATGAATGAATGTATGAATGTGATGCACATGAAATGACAGACGAAATTTAATAACAAATAAATAAACCACACATGAGTATATGACCCTATCTTAGCTAGACATGAATAATTTAATTCATACTGCCCTAGGTCATAAAGGTGTTTGAGCTAGAATTCCAATCAATCCAAAAATCACACCAATCAATAATCATTCCATTTATTATTCCTAATATTATCATTCAACCTAACATATAATTTAATAAATATTTAACTATTCCCATTTGATGTCAAAATGCACCAACAGATAGGTTTTAATACCAAACAGTGACACAATAAATTTCATGATTTTTGGAATATCACAGAAATTATTAAAAATCATTAAAGTTTCTTTTAACATTTAATGTGCTGATTCTTAATTAATACAGAAAACACCCAAATCTTGTATTTAATATTTTTATCAAATTCTACACATCACAGAGAGTATCTAGAAATATTTTCATACCTTTTGGTGCAGTATATTAATCCATACAAAAATATCAAAACTTAACACTATTCATTTAAATTAAAATGAAAAAGCAATTGGAAATTTGCTGGAAAAAGGAAACGGCCATTCGGCCCACTACAGCCCAACGGCGCAGGCCGCGGCCGCGCGTGCGCGCGCCACCGAACCGGCCCACACGGCCCAGCACGGCCCGGCCGCGACCGCGCGCGCTCGCCTCCGCGCCGGGACGCTGACAGGCCGACCCCACCTGTCAGATCCATCTCCTACCTCTCGCTCTCTGCCCTTCCCGACGCCCGCGCGCGAGTGACGCGGCGGCTTGCCGCCGGCAGCCTTCCTCCGGCAAGGGAAGCCTACCGGACAACAAGCAGACCTAGAGGCACCACCCTAGAGCCCTAAAATGACTAGACCCGACCGGCAACGAGCTTGCCGGTCACTCCGGCGGCTCGGCGGCGGCGGCGGACCACGCGCCGGCGAACACGAAACGAAACGCGACCAACTCAAGACAGGAAACGATTCGGGAACTCACCACGACCCTAAACCACTAGCTGGTTGGGACGGAGACGGGACGGAGGAGCGGGCTTGACGACGTGCCGACCTGCGACGAAAAACGCCGGCGATGACCTTCCCCGTTCCGGTGATCCTAGAACACCAAATGGAGAACCATCTAGCGCATGAGAAGCTGAGAAACACAAGGACCCTAAAACGCACACAAGTTCCGGTAGAACCTCACCCTACGAGACCGGCCTTGGTTTCCCGACGAGCGGCGGTGCTCTGCTCGGCTCCGGCCGGACGCGGAGATGTCAACCCGCGTTCCCGGACGCACGAGGCACCACAGCGCACACCGATGGCACCAATCGACGCGCAAGGAAGCTAGCGAGCTTGCTTGGAGATGGACAAGGCGATGGTGGCTTGGTCACGGTGAATTTCACCGTATTCCGGTGGAGCTCCACGGCGGCCGCGAGAGGAGAAATGAGGTCGGAAAGGTGCTGTGGTGGCTTATAACCTCGGGAAAGGGAGGGGATAAGCTCGGCTGGGTACGGGGCCCCCTCTCGGCTGCTCGACAGCGGCACCGGTTGCCCATGCCGGCCGGACGGCGACCGGCGCCGCGCGCGGTACGCGCGTCGCGTCGAGGAAGATGAACAGGGGGGGTCCCCCCCTGTAGCTACAGTGCTAGTTTGAGTAGGTCACAGCTATTTGATGCAAATTGGAGCTGGTCCAGACCGAATCCGAGGAAGTGGTGAATACAAAAGTTGTAGAGAATTTCGTGTAGATCATTTTTGCTTTTGACACCAATTTCAAACTCGGCCAAAATTTTAAATTACAGAAAAGGGGGTAAAAGTAGGGTTTGAATTTCAAACTGAAATTTTAAAATTACTTTTGATTCTTCTCAACAACTTGAAAATTGGTAAACATGAAAGTTGTTCTTCTCAGAGAGATTGACAACTTCTATGTAGGAAGTTTTTGAAGATTCTTGATATTTTTGAAATTGAAGTTTCAAATATAAATTTCAATATAGTAATTTGAGTTAAATTTGAATTTTTATAATATAACTTCAAAATCTCCAAAAATAAAAGTTGTTCCATTTTTAAAACTCTACAACTTTTATTAAGACACTTTCCCATATTTCATATAGATTTTGAATTGGGTTTTTAGGTCAACTTTAGGGTTTAATTCAATTTCTATTTAATTTCATTTTTGATTTTTGATTAAGGACTCAATTACACAATCAATACTTAGCTGAAATCAAATCACTCTTGGCCCTAAGCTCAATCATATGCAGATGCTTAAATTTAAATATGATGACATGGCAGATTAATTGAATTGTAATACCAGAGGTATTACAGGTAGAACTATGAACTAGATGGCTTTTGATGAACTAGGAGGCTCTTGATGGCTTGACCAAAGACTCCAGGGGGTCTGCCCCTTTATTTATAGCCCGGTGGGTTGCACGTGCGCTGTAAGATCAAACCGACTTAACCAAGGGCCGAGATGACTCCTCAAAGGCGGTGGAAGAAAACTCCAGAAGACGGCGGTGAAACCTAAGGGGCCCCGCCTGGCCCCCCTAGGGGCCGCCCGGCCCCACTACCTGCCAGGTGGGGCCCCGGTTGCTTCGGGTGCCTTCTACACTCTTCTAGCTTGTCGATGACGTATGTTGCCTTGGCGTTCAAGTTTCGTGATAATTAAGCACTTTAATCCCTCTCTTTAAGCTTTTCTGGATAATCCCCTGGAAAATACAGAATATGCAAAACTCGTGAAAATTGTCAGTTAAAACCCTAGACTAGTGTGTATTCATATATCCTTTGGTGTCTAAAGTTGTAATAAAAGTTGACGTTATCCACCGTCAACAATGATCTTTTGAACTAAAGTGTTGTAGTGTATCATTTATCATGGGTGCATGAAACACTAATGGATACCCCACATTTCATGGCTCAAAAGCTCAAAGAGCTAGAGTTTACATTTACTTTATGTTTTAAATTTGAATATAGGACAAGCCATACTATCAAGGGGATACTAAAGGTCGTCATACCCTAGGATGACTATAGGAAGTCATGATTCTAAGGTCATTATATGTTTAGTTTTTTTATGTCACACGTTTCTCGTGATCCTTCGCCCTTGTCCTTTAGCGGGTCTAGATATAGTGTAGAGTCTCTAAGAAAATTAGAATATGTATGATAATCTTAAGGTCACGATATGTTTGATAATCTTAAGGTGCATTTGTCTTGTAGGTGCATAGCCTTGTGATATTAGAGGTGCATATATAATGAAATTTTAGAGAAAACCACTATTTTCATAAATTTTGGGGGGTGCATGTGCACCCCTATCGGGTACCAAAGTATGGGGTACCCAACATCGATGCAAAAGCACTTATTCCCAACACGGCCTGGCCCAGGCAAAGCCCGTGAAAGCCCATGAAGGCCGCAACAATGGAGGCCCATGACGATGCTGCATTAACTCCAACCTACCCTCGGGAAAGCAGCACCCTCGGGCGCCAATTCTCCGATTCGCCCGAGCCACCCCGAGAGAGCTCGGGAGAGCGGCACCCTCGGGCGCCGATTCTCCGATTCTCCCGAGCTTCCCCATCCCCCTCGAGCACAATCCTTCAAAGGCATTCAATGCATAGTTGACGTCAGCTAGAGCAATCTTGGACCACAAGAGACCTCTCTGACCACTTTACAAGCACTGTACTGTCAGGCGAGATTCTCGACGCGACTGTGCTTCGCACGCGCACGATGGCCATACCACCTGTCAGGACTTCCCTGGCGACGGATTTGATGGGCCCACTACGGCCATCGTCCCCACAGTATGGTCTATGGTGCGCTGCCCCGTTTTCAGCCGGGATCTACTAACTACGACTATGACAGTCCAAGCGCCTGACGAACGGGCTACGCAAGAACGGGAAGGGTATCTACTGCACTGTCCACTCGAAAGGACGAGCACGCCTTCCATCCGGGCCCACCTAACCCTCGGGAAACACAGTCCGAAAGCTAGAAATGCGTCCGAGGGAAGATATCGCCCTGCTCCGTTCCATCACCCCTCCAGGAGTCCCGAGCCTCGGGAGATGACGCCTCGAGGCGACTCACCCTCTCGTCACATCATGCAGGTAGACGGCCATCACGTGTGACACCACGCCATGCCGTAATCCCGACGACTGTTGCCGCCTTGGAACTCACCAAGATCGTACGAACCACTACGGCCATACCCCTAAGACACGGAGACAAGACCGTAATTGACGACAGTCACACAGAGACAACAACTCCCCAGTGTAACATGCATGGCAATGTACGCGCTGCCCTTGCCTCTCCCTTGTGACTATAAAAGGAAGAGCAGAGGCCAGCCTTAGATAGGTTCAAAGTTCTCAAGCTCTCACACACTCCACACCACACACAACAACTAGCGACTTGTATACACTTCGACACTCACAAGAGACTTGGGAGCACTTCTCTCTCTCGCCTAGCTTGTAACCCCCTACTACAAGCACCCCGGTGCAAGGCAACACGACTCTCCTCTCCACTTGACGTAGGGCCCGCTTGGCCTGAACCAGTATAACCCCGTGTTCCCCCTTGCACACCACCCGTAACCTCAACTGCAAAACACAAAATCACTAGCCGGTATTAGTACCCGCTAAAACTAGCACTGACAGTTGGCGCGCCAGGTATGGGCCTTTTGTGTGTTGACTCGGGTTACGGATGGCCGACATCTCCATGATGCTTCCTGCTGGCGCGGTGCTCCGGTTCGGGAGTCTTGAGTTCGTGGCCACTGGCCAAGGGCTCGAGATGAACCCGCACCCAACTGAGCCCCACACCATCATCGTCCTGACTCCGGTCCATCAAGCGGCCGGGGAAAGGACAACGGCGATGCTTCCTCCTATCCCAGAGGACGAGGGGCACGCCGCACGCCGCGCTTCCCAGCGGACCAGGAGGATGAGGCGCAACCGCGCCAACCTGCCCATGGTCACGGAAGGCGCGGCGACCCAGGTGCCCCAAGCAGGGGACGGCAACCCGGCACCGGCCGCCATCCCGACACCTCCGGCGTCGGCAGCCACACTGCCCGTCAACTGCCCAAAGGAAGGGTGGGGGCGGGATCGCGGCGTCAACAGGCCTCTCTCTCCGCCCTCATGGCGAGAGGGGGACGGCGCCGTCATCTCTCTTCGGGCTCCAAAGCATTGTGGACGCACACGTCCACGTAGTCCGTGCTCTGTTGCACGATTTTGGTGGAGACACCTGTCCACCGCCTCGAGCGTCTAGATGACCTCGTGGGCGACAACGTGGCCTTCCCACTGTCCTCTCCCGGGAGCAAACCCAGGGCGTATGGCGGGGAGGAGACAGACTCCACTGACAGTATCACCCCCTGAGAATACTTGGAGGAGTGGGATCGTCGCGGTTGGACCTCGCCGTCATGATGGGGCCCCAGCGACGACGACGATGAGTTCTGGGCAAACGTGGACTTCACCGTCCACCCCGACGATTCGTGGGAGGATGCCCCGAGCGTCATCACCGACTCTGACCAGTCCTACATCGACCCCGCTCGGGAATGCTACCACTTCGTGCACCCCGAAGACGGACGGGTGGAGGACGTCCATTCAGGGGACGATAACGACGTATCTTCCCCGCTCCAGCCGCAACACACCCCGCCTCTGACGACTCGGCGGCCTGCACGGTCAGCCCCATCGCAGGACCCGGGGGCTGGGACATCTCGCCCCGCGCACCAGTCTCCAGAGCGAGAGCAGCTCCGGGAACTCGAGGCGCGGATGGACAAGGACCGTCTACGCCTCACCCAGCTGCGAGCCGCGCTCGAACGCGAGGGGGCAGCAGGGCACCGACGGAGCAGCTCGTCGCTGGGCCCGGGATGTTCAGGCTCGTATCATCGTCGATGATGGAGCCGGAACACCAGGAGCCCTGCCTCGAGCAAGCCGTAAGCTCACGGAGGCGGCAATGCTGCTCCGGAGCCTCCCTGAGCCCTCCACCAAGGAGGCACGGTAGCTCCGGAACCAGCTCAAGGACCTCCTGGAAGATGCAGCCGTCCTCCAGGTAGAAAGTTCAGTGTCACGCCATCGTGGCGCTGAACGCCACCAACGTGGCGGCGCGACACGCCATGAGCGCGAGGCCTCGGTGCATCCCGAGGTCCCGAGGGCCCCGTCGGTTCACCAACGGCTTGGCAAGGACGTCGACGTCCGAGCCATCCTTCAAGCCCGCGGTCGACGAAAGACTGATGGAGCCGCACGAGGCTACCATGTCCATGGGGGCGGGCCCTACAACTCGGACGAGGACCACAAGCCCTCACCCGAGCCCTCAGGTCCTCGCGTCTTCAGCGAGGCCATCCGAAGGGCCAGATTCCCGCTCCAGTTCCGACAGTCGGCCAACATATCCAAGTATTCGGGGGAAACCAACCCCGAACTGTGGCTAGCGGATTATCGTCTTGCGTGCCAGCTTGGCGGTGCGCGGGATGAATCTCATCATCATCCGCAACCTCCCCCTGTTCCTCGCGGACTCTGCAAGAGCTTGGCTAGAACATCCCCCCCGCGGTTGATCTTTGACTGGAGCGATCTGGTCAAGATCTTCGTAGGGAACTTTCAGGGCACGTACGTGCGCCCTGGCAATTCCTGGGACCTCGGAAGCTGTAAATAGAAGCCGGGCGAGTCCCTCAGGGACTACATCCGGCGATTCTCTAAGCAGTATAATGAGCTATCCCAAGTTGCCGACGCCGACGTCGTTGGAGCATTTGCTGCAGGAACTTCCTGCAAAGAGCTCGTTCGTGAGCTCGGACGCCAGACCCCTACCAGCATTTCTGAGCTCATGAAGATAGTAACCAGCTTCGCCTCGGGGGACGAGGCGGTGGGAGCCCTCTTCTCCTACCCAAAGGGCAAAGGGAAGGAGGAGGCCCCCGAGGGCACCTCTTCCCGAGGCCCAAACAGAAAGAAAAAGAAAGGGAAGGGAAAGGCCCCGCTCCGTAGTGACTCGCTCGTGGCAGCCACCGAGCCCAAGAGGGAACGACCCCCCAGGGCCGCTTCGACGAGATGCTCAACAAGCCGTGCCCTTACCATCAGGGTCCGGTGCATCACACGCTTAGGCAGTGTGTGATGCTTAAAAACACTACGGCCGGCAGCGTTCAAGGACGACACCGGCAAGAAGCCCGCTAGGGATCGGGAGGACAAGGATGGGAAGGACGATGAGTTCTCGCCCATCGACAAGTGCCTCATGATCTTCGGCGGGCCCGGGACCGCTCCTATGCCGCGACAGCGAAAGTGTGAGCGCAAGGAGGTTTACTCCGTCGGACCAGCGACACCGCGCTTCCTCGACTGGTCCCACGACGCCATCACCTTCAGCCGGGACGATCACCCAAACTACGTCCCTTCACCGGGGCGTTACCCACTCGTTGTCGACCCCATCTTCGGCAACACGAGGCTCTTCAAAGTCCTCATGGATGGAGGCAGTGGCCTCAACATTCTCTACGCTGAGACCCTTGACTTGATGGGGATCAGCCGCTCGCTCCTCCGGGCCACAACGTCCCCGTTCCACGAGGTAGTGCCCGGGAAGAGCGTGCAACCCCTCGGGCAGATTGACCTGCCCGTCTACTTCGGAAGTCTTGACAAGTTCAGGAAGGAAGTCCTGACGTTCGAAGTGGTAGGCTTTCACGGCACCTACCACGCTATAGTCGGGAGGCCATGCTACGCCAAATTTATGGCGGTCTCAAACTACACCTACCTCAAGCTCAAGATGCTGGGGCCAAAGGGGGTGATCACCATCGGCACTTCTTACCAGCACGCGTACCAGTGCGACGTCGAGTGCTACGAGTACGCCGGCGCGTTGGTGGAGTCCGAGGCCCTCATTACCGACCACGAAAGGACGACAAAGAAGGTCCCCGACCCTATGAAGGTCACGGGCACCTTTGACCCCGCTGAGGGGGTGAAGGAGGTGCCCCTCAACCCGAGCTCCCCCGACGGCAAGGTGCTGAAGATCAGCACCACCCTCGACCCGAAATAGGAGGCCGTGCTCGTCGACTTCCTCCGCAAGCACGCCGACGTGTTTGCATGGAGTCCCTCGGATATGCCAGGCATCCCAAGGGTGGTCGCCGAGCACTCCTTGGACATCCGAGCCGGGTCCAAGCCGGTGAAGCAACGTCTGCGCCGATTCGACGAGGAAAAGCGCCGGGCCATCGGGGAGGAGGTGCAAAAGCTTTTGGCGGCCGGATTCATCAAGGAGGTCATCCATCCAGACTGGTTAGCTAATCCTGTTTTGGTTAAAATAAAAAATAGAAAATGGAGAATATGTGTCGATTACACTAGTTTAAATAAAGCTTGTCCTAAGTATCCATTTCCATTACCTCGCATTGACCGAATAGTTGATTCCACCGCTGGCTGTGAACGACTTTGCTTTCTTGATGCAGATTCCGGTTACCATCAGATTCGCATGAAAGAGTCCGGCGAGTTAGCGACTTCTTTCATTACTCCTTTCGGCACATATTGTTACGTAACCATGCCATTTGGCCTCAAAAACGCGGGCGCGACTTACCAGCGTTGCATGCTCAAAGTTTTTGGGGACCTCATCGGGCGGGCCGTTGAGGCTTACGTAGACGATATAGTGATAAAATCAAGGAAGGCAAGCAACTTAGTAGCCGACCTAGAAGAGGCGTTCGAATGCCTCAAAAAGCAAAACATAAAGCTAAACCCCGAGAAGTGCGTTTTCGGGGTCCCTCGGGGCATGCTCCTCGGGTTCATCGTTTTCAAGCATGGCATGGAAGCCAACCCGGAAAAGATATCGGCCATCACACAGATGGGTTCGATTCGGAACCTCAAGGGTGTGGAAAAGCTCATGGGATGTCTTGCGGCCTTGAGTCGATTCATCTCAAGGCTCGGCGAAAAGGGACTTCCCTTGTATCGGTTGCTAAAGAAAAATGTGCACTTTACCTGGACCACCGAGGCCCAAGAAGCCCTCGAAAGGCTTAAAGCTCTACTTTCAAAAGCACCAGTTCTCGTGCCTCCTATGAAAGAGGAGAATCTCTTGCCATATGTTGCTGCTACTAACCAAGTTGTGAGTGCAGCGATCGTCGTAGAACGGCAAGAAGAAGGGCACGCATTACCGGTACAGCGGCCGGTCTACTTCATCAGCGAAGTCTTGTCCGATACCAAGACACGCTACCCTCAGATCCAGAAGCTGGTGTACACAATCATTGTTGCCCGGCGCAAGTTGCGACACTACTTCGAATCCCATCCCGTGACCATTCTCGGGGAGGTGATCCAACATCGGGAGACGACTGGAAGGATCGCTAAATGGGTTATTGAGCTCATGGGTGATGGCATCACCTACGCGCCACGCAAAGCCATTAAGTCCCAGGTGCTAGCGGACTTCGTGCCAGAGTGGACCGAGACGCAGCTACCGCCACTCCCGACCCAAGAAGAGTATTGGGTCATGTACTTCGACGGGTCGATGATGAAGACCGGTGCCGGCGCAGGCATTGTCTTCGTCTCGCCCCTCGGGGTCCAGCTCAAGTACCTACTGCGGCTGCACTTCACGGCTTCCAACAACGTGGCCGAATACGAAGCTCTGGTCAACAGGTCTCCACGTCACCATCGAGCTCGGGATCCGACGCCTCGACGTCCGAGGGGACTCCCAGCTCGTCGTGGACTAGGTCATGAAAGAGTCAACATGCCAAAACCCCAAGATGGCCGCCCACTGCAAGCTAGTGCGGTTGCTCGAGGAAAAATTCGACGGCCTCGAGCTCAACCACATCGCGCGTCGGTACAACAAAGAAGCCGACGAGTTGGCGAAAATCGCATCCGAAAGGGCTACGGTCCCGACGGGCGTATTTGCCAACGACCTCCACAAGCCCTCGGTCATTGTTGATCCCCCGGGGGGCAATGGGAAGGAGACTCCCGAGCCCCCGGGAGAATTCAGATCGTCTTCAAGCAATACAAGCCCCTCGGGGGCTGCCGACCCCTCCGACAAAGGGGAGCCACCCGAGACCCTGGCTGAAGACGGCGACGAAGCCGAGGCGATGGAGATTGAAGCCGAGATGGACGACGATGAGCCGGACTGGCGCGAGCCGCTGGTCAGCTGGCTTGTCCGAGGAATCTTACCCTCGGACAAAACCAGTGCACGACGGCTGACACGTAAGGCTAAGTCTTTCACGATGATCGACGGCGCCCTCCATCGACGGAGTCCCTCGGGAGTCCTCCAGCGCTGCATTCCCTTCAGTCAAGGCAAACACCTACTTGAAGAGATACACGCCGGAGCCTGCGGTCACCACGCCGCACCACGAACTCTAGTCGGTAACGCCTTTCGGCAAGGCTTCTACTCGCCAACTGCCGTGGCCGATGCCATTGACGTGGTACGCTCCTGTGAGGGATACCAGTACTACGCTCGGCAGACACATCTCCCTGCCCAAGCTCTCCAGACGATTCTCCTCACTTGGCCATTCGCCATATGGGGACTGGACCTTGTCGGGCCCCTCCAAAAGGCGCCCAGGGGCTTCACCCACTTGCTTGTCGCCATTGACAAGTTCTCAAAGTGGATCAAGGCCCGGCCGATCGCCCAAATCAGCTTGGCACAAGCAGTGTTATTCTTCACCGACATCGTCCACCGGTTTGGTGTCCCAAACTCCATCATCACTGACAACGGCACGCAGTTCACCGGAAAGAAATTTCTGGCCTTCTGCGACGAGTACCACATACGAGTGGACTGGGCAGCCGTAGCCCACCCAAGAACGAACGGCCAAGTAGAACGTGCCAATGGCATGATTCTCCATGGTCTTAAGCCGAGAATCTTCTACATATTGAATAAGTGCGGCAAGAGGTGGCTGGCCGAGCTCCCGGCAGTGATATGGAGTCTAAGGACTACGCCAACCCGAGCCACGGGCTTCACGCCCTTCTTCCTGGTGTATGGTGCCGAGGCCGTCCTCCCCACGGACTTGGAGTACGGCTCCCCGAGGGTCCGAGCCTACGATGAACAGGGCAATCAAACTTCCCGCGAAGACGCGCTGGACCAAGCCGACGAAACTCGGGACATGGCCATGTTGCACTCGGCCAAGTACCAGCAGTCACTACGCAAGTACCATGCTCGGCGCGTCCGGGGCCGAGCCTTCAGCGTAGGCGACTTGGTGCTGCGGCTCAGGCAGGACAACAAGGGGCGTCACAAGCTCACACTACCGTGGGAAGGACCATTCATCGTCGCCGAGGGGCTGCGCCCCGGCACATACAAGTTCGCAAATGAGAAGGGCAAGGTCTACAACAACGCTTGGAACATCGAACAGCTACGTCGCTTCTATCCTTAAGATTCCGAGCACTGTACAATTTGTAAAATCTTGAAATCAATAAAAAGACTCGAGTTCTACTCTTTTTACCTGATTTTTAGGTTTTCGATCCGAGCCTACACTCGGGAGTGAAATGACCTTTCATTTCATCGCGCATTAAAAAAGAGAAGCTCGGCCTAACCTACGGAAAGGCTGACCCTCCCTCGGGGGCTAGGACGGGGGGAACCCCCGGACTCTCTCGAGCCTCAACGATTTTGAAAACGCAAAAATTTCAAAACCTATTGAAATCGTTTCTCCCTAAAACATGCTTCCCTACTAAAACCAAGCATGAACTTATAAGACTCGGAAGAGCAAGAGAAGTCTCAGAGGACAGAGCTGGCCGAGTCGAGGAGACCGCTTACGCCCCTGGGCTACGGCATCTCCCCTCGCCACTCTGCGTTCGAAGGCTAACTCGCACTCGGAAGAAAACTTATAGGATCTACGCTCGGCAAAGGGAGGAGGCTCGGGAAGAAACAACTAAGCCTTTTTTCCAAGGATTCTTTCTGCCAAAACTCCGAGGACATCGGCTTCGTCTACGCCGCTAAAGCCACAACACCCGAAAAAAGCCCCCCAGGCTCGATGGCCCGGGCACAGGATCGGCAAGAAAAAACGCCTAAAGAAAAAGCACGAAACAAATTGAAAACAAACATGCAGCAAATATTTACATAAATATTACGGCCACGAAGGGCCACATGCTTGTTTCCTCCCAACCGCTCATGAAAAGCTATTTTTTACAAGGGCACTACAGCCCGGCTGTTCTTCATGGCAGGTCCAGTGGAGGGAGCTCGACTTCGGCTTCGAAGAGGCCCGCCAGCGCTTCTCCGGGCTCCTTCATCGAGTCCTCCAGCGCCAGGAGCTCGGCATCGTCGGCCTCAAGGAAGCCTTCACTGACAGGGCTAGCGTCAAAGTTCCCATAGTGGGACTTTACGACCGCCAGTGTCTTCTGGACGCCCGTCAGTAGGGCCTCCTTGACCCGGCCGCCGACGCTGCCGTAAAGTGCCTCCAGTCGGCTCCGGAGCGAGACCCCCGAAGGTTCCTCACCGGTGCCGATGGAGTCACATAGTGCGCGCACTGCCTTCTGCAGCTCCAGGTGATCGGCCGCCTCGCCATCATAAGCCGCCTGCAGAACTGCGGGAGCGAAACATGGAGGTGAACAAAGATGAAACAAGCAACCAAGACGAACAAAATGAAAAGCACGACGCTGCACGTACTGCCAGCCTCCTCCCGGGCCGAATCCGCCGTGCCAACCGCCAGACGAAATGCCGCCTGAGTTTCACTCAGGTCGAGAGCCAAGGCCCCAGCGGCAAAAGTTTTCTCGGCGGCAAGCTGTCGGGCGGCGTCGCGCTCCCTCGTCACCTCGGTCAGGGCGCCCTCCAGCTCCTACACCCGTGTCGCCGAGGCAGCGGCTCGGCCCTTCGACTCTATGACCTCCCCCATCAAGATAGTATTGTCAACACCTACTTCGGCGAGCTTGGAGGTCATGGCGGCGAGCTCGCTCTGGCCACGGGCAAGGGCTTTCCCCTTAAGATCAAGCTGCTTCCAGAGCTCGAGCCCACCGCGGAGGAAGCGGGACTTGTCCTGGGAGGTATGCATGAGGTCCTAGAAAGGAGAGAGGAGCGGAGACGGTAAAAACAACACTCATACGCAGGTAAAGTTCCGAGACACGGGGGCTCACCTGAAGCTGGGCCGGGAGCTCCGTCTCGAGGATGTCGGTAATCGCGCGGAGACCCGCCGCCGAGCTGAACCCGAGCTCTTGAACGGCGTCCCATTTGGGAGCCTCGAGGTCGTCTCGGAGCGAGAAGACGGGCGGCGCCTGAGGATCCGCTCGGTCTGCCCACTCGATCCGGGAGTCGGTCAACTCCCGAGGCCGGGGCTGCCTCAATGCCGATGCCCAGGGGCCTTCCTCACGAGCGGGGGGAGCTCCTGCGTCGACATCCACGACCGCCGAGCCCGCGGCGGCAGGCTCCGTGGGGGC
Organism: Eremochloa ophiuroides; assembly: GCA_038502445.1. Classification (NCBI taxonomy): domain Eukaryota; kingdom Viridiplantae; phylum Streptophyta; class Magnoliopsida; order Poales; family Poaceae; genus Eremochloa; species Eremochloa ophiuroides. The sequence continues at coordinate 98,393,222 of JAHLJS010000003.1, forward strand.
GGCATCGGCTGACACTCCCGGGGCGCCCCCAGAACTAACGGCCGAGGCCTCGGGAGCCCGCGTTGGCGCCACCTCCATGTCTGTAGCAGGCGCAACGATGGCAGCCACGGCCGGAGCGACCCCTCCCGAAGGAGGAACCTCGGACGCCACGACTGGACCCGTGGGGGGACGAACTTCCTCGTCCGTCGATCGGGCGCTCCCCCCGGCAGTGTCGTGGCCCTGCACCTTCAGGACCTTCAGGTGCGACACCTGGAGGTCCGACCCCGAGCACTTCCTGAAGCAGAGAACGAAGAAAGGAACGTTAGTAACAAGATCTCCAACGAAAGAAATTACAGGTAAAGACACCTACCTCTTCTTAGGAACCACCCTCCTCTTCTTCGCCGCCCCCGCGCTCGGCGAGACGACGGACGGCGTGGGCCGCGCCGGCAGCGGAGGAGTGGGCACCACCTCGGCGTCCGGGTCAGCACCGCCCTGAGGCGAGGGCCCTGCCTGGGCGCTAGGGGTCGCCTCGACGTCACCGTCCCTCGGCGGGGAAGCTTGAGTCTGGGAGGACCCCAGCTCAAGTTCCGGCGTCTTGGCGCGCGTCGGCTCCGCCTCCGAGGGTTTCCGCTCACCGCTCCGACCCGCCTGCGGCTGTCGCGCCGATTAACGACGCATTGGAGGGAAGGGTGCGTGGAAACAGGATCCCCCCGGTCCCACCGGCAGCAGCCAGGCTTGGCTCAGGCACTGGGTCCGGGCCCGTTCCCGGCCTCTCCAGCGAGCCCTCGCGGCCGCTGGAAGGCGGAGCCGTGGCTCCGGTAGTCACGCTGCCAGAGACCGCGTCTTCAGACGCGGACTTCGGCAGTTTTGCCTGGGGGCTCGGGTCACGAGCCCCTGCACTTCCGCCGACGGACGTCGACATTGGAGCCTTCCCAGGCTCGTCGGCGCCCACCGCGGGCTTTGTGGCCACGAAGGGCCGGTCCAACACCGTGAAGTCATAAAAATCTTCTTCTTTGTCATCCTCCTCGTCATCCTCGTCGGAGAGGGTGTCCTCCTCTGGCCCCCCCCCCCCCGCCTTCTGATGGCGACGACGGCGCTGGAAGGATTCCTTCGTCTTCCGAGCCCTCTTCTGCTTCAGCGCAGTCTTCTGGTCCTTCTCCGCCTTCGCCGCCTCGTCTCGAAGACGGTTCTGGGTTCGCTGAACCTTGTCCTCCGAGATAGGCGGAAGGGAAGGCTTCCCGGTCCTTGAAAGACCCTGCGACGAATGAAGAAAGAAATCAGGAAGAAGACGGAGGAACTGCAAACTCAACAAAGCAGACGACGCTCAACAGCGCGATGAAGCCCGTGCGGGGGCGCATGGGTATCCGGTTCAACTCGTCCCAAGTATGGTAACCACCCACCATGTACTTAACACGGCGCATGATCTCTTGTTGGCCGATGTCCCGGGGCAGCATCGCCGTGCCCTCCCGCGATGTCTCGATGAGCATCTGGTTCAGCGCCAGCCGGCGGTCCATCAGCGGCAGCACCGTCCGCGCATGGAACTACGCCGCCACGGCGACTCCCGTGAGGCCCCGGTCGCGCAGCGTCTGGAGCGCGCCGAAGTAGGCATCAAGGTGCTTGGCCTTCTTAGCCGGGCACCCCCACTCCCACTGAGGGAGGGGAGCGATGAACGCCCTTCCCGTATACTTGGGGAAGGCGTCCCCGTCGTTGCGGAGGTAGAACCAGCCGTGATGCCAGCCCTTGTTGGAGGAGGGGGCCTTGCAGGGGATGTACATGCCAGAGCGGAGCACGAAACCACAGCCCCCCCCCCCCCCGCGCGCGGGATCTCCCGTTGCTTCTTCGAACCGGCCGCCTTGGTGTACCAGTCAACGCGGGAGATACGGCGCCATAAGTTCCAGTGCAGGGGTACCCCGAAGTAACCCTCGCACAGGGCGGCGTAAATCGACGCCTGCGTGATGGAGTTGGGGGTGAGGTTGCAGAGCTCCAGCCCGTTGTTGAAGAGCAGCGCCCGGCAGAAACAGCTCGACGGCGACCCGAGCCCGCGCTCGTGGTAAGCAATGAAGCTCACCACGTACCCCTCGTCGGGTTTCGGCTCGTCGTGGTCCTCCGACGGCACGACCCACTCCGGGCACTCCGTGTCTGTGCGCGGGCGTAGGAGCGCCAGCTCCACGAGCTGCTCCAGAACCTCCTCCGCCACGGTGCTGCGCGGCCACGGCTCCAGCCTGAGAATGCCGGCGGCGGCGGCAGCGGCATCGGTGGAAACCGGGGAGAAAGCCATGGCAAACTGGGGAAGAAGGCCGGCGGAGAGACTACGATATCGGCCGTGGCGATGCTTCTCACTCGAGCGAGCAGCGAAGAAGAAAAGGTGGACGGCGGAAGCAGGAAGACGAACGGCTGCGCGAGCAAATGGCTAGGGTAGAAAGAAAAAAAAATCACGAGTTTTCTCTTTTATACCCAGGCGGAGGATCGTGCGAGATGCGGAGAATCCGCCGCATTAACTGCACGGGGCCTGCCACGATCCCCGCATCACCGCCGGCCTCACGCACGCAACCGCCTCGACTGCCCTGAACCGTCGCGTCCGTCAGGCTGTGCGCCTCAAAAGGCGAGCCGAATCATTACACCCGCCCGCCTCAATCCCGCCGATACATTCTCCTTCTCGACGAAGGAACCTCGGGTTCGGACGCCCGTTATATTCCCAAGGGATCAAAGACTGGCCCACAGTGGCTCGAACAGTCGCCCCAGGGAAACCGAGTTAGGGACAGCTAGCGGATGGGTCACGAAAACGGCCAGTATCCCGACGCCCGAGCGTCAGAAGGGACATCCCGTGCTGTGTCAAAGTCCCAATAGTGAGTCGATTACAGTGGAATCCCTCCGTGGGAGGCATCAGGCCCTCGGGACCCATCGAAGGGACCCGACATCCACTAATTGACCCTCGGGAAACATTTAGAGTGTGCTCAGGCCACTAGCCGACCCCCAACGAATGGGGCACGGACCTCCACTTGGACCAACCCATTTGTAGCTCACCGGAAAAAAGAGCGTGAAGGTCGAATTAAAAAGACAGGGAAGAGCCCGATCGATCTCCGATACGAAAACGGAGGCTCGGGAACTTACCCTGCACCTTGGAAAGACCACCGAACGACCCCCCTTTTACGATGGGAGGCTCGGGGGCTCCACGTCCAAGGAAACAACTCCCCTAAATAAATTAAATAACACCCGAGAACTAATAATCACGATTTTAAGCCTTTGGAGGGATATAACATCCCTCCAAAGCCTCGGGGGCTACACCCGGTGAGTGCGTTCGCGCGCACCCACCGGAACAAACAACCTATACTTCATCTCCGCGACAAGAAGAACCAGCTTGAACCTGTGGAGGAGTGCCTTCACTCCGCCACAGGCTCGGGGGCTACTGTCGGGTACCAAAGTATGGGGTACCCAACTTCGATGCAAAAACACTTATTCCCAACACGGCCCGGCCCAGGCAAAGCCCGTGAAAGCCCATGAAGGCCACAACAACGGAGGCCCATGACGATGCTGCATTAATGCCAACCTACCCTCGGGAGAGCGGCACCCTCGGGCGCTAATTCTCCGATTCGCCCGAGCCTCCCCGGGAGAGCTCGGGAAAGCGGCACCCTCGGGCGCCAATTCTCCGATTCGCCTAAGTCCTCCCCAAAAGAGCTCGGGAGAGCGGCACCCTCAGGCGCCAATTCTCCGATTCGCCTGAGCTTCCCAGAGAGAGCTCGGGAGAGCGGCACCCTCGGGCGCCGATTCTCCGATTCGCCCGAGCTTCCCCATCCCCCTCAAGCGCAATCCCTCAAAGGCATCCAATGTATAGTTGACGTCAGTGGAGCAATCTTGGACCACAAGAGACCTCTCTGACCACTTTACAAGCACTGTCCTGTCAGGCGAGATTCTCGACGCGACTGTGCTTCGCACGCGCACGACGGCCATACCACCTGTCAGGACTTCCCTGGCGACGGATTTGACGGGCCCACTACGGCCATCGTCCCCACAGTATGGTCTACGGTGCGCCGCCCTGTTTTCCGCCGGGATCTACAAACTACGATTACGACAGTGCAAGCGCCTGACGAACGGGCTACGCAAGAACGGGAAGGGCACCTACTGCACTGTCCACTTGAAAGGACGAGCACGCCTTCCATCCGGGCCCACATAACCCTCGGGAAACACTGTCCGAAATCTGGAAATGCGCCCGAGGGAAGATATCGCCCTGCTCCGTTTCATCACCCCTCCAGGAGTCCCGAGCCTCGGGAGACGACGCTCCGAGGCGACTCACCCTCTCGTCACATCATGCAGGTAGACGGCCATCAGGTGTGACACCACGCCATGCCGTAATCCCGACGACTATTGCCGCATTGGAACTCACCAAGATCGTACGAACCACTACGGCCATACCCCTGAGACGCAGAGACAAGACCGTAGCTGACGACAGTCACACAGAGACAACAACTCCCCAGTGTAACATGCATGGTAATGTACGCGCTGCCCTTGCCTCTCCCTTGTGACTATAAAAGGGAGAGCAGAGGCCAGCCTTAGACAGGTTCAAAGTTCTCAAGCTCTCACACACTCCACACCACACACAACAACCAGCGACTTGTATACACTTCGACACTCACAAGAGACTTGAGAGCACTTCCCTCTCTCGCCTAGCTTGTAATCCCTACTACAAGCACCCCGGTGTAAGGCAACACGACTCTCCTCTTCACTGGACGTAGGGCCCGCTTGGCCTAAACCAGTATAACCCCGTGTTCCCCCTTGCATACCACCCGTAACCTCAACCGCAAAACACAAAATCACTAGCCGGTGTTAGTACCCGCTAAAACTAGCACCGACAACCCCCATCAATAACATAGCTTTACCCCTACACTGGTTTTATTCAGCATACTTCTTGCAGTGGTTTAACTACAAAATATATTGTATAATCAGCTAACGTAACCTACCAAGATAGTAATAAGATTTAGTATTATTATATCTTGTTGTACTTGTTTAACTATTTCCTTGTCCACAAACCACTCATAAGGCATGATGATGGCACACATGGGTCTTTGAAAACAACATATAAAGCCACTACATTTTAGTGGAACTGATAGCTAATTAGGTTGGTTCTTACCTGAGGTCAGATTCAGTACAAGCACGGCAGCGATCCTTCCACCACCAGTACCATTCCCACATGAGTCAGTTGGTGGCAGAATTGTTGTTTCAGGTGCGAGCGGGGCTTCGACGTCAAGGTTTACTTCTTGTTTGTCGGCATACTATCTCGATGCACCAACGGGTGTCTTAGGCTTGCTTGGCAAGGACGGCCTTTTCACATCATTGTATGCCTTTATCTCCCACGCTCAGGAGCGGAGCTAGAGCAAATACGATGGGTGCACCTTACCTTGTGGGTGCAGTGATCTATTATATAGGAGTATGGGTGCAAATATAGTGAAAATTTATCTCTTTCTGTTTTGTTTTTAATTTTTCGTGGGTGCGGCGGCACCCAACAGCTTGAATATAGCTCCGCCCACGCCCACGCTGTCCCAAGATCGCCATGATCTCATCAACTAAGGCACCACCCATGCTGATGACAGTGAAGACGAATCCGACCGCACCCATGGTCACAACGGTGCCCATTGCTTCTTCACCTGCGGAAGAGAAGGGATCTAGCGGTGGGGGTACGGGGGCACTAGTCCCCCTCTGTCGGTTCAAGAAGAAAATAGTCATTACTTGGGATCAAGTTAAGTTAAGTTAGTCTAACTCTCTGCTTATCTCAGTCTCTCTAGATATTTTCATGGATCAGTCCGGAAAACGAGAGAAGGAATGGTCAGTAAAAACTACAGAGAACAACAAAGGCACGACGATCTGGAGAGTTACAGTCAACTCAAAAAGGTTATACCTCGCATAGATAAATTTGCTAGTGTTATATATAAAGCAGAAAAACTATAGATAGATAAATGGAGACAAAATCTTTTTATTAGAATTTTGTTATTTTTCTGTCAATAGATATTTACTGTTTTTCTATCTGTTGTTTTTTCTTTGTTGTTGATTTTGTTTGAGATATGTGCGACGACTTGGGTCTATAGCCGCTGTCGGGTCCGCGAGTTACGACTTTGGAAACCCCCGCTGACCCTTTTTCCAAAATCTTATTGGCGTGGTCAGCTACACGCGGGGTGGCACGAACAGTCCGGTGGGTGGGGCAAGGTCCTTGCTCGCCGCGCCATGCCGCCGCCGCTTCGCTTGCGTTGTCCCTTCCGCTGAGCTGTGGGTGGAGGCTTCCACTGTGTCGCAGTGAGCTTCCATATGCCAGGCGTTGGTTGGAGCGTCAGCGGGATCCTCCGTGCTAACTGCCGTTGAGGAGCCTCTTTGGTGCTGTTGAGGTTTGTTTTTTTATTTTGTTTTGTGGAGTTGCTGCGCGCGGGTGGGCGATGGTGGGGCACCGAGTGAGGGTGGGCAACGTGGTGGGAGATGAATGCGCTGACGAGGGATGGCGCTGTGTGTGCTGGTGCAGGGGCACCGTGGTTGCCAGCCGACTATAGGACGTCGTAACTGCTGGTCTAGAGCCATGCATCTGGGTCTGGATTATGTCTTCATTGTGAATAAAAGTAGTTGCAGTCCTTAGTCTAGAGCGAACGGTTGCTGTCCTATTTGCAAATCTATGGAGCAAATCATGGTGTGAATCTATGTTAAGGCCCTATTTGGAAGCAGCAACTAAAGTTTAGCTGCCTATTTTTAGCTGTTGTGCATCCAAACACTCAGCGAATTAGCAGCTAAAAGGTCTCTCAACTAATTAAAAACCAGCTAATCCTATTAGCTGGTCTAACCCAGCTAATCCAATTAGCTAGCTAAACTTTAGCTGGGGTGCTTCCAAACAGGACCTAAATTGTGAGGGGATTATTACAACAAGCAAAAAGTCCTATTTGCTGTGTCACTGCTAGTAGTGGAAGAAATTGTTCTTTTATGCTCGAGCTAAAAGAAGTTGTATACAAGGAATGAATTTAATTAGTCCGATCGAAAATAACTGATGTTTGAGCCCTTGTTTTCGTTGTCGAGTAAATCATAATTTCATCGTATGATGTTAGCATGCTTCTTATTAGTTAACTTCTAGCCCTCTTTTTTGTATAATAGGAATTCCCTATAAAGTCATGTAAAAGTCAGCTGAATACACTATAATAGACAGCCGCCTGACACTAGTAGCAAAGAAGAAACTGTTGCCATGCCCATAAGCCCGTGACGACCCAAGGTCTTCACAGCCTACAACTATTCGGATCATGCCCTGTGCTATATTATTTTTTGATTACTGGATGTGGCTGGGTTAGCTTGCAGCAGCGCATGAACTGCTAGTGGCTGGGTTATATGCAGGGAATGCTTATGTAGTTATGTGGCTGTGAGTGATGAGTTACTGGCTGCTGAGTTCAAGTTGCTTTGTGAGTTGTAGTTTATGAACCGTTGGGTTAAATTCTTTGATTGTCTAATCCGGTGGAGTCAAGTGATTTTCTGACTGGAAGAAGGGAATTGTTGGTTGTCTATTAGGTAGTTTGGCATCCGAAGTTGTAGCAGGGGTGCAATCTTTTGCAGCCAGCCTCATTGCATCCACCTTGGACGTGAATACTTATGTGATGTTGCTTATAGTTGCCTGCAAGAGAAATATACTGTGGTGGATGTGTCTGGATTTTTTATAATAAAAATCCCGAAACCTCATGGCCTGAAGCTTCTTGTTTTTGTAGTGTTTTATCTGCTTTTGTTTTATTAAATGCAGAGCAAACAATTGTTACCGGTTATGCCACCTTAGTATGAATCAAGTGCTAGTAGCCTTGTGAGGATATATGAACTCACGGTGTAGAAGGGGTGATGGGATCAGGAGGAGCTCAGAGTCAGAGACAATGCCCTGCTTGTGCTTGCAAATAAACAGGACGTTTCCAACGCCATGAGCGCAATGCACCCAAGACGTTTAAATGTGTTGAGTACATTCAGAGCGTTGTCTCCTGGTGCTGATGTCGGTGCAGAGCAAATTTAGTATTTCAGTCTACTTTACAATTTATAGCACGCTCTTCAACTCGTCCTCACACATGAGTACTCACTCATATAGCCAATAATAACATACACATATAATCTATCCTAAATGCTAAGTTTCGGGCGCGCAGGCGGAAGCCGCTCGGCGCGCACACCCGACTCGCCGTCGATTCTCTCCTGCGCTCCGCATCGACCGTCGATTTGCGCCCACGCTCGACGCCGCCGCTAGCATGCCCGCGCTCGACGTCACCCATGCCCGGCCGCGCCCGACCTCGCCGCCGCCGGAGAGGAAGAAGAAGCCAACTCCGGCGGGCTTAGAAGGTGCCTGCCGGAGGGGAGGGAGGGAAGACAGGCGGTGGGGAGGAGGGCGGGCGGCCTTTAGGGTCCTGACGGCGGGGGAGGCGGCTGGGCCAGGTTAGGGCAGGGGCGAGCTCGCCGGAGATCACCATGGCCGCCGGCGGGAGGGGGCAAGGGGGAGGGGGAGGGGCCCTAGGTCGCCGGAGCTCCGGCGAGGCCCTACCGCGCCGCGGCGATGGGCGGTGGGAGGTAGGGGAGGCGAGGGCTCACCGGAGGGAAAAAAAATTCAGTAGGCTCCGGGCGTACAACAGCTGCGTACACCCCTCTGGTCGATGGCCGCCGTGTGTCAGGGAAGTTAATCAGACGGCACGAGCTCAGCTGAAGACTAATTGCGCATGACTCGGATCTAATCAGATGGTTCGGCTCCTTGCAGTTTGACCTTCTCACGTACGGACAGATATTTATGCCATGACACGCGGCGGCAATCAGCCGGGGGGGGGGGGGGCGTACGTGAGCTGCTGTACGCCCAGAGTGTACTCAATTTTTTTCCCACCGGAGCATTGTCGCCGGATCCGTTCTAGGCGGAGGAGGCGCGGGAGTGGGAGGCGACGGAGGCGGGGAAGAAGGCGACGGAGGCGCGGGCGGGCCAGCGGGAGGTGACGGAGGCGGGGAAGAAGGCGACGGAGGTGCAGGCGAAATGCCTAAGGCCTGCGCGCGCGTTAGCAAGCTCTATAATCTATATGTAATAATATTAAATTAATTAATATGTGTGTAAATTATGATTCTAAAAATAAATTTAATTTTAAAAATTCAAACGGGCGTGGTTATTTTCCAGGCCACGGTCAGCGCTAGATCTCTCCTCGTCATTTCAATTTTCCAGGCCTTTCGAATTCCCCACGACCAGGACGGACGACGCGGCAACGGCTACCACGGCAACGCACCAAGCCCAAGTACCAAACACCAAACGGCAGACGCGTCGGTGCACGGCGCCCACGTGGGCCCGCGCCATCCGCGCCGCTCCGGGCCTGGGGCCCGCCCGGACTCAACGGTCGGATCTCTCGTCCGTCGTCTCTATCATGCAACGCTCGCTCCGGTTTCAGAGAGCAGTTGGTTCTCATCAAAGCTCGCAACCACTTCCTCCCCTCCCCCTTCCGGCCGCCTCTTCTCCTCCACCTCCCAAATTGAAATCCCTCCGCCCCGCCTAGGGTTCCGCTTCCGCACCCGTCCGAGCACTACCCAAACGGCGGCCGCGGCGTCGCCCCAAGACTTCCCTACCGCCGCACGTCTCAGTTGCTTGTTGCGCCGCCCCCCAAGCCGCCCGCCCATCGCCTGAGGTAAGCGCCTGCAGTCCTGCACTTCTATTCTTCCGGTCGATCGTTTCCCTCGTAGTGCCGTGGGCCTCGTCCTCTTGCCGCCGGAGGGCGTGGTCCGAAGTGAGGTCTGGCCAGAGGCGCGGACCAATGAAGCGAGCAAGCGGCCTCCTCCGACCGGGGCGCAGTTGGTGTCTTGGTGACAGGTCGATTTCTCAAGCTGGGAGCAGAGCGGATGTCCAGCCGGTTTCAGATCCACCCGCACAGTCTTTCTCTACTGTAAACAATCGTTGATTGTTTCGTCGATCGATTGACCTAACATTTCCTCAAACCTAATTCCTGGGCAGAAACATTTCTGAATCCGTAGATAGTCCCATGTTCTAACACACTGCAGAGCCTAGATGGCCAGGCAATAGTTTGTGTGGCTCAGGCTGGTGCATGTTCCCACTCGCTCTTCTGGATGTAAGGAGGGAGGGAACACTTGGGCTCTTTTCAGTGCCCATAGTAGTGTTTCATCTTGTTATGGTCATCAGGGCGAGCCGTTTTGGGCTGTTATTCTGGTATCCCCCCCACGGTGGATTCCAACGTGGCTAGAATGGGGCACCAGAACCGGCTCTTGCGCGAGAGAAAATGCTCCACGGGACTTAAAAACAACCTCAACAGACTACTTAAGCGCCCTTCCAATTGTTTCTCCAATCCCCGAAAGCTGCTTGCTGATAGTTTTTTTTTTTCTCTGCGTTTTTACAGGAGTCTCTGCATTGTACATGGCCTTACTAGATTAGCATAATTGTGGTAGCATGGGACTAGGAATGTACTGTATCTTGAGCGAAATTTCCAACTACATGTTCTTGCCAAAATGGTTCATTGGGGCAATTTATTGAAGATGTGGATATATGCCAGTAATGGCTAATTGTAGGCGTTACTGAATGCGCCTTTTCATTTCTTAGAAGCATTGAATTACTTCTGTGGAACTTGTGTGTGCTTTGCTATTGGTACACACATGCAACTCCAAAGGAGGAACCCAGAAACCATGATTTTGAGGCTCTCTAAAAGTTTCACCCAGCCACGAAGAAGCAAATCAGGTGTCGCGGCCACCAGTCACCCATCGCGTAGAATACTGTTTTATTCATTAAATAACTACCCCCTCAGCTACCAGGCGTTCAAACATTTTCTGGTTCAGCCACAATAGGAGGCGTGCTGCAGTTTTGAGGGGCAAACATCACATTACTCCACCGGATTAATACAAAAAACTAAGTGACACATGCAGTTTCGAGGCATGCTTAACGAGAGAAAATAGCGCCAATTCTTTTTGGGAGAGAAAAAAGCGTGCCACATAGGTGACGGTGAGAAAGAAAAGCTCAAAGCGTGGTGTTTACTAATGCTGAGTTAATACATCTTGGTATTTGGAGGAATGGAGGGAGTATTGTTGTCATATTTGAAAACAATTTCTATGTACTTTCTCACAGCTCATTATTTAGTTTCACAATAATATTTTGTGAGCTCCATTATTTGAAGACTGTGACTGCTCTGCGCATGCAAAATCAGTAGTTTCCTTCATTTAGTGTTGACATGATTTTAAGCTCTCTTTCTGTCTTTCAGGCTACAAAATTATACACATCTAGCTCACTACTACTACTACTACTACTACAGTGCAACCATATACACATTGCCTGGCAGAACACAGTTCAGGTAGCAACACATTGGTGCCAGCATACCTCTTCACACAAATAAAACTGAAAAGATGAGCCTCTGCTGAAGTTCTGAAACTTGTTGTGCAACAGAGCTGTTGCTGCTCTGAAAGCTGTCATTTGAGAAGTACTACAGGAAGCAATCAATGGTGTAGATTCCACACAAATTTAATTAAATTCCAAACTAATAGGATCAGTAGTTCTTGGTGGCACTGGAAAGCAGTAAAACAAAGATCATTATCTTTCTGATGTCACTCAAGAAGTGCAAGGACGGATTATTAAATTTTAAAAGCTAAAATCGCCCAAGAAATAGCTACAGGAGTCCATTTACGTAGACTCTTTGAGTTGCTCGAAGAAGGGGACAATGGTTGCTAACTTTGCAGAATTTTCCTCCTTGATCCTTGGATGTTTAAGTATTAACTTATGGTGGTCAACACCCAACACCCTGGGCTTGTGTAGATCAATGAAATTTAATTACATAGGTATTGTGCGTACCTCAGTGTGTTATACATGAAATGCTAATACACAACGGTTTCTGTAGGTTCTTACGGTGCCCCGGGGCTGCAACTGCACGAAGGCCTTTTGTGATCACAAAGGGCGCTATTGTGTTAACAACAACAGTTCTAGTTGAATTACAGTTTTGAAACTATCTGGTACCATTGCTTCCATGGTGAGCATTGCAAATTCTCATTTTTTTTAGGATTTTCTGTGCTGTGAATTACAACTCAACTGGCATGTCTGTGACACTGAAGGCAACCAATGAGAACCTCCCGCCAAATGTCATCAGGCAATTGGCTAAAGAACTGAAGAATCTTGATGAGTCACCTCCAGAAGGGATTAATGTGATTGTCAATGATGATGACTTCACTACTATTTTTGCTGATATTGAAGGCCCTGGTAATATTCTTTCAAGATGCTTTGGTTTATTGTGCAAATATTTTTGCCCCCTCATCTATTGAATTTGATCATGCTGTGTACCTACTTTGCATACACTGTTGTCTTTTCCATTCCATGACTTTCTTCTTTCTCATGGATCATTTGTTTCGAACTAAGTATTGATTAATCCTTTTCCTTCTAGGAGTCGCATGTATGAACATGATTTGTTAGTAGTTTCCTTTTCACTACTTTTTAATAGTACGTCTAAAATTTTAGTCTGGACATCGTGCAGCTGGAACTCCATATGAGAACGGGGTGTTCAGGATGAAGCTATTGTTGTCTCACGGTTTCCCTCAATCTCCCCCAAAAGGTAGTAGTGTTCTGAGATTTCCAAAGCTCTTCCTTCGTCGAAGTGAAGCCTTCAGTCGAAAATCTGTTGATTCTGTCCTTACTTTGATTTGCAGGATTCTTCTTGACAAAAATTTTCCATCCAAACATAGCCACTAGTGGTGAGATATGTGTAAACACACTGAAGAAAGATTGGAATCCTGGCCTTGGATTAAGACATGTTCTTCTGGTAAGATTGCCGTTCAACACACATAAACCAGTATATTTTATTCGTAGTACTACAAAATTTCTTTTCAAGCAATTACTATGCTTTGATCTAGTAGACCAGCTGGATATGTTGCAGTTGTTGTTCAACATGGCCGAAACATACTGAGTTGTGATTGTTGGCATGCCTTATAGGTAGTGAGATGCCTTCTGATTGAACCATTTCCTGAATCTGCACTTAATGAACAAGCTGGGAAGATGTTGCTTGAAAATTATGAGGAATATGCACGGCATGCAAGGTCAGCCCTTGAACTTACGCTATCAACTTGGAGTGTTCATTGATGTCCTTTGATTATTTATGCCGGCAATACTGACACTACAGCAATTATTTGACAATCAAGATCGTATCACTTAATTGTTTTTTGTAGATCTCTGTCCTCGTTGCTGATTATTTCATTGTGCTCCATAATGCAGGTTATACACTGGCATCCATGCCCTTAAACCTAAGAATAAGTCCAAGACTGGAGCTATATCTGAGTCGACCACAGCTCTGAATATTGACAAGTCGAGCACTGCTTCCAGCGAGAACACACCATCGATGCTGCCGGCAGTATCTACCTCCACTGCATCCAGAGCATTTGGCACCAGCTTGCAGGATCAGAACCCTACTGTTTCTGATCCTGCTGTAGGAGCGGCGGCGACACGAAAGAAGGATGGCCCAATGGCTTCCAAAGTTCCTGTTGATAAGAAGAAGATGGATGCGCGGAAGAAGAGCTTGAAGAGATTATAGTCGGAACCCTCCTGGGAAGAAGATGGTTAATAGTTCAGAATTTAAATTTGTCGGAAATTCAGCAGATGTTTGGTGAAGCTGGGAGAGAAACAATAACTGGTGAGGCATCTGATGACCTGGCTTTCGGGAGACGGGGTCCGGGGCGGGGCCAAAGCCCAAAAGTGAATAATGTGAACTGGGTCCTTCGGGACAACTGTATCTGTATCTGTCAATCATTTGGAAGAACACTTGGCTATTTCCTTTGTTGTTTCTCCTTGTCTGATGCATTCAATCAGCACGCCTGCTAGCTAAGGATGAAAATGGACGGCATGAATCCTGTACCGTCCCGTTCATCCCGATCGTTTTTCTATTTGTGGGAAAGTCTACGGAATGAACCGGGCGGACGAAGACTTTTCTGTTACTGCTCAGGGGCAAGCACTTAGGGCTGTTTGATACAGTTTCATAAGCTGTTGTGAGCTGTTTTTTTTTTTTGTCAAACATCCTTTTCTAAAACAGCTTCATGGGTGAGCTGAAAAAGGTAACTTCTCCTAGCTCTCTCATCTTCAGGTTTTCACATCCGTCAGGCCGGAGAGCAGGCGATCCTCGCAGCCGCAGCCCGCCGGAATTACTAATTCGAGGCCTGGGCTGCTGGGCCGGACCAACTGCTACCACAGCCACGGGTCCGAGGCGGCTGACTGGGCCTAACAAACCGTCGGCATTGCTGTTTTCTATCTAGGCCGTGCTCCGCGTCGTCGGGGCCCACTCGACTTCAACGGTCGGATCGCTCCTAGCAGCGGAATAGCGGATTGCCGAGTTCCCATTTCGGCAACTCGACTCTCAACGAGACTCAAATCTCAGTTCCTGGCTCTCCTTTGTCTTCTCTTCTTCCCCTTCTCCCCGCGCCTAGGGTTTCGTACCCCTCCCGTCGTCCAGGCCTCCACCACCCCGACCACCGCTGGGCAGCGCGCGCCGGCCAGCCCCTCCCTGCTGCTTGATACCTCTCCACTACAAGCAGTCTCAATTGCCTCTTCGTTCGCTCCCGGGCAGCCCGCGCTCCGGGATCGGTCGTTGCCTGCGTACCTACGAGCCGGGGGGCGACTTCGATCTGTCGGCCGTACAGTCGGAGTCGGTGGTAGGCCGGTGACGAAGAAGGGACGGTCTCTTGCTGTCCTACAGCTCCTGCCCAACGTCGGGGGTAAGCCAGTGTCGTGCCCATGTGCACTGTGGCAATTAACTGGTTTCGCATTTCCTTTACCCAACATAGATCATTTCTGAACAGAGACATACATTTCTGAATTATGAGGTGGGGTTGGATTGGTATGTGATTTAGAACTGCCATTGATGTAATGGTGTTGCTGTAGTGAAAAGTTCGCCATGCCAGACCCTGGATGTAAGGAACGTGGAGCATGCCTACGCAATCGATTATTGTAGTATGATATGTTTAGTTGCCATTGCTGTTTTCTATTCCTGTGTTGTTAACCACTTAACCACAATGAATAGCTTGTGAAAATGCCCCCCTTGATAGATGGACACAAATGCATTAGCACGGAACAACAATGAATTGGACAACCGTGACTTACTTCCAGAATGGCAATTTGTTAGTCTGACTTAACTGCGCTATCCACATATTTAATACTTCTTTCGTATTTTATATGTTGCTACATATTGCAGTTCTTGGTGTTTGCGGACTTTGCGGTCATAATTTCTTAGCCGCATTGAATTACTACTTACTGCCGCCCTTACATGTGCCTTGTGTGGTTGTGCATGTCATGTGTATCCTTCTGTGTATGAGGGGACAAGGGTCTATAGAAGTTGGTATATTTGTTAGAAATTGATTCCTTTCGATGTTTGGATAGCCAGCAAATGACTAGGTAGGCTGTGGAAATGGCTCCTTTATAGATCAAGAAAGTTGCAATTACTTGGTACATGGAATATTCCATATAATACACCTCAATTATGCGGTCAATCTTAAACGCTGAAGGACCCAAGTACTCCTTTCCTTTTTCTGCTTCTGTGTCACTTCCGTCGGTACCTGGTCTACACCTAGTTACCTACATACATAATTCATATGGCAATATTCTTTATTCTGTACCATTGTTAAAGTTACCACTTTCACGGAAATGGTTCTTGATATTCTTATCATAGATTATTTCCGTTGGCTGTGTCTATATCTCTACAAGAGCTAGTGATGTACCATGTGTCGCAGGAACCAAGAATACAGGCTTAGTGATGTTAATTGTTTCCTAAGTTCAAATTGAAGGGGCAAGGTTCGGCTGCTTCGATATAAGTGGGTTCCACAGACAACTTATAGTTAATTCCTCTGTTCCTGTCCTTTACATGGGTGGATGGAACTCTATCGGAAGAGTGATAGATATTCTTTGCTCTCGGGGAGGGAAGAATATCGGAGTTGAGATAGCCTTTCATTTCAGGGAAGGCTATAGGAGTGTTCCCCCCTAGGCAGGGGTGTTAAGGGGGATGGAGAAAGCTGTGAAACATCTAGGTTTAGTATCTTTTGTTAAGCCCTCCATAAGGGGGATTTAGGGGGTGAGGAGCTAGCTATTGCTAGGGAGACACCCTTTCATTTCAGGGAAGGGTATCAGAGATGAGATATTGTTTCCTGGGATGAGGGAACAATAACAGAGGTGAGATAGACTTCCCTCTCATGGAGGGAAGGCTATCGGAGTGAACCCAGGCCCTGCCGGGCAGCGAATCTAGATAAGATTATGTTTCTTACTTGGCAAATCCCTCATACCCTGAGGGTGAGTTCGGATCCAGAGTTTGAGGAATACCCCAAGATTGGGATAAGCGGAAACTTATTGGCCCAATATCGTGATTTTTGGGCCTTTAAGTGTCGTACCATTAGGGGATATCGAAACATGCGATAAATTGCCTGTTTCAATAGAATCTTATAAGCCTAAGCCTGATTTACAATAAGGGTTCTACTTCTACCTGTTCCTTTAAGTTCCCTCAGCCTCTCAAACAAATCCAGCCATGGCTTGACATAACTCGTGGAGATGACTAAATCTGGTCAATGGCACACAAACTGGCCGGGTTCCCTCCAACTCCTTTCATAGTCTCATTTGAGCCCACAGAGACCTATCCTCCGTGCTGCATAGGAGGCTGTGCTCCACTGCTCCTCCGCACCGGTCTACTTTCAGCTGCCAACCATTGGCAGCCGAGGTGTTTTCAAATCTACCACAGAAGGGGGGTTGGGGGGGGGGGGGGGGGGGGGGTGCTGGGGCTGCATGGTACCTGTACCTCTGATGTACGCTGTGTGCAGCAAGCATGCAGATGGTTGGGCCGCAAAGAGCAAGCAACATGTGTGAAAAGCCGAAAACTATTTTTATTCTGTTTTAGTTGGAAACCGAACTTGCAGTTCAATTTTAGGTTTCTGTCTTTCTGAAATAACTATTCGAGTGCTCCTATGTGCAATGTTTGTTTTCTGCTCGCCACAGTTCAATTTGCACACACTCAATTGCTTTGGAACCACTAGCACATGTCTTCCACAAGACCATTCTAAGCACCCTATGCATCTTAGATTTTTTTCCCTAGTTTTTATAAATGCTTACTTAATTTTGTAATGTTGTTCTATATATCTAATAGTATCTAATACCATAAATACATTTTGCAATTACACAGTGCTGAGTTTGTGCCAAAGGTGTTATTTTGGTACTACAGGATTTATAAAGTGAAGTTGCTGAAGAAGCGGGTTTTAAAGCTGTCTGCTGCTATTGCTTCCATGGTTAGAATCTGAAAACTTAAAATTTTAGGATTACTTTCTGGAGTGAGGATGATTCCAATGGCATATGCATATGTACGTTACTGAAGGCAACGAACGAGAACCTCCCACCAAATGTGATAAGGCAATTGGCTAAAGAATTGAAGAATCTTGATGACTCACCTCCAGAAGGAATCAAAGTTAGTGTTAATGATGATGACTTCACCACTATTTTTGCTGATATTGAGGGTCCGGGTAAGATATTGTCAACATCGGTTTGACACCTGCCATTGTTTTGTTACTTTAATGATTATAATTTGACATGTATCTATGGTGCTCATGCTGTTGAACTTGCTTTGTATGTAGTGTTAGTCATTTGTCAGTCCATAGATTTTTAACAAACTGTTTGTTTATAGCTTAGTATTATGAAGCTTTCCCAATGACAGTGGCTATGACGGACCTTGAATTGCTTTGAAATTTCTAAGTTTCCTTTTATCTTGTACTGCTTTCTTAAATTTTTGAAAATCTGAATCGCAACATGGTGCAGCTGGAACTCCATACGCGAATGGATTATTTAGGATGAAACTATTATTGTCCCGTGACTTCCCTCATTCTCCTCCAAAAGGTTGCTATCTTTTGAAACTTTGAGAATCTTCCATAGTAGATTTTTTTCCCTTTTAGTAAGCATTTAACTAAAAGTCTTTGGCTTTCTACTTACTCGCAGGATTCTTTCTGACCAAAATTTTCCATCCAAACATAGCAACTAGTGGTGAGATATGTGTGAATACACTGAAGAAGGATTGGAATCCTGGTCTTGGATTAAGACATGTTCTGCTGGTAAGCTGAAAGGACAGCACACACACTGCTAATGTGTTACCTGTCTGTAATCAATTTTCATGTCTGATCTATCTCAGAGGTCCAAATATCATCAGTTTTATGACATGGACTTAGCATGGATCGCTTTTTTACATGTTTACCAGGTAGTGAGATGCCTACTGATTGAACCATTTCCTGAATCTGCCCTCAATGAACAAGCAGGAAAGATGCTACTTGAAAACTATGAGGAGTACGCACGGCATGCAAGGTTTGCCTTCAATTTCATGTTATCAGTCTGGACCTGGCGCTCAATTTATTTTTTCCTGTATGGTGAAGATTTCATCGTTAGGATTTTATGCAAGCACAGTTTATAATTACATGTGTCAGATCATATCTCTTACTGAAGCTGTAACGAGTACCTGATGACCATTTCTTTGCCCCCGATGCAGGCTATACACTGGCATCCACGCGCTTAAGCCTAAGAACAAATCGAAGGGTGGAGTCATTTCTGAGTCAACCACAGCTCTAAATGTGGGCCAGTCCAATACTGTTCTCGGTGAGAACACACCTTTGGCGTCAGCGGTGAAGCCTACCTCTGCTGCGGCCAAAGCAGCAGGTAAAAACTCACTGGATCAGAATGCTGCTACGTCTGATCCTGTTGTAGGAGCATCTGGCGCGCCCAAGAAGGATGTGCCACATGCAGTCAAAGTTCCAGTTGACAAGAAGAAGATGGATGCAAGGAAGAAGAGCTTGAAGAGATTGTAATTGTAACCGAATAATCCTGGGAGCTTCTCAGGTGTTCTTAGTGGTAGGTAAGTCAATGATGATTCCATTTGTTTCTAGATTCAGCAGATGCCGGGTAGAACTGAGGGTAAAATAGCGTGGGAAGCATCTCATGGGCTGTTGGTCTGTACTCTGTTTGAACAAACTGTCCATGCAATTACAGTTATTTATTCATTCATTTCTTTGGAAGAATAGTTGCCTTTTTCCGTTGATTCCCACTATCTCTTTGTTAAGTCTTGTTGTTCCTCTCTACAAAAGAGATTAGATGCTCCATGGACGGACAATGGACATGATGGAGTGGCTAGTTCAGTGAACGTGAAGCTTTCTTTGACAAGGCGCGTTTCGAAGTGAAGAAGGCAGTAGATAGATACTCGTCGAGAAGCAATGAATAGCGGACACGATTCCCTGTTTGGATTTTGGCTGTGACTGATTTTGTTGTGAGAAAAAAAATACTATTATATGGCTGAAAATAAACAAGTCAACACGTTGAAACAACGAAAATATTGCCCCACTGTAATCATCGTTTCGGCGACTGCAAATCCTTTTCCTTCGGGTAGTAGTAGGGGGGCAGGACTGGGGCCTAAACTGGGAAATCATGATGGAACTTTCCTTCCGGGCTGATTCTCAGCCCACTTCCTTTTGTCCCCTTTGGGAGCAATCTCATGCCACCTCGATTCTTCAGGAGTACCACCATGACCATGAAAAAGGCTTTTTACCAAACACTAATCTGCCTCCTATCATATGCCCATCCCCACTAAGCACCACATCAGTCCAGCACTCTCTATTGTTGAAGCACTAGGGTGTCTACTAGGTCATTGTGGATGAAGTTTCCTTTTCAATATATGATTTCTTGTTTTTTGTTCTTCTTGTTCTCCTCTTGAGAGATGTCTCTGTTTCGTCCTAGGTGTCGCTTGGCCAACAACGTCAATGTTCTTCTTAATTTACCTGGCACACACTGTGCGTATATGATTACTGCTGATCTTCAAAAGATAGTACTGTAACGATTAAGAGCGGTCAAGATCCAAGAACGGCTTCCAGGTGACAAAGCCCAAGCGAACTTTTTTACACTTTGGTCTGCCAGTGACGTGCTATGCCTGGCATGCGATGGTGATGCCCTCACTCTTGCCGTCTTCCGGCCCCAAAGTTCTCGTGACACAAAGAGGATTCAGGAACTTTCACAGGCAGCCGCACCACTAGACTAGCCACTAGGCAAGGCTGGCTTGGCTACGCTTTGCCCTTTCTCTCCCTCTGCCCTTTTGCTTTGGGTTTTTTAACCTTTTATATATATATTTTTTTTAACCTTTTGACAGGAGAGAGTGAGAGACCAGCCTAAGTGGAAAGTCCAAAGCGATGGCTGGGTGACGTGCGTCTGGCTTGGCTAGCTAATGGCTAGGGAAAACATGATCTCGCCACCTCTCCGGACGCAACGGAGATACGCGGCTTGTTTCCGAAGCCAGGTGCGGAGAACTTGGTGCATAAAGCTGCGGCGATTTTGGTGCAATCAGCAGCCCAAGGTTATATCTAGAAGGTCTGGTCAAAGCAGGAGCTGTTGGTGGATGAGAAATGAGATGTTTTCAAGCGCAAGGCCACGCCGTACTCCTGGCTGGTCTTGGCGTGAAGAGCAAATCTCTAGTGTCACGGGCAAGGAGACGTGCGTAGCCTCCTTGCTTGCGTCTGTATATCCATGGCATGATCTTCTCTCTCGAGTCTTGACTAATATAAGTGTTATTACGGTTTGGTACGTTTCATCATTTTCTTTATATATCATCATATATATGATGCTAAGGATACCATACCATTATATTAAAGTAAAATTGTGTAGACTGTACAGGATGCTCCCTTAAGAATCGTAGTGGTGGTCCAGTGTTCTGCCCTATTTGCAAATCGGGCTTAATTAATAAGAAACTATGGTGAGCGAGTTGTGAAAAAAGATTCTGCATGTCCTAGTGGACCACTCCGCCTAGATCTCTTACCCGCACTAATTAATCAAATGCCCAAATCGTCGATCTCACAGGACGAATGTCCGTCCGCCTCATACGCGCGCGCATATAGTACTAGCAATGCGTGAGAGTGAGATCCACGGTTTGTTTAAGCAGTCGTCCTTTCGTGCACCCAATTAAATGCGCCTCGCTCGATTAATTATTATTAAGCACCCAGCAGTCACAGCACATCACTGTATTTAGTACTGGTTTTGTACGTGTTCGTTGGATTAGTCAAGTCATCATGCAGCAGGGATAAGGATGGCTCGTCACTTGTGGAATTCCATTAATTCCACCCATTGTTGATTGTCGCCGGCCAAAGTGTCAGTGTGTTACTCAAGTGTTCATATTATGTACTGAGATCGATCATATCCTTTCACACCAAGATGCTGATTCTGTTTTCCCCACCATTAATTTTTGTTTTCTCTGAACGGAAGCTAAAGGAGATGCTGCTGGTCTCTCGGTGACATCTGGCCCGTGTCTCGTCATTTTTTAGCGCTGGTTCAGGGAACAGTAGTTGACCCTAGCGAGCAGTGCAATTTCCATGGCATTAGTCTCACATCCATGATGATTGATGAGGCTGATGCTGGCTTGGAACGGTTCTACGGTTGACCAAGAGCTCGCGGAGCCAATTAGAATGTTAGTGAAGTCACCGGCCACTAGATGCTACTCCTACTTGGCAATTTCTCTCGCAACAACGTCCCGACATGTAGCCATCGATGTACGTAGAACTTCTGTGCCATAGAAGACCTTTGTGGTTTTCGGTGGGAGACCTCCAGATACAAGTGTGTGTTTTTTTTTCTTTTTTGGAATTTTGAGCGAGTTATCTCTCTAGCTTTAGAGCTACCGAAGGAACTGTGGTTCCATGAGAGGATTTGGTGCAATTATTTGAGCTATTTTTTTTTCCACAACGGTGAAACCGAATTTCATTACCAAGGCAACGAAATTACAATTATTTGAGCTATTATAATTTGTTTTAGTTTGGATTGAACATAGATGTTTAAATCATGTAAGCTTCGAACTGTGTGTATGGACCCGTACCTAGCTAGCTGGCCAATCCCTTGCTCTAGGAAAGTTTGAAGCTCAAACCATGAGTGGGCACACGTGACGTGCACTCAGTAGTTGAGCTATTTTGTTTCTAGATTTGGATTAAACCTAGAGGTTCAAACGATCTTGGCTTGTTAGTTATTAAAAAAAAAAAATTCGAATTCTATATGTGGATCTCGAAGAGCGATCTAACAACAGGTTGAATATCATATGAGCAGGTAATAAGGAGCAATGTAGATAACCTTTTTTTTTTGGTTGGGTAAAGAATACATTTAATTTCGTAATGCAAGAAGAATACGGTCAGTCAAAGGCGCAGCTCGATCAAGTGGCAGACGCGGTCACCGGTGAAGCGCGCACACACGGTGCCGAGGCGGTTTCGCTCTCCCGTACCGTAGGCTCTCGCCATCGCCCGCCATCCTTGTCGTTGTTACTGCCTGCGTGTCGAGCTAGACGATCGCCCCGGTTTTGGAAGGATCCTGCGCATTTCGGTCACTATTGAGCACGCAGCACGACGCAGGGTGGCCGGGGTAGTAGTAGGTGAAACTGCCTGCGTCGTCGTCGTCGTCGCTCGTCAGAAACCAGATGATGAAAACGTATTGTACTACGAGAGCAGCTGGCCAGCCGCTAGTGGTAGCGGCGGGCCAGGACAGGCGAAAACGAACCCGGCAACACCAGCTACGGCGGCGACATCCGTCCCCCCGCGCACATGCTTCCCCCCGCGGTCCACGCCGCCCGCACACTGTTGCAGCCGAGGACCACCAGCCAGCCAGCCGCAAGCCGGCGCCGCGACCGAGTCCCCCCCTCGTCACCCGGGGCCCGCCCCCAAGGCGCCTCCGTGCCCAATCATCATCCGTGCCGCATCCCACGCACTAGAGGAACCTACCCCACCCCCGTGCCGTGCCGTGTCTCGGCCAACGCCCAAGCGAGCCCACCCTTTTTTACGCCCGCCCGTTTGCTGCGTTGCGTGCTTCCCTGCTGGCAGCCTGGCCTCCTCCCCGCCCCGCGCGCTACTTGCCTTGCCAGTTGCGTCGCCGCTCGTCCCACTCCCACTCCCATACCACCACCGTAACCATCTCTCTCCTCCCCCGTCCCCGCCCTCGTCGCTTCCGTCCACCCCCGTCCTCCCCCCATTGCTCCGAGCGCGGCGGATCTGGGCGACCGGCGGCGGCCTCTGAGCGGTTGCGATCCCACCGCCGAATGGTGTGATCGATCATCGACCCTGTTGGGAATTCGGAGCGAGGCCATGCACCGGGCTCCGGAGCCGGAGCGCCGCCCGCTCCTGCTGCTGGCGCTGCTGGTCGCATTGGCGGCCGCGCCGAGGCTCGTGCGCGCGGTCACCGACGCTGCTGACGGTACGCCGTGCTTCCCCCTCCCCGCCTTGCCCCCGTCTGCTCTGCTTGCAGAGAGTTGGTGGACTACCGTTTCGCCGCCGCTAGCTGATCGCGCGTTGTGCGGCGTGGGTTGTTGTTCGTTCCGGTCTTGTCGGTGGTACTGTACTGCCAGGTGAAGCAACCAAGCAGGTGCAGGGGGTGGGGATCGGATTGATTCTGTGCGGTGCTTTGCTGACTTGCTGTGCAGCTAGCTGTGTCTGTGTCTGTGTGTGCTGCTGGGGAGCGGGAGCGGCCCGGTTCGCCTTGCTCTCGCACTTCTGCTTTCTCGCCCGCCCACCTGTACCTGTAGTTAAGGACGAATATGTGTGGTGCGGTGCGGTGAAATTATGTCGGTGCCGCCGCTGCCGTGGGGTGTGTGTGTGTGGTGACAAAACTGAGGAATGAGGGCCTCTGCTTTTGTGGATGACATACAAACTTGGGGTTTCGACTCCGTGAGCGAACCCGGCATCCGAGCTCGCTCGCCGCCACACGCACACTGTCAAGTGTCTGTCATCACTCCTCACAACCTGCAATCTCGTCTCTGCCTGCTGGTTTTTGGCGGCTGTAATTTGGATCGCTTGGTGTTTTCCATTCTGTTGGTTTGTACCACGCGGGCCGGCCGTCCCTTTCGGCTGGGATAACGAAAGCAACTTTTGAGGCGTTATCGAAACAAGCTGTCCGTCTTGTGCTCCTCCTGTCGTATCTCTTATGACAGCAATGACAGACGTGGATGGGCTGCTCGCATCGCATGGTGGATCCGTGGATATTGATAACATGCAGATGCTGGAGAAAACGATGGTTTGCTTGGCCGTACTAAGTAGCTGGGTGGTTTTGTTAATTATGCTAGCAGTGCAGCACGGGAGCTTAAACCATACTACTAGTTTTGTTAATTTTCACACTCATGGTACTGCAGATAGTGCACGTAGTGAGGGCCCTACTCATGCTGGGATCCTAGGAATTAGGATGGTAGTCTAATTGACAATAATATTGATTAGTGTGTGGTTGGTTCCTTAGTCAATTATTACTAAGTGTTGATGTGGATCATGTTCCTAGAATTATTGAACTTATACGCTGTTTTCAGGTCAGGTGTTGTGCAATGCAGGCAGTGTCGTTTTTCCCCCTAAGGGTTACTCAATGCTAATTGCTTCTTCATGCTTCTCTTATCATCTGTAGTCTCTGCCATAAACGGACTGTACATTTCACTGGGATCACCACCTCTTCCTGGATGGACTGGAAATGGTGGAGACCCCTGTGGTGAGAGCTGGCAGGGTGTTGTGTGTACCGGCTCTTCCATAACTGGAATGTATGTCAGGTTCTTCATTGCATTTCCTTTTATCTATTATGTTAGTTTACTTTTCACCATTGTCAACTCACTGTTTCTAGAACCATGAATGCTGCAAACTTGGGAGGACAGCTGGGAAGTTTAGGAAACTTCACTTCCATCAGCAGCATGTAAGGATGCTCACACTAAATTTGTTACTCACTATTTGAGGTTTTTCATTATATCCTTGTGCCGTGGTCAACACTATGTTGCAGTCTGAATTAGAATATTTTCTACTGGTTGAGTTTATGCCCTCTTCATATACAGGTTGAGTGTCTGACCAATAACTTTATTTTATCTATAGAGAGCTTAGCAACAATAATATTGGTGGAACCATACCAGAGGACCTACCTGTTACATTGCAGAATCTGTAGGTTCATCGATCCTTTCTGCATTCCCTTTTAGCCTTTGAGACCATTAATTTCATGGAATGATCTTTGTTTTCTCTTGCTACAGTTTCCTCTCTGCTAATCAACTTACTGGAAGCATCCCAAGTTCACTGTCAAAACTTGAAAACTTAACAGCCATGTAATGCCCCCCCCCCCCCCCCCCCCCCCCTCCCCCCCTTCTCTTATATGCAAGATCGTATTCATGCTAGTTTGGTATGTAAACCACGTACTGTGTGATCCTTGTTTTGCCAGGTCAGTCAACGGCAACCATCTAAACGGAGACCTACCAGACACTTTGGATTCACTCAATAGACTTGTAAATTTGTAAGATGCATCCTATTTCCTACTCATTGGACTTGTAAATTTCTAAGACATATGTGTGTGCAGATGTGGGTCAATATGATCTCTTGATCGACTGACCATACCATCTGCACTTGCTTTACAGGGATATTTCTTCCAACAACTTGACTGGTGTGTTACCATCTTCAATGAAAAGCTTGGCATCTTTGACTTCATTGTAAGTTTTCTTCTTTTGTGGCCTTTGTTATGTAATCTTCCTATCTTTTTTTCCCAAACTTATTTCCTTCTTCTCCACCTCTTCTATGATAGGCACATGCAAGATAATCAACTGTCTGGGACCCTTAACGTCTTGCAGGATCTCCCACTGAAAGACTTGTAATACCTCATTGCATAGCTCTTGTCCCATAGCTGTTCTCTTACATTTGTATTGATAATTGAAGGCATGGCGTTTATCATTATCTTCTCATCTACATAACTTAGTCCTATATGTCGAGTTTCCATAACCTATATGGTATTCCAATACAATGTGGTGTCAATTTTCATTGCTGATTTAAAAAAAGTGTAACATTTCATATTGGCTCCAGCCACTACATGTTTGACTTGAACAGTAGTTTATCAGATCGTGACTGGCAGATGGCTAACACTCCACAAGCTTATGCTCGGTTGCTAAAGGAATTAACAAATTTAACAAACTCTCTCTGGCTGCCTTCTCGTAGTAATGTTGCACTTCTATCATGTGCATTGATATCTCGATAGGGTTTTCTTATTTGGAGAAAGTAATGCGTGCTTCATTTACCATGATCTTGAAAATGAGCACTTAATCAGCACTAAGGAAGCATTAATCAGTTCATGTCAAGCTCTGCATTCATGCAATACATCAGCTCTACTCTTGTACTTGAATTGAATTACTGAAACCAAATATAGCTCTGACCTCTTATATTGAAAATATTACTTTGATCATTAACTGTTTGCATTTTTTTTTATTATACTTTCCTGACTTCGAACAGGAACATAGAGAATAATCTTTTTTCTGGACCGGTGCCTGCGAGTTTGCTTACCATACCAAACTTCAAGTGAGATACCTTTCCTTTCACGTTTACCAGCTTCATTAAACTTCCACACTGTTGTCTGTAGCAATGCTATTTCACCTATTAGACAAATAATTATTAGTTAGATATGTTATGTAGTATATATGATTTGTCAAGCGACTAATAGTATATCATCACAGAAAGGATGGGAATCCATTCAATACCAGCACAACGCCATCTGCATCTCCGCCTTCAACAGGACAAGCACCAACTCCAACACCAGCAGGACCAAAACCAGCTCCAACGCCAACACCAGCACCAACCACTTCAAATTCAACACCCCCAGCACCGGCACCCCCATCTCCTTCAAGAGCTCCTCCCCAGCCTAAAACAACCTCAAACTCTTCTGAAGGATCAACTACCCGAGACAGCACTTCATCATCTAGGAAACACAATACATCAACCCTCAAGATTGTTGGCATTGTTCTTGCCGGAGTAGTGCTGTTTATTATTATAGTCCTCCTAGTATTGTTTTGTCTATCCAAGTACGAAGAGAGAAAGTCGAGATATGATCATAATAGAAGTCAGCTGGCAAGGGTGCATCATAGGGTTGAACCGCAAATCAAGACACCTCCAGTGCAACAAAGCAATGATGTTAAAAAAGGTAAACCTTTCATCCCAGTATTATATAGATTTGTGTTTATTTTTGGTGTTCATGTTATTGATTTATTTGATAGGTTCAGGTGAGGTAATTGATAGGAGGGGCCATGAACTAAGTTCATCAGCGGCAGGTATAAAGTCTTTGTGACAAAGTGCATCTAAGTTATATTCACCAACTACAGATGTCTGAAAGTTTGCGTGCTATTGTTTGCAGCTCTCCCAAAGAAGTCTCCTGAAAACCAAAAGGAGCACATAATTAATTTTGATCGAACAGATTCAGATCTGTTTCCTGTTTCTCTACCACCACCCCCTCCTCCACCACCATTACCCCCAATTGAAAGAGTTGTTGCAAATCCCATTGTTTCACCAGAAAAGCGATATAGTCCTCCACCAAAGACAAGTCGCTCGACTTCTGCCACACCATTCTCTGTTGCATCTCTTCAGCAATATACAAATAGTTTCAGAGAGGAGAATGTGATAAGAGAGAGTAGATTAGGAAAGGTGTACCTAGCAGAGCTTCCTGATGGCAAGGTACGAACTAAGTATTACTGTCTTCTTGAAAGAGCATCATTATTCTCAGCATTCAGTTCAAGTATTAAGGTAGTATTATTGTGTTTTATGTAGTTATTGGAGGTTATGAAGATTGACAATACTAATGGAAGAATATCAGTAGATGACTTCCTAGAACAGGTTGAATGTATCTCAGATATCAAGCATCCTAACGTTCTTGAGTTAGTCGGATACTGTGCTGAATTTGGGCAGAGGTTACTCGTGTACAATCACTTCAGCAGAACGACACTAGATGATGCACTTCATGATGGAGAGGATACTGAAAGCACACTGTCATGGAATGCTCGCCTCCAGGTTGCTCTTGGTTCAGGAAAAGCCTTAGAGTAAGTGAAATTATTATTTTATTAATTGGTATAACAATCCACATATGCTATTCTTTAAAGCAGTTGATCTTTCTGTCAATTTATTTTCATATTACTTTTTCCCTGCAGGTATCTCCATGATAGCTTCGAACCTCCAATTGTGCACCAGAATTTTGAACCAGCTAATGTGCTCCTTGATAAGAAGTTCTCAGTCTGTGTTGCTGAATGTGGACTGGCAGAATTGATTCCATCAGGTTCAGTCACTCAGGTAAGCTATAATATTGTGTTTCATGTTTTTAGAACACCTTTTTGTCATGTCCAATCTGTTTAAATTGCTCACATTACTATGGCTGCAATATCTCAAAATTAGAATATCATCTTGAATCCTTGATCCATAGGTGTGAATGGTAACAGGATAGTTTGTGTTGACAAGCCAGGCATTTCCCATGTTAATTGTAATCAACTTAGCTACTGCAATTACCTATTGCCGCATTTCTATCTTCTCAATGTTTTTCAACAAGGACATTTTAATCCTTTAGCTATTCTGTTGTTCATAGCAAGCTAATATGCTTTACTGATGGTGGGTGCAATGGAACCTCCAGTGCTAGGTCTAGTGGCTGTTGCTGCAGTAGATGCTAACCAAAAGGTCACAAATCGGTGAATGTAATCAAAAGACTAACCCTGCTGCTTTCTATTAATACAATGACACACAGTTCTCCTGAGTATTCGAGAAAAAAAGTATTTGAAAGGCCTGGAACAAAGTAACTGAATGTTGATGGCCAAAATAAATAAATAAATCATGTAACATGTGCAACTAAGGTCTGTACAATGGGGATGATGGTATGCTGATAATAATCCACTACTCTAACAACTTTTGTAGTTCAGTTGAGTAACCATATCCTGAGTGACATAGATCTATGTCAGCTTTTGACTCGACTTGTTACAAAATGCTACATAGCCCTTTGGTTTGAACTTGAAAGCGACTAAATTGTGATTTACGTAGAGATGTTGATTACCTTATCTGCTCATAGTTGATGCCTAATGCCTCCCTAGTCTCATCACATGATTAGATAAGTTTGTTTCGTGTTTCTAAGGTGTGACAAAATGCATCTTCTTATGCTGAAGGCATAAATTGCAAGTGTACTCACAGCTATTGTTTATTCATTGCAGCTCTCAGGTCGGATGCGTGCATTACTGTATTACGAAGCACCTGAATTCCAGGATTCTGGGGTCGTTTCAGAAAGGGGTGATGTATACAGCTTTGGTGTAGTGATGCTGGAACTTCTTACTGGGCGTAAACCGTATGATAGGTAAGGGGTTACTGAAAGCAAAAAGGCTAAGCTTGACCAGTATGTTTTCCTAGTCGTTTCAGATAATTTTTGTTCAGTACAAAAGAAGTTAAAATGGCTTTCTGGTTGACATACCCGTGTTATTATGTGAAAATACCCAGTTCACGCCCGCGTCATGAACAACATCTTGTTAGATGGGCCAGTTGTCAGCTTCATGACATTGAATCCCTGTCCAAGATGGTGGACCCATCTATACGTGGACAATGTTCTGAGAAAGCATTGTCACGTTTTGCTGACATAATCAGCCGCTGTATCCAGGTAATTCAATGTTGCTTTCTTCTTCCTCCTTTCATTGTAGTCTGCAATATCTAAGTGGCAAGTGTCCATCTGATTGTTTGCACAAAGTGTTTGGATCAAAAGATCATGTATCTGATCTGATCTGGATCTTTCATAATGCAGCGGCAGCCAGAGTTCAGGCCACCAATGTCTGAAATTGTACAAGACCTAGCTAGACTTGTAAATGCTACCGGTGAGGAATCAGAGTAAAAAAAACCATGGAGGACATACAATACAAACCTCGTGACCAAGTTGCATGTTGTACAAAATTTTGGGAAGATAATTGTCTTGCCACAATCTGAGGAGAATATTGTGAAGATGTATTTTCCTCCGAGAGCATTCCACACTAACTCTCGTTTACACATGGCTGGAGAGTGGAGGTGCAGCCATTTGTGCACCTGATCGTTGATCATCAAATCCATGTAATTTTTTGCAGACATTATATTATATATATAGCAAAACCCTGAATTCTTGTAACTAATAGTCAGAAATTCGTTAAATTGGTTACTCAAAAGCTAATTATTTACTTATTCGCCTGTTTATCATGTTGGAGGGATCTTACTCTCAGCAGACGAAGAACGGTTCAGCCTTTTACTGCTTGTAGAGAATAAAGATGATACGATTGCTGCTGTAAAACTCAATGGCGTCCTTCCAATTCTTGCCTGCTGAAACATGAATATTTATTCTGTGGATCTGTTATGGCAATGCTGGAAAAAAGAACATGTAGTGTGAATTTTGTTCATAGTGCATAGTACTCTATGTATGAAGATATAAAATTTTCCAGCTCCACCAGAGAAACTGTGGGTGGCTGGCTGCTCCAGGTATCCTTGGCCGCATGTGTTCTTGTTGACACAATTACATCGTGACTCGTTTCCAACAATATTGTGGTTTATATGATTACGTCTTGAAGTAGACCGTAGACGTTGGTTGCGTCTGAGACTTGAGTCTTTGGTTGGTATGGGCTACTTCTGCTTCCCTCTGTCGATTCTTTCACGGCATCATGTGGTTGAGGTTGACGGTAGCCTGTCATGGTCTCCGGTGGATGCCTGCGGTCTCTGTCGATTCCACCTCGCGTCAGTTGTCCATTGATAGGTGCGTTTTGCACCTTGCTTATACAACCTCAAGTCGTGATAAAAACTTGAACTTCTACTTTTCCTCCATTTGGGAAAACCACAAGATTATACATATTTTTGCTTTGCAAAACTCCAAATCAGTATGGCTCTGATCGGCTAGTCTACGAACGGTCTAAACGGAGACCAATCTAACACTCATTCTTCGTCTGATAAACACACAAACACCTCTCATTCTTCGCTGATAAATTCACAAACATCTTTCGAGAAAACCCATTACGGAGACACAAAGCGTCTGATCGCTTGGGCTATAAATGACACCCGAGTCGTGAACTGTCTAAACGTTGAGGCCGATGAGCAGGTTGACGACACCGATTTGGTAGTCAATCTTCGCCCGATACACCCATAAATATCGTCTAGGAAGACGCATCAGGGAGAAGCGGTGCCCTAGAATCGGCAAGGAAACCTAGAATACCCAGCAATGGGTTGAAGAGATAAATAAAGGCTACAAATAGGTACAGGTATAGTTAATTATTATTATTATTATTATTATTATTATTATTATTATTATTATTATTATTATTATTATTATTATTATTATTATTATTTAAATTGATAATGATAGATTGATTGTGTAGTTATACCGGTACCTTATATTTTATATAGAGTAGGGTGGTCGTATTCTATTGAAAAACCAATGTGATATAATTTCATATCATAGAGTTTTTCTTGGATTAAACCAAAACTGGCATGGGCTGATTCTAAAATCGGACGAGGCCCAATTTAAATATCAACGGCATGTATCAAAGTTTATACAATGATGAGGTGCGAAGTCCGTCAGGACAGCGACGAGTTCGCATCGGCCCAGCCACAAGATGCTTGCAGTGCCTGGTGGACACATCATCATAGGTTTGGAGGGAGCTGGGGTTGGCGATCATGCCATGTGGTTGGCACAAGTTGCACATTTTTCTGCGACGCTGGACAGATGCTTAAAGGCTTAAACCATGGTTGGGGTCACTGCAACGGACAAGGCTCTCTCTCTCTCAAAACAAAACAAAACAAAACAAAAAAACTGTAGCGTTGACACTCGAGCAATCGTTCGGGCATGAGAGACTGGAGATTGAGATCGGAAGGCAGATAGGAGGAAGAATGAAACGTTCTCCAGTTCCATTTGAGTTTCTATACTTTCCATCTTAAATTATAGGTTGTTCTGTTTTTTATTATATATTTTTTTTAATGTATCTATATATATAATATATCTAAGGGTGTGTCTCTGTTTCAGGTGACTGAGAGTTCGGTCATCTTCTTCCTTCCGTCGCCGCTGCCCTCTTTCACGCACCCCACCTCCGCTTGCCTCGTCGGCGGCCGCGCCCTCCTCGTCCTCGCGCCCCACCTCCGCCTGTCTTGCCGGTGGCCACGCCCTCCTCATCCTCGCTCCCGCCGCTGCCACCGCCCCGCCGCGGCGACTTAGGGCCGGCCCTAGGTCGCCGGAACTCCAGCGAACCCTAGGGCGCTCACGATGGCCTCCCCTACCTCTTCTTCTGCAGCGGCCCAGCTTCCCTCGCCCGCTCCTTCTCCGGCCACGGCGGCCATGGAGCTCCCCCGCCCCTCCCTGGCCCGACCGCCTCCACCGCCGCCAGGGCCCCGAACCGCCGGCCACCGTCCCCATCGCCTGGCCGACCTGCCTCCCTGGGCCGCCTTCCTTCTAAGCCCGCCGGAGTTGGGTTGGGGAGCCACCGCCGCCGCCGCCGCCGCCGCCGCTTCTTCCTAGGCGCCGGTGAGACCCTCCTCCCCCTTTCCTCTTCTTCCTAGCGCTGGATCGGAAGATGGGGAGGCGCGCCCCACGCGAATCGGACGGCCACCGCCGTCGCCTAACGGATTTGATGCGCGTCAGGCGACTGCGAAGGAGCAATCTGTATATCTAATGCACCTTGAAAAGTTACAGTAACGTATACTCCCTCCGTCTATAAATAAATCACTTTCTTTGACTTTTGGACTTCACGTTTGACCGTTTGTCTTATTCAAAAATTCTATACAAATAATAAAATAAATAAAGTATTAGTAAAGTATCTCTAATGATAGACTAAGTTATAACAAATAAATAATATTTGTATAGATTTTTTAATAAGACAAACGGTCAAACGTGAAGTATAAAAGACAACAAAAGCAATTTATCTGTAGATAGAGGGAGTAATCTCGAACACAGAGGGTATTTAACATTTTTTTAACCCGTACTCACTTTGTGGACCGTGGCTTACGCATCGTCACCAGCGACGTCGTGTCTCACTCGCCACCGATGCCGGCACCTCGTCGATTCTTTCTCACTCGCCATCGATTGATCGATGCGATTGCGATGCGATGCATTGTAACAACCGGATTTTTCGGTAACTAAAAAAATACGAACTTTCGAAAAAAAAAATTCTAATAAGAGTGCAACATGTAGCTCTAGATCAAAACCGAGACTAACCCACTAACAACCGATGCATTCATATAGAGATTGCTTGTTGGAGTTATTTGTGTTCTTTAGCGAGTCTAGGGATTTGCATCGGAGAGCACAATCCATAGCAACTCACCTCCGAATCCTTCATAAATCCTTATCATTGTTCTTTCGACCTATCTTTCGATCCATGATTAAATTCCTCAGGCCGCTGCACTTCCATTCAGACTCATCATGGCAACTAAAGAATCATTTCAGCTTTTCTCTCCCAAACACTGGTTGGACCGCCTTACACCCCACCTTAATTTTCCTCCGAATTCCTCGTAGCACAATTCACAAACTACAAAAAAAATAGAATCTCTTTTACCTTTTTTTTCTCAAGCCTAATTGCATCTAGAATTTATTCTCCTTGACACCCAAAAATAGGAAAACTACTTCCTTTAATTCATGGGAAATAAAATGGGAAAGACCCCTCCTCCCTCCTTCCATTCTGGCCGCTCGCAAGTCTTGCTCGCGCAGCAGCACACGCACAAGGCCCAGCACGCCGCTGCACTGCCTCCCCCGCTCGCGGCCCACTTTCGCACGCGGCCCAGCAACCTCCTCCCCCGCTCTAGCTTGCTCCCACGTGGCCCCACGGCCTAGCAGGCCCATGACGGCCCGCCAACCGGTGCCCCATGCCCAAACCCTAGGAGCAGATGCTCCCTGGGTCAGCCGCCGCCGCCACCGCGCGATGCACGCCACATGCCCTTGGGCACGAAAGCCGAAGATCGACGCCGTCCATCCCTCGCAACCCTAGCCACACGCTTGTATAAGAAGACCGCCACGACGCCACTCTACTCTACTGTTCTCCTCCTTCCTCCCTCTAGCCGCCGCCGAGCTTACCACCATGGCCGCCGTGCCTTCTGCCCGCCACCCGCCTCCACCGCGTTGCCTCGTCTCGCCGTGCCACAGACATGGCCACGCTGGTTGACGACGCCACCGTGCCACCACTGCCGAACCCGGGGCCATGCTGTAGCTGGAAGCCGCGGCCAGGCCGCTGGAGCACGGTGTCTCGTCGCCCCGACATCGCCCTCTGCTCCGAGCCACCGTCGCGCCGACACCGAGCCTGCACCCCGCCACCGCTGCTCGGATTCTTGCGGTGATAACCGCATCGCTATGGATCCGAGTAATGACTTAGTGCCAGTGCACCCAGGTCGTGGTACCCTATGAGTGGTTTGCGCGCTTGTATTCTTCTGTGTGTCGCTCACTTCTGACGCCCCGTCTATTCCGTTGCGTGCGTGTTGGAAGAAGTAGACCACCGCCTTATTATGTTTCACGCTCTCTGCTCCTGTATAGCCCGCTCTGTTCGATCCCGTCTTGTTCATGGCGATTGGATCGAAGACTGGACTAACTTCTTTTAGTTAGCGAAGCTATGGTCTATATTAAGATCTCGGACCTACGTATGTCGACTCGATCGACCACTTAAAACCGTCTTCACAGAAGATGTGACCGAGAATACAATATGGACGTGCCTAGCTAGCTCCCTCCTCTTTCTCGTGGTTCTTGGTGATTAAACCCTTGTATGATTGTACAACATTTTTACCGATAATTCCTCGTTCTTCTCTTTTGCTTGGCCCGTCCTCCGATTCTCGTCTCCTCCATGACGCCCGGATCGGAAGATCGTGAGCCGTGGTGTTTTGCTATGGATAAACTCTAGCCTAAATCATTTACCATAAAGCCATACTGGCTTGGCTGCGATATAAGCTTGCGCTTAGCGAACCATCACTCTTGTTTCTTTGGCCCGATGAAATCGGACATACACCGAGAGGGCCAAATCGTGAACCTTTTATTAATTCTCTGGCGTCATGGATCACTCATGTCCCATCATCTTTTGGTATATTGGGTGTTTCTTGCCTTGTATTGCTTTGCGGAGTAGCCATTTCCGGATTAGCGACGATCAGATCGAGACCCGCTGAAGGGGGAGCACATGGATGACGACAGAACCTGTAGAATGGAGTTACCCTGGAGGAGGTGACGGCTACACTAGCTGGGGAGTGCCCATACCACTACTTCCTCGACAACGTAGGTGTCATGGCAGCACCTTCTTTTAGAGAGTTCTATTAGACATTGCATATTTAGAAATGCTAGTGCTTTATATTTACTCCTTTTGCTAGTATATGATGCATGCAACTACCTAAGCCATTATTACACTGCTTGCAACCACTCTACTATGCTACTCAGCTTCGTGCTCACGCTCTCTTATATATTTCTATCTACATGCTTGTTTGCATATTACATCACCATATTTATTAACTCCACTCGCATTGTATCTGTGATGTGATGCTGGTGGTGAACCTCTGGGAATGGTTTGGTTTGGGATGCCGGACTGGTGGACTATGAGCGTGCTGCGTGTGTCTTGGGTGTGTGGTGAGGGCCGAGTCGACCAAGTGGGATACACGACGAGCTGTGTAAACAAGTCTTGCCGGGGGTTGCATCTGGGCATTCCCACGAGAGATACCTGTGGCGGGTAATGACTTATGAGGTGGTTCCGGGATGTGCATTGAAGTCCCGTGAATGGAGGTGCCATGGTGGCACGGGGAGAGTATCCCCTAAGAGAAGATGTCTGCTTGGTCAACGTAGGATCTACTGGTACTCAGGCTCGTAGCAATCCTTTACTGCTCACTCGCTTCTGAATGGGCGGGAGACGGCTGGACTACTTGGTAGGGTGGTGCCACTACTGCTAGGTTGTGAGGTGATAGGGTGGGCGGTGGCGGATGTTGGAAGTTTCCGCACCGTCCTAAATGCGCAGTACCACTGATTGGGCCCGGTACTGCGTCTCCCAGTCTCAGCGTTTCGGCGTAGGGCCGAAGTTAACCAGGGCTGAGTGGTAGGGTGGCATCGACCTAGGCAAGCAAGCACCCGGAATTCTGCCTAGATGATTGTACAGCATCGATGATGGCTAATCTTGTGAGTGGTAAAACCTCTGCAGAGTGTTATGGTTGATCGATCGATACATATGCCGACTCGTCGGTTATGGACCTTTCCTGTGGTCTTCTACTGGTGTAGAGAGCGATATCCTTTTCTCCCCCTGGTTGATGATTGTCCGGCAGTGTGCCCGGTATGGCAGTGTGCCGTTGAGACAGGACCCGAGAGGGAGTTGGGCCTGTCGACTGAGCGTGAGGTGTGTGTGTGAGGTGGTGTATGGGTGGGATGATGGATTTGGGATAGACTGATGGGAATTGATGATATGGGTTAAAACTTGATAAACTATTATGAAATTATTACTTGATACTACTTTGCATGCGCTTAGGATGCAAACCACAGCTAAATGTTAGGATCGCCATATCCTTTGTTTTTCTCTTTTCCACTAAAGCTCATTGGTGCTGACCATGGCCTGCACATATCTGGCGGTGTGCAGATTACCTGACTAATAGAGATATTGAGATAAGAAGTATTAGAAGGTCTCGTGCCTACGCTCAAGTTTGGTTCAGGAGATGAAGACTATGCTGCGCCAAGATTGACTCTGATGATGCCCGTGAAGGAGGAGCATCCACTCGACAACATATTCCGCCAACTCTGATGACGACAAAATACGCTTCTGCTAGATTAATCCTGTAATAGATGTATCCTCGAATGAGGTAAAACTTGTAAAGGTTGTAATCATATACTGTATAACTATGATTTTAACTGATATATAATAATATGATGGAATAAAATTTTAATTTGATCGTATTATAACTTATTATTCTGTGGATTCAAGGTTGTTTCATGCATGTACGAGGAGTAGCATTTCAGGCCGGGCCTGCAGTACGTTCCTGTGGCTCTCGGATCCCTGATTGATTGAAAGGCATCATACATGACCTCATCAAGTGGGCTAAGATGCAACACGTATCAATAGAGACCACGGTATCACCCCATACATTCAGATGGCCTGTACGTGTGGCTGCCGCTCATGATCTGCTCCCGTGCCGTGAAGGCCTGAAGAAGGGTGATCTGGCAGGGGCGTCCCTGGGCCTGTGCGAGCCGTGCGACGGAACAGGGCCCCTAAAATTATAGGGCTCCAAATTTTTCTAAGTATCTTAAATGTGTATAATAATTATGAATTTTTTTAATTAATAAATTAGTAACACTGTATTTTTTGGCCCATAAACGTAGCCTTCTGCAACATATGAGTTCACGACCCTACGGTGACATGTTACTTCATTCGGAAGATAAAAGCGGCCACACGATTCCAACTCATTTTCATGCTTGCTTCGTTGTTTTCTTTCTATTTTCCCAAGAAACTAGAGCTGTCCCTATTATACTCTATAGCAGTAGGTCGAGACATAGGAACTAGAAAATCAAAAACGTACGATTGATTCTTCTCTATACTACTATACTTTGCAAAAAAATTAATATATATCATTATTTTCATATTTCAATGCTAATAAATAGGCCTTCACAGTTTTTTCTACAGGGCCTCCTATTTTACCGGGACGCCCGTGGATCTAGATGGGAACCGGCCCGTAATAGCAGATGCTAAAGCTAATAAACTGGATGCTCTGTGACTGCGAGGTGTAGTAGTAGGCGTCCACAGGTGCACCAACCTTTTCCACGCGTGCATCGTCATACACCGTCTCTGGACGCTTCTGATTCTTTAGGTTGTTTTTTTAACTAATTAACGTTTATTTTCAATCACGAAACAGTATTTTTCTCTCACAACAAATCAGCACGAGTCAATCGGTAAAAAACAGGCTGTTGCCACGGCCAAAACGAAATGAGCCGGGAGCAGCCTAGTACTACGGCCTACGCGTCCGCGGGCGAGCAGCGTCACGTCGCGCAGGCATGGCGACCTCAGAAAACTCGTGGCTGGCGACGCTCGTGGCTCTCGGCTTGGTCGCTGTCGCCGTCGCTTCTGGGCTCCCCGTTCTGCCCCCGCCCGCTTCTGGACCAACCGCACGTCCCGGGGCAATTCCGGTCGTTCTCCGTCGCCCAAATCTGATCCGCCGACGAGGTGCCGCCACGTCGGACGGCCCGATCCGATCTTCTAGTGGAACAGGAACAGTAGCTGATATTAATCGGCGTCTTGCCTTTGTCGCTAAAATATCTCTCGTACAAGTATCTGTCAGCGAATGCAGCGGCTAACTAACCTCTTTAGAATCATTACGTATTCCCTGTAAAACTAGAATTGGTGTATGGGAACGCAGGGAGTACTTGATTTAATTTATAATTGTCTGACTTCACAAAGCGCGGAACATTACAGTATTTTTGAAACTACGGGGATACTCGTATATGGACCCAGACAGCAGGTGACGGTAGATATATTATTTATTGTTCTTCATTAAAAATGGAATGAGTTTCAACAACGTGAATAAGTCGAAGTTTCGAGAAGAACATATAAATAAATCAAGAGGTGACGAACTCACGAGAGTACTAGTAGGAGACACGACTCACCAGTAGAGTACTCCCCCGTCTCATAATAAACGCAAATTTTTTGACTTCTATGATTTATTTTTAACCGTTCGTCTTATTCAAATTATTTAAATAAATATTATTTGTTTTGTTATGACTTATTTTATTGTTAGAGATATTTTCATAATGATTTGTTTAACTTATTATTTGTATAAAAAATTGAATAAGATAAACGGTCAAACATGAATTGCAGAAGTCAAAGAATTACGTTTATTATGGGACGAGGGAGTATACCATTAAAAAAAAAAGTAATGGCCCAGCTCAGAGAATCCATCTAGATTCGCACACGCACACGCAGGGCCGCGAGATCGCGCGCGCCTGGCGCAAGCTGATCACACAGCTCTGCTCGGGGTTTGTGGCCTGCATTTTTTATGCGAACCTTCGTTACTAGAAGATCCATGCTGGATAGCCACCGGCAGCGTCCACGAGTTGGTGCGGTCGACACGCGCGCGCGACCTTACCGGCTTACCGTGCCTAACCGGGGGTAATCAGAGTCAATCAGTTTCGTGGCCTCGGGCGCGGCACCGTGTCCGTCGTCAGTCAACCTGGTGGTCGGATATTTTCAGAGGCAGACGCAGCATGCAGCAGCGTTCCGTTGCCGCAACGGCAACGTAACCTGAGGCAGGCGATGTGGCGTCCCGTCAGCAGGTACCAGGTACCAGGTACCATACCACCACCGCTTTGTTAACACGCAATCGATTCGGGGGCAAAAAGACAAAGAAACAAACATCCAAGGGCCGCATTCCATTCCATCCCATGTCAGGCAGGCACGCACGAGAAGCGACCGTATTCAGAATTTACAAAACAACAAAGCAACAAGGAAGAAAAGAGGAAGCCGAAAGGGGTAAATAAAAGAATAATATAATACGTATTTGTTGAACTCTAAAAATGGGGAATAATATTTGTGGCAAAACCAGTGGCCCGCGTGCGATCAGTTTCGAGGTTTTGTGGACGAGGGTCACTCTACGTACGTACTTACTGTACAGTACTAGTGTACTACGATGACGAAGAGGCGCCGACCCCCCACCCACCAGCCCCATGGGGGTTGTGGTCATAGTTAACTCCAATCATTTCCTTCTCGGAATCTCGGTTAACTATATATAAAACCATTTGTATGTGTACTTGTTGTTGTTGTTGTTAAGAAAGTACCGCCGGACGCGAAAGGAAACGCCATGGTGGGTTGGCGCGAGCCCAGGTGTCGCGTGGGCGGCGTCGGACGCGCGGCCATCACAGAAGGTGATGGGTACCACAGGCCCACAGCCACCAGAGTGTGGTTGTACCAAGGCGCCAGCCGCGAGCGTCCCCGCTTGCGTCCACGTCGTCGTCGCGAGAGGGACGGGCACTGCACGTGGAAGGCGCCACCCAACGACGTCACACGGTCCCGGCGTCTCCTTAAATACCCCGCCACGCTCGGCTCTCGTTAGTCGCTCCCGCCATCGATCGATTATTGATCACCTCCAAGGATTTTATTAGCTGCTCTCTGCTCACGACGGGCGAGCTCGGCAGCTCCATCGAGTCGTCGGTGCAGCCGTGCGGTGCAGGGGCCCCAAAATACAGCCGGACCGGAGGCACGTAGCAGCGCGGGCCGGGATGGGTCACCACCACGGCGGAGGCGGAGTAGGCTGCCGCTGCGAGCTCTGCGGCGCGCCGGCATCCGTGCACTGCGCGGCGGACGCGGCCTTCCTCTGCGCCGCCTGCGACGCCAAGGTGCACGGCGCCAACTTCCTCGCGTCACGCCACCGCCGCACGCGCCTCCACCACCTCCTCGGCCCCGCGGAAGACGACGACGGGCACGTGTCCGCCGCGAGCTCCTCCTCCTGCGTGTCCACGGCCGACTCGGCCTCGGCCTCGGCGTCGTCGGCGCCGCCGCCGCGCCCGCGCGCCGAGGCGGTGCTCGAGGGGTGGGCCAAGCGGGCGGGCATCGCGTCGGGGTCCGCGGCGCGACGCCGCGCCGTGGCCGCGCTGCGGGCGGTCCGGGCCAGCGCACACGACCTCGACTCCGCGCGCGTCCCGCCGCGCGTCGCCATGGCCGCCGCGCTGTGGCGGGAGGTGGCGGGCCGCGGTGGTGGGACCGCCGGCGGCGAGGCGCTGCGGCGGCTGGAGGCGTGCGCGCACGTGCCGGCGAGGCTCGTCGTGGCGGTGGCCACGTCCCTTGCACGCGCACGCAGGAGGAGGCTGCCCGCCACGGACGCCGTGGAGGGATGGGACGAGTGCGCGTGGGCCGGGCCCAAGTCCAGCCAGGCACGTCCATGATCTCCCCTGTGGCCCTGTCCCCTCAACGCTCATCTTGTGCTTGCTCAAGAAACAAGGCGAACGGACTTCGTGATTGGTGGACCTTGTTTGTTTGATGATTTCGTTTGCCCACCATCCAAGCAAACTCCACAAACAACTTGTGGTTACGAATAGGGGAGAGAGCATACATAAAGTGGGGTCTTAATGTAGGTCAGTGTATTTGATTTGACTTGTGAGCTAATTGTGGCTCCAATTACGGTATTTGGGTATCGACAATAATTCGTAGAACTGCAATGATTCGCAGCAGTATATTTTTCAGCATCTCTGTCAGTGGCTGACTACTACTGTCTACCTCAGCGTCTGCTACCAGCCGCAGCCCAAGAAGCTGCAGGCCTGTTTGATCTATTATCATAATAAAAATTAGCAACTGAAATGTACTATTGATATGTTAATAGCATACTAATTATTAATTGGAGGGTCGCTACCTATTAATCCCATTAGCATGTTATGTTTGTATAATAGCTGATAGGTGCTAATTTTTATGTACCTTCAGCCCACTATTAACCACGTATTAGAAGCTATTGGTAGGTGGATCCAAATACTCTTCTATAAAAATTAGTTAACTTATTAAAAGTAGCAACTATTAGCTATTTAGGTAGCTAATTGTTAGTGCTAATAGATAGTCAGTATGGTGCTCTGGTGATGTTTTTTGTTTTCTTTCTTTCGACATGGGCCTATCACACAGAGGCTGAGAGGATTTTAATTTATTGTATCACCGTAATATTCTTCAAATTAATAAAACTTTCCTTTTTGAAAAAAAAAATCCAAAGATGTCCTAAATATAACCAAAATCATAGGGTAGCACATTCTTGAGTAGTTCCTCGCCTCCTTTTTTTTTATGTACAAAGTCCGAACACGAGAGCTAGTCAAGCAATTACCACACTAATAAGATATGTATGAAACTAACTGAAAGAAATGACAGTAAGCATACCACAAAGGGCAAGTGAGATGACACGGATAGATCTCCGAGGTTCGGTTACTTGTTGATGTATCTTCGAGGTTTGGTTACTTTTTGACAAGTCCCCACTTGTTGGTCCTGTGCTAAATTGGCCTGACACATCAAATCCATAACTTGGGTGCAACAAGAACCACGTAAGAAGTGTATTTCAACTAGCCACGATTTCTACGGGGATGAGCACAAGAGCTTCTTAAAATCAATCGATCAGAGCTAGCAACAATCACCAAAGCTACTCCACGATTCTCCGCTACTTCCAAACCATCTAAGTGGTGGCAATCACCAATAATAACGAGAATCTCCTAGCTCAACGTGATCACTAGTGCATTAGATGCTTCAACTCTATGCAAATACACTAGAGTCACTTCCAATCTATACCTAATAATAAAGGAAAAAATTCTGGCATCAAAATTTGTTTTGTCCAACCAGAAACTTCGTTTCTTCCCTTTTCTTGTTATTAGTTTCATGTGTGTGTGTGTGTGAATAACTCTTCTAGCACACGTATGTAGCCAAGCAATATTGAGATGAAAAAACTAAAGTCACAGAGAGAGGAATAGGATAGACTGATTGGCATAACGACAGCCACAGCTCTTGCGCGGCTCATGCACATCAGCAGCATTGTCGGGTACTAAAATCAGGACTAACCCGTTAATAGCTCACCGGGAGTGTCACAACTCGCCCATCAAGGGTAGCCTGACATGACCCAACCTTTCCCCTGACGGAAGGGAGCGTGAGGGACGAGAAAAAGACAAGGAAGCCACTGAGCGTCCTCTCGGTACATGCAGAGGCTCGGGGGGCTAGCCTCCACTGAGCGTCCTCTCGATACATGCAGAGGCTCGAGGGGCTAGCCTTGCACCCTGACAGACCCAGGCCAGGCCTCTCATCGCCCTCTCGCCTTGTGCAGAGGCTCGGGGGCTACGCCCGGCCGCCAACCCGACGAATAAACGACCCCAACCGGTGACCCAAGAGCTCAGGGGCTACGAAAAGCCCCACTCCTTCTATGGAAGAAACCCGAGAGGGAATACACTAGTAAACAAATGAAGTTCATCGAGTAAACTACACTAGGCGATTCAAGCCCTTGAAGGGATGCACCATCCCTCCAAGGTCTCAAGGGCTACACCGACTGGAAAAACACAAACACTCAACCCATCCTAACAGTAGAAATAAACCTAAGCCTCTGGAGGAGTGTCATCACTCCACCGCAGGCTCGGGGCTACTGTCGGGTACCAAAATTAGGGGTATCCCGTTTAAACGTAAAAACCAATTAAAACCCAAGAACTAAGCCTAACCTCTCACTAAACAAATCCCCGATTCGCCCGAGACATCAGCCCTGATCTCAGGCACAAGCTCACTCCAGGGGTAGTTTCCGATTCACCCGAGACCCGCGAACAGCCTTGAGCGAACATGCACCTTCGGGAGCAAAACTCCGCCTCGCTCGAGACCCCAACGAATGGGCTCGGGAAGCCTTCAACCCTCGGGCGCAAATATCCGCCTCGCCCGAGCCCCCACGTGTGACG
Source organism: Eremochloa ophiuroides (assembly GCA_038502445.1). NCBI lineage: Eukaryota > Viridiplantae > Streptophyta > Magnoliopsida > Poales > Poaceae > Eremochloa > Eremochloa ophiuroides. Next base: position 98,436,306 of record JAHLJS010000003.1, read on the forward strand.
TCAGCACCACTCGATGCGCCCGAGGGAACCCCTTTACTCACTTGGCCCGATTTCGTATGCGGGCACCTTCACATCAGGAGGGCCCACATGCACGTTTCCTCCCTGCGAGCGCACGTCTCAGTATGGGTCAAATTGTATGACCTGACACCGGAGTCAGATCGCTACTTCGTCGCCCATGCCATCACAGGGAGGGGGTTACCATCCACTGTTCTGCCTAACCTTGCTCTCTTTGTGCCCGATGACACAACGGGATACGACGGTCATCGTATCTCAACTCCTATACCCACTCGCCCAGTCAAAGCTGGGACACCAGTCACTATGCAGGTCATTCGCCCGAGCGACCATCCCTCTAGTAACGACTCGAGCAGGAGCAAGTACGCCCGAAGGGATGCCTACGCTTGTGCAGTGCCCAAGGGACAACGCCTATCCCTCCACAATACCCGAAGGACATCAGCCATGCCTTGAACTACACCTGACGGACAGTGCCCATCTCGCTACAGCGTCCAAAGGATGACGCCCATGTTACTACAGTCCCGAGCCGTACATTGGGAAGACGATAGACACCCGACCCCTCGGGAACTCTTCTTCGGGCGCCCCCATTGTCGGGTAATAAAGTTAGGGGTACCCAACTTCGATGCAAAAACGTTCATTCCCAACGCGGCCTGGCCCAAGTAAGGCCAGTGGAAGCCCACAAAGGCCGCGCCCGAAGCCCACAAAGGCCGCGTCTACAGAAGCCCATAATGTCATTGCACCAATGACAGCCAACCCTCGGGAGAGCGGCACCCTTGGCACCAATTCTCCGATTCGCCCGACCCTCCCCGGGAGAGCTCGGAAGAGCGGCGCCCTCGGCGTCCATTCTCCGGTTCGCCCGAGCCTCCCCAGGAGAGCTCGGGAGAGCGGCGCCCTCGGCGTCCATTCTCCGATTCACCCGAGCTTCCCCATCCCCGTCGAGCGCAATCTCACAAAGGCATTCAAGGCACCGGTGATGTTAGCAGAGCAATCTTGGACCACAGGAGACCTCTTTGACCACTTTACAAGCACTGTCCCGTCAGGCGAAATTCTCGACGCAACTGTGCTTCGCACGCCCCTGACGGCCATACCATCTGTCAGGATTTCCCTGCCAGCGGATTTGATAGGCCCACTACGGCCGTCCTCTCCACGGTATGGTCTACGGTGCGCCGCCCCGTTTTTCGCCGGGGTCTATCAACTACGACTGCGACAGTCCGAGCGCCTGACGACAGGCTACGCAAGAATGGGAAAGGCGCCTACTGCACTGTCCATTCGAAAGGACGAGCACGCGTTCCATCCGGTCCCACCTAACCCTCGGGAAGTACTGTCCAAAGGCCAGAAATACGACCGAGGAGAGATATCACCCCTGCTCCATCCCATCACGCCTCCAGGAGTCCCGAGCCTCGGGAGACAACGCCTCGAGACGACTCGCCCTGTTGTCACATCATGCAGAAGGACAACCATCAGCTGTGACCCTACAGCATACCGTAATCCGACAACTGTTGCTGCCTGGCGCGCCAGGTAGGGGGTTACAAGCTAGGCGAGAGAGGGAAGTGCTATTACGAACTAGCAAGCAAAAGCACACTAAGACTATCTGCACTCGTTACCTTCTATTTTCATTCTCAATACATCCTGATCATCAAGATTCTCTCCTCTATACTCGTTTCTTCCACACTCATCAACCTCTATATCTCATACTCTATAGCCCACTTGTAATTTTATCTAAATATATCCATGTGAGATCTTATTTTGATGAATTTATTGAAACGAATCTAATGGTGCAATCGAAATTTAATTTGGTTTCTTGGTTTGTGAGTTATAACGTTTCTTCTGGTGCAAACGGTGGGGCCCGCCACGGCTCTCACCTCTCTCTCCTCTCTCTCCCACAGGCCTGTGCGTGCAGCAGCATCTGCTGGTCCCACGATGGATAGCATACATCCTGGACAACGCTATATTTTGCGGATGGCCGTCCGTTCCAGAAGATATAGCCTACAACGCTACAGCACTAATTTCCGGTAAAACTCTCCTCCAGGATTCCTATACGGGATGCAGTGCAGTTGGTCTAAGCACCTAAACTCAATAAATGCTCAATGATAAGGATACACAATCCTAATCAAAGAGCGTAACTTATTAACTACACAAACTAATTAAGAACACTACTTTTAAGCTACACAAACTAAAAAAGTGAGTGGCAAACTACACAAGCTAACCGATCACATAAGAGTAACTGTAACTACACAAGTAAAGTAATGCGCAATATAAATAACTTGTGTAGAAGGGAGCAAACCACCGTGAAGAATGAGAAGATGTTGACGCGGTGATTTTTGCCCAGAGGTTCACTTGTCGGCTTGTTGTCACAAGCTATGTCATCCGTTGAGACAAGCTCCAAGGTTGCCGCTGGTCCTCTAGCAAGTGGTGACCCACCACAAGTCACCACCCCTACGTGGGGCGTCCACAAGCACTTGCTCTTTGATCCGGTCAGATCCACTTGTCGCTCTTCATGACTTGATCTACTAGAGATGCTCGCGCCAATGGCTAACTCTTTTTCTCTCCTTCGCTCCACTCACTGGACGCACCACGCCATGCGTCCTATGCAATTTCAGAGAGCACCCGAGAGCTCCAAAGTGCCACTGGACGCGTTCGATGCGCACCCACCGGACGTACCACATCGTCCGGTGCTCCTCTGCTCGTTCTAGCGCTGCCACGTCAGTGCCACTGGACACGTGCACAGAGCACCCTCGCGTCTGGTGCCTGCTAGCCAGCGTCCGGCGCTTATCTGCCTCAAGACGCTGTTGTCAGCCTTTTCATCGGACGCATTGAACCAGCGTTCGGTGCTCACGAGACCAGCATTAGGTGCATGTTTTTCCACGGTGACATCATCAGAAAATCACTGAACGCCTTCACCTTTACAAATGTGCTAACACCACCAAGTGTACAACCTCATGTGCTTATGTGTTAGTTTTTGACAAATAATTTCACAAAAGATTTTTACTCACTTCACCGCGTCACTCGATCCTAACAACATATGCAAAGTTAGATCAGTCAAGTGGCACTAGATGATCGATATGCAAACAAATTTGCCCTCTTTATAGTACAATCATCTATTATAATCCCGGTCAAGTACTTTTCTACACAACCTATGACCGTGAAATAGAAACGCCTTAGGTCATAACTTTGCCTTGTGCTTTCCGTCTCATCACCGTCTTTATCTCCTTCTCCAACACCGTCGATGCCGATGCAACATTCTCCAACACCGTCAATGCTGATGCAACACATGCATCAACACCTCATGAATAATATAATCCACTTTATATCATCACGTGAGTTTTGGTCCATTGATTCTCGACTTCACTTGCTCTTCACCCTTGTTTCGGCCTCCGACACCAAGTCCTGCTTAAACCTCCCGACACTCGATATTAACGGCTTCAAAGCCTCCGATTTGCCCTTTACCCTTCACAACGAGTCTAGGAAGGCCAAGTTGTGTATTGATCTTCTCCACCTAGCCACATGATCCCATGTTATGTCTCATGTGTTTAGCCCTTTCACCAGCACATGTGTGAGCTAAGTAACACTGTCCAAGTCATATCCACCGCCATGATATAGTTTCTCACACACATGTACCTGTGAACTAATCACCTGTGTAATCATCACTCAAACACATTTTGATCCACCTAAATTGTCATTCAATTACCTAAAACCAAATAAGGAACCTTTCATGTGTTCCTCTCCGAGCAACTTTCTGATTCGACCGATCCTCAGGCCGCGTTCCATCTGGCCCGAGGGTCACTCTCGGGCGAGGCGAAACCTCCCCGAGGGTCGGCATTGGTGGGCTGTAACCACCCGGTTAATGAGCTTGGCTTATCCTTACATGGTTTTTTAGGGGTACGTGATAATTAACCCCGGCACTATCTCTTAAATTAACTTCATGAGTCTCTTTATATCATTGCTAATTTATAAGAAATATATGTATTTTGATAAAAAAAATCCTCCAACTGCCTATTTAATTTGATTATCTAAATATTGGTATTCTCTATTTTGGACTTCTCGTTAGCCAAAAATAGAGCTTAGAGTGAGCAGATATAGAAAACTGTAACAGGGTACAGAGCTATAAAAATGATTTTTTACTCAAATAAACTTTCCAAATAATAAGTTAGAGAGTAATTTTAAGAAAACTTTTAGAGATCTAGCATTGTGGAGATATTTTGCTACCCACAAAATAAATAGACGTCTGAGCATCCTCAACAGTTAACACTCAAGTACTGACAAGTGCAGGAAGGTATAGTTATGATTTATGAACAAATGTCATGGTGAAAAAATAGTCAACCATATATTCTTTTTCCAAAAACAAGTATCATGGATAAACCAAACTTAAAAGATACTAAAAGGGTGTACCCAGTGCCGTAGGACTCCCACACTGACGCGGGGTCTGGGGAAGGGAAACAAAACAAAACAAATAGAACTTGCACTTGAATCATAAGGGGTGTTCGTTCCGAGGACTAAAGTTTAGTCATATTATATCGAATGTTTGTATACTAACTAGGAGTATTAAATATAAACTAATTATATAACTAATTATGGAGGCTAATTTTCAAGATAAATTTATTAAAAGCTAATTAATCCATCATTAGTGCATACTTACTGTAGCCTCATACGTTAAATCATAGACTATTTAGACTTAATAGATTTATCTCGCAAATTAGCCTCAATCGTGTAATTAGTTTTGTAATTAATCTATATTTAATACTCCTAATTAGCATTAAACATTTGATAGGATAGGGACTAAACTTTCATGAACAGGGACCAAATGAACAACAGCGGCCATATGCTATAAACATCCAAGTTAAAAGAAAACACATCAATATTGAAAAGTACATTATGATAAGTAAAGTCATACCCATCATACATGTGCAATTGTGTTATTTTAAATCAGATATATCTTACCCTTCTTTTTTTTTTTTTTAGCGATGAGCAATGGCCGATCTCGCTGGAGCCGCGTTCCGCTTTCCGATCCAGTGTAGAGATAGGCCTCATGCTTCCGGGCGCACACAGTCCCAATTCCCAAAGCCGCCTGCGGTACACGGTCCGGCGGCCCGGACACCTGACCGGAGGAGAACGCAGCCGCGCGAGCGATCTGATCGGAAGATCGCGAGGTATATGGAATTCTTCGGTTCTGCACAAACTTCGGGAGCGGAAACAAAAGAAAACTTTAGCAAACTCTATATGTCGATTGTAGAGATGAAGAGGCTTTCCTAAACAGACGAGGACTCTATATTCGATTACTGGATAGAGTCCTGAGCGAACATCTGATCTAAGATGGTTTTAGGTTATGTTTCGTGCGTCGGTTCAATTTATATACATGGACCTATAGAGCATAAAATCGATATTACTAGATTTATTATTTGTACAAATATATTTTTCTATTTCGAAGTAATATTTTTGCCATGGAATCAATAGTCGTTGTGTTGTATCATGCCTATATGGCTTGTTTTGGAATCAAAGGAGTACAATGTTGTACATGCCTTATTGTGCAAGAAATAATTTGTGTGTTCACTATTCTTGGTATATTTATTATTGATATATATGGAAATCAAAGTATAATTTGGTTTAAATGTTGGACTTAAGCAAAAAATTGCCTTTGAAAATTTATCTATAAATACTAGAGGGAGAGGGGGTCTTGAAGGGTCTTGAGTGGGCGCGACAATTGATCATCCTTCTAGGAGTTGGAGACATCTTCCCGATGTCGTGGAGGAGGAACTCGTCTGATCTAGACCCAATCTAAACATACATGGATTTAGATCCAATCTTCAGGTATGAATTCACTCTATCATGCATCTTCATTCATTAAACATATTTTTGCCATATTTTAGATCGCTTTATTTGCCCTAATGGCTAAATCTATATGTATGGCCATTGATTTACATGGTTGTGATATTTTTGTGTTCACCGCTTGAACGCATAAAGGCTCTAGTTAAATCATGGGAGTATGGATGAAACGGGATAGATATTTTTCGATATCCATCTGTCTTGAAACTATCATTGATATCTGAACTCGAACGTTTAATATTTGATCGTATCTGAATCTGAGTACTTAAAATAATACTTTTTAAGTAAATGAGATAGATATCAATATCCACAATGATCCGTATCCGGGTGTAATATCCGATGAAAAATGTAGAACATAATATAGGATATGGAACATAATGCAAGATCACTCGTATCTGTGTATCCAATCCGATTTTATGTCTAATGGGAGTCATCAGAACACTTGTATATTTTGGGACGAAGGACCCTATTTTTGTCGTTCTTGCACTTGGATTAAGGTTCCAAGGTCCAGTTATAGGCCAAGGAAATTAGTTGAACCCCAATCTTTTAAACGTGGGTTTGTTGTAAAAAAAAAAAAAATCTTTTAAACGTCGGTAAAAGTAGCTTGGCCCTGTTCAGAAGAACTTATCTCCACATGCCTTGCTACGATGGCAAGTTACTTTTGAGGAGCATATAAAAGGAACGTACTCGTAGTTTTTATAAAGGTTAAAAAACTAAATTTTTAGATACCACTAAAAATGCTCTAACACAAACAACTCTGTTCAGTTGAACTGAAATTCAGCTCGATAAATTATACGGCTGAATTGTTGTGAAAGAAAATACTATTCTATGGCTAAAAATAAACTGAATCTAGCTCGAGTCTGAGGTTGGTATCATGGTCTAGAGTCTGTCACTAAACTATAGATCACTGTAGTTCTTGGGGGCAAATGGCAAAAGTAGAATAAATTAGAGGTGGTGCACATTCTTGTATGTGAATAGATAAGTGTTATAGAGGAAACATACATGATAATTAACCAAATCTATTATTTTTATTTTTTGGGTGCATTTTCAGCCCTAATAATAGTGTAGCTTCGCCTTTGCTAGCATCAAACATGAGGTTTAAGGCCTCGTTTGGCAGGGTTTTTTTGGTCGGCTTCAGGAGCATTTTGAAACCGTTTTATGCCGGGTAAAACCAAACGACTTCATCCAAGAAGCCCCTAAAATTATACTCTCATATAGAATATATGGATAGTGGAGCAAAAAATAGTGACTTCATCCGGCTTTACCTAGCTTTGATGGACCCTACATGTGATTATGTGAGAGCATATTTTAATGAGCTTTGCATGTGGAGCCATTTGCCAAACAGTTTACTAAAACGGCCTCACCTCCACAGATGGAGTTATTTATGGAGCCAAAGCTAAAAATAACGGCTCCACTAGTGAGATGGAGCCATGCCAAACGGGATCTAAAGCACGTCTAAAGTTTAGGTGGAATAAAAAAAAGCTTTATTATATCATAAAAGTGAGTTTAAGTAATCTAACGTTTTTAGTCTTTAATTTTAGCCACCTAAACCCTTAGACAAAGAATCGAATAGATGAATCAAACTGACTAAGAGGATGTTTAGGATTGCTCCGCTTCACGTTTTTAAGATTTACTCCACGTTTTTTTGTCAAACAGGTTCAGCTCCACGCACGCTGCTCAAGAAAAAAAGGTGAAGTTGTGATATATCACCTAAAGAGGTACTCCACCAACTCTAAGATCTTTGTGGAGTTACTTCATGGTGGAGTTTGTGGAGTTATCCCAAACACCCTCTTAATTAGGACAACTCCATCTTTCTAAAACTGAATCTGGATCAGGGATTCACTACGAAGGAGCTCCACTAGTGGATCTAACATCCACCGTGGAACCATTTGTCTTCATAATCAGATTCAGATCTACAGAAAGGGTATTTATTTGGAATAGACTAATTTGCCCTCGCATAGGAGCCCCACATGTCAGGAGTAAAGCGAGCTAAGGGTATGACTTCACCAGGGCTGGGCGACTCGCCGAAGCGGCGCGGGCAGGAGCAACTCGCCGAGAGGGGCGCGTGTGGGAGGGGCACCGGGGAGGTGTGGGCGTGGGGCTTGCCGGCTGTGAGTGGCGCGGGGTAGGGCGGTGGCGGCGGCGCGCGGAGGCTCGCCGGGAGGGGTGTTGGGCGCGGCCACCATGGGGCGAGGCTGCCATGGGGCGAGGTCGGAGCTCACAGGGCGAGGCCACCGTCGAGACATGTTTGCATGGTAGAAGCGACGGAGAAAGAAGAAAGAAGAAAAAAACGAAAAACGTACTTGTGTGACGAGTGATAGTGGTGGTTAATTTCTCCCTACTCTAATAGTCGTTTGGTGGAACGTCTTTTGAGAAGATCTACTAAATTGATGAATCTGACCTATTAGATCTACTCTTTTAGTGAATCCAAATTTCGTGAATGGTAGAGTATTTAGATAACTTTTGATAGAGCGTAGCTGTTGGAGCTGGAGTCCCAGACACACAGTTTGGTTTTCGATTGACCAATAGCAGGCCGCTAACATGCTTTAGACCCACCGAGCATTTAGAAAATGGTTCCACCATTTTTTTTAAGAAAATTACCCCGTGGGGGGCAAATTGATACCAAACCCACTTCTCAGCAACTTCTTGTGCCGTTCACCCGTTGTGCTGTCTCACCCTCTCTCTCCTGTCTGCGGCAAACGCCGGCGCCCAAACCTGCTCTCACCCTCTCCAGTCTGCAGCAACTGCTGACGCCCATGCCAGGTGCCCAGATCGGCGTTCCTTCCCTCCATTTGCTGCGTCCTTCGCCGGCGTCGAAGCACCCATCAGGTGTGCTCACACTTTCTCTTCCGTTCCTGCTGTGGGAAACCGGGACCCCAACCCTAGCGTTGAGCTATTTGTATTAGGATATGATCTAACTATAAGCGTATATACATCTGACCATATTCGTGACCGAATCCGTTTACAGGAGTTCAGATTTGTCGTATCCAAGTCTGGATATTCAACTTCTACGTCGATATTCAATCGTATCCTATACACTTATTCGAATCCGAATAGGAATAAAAATATAAAAACAAATGTAATATTCGTCCATATACTAACTTCGATTTTTTTTTTTTTTTTTTGCAAACTATATTGGTTGTATAAGTGTACACCCATGTCTTTAGGGCTAGTTTGTATGCACCCTTCCCATTGGGGATTGGAGGGGATTGAAGGGAAATAAACAATTTGTGTATATTTTCTTCTATTTGATTTAAACAGCCTCAGAGGAATTCCCTACGGGTAAAATGGGCACTATATTTGTTCAATCTATCAAATGAAACGATTTGATATATGTGAGACCTTATTCAGATGACACTTCGTGAAGTGTTAATGAATGTCAGACTACAAGCATCCTACTATCATGTTCTAAACAATTTTCTTTTGATTTGTTTGTCTCAAATCTTACATACAAATCCTTTCTAAGCCATAGTATATCTTTGGCTACTGCTTGTTTTAAAGTTTTGATTAATTTACTTTTTTTTTGTCTTAATTATACAGAACTGTACCTGCTTCAGTTGTAGTTATCTGATATCTACCCTTGGCCAAAGCAAGCTACCTATTGTGCCTGCAATTTTTGTTGGGAGCTGTCATAGTTCTGTTTTTGGTGGGAGCAGTGATAGTTGTTCTCAACTGAAACATGGCTTTAAAATCTAGTGGGTCTTCAGATGAAAGCTATATAGAACCTCTCGTATGCTGGAAGAAGGAATTCAGATCATCTGTAATTAAAATTGTTGAATCGTCCTTAAACTCTAGTTCGATACCTGCCGACAGTATTAGTTCAATTCCTGATTCAGAAGATGGTTTCTATTTGAAGAAACGAAGGAAGATGGATGAGGAATATGGTCAGACAATTGGAAATATGAGATATAGTAGTACAGCAAACTTCACAACCACTGGATATGTCTCATCTCCAGAACACAACACGGATGGCCAATCATGTATGGTTAATTCAAGTGCAGAATTTTCAGCAGGATTATCTCCAGAACAAAACATGGATGACCAATCATGTATGGTTAATTCAAGTGCAGAACTTTCAGCAGGATCACTTTCTGGTGTCAATAGTGGCCAGCCATCATCCTCATCAAGCGTGCCATCTTATACCAGTCAGAGTATTAAAGATGCTTTGGAGTGTTCATTGCCTGATACAAATACCGCAGAACCAGTAATAGAGTTAACATCAGCGAGGGAACTTTGCATCTCCATCCTAAAAAAATATATATGTCGCGCTAAAGACTCAGAACTAAGCAGAACATCAAGTACTATAGACCGTGATGATAATCTAAACAGTCCTTTATTTGAATGCAAGAAATGTGGGTTGATGGAAGATCCATCCAAAATGTTAATTTGTGATTGTTGTGAAGGAGCATTTCATTTATTGTGTTGCAATCCACGTGTGAAGAAAATACCAGAGCAAGAGTGGTATTGTTTGGCCTGTAAAAGAAGGAAACCTAAGAGACAGCATGGAAAGTTGACAAACCCCAAAGTTGGATCATCCAAGGACATTCAAAGACCTCGCCGAGGTCTTGGTCCTATTCGAGATATGTTAGTAGATTCTGAATCATATGAAAGCGAGGTGAGGATTGGCAGTATGTTTCAAGCAGAAGTTCCAGAATGGTCTGGTCCTATTGCCAGGTATGCTTACTTACTCTTGATGAAGGTACTTTAAGATTTCTTGTTAATGCAATTAATTCGATAGGAGAAGCAACTCCAACTTAAATAATGATTTCTGTTCATTAAAAATGGTAATTTGTTTTCGGTTAAAGTCTTAACTTTCATCTTACATGACAGTCCAATTTTTAACCTTGAACTAATAAACCGGGTACGCCCTCCAATTGTTCAAACCGTACAAATTTGGTCCTCATTGTTTCAAAGGTGTTCATCTGTTTTGTAAAAATCATAAAAAAAATCTTCTTTAATCTATGAAAATTCATAGCCAATTTATCTTAAAATCAGAAACAATGTTTTCAAGTCGTCTAGTCGAACCTAGTCGCCTTGGGACCGATCAGACGACTAATCGCGATTAGTCAGTCGATCAGGCCGATTAATCGAGCCTAGTCGACCCTAGTCGTCCATATAATCGTCCTATATATCAGGACATATACCTACTATATATATATACCTATATCTGTAGAAGCAGAAGCAAGCAGTCAAGCACAACTTAGCAGGAGAGGATGCAGGTGAGGACTGAGGAGAGAAGATGGAGAGGGAAAAGGCACTAGGCACATACTGTCGTCGTTGGAGCAGCTCATCACTAGAAAGGAATGACCGACGGCTTCAAGCCTTCAAATCTGAGGATTGCAACCCTGGAGAACTTCAAGCATTCAAATCAGAGGAGAGTGGCCGGCGGGAGCACTTCAAACAAACAGAGGAGAGAGGACAGAGCACCTCAAGCATTCAGATCTCAGATTCACTTGAAAGAAAACAGAGGAGAGAGGACTAGAGGAGCAGGGGAGGACGGCGGGGAGGAGAGTGGCCGGCGGGGAAACTTGCCTGGCGAGCTGGGGAGCAGAGGACGGGAGCACGCGGAAGTTGGCGAGCACGGGAGCAGAGGACGATGGGAGCAGCGGCCCGGCGGGAGCAGAGGCCCGGCCCCGGCGAGACCAGCGCCTGGCGGAACCAGAGGCCGGCGGGAGCAGCTGCCAGGCAGGGAGAGCCGCCCAGTGGAGAGGAGAGCCGCCGGCGGGGGGAACAGGCGGCCGGCTGTTCCCTGCTGCTGCCCGGCGGTGAGGAGCGCAGCCGCCGGGAGCAGGTGCCCGTCGCCCATCGGGGAGGAGTGGCCAGAGCAGCGAAGCTTCCGGCGGCCGTCCTTTCTCTTCTATTTTCGTCACTTTCCTCTTATCCCTTCCCGCGCGGCAGGCCTGTGACGCTCGCTCCCGCCCGTGGCGCGAATCTTCCTGTGGCGCTCGCTCCCGCCCGTGACGCGGGAATTTTCGCGCGCAGCCCGCGCTCGCCCGCGCCAAAAAAACAGGCCCAGCAAACTAGTCGTCCAGGTACTAATCGGACGACTAGTCGCGATTAGGCGACGATTAGTCGGACGACTAGCATTCTAGTCGAGCTGGTCGAATCGGACCTCCTAATCGAGTGTCAGGGACCGATTAGGACGACTAATCGCGACTAATCGCGATTAGTCGGACGACTTGAAAACAGTGATCAGAAACATGAAACTTGCACTGGTTTTATTTTTAAAAGACAGAAAACACCATCTGGACCAGCTAGATGATTAAATTTGCCTGGTTTAATAGATGGGATAAATCTTGTACGGTCCTATACTGTTTATCGTTTTTGTCCCGACCATTTCCATATTTTGGGAAAAAACAGTAATGTGATGGGAATGACCAGGACTGGGACCAGAAACGGGATGGAGGATTCCCCGCCCGTATTTGCAGGATACCATTTTTTACAAGGGATAATCCTGTATTCATCCCGTTTAAATGCATATTCTTTGTTGCAACTTGTTATTATGAAAAACAAATGAACCCCTGGGGACAGACCTTCCCTGTATTTTTACCTTAAGAAAAGGATCTCAACACAGGGTCGAGAAAAGGGACCACCCAGGAACACATTGAAAGCAACATAACTAAACAAGTTCCTTTTTTTAGAGAGGGCTTCAACCCTGGTTGGTGGCGTCATAACTAGACGCAAAATCACCACAATAACGGTGTGTTCTCAACTTTGATATTATCAAATACAGTCTCTAATGTTAATGCCAAATTCTTTGTGCAGTAGAGAAGATCAGTTTGCTGAGCCCATTGAACTTGATCCTAGTAAAACGAGTGTATGTCTCAGTCCACTTTGACCCTGATAAATGACGATCAACAAAAAAATTCCTTAATGCTTATTACCAGGCACCTTTCCTGACCCTCTGTGTTGTATTTTCAGTTCTTAGAACAATTTGAGGATAAGAAAACCAGTATCGGTAACTGGATCCAGTGCTGGGAAGTTCTAGATACAGGAGTTGTTTGTGGCAAATGGCGGAGGTATACTCCATTCCAAATTGCTGTTTTTCTCATCTCTATATGTTTGTGTTAACATATAACGGTAATATGTTTATATGCCTTTTTTGCTGCATGGACCTTCTGCAGGGCACCGCTGTTTGTTGTTCAATCAAGCGACTGGGACTGTTCGTGTTCAGTTGTTTGGGATCCTTTCCATGCTGATTGTGCTGTTCCACAGGTAAATTCTGTTAATACTTTCCTTTGATTTGGTTATATTTTTTATGAGGCCTTGTGAGGAGCTGCTTGTCTTATGTGATCATCAAACTGCATTAGGATTAGGGCAAGCTATTCATAATTGATGGTGCTTGTGTCATTGGTTATGTCAATAATATTATTATTTTCACTGTTGGTTAAGGATGGCAGTGGGGAGGGTTCAGGTCGGATATCCGCGGTTTTCGGTTTTGGCTGTTTCAGGTTTCAGGGTCTGGTTCTCGCCCACGGTTTTACGGGTTCGGTTACCCAAAAGTTTGCGGGTTTGTGGCGGTTTTTCACTTTCACCCTTGGATCACCATTCGGGGCCCAAACTAATTCGTCCCACTAGTAGCCCATTAACTACCCTGGTATATAAGCCTCAAATCCTCTCACTTAACTCTCACCCGGTCATCCCGTACCTCAGTACTCGACAGCCCCCCGCTGGGGCAGTCCGCCATAGGCGCACGAGGAGGGATGCCTCGAGCTCGAGTGGTGGGTCACTGGGTCCCTCGACCCCTCCTCTCGGTGTGGATCTGTGCTCACCACGGGTGTTCCGTGCTCGAGGCTCGACCCCACCCAGGAACACCCGACGGCCACCTCGGCAAGGGCCGCCTTGAAGGCAGCACCACAGCGGCTGGCCGGCGCTGCCTGCCCAGCGCGCGCGTGCGGCATGCCCAGCGGGGGCCGCAACCCGTCAGCCGTGCGTAGTTGTAGGGTGCACCTAGCTGGGGAAGGCTAGCAGGCACGGTGGCCGCTACTAATTTATTCTATTCATATTCTTTACATGGTTTTTGTTTCAAAAAAAAAAAATGTACAAGGCTAGCTGCTGCCCTCTACTACTTTCATGCTTACATTCTGCGATCTATGTCGCTAGTTTCTGATGACTTGTACTGCTGTCCTTCCTGATTTGTTGTATTTTTTTCGGGTTTTGGATAATCCGTCGGGTTTCGGGATCCACGGGTTTCGATTTCGGGGATACAATTCCACCTGAATTGGTGTTCGGGGCGGATTCGGGTTTTGGTTTTGGGTTCCCAGAGACTCCATCTGATCTGAATCCTCCCCGTTGCCATTCCTTACTGTTGGTATCCCTTCTTTTGATCTTTGGACGTTGTATTCATGCGCAAGTGCAATTATCTTTTCACAACACCTATTTGAAAAATTAAAATAACTCATGAATCTATGCAATATAAGTGATGGCGCCATCGTTACTACCTTGCATTGTTTGTACCATATTAAGTAAAACTACCCTTTTTAAAAAAGAAACTGATTTCTCGATTATCTTTTGCATTGTAGGAATTGGAGACCACTAAAGTTCGCGAGCAACTGAAGTACATAAATAAGGTATGCTCATTGTGATCTTGGAAGTGGTTATGATTGGCACTTTCTTTGCATCACATGCAAACTACCTTTTTGGCCCAGCATTTGAACATGACAAACAGGGAACTGACTACAGTTTTTCTTCCTATTTTTTACCTTAAATTGAACGTTTCCTATTTATGGAAATGTTGTTTATTTTTTGTGATACCTCACAATGTATGAGGACCGTGAACATTGGTTGGTAAAACTTCAAAAAATGTAGTATAGAAAGATTTTTCTTATACAGACATTAGTATCACTTAAATCTAGTTACTCTAGAATTTGTTTTACACAAGTGAAGTTTGGATTTTTTTATGTCTATTTATTAATTTTTCTCTTTAGTAGTGCCATGTAACAAAATAAAAATTTGAATATAGAAATATTTGTTTACACATGAAGTTTGGAAGTGCTTTTTAATGAAGCTGTCTAAATTTTCTCTTTAAGTAGTGCCATATGTCAAAATTAAAATTCGAAAGCGGTTTTAACCAACTGGATGATCATATGTCCACAGAGGCAAATGACCATGTGTTTCTATGTGTGTTTTGATGCTCTTAATCGCTTACCTGAGCTCAATATATTTTCGTAAGAAAAAAGAAAAAAAAAAGAAAAGGCTGCAGTCCTTAAATTATCCGTTCTTGTGCAATGACTGAAGTTTGCATGAAAGTGATATCTAGGAGTAAGCATTTATTTCAGTTTTAACTTTTAAGTGCTTATCATAAAGGAGTTCTACGGCTATCTGCACGAAGAGAAATTGAACTCTGTGTGACCATGTCCCCTGTAAGGAAAAAGAAACTGAAGTATAGGGCCTTATGTGAGATTGCCTGATCATTGTATCCCTAGGCTCATGTGCTCATCAGTCATACCTATTAGGGGTTTGAATACGCTTTATATTTTGCCAAAGTTCAGCTAGGCGCTAGGCGGAATCTAGGCGCTGACCCTCCGCCTAGTGCCTAGTCGGGAGTACTCGCGCCTAGGCGTTCCTAGGCGTTTTACTAGGCGTTGGGAACTTGGGGACTTGGGGTGGCCAGCGGGGAGGGGTTCCAGTCGACGACGAGCAGGACCGGCGGCGGCGAGTCGGAGACGACCAAGGGACTGAGCAAGACCGGCGGGAGGAGTTCCGAATTGCCGCGCCAAAATTGGGCAGACTCGCGCTCGCGTCCATCTCGCGCGCCTATGCGCGGCTTCCGCACCCACCTAGCGTGCCTCCGCGCTGCTTAGCTCCGCCTCCGCGCCGCGATGCGCGCCTATGCCTCTAGTCGAGGTGACGGGCCTCGCCCAGGGACTAATCGTGCGTAGGCGCCACCTAATCGCCACCTAGTGGAACTATGGATTTTGCCATGGATTCGCTTTGAAACTGTGAGAAACAAAATCACTTTGTTTCTACAGACACATGCTCTATTTTTTTTTCTCGAACGATGCATGAGATCTGTGTGTCATTTTATTAAGGTAGAAGACTACAAGACAAGCTGGATTTAGAAAGAAACCCAGCTTGCTGAACAAAACAACACCACACCCATCCTATAACCGAAAAGGAAAGGGTGGGGGTGGTTCTATACACGACCAGCTTGCACTATTGATGTTATAGCTTCACACTACTAGTACACCTTGCTTGATCCTCACAACTAAGCTCTGCTATCACACATACACACTAGCTTAGTGCACATCTTCACAACCAAACCAAAGCTATCTTCTCTAATTTGAACTCACTTCTGCACAGGAGTGTTGCTGCCCTTTTTATAGGGTTTACAGGTCGATTGCTACAGGGACCGATCAAATAGAGCATGTTTCACATTCCCGTACTTGCTAGATAAGCAAACCTACTGTTACAGCTAGAAGTTGAAAAAAACCAACTTTGCTCCATTTCGCCCCAGCATCTTGATTCCTGCTGTAGTAAACTTCAGTTAACACTAATGCTACTAATGCTATTGAGTCTAATGCTATTGAGTTCATGTATATCTCTCTCATCCAGACATGCCTATATATTCTATGATTAACACTAATATGCTTATATGACAAGATTAGTCCCCACAGTAACCAGTTTAATTGACTTTATCTTTGCAGCTGAAGAATCGTCTAGGTCACAGCAATCAGAAACGCTGAAATTGTGCACCCATCCTTAGATGTGAGTTGTGCATGTGAAGGTGTCGTTTAAGTCTTTAAGAGGTAGTAAAATTTCTTATTTTTTTTCTATCCTATACTCCTGTGAGGTCTTTTGCCCGCTTTTTATAGCCAGTTTTGTCTACAGACTAGATGAGGAAGCTTTTCTTTTTTAAATAGGGAACTGCTGTCCTGCACCAATGCTGTCACAGATCGGCGTCAATACCATGGTTGAATCTCAGATGAAGTTAGAACCAGTAGAGATGATATCCGTTGTCTATGCTCCTTCCAACACCCAACATATGTCATACGAGTTTCAGTGTCTTCTTGTGTAAATAAAAGAAAGGAAAGGCATTTAAAAAATAAAAAGCCTTAGAAAAAGCAAAAGAAAAGAAGAGTAAAATACGCCGGCTGCTGGAGAACTACTACTCGGTGAGATGGAAACGGAAACAGAAAGGATTTTGTGTTTGGAAGAACAAAGACCCAACCCAAGGCTGTGTTGTACCATGTAACCATGAATCACCGATCGATTTTGTTATTATGAGTGTCAAAACTGAGGTGTGGGTGTTTACAGTTTTGTCACCTTTGCTGCATGAATTTTGATGACGGAAGAATGGATCACATTCTTATGGTTTAATTTCTTTTACAAAATGCTGAATCATAATGTATAGTTGATGCTAGCTCGAGTCAAACAGTCGTGCTTTAGTGTTCAGTATAAGCTCTGGGGGGTGGTGACGAGCTTACACATACCAGGCGAGCATGTCAGGGTGTTTGGCGTACCTGTTGCGTGGCCGTGGCAGTGCTCTCCGATCCGATCCTGAATTCCTGCTCTGTAGGCTCGGTCTGCGGGGGCCCCGTGGATAGCTCTGCGCCGGAGTTCTGTGTCATCACGACGGAGCCGTGCAGCCGGGCTAGCAGCCTGGCACCGCCGGTGTGCCCTCTCGCTGATGACGAAACGCGCATCAGGACGCCTACACGAACGCGCACGCCTTTGTGGATGTCTCTAATCTCATATTTTCTGTTGGGCCAATAACGGTTGACCAGACACAAATATCGAAATTTAAACAGACTTGTAGATTTGTCAGCTCGTCTACGCGATCATCTATGTCTGCAATTAGGTTAAAAAGCACACACTAGATTCAACCACTAACCTTAAATGGAAGAAATAGTGTATGGATATGACGAAAAATGATGAATTCTGGTCTGGAGACAAGGCAGTTCGCTGCTCTAGTTTGGTCCTATAAGGCCTATCTCCAACAAGGACATGCATATAGAGACCCAAATCCAAAATAGGTCTTCACTATTTCAGCCTCCAACAGAATACCTATACTAGAGACCTATTTTGGGTCTCATAAGAGACACAATTCAGATTTGAGTCTCCTCTCTCTTCGAAACCCATTTGCAGAGAGATTCTCATTTAGATGTTGTTATTGGAGAAGATTAAAAATGGTTATTGAATCTATTCACTATAGCGCAACCCAAACATAAAATGGGTATTGTATTTTGGGTGTTGTTGTTGGAGACGGTCTAATAATGTTAAATGAATACCCAACAACTGTTCTTATATCACATAGTATATGTCACACTTTCATTGTCGTTCAGTTTTTAAGTCATAAAAGGTGCACACTTGGCACGTGTGTACTATATAATACTCCATCTGTTTTAAGCTATAAGACGTTTTGTCTTATATATATATATATATATATATATATATAGCTATAAAAGCCAGAGCGTCTTATAATTTAGAACAAAGGAGGTATAATATAAAATATACCATGGCTTTCGCCCGGGTTCGATTGGCATAAAAAAGCACTTATTTTTTAGTTGATGTAAATTTGTTATGGAAGAAAAGCAATATTCCATTACTAAAAAATGCTAATTGTGGCAGATAAACTCAAGCGAACAGGACGTTTACTAAAATAAAAAATGTCATAGAAGCATACTCTCTCTGACCCAAAATAAATGTCTCTATGATATCCGTACCGGTCAAATTTTGATAAAAACTCAAACTAGTTTGACAACTTCATAAAACGTTGTGAGACGAATCTTTTGAGCCTACTTGAGCTTGATTGGACACTTATTGCAAAAGTTAGTACGTTGCTGCAGTACTCATTTTGCAAAATGAGTGAATCTAAATATACCCTAAATAAGTTCATATTATTAAAAAAATTCAACGATCCATCTAATTATACTAATTATATACTATAATTATTAGCTTATATATAATATATATGATCAAAGTTAAAATTATTTGATTCATTGAAAAGCGAGAACAACCATTATTTTGGAACGGATGGCGAACTTTTAGTAGGCATGAAAGGACGGAGGATGCTTTGTAGCCTTGTAGGATTCATTGAAGGTGATCCATTGGATTGATTTGGGGGAGTCATCGAATTTAGGTGACAGAGAGTCCGGTGTGGCGCCGCGCGCACACAGCAGGCCGTCCCGTTCCTACCAAAACGACGCGAGCCCGCGCCTCCCGTCCTCCCTTTCCCTTTCCCTTCGCCTCCCCGTCCGTCCGTCCGCCGCGCGCTAAACTTGGGGGAGTTGCCTGCCTAGCTGGCTGGTTCGCCGGTCGGTGAGCGGTGATCGCGGTGGGGCACGGCCGGCCGGCATGGGTTCCGGGACGTGGCGCAAGGCCTACGGCGCGCTCAAGGACTCCACCAAGGTCGGCCTCGCCAACTTCAACAGCGAGTACAAGGTAGACGACGACGACGACGACGATGCCTTTGCCTCCCGTCCCATGGCGTTCGATTCGACCGTGATCTTCCCTCCCAGCTCTTCGCCCCACCATTGCCATTGCCCATTGTGAAGGCGTTTTAATTTTCCGATGGATTTCCTTGCAGGATCTGGACATCGCCATTGTGAAGGCGACGAACCACGTGGAGTGCCCGCCCAAGGAGCGCCACCTCAGGAGTGAGTGCTAGGCTAGGCTCCGATGGGTCCCGAGAGGAGAGGGCATTCGAAATCGCAGCAGCAGGTGTTCATGCCCGGTTTCCTCTGCTTCGTGCAGGGATACTCTTCGCGACCTCGGGGCATCGGCCGCGAGCCGACGTTGCCTATTCGATATGCACGCTGGCGAGGAGGTTGTCCAAGACCAAGAGCTGGATAGTGGGTCTTGCTTCTTGCTCCATTGTTTGTTCATGAATCAAATGACGATCCTTGATTCACTCACTCACATTATACATCATTTTATTTCTTTCTGTTTCCCTTTGATTCTGCCACCTTTCTGAGAACTGCTCGTTTAGTGATGCGAAGGGCAGCCATGAGCACATTGCCAACCCATTTCTTGATTACAGGTTGCACTGAAAACGTTGATAGTGATACACAGGCTGCTCAGAGAAGGCGACGGCACATTCAAGGAGGATTTCCTCACCTATTCATACCGAGGGAGCATTCTGCAGATCCCGCAGTTCAAGGATGACTCCAGCCCATTAGGTTGCTTTTGTGTTCAATCTGCATTTTTCCATGAGTGCAAAAAATGTTCCTTCCCTGTGTTTGTTCTACTTCAATGCCTGAACTGAACAAATAGGATCTCTCTGCTCGCTCGCTTTTGCATGCAGCTTGGGACTGCTCCGCCTGGGTTCGCACGTACGCACTCTACCTGGACGAACGGGTCGAGTGCTTCAGGGTTCTCAAGTACGATGTCGAATTAGATAGACTGCTCAAGTTACCCCAGGCTTCTGGCAAGGTAGCATTGGAAGTGACAAGTCCTGCAGTATTGGCATCACTGTGAATTGTTTAATCCAGTGAATGCTATTCTGAACCTTGGCAATTCCAGGCACACAGCAGAACAAGAACCCTGCCGCTCGCGGAACTTTTGGATCAGTTGCCAGCATTGCAGAAACTGCTTCTCAGGCTTATTTACTGCCAGGTTTATTGTTGTGTTTTTTTTTTGTTTTTTTTTGGGCGAAAGCCAGGTTTATTGTTTTAGAAAATGGAATTGTGTTGATCCCGGCTCATAGAATAAGAAACACTACTGAGCTTGAAAAATAAGAAATTGTGTTAAGCGGACAGTGTATACATACACCATTTCACTTCCCATTGTCATTTTGCAGCCTGAAGGTGCCGCCTGCACAAATTACCTTGTACAGTATGCGTTAGCTCTTGTAAGTCTGAAACTTGTTCTGGCAAAGTTTTTTTGGCACAATATAGTGCGTGTTTCCTTATATCCTTGAGTCTTACAGAGGTCTTATGGACCATAGGTTCTGAAAGAAAGTTTCAAAATATACTGTTCAATCAATGATGGCATCATCAATCTTGTTGATATGGTAACTTCCAGTTCTTACCGAGAATACATATGTATACGTCCATATTCTGAACAAACGATCCTTATATTTCTCTCATGTGATGCAGTATTTTGAGATGCCAAAATATGATGCAATCAAGGCCCTTGAAATTTATAAACGAGCTGGTCAGCAGGTATAGAAACTAAACAATTTTACCATAATCTGGGTTCAAGAGTATATGTTAGGATGAACTGTCTGGTTCTTGGAATCTCATGTTGTGTACCATCAATTTCACAGGCAGAAAAACTTTCTAATTTCTATGACCATTGCAAACTTCTTGAGCTGGCCAGGACTTTCCAATTTCCCACTCTGAGGCAGGCATGTTCCAACATTCATTACTGATTTAAACAGATAAATCTTCACGGAAAGATAATATTACATCACTGACTATACCAAAATTAAGTGTAAAAATGTCAGTCGTTTAAATCCCATTTGGAAATTGGAATGACTTAACTTTTGTCCTCTGCAAACTGTAGTGTACTATTAGTCACTCACTGTGTTGATCCGCTACTAATTACCACTATGCAGCCACCGCCTTCATTTCTTGTGACAATGGAAGAGTATATCAGAGAAGCACCCCGTGCCGATACTGACAGTAAGAGTTTGGTGAGTGTATCTAGTGTCAGTAGAAATTCCATAGGTCAAAAACACATAGGAGAATAGCTCTGATAATTATTGCTGTTTGCTAAACCAGGAAAGCCATGAAGAGAATCAGCCTAGTGATAATGAAGCAGCAGCTCCACAGGAAGCCGAGAAACCAGTGGAAGATGAAAAACAAGAATCTGCAGAGCCTGAAGCAGAGCCACAACCTGCTGCTGAGCCTCCGGAAGAAGCAGTGGAACCTCAGCCACGGGCGGCTACCGGGGATCTATTAGTATTTCCTCTATGTTTCAAGAACAATCTACAGTTCAGCTCAATACCTGCTTATTCGAAGCCTCATGTTTTACTAATATATGAATTGCAGAACTTGGATGAAGAAGTAAACCCCATGATTGCAAACCTTGAAGAAAGCAATGCACTGGCTCTGGCTATTGTGACACCAGGTTCAGTGTTTATACAACGCACTGTTCAATAGCAAATCCTGTTAAGCATAACTCCACTAGCAGCATTTTTGAATTGGTGCTATTTTGTGCAGAGAATGCTTTTACTTGAGGAATATCATATGTGTTAGGCCTTGTCCACTATACAGTAACTTGTCTCTTAAATGTAGGTAATGAAAACAAGATGTCAACTTCTCGAGACTTGTTTGCTCTTGATAAGGCTGGATGGGAATTGGCACTGGTTACTGCACCAAGTAACCACACAAATCAACAAGTGGACAATCAATTGGTATGTAGACCTTTGCTATCTCTAGAGAAAATATGGTCATACGAAATTATGAGTTCACACAGATTATTAGCTGTAAAAGATGTGGTCATAAATTATAACAAAATTCAAGTAAAAGCAATCTGAGATAAATTACTTACTTGCACCTGCTGAACAGGCTGGGGGTTTTGACAAGCTATTGCTAGACAGTCTTTATGAAGACGAGGCAAGGAGACAGCAAATAGCCAGTGTGACCTATACTGGAAGTCTTGCAGCAAACCCATTTGACCCCAGTGATCCATTTGCCATGTCAAACAGCTTTGCGCCACCGTCAAATGCGCAGTTAGCCATGATGGCAGAACAGCGTCAATATTACCAGACACAACAACAGCAGTACTATCAGGTACAGCAGCAGCAGCAGCAGCAGCAGCAGCAGATGGTGATGTTGCCGCCTCAAACATATCAACAGCAGTCTCAGTATTCTGCCCCTTCTTCTCAATCTGGACTATCCAATCCTTTTGGCGATCCATTCAGTAGCCTTGTCACGATGGCTAATCCACCGAAGCCAAGCAATTCAAATTTAGTCTGAATTACATATTTTGTTTCTACCGCTCCCACTAATTTTGATCATACACAACATAACAATTCTGAGGAGCAACTTGTATTGTTCAAAAACTTTGAACACTGTATGTTGATGATACACTGTACTACAGTGGTGCTCATATTTGGAAGCTAATATGCTCACTAATACACATCTTTGACTTGGTACTGTTGTACACAAATACTATCAGCTAATATGCAAGCATGTTTGCCATCATACATTCCAGAAGTCGGAAACCGCAGAAAAGATGGTGAAATCATAGTTTTACTTATAGACTAGTATTGCATAAAATTAGAAGAACACATGAGTTCAGTACAATTTTATTTGATATATAGTAGCTCACGAGATCATCAGCTCAACTTTCTTTTGTACAACAGCACTAAATGATAGGAAAACATGAAAGTGACACATTTTCCAGATCCCCTTCATCCAGTGCAACAACTAGGTCCTTCCATTCATTCCTCTTGAGCTTGATTGGAATCCATACTTGGGTTCTCCACTTCATCTGGAAAGCGGCCTGCATATTTGTAGAACTCAATAATCAGGTGCTATACATTAACTTGGATTGCAGAAGAACAAAGCAGAACGATGAAACGTCTCGAAATTGTTCTGATTTCCAGCAGCTATTATGTATGCGTTTCAGTTCAGGTTTGAGCAAATCCGAATAGCGAAATGGAGATCCCGAATAGTCAATTTTTTACCTTCGATGAAATAGGTCGAGCACGGGTACCCGCGGGAGGCGGCGGCGACGGCGCGGGCCTCGTCGGCGGAGAGCCCCCGCCTCGGCGCTGCCGAGGAGCCCATGAACCCGCCACGGTGGCCGATAAGCGCGAGAATCCCCTTGGCCGCGCCCGCGGGCCGGGGCGGCACGAAGTAGGATGTCCCGGGCCGGAAGGGCGCCCAGTCGGGTTCGGCCATCCGCACCATGGCGCTGTCGATCGCCTCCTCCAACCGCCGGGTTAACGCCGAGGCGTCCGCCGCAGGTGCAGAAGGCCCCGCGGCGTCCTCTTCGAGAACCTCCGCCGCAGGCCGGCGAGTGTGGTTGTGCCGTCGGCTCAGAACCACGCCGGGCTGGGGCTGGGGCTGAGGCTGGGCCCCGAGGCGGCGCGCCAGGACCGCTGCCCGCGCGGAGAGCACGCGCGCCATGGATGCCTTCGCGTCACGCGTCCGGGGTCGGAGCTTGCAGCCTGGGAGACGGAGCAGCGGCAGCTTGCGTCCGACGGCGAGCTGGTGCGCGTCCTCGCGAAGGTTTGAGAGCCTGTTGGGACTTGGAAGAGAAGTGGGGAGCGTCGGGTTAATATAGCAGATTTTCAAGGGCTTTTCCGCAAAAGAGTCATCATTAGTCGGTTCCGAACCGTGCCCCGCGTGTCCCACGCTCCCACGTCCGTTTTTGGACGGAAACCTGCAATGCAAACCGCAGGCTGTCTCCGCCGGTTTCTGTCAGGGCTATTTTCGTAATAATGAAATGTGTAAAGGGGGTAATCAGAAATTCAGAATATTAGCAGCCGCCCACCGGCGCCGCCTTAACCCTCACGCAACGAGAAAATCGGGATTCGCCATCGACGCAGAGGAGGAACACTCGTCGTCGCCGCCGCCCGTCTCTCCCTAGCGAGCCGCGCCGCCGCCCCTCTGAACCCCGCCGCGCCCCCGCCCCTCCCCAGCGAGCCGCGCCGCCGCCCCCTGGCCGTCCCAGCGGTCCCAAAGGCGCGTGGCCAGCGGCTCCGTGCTCGGTCAAGCGGGCCGCAATCTTAGGTGAAAGGTTGGCAAGCACCAACGGTGGAAGTGCAAGAACAACAGGCGAGCGAGCTTGAGTTTGGTGTGTGTGTGTGTGTGTGTGTGTTTTCCAGACGTCGACGACGCGAAACACCGACGCGTCTTCTCTCCGGTTGCTGCGAGCGCGGTCGGGGAGGAGCTAGGGTTTCGACGCGGCGAGATGTCGGCGTACGACGAGGTGGAGATCGAGGACATGGAGTGGAACGCGGAGCTGAAGGCGTACACGTACCCGTGCCCCTGCGGCGACCTCTTCCAGATCACGCTCGACGACCTCCGCCTCGGGGAAGAGATTGCGCGCTGCCCCTCGTGCTCCCTCTTCCTCACCGTCGTCTACAACGCCGAGGATTTCGCCGACGCCAAGGAGCCGACCCAGAAGCCATCCCCGAGCCCAGTCGCCGTCGCCTGATGTGGCGCCGTGCCCGGCGAGATGGTGAGGCCCCAGATTCCTGGGAGTTTCTGTAGTCGCTCTGAAATTTCGCCATTTGAGCCTTCTGTTATATGTCTCGTTTGGACCAATCAGTAGCTATGAGATTTTGAGTGCAGTAAGATTGGGGATTAGAATCCAGCTAGGAAATTTGTTGCAAGCCTAGCACCTTGGTTGGATCATCGCCCTTCTATGTGGAATTGAGAGCTAGTGATTGCTGCTGGAAGGAATGAGCAGTATTGATTCTATTGATGGTGTGCAAAACACACTCTTTTTTTGTGTATATCTTTATTAGTTCTGGGGTTACCAATCTTGCTGCAAAAGAAAAAAAAATGAAAAATTGATTAAGTTGGCCAAGGATTGGTGAGAAGGAAGGTGCATAGAATCTGTCTGAATTGCTATTTGCATCAGATTTATATAAGCTGGATGTTGGCGAACTTAAAGAATTCCATCAGCTGACTTGCTGATTTTTATACCTTGTACAACACAAGTAGTTCAAGTTCAAGTAATCAAGTTTGATTTTGTGTGGTAGGGGCATGGAGATCCTTTAGCTAACCTGTTTTAGACTTTAGACATCCCAAATCTCCAAGACGTACAAGTAAAATCTGTATAGCTAGATTCATTGTGCCTAGTACTATTTTCTCAAGCAGTTTGGTTCACACCAAGTCACCAACTATACAGTGTACTCTGTAACTTTTGTTTCATGTCATCATGTTATATGGGCCATTGATACTTCGCATTTGAACCATGTTGACGTTATTTTGTATATTGCTTGCAGGCCGCATGGAATGGATCTCACAGCACACAGCAGGAAAAGAAATGACTTCATGTTTGACACACACACCACTACGGGAGCATTTGTAGTACTATTTAGATGAGTGAACTTGCTGCATATTTTCAAAACTCAGGTCGTTAAACTTTTTTTTTTTGTGGGTGACATTATTGTAAGGTGACATGGACAACTCATACTATTAAAAATTTTGTTCGTCAGTGTTTATCTTCGATTGTAGCCTTGCCAAGTTTGAAACCCGATCGATCGTGGGTGATATATCCCTTTCGTCATATATCAACAAATGGCAGGTTTTGAAGGTGAATTTCTGAACAGCAGATAAACTTTCTGATGATAGCTCAAGCCTCAATGGTAACACCACAAGGCACTTTCATCTGATGATGTAGGTGGCTATAGTATTCACATCTCACACGGGAAAGAATCAGCTGTCTTCGATTGCCACCGTTCTCAAATAAGAAATGGCAAAAAGGGCGTTAAAAATGACGAAACCTTGCAGATTTACTGTTGGGTGACAAGCCAAAAAAATGTATGCCACCTTTACTTCATAACCAGCAGGCAGCTGTTCAGATGTACAGTTACGATTTATCAGCTTACAAGGTGCATGTACAAATTACTTTTTACCGATCAATCAGATGGTTATATACTGTTAGCATGTTACATCAAATCCATTGTCCAATGGAGATACGTATAAAAAACTACAGCACCGTATGTATGAAAGAAATACCTATAGCTGTACTGGTTAGATTTGACGTAATAGGTCACTGATCTTCCTGAGTTCTTTTAGAGCTGCTACTGCCTTAGCTTGCTCTGTGCTTCTAGGAATTGCTTTCTCAAGTTTGTCCACTGAAGTCGAGAGTGAATTTGGTTGAAACAGCATCTCGATATCCTGTGATATAAAGTAACAAATTAGCCAAGGGAAAATACAAGAAAAGGTATCTCATGATCTGAGCCTAAGGTCCATATATCCGACAATGGGGGCATTATCTGCTTGTTATTTCCTATCTTCTTACTTCGACCAAAAAAAAAAAGCGTGTCTTACAAATTTCACTATTGATAAACCTGTCTAGTGTCTTAATTATCAGAATAGTATGAGTCCTAAAAGAGAAATATAAACTAAGAAGTATTGATAACATAAAATGTGAACTTTACAGAAAAAGATGAAAGCCGGTAAATACATATATGTGGCCTCTATTTGGCAACAGGTTTCTTTTTAGTTTTTATCAAGTAAGGTTACCTGTATGTTCTCAACCATAGATTCACCAAGAGATCTTAATGTTCTGCTCAACTCTTTATCAGCCACATTTGTTATTGAACATACTGGCAATGTTTCTTTTTGGCCACCTTTATCACTAGTGAAATTTTGGTCATCTTTTATTTTCAGCTTCCGATCAACAGAACACAGTCTACGCTGTTGAACTAGATAAGTATCCACTGTTCCAGATGTTCGATCTGTTGTTGCTGCTTCATCAGTTCTACCATTGTGCACAAAGAGTAGATCAGCTTCATTAACCACTCTGTCATCACAGGGACCACATGCTTCTTCCAGATGATGGTTATCATGATCATATTCAGTGCCACATGACAAAGTAGTACTGCTGCTCCTCGATAAATACCCACTAGATGCTCCAAGAGGATCTCTAATTTCACCTGAAGTTGAGCAGTAACCATCATGCTGGCCTGTCTCACATGCATTATTCGAATTAGTCCCAATAGCATCTGCAGTACCTTTACCAACATGATGCTTTTGTTTTTCTATAAGCATGTGTGGCACACTATTTATCAGCTCTGAAGAAACTACATCAGCATTGTGAAGTTCATCAGGAGTGGACTGCCTAGTTGAAGTCATATCGTTGTTTTCAAAATTAGCAGCCTTGCTTCTGGAAGCATTCGACTCAATGTTAGACAAGCTTCTTGTCAAGAAGCCCCTTCCCCTCATCTTGAAGACACCACCACCCTTTTGGTCCATTGATGGCTGGAGAATCTTCCATGTCTCTTCCCAATAGTTGGGTGTAGCCAAGAGAGAATTTCCCCTCATTGGGGATGAAGGAAGATTTGCTTCAAGGGCAAAAGATTGGAGTAACTTGGCTTTCTCAATTAAGCTCTTTAAGTCAATATCTTCTGGAAAATTTAACAGCCTCACTAGGCAAGAAGTCGCATGTTCACTCCCCAACAAGGAGGATCTGAGATGAAGCATCATTGATACTGCCATAGACAAAATCAGCGCACCACGAGGAGAACATAACACTTTAAACTGATAATCAGCCCTACTCCTGATGTCAGTACAATAAGAATGGTTAGGAGAAGAGAAGATCTCGTCCCAAATAAACAGAAGATTGTCTAGTGAAAATTCACGACCAAATAGGACGCGAAGCCATCGTAATGCAAAGTACTGAGGTTCAACTCCTAACTCCACAAGGTGACTATGAAGAGAGGAATCAACACCAGCAAGCAAGTGATATATTGCAGATGATGCCTCTCTTACAGGTGTTAAACCCATGCTTGATTCTGGGGCAGGACTCAGAGAATAGAAGTCAGTGATGGCAACCACTCCTTGTGCACCATTCATCAAATTCTCAAACATAGAGTAAGCATCATGCTCCATAAACTTTTCTGATAAAATAATACCCAGCTCACCCTCTGCTCCATATGCATCATTGATCAAGAAAAGATCTCTAGTATCAGGATCAAGGTCAGCCAAACTTCTAATTTTAGCTGTTCTACCCTCAACATTGTTTTTCCTGTCACTTCTGTTCAGCTTTGAACGATCTGGAAAAGTTTGGCCATCAAAATCATCACCCAAAAGCTCTTCATGAAGGTCCCTGACTTGTCTGAAGTGCTGCACATCAGCGTGAAGTACATAGAGAAGAGGAGCTAAGAGTTCATGCATTCCTGTAGGAGGAAAGTGATTTATGTTGACAAATGCAAACCATGAGGAGATGAATGGTTATCTCATCAGAAAACAAAAGTCGCACACCTACTGATTTGGACCCTTGTTAAGTTGTTCAAAAAAGTTTTGGCATGTTGTTGCAAAAATGTGCACCTATGCTTTTACTTTTGGCAGAATAATGCTTAGTCACCTAAAATAGGCCAAACAAATTTTGCTTCAATATGAAATGTAGAAAGAACTAGGTAGCTATTTTAGAAATGAAGTTTTGGTTCTGCATAGTGACAAACATTGGATAGGCATAAGATTAGGAACCAACTCTGGGGAACATTGGTTTGATGTGCACTTAGGTATTAGGCATATCATGTTGCGGCTATACGACTTTAGTTGGTATCAACCATTTTTTCAGGAGATACATAGCTTGCAGTGACTGAAAAGATATCAATGCTTTACCTTGTCTGTAACCAAACTCTGGGTATCTGAGGCTCCATACTAACAATACACGTCCAAGCATAGACTGACATGTGCTTGTTTGGAAGAAGTCCCCCAATTCAGGGTATAGGCGGGATAGATCTTGGTTAAGCATTTTCTCAAGCTCTGCATTCCTGAAATATTGGCCCCAAGTGCTCCCTGCATTGACAATGACAGATTTGTGTCCCCCAAAACAAGCTGATGTCACTAATGGTGACTTTGTGGAATCTGTCACTTTCTTACATTGCTATAGGATTGAGAATGGTTCAAGCTAATATATGAATGGTGAGAGAATAATAGCATGTCTTGCCCTCCCTTTGTGTACTCTCTTCTCTCTTTTAATGAATGATGTGCAAGTCTCTTGCGTGTTCAAGAAAAAAAACTATAGCATGGTCTGAAGGTTGCAACTAGTGAGAGATAACAGCGCAACAAAAAAAGGTCTCTCTGCATTCTCTCCCCTTTCTTTTAAGTAACAGAAGACTTTATTTTAACATCTGGCTACTTTCACAGACACATGGACTGCAACTCATATATTAATCTAGCACAAAACATCTCCTATCCAAGCATAACCTTAGTGTTTTAGTAAATCGTGGGTAACACAACAACTCAGAGACCACATACTTTAAAGGCTAGTGCCTACCTGGGCTCTGCGATAGTGGATTCTCCACAATCAAGTCAGGGGAACCTTCTTCATCCTTGGAAATATGGGGATCTATTAACAGCCTTCGCCGCAGATTAGCATATCTGCAGCAATCACCAATATAAATTTTAGAGTAAAAGCCCTGAGACCCAACCAAAATTGCATCTTTCACCATATAATAACAAGTATAGTAACAAAGATCATCCGTTTAACAGTACTTTGCATTTTGATTACTTGATCGGCTTGTCAAAGGACAACAAAGCATGTTAGTTCCACTAGTAGGAATTTCCCTAAGCCCCTAATTACAATCCAGTGTTCTCAATTTCCAGTCCCTTCTAGTTTGTTTCCATGGAGTCAGACCAAACAACTAAAGATCTTTAGAACAATCAAGGACCATTTCAGCATTTCAAGAAGCCAGAAATTTTTTTATGAGTAACTGTGGCAGGTGCGAGGCTAACATGAACATTATATTAGCATATGCAAAGCTCTTTGGCATACAAGATTTGAGAGAAATGCAATAAAGAACTAAGCAACGATCTTGATTTTTTTTAGATAACGGAACAGAGTTCCAGCCAGCAACAATCTTGATATGAACGCCTAAGATAACTTGAACTACGGCCGCGAAATGAGCTCAATCTTGGTATCAAATCATTTCAAGAAATGTAAGAAGCTTCTGCAGGGTCAAACGCAACATGATTCCCCGAGACGATCAGACCTCCGGCGGGAGTCGGCAGCGGCGCGGCGGAGCTCGTCGGTGGAGACGGTGGCGGAGACCGGGATGACGCCAAGATCGGCCCGCCACCGGGCACCGCGGAGGGCCGAGAAGCTCGGCCTCGCCGGAGAGCCCGGCATTGTCATCTAGGCTCCAGCCTCCGCTGCGGGAGCACGAACCAGACACACCCTCACCGCAGGAAGCAGATGCAGGCCGGCGATGCGGAGCCGCCCTGACGGGTAGATATCGATTTGCGATCGTGACGACGAGAGATTGGGATCGAGGACGACGAGGAGGGCGGTCGCAGCGTGGCTTCTTGGCGGGGGAAAGGGGGAGGACGGAAGGGAAAGGGAGGGAGAGAATGGGGGAAATCGAGGGGCTGGAATACAGCAAGCGTCGTGTTTGCTCCTCGGCTCCATCAACATTATTTATTTTCTGGCTAATCATTTCATCAATTGATGAAATTAAGGTACACAAGATTTTCGCACAAACTTGATGCCAATGTCTTAATAATGAAAAATCGATGCTAAATGTCAAATGATTGAGACGTGGTGAACTTTGTCCGCTTCAACTTATAAGCGTTTATTTTAGCTTCTTTTTATCTATAGAATAATATTTTTCTCTCATAAAAAATTAAAAAAACAGTATAAACCATTATCAGCTTTCAGCTTCAACGAAAAAAGCTTGAACTGATCTAAGTCCATGTCTCTCTCTTAGTGCACATGATTGTTTTAACTAAATTGTTTCTCCACTAGAAACTAGAAAGTGACGTGGGATTGTTTGATTGTCAAGATGTTGAGTTCTTTTTATCCATAAAACAGTATTTTTTCCTCTCAGAGTACATCAACATCAACTGAAATCAGTGCTTCTTTTCAGAGAAGAGAACACAGTAGCGTAGCGAGATGATTCATAAGCATGTGCGTTGCATGAAACTTACATAATATCGATGCATGAAACTTACATTATTGGCAAGACTTTCTTCATACCAGACTAGCCACATTTGTTCTTTTTGCGATGCTTCAAACCTGCACACTCCAGGATGGAATTCAAGCACCGGAAAGTCTGGTATTGAGGAAAGTTCGTGCCTTGGTGCTTCAAAACGTGGCCCAATTGTAGGTGACTTAAGGAGATGAGAGAGAGTACTAATGAGTGAATTAATTCCTTCTGACATATGCTGATGCTTGCCACTGCAACTCTTTACAAGAATGGAGCACCGGGTGTTGAATCAAAATTTAAGCATCGACACACTGTGGCCAATCTCACACGCTTTCTCCTTATCGGCTAGTGCAAGGCTCTTACGCAAAGAGAGAAAAATACTATACCATTAAGCGTCTCTATCTACAATAAAAATATATTTTAAAGGCGCTCGGATAAACGCAACTGTGAACTGGTGCATGAGTTTTGAGCGGCTACGAAGCGTCATGTCTACGAGATCGCGCAAGAGCCTATCTCGGCGTCGCTGCTTCGTGAAGCATTCTCCTCGTCCATAAGCGCCCGATTTGCTGTATGCCTACGTGCAGGCCTCCGCACTGGCACAGAAACCGCACATAAGCGCCTGGCATTGTACAGGACAGCAATCGATCAGTTTCCACCCGCAAAGATCAACTGTATCGTGTATGTACCCGTATCACCTTCCTAGTGTAGGGACCTCACAGAAATGTGTAGCAATTAGCAAATAAATTAATGTGTACCACTAAAAGATTCCATGTTTTGCTATGTACCATCAAAAGAATCCCAAGAATCATCTCTAGCCAAAAGATCACACTTCTTTAAAATTTACCATTTCCGTTAGTTTTTGCTAACGGCCCACTGTTTTGCACCATTCTAACCGTACTAAGCCAAGCAATGTTAAGAGCACACTAGAGGCGAGCAGTGTAGAGCTCACATGGAGGGAGTATAGCTTATAGTTCTAGGCGAATTTTAAACCTTCCATGCTTTATATTTTAGGACGAATCGAGTATTTTCCATAGGAAATAATTCCCAGCCAGCCCAATTCACTATATTTACGCTACAAAAAAGAAATTAGAAAAAGCAAAATGTTTAAATTAGGTAAAATGGCTCTCAATGTTCCATTCTTGTTTTCTAGTGTGTTTGGCAGGGCTCTAAATTCTCGTAAAAACTTTTCAAATGAATTATAATCACTTTAGGGAACCATTTGACCGGTAAACTGGATTTTAATTAAAAAAAGTCATTGTAAATATTAATATGTTTAAAAATCCTAAACTTCTTGTGAATGGAGAACAACTTGAGCACAAACCATTTTAACTTGTTGCACTAAAAAAAGAACTCATTGAAAAAAGTAAGTAGCGATGAGATGAGGATCCGTGCGAAACCAACCTTCTTCCGGGTGCCTATGTGGAAATGGTGAAATGTTTCGGTTCTGAATCAATCTCTAGAAAGACACCTGATTCTCGTTAGAGACGTTTCTTCTATCTAAACGCATTCTTCATCCCTATTTTTTTTTATAAGTTTTGTCTCTAAAATGAGCACCATTTTGATAGGTACTCGCCGTTTCTTTCCGTCTGCATCTCATGGACTAATTTCAGTTCGTGGCAATGCCCTATATAATATAGGCCCTGTTTGGATATACTAAATAAGCTAGAGGTTAGAGTTAGTTTGTAATTCATGACTAGCTTTCAACTAACTCTAACTTAAGTGTTGTTCAGATGAAAGAGTTAGATTGATAAAAAAGTAATTTTCGAATCATTTACGTGGATCATAGTGTGGCTAGATGTGATGGGAAAGCATGAACACCACTTAAACTAGCACAAATAATCATCTTTTGGAGAGAATAGTTTTTTCGGAGTGACATAGTTGCAAATAACTCACTCTAGCCTTTCTGTTTGATACTTTTAGGCTCAAACTATCTCTAGCTCCCTGAATTCATACAGGGCCATGGAAGAAAACACGGAGAATGAGATAATTGCGATATTATGCTAAATGTTTCTTGAAAAAAGGAAAAAAAAAGTGTGCAATTTGGGTCTCAATTCGGTGAGCTTTTCAGGCCCATGATTTCCCGGCCCACACCGGCACCACCAGCAGCAGTTCCCTTTTCACATTTGTGCCGTGCGTGCGATCCACAATTCCACATACTAGTAGATCCACACGCCGCGCAACTACTACAACTGCACGTGACGTACACACGGTCACGGCGGCGCCCACCGTTTCACACTTTCACGGCGCCGTACAAGCGCGCAACTGCAAAGGCAACTGCAAGTCTGCAACTGCAACTGCAACTGCGCGTGACACGGTCACGGCCCCTCAGCCGCCCGTCCCTTTCCCTTTCAGCCACGCTTCTTATCCTCTCGCAAGTCTCGCTCGCTCTCGAGTCTCGCGTCGCAGCGCAGCCCCTCGTCGCATCCATCGGCGTGCGTCCTACTCCTCTCACCTCCTCCCAGATAAATGCCCGCTGGGGGCAAACAGCCCGGCTCTCCTCGCTTTCCCTTCACGCACGCACGCGCGCCCCTCGCTCCCTCGGCCCTCGCTCGCTCGCTCGCCAAGAGCAAAGGCGGCCGGACGGGGAGCGGGGGCGGAGCGGAGCGGTTCTTCGCCACGCCTGACGTGTCTCCCTCCCTCTTCCCCGCTCGCTCTCCGCAGCCTCGGACCTCGGTGCTCCCTTCTCCCCTTCAGGTGGTGGTTCCTCTGCGCTTTCTCCTCTTCTGGTTTGTATATATAGGGGACGACCGGACCAATCTGGCGAACTAGCCCGGGTAGGGGGTAGCGGCGAAGCTGTCACCGCCGTGCCGTTTCGTTGTTGCGGTTTCAGACGCTGGTTTTGTTTAGCTTAGATTATTAATCGTGTGCTGTCGAAAGATTCGGGCTTTTCTTGCTTTGCCTCTATCTTTGGCTCCATGGCGAATGCTTATGTGGATTGGCATCTGGGGGTGAAGCACTGCGCGAGGCCGTTAGGTTTTGGTTTTGGCGGCGTCAATGCCTGGATTTATTCTAGCATTTATTGTGGGATCTCGTGTTTTCACCTTTCCCATGCGCCAAAAACACAGACTTTCTGTGCACCAGGGCCCGCCTCCGAGATTGGTCGCGGAAAGGATGCTCCTTGAGGAACTGGATTGTGGAACCGATATCTGTGTGGAGATTTTTGTTGTTGAACACAAGATGATAACTTGGGAGTTGCTTGAGGGGAATTTCCACACGAACCTGCCATACAAGTACCATCTGTTTTTTGTTTTCCCATGCAGTAGAATACGTTGAACAAGTACTGCTTTATTGTGGGGGCACAAGAACCTGCAGCAGTCCTGTTTCTGGTATTTTGTCTGGCATTTGGTGAGGGGTAGGATTTTTTAGGGGTACTTTGTCTGACATGGCAGCCAGATACATACATTCTGCCATTATTAGTAAGAACAATTGAAGACTCGAGGAAATCAAGAGACGGGTGATCAATCTGCAAAGAAGTCTAACCAGCCAGGGTGGTGGCCTGGTGGGGAGTGAGGATGGGTGTGATCTGGTGGGAGACCAGGTGAGCGGCATTAGGGGGTATTGGGTTCAGAGGGCGGGTTTAGCTTTCTCCTCCCCAACCACTGAAAGTGGGAGGAAAGTTTGCTGGCCCAGTGTTGGTTGCAGCAAGGTGCCACAGGGCTCTCTAGTGGGATGAGGTGATAGTAATATCCCGTCAACCATGTGCCTTCCTTCGTTCACTATTCTCTTCAACCATGCTAACTGTTAAGACACCTTTCAATTCTTGATTTACTGATCATTCACCACTCAGGTTACACTTGATTTTGCAGGAGCCTTGTTTACTGAAGCAGCTTAGTTCCTGTCGCTGTCATGGGTATGGAACATTTCACGAGTTCTGCAAACCTTTCGGCAGGTTCAAACCATGCTTCGCTGCACATAATATAGTTCCGTTTTACGGGTAACTTGCACAAACTGCGACTAAGACCCAGCTTATGTGAAGGTTTTACAGCAGAGGAAATGAAAAAGCTCCAAGGTCTAAGAGCAGAAACCTGTCAAAGCACAGAAAGCAGAGATGTAGCGATCAGGTGTCCAATACCATGCAAAAGCAGCAGGTACAATCCAGCTCTCTGATCTGGTTTGGAAGTTCTGTTACTATCTGTCGGTTACCAAAGTTAGGGGTACCCAACTTCCATGCAAAAAAGCTCATTCCCAACTTGGCCTGGCCCAAGTAAGGCCAGTGGAAGCCCACGAAGGCCGCGTCTACAGAGCCCCACGACATCATTCCACTAATGACAGCCTCCTCGGGAGAGCTCGGGAGAGCGGCGTCCTCGGCGCCCAATTCTCCGATTCGCCCGAGCCTCCTCAGGAGAGCTCGGGAGGCGGCGTCCTCGGCGCACAAGTCTCCGATTCGCCCGAGCCTCCTCAGGAGAGCTCGGGAGGCGGCGTCCTCGGCGCACAAGTCTCCGATTCGCCCGAGCCTCCTCGGGAGAGCTCGGGAGAGCGGCGTCCTCGGCGCCCAATTCTCCGATTCGCCCGAGCCTCCCCGGGAGAGCTCGGGAGAGCGGCGTCCTCGGCGCCCAAATCTCCGATTCGCCCGAGCCTCCCCGGGAGAGCTCGGGAGGCGGCGTCCTCGGCGCCCAAATCTCCGATTCGCCCGAGCCTCCCCGGGAGAGCTCGGGCAAGCGGCCTCCCCGGCGCCCAAGCCTCCTCGGGAGAGCTCGGGCGAGCGCTCGGGAGGCGGCGTCCTCGGCGCCCAAACCTCCGATTCGCCCGAGCCTCCTCGAGAGAGCTCGGGAAAGCGGCCTCCTGGGCGCCCA
This sequence comes from Eremochloa ophiuroides, assembly GCA_038502445.1. Classification (NCBI taxonomy): domain Eukaryota; kingdom Viridiplantae; phylum Streptophyta; class Magnoliopsida; order Poales; family Poaceae; genus Eremochloa; species Eremochloa ophiuroides. The sequence continues at coordinate 98,472,438 of JAHLJS010000003.1, forward strand.
AGGCTCCGATTCGCCCGAGCCTCCTCGGGAGAGCTCGGGAGAGCGGCGTCCTCGGCGCCCCAAACCTCCGATTCGCCCGAGCCTCCTCGGGAGAGCTCGGGAGAGCGGCGTCCTCGGCGCCCAATCCTCCGGTTCGCCCGAGCTTCCCTATCCCCCTCGAGCGCAATCTCGCGAAGACATCCAAGGCACAGGTAATGTCAGCGGAGCAATCTTGGACGACAAGAGATCTCTCTGACCACTTTACAAGCACTGTCCCGTCGGGCGAGACTCTCAACGCAACCGTGCTTCGCACGCCCCTGACAGCCATACCACCTGTCCTCCACGGTATGGTCCACGGTGCGCCGCCCCGTTTCGGGAAAGACGCCCACTGCGCCGTCCACACGAAAGGACGAGCACGCCTTCAGGATCCCGAGCCTCGGGAAACAACGCCCCAAGGTGACTCCCTCTTGTCACATCGTACGGAAGGATAGCCGGCAGGTGTGAACTCACCAAAGTCGTGCGGACCACGGCGGCCATATCCAGAAGACCCAAAGAGCTGACGATATAGTCAGACGACTGTTTCTACCTTGGAACTCGCAAACCAAGATAGCCATACCCATACCCCGGAGACACGGAGAAAAGGCAGAAGCTAGTCAAACGGGAACGGCAACTCCTCACTATTTTAATAGGTAGCATCGTAGCCGCCTTTGCCTCTCCCTTGCGGCTATAAAAGGGAGGGCAGAGACCAGCTTTAGAAAGAGGACAAGAGGACAGGGAGACGAACGAACGAACGGACGGAGAAGTTCCAAGTTCTCGCCCACAGCAAACGACTTGTAAACACTTAGACACTCACAAGAGACCTGGGAGCTTTTCCCTCTCTCGCCTAGCTTGTAACCCCCTACTACAAGCACCCCGGTGCAAGGCAACACGACTCTCCTCTCCACTGGACGTAGGGCTTGCTCGGCCTGAACCAGTATAATCCCCGTGTTCCCCCTTGCACACCATCCGTAGCCTCAACCGCAAATCACATATTTACTAGCCGGTGTTAGCCTCGCCAAAATTAGCACCGACAGTTGGCGCGCCAGGTAGGGGCCTTTTGCGTGTTGATCCCGGTTGCGGATGGCAGCCAACGTCCCTGCGCTTCCTGCTGGCTCGGTGCTCCGGTTCGGGCCACTGTCCTCGGCCTCGAGATGAACCTCCGCCCAACCCGAGCCCCGGGCCATCATCATCCTGACCCCGGCCCAGCAGGTGGCTGGGAAAGGGACCCCGGTGACACCTCCACCTGTTTCAGGGAAACAGAGGGAACGCCACGCGCCGCTCCCGCCGAACTAGGCGGGGGAAGCGCATCCGCGTCAACCCGACCAATCCGGCGCCCCCCGCGCGTGACACCGCCTCTACGATCATCACCAGCGCAACGCTGGTAGCTCGAGCAGCTAAGTCACAGTTACCCTTAAGCTTCCATGCTTTGTTCATATTTGTGGTCTCGGAATCGATAAATAAGCGTTCTTTAATTATCACGAATTTTGAGATTTAAACTGAAACCTCCCTCACGTCCGAACCTCTCCAGCACTCTTGAAAAAATCCGTGAAACCCGAACAGGCAAGAGAACACCCTTAGGGCATGGCTGGCCGAGCCGCGAGACCGCCTACGCCTCCGGGCTACGGCACCTCCACTCACCACCCATCGTCCGACGGGTGACTTACGTTTCGAGGCAATTTCATGGAGTTTTTCAAGTACGGGACGAGGGGTGGACGCTTGGGGACCGACGATCTAATTTTCTCTGCGCCTTTTCGATAGCTTTTTCGAAAATTCCGCGCCGAACTCCTTTCTGCACTCTAGCAAAACTTGCGAGATCCAAAGAAGTAAAAGGACACTCTTAGGGCAGGGCTGGCCGAGCCGTGAGATCGCCTACGCCTCCGGGCTACGGCACCTCCACTCACCACCCTCCGCCCGAGGGTCAACTTGCGCTCCAGAAAGATTTCGCGAATTTGCCTGAGTGCGAGAAGAGAGACGGGCGTTTGGGAAATTTAGTAAAAAACGATCTCACTCGAGCCTTCTCTGAGATACCTAGCTGTGTGCGCGACGAAGCGGGAACCCCTCGGGTCGGACTGGCACAGCTCTGGCTCTGTCTACACCACCGAGGCTACGGCATCCCTAAAAATGCTAAGTCCTCAACTTTCATCACAAAGTCTGATATTTACATGGGCACTCGGCCAAGACTTATTGTTCACAGGACGACAGAGGACTTCGTGCCACAAGCTCACTCCGCCGTGGGAAGGACCATTCATCGTCGCCGAGGTGCAACGCCCCGGCAAAGCTCGCGAACGAGAACGGCGAGGTCTACAGCAACGCTTGGAACATCGAACAGCTACGTCGCTTCTATCCTTAAGATTCCAAGCATTATACTATTTTGAAAATCTTGAAATCGATGAAAAGCCCCGACTTCTGCTCTTTTTAACATGATTTTAGATTTTCAATCCGAGCCTACACTCGGGGGTGAAGCGACCCTTTATTTCACCGCACAGTAAAAGCGAGGCCCGGCCTAACCTACGGAAAGGCCGACCCTCCCTCGGGGGCTAGGACGGGGGAAACCCCCGAACTATCCCGAGATTAAACAATTTTGGAAACGCAAAAATTTCAAAACTTGTCGAATTCGTTTCTCCCTAAAACACGCTTCCTTCCGGAAATCAAGCATGAATTATAGAATTCGAAGAATGAGGGAAGCCCCAGAAGACAGAGCCGGTCGAGTCGGAGACCGCTTATGCCTCAGGGCCACAGCATCTTCCCTCGCCACTCCGTGTTCGAAGGCTAACCCGCACTCGGAAGAAAACCTATAAGATCTACGCTCGGCCAAGGGAGGAAGCTCGGGAGGAAACACCTAAGCTTCTTTCTAAGGGATTCTTTCTGCCAAAGCTCCTAGGACATCGGCTGCGTCTATGCCACTAAAGCTACGACACCCGAAAAGCGTCCCCCGAGGCTCGATGGCCCGGGCACAGGATCGGCAAGAAAAAATGTCTAAGGAAAAAAGCACGAAGCAAAGCGAAACAAACATTCAGCAAATATTTACATAAATGTTAAGGCCACGAAGGGCCATATTGTTTGTTTCCTTTCAAACCACTCCCGAAAGGTTACTTTTTACAAGGGCACTATGGCCCGCTTCTTCTTCACGGCAGGTTCAGAGGAGGGAGCTCGACCTCGGCTTGGAAGAGACCCGCCATCACCGCGCACGCAAACCGCCTCGACTGAGCCGAACCGTCGCGTCCGTCAGGCTTCGCGCCTCAAAAGGTGAGCCGAGTCATTACAACCGCGCGCCCCGATTCCACCTACGTTTTTTCAACGAAGAAACCCCGGGCTCGGGCGCCCGTTACGTTCCCAGGGGATCGAAGACTGGCCCTCCGAGGCTCGAACAATCGCCCCAGGGAAATCGAGTTAGGGACAGCTAGTGGATGGGTCACGAAAACGGCCAGTATCCCGACGCCCGGAACGTCACAAGGGACATCCCATGCTGTGTCCAAGTCCCAGTAGCGAGTCGGTTACGTGGAATCCCTCCGTGGGAGGCATCATGCCCTCGGGACCCATCGAAGGGACCCGACATCCACTAACTGACCCTCGGGAAATAATTGGAGTGTGCTCAGGCCACTAGCCGACCCTTAACGAATAGGGCACGGACCTCCACTTGGACCAACCCGTTTGTAGCTCACCGGAAATGCCGACTCGTGCCCCAGCGGGGAAGTCGAGCAGGACCAAACCTTCCTCTTCCCGAAAAAAGAGCGTGAAGGTCGAATTAAAAAAGACAGGGAGGAACCCGATCGATCTCCGATACGAAAACGGAGGCTCGGAAACTTGCCCTGCACCTTGGAAAGACCACCGAACGATCTCCCAACACGGTGGGAGGCTCGGGGGCTCCGCTTCCAAGGAAACAACGCACCTAAATAAATCGAAAAACACCCGAGGACTAACGAACACGATTCTAAGCCTTTGAAGGGATATATCATCCCTCCAAAGCCTCGGGGGCTACACCCGGCGGGTGCGCTCAACCCACACTTTATCTTTTTTGACAGGAAGAACCAGCGTGAACCTGTGGAGGAGTGCCTTCACTCCGCCACAGGCTCGGGGGCTACTGTCGGTTACCAAAGTTAGGGGTACCCAACTTCCATGCAAAAAAGCTCATTCCCAACTTGGCCTGGCCCAAGTAAGGCCAGTGGAAGCCCACGAAGGCCGCGTCTACAGAGCCCCACGACATCATTCCACTAATGACAGCCTCCTCGGGAGAGCTCGGGAGAGCGGCGTCCTCGGCGCCCAATTCTCCGATTCGCCCGAGCCTCCTCAGGAGAGCTCGGGAGGCGGCGTCCTCGGCGCACAAGTCTCCGATTCGCCCGAGCCTCCTCAGGAGAGCTCGGGAGGCGGCGTCCTCGGCGCACAAGTCTCCGATTCGCCCGAGCCTCCTCGGGAGAGCTCGGGAGAGCGGCGTCCTCGGCGCCCAATTCTCCGATTCGCCCGAGCCTCCCCGGGAGAGCTCGGGAGAGCGGCGTCCTCGGCGCCCAAATCTCCGATTCGCCCGAGCCTCCCCGGGAGAGCTCGGGAGGCGGCGTCCTCGGCGCCCAAATCTCCGATTCGCCCGAGCCTCCCCGGGAGAGCTCGGGCAAGCGGCCTCCCCGGCGCCCAAGCCTCCTCGGGAGAGCTCGGGCGAGCGCTCGGGAGGCGGCGTCCTCGGCGCCCAAACCTCCGATTCGCCCGAGCCTCCTCGAGAGAGCTCGGGAAAGCGGCCTCCTGGGCGCCCAAGGCTCCGATTCGCCCGAGCCTCCTCGGGAGAGCTCGGGAGAGCGGCGTCCTCGGCGCCCCAAACCTCCGATTCGCCCGAGCCTCCTCGGGAGAGCTCGGGAGAGCGGCGTCCTCGGCGCCCAATCCTCCGGTTCGCCCGAGCTTCCCTATCCCCCTCGAGCGCAATCTCGCGAAGACATCCAAGGCACAGGTAATGTCAGCGGAGCAATCTTGGACGACAAGAGATCTCTCTGACCACTTTACAAGCACTGTCCCGTCGGGCGAGACTCTCAACGCAACCGTGCTTCGCACGCCCCTGACAGCCATACCACCTGTCCTCCACGGTATGGTCCACGGTGCGCCGCCCCGTTTCGGGAAAGACGCCCACTGCGCCGTCCACACGAAAGGACGAGCACGCCTTCAGGATCCCGAGCCTCGGGAAACAACGCCCCAAGGTGACTCCCTCTTGTCACATCGTACGGAAGGATAGCCGGCAGGTGTGAACTCACCAAAGTCGTGCGGACCACGGCGGCCATATCCAGAAGACCCAAAGAGCTGACGATATAGTCAGACGACTGTTTCTACCTTGGAACTCGCAAACCAAGATAGCCATACCCATACCCCGGAGACACGGAGAAAAGGCAGAAGCTAGTCAAACGGGAACGGCAACTCCTCACTATTTTAATAGGTAGCATCGTAGCCGCCTTTGCCTCTCCCTTGCGGCTATAAAAGGGAGGGCAGAGACCAGCTTTAGAAAGAGGACAAGAGGACAGGGAGACGAACGAACGAACGGACGGAGAAGTTCCAAGTTCTCGCCCACAGCAAACGACTTGTAAACACTTAGACACTCACAAGAGACCTGGGAGCTTTTCCCTCTCTCGCCTAGCTTGTAACCCCCTACTACAAGCACCCCGGTGCAAGGCAACACGACTCTCCTCTCCACTGGACGTAGGGCTTGCTCGGCCTGAACCAGTATAATCCCCGTGTTCCCCCTTGCACACCATCCGTAGCCTCAACCGCAAATCACATATTTACTAGCCGGTGTTAGCCTCGCCAAAATTAGCACCGACACTATCGTACTTCCAAATATTTCCACAAGCAGTCACACACTTTGCATGTTCTGATGTTTTCTTTTACTGATGCTCATGAATCCAGGCGGTATAGAGAGCATGACTTGAGAGCTGCACAAGATCTTTCTGAATTCATTGTGAGCAAGGTTCATTTCTCTACAGTTCTTTCATCAAATTGTCGTTTCACAAATTTGCTTCCACTTCCATTTAATCTATTGCCTTTATTAACAATTTCCTCTCCTCTCTCTCTCTCTCACGATGATTTTGTTGCAAATTTTTAGGACAGTTAAACTGGAATTTATTTGGAATTAAACTAATGCTTCTGTTGTGGACCTTGCTATCTGCAGGCGTCACCTCCATACTTTATGGGATCTCCACCAATTCGTGCAACCAATCCCCTTGTTCATGATGCACAATTCTGTGCCTGGAAGGTGCACAGCGTAGATCAGTCCCTAGGAATTCCTATACCAGCCAAGAGTTATAATGCTCACTACTGTGCAAGGAAAGAATCTTTTACAAAGGCTTGAAGCAACATTTGAGTGATGTCATAGTCGTATCTCTTCTTCTCTCAGCAAGGCTTTTGTATATATGAGTGGCTGCCCCTTTTGAAGGTAAATTGAGCGCTTAGAGTATCTTGTAGCCAGTGTTGTAAATATCTTTCTGCTCGTTTTTAGTGGAGCCAGTTTTGGTGAATAAGTACTGGTACTATAAACAGTGTTGCTGAGTAATGAGGTAATCTGAATGAAAATGTTTGCTATTCTTCAGTTTCTGATTGCCATGTTGAAATGTGTTGGATGTGCAAGTGAATGTTTAGGCCTTCTGAACCTTTGTTCTGGATCTGCTGACAAATATTACAAAGTGTCGCTGAATACATCAATGAACATTGCATAAGACCATAGAGAAATTCGTGCATGTTTACACTACAATCAGTTGTGTAAAAAATTTGCTTCATCTCCTACTGATAGAAGGTTCAATTTCGAGTGAATCAAGATACTCCTATTTTACTTGTCTTCTGTACATATTGTTTGGTCTTCTCTGCCGGTTGAATTGTTGATCCTTCTTCTGATTTCCACCATCAAACTTAAGTGGTACAATCTGCCTTATGTATGAGGCCCCTGGGAAATTTCTCCTTTCCTTTGGAAGTGACCGGAGTTCTGGTAACCAGTATGCAACGTATTCCCCTTCAGGATCATATGACTTGGCCTGCAGATGGATGTTCATGCACGGTCACCAACACCAACTGTTGAGGTTCAACTGGTATTGGTATAGTTACAAACGAACATGCTGTGAAATTAACATCTTGGTGTTTTCGAAGTGATCAGTTGATTCATGAAACGTACAATTTCATATTGCTGTGGCAATATATCCTAAGATTCGGCTCATTACGGAAGTGGTTTTTCAGGTAAGAGAGTTCAGTCTGGTCAAATACTTACTTGCTTTGGGATACTGAAGTATCGATCTTCTCTTGGATCATTGCCAACTCCTGTCAGAGTACAGCAGAAACATTTCGTTCAGTTCCAGTCTACAAGGATATGTAGGCGACCTTTCTATCCAGTATTTAAAGGATTACAGTAAAGACATAACTAACCTGCTCCATATGTCCAATTGCCATAATTTGAAGCTGGGTCATAATCCAATAAGCATGTCTCGAACCATTCGGCTCCCATTCGCCAATCAACACCCATATCTCGGACAAGAAATGAGCAGACAATCTGCAGATAGGCAGTGATTGAGAGACGAATAATTGGGAAATAGATGCCCCGCAGTATTAAGCCCACTGCTGTCTTTTCTGCTTATGTGGTCGGATGTGGAAGGATACCTGACGACCACGGTTGGACATGAAACCGGTGGCTGAAAGCTCCCTCATGTTGGCATCAATAAGAGGGTATCTGGAATTTACCGTGACTAAATTCAGAAGGCACAAGAACAATGTCTCCAGATTTCAAAAGAATAAAGTGGAGTAATACCATACCCAGTTCGACCATCTCTCCATGATTCAAACAGTGCTTGATCCTGACTCCACTTTGATACTACTTTCCTCGGACCTCCTAGAAATAAAATAATAGTTTGCAGCCGGATTATACCTTTATCAGCCAAAATGGAAATGTTTCTCAAATGGCATAGTTGTGCATTATTTTCATCATAAAAGGTCTTATTATACAAAACCTAAGGGCATGACAGAGAGAGCACCATATTTGGTCCTTACCCAGGTGAAATATGGCGTTCCCATATTTTGCTGATAGAAATCTGAAGTAGTCTCTCCATATCAACTCAAATAAAACCCTGAAGCCATTGACTTATCAGGAAAAGGCTCTTCACTCTATATGAATGGGAATACACCTTACAAACAAGTTCAACATAAAACTAGGGTAAAAACATATATTCCATGGGGACTTGAGCTAGAACTCGAGCCTGCAAAGAGTACACAACTTATGAGAATTCATACTCACCAATATGTAGAATCATTTGCCACTCTTTGCTTCTCATATCTCTTCACCTGCATCATAAAGGACATATAACATATGGCGTTAGGCAAAGCTAATGAGCTCTACGGGGAATGAGAAATTCTTTACCTCTTCGCAAATATAACGTGGCGAAAGACTCCCAGAAGCAAGCCAAGGAGAGAACTTTGTGGAGTAGCCTGGACCTAACATGCCGTTCCTGGTCGCCTTGTAGTCTTTCAACTGATCCTTCTTCCAGAAGTACTCATGTACTCTACCAAGAGCTGCATTCTCTCCTCCTATGTAATGCATTCCTTTCTCAGACTGCAGAGAGAAGAAACAGTAGAGATTAAACATAGAACAAGTGAATCACCTGACTACAACTAGCTACAACAAAACCTGCCTTTGTAACACTCAGGCCTAGTGACCCCAGTGTTGGTATTGTCCCCCATCCTCCAATCTCATCTATGCTGGAACTAGGGGGTGGACCGAGCAACGTTGGCAACTTGGCGCAGTTCCTAACCGACGACTTCGATTCAACTGCCTGGCAAAAAGCACTGCTTCAGCATTAACCATTGCGCCTGCAAAAAGGCCTAGAATGTGCAAAGAAAATCCCAACCTTTCTGAACTGTGTGTACACATCTGGCAGGTTGATAACTGGGAACGGGAGGTCATCGATGTGGTACATTGTTGCTCCCCAGATGAGCTGCAACCTGGGGTTCAGAGGTTTCTTCTGGACAGATGCTCCTCCTTGAGCAATATGAACTTGTTCTAAGCCTTTGCTCACGAGGCGTTCGACAAGGAGCTCTTCGCTACAGGTTTCCTTATGAGCATAAATCTGGAGACGCAGTGCTTACTGACTTAATATTAGGTTCCTAACATGAATTTAGAACCTAAAGATCTAGAATTCAACTATACTAACATTAGTTCAGAGATAAGATTGTGCAGAACGGGACCTACTGTGTGTGCACTGACAGCCTTTGCAATTGAAGGAAGGATCTCTTCAGGCTTGCCATGCCGGACTAGCAAATCGAGGCCCTTTTTCCTCAGACTCTGCTTCAGGTCTCCTAAACACTCTATCAAGAACTGCATCCTCAATGCTGAATAGGTGATTAAGTTAAAGTGTTTCACCAAACACAAAAATAAACGTAAATCACCAAGATTTTCTAATGAGGCAATGCTTGCTTGCAGTTGGCTCTACGATGACAACAAATCAGCAGACCCCTGACCTATCTCAAATCCCAGATGCAGCAGCAACGAACAGATTGCAGAATCGCTAGGTCCTCACCTCCCGTCTTGGGGAACCCAAAGTAATGCGTGCTCCCCGCAAAGACCCGTGGATCGACACAGTACACGGGCAGGACCGCCTCGGAAGCCGCCCATGCTCGCAGAAGCGCCTCGTTATCAAGAACTCGGAGGTCGTTCCTGAACCACACGACGGCGACCCCGACGCCGCCTCTCCTCAAGCTCGACGACGTGTACCTCTGGAAGGCCTCGTCTGCCACTGCGCACGCCTCGTCAGCGCCGAGGGAAGGCACCGGCACCGCCGCACCGCGCACCGAATGGTACGAGGAGCTCGAGGGTGCGGCGCTCATGGCGAAGAAGCGAAGATTGGAGGGTAGGTTCGGGAGGAGGAAGAATCGGGAACGGAGAGGGGAAGAGGAGATGTAGTGGAGCATTTCTTGATTGGACTGGCAGTTGAGAGTTTTGAGAAGTCAGGGTGTGATTTGGAAAGTTGGAACGGGAAGGTGGAGGGAAGAGCGGAGAATGGTGCCGCGTGTCCGTGTCTGAGTGGTGCTACGTGGCCTGATGTGGGCCTGTATAAATAGGATGTGGATACTGTAGGCCTAGGTAGAGTTAAGAAGGATGGGCCCATCATCCACATGTCAGTGTCTCAACTTGAAAACTCCCACGGTTCACAAAGACAATTATCCGTTCACAGAAGAATGCATCTCTCGTTAATTTGAGAAACCAAATGCTACAATTATGATATAAAATAAGGGACTGATTACAGGCTGTTGGAAACGTCTCCCAATTCCTCCGTAAAATAGCTATTATTATTGATTTTATTTGCCCAAAGGTATTATGGACATTGCACAATTTCACCCTCCCCTACCCCCACCGTGCGGTGCATGGCCCAGGAGGCGTTGCCCATAGCCCTCTTCTCCATCCCTCACGCGAGTTTAGGATTTAGGGCTGCCTCTCGCCGCCGCCTCTCTGGCGGTTGCTCGTCGCGGTGATCGCCCTGTCGTCGCCCTCGCTCACCGGTGCGGCCATCGTTGCCCTGCTCTCCCTTGACGAACTCGCCCGCCGACCCATCCCCTTTGCCGTCGCCATCTCCGTCACTTCCTGCCTGAGGGCCGCGGTGGTCGCCTTCGTCGCCGCCTTCCTCGAGTCCGCCAGGTTCCCGTGCCGCCGCCACCTATAACTCTCCGTTTGAGCCGCCGCTGCAACAACGTTTATGCCGGCACCCCTGCCCCGCGTCGGCCCTGCTCGTCATCTCATCAGGCTCCCGTGGATTTCGTCAGTTCCTAGCTTGTCAATTCGTCGGCTCAGGTAGTTAGTTGATCAATTCTTCTAGTTCCTGCTGTCCGTTCATAGTTTAACAGTATTATGCAATGTTAGGGAGCACATTCATACGACTCAGGGAGATGCAGATAATTCATACAACATGGATCCTCATTATATTTCTTCGTTAACCTCATCCCTAATATCCTCAGTTTCTTCTAGGGAGCACAATGCATTTTGCTCTTGCTGCAACTGATAATAACATGGGGAAACAAGAATGAGAATCCAAATGCCACCATTTCACCTTTTTTTGTCATGAATGACATAATAAAATCTAGTAAAATGAGACTAGTTGTACTGACCTGAACATGTTTTAGCTTAGATGCTATTAGTTCATCAGGTCAGTGTTATCAATAAGTGGTCTTTGCAAATAGTATGCATGTTGAAAATAACATAAACAATGAGAAAATGACTAAAAAAATCGATTCAAATTGATTGTGAAATTATGTTCCTAAGATCAGCTACTCAACTTTTGGTTAACAAAACAAAAGAGAAGGGGTTTAACAGTGGATTCAAAAAAACTGTTCTTATTGCCAATCAATCAGTAATTTACTCAGATTCAAATAAACTGTTCTTATTGATGTAGGAGGAAATGACGGAACTTGATTCTTTGCTGGAGTACAATGACTTAGTGACGAAGATGTTTGGTAGTGAAGAGGAAGGATTTTGGTTTTATAACCAATATGCTTAGAAGAAAGGATTTAGTGTTAGGAGAAGCTATGTTGAGTGGGACAATGACCACAATGAGATGACCCTTCGGAAGTTTGTTTGCAGCTGTCAAGGTTTTCGCGAAGAGAAGGAGCTGAATAGGCTGGTTAAGAAGCGAAAGCCCCGGAATATTACTCGTAGAGGATGCCTTACTAAGTTTGTGATTGCACGAGATCGGAACACAGGGCTGTGGTATGTGAAGGATTTCATCAATGAACACAACCATCATATGATTGAACCTGACCTTGCCTGTATGCTGCGTTCACATAGAAGAATCAGTGATGCATAGAAAGATGATATTGTGGAGATGCTGATTTCTGGGATCCGCAAACACCAGATAATGGATATTATGGAAAAGCAGTGTGGTGGGTATGATAAGGTTGGGTTTACAATGAGGGACTTATATAATTTCTGCCACCGTAATAAGGTGGAGACAGTTAAAGATGGTGATGCTCAAACAGTCGTCATTTCCTGACTGGATGCCAACAAGAAGATGCTGATTTCTTTTTCAGGTACATGACTGATGGGAAAGGGCACCTGAATGGACTGTTCTGGTGTGACAGTCAATCCCGCCTTGATTACGCAGCATTTGGTGATATCGTCGTGTTTGATAGCACGTACAAGACAAATCGGTATAACCTGCCCCTTGTTCCTTTTGTCGGGTTCAATCAGCATGAAAGCACATGTCTGTTTGCATGCGCAGTTATTTCTCAGGAGAATATTGAGACATTTGTTTGGTTGCTTACGGACATTCTCTGAAGCAATGATGCAGAAGGATCCGGTTTCCGTGATCACTGATGGAGATCTTGCTATGCAGAGCGCAATCTGCCTGGTGTGGCCGAATGCATCGCATAGGCTATGCTCGTGGCATATTGAACGGAACATTGTGCGTAATATTAGCAATGAGAAGATCAAGGATGCTTTAAGGTGTTTCCTTTACCGATGTTTGCTCCGTAGAAGAGATTGAGCAGAAATGGCTGGCATTCTTGGACAAATATAAAGTTTCAGATAAGGATTCCTGGGTGCATGATATGTATGAGAGGAGGGAATTATCGTGTGCCGCGTACCAGGTTGGTAAGTGTTTTTATGGAGAAAGGACCAACCAGCGTAGTGAGAGCCTTAACTCTAGGCTTCAGTTTAATCTAGATCGCAAAATGACACTGATAGACCTGGTACAACACTTTATCCAGTGCCATTCACGGCTACGCAAAAAAGAAGCGAGCCTAGACTTTGAAGCTATGTATTCCAGTGTAGTCTTGGACCCAGATGCTTCAATTCTTGAGAATGCGGCTAGAGAAGCGTTCACACCAACCTTTTTGGCAATGTGCAATACAGCATAAAAGCATCCAACAAGTGTTTCCTGGTAGAAGAGCTAGATGCCTACGACAAGCTTACATACATTGTTGGCAGGCGGGCTAAAGGAGACAAATATTACTATGTCGAATGTGAGATATGTGTTGATGAAGACAATCTGAAGGGTATTTCTTGTTCATGTCTTAAAATGGAGTCCCTTGGAATCCCTTGCTCCCATATTTTCTTTGTATTGGGCCATCGTGAGGAACGTGAGTTTCCAGAGTGTTGTGTTTTGAAACGGTGGACCATGGGGGCCAAGAGGGCATTTCCTCCTTTAAGGACGGCCACAACGTACCAGTATTCTGATAGCCTTCAGAGGTACCGTGAGCTACGCAATATGAGTCATACCGCATCCTTCATAGCATCTTCCTCTCATGAAGCATATGAGCGGCTAAAACGTGTTCTGCAAGAAGAAACTGCTATGATCCCTCCAAATGGAGGAGAGAACGAAGCCACGAGGTATGCTCTGGTGTTGCCGCAAGCCCAGGATGTTGATTCTGAAGATTCTACAAGTGTCTTGGATCCCATGCATGTCGCTGGCAGAGGGGCCCCGAAGAAAAACTTGAAGACGATTTCAAATAAAAATAAATCTAAGGTGAAATGTACCCTGTGTAAGGGTGAGGGCCACAATCGTAGAACATGCTCCTTGAGAAAAGAGGTAGTTAAGAGTAATGTTCATCAATAACATAGTCCTATGTACTGATGGCTAATGTTCCTTTTCATTTGTAGGAAACAATGCTCCCTGAGGATGTGATGGATATGTGATTTGACAAGGATCCGCCTGCTGTTGCTTAATAGGTACGCTGGTGAATAAGCCATCGCTAAAAATATGAAGCTTCTGTATATGTTTGAATCTGGGGGGATCTAGGGTCGACTCAGCATTGATTTCTTCTGTCTAATATTGATGCTAAACCAGTTCTCATATGTTTTTCAAGTATTCCATTGCTAGAACTGTGTAACTACTTGTTTGCATGGTACATACATAGCAGCTTGTCGTATAGATTGTTGGGAATGGCTAGAAATATCATGTGTTGGGGGTGTCGGCTATTTGCTGGGCTACCTGGAAAGTTAGAAATAAGGTGTGTTTTGATAACAAACTGATCAGAAATCCACTGCAAATTGTTTATCACGCTAGCATCTTTAATGAAATTTTGGGCAGCCCTTTTCCCTGGCATGGAGAAGGAGAAGCAGCAGCTTTAATAAAATTTTGGGCAGCCGTTTTCCCTGAGATGAAGAAGGAAAAGTTTGAAGAAGGTGTTCGAAAATTTTGAAGTATGAAACTACCATCCTGGGAGCAAAGCAGGGAAAGCAACGCTCCTATCAAATCCAGTTTGAACAATGTTCCTAGTAGAAGTAAAATATTGCATATTCAATGAATTGTAACTTATAAAAATGTTCCTTGAGTCGACGGAGCATGAACTAGAAAACTGTAAAGAAGACATGCTTAGTCCAACCTCCAGTGCAGCTCGCCGACCTTTCAGCCAGTAGCTGCTCTTGCAACCTTGACACCTAGTGGACAAACAAGTGTCCTCAAAACTAAATAAAAAACATACTACAGGAATCAAAGGGCCAACTCTTAATTAGTACGAGTTGCATGCGTTGTGGACTTGTGGTGACTGAATTTTTTGTCCTTCCGACTTTCGTAATGACTCAAAGGTAATTCTTATTGAGTACAGGCTATCTGTAAAATTCCCTGCTAGCTGTGTTATAGGCTATCTGTTTTTTTCCTGCCGAATGACTTGGATTCAATTAATTATGCAATACTTGATTAGTAAGAGTGTCCTCTAACCAAACATGTTTAACTGCTATTTACTTCCACTAATTACTTAATCAAAATCCATGGAAGTGCTAAGGATTGTGCCTAAATTGTTCACCTAATGCTCCTTTCATTCATCTCTCTTTACAATTGAGAATTTAGACAGATTTAATATGGTGGATATGTCCTTCTATTCATCTTATTATCTTTGTTAATCAAAGAAGCAAACCAAACTCACTAAATTCAATGTGCACATGATAAAAACTTGAAGCAAAATAAATATAGCACTATATTTGAAGGTCTTCAGTATTTAACTCTCTTTGATGATGCTGGAATTGATAGATACTTTGAAGGGAACATCAATTTTTTATTTCAATTAGATATGTACTGTTCTTGTATACTCTCTCTGATTCTAAATATGTGTCATTTAGGACAACAATATAGTTTAGAACCTAAAAGCTTTGCGACTATTTCTATTTCACCGAGAAGTATGTTTATTAGATTTCAAAACCTTCAAGCTCTTTCATCTGCATGAATAAATTAACAAAGCACATCAAGCAACTCTACAAGGTCGCATTTCGAGTGGTAAGGGTGACCTGTGGGCACCGAACATGCGACATGCAAGAAGCCGAGCATGATCTTGTTCAGGTCCCCGACAAGGACTGGGCCGCTCCAGACGAAGGAGTCGTCGTGGACGGTGACCTGGCTGGCGAGGATGGCCTTGGGGGCGACGTACGCCTCCACGACCACCTTGGGCATCCACTGTCCCACCGGGACTGAGCTGCCGCTGCCTGCAGGAAGCCCCACCGCACCCTGATCCGTGCCCACATCATGACGTGCTTGGCGCCGGAGGTCTGGTCCACCACGACCCTGCCTCCGCGCGGCGTCCAAACGGGAGATGACCGCGGGCTCTGGCGCGCCGCCTCCCTCCTCTTCCCCCAATCTCCCGACGCCACGGCAACGGCGGTGGATGAGGGGATGGCGTCAGGAACAGGTGGCGGAAGACGACGGCGAGCCACGGCGCTCCGTCCACCCCCACCGTCCCTCGCCGCCGCATCCTCCGACCGGACCCTGTCAACGGCGGTGAACGACAGGCGGCGAATGAATTAACAAGACCAAAAACTATATTAAACCCTAACTATATTAATATAAATATTATTTTTTGTTGTAATTATCGATTTACCATTTTACCTTTGTCAAAAAAAGTAACTACAAAACAGGAATTACCCCTCTTTTATTTTAAAGTATAATTTTGGAGGCGTTGGGAGACGTCACGACGCATATGGACCCACAGATCATAGACACAGCTAACTGCCTCCCCCGTTGACGCCTCTCAACGCCTTCCCTCTTATGGGCCCACAGACCATAGACACAGCCAACGCTTCCTAACGCTTCCCCAATCATTGAAAAATTTCTCATAAAATAAATATCATTAAATTAGTTATAAAATAAACTTTCGTAATAGACTTAACTGTGAATACTATCTATTATAAACTCTATCAAACTTAAACTATTTCAATAGACACATGTAACGTAATTGTATTCTTTTATGAACAAAATTACTGTAATATCTCCTAAAATATAAATATTAGGTTTCGTGATTCTATATTAGCTGCGGCTCAAATGCACTTGCTTTGCTCAAATAAGGTTTTGCTACGGTTCACCAGAACGACTGCAAACAATTGATTTAGACGTTAATTATCACATATTACCTGAGAGGAGGTAATAGGAAAAATAAGGAATATCTTCCTACTAAATATATCTAATATACATATGTATCCTCTCCATTCTAATTTAAGTGTATAATAAAATCCTATGTATCTAAAAGAATCAAAATGACTTATATTTTGAAACAAATAGACCATCATCCACGTGTTAGTGTCTCATCCTAGAGATGAAAAATGTACTGTACTAGTATATCTCCTATCCTAAAATATAAATATCATGTTCTGGAATTCCATTAGCAGCAGCTCAAATACGCTTTACTTTGCTGAGAAATCTACAGTGAAATTAAGAAATGCTAACACCTAATTCAGTAGAATCCAACTATGCATTTGTGGTACATCTGTTGTAATCTCTTGTCTACAAAGAATGGATCATATAATGACAGTATAACACTGACAGAAAAACTATTCTCCAAAAATAAAGAACTAATGAGTTGGGAGTAGGGTGGAAGTGGAAGACTATGGAGACATACATTGAACACGACAAATTACTATGAGGGCAGTGTCATTCTATAAACATTGCTGTGGCCGTTTTACCCAGGACTGAGCTCCAAGCCATCACAGTTTTTGAAGTTGTACCAGTATCTTTAGGCCCAGATCCTAACGTACGGACTTCTCAATATACATATAGACAGGAAAAAAGAAAGCTTGTGGGATTTGACAGCCCAAGGCAACGAATCCGGTAGGTCTCAAACAGATGTATAACTGGTAAATAGTTTCAGTAGGTTGTCAAGTGCTTCAGGATTAAACTTCCTAGCGAAAAGATAGCACGGTCTCTTTGATCCATTCCACAAACACGGCTTCTGCATCACAAGTTTCTGCAATGGGGGGGAAAACAGCACCGGCATTCAATGGTTGTTGAGATGTGTGGAAGCTGGAAATTTCAGTGCTTCATGGATGCAGGATACAATTCAGGATTTTTTTATAATCCATAATGAAGTTCATGACCAATTTAGTTATTGTTTTTCAAAAGTCAATAATGACGATAGGTCTTTGTGCTTACCTTGTCATCACTTGTTACATGGAAGTTCTCATCAATTGCCTGCACATCGGTCATGCGGATCAGTGTACGCATGTAATGATCATATGATAGATAAGAAAAAATTAAGTACCCATGAAACATACTGTAATATTCTTCAAGAGATCATAGGTGACATCATCAGCGCTATATGACCTTGGATGCCATTTTCCCTCAGACCAATCCACATGTGTAACAGACCAATTAGAGATTCCACCAGGATCTACCATCTGAAGCCAAGGACATGAATTAAGCAAGCACCCAACTTAATAAAGGCTAAATGCCACTTCAATAGATAGTGAATACCGACATTGAATAGGGTTGGCAAATAATGCTCATCTGCAATACAGTTGCGCCCTTCCGCTGGCTGTAGAGCATGGGAGAAAGGTAAATTCCCTTTGCAACAAATGAGCTTACTAGAAAACGTAAGTGGAAACTGGAAAAGTGAAAACCATGGCCATTGGTTCAGACTTGAGAAACGCTGACTTGAATGTATAATGTTTATCAATGACCCAGTATGTATTCAACTTTTCTTAGGTTTCTTCAGACTTAGATTCTGAGGTGTATGGATTGGTTGAAGTCCATTTCACATTTTGAATTGTGTTTTTTTATGTTACCACCATATCCAATCAAGGTTTTAGAGGTGCGAGTAGTTGTCAAATTTCTGCACTGAAGTTTTTTTTTTTTAAGCATAACTGCACTGAAATTTCACTACAACAAGACAATACTTTATATTGAAAAATACATATTGACCTTACTGCCAACCTTACAGCAAACAAAGTAACAAACATCTAAATTAATATTTGAGCAAACATCTAAATTCAGTCATCGTTGTATTCTATGCATGTTTCCTACTATGATACCTGGTATCTAGTTTCGTTCTATTATTAACCAAAGATAATAACCTCATAGTATACCTTGCAGTATAGCTTGAACTTCTTGTAGTACAGGCTGTCAGCCAGAATCATTAAAGCATGTCTCCTCGTAACTGCAAACCACTACAAAAAGAACAAAATGCATTTAAATTAATTTCCGTTCAGCTATCCATGTTAAGTTTTCGACGGCCGATATACCACCAATAGAGTTTGATAGCAGCAAATATTTTACATCCTAACAAATTAGTGTAGAGAATAACTGTACCTGGGCACCCTTTCTAAAATCCCTCTCGTCTATTTCAGGATACATCTCAAAAGAGTACCTTCCACTGCCATGTGGACCTGGATCCTTGAAACTTATAAGTTGAAAACAAAGGCAGACAAAAAAATCAAAGTGTGGATATGAACATCTTCAAGATAGAAAAAAAACGGTACTCATATCCTATTTTTCAACAGGATTTTGAAATATAAGTTACAGTGCTCTCACCAATCAATGAAGCTAACATTCGTCCCCATCAGGTAATTATACACATAATCAAATGAATGCAGTGGAACACAGCTGTGAAATAAAACAAAGATGACTCAGTAATTGAGAACAAAGGATCAAAAAGGGATGTACCATAACAGGGTCCCGACCTGTCAGAAAGCAAGACAAAAAATTGATTATCAACATCTTCCAGTGCATTCGCTAATAGTCTTTTCTCGGCATCAACCATTGAAATCAATCCCCATACTACCTGCATAATAAATACTCAATTTTAACAAACTCAAAATTATAACATAATAAGCAATATGAAAGTCCATTAGCAGAGAAGAATCAAACTGAAGATACCCATGTATAAGGATCCATTCAATTTGCAAGCGGTGGATTTAGAAGTTAACAGTAAATATTCTCAATCCAGATTGCTAGTAGCCATACTGTTAGAACTGGACCTGCTGTTGTAGGTTATGGGTTTGAAACAATAATATTCTCAACCGAGAATGCATCTTTATCAAGTCAATTTGGTGTGTTCAGCATGAGTTTTTAAGTCCTGCAATCCTACGCAAAGCA
This sequence comes from Eremochloa ophiuroides, assembly GCA_038502445.1. Lineage (NCBI taxonomy): Eukaryota > Viridiplantae > Streptophyta > Magnoliopsida > Poales > Poaceae > Eremochloa > Eremochloa ophiuroides. The sequence continues at coordinate 98,491,742 of JAHLJS010000003.1, forward strand.
AGGAACTGCTGTTTGACTTTTTGCACAAAAACTACTGTAACTACTGTTTGGCTAATTGCTATCACTGATTATTGCTACGGTGGAATAAAACCCTAGTTCAAAAGAAGTGTCTGATGGCACCCAAGATCAACCATCTGCACACTCTTCATCCATTATTGACCAGGGGTTAGGGAGTATTTTCTTCTTTTGTAGACAAAAGGTTTAAGAATATAATGGATTGAGTTTACAAGATGAACCACTGATAAAGCAGATAGTTAAATTCATAATGTATGAATTATGAAACACAGACGAAAATGCAATGATGATATGTTGTGGTCCTTTCTAGATACATCGTGGTTAGCTGTGTGTAGGTGGCTGCGTTCTGGGGCCTCTGGCTGATGCATGGGAAATAGAAGTTGATGGTCGCTCTTGCGACAAGCTTGGCAACAATGATGCACAGTGGGTTCCGTTGGTTGCACGTTGCCATCATGCACTTGTTTGTCGGTAGTTTGCTCAGGGTTAGTTGTCCAGGCTGCCACGTTCAGTTTTTTCACCCAGTTTTCCTCAATAAACGTGTAAGATTTTTAGGCCTACTTTCCCTCATAAACTGGGTTGAATCTTTTCTATCTACTCAGCGTTGCTTTGGAAAAAAATGAAACACAGACGAAAGCAATTACCGCATCACTGTGAATATCCCGGCCAGCAAACAAAGAACTAGTATGAACAGGCTTTTCACGTGATGCATGCACATAGATGGAGTATCTTCCCTCATGTCCCTGTTCAAAGAAGTCACATTGATTCAATTTTCTTTAGAAAAAAGTCACATGAACCATATAAAAGATGGGAAGTATTACGTCACATAAACACACAGATGGTTAGTGCTAACAAGGGAGGAGATTAAAGTGAGTACAGGCTACTGTTTGCTAAGAATAATAACAGCTTTGATACCTATATGGCAAAAACATAGGCTAAACCTATTTATACAGATAAAACAACCTATATCCACTAATGAAGCTTCATAGGATTAACCTATTTATTCAGGCTACTACATACTAGGAGCATTGTTACCTCTATCTAATGAAGGGAGCCAATAATGTTATATAATATATATTCATATACAATAATACACACTACAAACAAGTAAGTATATCCACTAAATTATTTCTCTGGAACCAACCTAGGTGTCGTTATACATTTGAAGGACTTGTGATGCCTTAAAGTTTAAGGAAACAGAAAGACCCTTGAAAGACTCATACAACTTAAGTGGCACAAAAACAAGTACATCTTAAGTGGCACAAAGACAATAAGTACATTTTGACCAACCTGTAAAAACTTCTCCCACAATTTCTCAAAGGGCAATGAACCTGGTGTCAAGAACATAAGGGCGATCTTTGGATGTTTTGACATATGCATGGGCATTGAAAGGATATCCCTAATAACTACAGATGAAATAACCTCCTCGTCAGTCCGCTCCCGACGGCCCATAGAAGGGAGCCAATCCTTGAAAGGCGTACATACACTTGAAGCAGAGAGGTAGCACTTAGAGAAGCGCCGTGGTGGGAAGACGTAAGCCCCAATCAACACGATGCAAACCATAGACAAGAGCACGATTATCCACATGGGCTTCTTGGCTGTAGCCCGGTGGCGCTGAGGCATCATGACGGTCATATCCTTGCTATCTCGCTGTACACTTTCTGGTACTTTTATCTCATCTCAGTCTTTAGATCATCTAAAGCACTTTCTTCACCATCAAACTGGGTAATTCAAATGAGCTGCTACACCTGAGCCTGGAGTTTTTTCCACCCCTGCAGTTGCAAACCAAGGGAAACAAAGTGTTAATACATGGATCCACTGAAATGATTCAAAGCACCCAAGAATGCTCCTACGACATGCTTTTAGTGACACATTCAGGTCAATTCACCAAGATTTGTCCCCACAATTCTACTACAGTCTACAACCGAGCAGTCACCCCCCGTAATTTGGTGGTTGTTCGCACCTGGTTCAGTCACGATCTGTTCTGGAAATTGTGATGCGAGCTACTAACATCGAACGAGCACCACTTTATACAAAGCTTTGTAAGTTGTTCGACAATCCAGAAAATGTGTCGAGAGGTAGGTGATCTACAATGTCCAAAACAGACGATTTGCACAAAAAAGGCAGCGGCCGAGTCCACAGCGGCGGCTGGCGAAAAGTCAAGCTCTGACCAAACCAAACAACACCTTCCCTTTCGCATTATCAGGTCGATCCGGTCAGCGCCATCCGCAGCAACCAACCAGAACGGCCCAAACCCAAGCTAAATCACAGAGCCAGCACCGGAAATTGGTTCTTACTTCACTTAAAAATCGAAGCTTTTTACACCCAAAACAGCGCACTCGGAATCGCACGGAAACCTCCAGCTTTCACGCAACCGAGGCCAATGCAGGGAGCAGGCAGCAAGCAGGGCAATAGCAAGAAACACAGCATGAGTGGCACGAACCTGGCAAGGGATTTGGAAAGCGAGAGGAGACGAGCGCTGCGAGGGGGTTCACCGCCTGGAGCTCGCTGTCTCCGCCCGTGAGCCGGGGATCTGGACTCTGGACGCTGCGGAGATCGATCGGATTTGGAGAGTTGAGGCGATGAGGCCACGGCCCACGAGGGAGGCGGTATAAAGAAAATGATTAATTAAGCTACAACTGGCACTGGGTGGGATGTGTTATGCTCAATGGGTTAAAGGTGGAAGCTTGCCTTGTTATGGACTGTGGTTGCTGATGATGTGATACCTGATGATGGGTTTCCAATTGGAGGCAGGAGGAACGAAAAGAGAGGAGGGGCAAGTGTGGGTGGTAGCTGAGAAAATTTAGATTAAAGTAACGTTTCGGCGTGTGCTTTTGCGTCTGGGACCTCGTAAACTTTATCTTTCTGAGCTCCGGTGGAATCAGAAATTGTTTATTATGCATTTGCCCAAGACGGATTAGAATGTCATGGTATCTCTAATCCAGTTTATAGGGCATTTCGTGCATGTCAATAGTCAAACTTTATAAACTTTGAACAATCATTTAACCAATATTTTTGAACTACTGTAATACAAGTTTTTGCACTATTAAATTTGTAATCAACCATAATATAACATAACCATAAATAATATATTATAGTATAAATAAATAAATAATTTAGAAGACCGTGCCGTATGCGGTGTCAAACTGCGTCTTATACACGGTCTGGAGGGAGTAAAATTCTTTGTTTGCACAGAATATCTGGACTTTGTGGACTAGCCATCAATAATAAAAGGGGTCCTTTTCTCCATGCTATATTCCAAGAAATTTACACGTCTTCTTCATTAAGCAAATGAGAGAAGATAGTTACATACGTATTCTACCTTTTCAAGGTCCATTCTGAAACTTGTCCGTTCTTCTCATCTTGAGTCGGAAACATGGTTCGCCCACGAATTGTACTGAAGCTTTCCTTAAAATCCAAAAGAGGAATACCTTTGCTTAAATACTCAACTTGTGTACCTTTGGTAGAAAAGTACATGTGCTGGGTACAAGCGACGACTACCAAATGTCCAAAACTGCAGCCACCGAAGAATATTCGCACGACGCCAAAGATAAGAACCTTTGACACACTAACAGAGAGCATGGACATGGAAAACAAAAACCGGCTGGATCTACCTAGCAGCGACAATAACAGCTTGTAACGGCCGAAAGAGAGAAGCTGGATCTGCAGTGCAGTGCATGGCGTCCGGGCACTAACAGAAAACGAAAGCCGTATGAGGCTGTTCCACTTGCGACGGAGCATGCATCCATTCCATTTCCAGGCAAGCGGAGATGTGCCAGTGCTGGTCTGCTAGAGACAAAATTAGGTGGGCTGGCCTTTGGTTTGGTCATGCTTTCAGCAGCTTCCAAGAGGATGCCATCGATCAGCATGCTTCCAAAGACCCATGATGCAGCAGATAACCTCTTGTCTGGTATATGATTTGTGTACGATCTAGCCCCTGCTGGTCGGAGTCATCATGTCAAACAACGATATACCCCGGCCCGAATTATCATCTGACACTATTAGCCGGATAAGGTCAACACGTTGTAATGTCATCTCACACCTCAAGATACTCGCTCTTGAGGAGACGCCTTTTTTTTTCAGAATTAGGAGAATGAATTGAGGACATGTTTGGATCAGTTAGGGAGGTTTAGCTTAAAAAAAAAAAAATCCACCAACCTCTTTAGAAACTACTAGACTACCTGTTTAGATAGAATAGGACCAATTTTTAGCTTTAGTCGTTCATATCCAAACAGAACTGATCACCTGAGGTAACTTTTTTCACATATAGTTTGTAGTCAAGACGAGGGAATGAATCGCAAGTCATTGAACCTTTTCTTTACAGAACAGCTGTCTCCCATTCCTATCTCCGGAGAGCCCAAAATGAACTGAACCGAGAAAGTTTCATTTGTGAAACAAAGTTTAGCTTGATATGCATAAGTGTGCTCTGCGCGGCGCTGGTGATAAGATTTTTATAAAAAATGGTACTGATGTTCAAGCTGATGGGCATCTCGCTTATTCAACTATGAACATGTGCACCAGTATCTTACAATAAATAATGGTACATCAATACAGTACCCGTCGAGCACCAGGGGAAAACAAGGTACAGAATAACCAGTGTTGGTGGGGGAAATGGAAATCTGATATGTAATTTACATCTACAACCTCAGGCTGGGCAAAACAGACTGCTCCCGGAACTTTCCGGGGAATTTTGTGGTCTTATTTGTCGATACGGATTGTACAATATTCACCGTGCTTCGTCTTCTAGGTTGCGGAATCCGGCCGTAAGGTCGTCATACAGTTTCTTGAATTTTCCGACTAGAGCCTCTTCACCTTCAGCTGGATCCTCGAACTTTTGTGAACTGTTGTGAAGAGGGGAGTAACATTAACAATTAATCGTCATAAATCATTGAGAAGAAAATCGCTTTGAATACATGGCTCAAGTACTTACACTAGACGATAGAAAAGATCACCGAGGCGATGCTTTATAACACTGTAGGTTATCTTTTGTCCATCAGCATTAGCAGCTCGTTCCACAGCCTGCAAAGATTACAGATTAAGAGGGCTTCAATATTAAGCTCTTTCATGTGCTAAAAAAGTTCCAGTAGATGCAAGTCATATGTTATGTAAATATAAAGTTATTAGCCATTTCTGTCATGACTCATGAGCCCATGGGCCATGGATCAACATCAATATCCTTTAAAGATGACCGGACATCTTTAATTGAGAAACACGCATCCTTCAATAAAAAAATAATAACCTGAATGTGCTTGTGCAATATAAGACACAAGGACTATAAAAGGTAATAGTAAAGAAGAATTACCTGGTTCGCTAATGTATTGAAATGAATAATGTTGCGCATCATCCAAACAGATTTGTAGAACGGGCAAAACTTGTCATATCTGTTTTGAGAAGTGGAATCATGGTCAGAACTAACAAGGTTATACATTTACAGGACAGGCATTCATACAGGTCAGCCTAATTAGAGTAGTACTCACGGTGTGAATGCATTCTGCGCTAAGTAATCTTCCCTAAGGAGCTTTGCAGTCTCCAGAGTAATCTTGTCACTTTCTGCCAATGCGTCTTTGCCAACAAGCTGTTTGGTGAAAATATCAATCAGTCCAAGTGAAGTCATAAATTACACAATGCAAAGGACTCTAATCTTTCTATTGAACCTTAGACTTGCATTGGATTAAAATGCAAATCAAATTAACTTAAACAGATTCATTGTCTGTTCGAACAACAATCCAGGAGAAAAAAAGAACCAGGAAAACAGAATAGACTGTTTTTTGACTATTCCTTCTGTGGCAATTTTATAGCAACATACACCACAAAATCAGTGACTGACTTCCATCAGATTCAGAAAAACCAGAGTTGGTACATGTGCACTTGCAAACCTACACCCAATGCCCAACATATCACCCTCACACTGAGCAAATTAATTCTATAACAGGATATGCCAACAAACCCCAGAATGGGATCCGAGGCAACTGATGCATAGGGGAAAAAGGATACCTGGACAATTTCATTTAGATCATCTTCTCGCTGTAATACTTCGCGTGCTTTTGTCCTAATATCAATGAAGTCCGGATCAAACTTTTCATAGAAGGATTCCAGAGCCTTATAAGAACAAAAGATAGTATGTCAGTATAACATAAATGCCCTAGGAGCCATGAATGAACCTCATTACTGATGACATGTAGAACCATATGTACAGCAAAGGCAAATAATAATTGCCTACTTAATGCTATATTCATAGTTCATGCGATACATGATGTAAATACAAGGTGAACTCAGCATCAGGAATCATTAGTTTTAGATGTTAGAGAAACACTGCAATAAAATGCTAACAAAATATCAAAAATAGCACAGTTTTAAATCTGTGGTTTGAGTTGTCACTCGATACTAAAGATACTAGTTCAAATCAGTTTGAAACACCAAACCACATTGTCAATATCTGAAACACTGATAATTCAAGTGAACCTAATCAATGGATGCAATGACTTCAGATAATTCATAAAAACTACAGTTTATGGAACCATGTGATACAGGGAGCTCAATGTATTGGGAAAAGCGGTCATGGATCATGTTCCCGGTTTGCTTCTTTTTTTATTGGTTGTGCTTACTCTTGAAGAAAGCAAATGACTGTGATTGGATTGACATCCTGGGCAAGTTAGGGAATAACCTTGGAGTATTTTGAATATGAAATGAGCCAATTCACAGACGGGAAATGCTTTCTTTGAGCCAGCTTCTTATCCAATCCCCAGAAGACCTGCACTCAAAGGTAGTTTAGTTACATCAAAGTAATGAAGACAGTAGATTGAGCTAAAAGGGGAATAGTTGACCAGTTTTTTTACCTGTACAATACTAAGGGTAGCAGAGGTAACAGGATCTGAGAAATCACCACCAGGAGGAGAGACAGCACCGACAATTGTGACACTGCCAGTCCGATCTGGACTGCCAAGGCATTTCACCTTCCCAGCACGTTCATAAAACGATGCCAATCGTGCAGCCAAATATGCAGGGTAACCACTATCTGCAGGCATTTCAGCCTGGAGTATATTGATCACGCTGTTAGTACAAGAAAATCACAATGCTATACAATATGCAGTAAAGCAGCAAGTAAAACAGCATCAACCACAACATGAATCAAGATGCTCAAACAGAAATCAAATCGTCATGGTAAATCGTGCTGTCCATAGGCTTACTGAAGCATTAAGCCATTCAGACACAGCTTTTCCATTACAACAGAACAGACCATGGGATACAGGTAAGAAAAGAAAAATGATAGCTGGAACGAAGAAACGACATCATACCAAACGTCCTGAAATTTCACGCAATGCTTCAGCCCATCGGGAAGTTGAATCAGCCATCATACTGACATTATATCCCATGTCACGGAAATACTCAGCTATCGTAATTCCTGGGTACAAAATAAATAAATGCAAATCATCATTCTGTTATTCAGAAAACAGCAGTCGACTCCTTTAGCATGTTGCTGGAAATAAACATGCTCAACCACTTCAATAGCATTAAATCGATAAAAGATCTAGTGCTCTGGGCACCAAGTTCTGAATATAAACTGAACAAGAAGAAGAAGAATAGTTGGGGATATATCAAAGTTATTAGTGGATGCTTATATCTGAATGTGCTAAGTTCTTTTACTTTTCCACACATTGTGTTGTCTCCAGCTGTGCCAGATGGTGGTAGAAATTATTACTTACAAAAATAAACAGCATGACATAGTCACTGATGGATAATAGGTCACAAGTTGGCAAGTTATAAGCTTGCAACAGAACTTGCCTACATAAGTGGAAAAAAGAAAAACACTATAATCTGGTCAAGAAATGCACTACAACCTGATCAACAAAACAATCTGGAGACAGAACTCATGCCAATATAAGTGGCAAAAATCTCAACACTTGTACCTGTATAAATGGATGCTTCACGAGCAGCGACAGGCATGTTGGAGGTGTTAGCCACAAGAGTTGTTCTTTTCATGACAGACTCTTCACGTCCATCGGGCAATGTCATTGTCAATTGTGGGAAGTCCATAAGGACTTCAGCCATCTCATTCCCTCTTTCCCCACAACCCACGTAAACCACAGCTTCAGAATTGGAATACTGTAAGGCAACTTGAGTCAGTAAAAGGAGGAGACACTTTAAAAGCCAGCATACAGAATTGGACAACACTATCAGCTATGGGGAAAAAGTCAAAATAGAAGTAAGACCTTTGAAAGTGCTTGACTAATGACAGTTTTTCCACACCCAAATGCTCCAGGAATAGCACATGTCCCTCCAAGCACTGAGGGAAACAATGCATCGAGCACACGCTGAACCCAATTACAAAACATGTGAGACATACCAAGACTCAATGGAGCTGGACAGGAAAGTTTTACTTTATTGCTTCAATACCTGTCCTGTTAAGAGAGGTGTGTCAGCAGCAAGCTTTGACGAAACAGGCCTTGGTGAACGCACAGGCCATGTCTGCAGAGCACAAATATGATAATTATCAGAGATTTAAAACTACAGCGTATATTAACTTACTAAGACTTAGAAAAAGAGATAATACTTCACCTGGAGCATAGTAAATTGCTTTTTGATGCCCTGAAATTCCAATTCCAGTACTGTATCCTGCATTTATAGCAAACAGCAACAGCAAAAAACGGGTCAAGCAAATTTAAGCAACAAAAAAAAATGTACCAGAAAAGGCATAATATATACTAACCTGCAAATTGTACTGACCAGCAGGGGCAATGTAGCTTATCTTCCCCATAGAACCAGGAGGAAGGGCAACATGGTGTTGCATCAGTGTATTCTCAAATACAATCTGCAAAATAGTCGCCGATATTAGATTGTGCATGTTAGACATTGTGTCAATGGACAGAATAATCAGAAAACTTCGGTAGGACTTATTGTGGTTGTAGTTGATTTGTAGAGCTGATTTGTTGTGAGAAAAACAATATTCTATGACTGACAAGTATGGCTGACTATGGTTGATAAGCTGAAGCGGACAGGCAAAGTAAATTTAAAAAGAAAAACTGATATCTTTGTACTCACAGCATATAGATCTCCACCCGTGATGGCATCTCCTACGCCTGAAAGAAATGACTAAAATTAGTGCTCTTTCTTTGGAAAAAGGCATGTAGACACCGTGCTTAGCTTTTACAGATTATTCACAGACAAATTACCTAGTTTCTTTGGCTGAAATTCCCACAGTTGATCTTTGTCAAGGGCAGGAACCGATACACCGCGTGGTATGTACACATCCCCAGATTTAATTGCAATTGTTTTTAGAGGGCGCTGCAAAGGGATGACAGGAGGCCATATCATCAAAGCAGACATACTCGAGTTGTCAATACTACTATGTGTTTGTTACATTTATGTACCTGAATTCCATCAAAAATGTTTCCAAGAATGCCAGGTCCCAATTCAACTGAGAGAGGCTGCATGAAAAATAGCCATGACACAGTTTGGAGGAAAAAAACAAGAAACCAACACAACTAAATGGAGAACAACACAAACAATACCTTTCTCGTTCTCAGCACTGGGTCATTAACCATCAGTCCAGCTGTTTCCTCATAAACTGCAAAAAAATTGTAGTGATTGTGTAATTCATTTAGTGAATTTTTTTAGTGTTTTTTGAGACCATAGAATCAACATGAACAGGAAAACTGGGGCTACCTTGAATTGTAGCAGAGTCGCCCTCAAGACGAATAATTTCCCCGATGAGGTTGTCATGGCCAACGCGAACAAGTTCATACATGGCAGCACCACCCATTCCATCAGCAACAACGACAGGTCCTGAGACCTAGAGAATGAGACACGGAAACATCATGAGACTAGTACAGACTACAGAGTAATGATCAATATATTGTCTAAACTAGCTGAATCTCCAATTTAATTGCAAGGTTGTGCAACCTACACACTTCACCACAAATTTCATAAATCATAATCCAACCCAACACAATCATGCTAATTTCCCGATATCCAGATTAAGTAAGAACACAGTTGCAGCCTGCAGCAGCCAACAAACTCAGTAGCATACCAGTAATCCACAAAAAGAGACGGCACCACTCCAGGTCCAAACACCATTAGAACCTAAAGTAGACCGTCCGACAGAACGAATTCCCGGTAGATTCAGTTTGGCCCAAATATCATCACTGGAACCCCAGCAAAGTTGAATGGCAAGTACCGTGCAGAACATTCCCGCACCCAGATGCTCCAATGATCGGGACAGCACTCAAATTCGCAGACAGGGCCGCTACGGTTCCGTGATCCAGAACCAACCTGGCAACACATCACGCGAGTCGAGAGGTAGTGCCTAGTCTAATGATCCAGGGAGCAGGGACGGGAGACGAGGACGCGAACCTTGCGGACGTAGCCGTACTCGCTCTCCTTCTCGCTGTCCTCGAAGGTGGTGACGCGCTCGCCGAACGCCATGGTCGGTGGTCGCCGCCGGCTAGGTGTCGTCGGCCGGCGTCGGGTCGAGAGAGAAGGGTCGCGCTCGATCTGGGCTGGACCGTGGGCAGACGGAAACCGAAGGATGGAGAAGGGGCCACGATTACAGAAACGGATTTTTCTGCCTTTTTCTTTTGAGTAAAAATAATATTTGTCTTGCATTATTTTGTTTTCTGTTTTTGTTGTCAACACAAGAAATAAACTATCGCAACGATTAGAAAAGGAGTTCTGCTACAGGCACTCGTGAGTCGACATGTGGATTGCTTTATGGGCTTTGGCCCGACTACTTTAGGGCCTGTTTACTAGCTAAAAAGTGAGGGAAGAAAACAAGCGGTCGGAGAATCTTCACCGATAAGTGTTTAATTATAATCCTAAGTAGACTCAAAAGATTTTCGAGAAAATCAGATAAAAAGTACAAACATGTAACAGCTGCTACTCTATTTAGTGTTTCATACAGACGGAAAGTACAATCGATGTGATGGGAAAAGAGAAAATTAGGCCTTAACTTCAGTCGTTGTCATATACGGCTATGAGCTGAGCAGTAAAAGAGACTGCAGACTTTGCTAATCTCGTCTCAATATTTTTTCGTCCATAATGAAATTCAGTTATTGCCGTGATAGAAAAAAATCGTCCTAGTTTTAGATTTGTGTGTATATTTATAGAGCTGGGTGTACGTCTAAGTTTGTGTTACTGTATACTCTCTCATATCATTCTCGCTTTCTAGAAAAATCATTCATGCAACCTATATGGGAGAGCTCTAGTTTCAGCTTGTTCGAGAAGAATTTCTCAACTAACCAAACGCTCAAAATACCAACTGATTCAGACGAGGGATTAATAGAGAATCACTTCTCTATTTATTCTGGGAGCTAGGAGTAAAAAACTTGTTTCACCATACTCTGTGTTATATTATGCTAAGGATTAACTAGGAATTAATTATCATCAGCTCACCACTTCGGAATTTAATGGAATCACTTTTGGGACTTTAGTTCGATCATCAAATATATATGAAGTATTAATATTTATAGTATATAATTAGTATCATTGTTGAATATATTTTTATAATAAATATATTTAAAGATATAAATATTGTTAATTGTGAAGTAGTTTTTGTATATATTAATATTTTCTGCGCTTTAAACTTTTATATAGACATCAATTTACGTTGTCTTATGTCATTCGGTCCTTTTAAAGGTCTTAACATAAGATCACTCACAATACAGATTCTAAGTTAGAGTCTAATTGTATTTATTACCCTCCTATTTATAGTATTTTGCTGATTTAATAGTATATTTATTGAAAAGAGATGAAGAAAACCTAAGACTTTAAGTCTTCTTTAGACTCTAAGTCTTCATTAAATTTGAGATATAGACTCTATGGTAGAGTCTCGTCCTAAGCAAAGCATATAAAACCGTTGTAATCCACGGTTTTTTTCGGTTCATGATCTCTAAATAGTGAAGCAAGCAGCTTATCCCCATTGGGCCATTCCCCACACAGCCCGGCTACAGTCGCAGGCCGCAGCTTTTATATACCGGCCCAGGTTAGCGTTTGTAGCGGAATCAGAGGAAGCAGAACCTTCTGCTCTCTTCATCATTCTCTCCTCCAAGCTTGCGGCTTGCGCGCCGCGGCGCAGCAAGCGCGTAGCAGCCGGGAGGGAGACCGCGCCTGTCCGCCGCTTGTGAGCGGGTGCCACGAGGGGAAGAGGTATGGTGCTCCTCGCTTCTTAGGCCCCAACTCAAATTTGTTGGTTGTACTGCAGTGCTGCACGAACTTGCTGTTGCAGCCACATCCATCAATCTTGGTATCCCTGCATCTGAATCCAGTTGCTGCAATTGATTGAAATACAATGGAACTTCTGGTAGCAGCCTACTGCTCGTTGTTGACGTTTAAGTTTGTCCAGATAACTTGCTCTGTGAACTTGTGAGTTTGTGACTAGGCTCAGATTTCCAGTGCACTTATTTGTCGAAACAAAGGCTAATTTTAGGAAACGTTAGTGCCTTAGGGCCTGTTTGGATCTCCTCCTCTAAAGTTTAGAGCTCTAAAAACTTTGGGGCACTTTAGATTACTTTTGAGGTCTAAAGGTCCAACATGAGATGAACTAAAATTTAGAGCTAATTTTAGACTTTCTATTTGGAGGCTTTAGCTCTAAAGTTTAGAGCAGACAATCTAAACAGGCCCAGCAGCTACCATAGTGCTGCTACCTCTAGCGAATGCCAAGTATATTGGTAAAATGGAATGGCGTTGATAAAGCTCAAGACATAGTAGGAACAATAAAACTGAAGATAAAATGTGATGCCGATCAAAGGGCATGTAAACTGGAAATGACTTATACCTTGAATCTGCTCTAGATGGCTACGTAGGAGCCAGCACATGTACATGACATTCAGAATAAATAAGAACATTGTGATATAATTCATCCCATCCATACCAATAATATATGTATAATGGTATGTCTGCATTACCTTGCAGCTTAACGTAAGCCATGTAAGTTATTAAACCCTGCAACAGCCTCACGTGAGAGAAAAAGAACAAGGTGTAGCCAAGGACAACTTGCCGGAGGACAGACACCCTTGTAACAGGTTGCATATGCTCCCCATGCATGCGCATACCCGGCAAGTCATCCTTGGCTGCATTCCGCTCTCTTTCTCATTTCACGTAGGGCCGTTGACAGTCACCAATAAGCACCAAACTAAACCTCTCTAGGGTGTGAACCAAAAGAAAAGCCGATATATGTATGTATGTATGCCTAGTCATTGGCTGCTACTTGATACATGTGAGGCTCAGTTATCTATATGACTCTATGCTTGTGTTCTGTATGACTTGCTGAGGCTTCTATCTTGTTATATATATAGACTTCCAAAAGTATTTGATGGAGATCTGATTTCCTCTTTTGGCATGAACTTTGTCAAAGTAGATGCCTTTTTATATTTTATATTTTGTCAAAGTAGATAACTTTGTTCTTGACCATTTACACACAGATCAGTGAAGTTTACTTGTACTAGTATATAGGCATGCACAACAGCACTAGTTAATTTCACTTCAATTTTCTCCCGGTGGTTATTTGTGTAGGTTATGAGTTGTTTCTTGTAATCATATCTGAAGGTACAGGAAAGGTTAAGAGAGTTTTAGAGTTAACTTAGCTGATCTTTTTATGATCTCCTAAAGTTAATAGTAATTTGGAATGTTAAGAAGCACCAAAGCATTCACAATATTGTAAGAACTAATTTTACATAGTTTATAAATACTAGGGAGGAGGTAGTAAATTTTAACAATATTTCTTTTAACCTAAATTTTAACAATATAATCAGAATGTCTCTGTCTTATCACATTTTCTACGTCTACCTCTTATCTCATTTTCAAACCAAAAGAATAGGCAGCACTATAGTAAGATTTTCTTGGCCAAAAGCTTTTTAGTAAGATTTGATGCTCCCCTCCTTCCAGTATGTGTCGTGTCCTGATTTGTCAATAGTTTGTAATAGTTATCCCTATTTTTTTGGCAGTGGCTTATGATTCTTGAGTGGGTATTTCTGTCACCAAGCGATTGGCTGAGCGACTATGAGAGTGTATATCTCTTTCCCTTTCCAAATTTTGAATTAATCTGTCCCCTGGAGAGAACCTTCCTTCATCCCTGGATTCTCCATCCATGATATGGTGGGGGAAATCATGACATATAGCCTTTTAATTGCTCCTTAAATTTCGGCGCTGACCATTGATTTTACTTTAATTTTATTACCAAATTTAAATGATCAATATGCAAGATGTCTTTGACCTACTTCAGACAAGAGAAGGCATAACATTCACTTGAATCATTACAGGTTGTCAAATAATGGAAGGTATGGTACTTGCAAGATGGCCCATTAGATTGTATTGGACCACATGACCAGAACAAATTCTGTGTGCTAGAATGGCAATTTGACACGTTTGAGCAATGTCATACCTTTTTTCAAGGAGAGGGACAGGTAGAGAGAAAGAGAATAATATTATCATGTCCTTTTGCTGGGGGGGAAGGTGCTGTGGCTGGTGGCCCTTGGTTTCTGAAGAGGCAATTAACTTTCCATTTTAGAGTTTTATTCGGTCAACCCCTTTTTTTGTATGATTCCTTTCATTCTCATTCTTTCATTACCCTCGTGTAGTTTTAGGTCTTAGGAAATGTTCTGAATTACATTATTGAAGTAAACCAGATACGAGGGAAAGATGATCTGTCTACAGATGTTCCTGTTCTATGAAATATCATAATGTGTATGAAATCCTCATTTTTTTTATCAGTTCTCCAGATGCCTCAAATTTTTATGAGGTGTATGTAGAAGTGACAACTGACAATGCCTGAAGGCTGAAGGTTTCGAATCACAGAAGAACCTCACTAGTTATGCATGTTATCATGATGATGTGCAGTTGTAGTCCCAGCAAAAAGTAGTAAAACTGAAAACATGCTTGACTAGAGGTAGTGCTGCAAACCTACTAGATGACTTGCACTGGATTGAACATTCCTATGTATTAATAATTCTTCTGTATTAATAATTGTTTCTAAACAAAATGAGATCTTTTTGTTGTAAACATAACTGTCTCACCTGAGCTGGAAATGGATCCTAAGTATCATTCCTACTTCACACGTTTATTCAGGACGTTTCATTTACTTCTAAAGTTTGCATTTGCAGCTTTGTACAAAGACAGCTTCATTTTCATCTGCCAAGGCAACTGCTAGTATAAATGGTACTTTCCCACTGGAGATGTACCACACACACACACAAACAAACACACACACACACACACACACACACACAGAGTTACATCAAGAGTGATGCATCCTATAAAGCTTGTATGCAAATATGGTTCAAGGAATTTGTGCCAGAAGCTCTGCTCAAACCACCTGTTATTTGAGTTGACAAATTGTTGTCTTTTTCTTTTTTTTGGGGGGGTGAAACAAGCTTTGAATCTGATCAATGGCTTGAAGCTCAAGGCCAAATGTCCGCCGCGCAGCTGGTCACCTCGTTGGACTTTCGATTATCCAGACTCTCTAGGCTTGCAGTGCTTTGTACTGGTGAGTTCTGTACTTGTGGACCTGCGGTTGGACCCCTGAACGCATCACTCCCTAGTAAATCCAACCCTGTGGCTGTGAGCATATTCAAAGCTTGGCACATCTTTCTTGAGTTCACATATGGTGCCAGGCCAAGGTCGCCTAGGCCACAGGATATAGCACTTCGCGCTACCATATCCTCTGCCATCTTTACCTGCAAATTCAAACGGATTGGTTACTGTTAGAGAGCTGCAACATTTGTGATCGTCCAGTGTTTGTGGCAGCTGTGAGAAGTGAACTGATCACCTTGACTCTTAACGCTTCTACATCGGATTTGAGGATTCTGTTGTCTGTGACTGCAGTACTGAACTGCTGGTTGGCCTCTGAAAGTTGCTGGAACAGAGTTGCATTTTCACCTTTAAGTCGTTCAACCTGATTATGAGGGAAAATATCAGTGCGCATCCCATAAACTCACAGTATACATGCTTGGTTGGAAGTCATTCCTGGCCAAGTGGTTATGTACGGTACCTGTGACTCAAGTTCAGACAATTGTGCCTGTTTTCTCCGCCTAGACCGTCGCGCAGACTCCCTATTGGACACCATCCTGAAATTTACAAGAACAATGCATCCACAACAAGTTGTAAGTTCTCTGTTCACGCATTTGCTGGAAACTTGCATAATTTTTGCCGCATGCTTGATCTCCTCATACCTTCTTATTCGCTTTGTTTCGATGGATTTGTTGCCTCGCTCGTATGGAACTCCCTCTACCTCGTAGAGTGATTCACTGTCGGAGTCTGACTCGCTTTCAAGAGCATGATTCGCTGAGGTGGTTGCCCCCGGGCTAGCTGTGACCAGGACAATGTGGCAGGTGAGCAATACTTGACCATGAGTCTAGTTTGGATGCTTTTTAGAATTCCGCATAATTTGGATGTGATCATTTCATACTCTAAATCGATTTGACTAGCTGTTAACATATATGTATTCAAATAGGCCTGTTTAGCAGGCAGGAATTTCCCTAGAATTTTGGACTTATGGAAACACTAAAATTCCAATAGAATTCATGTGCAAACTGTAAACATTTCATGGTTGTCGTTCACATAATCCAATCAACTGTTGATCACAATTAGTCTATCATCTGTACAGAGATCACAGCATCTGACGACTCCGTTAAATTCCAGTTTGTATAGATAGATTGCAGGAGCAGGGCCGTATATATGTTGCTTACCGGAGATGGACGCCGCCTGCGACATGAGTGGGTTCGGCGTCCTGACGCTCCCATACCACCAGCTGCTTTCATCCATGGTGTTCTGCTCGGGCACAAGCAGATCTTGGGTTAGTGATGAAACCACAGGCAAGCGTAGCGCGTTCTACCTTATCTTCTTTTGGAAGCAGCAGAGATGCATTTCCAGCTGCAAGAGCTGCTGCTGCTGCAACAATCACATTTGCTCGTGGCTGGCAGTGGCAGTGCTCACCGAGTCGGCGAAACCGACGGCAGGCGAGAACACGGCGCTCCCTCCGGGGTCACCGCACCCGGCGTTGCTTCGCCCGGCGGCGGCGCGGGCGTCGTCCTCGCCGCTCTCCCGGATGAACGCCTCCAGCTGCAGCTCCGACGCGCACTTCTTCATCCCGGCGGCCTGCCAAACAGTGGAGCTGACCGCACGCACCTGTGTGTGCCTCCCGTCGTCCCGGCGTGGTGGTGTCGCCTCCCTCGCCGGCGTGCCGTGCCGATGGTTTTTGAAGGAGACGAGAGGGTGGGGGCGCGGACAGAAATCTGGTAGTGGTACGTGGAAAGGTTTGTTGGGGTGTTGGGGGATAAACCGCCTCGTCAAATGGATGGTGACGCCGGATGACTAGGATCCGCGTCGGCCTTGGCGGATGGCGACTTGGCGAGGCCACGACGCCGATGCGGGGGGTGCCCGCCGACAGGCGGGCCCCGCGTTACGGTGGGCCGTGCCTGTCATGGTGCGGGGGTCGATAGTCATCACCTCACGCACCAGCTTTCGCGTGCGTCCGAGTCGGCACGGGGCTCGGGGATCCGCCTCGTGGGCCGTGCGGGCCCGCCCGCCGCGTCCGCGCGGCCACACGATCCGCGGCCCGGTGAGTGGGCGATGATGTGGCGAATAAGGGTTGACCGGGGGGGGAGGGAGACGCGCTCGTGGAGCTGCGTCGGACGGGACAGCGGCTGCCGGGCTTTTCGAAGCGATCCAGCCCTGTCAAAAAAAAAAAAAAGTCCTTTTGAACTTGTGTGATATATAGGGGTTGTTTTCGAAGCGATCCAGCCGCTGACAGTCTTGTGCTATACCAAATCTCTTCTTTCCGAAAGGTTAGTGGCTCGATTGTTTTCGTTATCCGGAGGCTGATCAGATCAGGGTTTTTACCTTACCTACCTACTTGATGTGTGCCGTGGCCATTAGCAACCAGACACGCACGGGCGACACGCCATTGGACGGGAGCTCGGTTGGTTCTTGGCAGCTTATCGTTCTACTAGAAAGTCGAATCCGGACGGTGGTAGCAGTTAGGATATTTCCATCTGCTAAAAGCTAATTAGGATGCAGATCCTATGTATAGTTGACCCCGGCAAATTTAGGATCGTAGCTGCAACAGTAGCGAAGTTAGAGCAAATAAGAGGATGATGTACTTGTCGTGTGGATGCATAGACAAGTTTAATAGGTGATACATATATAGTGAAATTTTAGTCAAATTCACTGTTTTTGTATTTTTTAGTTAAATTTTAGTCAAATTTTAGGTGAAAGAGAATTGATGATTATGAGTTTTGTTTGGTTCAATCATAACAGCAGGACGGACAAGCGTGCAATGGGGTACCGAACAAATAGGAGGTAATCAACCTACACAAGCATACATTCAAGGCAGACTTAGTACACAAGGAGCAGGGGCCGTGCCCCCCACTCAAAACCAAAGAAAATATGTCTCATCTATTATACCTAAATAGGAGTGGACCCACTAGAAGATTTTCCTGCGATGTCATGAAGCTACGTCATCCCATGGGCCCACCAAATCACCCACCCAAAATTTACTAGCGTCGTCATCTTATCATCTCCTCTACCGAGTCAGCTCATCAGAATCACGAATTCCTCCAACAATTGATGCGAATGAAAACTGCGCTGGGGAGATGAATCACCGGGAAACAATAGTATTTATTTATATTCCTTCCTTATCTATTGGATTCATATGGCCCTGCCGGCTGCCCAAGCTTTCCGACGGAGGTATTGTGCACCAGCGGACTAGATGAGGATGCATGCGATGTGATAGATGGTCAGGCGCCCAATGGAGGGCCAAGGGCCCAGGCCAGGCTCAAACTTGCGAGCTCGTGATGGCGCTCCGTGGCTGCGCAGCTGCGCTCTTGAAATCGGCAAGCTCACCGAGCACTCCTCTGACAGGTTCGTTCCACCAACTCTCTCTTCAGCCTCCCCTCCTGCATTTTGAGTTACATGGCGTGACCTGCTACGTACCTCTGAATATTGCAGGTCGTCTGGTAGGTGTGATCTGTCTGCTTCCTAGCTACCAATGAGGAAATGATCGGAACGAACAATATGTGGTCAAGCAAGGAGGAGTGCGGTTGGTGGTGGATAACCCTCAATTTCTGCAGTTTTTATATTTTTTTAATAATGTCTGCAGTTTTTATTTAATTAACTTATATATATCGTTTGTTTAGAAATCAAGCAAACGAGTATCATGAGTTTCAAACTAAAAAGCATTACATAATTACCGCAGTAACGCGCGGGGTATCATCTAGTTTATATAGTTGTGGAGGTCCATTAGTAACAGGCTATCACTCAAATTTTGTGCTGGTGGTAGAACACCAACAATTTTGTCGAACAGCAAAGTGCGCAAATTGTCACAAAGAGCCCGCTTTATTCATAGAAAACAACTTTGTCCTTGTTCTGATAGCACTTTTTGCATACCACCTGCAACCACAATGTTTGTACAGAGTATGCATATATCACACAAATTAAAAAAAAATCAAATGGCCTTATTCTGCTATACCGCGACAGCTCCCTTCTTTGTTGAATGACGAAATATAACCGTGAATTTACACACGCGCTGAAAATGGTCCACAAGCTTACACACCGATCTCCGGCCGTCACGCACGTCTCTGAAGAAATTAATCAACGACGCCGTCCGCGCCTCCCATGGTACACGGGCAGGACATCACACGCACACAACATTTCAACCGAGAAACCACACTGTGCTTGTCTCTACGCGGAGTGCGACTGCGGCTCGCCTGCTGGCCGCGACGCCTCCGCCTCTCCGTCGGTCAAGAAGGACGAGGCGGTGCTGCTGTCGTCGCCGGAGTCGCGCTCCCGCAGCTCCTCGATGCGCGCGAGCGCCTCCTCGAGGCCCCAGCGGCGGCCGACGTCGGGCTCGCAGCAGCCGAGGCCGACCTTGAGCAGCTTGACCATCTCGCCCTCGCCGTTCCGCGTCCCGCGCATGTTGCTGTCGAACACCTCGCCGGTCCACTCCTCCCGCACCACCGAGTTGACCCAGCCGGCGAGGTCGGTGCCGGCGCGGCCCTGCCGGAGGTAGTTGGCGGGGAACTTGCCCGTCAGCACCTCCAGGATGAGGATGCCCAGGCTCCAGACGTCGCTCTTGCGGCACGGCCGGCCGCCCTGCGCCGCGCACTCGGGGGACTTGTACGCCACCATCACCTGCGCCGCGTGCTGCGGCGTCACCACGGGTGCCAGCGCGTAGTCGCTCAGCAGCGGCTCGCAGGTGGCGTCCAGCAGGACGTTGGAGGACTTGAGGTGCCCGTGCGGCACCATCAGCATCGGCAGCTCCTCGTACAGGTGCGCCAGCCCGCGCGCCACCCCCTTGATGATCTTCAGTCGCTTCGGCCAGTTCAGCGGCGGCAGGCTCGACCTCGCCCCTGCAATTCCATTGCATTGCTTGCACACATCATCAGACAGTCATTCCCTTAATTCAATGTTATGTCTGGGGTTGCTTGCTTACCGCCATGGAGCACGTGAGCCAGGCTGCCGTTGGTCATGTAGTCGGTGACGAGCAGCTTCTCCTCCTTCTTGTAGAGGTAGGCGATGACAGGGAGGAGGTTGGGGTGGACGAGCTGCCCGAGCCGGCGCATGTGCTCCGAGAAGTCCTCGCGCCCGACGCCGTTCATGTGCTTGAACCGCTTCACCACCAGGGACGGCCCGTCCAGCAGGGTCGCCTTGTACGACGCGCCGAAGTTGCCGCTGCCCAGCACCTCGGCGGACGCGCAGAGCAGGTCCTCCAGCTCGAACCGCGCCCGCCCCTCCTGGATGAACACCAGCTTCCCGTGGTCCTCGCGCCGGCCGCCGCGCTTCCCGGCCGCCGGCGTCACCACGCCGCCGTGCTGATCCACGCCACCCTGCGGTCACGAACCTTGCTCTCATCGAGATATATGAAGATGCATGTCAACATCACTTTGAACTGGCGCATCATACCTTCTCGATCTTGACGGCCGGAACGGAGACGACCTTGACCTTGGCGGCGTCGGGGCTACCGCCTAGTGATTCGGTGCCTCCGGCGTAGCGTGGCTCGTTGCGGCGGGCCTGGATCGCGGCGATGACTCCGGCAACGGCCAGGACCGCGCCGATCGCGACCACCACGATGGCGATGGTGATCAGTACCTTCATGCTGCTGGATGACTTAGCCGAAGGGCACGGGGTGCCGACCATGTCGCCGCAGAGGAATTTGTTGCCTGAAGATTTCCATGACAAGGTTTGGATCAGATCAGATGGCATGCATGTGAGGTAAGGACCAAAGATGAACACTTTAAGAATTTACTACGGAGTACTCCTACATGCTAAGCTCAATCGCTCATCTTTCGTTGTAAACTGAAATGAACACTCTGTTCGGCTGGCTGGTTGATTGTTCTGAGAGAAAAACACTGCTGAATGGCTGGATGGTCCAGCCAGCCGAACAGAGTGGAAATTTCAATAGTGTTCCAGTGTGCAGTGAAAGCATCAACAGATTCACATGCTACTTTGCCCACTTCAAAATACTACTCTCCCCATTCCAAATTATATTTCGTTTGAATAAGACGAGTAATTAAACGAATTATAATTTAGAATGGAGGAAGTATATAGGATGTACCTGGTTTAAAATAAAATTACAACTCATAAATTTTGGCTAATATTCAGATTACGTAAATCATTAGTTAATAAAAGTTACACAAGTTGATTCACATTACATGTATGTTCTATTATGAATTGATTTTGCAGCAACTGATGATACTCACTACGTAGGAGGAAAAATGCAAGTCTAAAATTCCAATGAGGAACTAATGGGATGTGGAGAAGTCACATATACGGACATATACCCCTGCTACTGTCATGCTTGTGGGGACATTCAAGAATGGTAGATTAGTACTCCCAGTGTCTTGGAATATAAGACATTCTAGAAATTCTAGAACATATTATGTGGTAAACCAAATAAGCCATGTGATGTGTGACCCATCCAGGCTACCATGTTTGGGTTGGTAACAGAAATTAATGATAGATATGCATATAAATGTTATCTTCTTTAACTGAGTTCGAGGGTTAGTTCACTCAGACTCCTTTGTAATTTCGTTCAAATTTTGAAGACTTGGATGCCTTGTATTTCAAGACAGAGAGAGAGAGAGAGAAAAAAATACAGACTACTGGGAAAAGAAGCAGTGTTATGGACTCTTATTTTTAGATAGTGGAACCCATATAAAGATGATCTATAATAACCACACTAGCCACCTACAGTTGCTACATTTGCATTCTTTTTGCGACATAGCTTGGACCATAGAATTGCATATTTTCTTTGTTAGAGGAAACATATTGCAGGAGTAGTTGATAGTCAAAGTATGCTTCTAAAGACTTCTCCCGATATTGACAATATAGTTTATAATAGATAATGGGGTTATTAGCCGTGAATATTACAAGCATTAAGTACATCGGTTGTGCTATCTTACATTCCATATATTTATTTGTATATTTTTTGCGTATATTTGTGACAAATAAATGAACTACCGCTCTGGTAGAATTACAGTGCCTATAATTATTTTTTTTAGAAAAGTATTAGCAAATTATGTTCATAACCACATAAATGCATTAACCATCTGGAGCTCCCTTTTTTATCATCACACCAAAGGTAAGACTACGGAATGAGTTATACTATTTTGATTCTAAAGGGTGAGTTCAAGACATATTTTAGGCTTGGCACAGATCAGGTTTCTAGAATAAACGTTTCTAGGGGGCAATCAACTTTGGTTTTGCTATGAAATAATGTTTTCACGTTTCTGCTCTCTAAGATGTATAGCTAAAAAATGTCTCTCACATGATTTTGGATCATGGAACAATTTGCTATGAATTCTTCTGTTTCTGGAGCATATTAGTTTGGTGAATCTTATCAAACACAAGCTTAAGGTCTTTGCCTGTTTGGCCTGGGTATTTTTTTTACCTATCGAACGACCGATTTATGGTACATCGACCCATTGATGCAAATGACTCACCTCACAACATAACCCTAACAATCCTTCACATCCTCGTCCTAACTATAGAATCATGTAGATCGACAAACAACTTCTTATGCTCACAGCTCGGCCTACGTTGCCTTATCCATGGTGCAATCGAGCTCCCATTCTCACCCCGACATTTCATAATCAGCTCAAGTTGTCTTCGCCACTGCCTTATTGCCACCTACAATTCTTCCTCGTCTCTAGACACTTCTTGCCACCTGATCCGTTGTCGAGATTAATGCTAGTTCAATAGGTTGTTATTGTGGTGCCTCTACCTGGAGTGGCCAAGCCACCAGTTGGCGACCCCCCACCCACCCCGCGCGCGCAAAAATGTTTTTTTTTCTTGTTTCAAAGAGACACGGTATGTCCGTAGGTAAATATTTCTACATAATAAGAATCATCTCGGCTCTTAGAAGGTTGTGGCTCCACCCCTGTCCACCCTCAATGCTCAGTGGCATCATTTGAACACTATACACTCATTATTGTGCAGAAGAAAACCATCATAATCATCTTCCAATAAAATCGAGTGTTCCAATGTACGACTTATATTTATTATAGTTAGGACCCCCTTCTTAAAACATTTAACTATTCTATACAAAAATCTAACTTTGTGATTCACTAAAATTTTTAAGCTATGGTCTAATCTATGTAGAGTCAGGTTCGATTTAACCGATACGTTTGCCCATGTTCGATCTTTGACGCCTCTCATCTGGGTACAGCTGTAGTATCTGTTCATACACACGCACACCTACTCAACACACGCACACCACACACACCGCGTGTACAGACAGACTTACAACTACACACAGATCTAAGACCGCGTCCTTATTGAGATCACCAGAATCCCTGACTCCGTAGGCGACGGGCGCGTCGCAGTCCCTTTGTGGTTTCACGCGTCGAGAGGCATCACTGAGATTTTATTAGGGTAAAACCCCGGTGAGGAAACGCAGTCGATCCAGGGATCGAACCCATGTCCGGCCGTTCGCCACTGCAAAGACGTGCCACTCGAGCTAGCGCTCGACCTCGTTCGATCTTTGACTTGGTTAGCCGCAAAGCAGTTATATATCCAACTTTGGATAATGCACATGACCTCAAAAACAACTTTGTTTTTCTCAAACTTTTTGGAGCCCATGGGTTTCTTGGTTTTTGAGACATATATGATACATCAACAACCTAGCCACCCAGCCACTCAGGTTTGTTAAAACATAATAGAATTAAAATCAGGTACCTATGAACCAGAGGGCATGCATATAAAGAGCAACTTAAACACGAAGTAGTTTCCAACATTACCATACTACTCCTAAATAAATAAATAAATCCTAGTACTTGAAGTACTAATTAATTCCACATCCCATCAGTTCACATGCATCCGCAGAGAACTCTTGAAAACTACTCCACCGTGGCAAAATTTGCCAAACAAGAAACAAACAGAGAAAACAGAAACTGCACCATAGTAACGACCGGAAGCCATGATGAACTAACTCACCTTGGACGTTGACATTATTGGCGCCCAACTTCTGGAGCCCTTCCGGGATGGGCCCGGAGAAGTTGTTGTTGGAGAGGTCGGCGGATATCAGCTCGCCGGACGACACGATGGAGCTGGGTATCGGCCCGGAGAAGGCGTTCCCGGCGAGCTCGACCCTCAGGAGGCCCCTCAGGGGCTTGAACGCGTCGTCGGGGATCACCCCGGCGAGCCTGTTCTTGTTCAGGTACAAGAACCTGAGCGCCGGGATCGCGGACACGTCCGGGAACGCGCCCGTGAGGCCGTTGCTGCTCAGGCTGAGCGAGCGCAGGCCCTGCAGCGGCGCCAGCAGCGCGAGGTCCGGCACGGCGCCCTGCAGCTGGAGGCCCTCCAGCTGCAGCACCACCACTCTGCCATTGGTGCACTTCTTCACTCTAGGCCATACCGTCGCGTTGCCGTCGCAGGGCGCGCCCCCGAGCGCCCACTGGTTCAGCTCCCTCGGCGGGCCGCCGTCCGGCCCCAGCAGCACCGCCCTGAACTCGTCCAGCACTTGGGCCTCCGGCTTGTCCTCCTGAGCCGCCGCCAGGGGGACGGTGGACGCCGCCCCGAGGACGAGCACCACCGCGGCTAGGAGGAGCCGCACGGGCACGGCCGCCGCTTTGGCGGCGGCGGCATCGCCGGCCATGGACACGGGAACTAGCGGAGACGGATGCGTGCGGCGCACTAGAGTAGCGCTGGCGGCGGCGGCGACGTGCTCAAGGGGTGGAGGAGCGGATGCGCATGGCGCAGGGAGGCTGGCGGTGGCGGGCGGACCGCGGACACGGCTCCCGCGCTGGCCTCGTGGCGAGCTAAGAATAGGGGCGCGCGGCTGTGTTACCGAGGCGGGCGCGTTTGGGAGTCGCCGCTGCCACCGCAACGTCTCTCTTGTTGCCGTCGATCGTTCCCTCGCGCAGGCTGCCAGCTGATGATTAGACTGCATCAGTAACAATAACAAAAGGAAGTACTACGAGTATATACTAGCATTGGAAGCTTCTGATTTCATCAGCTGGTGCGCGACCCAAGTCTGGTGCCAGCGGACGAACTTGAAGCCAGCTCAACTTTTCTTCTCATTTTTCTTTTGGGCCCTGAATTTTCATTTCAATTTACAGCGAAGAAATTGAGTACATTTTTTACAAGCGGTTTTGAAACTACCACACGCAAATTTTAATAATATGATTGGGTTTGGTTACGAGCCTATCCAAGATTCCAAGCAAATGCATCGGCGTTGAAGGCCTATGAGGTGCTATACGAGGCCGAGCACAACGTGTCCAACACCGAAACGCTCTTCCAAGAGACCAAGGAGTCGTGTTGGTAGCAACGAAAGCGCGCCCTCTTCCTAGGTTCTGTGCTACTTTGTCCGGATTTTCTATTATTTGCATAATATCGAAATCAATATTTAAGTCATAATTTTGTAGACCTGCTAAGATGCTTGCCGAAGATGCGTCGTTTGTATTAAACTCTATACATAAGTCTTTTGCGTATTCGAAAAATTAAAATACTTTTCATTCAAAGCAATTATTGCGCCTGTAGCATTGCGAATCGAGAGGATCTGGGTGCTGTGTAATCAGAGGGGGGAAATACTGAGCCAAACAGCGACCGGCAGTGGTGTGAAATTGCCACACAAGCGGTACAGACAACTTCTGTGTGACACGTTCAGTTTCATTCGGTCCTTGCGGAGCTATAAAGAACGAGAACCATACTGCAGTGCAGCCTGCAGCCATCCATAGATATTTTTTAGTGTCCCGATGGAACAAACAAGACGCACGACGGCTCGGTGGCCTCACGTTTTAGGCTTTCAGATAAGCAAAGGGTACTTCCAGGTTCCATCTTCGTGCGTCCGAGTCGCGGCCACGATCTCGGCGACGTGAGCGAGCAATGCGATCCGCCAAGTCGTTACCTGCTGCAATTCTGCGTTTCTGCATCATCCGCGATAACAAGAATGCACAATGACAACGAGGGGTGTGTGTCCTTATGTTCTGCGACAAACGGGAGGCGAAGCAGATGTTTTTGCCGGGATATGCCGCGAGTAAAATGCTTTGTTCCCTCGCTACTATCACGACTAACTATGCGCGTTCTGATCACGGTGTGCTGACGCTCTGCACTTCTGCTAGCAATTAATAATGTAATATTCATGTATATATACGCATTTTGTTGGATTTATCTGTCAGTAACCTGGAGGCTTACATCATCAGCTCCTGAAGTTCCAATAGAGGCGCCCGGGAAAGAAGCAGCACGGGGGCTGGCGCGTGTATCAACCAAGGCGGGACTACACACTAATGCGTGGAAGTGGGCTGACCAAGAGAAGCCTACGGGCTGCAAAGCCCAACCCAAAGTAGATCCACAAGGACTGGGCCTAATGAAGTCTACTGAGGCATTATGGTCCAAGAGAGTCTTGTAAGCACGAGAGAAGCTGAGGACCACTTTGGTAGGGTTTTACTTCTTATTTTCTTTAAACGAGTGATTTTGACGAGAAGTGAGGTTAGGAATAGACGAGAATCAATTCTGACTATAGTAAATGAATGGGGAGCGGAGGGAAACGGCCAAGAGCGTTTTTTTAGTTCCTAACTCGTAGTATAAATGGAGAAGTGATTCTGGTCAGTTTCCTCACCAGAATTCAGTTGTGTTTTAGTGGTTTGGCAGGGCTCCACGGAAGCTGAAAGGGAAGCTAGGTCTAGGAGTTATGCCAAAGTGGCCCTAAGGCATCCATGTTAAAATAGAGAGGAAATGTGTAATAGGCAGACATCATTTGATGACACAGTATTGCTAGCAAATCCTCGAGATTGAAAAAAAATCATCCATAGCACTGTTGCATTACCTAACATAAGTTAATTATAAAGATAAAAATAAATTTTAGATATTTTTCACAAGTGGCTCACATATGGAATTGCATGAGAAAACAGTATTTATCTAGACAGTTTTTTTTATGAAAACCTTGCATAGAAATTCCTTTTTATAACGTTTTGGTTAATGGTTCAACCGAGGTAAAACAAAGTCATCTATGCCAGGGAGAGAAATATTTTTATACTTTAATCCATTTTTATTAAATAATTTAAAATAGCCGTGTCTAAATTTTTTTTGCACATCCAGCTTTTTCGACCAAATAATGTTGTCTCTACACATGCATTGGCGCGCTAACATTAAGAGATGTTAGATGGCATTTCTAACGTGAAAACCTTTTCGCGTCACCTAGAGTGACGTGACGAGACTCAATATATATATATATATATATATATATATATATATATATATATATATATATATATATATATATATGTGACAACGGATGAAGACGAATTTTATACAAAAATGATAGTCTCGATGAGATCTATAATTTTCTAGTTTTGAGTTTTTTATTTAAAAACGTTAAGATGCTCTACAAAAAACAATATAATTTCATCACCATAATTACTGTGTACTAGCACTTTACGCACTAGAAAAATAAAATCAGCTTTATATAGGGTCAAATGAAGGTATTTTTATATCAAAGTTGTAGCCTTCAATGATATCTACAACTTTGTAGTTTTGTCTTTTTATATTTAAGGTCACTAAGACGAGAAAATAATATAGAGTCTTAGTAATATATTAATTGCGTATCAAGGTGGGTCTCCGTACAAAAGTTATATTTTTTTGTATGGTGTCACATGAAGATACATTTTATATAAAGTTGTAGCTATTTATAAGAGTAACAACTTTTTAGTTTTGAGAGATTCCATTTGAAATGGTTAAGATGCTCAAAAAATAATAAAAAATTAAGAGATATATTAATCGTTCATCTATGCTTGTCTTCTTAGAAATATAATATATTTATTATTTGATGTCACCTAAAATATTGGTCAAATAAAAAATGTAGATCTTCTGAAAACCATTATCTTTTATATAAAGTATATTTATTGCAAGATCTATTTTTTCTAAGACAATAAGTCCATAACCTTCATTGCACCATTCATCAGTCAGCTCGATCACCTCCGTGCTAATCAGTCGGACTTATCGTAAACAAACAACTCGAGCTATCAATCGATTGAACGAGCATACATGTCAATCTATTCGGTGACGATGTAGATCATGTAGTCGTTGTTGAACCCCCGAGGAAACCTTTGTGATCACTTTAATTTTTTTTTGTTAAGTATCTTATAATAACTATTTCAAATGATGATGAGAGAGAGGACCTTATATTATGGGCCCATGATGATGAGTTCGCTAAAGACCCTTGAAAACAAAATACCGGCCCTGAATCTAGACCTTAGAGTACTATAAATCTCACGAGAGACCAGCCCAGGCCCTAAGACCGAAATCACCTATCCAGCGACCCAGGGCGACTCTGACGAGGAAACGCAGCGGCGGCGATGGCTGCCGCGGCGGATTCTGGCGGCGGCGGCGGCAGCAGCAGCGGGGAGAAGGTTATTGCGCTCGTCAGCTCCAACAACAGCGCGCGCTTCGAGGTGAGGGAGGCGGCGGCGTTGTTGTCGCAGACCGTGCGCCGCATGATCGATGAGGCTGGAGCCGACGCCGCTAGCGGCGACGGCATCCCACTCCCCAAAGTCGACGCAGAGACCCTCGCCAAGGTGCTCGAGTACTGCAACAAGCACGCCCCCGCGAGCTCTTCCGCGACGGAGGCGGGCGAGGACCGAGACCTAGAGAGCTTCGACAGGGAGTTCATTCGCGTGGACATGGGCACGCTCTACTCGCTCACCATGGCCGCTAGTTACCTCGAGATCGAGGGCCTGCAGGACCTCACCTGCCAGACCGTCGCCGACATGATCAAGGGCAAGACGCCGGAGCAGATACGACAGATGTTCGGGATCACGAACGACTTCACGCCCGAAGAGGAGGAAGAGGTGCGCCGCGATAATGCCTGGGCCGACTTCTAGTCTGGTGGGCTCTATCGAAGATCGATCTTGCGTCTATCATCATAGTATAATATAGAGAAAATTATTTTTATAGGAGTAGGTAGATCGCTTCTTCTAGCTAGCTAGTCCGTTCAATTTACTTTTTTTTTTTTACTCAAATTCAAGTTCGTTCATATACATACTTCAAATTAGAAGCCGTAAGCCCTTTCATGCTTGTGACTGTTTCTCAGCCGACAATTAAGGTTCATTTAAGCAAATTAGGTTTGCCGAATGAAGTTCTTTTGGCACAATTTTGTCAAATCATATTTGTAATCTGTCGTTTCCAAATTTGGATCGCATCTGTTTTTCTAATTTGCATGTCAATTTCTATCTTGTTGCGAACTAGTTGTCCATCATCTTGGTTTGCAGTTTCATCTCAGTTGTCCATTAGTTGAAGATAACTTTCATGAATGTAGAGCTAGTTCTGGTGTGTTAGTTATATCAACGGATCAAATATTCAAATCTAGTGACTTTAGTTTATACTAGAAAGCCGCGCGGCAAAATGACCATTGTTAAAGCCACGCGTGGCCATTGTTAGACATTTTTTTTTTTTGCTTTGTAGTTAGGCACATGAGTGTGAATATAATGGTACCTAAATGGCTAAATGGTTCTTTATGTTCACGGCGTTGCTGCTTATGACAAAAAAATATTATTTGTGGATGATTGTATATGTTAACTATGTATTTTTCATTTTGTTGTATATATATTTGGAGTCCTGTGAAGGTCATTCATGAGTTCTTTTTTTAATTAATTTGTTAGCTGAGCATGTGGAATAATAATTTGTTGAAATATTTCAAATTTGTCTCAAAATTTTTGTAGTGGCTGGAAACATCTCAAAGTAGCCACGGAACAAAATTCAGTTTAATATTTTGATGTGTAGAAATTATAGAAGGTCTCTTTGTTAATTAAAAGAGGCTATTTTGAATTATTTCAAAATTATTTATTTTCAAAGTTTCATATTTTTTCTAAATAGAGTACATGATGGAGAGCTTACAAAAAAAATTTCATGATTTTAGAAGCTTTAATTATTTTTATATGGAATTAACAAAATCAGCATGTAATAGGATTTAATAAAAGAAATAAAAAGAAGATGGCCATTTGGGCCGAATCTAGCCCAGCTCGGCCCGCGCTGGTGGCAGGCCGGCCCATCAAACAGGCTCGACGGCGGCTTCATTTCGCAAAACGTGAAGGGCTTATTTGCAAGAATTTCTGTGAGAGGAGGCTGGACAGCAGGTTATATTTCAATAAATTTAGAGGGCTTTTTTGAAAAATGACCAGGAACCGTCCGATCTAGACCGCCCGATCGGATGGCCGGGAAAAGCCAGCGACGTGGCACGCTGGTTTGCCAGGGAATGAGGCAGCTTTCGTATATAGAAGAAGAAGATCAGAGTATCAGATTGCACAACCCTTTTGGTGCAACTGCTTGGTGACTGACGATTGCCAGAGCCCAGAGGCAAAGAGCAGTGGAGATCATGGTGCTGTTTGGCGCGACTGTTTTGTGGCGCGTGTGCCAATCAACCGTGCTGTTTTGTTTTTTTTTTTCCTTGTTACTGGTGGTGATTGTTATTAGACATCGTTTGCAGTTTGTTGTTGCCTTCCTCTCTCTTGTAGAGATGTTTGTTTCAAAAAACAATTCGCTGCAATACTTTTTTAGCGAGGCCATATAACCAGCAATGTGAAATATGCGTTGCAGTTATATCTGAAGGAGAGCATCAGTGTTTTAATTGTCACTTGCGCTCTAGTTACAGTATATCTGAAGGAAAGTACATTAGAGTTAGAGCTGGAGACCTGCTCCGCAAATTCTAGTCAGCTGATGGCATGCATGACAGAGCATCAAAAGTACACTTACCAAATTATTTATTATAAAAAAGTACCACAAATTACAAATAGGCAACTCATAGCAACCAAAAATAGCGACTGATAGCAGCTGCATGGCCTGGTCACTTGGACATGACATGAAGTATTCCTGCACATTTCAGAACTGCTGTATGTTCGCATAACGCACCATTGACCGAATGTACAACTGGAAACTCGATGTAGCACAATAATCAGGTCGGAAAACAGTGAGAACTAAAAAAACATACATAGCGAAAGGTGCAGCTGACCAAAAAAAAAAGGACAGCAGGTTATGCAACTATAACCTGACAGATAATAGCAGGTTGTGTAAACCTGACAAATAATCGCGGTACTAACTCCAGAAATCCTAGATACTTAATATGTTCAAAATTATAAATCGTTTGACTTTTTCAACCCTAAGTTTGACCACTCGTCTTATTCAAAAAATTTGCACAAAAAAGAGTTAAATTTAACTTATTATTGAAGAACTTTTATTAATAAAGCATGTCATAAAAAAATATTTTAGACAAATTTTTGAATAAGACAAGTGGTGAGTATGTTTCAATTTGATTTCCACCTCAGCATGGGCCCAACGTTACTGCTCTCTCTATATATATAATATAAGCCAGCTTCAAATTTCGATTGGTGAATACAGAAATGGTGTGGAATAGGTCATGTTCGAAGTGAACAAGCATGTAGATATAGGGCCAAATCTAAACCGAGAGGCTTTGTTATCTCGTTAGCAATCTGTAGTAACCAAATTCCTCGATTGCTCAATCGTGCATCCTGTATTTTTCTAACAAAAAAGATACGGAATAACTTTCTCTCTCTCTTTTTTTCCTTTTCCGAGAAACGGTAGGGACGCAAAAACTCAAACGCCCACACTCACCCCTAGGAGTACTTCGTTTAATCAACTATGAAGCACCTCTGTTTAGTAAAATCTTTGTAACCGACATCTACAAGGCAGAGGCCCTCTGGCGGTGCCGGAGGTGCTGTGGCACGCCTGTCAGTGGCTTCCATTAGCTTCAGCAAAGCATCGTCACCAGCACCAGCAGCAGCCTCTCTTATGGCAGTAGCAACAAGAACCCTGACCATCTGTACATTAAAAATATAGTCAGAACTAGTAGTCATATGATGATCGAGAGTTAGGCCAAAGGTCACACCGTCACACAAGGGCTTGCTGTATTACCTTGCGCAGAAACCTGTTCGCAACTAGCTCAACGCACATGACCACCATACCTTCTTTGTAATTCTGAGGAAAAGGGAAACAAATAACCAAACATAATATTTTCAGCTGAAGCATAAATATGGAGATGGTCTGGAAAGTATTGGAGCAAAGCATTCAATAGTGGTAACTAACAAGCCAGCTTTAGTCAGATATTCATTTGTTCTAGGATCAGAAAACAAAAATTGACGCAGCAGTCTTACTGCAACACATTTGTAAAGTAACCCACAGCACAAACACTACATAGCTCTTCAGTTGATAAACCGAATTCCAATCAACAATTAGAGACAAAATAATCTGCTCTCACCTCATTAGCTGAATGTAGTTTGGCCACTGCAGCTCGGGAATGAAACATGAAACATTCTGTAGGTGGGCCACTGAAAAAACAATAGAACATCGAGAGAAGTGATGAGTTTAATGACCTTCAGAACAAGTGCCAACATAGGGACATGCATTCCCACTATAGACAATTTCAGAAAAGGGCACGAATGTAATCTTAGAAACATGGGTATGTTGGTGTGTGTTGCAAGGGTTCTTGCCCCTTTTTCTTCTTAATATATACAGCTCTCCTGCATGTTCGATAAAAAAATGTTGACAATTTTCAGACACTGCTCTATGTCAGGATCAGGAATTAAAGCCTCTAGAGATTAATCTGTAAGAACCCATTTTTGTACTTATAAATGCACATGTTATGAACTTGTGATTGGATCAAACTTACACACTTCGTGAAGCTTGCGTATCACGCGCAAACATCCTGTAGGATAATGTCTTTCCAGCAAGAGTTTTAAGAATTTTGTCAACCTTAGCCACATCAAAGCTCTGAGGTTTTCTGTTGTATTCAGGATTCCCTAGTATTTTTGAGGACTGTTCTTCCCCCAAGATCAAGTTAGCATCCTCATCGAGAGGAAAAATATACATGTACCTCCTCCACTTCGCTGCAAAATTAGGATGAAACTCACGTGCGACCTGCAAATTGTGTCATAAGTTAATACCAAGCATGGAATCATTTACGGTGACGTCCTGGGCTCCTGGCATTTTCAGAACTTTCACCAACAAAAATAAAATGCTCTAATACTGTTGCATAATTAAATGACACGATGGAATGCATCACTAGCAGCATCATTATCAAGTGCATTGATATATTTGGTAAAAGAAGAAAAACATACCTCTGATACATGCAAGGCTTTTAGCTTATCCGGAGCAGCCTCATTTATTGTGTCTTTTATATCTCCAGATTTCACATCCTTTCTCCATGTATCTAATTAAGGTAATAAACCAAAGAAACAAAAGAAGAAGTGGCGAAAAAAGAAATGTAAGCCCATAGATGTTAATATGCTGCAAAACAAATTTAATTATGTGACTGAATTAGGAAAAATAACAATGGTAGTGAGCAGTGACAGTATATGTATTCTCAAGGTTAACTAACAAAATGAGCAAACTTGCTGAAGAGCAGTCACTCCTTTGTCGGTGCGCCCAGCAACAACTGCACAACCTTCTATTGGCAAAGATCTTGCTTCAAGCTGTTTAGCTTTTCTCTCATCAACAAATTGTCCAAGATGTTTCTCCACTAACCTGCAAACCAATAAAAAGTTTTTTTTTAAAAAAAAAAATAGTACCAGCGATTGTATTCTATTACATGTGAATGAAGTGAAGAGTAATAGGTTGAACAAAATTACCCTTGAACAGTATTGAGGCCAGGCTGTTTCTGCCAGCCATCGAATGACCCACCATGGTATGAAATAACAATTTTAAATGTTACTCTGTCCCATCTTCCTCCACGGTCTTTCAAGGAAGTAGTTGACCCTGGTTTTTCTGATGGCGTTAGATAATTTTCTCCAGCAGTATAAAGGGTGTAATCTTTCTGTGGAAGTAAAATCTAAATGAGTTTCTCAGAATCAAAATATGTGAATAATAGGCCAACTCTAACATTTTCTCTATAAAAGTCTGGCCTGCACATCAATCTAAATGACTAAATCCCAGTTGATCCTGGAGCTTCTTTTAGCTATTCCACTATACTATAGGCACATCTAGAGTAGCAGGCTATTCAAATTTTAATCGTGCCATACTGGTATGGCTTCATTCAATCATCAGTCTGCCTACAAAAGAAGATCTATTTACTGGACGATATTACAGTTCGGCACAACATAAATAACGAAATAATTATCATAAAAATTCAACATTTCTCGCCCCTTCATTCCTACCGAAGTACCGAGCAAGTGAGAAAAACCACAGCCTGGCTATATAGTGTGGCTGGCGACAATAGCAAAATATTCGTTCTTACCTCATCTTTCCCAAAAAGCTTGGCGAGCCCGGCGGCGCCGGCGCCGGCGCGCACAAGCTCGGCATAAAAGTCGACCACCCTGCTCCACGGCCGCGCGTACATGTACTCGTAGCTCTCCCTGCCAAACCCAGCAACCAACAAAGCCCCGGGGATCAGGGCATCAGGCTGAAAGCCCTAAACGCTAGAGGAGGAAGCGAGGCGAGCAGCGAGGAGAAAGGGCGGGGCCGTTACTTGGCTGTCCACCGGAGGTGGTGGCACGGGTCGGTGTGCTTGTAGTGCACGTGCTCGTCCCGCTCCACCGCTGCCGCTGCCGCTGAGGAAGCCATCACGGCCGGCGGCGCCCTTGGCTTCGCCGCCGTCGCCATGATGATGGGACGGAGGAACTTGGCGAGCATGTGCTGAAAGCTTGAGCCAATATGTTATCCAGTGGGCCGACATATGCAGCCCATACAGGCCCAAGGCGGCAGGGGGTGGGGGGGTGGTGGGTGGGTTCGACCGCGTGGTGATACAGACGAGGTACGAGGACGATAGTGCCAACTGAATAGCACGGGGTGCGTAGGTGTTATTGTGTTAAGCTAATAAGCTTCAACATCACTTTGTCTCTGGCTGATGCCAATGGTGCCATAATTCCAGTCATCACTTTGTTGGCCAGAAGGCAATCTCTTCAAAGTAGGAGTATGATCTTGTACCCTGAAAAAGAAACTAATCATACTTTGAAACTACAGGACAGGGCAATCTCTTATTCCAGTCATTAATTAGGCAAGTTTCCAAAAGAAACTAAGATGACGCATTAAGCTAGTCCTCTACAAGACTACAGGACAGGGCAGAGCACATGAATAACATGCCAGTGTAAATTTAAGCCTAAAACTGTGCGGATCCAGGCATCCAGCAGACGGCTACCTATTTTCATAACCAATATCATTATGAAAGTTGTTAACCAAAGTACGCTTCACTGCAAACGTGACCGGCTGGAATACAGGTTTGGTCATCTGAACCAACTAGACAGAATGAAATCAAATTTTTTGAACAAACTCGGATGGATAAATGTCAAAATGAACTTACAGGTATCGATAATAGATTATATTCTTAGAAAAAAATGGTACAACTTTTAATTTATGATAATTTCAGATTTTCGTTTTGCGTTAAAATACTAAAAACTCTAGATAAATATTTTCATTTTTTTTCATAATGACGAATGAGCCTGTGGTCCAATAGTAAGACTATTCAGTGAGACCCTACCTACCAGGATTCAAATCCTGGTTGTCGCACCTGATTTATTCTAAATATTTTCATAATGTGTAGATACATAATTTAAAGCCACTAATGTACTTGATCTAATAATGTTTTTCACATTAATTATTAGGCAACTAAAGTGCTCGATTAAGTCCATTTTTGGCCCTTCAAACTCTTGCTTTGTCTAACTTTGACACTTCAACTATTAAAACCGTCCAATTTTGATCCCAAAGCCATCAAAAACCACTCCAAATCGCCTATAATTAAACGGTTTTGATAGTCGAAATGCCAAAATTGGATGATTTTGTAATTGAGGGTCAAATTTAGACAAATGCAAGAGTTGAGGGAGCAAAAGTGGACTTAATCCATCCTATTTTAGTTTAGTTTAGTTTAATCTGTGTCATCTGAATTTATGTACTCCGTTTGTTTTTCTATTCTCTGTTGGATTGTTCAATCTCTGCATTTGTCTTATCCAAACTTACTCAGATTGCTCTAGTTTTTGGAGTAGAGAAATGTAGCAGCGGCAAACACCATTCGGATTGCTCCAGTTTTTGGAGTAGAGAAATCTAGCAGCGGCAAACACCATTCAGATTGCTCTAGTTTTTGGAGTAGAGAAATCTAGCAACGGCAAACACCATTTCAGTATGTGTAGCATGTCATCGTTACAAATCAGTGAATATATATGCCATAAGTTACCATCCAGTTTTGAAAAGACAAACACTAACATGTCATCTGTAATCATTAATAATTATTAATCTATACATGTGGCTAACAATAAAATGGTAAAATTTCTGAAATTTTTTTCTTCTCACCCTCTTTTTTTTCCTGCCCACCCCTTCCATGTCTTGGTCTCCCCAAAGTCCTCACGTCCGTTTTTTTTATTCCGTGGTTCCATATATTGACCCTGAGATCCGACTAACTCAATCATGAGTCCTCACACACAAAAAGACCATCACCATTAATAATTAGTCAATATAGAAACTATACGCTACCATCCAATTTTCAAAAGACAAACACGGAAACACCACAAAGGAAGTAGATGAACACTGTACTCCTACAAACAGGTGCAAGACTGAGTTGCTGAGTGCTGACTGACTATAAATAGCATCGAGAAAGCTGGACTAAATGTGTCTCAAACAGGGATGACATATTGCTTGGGAAAAAAATATGACAAACACATGTTCAGTTCTGTATACAAGATAAGTGCACCGCACAACTGAAAATTTTCATGGAGAAAGCATTTACTACTTTTCTACTCTGTTCTATCTTGTCGATACCTCCTAGCCTTTGACTAATTAAGGAAGAAATTGGCAGTGAGCACAGTATCATGGTGTTGCTCATATCAAGACAACTCATTATTCATCCATCCATCCAAAATAAAAAGAAAAAAACATCTCTCCATGTCATCCTCCAAAACTTTCTTCCATCAAAAAGAGAAGAAAAGGACATTATCTCCTTGTCATGCTTCACATCCCATCCTGCAGAAATTCAAAAGACTATAAAGATTCGAATACCAAAAACCAGAAGCTTACTGACATAACAGGAGATGAAGGGCCCTCAGCAAATTAAGCTTGTCATTCTTTTGCTAAATTTACTAGGGTAAGAAGCTTTCAAGTTCTGTGCCACTACATCAAACACGAAGATGTATTTATCGGGGGCATATTCTTCAAAAATAGTTTGGCAAATACGTCATAACATGCTGCATTTGTGTTGTCATTGTTGGTGGAACAAGAATTAAGTTACGACTTACGACATACTAACAACAATTCAGCATATAGCAATACACCAAATAAAGATCAACTGAGCAACCATTTGAAGTTACCCGATATGAAAATTGATAAAAAAAAGTGCATATATGGACAAACTGATGATTAAAAGACAAGCAAGCACAAGGTAATTCCAATTGTTTGAATTTGGAATTCACAATCAATTTCTTGAATATGAAACAACCATGCCAGAACAATTAATCACACCCATCGACAAACATGCACCACAGTAACCCATCCATACCCACCATCATACGCAGGCATAATATGTTGAGTTATTAGCATCAGTGGAACTATACTATAAGCACTTCAAATAGTTTCAAATAAGGTCAGTTTAATAGGACGAAAATAGAGACTAAAAGACAAGATTCATCCACGGTGATGCTTCACTAGAAGGCCTTGAGCATAATCATTCTAATCTAATTAAAGGAAAAAGAGAAAATAACAGTTGATGCTATAACATTATGTACAATGTGACAACAAATAATAGTTTGATAATGCTTTTGTGGTATTAGAATTAGATTCATGCATCACTATACTATTTGTAATTTCTAAAGTGTAAAGGGTTACAATACTTGCAAAATAAACTTGACACCACTTTGTCAGTCAGAAAAAACAAAAACCAAAAAATAGAACTACATCCATCGTATCTCTACAGTAAAAAAATGTATAGAATACAGTAGTGCATATCTTGTCATAACAATCATAATACCCAATATATTGCACATATATCTACAATCATCCAGTGTTCTAAAACATGTTTCCTTCAAAATATGTGCACTGCATGCTATAAATTATCTTGCTGGGTAACCCAATTCATAGTGTTTGGATGCAATTCTGCGACAGTAAGGAAAACAAACTTTTCCATCATCACAGACAATTGACGTAGGGCACATGCCACTTTTTAGAGGCTTACGACAAAGACAAATCATTGTTAGTGTCTCGTTGCATCAAGAAAAATCTAATTGAAGCGAGAAACTTAAATTACTCTCGTCATCAATGCCTTGATGGCTTTCATCCTTAGTTTTTCTCTTTATGAAGATGAATTGCTTTTTGCTAACCTTTAAGTGGAGAAGAGGGAGATAAAAGTTACTCCTGAATGACTAAGCAAATGCAGCATCACCTATCAATAGATGACTGACTTTTTTTAGTGAACATTCTCTTTAGAAGTAGTAAGAAGGAAGTAGCTGTAGCAGTAATAGATGTTGTGCTAATAAGACACAAGGATGTATACTTGTTCGGGATGAATGTCCCTACGTCCCGTGTTAAATTGTTCGTGTTACTAGCGTTGTTTCTTTGGTAGGGGTACATAGTGGTTCGAGAGAGAAAGTGCTTCTAAGTCTTTATGTTCGTGAGTGTGTGTGTTTGATTTGATGATTTTGCATGGCGGCAGCCCTCCTTTTTATAGCCTAAGGGAAGGGCTGGTTATAGGTGTGCGCGCCCAGAGGTGGAGAGCTGAGGGCAAAGGGGGAAAGAAGAAAAGAAAAGAAAAGGTGGGTGGCCACACATCAATCTAAATGACTAAATCTCAGTTGACTCTAGAGCTTCTTTTAACTATTCCACTATTGGCACATCTAGAGTAGCAGGCTATTCAAATTTTAATCGTACCAAATGGCTTCATTCAATCATTAGGCTGCCTAAAAAAGATCTATTTACTGGACGATATTACAATTCGGCACAACATAAATAATGAAATAATTGTTATAGAAAATCAACATTTCTCACCCCTTCATTCCTACTGAAATACCGAGCAATATAGCCCAGGTGTCAATATGTTTTTTTTTCACTTCTCTTACCACGCCAAAATAGGAAAAGAAAAAAAAGAAAACTTTGATTTAGATTTTCAAAATGCAATCCCACTCGACGTTGATCAGTAAATTCCTCACTAGCCTAATTTGTAAAAGGCAGGCAAACTTAAAGATAAAGGGTTTCATATATAGATTATATAAGAACTTAGTGTGTGTTTGGTTTGCTCCTAGCTGGAGCTGCCTGGCCCAAGCTACATTAATGTATGGGGCTTAGATGAGATGTCTATCGGGTATTTTCTTGGTAGCGCACTAACCAAACATAACCTAGATGACTAAGTATTTAGGGTTTCATAAGGATTGGAGTTTTCAAACTGGCCTTAGGAGGGATTAGAGTAGACCAGACCAAAAGGCCTAACCATTGACGTAGATTGGAAGGCAGCCAAAGTGGGAATCGAAGGATCCAACCATATGGATTGAGGTACAAAGGAATGCGGTCAAAGAAACTTTAGACCTTGTGTGATTAACTCCTCCCAAGGAAAATGAAGGAAATTAAAAAGGATTTTAGCTTGTAGGAGATAAAATCCTTTTCAATCCATACATACCAAATCGAATACAGCTTTTAACCCCCTCTGATTACCAAACAAAAAAAAAAAACTCAGTTAGGTTCTCGTGGTATAACTGTCTATCCAGATTCAAAGTCCCGACTTATATGAAATAATATCATCAAACTTGAAATTGGTCGATGAAATCTTTCACATATTATGACAAAATCTCATAAATCTCAAAATTTACACGATTCAATCTTTGAAATGTGCTATATTTGTCTGCGCGTATATCAGTATATGTATGTGCGGTAACTTTGTCATCGTACTCGTACATATATGTGTGTAACTTCGTGTACGTTCATAGAAATGAACGTGGCACGTGGGTGCGTACATGTAAAAACCATATAACGCTACTCACAACTATAGTTACGAAACTATACTCTCTCCCTTCCAAAATATCTGTCATTTGCGCTTCCTAAGAAATGACTACCGGTAATTATATATTTAAAAATATTAACATTTATAATACATAATTAGTATCATTAGAAAGATCTTTGCATCTAGTTTTTTAATAAATTTATTTAGAGATATAAATGTTGCACGTATTTTGTACAAATCGAGTTAAACTTGTGGTACAAAAACCGAAAACGACATATATTTCGGAACGGGAACGGAGGGAGTATACGGCTACTCAAACATTCTTGGCCAAAAAGGAAAAACTTTTACCTCTCTTGGAGATTTGAACACATTGACTCAGAAAGTGATTAACCTATCAATTTCCATGGTGGTGTTGATTTCCCGCAGAACTGTCCAAGATTACAACAAAGAACAAACATCTTTACAAGTCACTGAACCCACGGGTACGCCACCAACTGTCAGGACACATCTCTCCACATCCATTTTGGAGTGGAAACCCTCCCAGAAAGAAGTGTAACAGGTTTTACAGCCTAGTCATGGCAGGCACGCAAACATGCTTTCCATCTCTTCTCTACATACAATTGCTAATCGGAAGAATAAGAACCCTAGCATGGCCGGTGGCCATCAAAGAAAATTTCAGCTTGTTCTTTTCATCAATCAGCGCTTATTTTCAGCCACGAAACAGTATTTTTCTCTCACAACAAATCAGCACGAGCCGAAATCAGCGCTTATTTTAAGCCAAAAGAACAGGCTGATAACTGACTGATCTTTGAGAACAGGGGTGGCGGCACAAAAGGTGAGCAACGAGGGCTCCCGTCATTGAAAAATATCTGCTCTGGCGTTATATCTTGTACAAATCCTCATCAGGAGGATCCTTTAGGCTTCCATTTGGGGATGCCAGTGCCTCCAGGCCGAGCTGCTGTCCGTCAGAGTCTGGTGACGGGATGTACATCTTACACTCCAACGATGGTTCGCTCTTGCTTCGGCCATTTCCAGGCCGTGTTCGCCTGCTCTGGGGGACTGGCTTTCCATTAACAGGCGGTATTGCAGTAGTCTTTACTGCCGGTTCCTGCTTGGCCTTCTCCAATTCAACTCTGTCTGCAGGCTCCTTTGGGACCTCATAGAGCGTCACAGCACCTGTCATACCATTCTGGAGGAGTATGTCTTGGGATTCAGGCATGTTCTGCACGGACTCAAAGGTCTCAACAACTTGGCTCATGGTTGGTCGTCCTTTGGGGTTCTGGCTCAGGCAGCGGTATGCAAGGCTTGCCACCTCAATGGCAGCCTTGGTGGAGTATTGCCCTTCCATTCTTGGATCAATTATTCGGAACAGCTTCCTGTTATGGACGAGGAGGGGCCGTGCCCAATCAACTAGGTTATGCTCACGGCTTGGCCGGCTCTTGTCTACAGCCCTTCTTCCAATAATCATCTCTAGAAGTACAACTCCGAAGCCATAAACATCACTTCGTGCCGTCAGATGGCCTGCGTCAAGTTAATAGGTGATTGAGGATTAACATATTTGGACTAAGTTCATTTTATCCTCAAATCGTTGGCATTGATGATAGGAAATCCTCGCTTACCAGTCATGACATATTCTGGAGCTGCATATCCATAAGTTCCCATGACCCGAGTTGACACATGGGTTTGGTCTCCACTAGGCCCTGTTCTTGCGAGACCAAAGTCTGAAAGCTTAGCATTGTAATCCTGCAACAGCAGTAAAGAATGGCAATGAGAAGTTATAAGAAGTATATATTAATACATAACATGTCAAGATCCGCAGTGAGAAACTTAGATCAGCATTCCATGTTTTAACCCAATGTATTGTTCTTGAAAAAATAATAAAAGCTTCCTTTATATATATAAAAAAAAAAGTGTTCTTGCTAGAAGAGCAAAGGCAAAAGTAATTGTCTTTACTAGCCTCGAAAATCAAGGATGCATTTTGGAGGCACGGCAAATAAAATTGCATGTGCGGGGGACTTAGTACACTGTATACACACTTAAACAGAGTAGTTCCTCTAGATGTTGAGATAAACAAATTGTGATATGTAGACATAAATTATCACAGGCTAACAGCATCCCACAGCATTGTTCAGCAGTGAAAATATCATAGTTATCAGGGCGGTAAGGTGAAGCGTAGCGACTCAATACCGCCTTACCACTTTGGCAAGTGAGGTGTCAGTCAAGGTGACGCATTACCAAAGGTAAGGAAATGCAAGACAGCAGTGTGAAGGAGGAAGAAAAGGAGAAAATAAAATAAAATGAAGGAAGGAAGGAAGGAAGGAAGGAAGGAAGAAAGAAAAGGAGAAAAGGAGAAAAGAGAAGAAAACGCAAGGCGTGGCAACTCAATACCCACCAGGCAGCCCATGTGCCCGCCCCTACATATACATCACCATCCAGAGGCATCTAGCGCCATCACCCTGCTTCTTGCATCTCACACTCTCATTCTCAAAGCCATCATTCCCCCTCCACCCCCACCCTATCTCTTGCTTCCATCTCTGTCCTTCTCCAGATGTGCCGCCACCGCTCACAACTCTCTGTTTCCTTTCACTTCCCTCACTCTCCTGTGCCCTCAGACCAACCACCACCATTCCCCTTCATGATTGAACGATTGGCAAGCGGGGATGGAAGAAATCAAGCGAACAGCGGTGCAATCAAGCAGAAGGCAGAATCGAGTGGGAGATGCACAATCAAGTGGGTGGCGGCATGTGTGTAAGGCAACAGGGCGACACCTTGCCTCTATGGTGACACCTAACAGCTTCGGCACTTAAGCGAGGCCTAGTAACCTTGGAAAACATGTTCAAAAAATAATTTGGTAGGCAATTAAAGAAGCTTTATACAGAAACAACTTTGAACATGTAGTTGAAATACAGCGATACTATCAACACATAAACTATTATATGAAACACAAACCGCATCTAGCAAGATGTTTGATGTCTTGAAATCTCGATAAATGATGGATCTCTCAGCTCCGTGAAGGAACTCGAGCCCCCTTGCTGCACCCAATGCAATCTTCATGCGTGTTGACCATGACATATTAAGGCAAACACCTGCAATGTTACAGGCAAGACAAAATCAATGGGAACACCCTCTAAAAATGGAAATATAGAAATAAAATATGTGAA
The DNA here is from genome assembly GCA_038502445.1 of Eremochloa ophiuroides. Taxonomy (NCBI): domain Eukaryota; kingdom Viridiplantae; phylum Streptophyta; class Magnoliopsida; order Poales; family Poaceae; genus Eremochloa; species Eremochloa ophiuroides. The sequence goes on from JAHLJS010000003.1 coordinate 98,535,248, forward strand.
GCTTGATTAGCATATTTTCCTGTCACCACTTGAATAAGAACATCTCTTACAGGGAAAAATAGCAAGCGTGCTTTTCAGATCAATTAATGATGTTGAAAATTAGACTCAGCACATACAAGACTAACATCCACTATAATGTGGTGCAGTAACTATTGACATTCATCTACTAATATGTATTAATTTCACTTTATTAATAATCAGGTTACCATAAGAACTCCAATCACATATGATCACCTGGATCCAAAGACTTCTACAAGTTCAAATAAATACTACCTACTAGCATTTCAAAAGCAAACCTTAACATTTGGAGATTACATTTGCAGTGTAGATGGCTGGTTTAAGCAACCATACACAATAGTCACTGATGAGATTAAACTGAAAGTAATACCAATTTCCTTCCTACTGATGATTTGTCCCAAGGCAAAAATGATACACCCCTATGGTATGAGGAAGTATGAATGTTAAAGAGGTAGTGCAAATAGCTTGTTAGAGCTTACGGCGGAAAAGGTGCTTTTCGAGGCTTCCACAAGCCATGTACTCATAGACAAGCAGCCTATGTGAACCCTCACAGCAATAGCCAATCAGTTCAACAAGATTTGGATGACTAATTTGCCCAAGATAGTTGACTTCTGCCTGAAACACATCAGAAAACCATTAGTGCTCCAATAATCGCTAGTAGATTTTCTGCCTAGTTTTCACTCTTCTACATCTAGTGTGATGTGAAAGTTATTTCTTAAAAGGTAAGCAAGGAAAATGGTTATCCAATACAGATTACAAAGAAAAATGTTATCACTAAATAAATCTTCAAAGATAAGATCAGCTAACCTCATAAAAACTTCACATGGACAAGAAATCAAAAGGATTTATTTTCAATGTACATTACAAAACAAGGTATAGAAACAGGAACAGAGAAATGAGACTTACCAGCCACTCCTTGTCCCCTTGAAAGCCTTCTGGGTTTAGTTCTTTCACAGCAACCTGTCTGGATGGGAAACCTGCTCTAACATTTTCATCAATTACACCTTTGTAAACAACTCCAAACCCACCCTCTCCAAGGATTTGATCCGGTCGAAAGTTTTTTGTGGCTGCTCTTAATTCATCATATGTGAAAATATTCACATTTCCATATCCTTCCACTTGCAGGTCCACCACATCTTTTGGAGGAGCAAGAACACTTGCCACGGCTTTAGAATCAGATTTAGACTTCCGCAGTCCGTCTGGTCCAGCACCTTCAGCTGATAGAAATTTTAGAAGTAACTTCATCAGGAGAGGATCAAAGCTTGTACATATAGTCAATGCATTTCTTTAAGATGAAATCATCAATCCTTCAGTCCCTAAGACAATTCTTTTTTTTATTCACATTAGTCCATGACGTGCATGCAAATGAACTACATTGTGCATCATGGCAATAAGAAGGCATAACATAACTGCACAGTCATAATGATCCTAAGGGAAGATTAAAATGGTTTTAAGAGAGTATTAATTGTCACAAGATAACATAAGCAGGATAGTACACATCATGTCTTCCCCTGCATTTTTGGACAAAGCAATTTCTATTAAAACTCTTGAAGATATCAGCACAACTGCAGAACTGTCCATTATCAAAGTTTGTTTTATCCATTAATTGTCTTCAGGATTAATTTGAGACACATGTTTGGCTAACTTGTCAAGAATCAATTGAAGGTCAAGTTACCAGATTTGTTCAAGCACCGCCTGCGCAGGTACCAAATTATCTGCGAACTTTGCTGATGTTATTTGTACATCAAAATATGAGTTGAAGTTGATTTATTCTTCCCCTAGAGTAGGCATTGTCCCAGAATGCAATTCTATAAGCAATGCATGGGTCTATATGGTATCACATGTCTTCCACAGTACATCAAAGAGCAAAATTACACCATGCAAAAGTTTGCGCGAACAGAATAAATTCGGCACTATTAAAGAGCATGAAAATCCGACATTGAATAGGAAAAATTTGGGCCAAAATGGCTATGCATGGCATATGTCATCACTTATTACATGAGCTCACAAGCATGAATAGCAACATGCTACAATCGGGCATTCCAAACAATCAAAATCCAGTATCCACTATCCAGTATCTACCCCCCGCCTCCTCCCCCAACACACGCACATACACCTGGGGCCCCTTTGTACAGTGATTCTACCAAAATCAGGCAACTGATAGCTAATCCACAACCAAATTACACAGGTAACACAGCAGCAACTGATAGTAAAACGCGAAGTCTATCACGGGGGGCAGGCGGAGGGGGCGGGACCGCGGGCGTCGGGTGGCGCGGCGAGGCGGCTGGAGGCCTCGAGCCGCCGGCCCACGGGTGGTGCTAGCCAGGGGCGGGGGCCGGAGCGAGTACGACAGCGGCGAGGTCGCGCGTTAACATGAGTGGGGAGTAGGACAAGCAAAGAGCACGAACCTGGCCTGCTCTGGAGCCGGAGCTCCTCCTGCGAGAAGCATCCGCCCATGGGAACCCCAAGATCGCGCCTTTCCCTTCAATCGAGCCCTAGTCCTTCCTTCGCATCGCCCGCCGCCGGCCAGATCCACGCCTCCAAAAACACCTTCGCTCGCACACCAACCGGAACCGCCCTACTCGCAAGCTCCCGCCGCACCAACAGGCCACCTCGTCTGCCACAATTCCGGCGGCGGCGCGCCCTCGCGGCCCGAATACGCCGCAGGAGCTCCTGCTGCTCTCCACCCTGGCTGCGCGTCCTCCACCAACCTGTCCCCCTCCCCTCGGGCGCGTGGTTTTACTCCACTACAATCACTTCTTGGCCTCCTTTATTTTCCGTGGGGGCGTTGGAACGGCGAAGCAAAAGCGAGGAGCCGAGGAGTGAAGAGCAAAAGGGTGAGGAGGCGGACTAGCTGTGCGCCAGAGAGGGTTGGAATAAGTAAAGGAAGCTGCTTTGGATTTGGATTAAATAAACTACGCGTATAACAACAACGCGGAGCAAGTAGGGGTTGAGGTTAAGGCAGTTTTTTTTTTTTCTTTTTCCCAAATGCTTCATTCTACACACGCGTGCGAAAACCCTTCAGCATGTGCTTACTGTTATAAAACATATTAGCAGCAGTTAGGACCTTCCCCTCTCCGTCTCTCACGATCAACATATTAGATAAAAGTAGAACAAGTAGACATAAGATGTAGGGAGACTATTCTTTATTTCTCTGAATATTGATCATTACAACATAGAGTTCCCACGTATATATAGTCCTGTTAAGGCCCAAAAGCTTCGGTAAGAGCCCACATACAAACGGACTAGAATTAGAATTCCTCCTTCTTCTTTCTTTCTAGGATAGAAAGTCCGTGTGTTTTACAACACTCCCCCTTGTACGATTACTACGATATACAAATGCCTCATTAAAAACTCCATCCGAAAACCCAGTGGGAAAAAATGGTTCTTAGAGAAAAGAGTACATTGTATTCGTTAATTGCATTGCACATATTGCCTCATTAAAAACCTTCTGTGAGAAACCTTCATGTAAAAACTCACATAGGAAAAAAGAGTACAGCATTTAACCTTCTTGGTCATATATATTCTTCAAGATATTCTATTCTTCATGAATAGACATTGATCTTCATAATCTATACATAAACTTCAATATTTTAGTAAATATGATCTACTTGATCTTTATAATTTTAGTGGTTTCAATTACCTTCAAGGTAAATTCAATAAATTGCTCCTCCTCATAAAACCGTCCTTTAAATTTCATTATTTAAACCACACTTTTATAAATGTGTGCTTAATTAATGATATGCAGTACCATAAAATCATATCTTTCAAAAAGTTGGCTTATAATTCTTCCATGAAGTATATGGGTATAACAAAGAGCAATATGCTTCATGCATAATAACCACTTATTAGTTGTGCAAAACAAATAAAAATTTATCCTTCAAGGTAATAAATCCTTTCAGAGGATTATGGGGGTAAAAAAAAACTTTATATTAAATATCTTCTAGATAGTAGAATAAACTTATAGTTCTTTTTTAGTAGATTTTTAAACTTATAAATCTTCAGGATTTTGATTGTACTACTAAGTAATAAATCCAGTCTTGCATTTGGTATTTAGGGAATAATTCAATTGCCAAAATCACCATTATTCTTATACCTTCTATGGTATTTAGAGGATATTAAATCTTCATTGCTAGCTTTAGAATATGCACTTTTCTAAGTGTTTATATGACACCTTCATTGTGTTTTAAACTTCCTCACTATTTTTCTCTCGGGTCTACATTCGCTTCATGGATTAATGGTGTATCTACAAGAATCGACTGGTAATACATTCATGGATTAGTTCCTTCAAGGATGTTCTTACTCTACTGCATGAGAGATTATTAAGTGATATACACAATGAGATTGTGTTATTCACTATAAAGTCATTCGATGACTATTCCTTCTAGGACATGCTCTTCTTGAGACTTTAATATTTATTCATGAATATATTCTACCTTATACTTCATAACACTTATATGAGATTTAATTGTTATATGTTGCAATTTATATTCTTCAGGAATTATATGGATCTTCATAATCCATTTATTGACTGCATATTTAATATTCATTCATTTCATTTGCAGAGATATAGCAGAACATTTATTCTTCTTAGTAGGAGATTCAACCTCAATTGCTTTCTTCATTGGCCCGATATAATCGCTACAGGTGACTTTGCCATGGACTTTGTTTTCAGATCTGGGTTCTCATCAGAGAAATATTTGCACTTATAGAGGTAGCGTTGTCGACAACTATTATTTTCTCCCAATATTCTCATAAATGAGATTATTTTGTCTCTTTATTTTTTTTCAAACAAGAGATGATTTATTGTTCTGCATACCCAATACTAATGATGTGCGCACTTAATGTGTTGGATTTCATCTTCGTGATGATCCTCTTTATGAGGTGATTAACCTTTTTCAAGAGGTGTTCTCTTCATGAGAATGGAGGAGTTTTATTTTATTTCTATTCAACAAGCATACGTTAAAACTAGTACCCACAGGTGTCCCCGTAGATTTTACCTTGATAGTATACAATATTTAGTTTACTACTAGTAAACAAAACTTCTGGTTTATAACTTCAAGTTACTCCTCTCATTTTCAAAAATATCTAGCATATGCTCTACTTCATGCTTCACAAGAGCATTAGTCAAACTATTAGTTAACTTAGTGCGTGTTTGTATTTCTGTTTCAAGCTTTAAGAAATATTTTCTCTATATCGTTTTCCTTCTGTGAAAATAATATTTGGCATTCAAAATAGGCTCTTTCTCCCCCTAATGCCAAGATTAGATCTTTAATAGCATACTTCAATACATAACCCCTATCATGGGCTTAAAATAATCACATTCATGTATCTCCAACTGCAAGTGAAAGCCCATTCATGTATGCTATGATAGAGTTTTATGGAAAATATTCACGCACATAATTAAACATGGGGGTTATTATACATTATATCCAGTGAGCTAGAATACATAAAGTGCAATTATCGATGTTCAGCATCTCTACAAACTCAGGGATATTCTCCCCCTGATGCACATATCATACTTCATAAAACTATTGTATTATCTAGCTTCTTTATTATTTAGCCCAAAATTTGATCCAAATACTCATACATAACAGTGAACCATATATTTCAAATATATAAAATACACAACATTTAAATTCACATGAAATTTCTTCTAGAATTTTCTTATTGCCATTAATGCAAAATTCCCTTAATGCCTTATCTTCATAAATCCTAAATCATCATATAGTGTGTTATCCACCATCTAAATTTCACAATTATACACACCACCAATTGGGTTAGTTTCCATTGAGCAAATTTCATATTAACTCGCTCCCCCTGATTTTAGGCTACTTGGCCATAGACCAATCTATTGCTTATGCATGCAATGCATCAAAAGCAACTTATTTCTTAGTTCAACGAGAACCATATTGACATAGCATGCTGGCTAGCCAATTTAATTATGAGGGAAGTGCAAAGTTAGCAATTAGCTACACGTATAGCTTCTTTGCTAATATTGTAGGTCAACAAGAGCACAACATAGTGATACACATTTATGTGTAATGTGGAATGTTGATATTCAGTCCAACATAGTAGATAACAACAAAATACAAAGCTGCAAGCTTGCTTGAATTTAGTGCAGTAGAGAAAGTTAACTTGGCCGGAAGGAACGCGGGCAAAACTTCAAGTCTTGATACATGCACTTAAAGATAGATTTAGGAAGGCTATGCCTATTAAATACATATATTACCCATATTTTCTTATGCCTTTACCTAATTTTCCATCCCCTTTTTATGCCATAATTACTTCAAGTAGTAATTTGTTTCATGCATCATTTATGAATGATCACTTCTAGTGCTCCATAGATCTAGTATCCGTTAATTATGGCATGAAACATTCACATATGCAATGTACTATTCAGTGTATAATGATAGAGTTAGGGTAGGACATACACTTCTAGTTTTGGGTTGAAGTATTAAACACTTAGTTTTAGGATTATACTATTTCTTGGCTAAATTTGTCCTTTTAGGATCAACTCATATGCCAGTATAGTCCAATTATTCATGTGCTTCCACTGAATTCAGGTTTCTCTTCTATCTACATGGTAGACATGCACAACAAACTATAACCTTCATGGTTAGTCAAGGTTTCTTTATGGATAACATTATTCCAAACTTATTTAGATAGGCAAAAGACAATTCTTATATGTAGAACATATAAATCTTATTTATTCCATGAGAAGTTAACTTATAATACTTCAGGTAACAATAGCAATTAAGAATATAAAATACTTCATATTAGTCTTCAAGCTAATAAGTTAACCATTAATCACTTAATTCAACGGGAATAAAAACTTAATGCACCACAACTACTACTATCAATACTTCAGGATATGAACTTAAAATTCAACAAATCTATACGCACATGATTTAAGTTTTTCTTAAAAAAAACTCTTAAATGTTCTAAATAATATCATTCCTGCATGTCTTAACTTCTATACTCGACAAGTAGTAGCTTCATGCTCTATATTCAACAGTTATGATATACAGTCACAAGCCGTCAAGGGGTGTAACATATGCAAGCCATAAATTCAAATTTTATTGCAATCGACAATATCCTGATTTACAAAGCTGTCTAAAAATCCAACTCATTTTCTTTGAGTAATGGTAAATTCAAATACTTCATGTATTACATTGCTTTGTGATACTCCATACACAAGAGACATTTCTTCAAAAATATCGTATTGATAAAATCTTATTTACCATCTTATCTTTTAGACATTTAGTACATAGTTTCAGGCTATTGTTTACAGAGCAGCATTGTCACACCCCAAAATTTCTATTTTGGGATGTGACTAGAAAACATTAAAAACAAAACAAAAGATTTTTACTCTTTTCTAAAAATACCAACTTAGATTTAAGTTATTTACAATTTAGATATTAAAAATGTGAGTTTCCAAAATTTTTGGAACTGAATTTAATGGTTTGTTTCATTCATGCCTTTGCATAGTGTTTTGTATGAAAAATGATTTTTAAATGTTTTCAAATGCGCATAGGGTTTTATTGGAATCAAATATCCTAAGATCTTTGATCAAGTTTCCATCTATAATTAAATCCTTGGAACCATATACCTTGATCCTTGTTCTAAAAATCCTTGATGGATCTCCAAACATTCATCTTGCTAAACACCCAAGCTCATGTTCTCAAAATCCCTAACTTTTCATATCCTAACTTGTTCTCTCTTTTATCCTTTCTTCCTTATATTTGAGCTTCCAATCCTCTTTGACTGAGTCTTATCCAAATCTTAAAACATATGCTTAATGATCAATCATTGTATCCCATTCCTCTCATGCAACTCTACCATCACTTTATTCAAGTCAAAATAATCACATGTTGTGTACCCATGATAATCTCAATTTCAACTTTCTTCTCCTTCCCCGACCTTTGGGCAACATACACATGGACTATTTCTCCTCCACTCATTCTCCTCTTGATCAAAGCCAAACATATTTTTGAATCATTCTTGAAAACCATATGGTCTTGGTCTCACCGTTTTGGAACGCTAAATTTTCCGAAAAGCCTTATCGTGTCGCTGGGAATTTTGCGGGCTGAGCTCAACACTATCATTCCATATTATATTCTTGTTTTCATACAAGCACCTAAATCTATCCCATTAGTAAACCATATTCCCCATCTTTATTTCTATTGCTAATGGGTCAACCCAACTCATTTCATCCTCCGACATCGCTTCGAACCGAATCCAGTTCAAACTTTGAGTTATCTTTCGCCGCGGGTCAAAGCCCAACCACCCTCCCCTCTTTTGTGGTTCAACATAGAGTCCAACCAGCCCTCTACCTCTTCCTCTCACCTCTCCCACGTCACCCACCTGATGTCCTCTCCATCTTGCACAAAAATATCAACCAAGTCAAGAAAATATCAAGATAAGACCCTTTGCCTTCCAACCCTTTGGTCTCCCACCCTTTCCCCTTCAAGTATAACTTCCCCACAGCCCCCTCACGCCTCCCCCTTCAGTTCCCACGTCAAGAACAGAGGGGAGATGCCCCTGCTCTTCCTCATTCTCCCCCATGGCTGCCCCAACCATTCCCCAACCTTCTTCCCCTTCCGCACCATGGAAACGAAGCAAATCGGTGATTGCAACCCATCTTGCCACCTTGATTCCCTTTTCAAGCACCCAACAAGGATTTGGAGGACATCATCATCACCCTCCCTGCTGTTCAAGTCGTGGTGATGGCCTCTACCACCATGGATGTCGCCCCGATCAACCGCATCGCGAGAAGGATACGCCGTTGAACCGCGTTGTCATCACCGGCCGTCGTTGATGTGATTCCCCGCTCCACCCCACCAATCCCCATGGTGAGAACCCTAAATCATCTCTCCCAACATGTTCTCATATTGTCCTATGAATATAAAGTACCTTTGATGAGATATGGTTGATCCCCGTTGAATTTTACCCGGTGTATGTGTTGCTGTCCTGGCGGCCAGCAGCGCTGCTGTTTGTAGAAACAGCGTTCCTCGCTGTTCCTTTGATCAAATCATCAAACCCTTTGGTGGAATTATATTTTATATCCTTGAACACGACCCTGTAAAATGGTTTCCTCATAGGAGTTGAGAAACCTGAGATATGGTCATCACCGTGCCGCTGTCCCTGCTGTCTGGACAGATTGGCATCTCTGAGTGCTTTCGGCGTTCCCCGCTAATCCGCTGACCAAATCATAAATCCCTTTGACCTACATGTTCATGACATCCCTACACATGATCCCACAAATTGGTTTGGTTATACAATTCATGATGGCCGAGATATCGGCACCAACATGCCTTGCACCCCTGCTGTCCAAACAGCAGACACACTGTTTTTGGCAGTGGCGTTCCCGTTGATCCATTGAAGAAAATGATGCATACTTTGGATAGAATATCTTTCATATAGTTGCACATGCCTCTGCAAATTTTCATGTCTATAGGATCCATGATGAAGGAGATATAATCTTTTGTGTGCCCGCTGTCCTGCTGCCCTGCAGCCGCGCTGATGCCGGTTGGCATGCGTGTTCCCGATGGTTCATCGCTCCGGTGATCAAGCCCTTCAACCAAAATATGTTTCATATCATGGCACATGCCTACAAAAATTGGTTTGCTCATACATGCTGTCATGGCCGAGATATGAAGGTTTCACTAACTGCTACTCTTGCTGTCCTGAAACAGCCATGTAACATGTTTTGCAATTGCATTCTCCTACTGACCGACCATCAAAACATCATGCCATTTTACTATAACATACTTCATACTTTCCATTACATTTCCACAAAATATATCACCAATTAGTGCTACAAATACCATGCCTATGATGATCGAAACCCTCGCTGTCCGCCTACATATATGTCTCACATGCACTAGTCGCTACAACTACATCCCCCATTGATCATGTGTCAATATGCACTAGTTGATCATGGAGTGTCATCATACATATCCTACACATCCAAGATACCAAACTCATATCCTCAAGGTATAACCAAAGCATGTGCCATACGTTCAATGCCCTCACATGTTGCACGCATATTTTCCATCTTTTGGTAATCGTTTACATCATCCAAACAAAACCATGAGCTTGTGACCGCTAAACATACTTGTCCTATTCAAGTCATGCCTTATCAACTCTCATAAACTATATCCTCGCCACAAATAAACGTCTATCCTTACTATCCACCTTGATAAGTCACTCCAGCTTAGTGATGGAAACATCATATCACTAATTATCATATATTCTTAGGAGAATGCCACATGATGTATATCAATTCAATATTATTCTCCAATGCTGTCTATTCCAGTTTCTCTACCACACACCATAATACATATACAATCCTTTTTGTTATGTTAGATATGTTCTAGTCCAAATTCCAACTTAGTCATCTAATCCAAACCTTGCCACAAATACTTCAACTCTCGCATCTTTTAATTTTAGTTCTTGTTTTGTTTAGTTTTCGCGCTCGCACGATTATAGAACAAGCCATATGTTTTCAAAACCTTTTTATTTTTATAATGCTTGATGTATTATTTCTAGTTTTGAATGTGAAACTTGTGTTGGTTGTTGCGATCGATAGAAAAGAAGCTATACGAGGAAGATACAGAAGAGAAGTCGGAAGGTTTGGATAGCAAGCATTTGGAGGCAAGTATAACCTATGGTTTTCCTTGTTACCTAGCAACTATTAAGCAATACATTCATGTGCATGTGTCTAATCTTGTGAGCCCTAGCTACATATATACCCGTTTCGGTTTTATCGACCAATCACCTTGTTACCTATGGGGGGTTTTATGCATATTAGAGTTACTAGCTTCTATGCTCAACAATGCTATTATGGAATCTTGACTTAAGAATTATGAAATGTTGGATAAAATATGTTTTTATCAACAAAGCTCGAAGGGCACTGAAGTATGGGTTTTTGTACTCTAGTTGCCCTCCGTCAGGACTTCCATTGAAAGTTGACCTCCCAGGAAACCCGTACATCCATGAGAATCAATGGGCTCTGATCTTAGCCAAGTAACTAGATTTTTCTCTATCTTGTTAGTGGTTACCGAAAGGCGCAAGAGGGGGAACCTGGGTTTTAGAATGGGTTCCGAGCCTGTCAAGATGTGTGCTGGGCTGCGGTCACATGGTGTGCCATTCTTGAAGGGGGCCTCAATTCGCCTTGCTGCTTGAAACCTCGCGGCTACTAACTTGTTAGGGTGACTAGTGAAAAGCTTTGCAGTGTTACCCTGCTCACTCACCTCGGCAGTGTTATGGGGATCGCTACCCCGAGCATATGGGTATACACGACTCGGGGTTAAAGTTGTACAAATTCTGCAGAATTCTTCCAATCTGATATATCAGCCGTGCTCACGGTCACGAGCAGCCTGGAATCCTTTTTGTATCAGTTGATACCTGTGGAAGTGTTGATGGATTTTGTTAAAAGAAGATGCTCAGAGATAAACTTGTTTTACTTGGGAGATGGGTTATTCACTAAAATAGTAAAGTAGACTTTAAATAAAACCTGACCAACTAAAAGCAACTGCTGTAAGCCTGTGTCAACCTTTTGAGCCTTGCATCCCCCATAATTATACTTGCTGAGCATGGTGAGCTGACGCTTGTGGTTGTCACCAATAAAAATCCCGGATGGGTATCAGATGGCGGTTCAAGTAAGGTGCTTTCATGAGCTATTCCAAAAGTACTAGGCGAGTGCTCCCCCAGTCAACCGTCCCTGTGGAGTATGGTGACCCGAAGATAGAAGACAAAGAATAGTTTCCGCTGTGCTATGAAATATTTGTAAGTCTTAATGTAATCATGTTTCGCAATGTAATAAAGCATTGCTTATGATATTTACCATATTTGTCGCTATATGTGTTGTGTGGACATCCTGGGCACACATATAGTTAACGCTTGGTATTCTTCGGAAAACCGGGTGTTACAAGCATTTTATACCTCAAACTATAGGTATACAAGGTTGAAAATTCAACTTTCAATATAATATGATATTCTGTAATCATAATTCGAGATTTTACTCATGCAGTGAGTCCCACAATGCATTTGTTACTTCTTTCAGCCACATTCTCTATAAATTATCACTACACTTCAATGGTAGTGAAAATATCCTACATGGATTTAATAATGACCGTAACAAATAATTGTTTCATTCATAACAAGTCCAGGATATTCTTTCTTCATGAAAATATGCATATATCATTATAACGAAATCATGTGCATTTAGTTTACTGCACGTAAATAAGTAGTAAAGTGCAAAAAGACAGTGGATGGTTTTATAAAATATTCTTAAAAGCATTTCAACATTTTCAAGATTTAATTATGGTACATGCTAGTTTTCAGAATTAATACAAGCATAATTCATCCCAATAATTCATTATGCTAGGAGAAAACAAATATGAGCCTCTCAAAAGCAAAGTAAAAAAAATCTACAGGATTCAGAGAGCTCATACATCTTATACTAATTTATATTGTGTGATAAATAAATGCATTCAAAATAGCATATAATAATAATAATTCCAGGGGAAATATAAGTACTATAATCTTCAAGAAAATAGGACATATGCTTGAATTCTGCAGGAAATGAGCATACTCGTAAAGATCTACAGAACTTTTTTCTGTATTTTGTTTCGGACAATTTTCCCCATAGCCCAACTCTCTCTTCTTTTATTCAAACCAACATAGTAGGAACGGCATGCAGCCAAGGTTGAGTACTTGTACCCGTGTAGGAGAGATATTAGCGACATGCGGGCCGCACGACGGCGACTCACTAGGGGCGTCCGACAGCATGCTGGCTGCGTAGACCAAGGAGTAGCACCTACGGCGGGTGGTATACATGTGAGCTTTGTGCCATGATTTCCAGCTACGTGCTGAAGCCACGATTCAGGTGCAGGTTGATTCACGCATGTTGCTCAGACTACATCCATTGCAGTTGGCTTGATACATCATGCCATATACTTTCGAGCTTTAGCGCAGGCTCACGGCTGCCTGCCGGTAATGACGCACAGCCAATTTGCTATGATTTTCACCATTGATCTGGCTTCGAGCCAATTCGTACGTGCATGGCCAATTCATGAGCCAATTCATGGCATAGCAGCCCAGATAATATTGTTTATTATCTTTCTAAATTTATTCACGCAGATGTAATAATATGGATAGCCTTCATAGCTTATGCGATCTTGTAGCCACATTCAGACGATGCAAATGAGTGTCGATTTTTCACGCGGACACAAGTAGATTGAAACTAGCTCTAGATGCAAACCGATCTACAATTTTTTTTATGGAATCATACCTTCGATTATTACGGATGCCAATTGATCTACGTCACGTGCCGCGTAGGACAGTGATTAGTAGATACATACCGCGTAGGGTGTTTGGCACTGTCGTAGAACTGTCTGCTTGATGGTGACGGTATATGTCGATGCAGTGTAGATATTTGCAGGTAGAGGTAGTAGATCTGTTCCGCTAACAACGTCGGATGTCGACGACGTCGTCGAGTTGCGGCAGGACCATCGGCACAAGCGACAGCAGCGAAGATCGACGGCAACTTCAACGGCGATGTCGACGTAGAGCTTGTCGTGCTGATAACGTGTTATAAAACATGTTGCCAGCGGTTAGGACCTTTCCCTCTCCGTCTCTCACGATCAACATAGTAGATGAAAATAGAACAAGTAGTCACAAGATGTAGGGAGACTATTCTTTATTTCTCTGAATATTGATCATTACAACATAGAGCTTCCTCGTATATATAGTCCTGTTAAGGCCTAAGAGTTTCGGTAAGAGCCCACATACAAACGGACTAGGATTATGATTCCTCCTTCTTCTTTCCCTCTAGGATAGAAAGTCCGTGTGTTTTACAACTCTTACTAGAAGAAAAAAATAGACAAACTCACTTGCTTGGAGTCAGAGTTTGGAGTTCAACAAATTTCCATACTCTCCGGACTTAGAAGAGAGCTTCAAGGAAGGATATCGGACTGGCGATAATGGTCATCGAGAGACGGCGACAGAGGCGGGAGGGCGAGAGCGTTAGTGCCAGATCTAGATGAAGCTCAAGTTAGGGTTAGCGTGGTCAAGGGCAGCAGTGGAGGTGACATGGACATTGCAAGAGTCGGGGGGAGGAGGCATGGGAACAAGAAGGGAATGTGAGATACGCGTGGGGAAGGAGAAGAGTGCGGATGAAGTCACAGACGATTGCACATGGCTTTTGGTTGATGGTGAATATAATTAGGATGACAACAGAATGAGTACGATTTTAGGGTTGTTATCATAATGTTTCATATATTACATGTACACTAATATGACTATAATTATCAATTCCAATATTATTAAATGTTTCAAGAAAATACGATTTAAAAGAACGAACCCATGTACGACCTTTTGTCTTCATTATGTTTACTTAAACCTGATTTCATGGAACTAGATTAATACTCATATTTTATAGTCTATATTTGCCTACGTGAGTTATATCATGCAAGCAATGTTGTTGATTGGTGCAAATTAATGCATTTTTTGGTTTCATCTTATTAATTTTGCCTTTATGTGTGTTTCTTAAGACATTATGTAATACAGATATGGCCATAGAGCCTATTATTCACTCCTCGCACGAAGTAAAATAATGATCATTTTTAAGAACCAGTGGTGAGGTAAATCAAAGCAAAATTTATGAGGCTCAATTAGACTTGAGAAATACCGCACAAAGGTTTAAATTTGCATCTCAGTTAAAACAAAGTTTTACTATAACTGAAGCACCATGATATCGCACGTCTAAGCCGCGTCGTTTTGAGATAAAAACATGTTTTCTTTCATTTTGTTGTCCTTGAAAATAGGGAAATGGAATCCATTTTTCCAAAAGGAGAATGTAGTTTTTTTTTTCTAGTCAACGCTCCAAATAAAATTGCAACTCAATTCATTATCAATAACTTGTTTGAATTGGTTCAATCTACTCCGATATAAAGCATCCTTTTTTATCTCCTCACACATCTTGAGTTTTTGGTTCAAATTTTGAAAAGCAATAGTTCACATCATATCGTATGTTACAAAAACAAATCTAACTATGCTGAGACTATTCCCGAGCGTCCGGTAACAATATAATTTTGGAGATTGAAAAATGGTAGGAAATAATCATGAAAGGTATTTGCCGGTGGTGGCGATTTTCATAAGTCGCAGATAATTAAGAAAGGTACAATATATTTTGATATGGTTGTAGCTAGCACAACCAAATAAGCCCTATATTTTGAAATGGCTTTTTACAAGAAAAAAAGGTATTGCCAAGAAGCCCGTTAATATAGTGCCTCTCGATACATGCCAGTCTAAAAAAAAAAAACACGAGTAGACATTGTAGTAAAATATTATACTTTTTTTTCTTTTAAAATGTATATACATAACTTGAACTTCGAACAGGCTTGCAAGACGGTTCCTTGTGGAGTCAGCCTCAGCCCCGTACAGTAGAAAAGAACAAAAACACAAACCGACCAAGCTGGAGAAAGAGTCAGCGACGATGCATGCATGCCGGCCAATTGGGTCTAACTAAGCTAGCTCTAGCATTGGATTGAGCATCGCTTGCAACTGCGGGTTGGTACTTGGTAGGTTGGGTTTGGTTGTCTCCTAGTTGTTGGACCTAACCTTAACCCGTGGCACGACGGTGGGCGGGCTGGCGATTAGTGCCGGTGAGCAGAGCAAAGCAGAGGTCGGGAAACAAGGGGCACGGCATGTCCTGGCGGTGTCGCTAATCCCAGGTGCCCTGCCGATTAATCAATTGGCAACCAACAACGTGATTGGTCTGGTAGAGCTTTGAGCAACCAACAACGTGATTGGTGTGGTTTCGTTCCGGCCGCGGCGAGGGATGACCCCAATTGTCACCGGGAAATCTGAACCAAATCCAAGACGGCACATGCCGCGGCGACGTCCCCACATGGCCGCGCCGTCTCGTCCGACCCTGTATCTGGGTGCGCGTGCTTCGGCGTGGAAGTGGAAGCTTCCATCCGTTCATTGTTAATGCTGGAGGAGCTAGTAGTGGAGGTGAAGCTCCCAGCGCCGTGCGTAGGTCGCACGCTGTCCATGCGTCGATTCCCCCTGTGGTTCCAGAGCCAGAAGAACCGGGTGTCGTTCACGTTCCTGTTGCCGCCGACGCCGAGCTCCCTGATCCTGGTGGCATCATCAGGAACACAGCATGCTGGTGCTCGAAAGTGAAACCAACCTTCGTCTTCTTGCTCGCTCGCTGTGGGGTTTGGCAACAAGACCGAATCAAAGCGCGGAATCTGGACCGCTCTTTTTGACTCCTCAGAGTGGACTCTGGCCGAGGTCGGAGTCGGATGCAGAGGCAGAGCTCGACGTCGACGGAGAAATAAACGCGAGAATTTTCGGTGGCCCTCACCACCCATGCATGTAGTATTTCGTTCAGTTGGCGCCGGTGCGGCTGCGGACTGCGGTGCGGAGGGGGACGCGGTTTCACTTGTCGCCACCGGGCGCCGGCCTTGGCGTGCGCGTCCCCCGGGCCCGGCTGCCGAAAAAACGGGGGCACTCTGCACTGCAGCGCCAATGCCACCATTTCTCCCCGTCTCCGTGCCAGCCCCAGCCTGACGCGCTTTTCTGTACCTACCACGGTCGTTGCATTTGAACGTACTAGTGGCACAAGACGACGGAATGTGTGCAGGA
Source organism: Eremochloa ophiuroides (assembly GCA_038502445.1). Lineage (NCBI taxonomy): Eukaryota > Viridiplantae > Streptophyta > Magnoliopsida > Poales > Poaceae > Eremochloa > Eremochloa ophiuroides. Next base: position 98,551,928 of record JAHLJS010000003.1, read on the forward strand.
GACAGGAGACGGCAGATATGATGATGGCGGCCGTGCCAGCTTGTCACTGCTTCCGTCCGCGGCCGCGGTGTCATTGTCAACGTCTTCCCGTTTGACTCAGTCAAGTGTGTATTATACGTGGGGGACGACGGACGTGGTAGCGAACGTGCCGGGGCGCGGCCGGTGGGAATGGTATTAGTCAGCGCCTCCGCGCGCGACATCCTCTGGCCTTGCGTTTGTCGCACGGCAAACATCCTGCTCAATGCTCATGTACTATGATGATCATCAGTCATCGGAGGAGGAATTGATCGAAGTTCGCCGGCGATGCGATGCGATGGATGCGGGCCAGCGCCGACGAGAGTGACTATCGGGAGTCGCGCGCTCACACACGATCGTCACTATAGACAAGGCAAGGAATAACAATCCTAATAGTCGTCGTCACTATAGCTCGTAGTCGACGTCAGTCGTCACACACACACACACCTGGCATACTGAAACCGCGCGGCCTGCCCCGGATTGGGCTGCGGCCCATTCATTCTCTTCCCAACTAACGGGAGCACTGTTAGGCCCAGTGCTGGTGTCCGGAACCGCCTACGAACTCGGAAGTCGTCTTCTGAAATCTCAACGCCTAGAACATGCAACGCGCGCCGCCCCAAGGAGACCACGACACCCTGCTGCTACGTGCGTGGATATCACACGGTGACCTTGCCGCGCGGCGCGGCGCGGTGCAGAGTGCAGACTAGTACTCCAATTTTATAATTTACACAAAATTTTTGAATAAAAAGAATGATCAAACATGATGTCTGATAATTAAAAACAACACTCTTTTTTAGAACGCAACAAGTATAAATATACATAGATACTGTAGATAGTAGCCATCAGGGTGACAGAGACAGACGCGCTTGGTAGTTTGCTGTTCGTCATTTGATAAACCCACACAACCCAGCTTGTCAACATCGACGAATTTATTCTCGGAGCATCCAGTCCCGTTCGTTTATTTGTTCATCAGTGCAGTGCATCTGCTGAAATTAGTAGCTTCCTGACATCTATCCTGTCGCAGCAGCAGAAGACGACGTCGCCACCGCCGTCCTTTGGGTGGCAATGCCCCCCCTTGGGGTACCCCTTATGCTTGCACCAGCTGTCGCAGTTCGGGCAGTCTTTGCACGGAGCATAGCAATCGTACCTCGCCTCCGCTGAACCACAACAATCCATGAAACAAAACCTCTGTTAGTATGTGTAGTTTAGCAGCATGCGTAGAAAGCTTTGAATACAGTACACAGTTCGATCGATGGGCATACCGTAGGATGACAGGGCAGAAACGATAAGTACGGCGACGGCGATCCTGCAGAGTACGGCACCAGAAAAAGATGGAGCCATGCCCGTCAGTGCCAGCTACTGCGATCCTCCTCCTTTGCTTCTGCAACTTGCTGAGCCAGGATGGGCCGGTGATGGCACATCGCCGTCGATGTGAGCTTATATATATATAGCGTCCCCTGCAACAATGCCCAACTTTTTCTCAAAAAAAAAAATGCCCAACTCTAAACATAAATCCATATATCTAAATCTATATCTATATCCATATATATCTATATATCTACGTCTACACATCTACATATATATCTATACAGAATATTATGGAGCAAAATTTTCTTGTTCAAATATGTCTTTCATCCATTTTTTTACTTAACAAACTGCCCTCCCGGCCACCGTATCCCATACGTGAATCATGACGCGTGTTCATGACTTACATCTAGTGTCTAGCAATGATAGAGTTCAATTCGAAGACATATTGGGTTCCTTTTAGTGCGTGGTATCTAAGGCACATTAAGTTCCATTGCAACGTAGAGACACGATGCCTAGTTTTGATCATAAATCTTTTGAATACAGACGCAACATTGCCTAGTTTAATTTTGAGCCTACAAAACTCCGGAAAGCACAGAAATAAACGATTTTGGTAATTTCAGAACTGATTTTAATTTGCATTTTCCATTAAGCATGGTATACTGTTAAGCATGCGATGAACCCAGGTGTGTGACATGCACTGAAACTAGCTTTCTAATAGTGTGACGAATTTTGAATGCATCAAGATCAGATACACTACACCCGGTTATTTTGCAAGTCCCGCCACCGATCGATTTTACAGGGTTGGGTCGGAGGGATGATGAACCGTTGCTTCTGACGGCTAGTTTCTGCTTGGTGCAGGCGTGCAGCAGCAGTACTGCTTCAACGGCGGCACGCAGGCACAGCCTGCCCTTGGAATGATTGCAGTGCTTGAAGTCCTCGCATTTGCCCCAGCAATGGTAACGCGCCGTCTCTGAACCGCAACCACGAGTGTTACATGGAGCCATTGAGGCGAGACTTGAGGGCATCAACTAGTTGATCGAAGTATACTCTACTCTTAATGCAGTGAGAGTACCGTAAGTTTATATTTATGAAATTCCTTTCGTGAGTATATAGCAGCATACAGTTTAGGCATACCATAGGATGACAGAGTAGCTACGATGAGTACGGCAACGACAAGGATCCTGCAGACGGCATAAGAAAACGATACAGCCATTGGCGTCGTCGTCAGTGCTATTGTGGCTCTGCAATTTGCCGACTAATGGCACATCGCCGTGGTCCGTCGATGTGGGCGGTCCGCGGTCAGTCCAAGGTCTACAGCTTAAATCTCTGAAAATAGTAGTAGATGCAAACGGTTGCCAGGTTTTAGGCTCGAGAATCCGGAAACAGACCCCTTTTTTTTGGTGATTTGAAAACTGGGTTGCATTTCGTTTGACCTTTTCACACGATTATTGTCTTTTTGGTCTTTTGGAGCTGACCAATGCTGCGGTGTTGATCAAACTGCTTTGATTCTAGTATTTGCCTGATGATGTGTGGGCAGCAACAGATGAACAAATTCAGATTGATCAAAGAAATCCTCACAATCTGTATTACAAACCACGGTAACCTCACAAGTGACAATTCTGTCTGACGTATCTACTACTGTCAGAAAAAGTTGTACAAAAAGTTGTTTCATGTTGGTGTTGGAAGATCAGGATCCAAATTTGGAAGTCTTGCTAATGCTTAGGTTGAAGAAAATTAAGTCTTGTCATTGCTGTTGTTTTTGGAGCTTCTGCAGAAAGGCCTTCGATCGTATATCTGCCTAAAGAATAAAAAGAAAGGCCTATCTTATTAGCGACCCAAGAAAAAAAAAAACAGCAGGAACACGGTATTAAGATAGGCCCTTTTTTTCTCGAACTTCTACAGAAAGGCATGCTTCTCCATAGTTCGAGAAAAAAAAAAAAAAGGGCTGCTTCTTCAGAAGTGCAATCCTACTCCTACCTGCCTTGTAGGCTCAGGAACACGGTATTTACAACAGGACTTCACTATCGCCGTGGCTGAATCAAGTGAAATGCGATGCCCAACTGAGATGTAGATGGGCTTCGATGAACCAGGGCAGGAGCGCATCGCCTGGCACAAATGAACTATTCAGTTCCACAAGCTTAGGTAGGCAGAAAAGACATTTAGGTCTGATGTTGAACCTCTTACCATGCCCCATTTTGTCCCAGACTGTCCAGTCAACAAAACCAGTTCCTTGTTGCAGTTCTCTTTTGATTCAAGCAGTCTTCTAACTTCTGATTGATTAAGGCCATCTACATGATGTAGCTATGCAGTTGAAACATTGAGATTAGTCTTCTCTGAAAGAAGGGGAACATTGAGAAATTGAATTTGGTGACAAGTATTCTCAACAGCTGGATATCTATAGATGCACTTGTGAGTTGACTGCAGTGAAGTACCCTACATTTTTTCCAACTCCAATAGTAGGAATGTCTGCAAGGACGCCAAGATGACAAGCTAAACCAAACCCTGCTGAATGCAGAAGTTAGAGGATGACCCAACGACATATAATAAAAAACTAATGTAATGAAGATATAAAGAGTAGATTACGTTGATTTTACGTTCCTGAAAGCTTTTGTGGGTTATTCATATGCGTGTCAGACAAGATGAACCATTTCACCAAGTATTCTTGCTGAGGATTCACACAGCTGACAGCTGTAAGGGCATTCTTTTCTCAAATAACATAGAAACAGAAAATGCTCCATTTTCAATGGATACTAATACTAATAGCCTAGCATAATTGAGAAAGATTGTCTATTTCGCAAATCTTTCCAATGAGGATTCATACATTAAGGCAGTTCGCTCTCAAAATAGGAAATGAGGTCACAGAGGATGTTATTAGACAGCGTCCTATAACATGAATAATCTTTCTAAAATGAACCAAGGTAGTTCTTATGAAATCCAATAATATGATGCACACATCATAGATTATTTACAATATTTCCATACAATCTAAGTTTACATGTACAAAATGCCAACATTGTCAACTAAAGCATTAAAATAGCTATATGCAACAAGCTTAGCTACTTGAAACCATTACTGTGAAAATGAGACTGCCAATATCAGCAAGCGGCTGGTGTGTTTTACCTCGCGGATGGAGTAATCCATTTCCATCAACAATGAGCAACTGCCAGGGAGAATGGTAAAACCTTAGAAAAGGCACAGGCAACTACAATTAAAAGATGTATTAATTCAAAAGATATTATAATATCCTATGATGATTATGCAAGACATCTCATAAACTAAAATGATTCATAGTCATGAAACGTAATTGCTTGAACAGTAGGATTCTTCAAATGTGTAGCTCCAGTAATCAGTAATTGTATTTACATGACAATAAAGAAAAGCATATGCCATGTTTCTTATGGCCCCTTATGCAACCTGAACATTTTAGAAAGTGATGGTATCACTTCCAATTGAAGTATACAGAATTTTTTTTCCACTAAATTTCTTGTTGCAGCAGCCGAAATGATTTTACCTGAGGGTAGAAATGAGGTGCATTGATCTTCACCTTTTGCAAGAGTCCAAGAAGAACTGGAGCCTGTAATGATATAGCCTGGTTTACTTGTTCAAATACATGTTGGTACATTTTAACAGTAACATGCAAGTATATATCATACATTTTTATCAGTGAGCACAAAAGAAAGAATTTTTGAAAGACATGCACCTATCTCAAGATCTATGATTTTGGTTTAATCATACTAGGATCCCTTGACTCTAGGCTTTAGAGGCAAGAAGAATGAACAGTTAAAAAACAGGTCATGTCACACTTCTTGGAGCAATGATAACAACTCATTTATTTGTTGAAATGTGCAGAAAAACAGAAAAATTTGGATGAAAACAATTGCACGCCCAAAAATGCATAATACCTCTCTGAATGCAAGAAAACCAGGAATGTATGGCACTTGCAGTCGAACGACATTGAACTCTTCATGGACAACTTCTAAAGTATTGGCATTGAGGACTACTACTGCGGCACATGCTGTGGATGGGTCTTCCTTTAAGAAGCTAATGTCAGTCCCACCAATGTACTTCAGTTTGCACCTTTCAGGTTCATCTGAACCTGAGCCCACCGAAGGTAAACTCCAGGCAAATTCATCTTCAAGAATAAGTTTACTCTTGAGCATGTCTTGGGTTCTGTATGGCCAAACCACCAGCAAGAGATATGAGTCAACTCCTCCTGGCAGACTGAAGAGATGATTACAAACAGTAGGTGGAAGGGGGGGGGGGGGGGGGGGGGGGGGGGCAAGGCATACTTGATCCATTCTTGTTTCTGCAGCACCAAGTCATGGTCATCTCCTTCTTGGCACCGGTGACCATCATCCATTCCTATTGTACTCCTCACAAGACAGCTAACAATTCTTGCACGGTGGTCGTGGTTCTGAACCCTCCAAAGAAGATGACAAACCTTGACAAATCTAGCCGTCAATAGAATGTTGCAGACTGATGTTCAAAATAATGAGTAGTGTTGCGGCGGGGTTCCCAATGCAGCGATTAGGAGCTCCCATAGCAGTGTACCAGAATCAAGCACCGGGTTTGACACAAAAAGAGGCCTCCCCTGATGTCAAACATAATTTCGGTGATATCTCAATTCCATGCTTAAATCCACAAATGAAAACATGAAAGTGGTAAAAAAGAAAAAAAAAACTAACAAATGAAGATTTTGGTTCGCCCTCACCTCTCATATCTTCATCAAAAATAGCATTTTAGTCCTCTTCATTGTGCAATTCTACGAAATTTAACAAAGACAGGTAATTATTCATGGAAATCAGAAAAAAAGTCAAGTGACATAAGGATTTATCGATTGGTGAATTTATCACTGAAATAAAGATTGGGATCTGGCAATTTACCTGCAGTTGCTGAAGTCCGAAGTTGGACCTCGCTTGCTTCAGACTTGTCGTGGCCGCGCGCCGGCTGCCGGCCGGAGGCCGCGGCGCCCCGCACTGCTGCTGTTTGCGTGTGCTGACCAGCAGCCAGTGGCCGGCGCCCCGGCTGCCCGCCTCCAACTTGACGACCAGCACCAGCAGTAGCGCGACCGCGAGCGGGGAGACGACGGGCTGCTCCGATAGTCCGATTAGATGCTTCACCGCCAGATGCCAGAGAGGCAGCGGTTTGCGAGTGGCGGTCTGGCGGACGCGGTAGCCACCATTGGGCCCTTTGGTTCAGTGGGCTGTCCGTTGGGGAGTTGGGGGGAGCCTGGTGGGACACCTAGGACCATGTCAGATTGGGCCAGAAATTTGTAAGGGCCGCGACCATAATAACCTGCTCTTGAATGGCCTATTCAGCAGGCTGGAACCGGCTGGACGGTAACGGGCTTTAAGCCCAGCCGTTGGGCACCGCCGACCCAGCCGAACGGCTGGATAATAGCCGGCGCGCAGTGGCGCTAGGGTTTGCCCTTCATTTGCCGCCATTCACTCGTCCGCCACTCCTCTCGCCGGCATCGCCGCCGTGCTCCCTCCCAACCCCACCTGTCGTCCCACCGGAGCCACCACCCTCTTCGCCCGGGTCCGCCGTCGTCCCCGCTGCTCCTCTATCACACCCCTCCCCGAACTCGTCCTCTTCCCGGCGTGGTCCTCGGCGCCGCACCATAAGCCACGCCCTCGTCGAGTCGCGCCGGAGCCGCCTCCCACTTCGCCCGGATCCACGTGCTTCCATGCCTAATCCGGCCTCATCGGCGACGGATCCACCATCCTAGGCGCCTCACTCCTCGGCTTCTCCGACCTGCTCGCCTGAGCCATCTGCGCGCACCCCCTCCCCCCACCCCACCCGTCGACGGATCCGCCGTCCTCCTCGACGGATCCGGCTGCCGCCATGGCGGATCCGGCTTTGTCACCGACGGATCCTCCTTCCTAGGCGCCCCACTACTCGGCCTCGTCTCCCCTCTGCCAGATCCGCCTTCCTCCTCCCCGGGTGTTACGTCTTCGTCGCCTTACATGCCCTTGTCGTTCCAGGTTCTACTTACTCGTACTCCATAACCGTCGTTTCGTTCAAATCTGATTCAATGCGTTTTACAAACTCATGTCTGCAAATGTCAGGTCGTCGCGTCCGGATCTGGTTCCGGCTGCCCAATCTGGCACCGTCCTCTACTGGTTCCTGCTCGCCCCCCGCTCCCCCTCCGACAACCTACAACCTACGTCGCAAAAGGCCTGCATCCTACAGCAAGGTAAGCTTTACCTCCCCCTTTCCCACCTCTATTTCTGTGAATCCCTCGTTTTTGGTACGGCCTGATTTGTTATGTCTCCACGGCGGCGTCATCTACACAGATGAGCCGCACGCAGAACCGAGAGGACCGCGCAAAATGGGATATCCCAGTCATTTCCTATTTGCTGGAACTAATCCAGGAACAAAAAGCTCAATGCCACTGGTGTACCTTCACCCCCTCTCCCCTTGGTTGGACTTTTGTCCACCGTGCCTTCTCGGAGCGCACGAAACTCCCCTATGACAAGAAGCAGCTACAGAACAAGTACAATGACCTTCGCCGACAATATTACAGATGGCGTGATGCCCTAAAGCATACAGGCCTAGGTCGTGACCCAATCACCGGTGAGGTTTCTGCGGCCCCAGATTTGTATGGCGCCCCAGAAGTGGTACTCATTCTAGGTCCCCTATTGTCTAACTACCTATTAGTTTACTACTAACTACGTGCTAACAATTCCCTTCTCCTCCCCCCCCTTCTGCAGGTAGGAAAATTTGTGCGCCCCCCTTGCTGGGAGCAACTGTTCGCTCTCCTAGGCCACACCCCGCGTGAGAGGGGCAAACTTGTTGCCTCTGGAGGCCACCAATCACAGAACAGTAGCCAGAGCCAGAGCCCATCCACGCCACCAATGTTTGCCCAAGCCGGTGAAGGTCCTAGTGGTGTGGCTCCAGCCAAGAGATTGTTTACGGAGGAATCTGTTCACAGTCCAATGAAGGGGAAGAGCAGTCAGACGCCATCGGTCAACGACTGCCTCGAAGACCTCAGCGATTACATCAAATCACGCAGAGGCAAGAAGAACAGGCCCTCATCAGAGGAGATTGCCGCCGAAGAGTTGGACCAGGTATCACAAGTGCTTTCCAGCGATGGCTACTGCGAGACAGATCCAGTGTTCCTGCAAGCAAAGAACATGTGCCACAACTGGATGCGCCGCCGAGATTTCTTGAGCCAGAAAACTAAGGAGGGTCGCGCTGAGTGGGTGAAGGTCACTTGGAACTTCTACGCTCCCAAGTCGGAATGACTGTGTTGGCCTTTTTTTATTATCGTTTCGTGTCACTTGTTTTATCTTCATCGTGTTTGCTTCATTCTTGTAACAAGTCGTGGAATGTAATAAGGACCTACGTCTGCTACACTTTGTTTGTTTCCTGGTATCTGTAAAAAGACCTGTTACGTGTGATGTATGAAGTTTTGGTTTTTATTTTGCTTGTTTCATGAATTGTGATGCAATGCAATTTTATGTATCAGTCAGCAGGTCTTGGTTAGGCACCAGTTGCGGCCACGGTAATCGGTGCACTCCTTCCTACACTTCCTGTGTAGAGGTCTGATGGACAAACAACTGTGGATGCAGGTATCTGATGGACAGCAGCGAGGATGAAGGCAGCAGCAATGCTTCCAGTGTATCGTCGACCACTCTGGACTTCATGGAGGCTGCTCTTCTTCTGGAGCGGTTGAAGCGGGCGCAAGAAATGGAGCAACAAGTGCAGAGGACGCCTCCCTCGCCGGTGGTTTTGATGTCAGGGGCGCTTTACATGAAGGCGAACCTACAGCACCCTCCCAGCTGCTACGACAATTTGCGTATGTATCCCGAGGACTTCCTCTTCTTGCATGCCCTAGTCCTTCCGTATGGCTTGCCACATACGGACAAATGTAGTTCCATAGAAAGCTTGGGCATGTTTGTCTGGACATGTGCGCACAAGGGTGCAGTTAGACAATGCAGAGATCGTTTCCGTCGGTCTTTGTCCACTATTAGTAGGAAATGTGAGGAAAGTAGCTGAGGCAACGTACAGTTGGTCACATACAGTGATTGGGCCACAAGATAGGCATTATGGGTTTGTGAGCAACAAACTGAAGAACTACCAGCCATGGTTTGATGGCTGCATAGGGGCTATAGACGGGACTCACATCCCGGTGAAGTGAATGCCGAAGCAAAAATTGATTTCTACAATAGAAAAGGAGAAACGTCAATAAACGTCTGTGCCATAGTGGACATAGACGGGCGCTACACATTTGTAGCAGCTGGGAAGGCGGGAGCATGTCATGACATGGCCGTGCTGGAAGATTGTCTAGAGGAGCCGTACTTCCCACACCCCCCTTCAGGTACATGACAACAACTACTTTGATTGGGTTCGTGCCCCATATGCCTCATGTACTTGTGTTGTTGTAATGTGAGTGCAAGCCGGTACTATCTGGCAGATGCAGGGTACAAGCTTCAACAAGGATTCATGACGCCGTACCGGAATGCGAGATACCACGACTCCGACTTCCGGGGCGTCGATCTGCGCACATTGGGCAGGGAGGAAAAATTTAATCGCGCCCACGCCAAGCTGCGGAATGTCATTGAACGACAGTTTGGGGTGACAAAGGAGAGGTGGCATATTCTGGAGAACGTGCTGTACCACAGGAGGGACAAACAAGCGAAGATTATCATTTCCTGCTTCGCCATGGACAACTATCTGTGGCTACGCAAGCATGGTAACATGTCGCCCTCATATCCTCTCTCTGACTGGGTTATGTTGAATGAAGGATGCAGTACAGCGGCTGTTAGGGAGTTGATAAGCTGCCGTGCTGTGGGGTGAGCGATGATTCACTAGTGTTGGGCTAATTTCAAGGTATGTGAAATGGTGTTATGGAGCTTAGAGCCTTTGTGGGCATGTCTGATTAACTGTGCAAGGTCATGTGAACCTTAGAGCCTTGTGTACATGGCAGGATCATGTACGGCGTAGGCGAGCACCAGCGCTGCAAGTTGAATTGGTGACTCTGCGAATTTTGTTGTCTAATTGCAGGTGGGCGCTGAGAAGCAGCACTGCTACTAGAGATAGGTTGTTGTGTATTAAGTGTCGTAGGAGTTAATTATGGAAACATTGCTATGTAATGTGGACAGTGTGCCTTGTGTTGTGGTCGAGGGAGTAATCTGGACATTTGGTGTGCCGGCTATCGTGTGCTTCAAGGCTGGTGGCACGTATTATGTATTAACTAGTTTGTACTGAGGCTTAAGGGTGCTAGGGTTAGTGTGATTTGCATTAAGTCTGTTGCGTTGTGGTGGAATGGCAACAATGGTGCTGTTCGGCAGTTGGCGCCATTTCTTAAAATATTTGAATTCGAATGTCTGGTGACAGCCTTTCAAATGGCATTAAATGCTAGGCTGATTGTGGGAGGATGGCTGATTGCAACCTGCTGGTTTTTGGCTCCTGTTGCTTCAGCCTGAAACCAGCCTGAAACTTGGCTGCCGAACAAGCTGGAAGATGCGATGGAGGTACTCTCCGATGAATCTCAAGTTCTCAACAGTGCGTTTCAGCCTCGATACTTATATGGGAGACATAGTTTGGATTTGTATGATAGGAGCGGCACAACCTCACTTTGATTATCCTCGCTTCTAAAAATTCATTTATAGAAATATTCTCTTTTGGTTGTTGTCGTTGGAGAAGACTAAAAATAGGTATTGAATCCGTTGACTGTAGTGCAACCCAAATATGAAATAGGTATTGTATTTTGGGTGTTATTGTTCGAGATAGTCTAGGCGATTGATTAAAGGGCACCATCTAAAAATTAGTCTAAATTAGTTATAAAAAACAAGAGGGCTAATAGATGAACTAAGTTTTTAGACAAGTCTCCAAATTGTTAGCCAACCTTGGCTAATTTGAGCTAATTTTTAGTTCAACTAGAAACTAGCCCTAGCTCATCCAAGTAGACCTAAAAGTGTCCCCCTCATCTTATATTGCTTAATGCCACATTTTCAACAGCTTTACAAATATTTTTATGAACATAGTTAAGCGTTCAATCCATTTAAATGTCACTTTTAACTTTTTTAGCGAGTTAAAGCATTTGAAATTTAACCAAATTATAGAGAAAATTACAAAGATTAATGACATGAAATATGTTATAAAAATATAATTAATAAAAAATCTAATGATACTCATTTGGTATAATGGATGCTACTATTTTTATTCTAAAAAGATAATTTGACTCTCAAGAAAGTGGAAATGACATAATTTGAGATTGTTGGGGTACTATATATGTAGCTACTTGGAATACCATTCAAATTAACTACTAGTTTGAACAAAATATCTGATTCATGACAAGGCAGCATGGATTCACAGAGATGTGCTAATAAACTTCACCAAGCAAGTCTCGCTACCCATATTACAAAAACTATATTTTTATTTTCAGAAAAGATCCATCCCGGTCGTTCGGACACGCCGGACGGGGCCTCCTCCCCCTGAGCGTGCCGCGCCGAGGCGACGCGGGCATCCCGCGCGACCCCGCGCCTGTTCCTGTTTTTATTTGTTTCTTTTCCGTTTTTTTCTTTATCATTTTTTCATTTCCTTGATTATTTATCATTTTCATTTTCCTTTTTCACTTTTCATTTTTCATTCTTTTCCTTTCTTCGTTTTGCCTTTTCTTTTTGTTTCCTTTTTATTTTTCCTTAATTTTTATTATTTTAACATTTATATATTTGTATTTCTTTATATGAATATTGTAAAAGTATATATTAGAAATGTTGCACAGTTGTAAGTGTTTTCAGATATATATTGTAAGTGTTGCTCAAAATGTTTCATCTTTTATCGGACATATATTTTAATTGTATGTTTCTAATGTTTCACCTTTGTTTTTAAAATCAATGTTTGCAAGTGTTTCATTTGGATGTTGCATATATTTTCACATGTATTATTGGAACTGTTTTATCTGAATGTTGCATATGTTTGTAAATGGTTTTCAAGTGTTTTTGGTGTTTTTATTTTCAAATGTTTCATCCACATATTTTGAGTATTTCAGTAGTTTTGTAAATACGTTGCAATTGTTGCATCTGAATGTTTCAAAATTAGATCTAATGTTACCGTTAGTATTTCAGATGCATGTTTCATGTCCATCGCCCAGATTGGGAGGCTTGCTACCGGCGGCGATCGTTCTCCACCCCAGCTGGCGCGATCTCGCATCATTCTAGAAACCGTAATCATCCCTATGCTCGCGTGCTCATCTTTCTTGCCTCTTTCTATGCTTCGTAGAGGCTATTCTCCATCCTCGGTAGCTTTGGATCTGGTATGGCCGGCGTAACCTCCAACCTAGCCGTCATCTACCTCCTCTGTTGCTGAATAAACGTGATCGATCGTTCCCCTTCTCTGCTCAGCTTTGTCTGGAAGAAGTGATAAAACATGCATGTTGTAAAAGCATATATCTAGTGTTTTAATAGTTTCAAAAATATATTTTAAGTGTTTCGTATGGATGTTGCAAATCTATGGTATATGTTGTAAAAAAAATCATTAAAATATATTCATGTGGGATCTTGTTTTGAAGAGTTAATTATAAGGAACACAATGGTGTAATCGGTTTTTAATTAGAGTGCTTATTTTAGGAGTTATAGCTTTTTTTAATTTCAAAAATCATTGCATACACAAATAAACAGCAGCATATAAAAGGCAGGAGGCAGGCTTTTTAGGCTGATGCGCGCACACCTAATAAGTGTCCGGACGGGTCACGATGGGCCGGACGTCCGGGCGCACGTCATTCCCTTTTATTTTTAAACAGGCTTGTGTCTGTGACAATCTATATCGCTCTTTGAACACAGGTACAGCAATCACACGAGAAGAAAATAACCCCTCTCAATTCTGAGCTCCGCGTTCACAAGCTCCGCGTGGATCACTCTGAATTCTGAGCTCCTGCATTCAGAGTTTCCGGAGACCTCAGCCGGTGGCTCTGCCGACGTACTCGACGTCGAAGAGGAGCGTGGAGTTTGGCGGGATGACGCAGGAGGTGGGCTCCCACCCTCTGCACCCCGCCCCCTTCTCGCCGTAGGCCAGCGCCGGTGGCAGCTTCAGCGTCCGCTTACCCCCTGAAGAAACGTATCCACGAATGGAACTGAATTCAGCAGTATGTTCGTTCGATTCAGCAAAAGCCAAAAGGTAAATTGCTGCTGGGTTCAGTGTTGACGTACCAGCAAGCATTGGCGGGATCCCTTCGCCGCCAACGATACCCTGATCCCATCCTTTGATCACCTGAATCAACGGAAGAAATAGAAATACTTGTAACATGACACTGCTACTGTGAACATCTGTAGAGTTAGTTTTAGTTCAAGCTAATCCTGCAGCTGAAGATTCGATTCTGACGAACTAGCGCGCAGGGACAGCAGGGGCATCGGATTTAGTTGGCGCGGTACCTACCTCTCCGACGCCGACGCGGAAGGTGAGCGGCTTCCCGCGCTTGTAGCTGCTGTCAAACACCGTGCCGTCCTCCAGCCTCCCCGTGTAATGCGCCTGCACGCACCGAAAGACGCAGATGAGCAGGCACCTCGACCACATCAAGCCACCAACCATCAACGACGACGAACGGTGGTGACCCTGATGAGCTGTCCCTCCTGGGCGGCGGCGCCGGTGCCGACGACGCGGTCGCAGAAGGCGAGCCCGGACGGCGCCACCTCCAGGGGGCACTCCCCACCGTCCGCAGGCTCCCGCCGCCGCGGGGAGAACGAAGCGGGAGAGGACGGCGGTTGACAGCACGGCGGCCACGGCCTCGCGCCGCCGGAGGACGAGGCCCGCCCCGGGGCTCCTGGCGTCCTCCGGGCAAGGTGGCGGGGGACAGGAGGAGGAGCGCGGGTGCCTCGCGACGCCTGGCTTCGGGAGGCTGAGGAGCAGGCGGGACAGCGGCGACGCGGAGGTGGACGCGGCCGGAGCCATGGGTGCTGCTGCTGCCTGCTGGCGCGGAGGGCCGCAGGTCGCCGTTGCCGTTGGTCCAGTGGATAAGGCGAGGCGGGTCGCCGCTTCGGCGCTTCTGAATCTCTGAATCGTGGAGGACTGGTAGGTTTCCGCGTGAATTTGTGACGGCAATAGTTTTGGGCCGTCGCAAAGAGAGAAAAGGCCAGGCCCGTCGTGTCGGTTGAGTACGTACGTACGGCTCAGGTGGGACAATCGAACAGCAGTGTAAGAAAAGCCCATTAACCCCCCAAGCAAATCCTGGCCCGCCAACATTGGTCGACTAGTACGTTCTCCTCAAAAACAAATTAAAGGTAGAAAGTTGCGTTTTCCTCAATAAAAAAAGGTAGAAAGTTACGTTACATGACGTGACGGAACCTTCGCCGCCCGTAACAACGTGGTACGTGTGGCTGGAGGAACCGCCGTGTTGGGTGGCGCACCGGACTCGGCGGCCGGCGGCTCGCAGTGCACTCCAAAGCCAAAGATCTCCGGCAGCACTATCGCGACGGCTCGCGTGGCCGGGCGGGGGAGTAAAAGCGGGTAGGTTCCGGTCGGTCTCACTCATCTCGCTCACGCGGCGCGGCCGCACTCTCCGCTGGCAGCCCGCATGTGCGCTGCTGCCGTTGGCCGTTGCCTTGCACGCCGGCCGCCCCGAGCGAGCGCCCGAGCGGACCAGGTCTGACGAGGACGGCCACGTTTCCTTGGGGGCCACAGCGGCAAAGGCAGACACGCCAATCGCTCCAGTGATCGCGGTGAGATGGGGAACACATGGACGCGTCACGGCATCAGTTATTCGGTTGACAGCACAGGTAGAGTCGTAGAGGGGGACGGTTAGGACCAGCACGAGCATGAGCACGAGATTAACAATTGATAAAAATCTTGGGGGAAGTCATCACGACTCAAAAGTCTGAGAAAATGACTGTCTGGATTTTGTTTTTCGTCTGCTCATGATAGATGCGAGCAGATTCCTGTGTTCCAGACGCCATATGCAGGCGCAGGCGTCTAAAATTTGCCAACTTGTGGAGCTGTGGGGGTTAACAGTAACAGTAACAGTAACAGTATCGGCATGGAGTTGTTCACCTGCTCAGCCTCGTCGCTTTAGGTGGCCTGCTGCACTCCCCGAAGCTAGCCACTACAGTATTGCCGTTGCTGCTAGAAACGTCCTCGATTTTCCATGAAGGGAAAATCCACGGAATGAGTTATAATGCGATCAAATCAAAGTTTGATTCCATCACATTATCATATATCAGTTAAAATTACAGTCATACAGCGTATGATTACAAGCTATACAAGTTTTACCTCATTTGAGGATACACCTATTACAGGGTTAATCTAGCAGAAACGTATCTAGTTGTCATCAGAGTTGGCGGAATATGTTGTCGAGTGGAGGCTCCTCCTTCACGGGTATCATCAGAGTCAATCTTGGCGCAGCATAGTCTTTATCTCCTGAACCAAACTTGAGCGTAGGCACGAGACCTTCTAATACTTCTTATCTCAATATCTCTGTTAGTCAGGTAATCTGCACACCGCCAGATATATGCAGACCATGGTCAGCACCAATGCGCTTTAATGGAAAAGAGAAAACAAAGGATCTGGCGATCCTAATATTTGGTTGTGGTTTGCATCCTAAGCACATGTAAGTAGTATCCCGTAGTAAATTTATAGTAGTTCGTCAAGTTTTTTAACCCATATCCCACCATCCAGCAGTCCATCCCAATTCCATCATCCCACCCATACACCACCTCACATACACGCACCTCGCGCTCAGTCGACAGGCCCAACTCCCTCTCGAGTCCTGTCTCAACGGCACACTGCCGCATCGGGCACACTGCCGGACAATCATCAATCAGGGAGAGAAAAGAATATCGCTCTCTACACTAGTCAGAGCTTCACAGGAAAGGTCCATAGCCGACGAATCGGCATATGTATCGATCGATCAACATACACTCTGCAGAGGTTTTACCACTCACAAGATTAGCCATCATCGATGCTGTACAATCATCTAGACAGAATACCGGGTGCTTGCTTGCCTAGGTCGATGCCACACTACCACTCAGCCCTGGGTAACTTCGGGCACAAACCGAAACGCTGAGACTGGGAGACGCAGTACCGGCCCCAATCAGTGGTACTGCGCATCTAGAACGGTTCAGAAATCCCAACATCCATCACCGCTCACCCTTATCACCTTTCAACCTAGCAGTAGTGGCACCGCCCTACCAAGTAGTCCAGCCGTTCCCCGCCCATCGAAGACAAGTGAGCAGTAAAGGATTCCTATGAATCTGGTACTAGTCCTTCCTAGATTTGACCAAGCAGACATCTTCTCTTAGGGGATACTCTCCCCGTGCCACAACGGCACCTCCATTCACGGGGTTTCAAACCACGCAGGCTATCCTTCCCGGAACCTCCTCATAAAACCATTACCCGCCACAGGTATCTCTCATAGGAATGCCCAGATGCAACTCCCGGCAAGACTTGTTTACACAGCTCGTCGTGTATCCCACTTGGTCGACTCGACCCTCACCACACACCTAAGACACACGCAGCACGCTCATAGTCCACCAGTCTGGCATCCCAAACCAAACCATTCCCAGAGGTTCACCACCAGCATCACATCATAGATACAATGCGAGTGGAGTTAATACACATGGTGATGTAACATGCAAGCAAGCAGGTAGATAGAAATATATAAAAGAACATGTGCGCGAAGCTGAGTAGCATAGTAGATTGTTTTGCAAGCAGTGTAATAATGGCTTAGGTAATTGCATGCATCATATACTAGCAAAAGGAGTAAAGATAAAACGCTAGCAATTCTAAATATGCAATGTCTAATAGGATTCTCTAAAAGAAGGTGCTGCCATGACACCTGCGTTGTCAAGGTAGTAGTGGTACATGCGTTCTCCAGTTAGTGTAGTTGATCAGCTGTGTCTCTCCTCCTAGGGCGACTCCACTCCACGGGTCCTTTCGTCGTCTACGTTCTCCTTCTCCAGCGGGTCTCGATCTGATCGTCGCTAATCCAGAATCGGCTACTCCACGAAGCGACTCAGGGCAAGAAAACACTCAATACACTAAAAGACAATAAGACGCGGAAAGATCCAATAATTACCAGAGAAATGATAAAATGTGCATAAGTTGGCCCTCTCGGCGTATGTCCGATTTCATCGGGCCAAAGAAACAAGGGTGGAGTTTGCTAAGCACGAGCTTAAGTTGTGGCCAAGCTGGTATGGCTTATGATGAATGGTTTAGGCCAAAGCTTATCCCTAGCAAACACCACGGCTCACAATCTTCCGATCCGAATGCCACGGAGAAGACGAGGATCGGAGGACAGCCGATCAGAAGGAAAGAACAAAGAATTACCAACAATAAACGTTGCGCAAAAATGGTGCGAGTGTTTAATCCACTTGTAGGGTACCAAGGCTGTGATTCAAACGGGTACAATTATACAAGTGCTTAAACACCCAGAATCAAGAGAGAAAGAGAGAGAGAGGAGTTAGCTAGGCACATCCATATCATATTCTCAGTCACACCTTCAGTGAAGATGGTTTTTAAGCGGTCGATCGAGTCGACTCACATAGATCCAAGGTCTTGATATAGACCATAGCTTTGCTAACTAAAAAGGGTTAGTCCGGTTTTTGATCCAATCGCCATGGATAAGACGGGATCGAATAGAGCGGGCTATGCGGGGATAATGAGCGAGAAACATAATAAAGCAGTGGTCTACTTCTTCCAACACGCACGCCATGGAATAAACGGGGCGTCAGAAGAGAGCGACATGTAAAAGACGCAAGTGCGCAAACCACTCGTAGGGTATCACGACCTGGGTGCACTGGCACTAAGTCATTTCTCAGATTTGTAGCGGTGCGGTTGTCACCGCAAGAATCGAAGAAATGCGATGGTCGCACAGGGTACAAGCATAAGAGGGCTTGGGCACGAAGAATCAAAGAATGGCACACGGGGTATAGCTCCATGGTCATGGCAAGGCGTGCTCGTGGCCATAAGCTACACCATCGAGAGGTCGAGTTACACCCGACATTACGGTCATGGCAGGACGGATCCCGCGATCGCAACGTCCGAATGAGGTACGATCCCTCAGCCGGCTCGAAGGCACGGCACACAGGCAGACACCAAGAACAACCAGCAAAAAGATCCAAAGGCACGACCACAAGATAAAATAACTCAACAGGACAGTGGAGTAACACAATTCCATAGCTTGAAGATGGATGGATCCTGTATTATAGATACATATACAGAGAGAGTGTAAGGACAGGATACAACAGATATATGGATAGACAGATCTTAATGATAGGGTACAACAGATTCAAATACAGACAGATTGCAAGGATATGGTACAATATGGTGGACAGGTGTACAAGAAGTAAGAGAAGGGGTTCTCTAATGGTTCAGCGTCGTATCACTTTGGCTTTCCAACTGTCCAGCATCTATCAATTAGGCTCTCCAACAGTCCAACATCATCTATCGATTAGTCTTTCCAACAGTCCAGCATCATCTATGGGGCCTCAAGATCTGGCAACAGGGCTACGGCACGAAGGCCGGACAGGGTCGGTGTCAAAGGAAAGTGGCGAGGCTTGCTGCTACATGTTCCAGCTCCTCTCGGCCAGCTGCTAGTAGCTTCTGGCCGGCTGCGGCTTGCTATTGGCTGGCTGCAGCTAGCCGTGGCCTGCTGCTTGCTGGCCGTGGCTGGTCGGAAGGGGCTGTGGCTGGCCGAAGGCTGGCGGGAGGTGGCGGAGCATGGCTGGGTTCCCAACAAGGCATGGAATCATAGCACGAAGGCCGATGTCAAATGGCATGGTGTACGCAACGGCGATGCCCGTCATGGTTGAGTAGCTACAACACGCGAGAACACCGTCGAGACGTCGGCGTCCCGGGTGCACGCGACGGCGATGCTCGTCATGGTTGTTCCATGCGTTCATGGTCCGTCCGGTTGGCTGGGTTTAGTCCGGTGCGCGTGAGTGCGTTGTGTTCTTCCTGAGCCGGTGGTGGCTCTGCCGATGCGTTTCCCTGGGGTAGGACGCGGTGGCACACATGGCGGGTCCGAGAAGGGTGACGGTGCTCACTGTGGTGTTGATGACGAATGGATAGTGGTGCAGCGAGGAGTTGATGCCGTGCAGGGTGATCGCCGTGCCGTGCCGATCCGCGACGGTGGCACCGGTTCAGCTTGGTGGTGGATCTTCTCGACGTGACGAGGAGCAGGGCACTGGGCGGCATTAGGTTCGCGGTCACCATGGACGGGGACGTCATCGTGGCTTGTGGATGGGGTCGTGGCCGGTTGTTGTGGCTTGCCACCCTCATGCGCAGTGAAGCAAACGGCACGAAGGCCGGCCATCAGACATGCACGATGGCAACAGAGAAGGAAAAGGAGGGGGCCTTAGCCTTGGTGCTCACCAGCGAGTTTGTCAAGGGGGGTTCATCATGGTCGTGGTTGGCTGCTGCTGCGTGAGTGGCCGTGGGGCAGAGAGGGAGCGGCGTGGAGGCGCGTGCCACCAGCGAGGAGGACCGGTGTCTTGGCCGCAACGCTGGTGAGGAGGGTGGCGGTGTAGAGGAGGCAGATGGCGTCGCGAAGTGACAGATTCACGTGCTGGAGACGGCTTCAGTGGTGGAGCAGAGAGTGACGGCAAGGTGCTCGACGTCGGGGCGAGCTCGGTTCTGAGAGGCCGGTGCGAGGTCAACCGGTGCTGCTCCGGCGGCGTCGCGGTCCCGATGGGGTGGACGTTGCGGGGGCTCGGTTGCTGGGCGCCATGAATGACGTAGCCGCGGTCGTTGCAGGGCTCCGAGGTTGGCGAGGCGAGCCGCGGACGGGGGTACTGCAGATGACGTCACGTCGAGGGGCAGCTTAACACGGCGTGGCATGACTGTCGGCTTGTTGTTGCCGAGGCGAGGTGGACGCGACCTGCCGGTCGTCGTTGAGGTAGGACGACGAGCTCGGTGAGGTGAGGTCCATCGGTGGTGGCGGCTTGGACGCGCGGTGAGGTGCCGTCGGTGCTGCTCGAAACGGTGTTGGTGGTGGCCGGCTGCAGCATCCAGTCAGGGTGGCGGTCGGGCTCGGCGGCGTGGAGCTCGTCGTGAACGCGGCCAGCGGCGCTTCGGCGTGGCGTGACCAGGACGCAAGGCGGCTGATGTGCCCGCACAGGGAGGCGGGGCAGCGAGGAGCTCGGTGCGGCGCGAGCTGGGAGAAAGAGATGGTGGCGGCGTCACGAGGAAGAAGAGGAACAGGAGTGCGGCGGCTGCGGCTCCTCTTATGGCGTGCGGCTAGGGCTTCGGATGGCCATCTCGGCGTCTGTGCCCTTGGATGGGACGGCCAGAACACGCGGCGGCCATCGCGCGGCTTGGCACGGATGCCCAGGGCGCGGTCGCGCACGTCCTTGCGGCGGCGTGGGGAGAGGCTGGGAGCGCTCGCCCCTGGCTAGGGTTTGGGAGGGGCGCGGCTGTGTGGGCCGCTAGGTGGGCCGGCTGCCTAGGTTGGGGTTGCTGCGCGTGGGCCTGCTGGGCTATGAGAAAGGAGGCGCTGGGCCGCTTGGGCAGGGGGCTTGGCTGGGCCGAGAGAGGGTAGAGGAGTGCTTGTGGCCTGTTTTGGGGTAGAGAGGAAGAAGTAAATTTCTTTATTAGTTGGGATAAATATATGTTTAAATAGGTGAGATAGGAATTCGAATGGAATTTGTGACTGGATTTATTTTGCCATTTCACATATTTATGAATTAGGGATGGGTGAACGTTTTCTCACCATTTTCATTTATTGGAAGACAATATTGTGATGGGAATATTAGAGAGTAGAAATAGGGAAAATCTCCCGAGGTGTAAAGGGAAGACAAGGATTTATTTATTAGTGAATTGTGGATTCCGAATCAAGGAGTCGGATGATTATTCGAGAAAGATCGAGAGAAGTTGCTATGGACATGTGCTCTCCAATACAAAATCCTAGATCAAGAAAGGAAACTCCGGTAAACTCTTACAAGCAATCTCTATATGTGCGCAACGATTTGTTAGTGGTTAGTCTTGGTTTCGACCTAAAACTACATGCTCCACACATTTGCAAGAAAATTTTTAAAAAGTTCGTATTTTTTGTTTACCGAAAACCCAGGTTGTTACACTGCTACAGTGTCAGGGCCGTTTAGTAGAGCACTGGCTCTAGCCGGCCAAAACAGTTTTGGCTTCGTCCGTGGAGTACCATTTGACAACACAGCTTCTCCATTTTTCACCGCTGCTGCGTCCGCGCTTCGTCTTGCGTAATGTCGCATGTCTCAGCGGGAACTGCGGAGCCCCGTGCGATGAGCGCCACCCTTTTTCGCCACCGTTTGGCACAGAGAGCTGAAAAACAGCTCCTGAAGCTGTTGTGCAAGAAGTCACCGTGCTCCATCCCAGGAGCCAGACGCGATGAGCTGCATCACTTCCAACCAGCCCGTTCCATCGACGCTCATGGTCCGTGGCCCCACCCAACAGGCGGTCAGCTACGCAATTACGCCAAGTCAAAATCCAAGCGTTCACGCACTAATCAGTGGAGACTGGAAAGTGACTCGAGCCGAACGAACCCCCCTGCCTTCCCCTTATCCATCCACTGATGGCCACTACCAAAAAAAAGTCTAGCGGTGCGGTCGCGACCAACCGCTCCCAGTGCTCGTGCTCGGCGGCGTTTGACCGGCGCTCCGTCGTTCCTGTCCGACGCTAACAGCCACTTAATCTTTCCGTCCATCGTGGCCGGCCGGCGGCGAGCCTGTGTGTGTGTTCCCTCCCTGTGGTTTGTGGCCCGTTGATCCATCTCTAGCTAGGACTTAGGAGGATCCGCCGTTGCGTCTGCACGTATGGTACGTTCGCCGTCGGCCGTCGGCGAACGGACAGGGGAAGGATACGAGCCGGAGGTCGTTAAGCACGGGGCGCCGTTTAATCTGACAGCGCGTCTGAACGATGGCACCGTACCTAGTGGTGATAGATAGTTTGTCGGCCTCGTAGTACGGTACTGTGGGATACTGTCTGTACTGTACATATACGCGTGCGTCGAGCTGGCGGCGTCTTTATTATTAGCAAAATAATCGGGTTGCAATTCACACTTGCACGCACCTGAGTTTTGCCAAAATTGAATGCCATAACAACACCACATGACAGACACGCACGCCGGCACGTACGCTCGTTAGTTGTATCTACTACAGTGTACTACATACTACTCCCTAGTACGACAGAGGTGACACGCAGAGGGATCTGCCGCGCCGCGCGTTCTGGAGGCGGCCGGCGCGGAACCTGGAACAAGCCATGGTGTGCTCGGGCACCGGCAGGCAGGAGCAGGATCCCGATCCCCCGGTAAAAGCATGGTAACAAAAACAAGTCGCGGAGCCCAGATGACGCGGGTGGAGTGGGGAGATTTCGGCTGCGTTCGGTTGAGGGTATAAGCGCTTATTTTTCAGCACTTCAGCAGTATTTTTCTCTCACAAGATTTCAGTACTTCTATAGCACTTCAGCACTTATCTACAGCACTTCAGCTTCACCGAACACAGCCTTCATCAGTTCGGTTGGCGCTCTGCTGACGACGAGCGATGGAGTGAGCGTGACTCGCAGCAGCTTTGGCTTTGGCACATTCTTCGTCAGCGTCGCCAAAGGGAATCGAACTTCCAAGGTTTCGGTCCAACTGCTACCGGCTTTTCCCCAAGCGGATAAGAGGTGTTTTGAGTACTGAGTACGAGGACGACACCATGCGCGCGCACGCACGCACTCTGCAGGTTGCAATTGCAAGCACACCTGCACTAGCGTCCAGGTAATGGTGCAGTTAGGGCGTACAGTAGATTAAGTTAAGTGGACTGCCTCCTAATCCATCTTGCCCCCTCGCAGTGCAGTGCAGCGTCACAGTCACAGAGCAGGGACAGCTCAAGATAGGCTGCGTTCGGTTGAGGGTATAAGCGTTTATAAGCGCTTATTTTTCAGCACTTCAGCAGTATTTTTCTCTCACAAGATTTCAGCACTTCTACAGCACTTCACCGCTTATCTACAGCACTTCAGCTTCACCGAACACAGCCATAATTGGTGTCGCTCGCGTTCCCTGCGCACGTTGGCTGCTTATAAAAAACAAAAAACAAAAAAGAATTACTCAAAAAAAAAAACTGTTGTTAGAGTAAACACCACCACCACTGCAACTGCAAGTGCAGGAGTGGCGTCGATCCGATCCGATCCACCTACGGTTTGCGTCTGCGAGTAGTAGGCCGGGTTTTGCGTTGCGAAGCCCGTCTCTGTCAGCGCTTTCTTGGTGAGAAACTAGCGCCGACGACCCACATCAGTACATCACTAGTCTCCACCATATGGAGCCGTGTTTCAGAAACTCTGTTTCTCCACAATGACGCCTTCTCCTATCATGTTCATTGTTCGACGTCGTGTAATATCTTCGACGTCATGTAATATCCCCAGTTACGATGGCGCTCACAGTCGCTCACGCGGGTTTCCTGTCAGCGTCAGATTTTTCGCACGAGCAACGGCATTTCGAGCAGCTAGGCGTTTCGTGGCCAGCAATTTGAACTTGGGAGCCAGGGCACTGATCGAGCAGGGTGCAGTAAATGAGGTGTGTCAATGGCGATTGTCAGGGGATGAAGTGACGAATGATCCACTGTAAATTACAATTACAACTAATCACATTAACGTTACGGCACATGTATGGAGCATTAAATGTAGACGAAATGTTCGTATGTCTGTACTTTTTGCATGTACATCACGTGACGAATCTTTTAAGCCTACTTAAGCCATGATTGAATAAAAATTATCAAATACAAACAACCGTGCTACAGTGCAGAATTACAACTGTAACTGGGATCTCCACACAGCCTAAATGCCTAAATGCATCCACGAGTTTACGTTGGTGCTCTGCCACCGCAACTGGCAACTGGTTGTACAGGACGAAGACGAGATGATTCTTCGGCAATGAACGTATCCGATGTGGATACGAAAAACTTGAGGCGGTGAGGTCCCGCTCTCCCGTACCCCGTCCTTGGGGTGCGCAGGCAGCTGCAGCTTCGTGTCTGTCTCTGTCCAACGTGTTGTTGGCCGTGGATGAGGACGAAGAGTAGTGAATGATATGCCGCCCATTCCATTCCACTCTCCACTCCACTCCATGTGCTTTGGAGTGTGGGATTTCAACTTCTCCCGAGGATGTCAGTGTCAACAGCAACAGCCCATACGAAACTGTTCTTGCCCTAGCGGTGCGGGAGAAGCGGGAGGAGAGCGGTTCCTGGTGGCACAGTCACTGTGATGTGGGCCCATGGATTTTCTCAACGTTTCTGGCCTCTACTAGCAGTTATCTTTTTCTGATGTCCTGGTTTTAATTTAATTACAAAATGGTATATACGAATATACTACTGGTAAGAGGGACATTAGGAAATGAGGGATAGGATAGAGATTGAAAAATGAATAAATGATTAAGATTAAATAACACGTAAAAATAGACTGTTAGAATACAGTAATATCTCTAGAAGGGGTATCCCTATCTCCATCCCAATCCCAATCCCAATTCAAACACTCCGTAACGGTGAGGCGGCGTGGCTGCCCGGTGGCACGGACACGAGGCGCGCGCTCTGGACAACAAGAAGGAGGGAGGAGGTGGAGCAACGGATGTGTCGCCCTCGCCAGCGCCGATGAGCGCTGGCCCTGCGCCCGTGAAGTGAGCGCGAGGAGGTCATCCACTCCCGCGTCCATCACGTTGAGCCGGCCACATCGACCTTCGCGCCACCCATGGCCTGAGACAACCTCCACACAGCCACGGCAACGTGGAGGAGGAGATGCGGTGGAGCGTGAGGAGACTGTGCTTATGGAGTCGGATGAGGAGCACAACGATAGGGGCCCATGTGGAGACGCAGAAACGCCACGAAAGACCCTTATTTGGGTTCCGATCAAAATGAATCACGCCACTGCCTAATCTATTAGAGTCGGTTTACATCCTGCAAAATGTGACAGAACCGCCTTAATCATAGGGCCCACGCGCCCCGTCATCGTCCCTAAGGACCTTTGACTAATCTGCACGAGTTCCCTTGAATTAGGTGGCCTATCGGGTCTCTTAGGAGACCGTAATTTTCCCCGAGGATCTCATTGTAAAGACCTTGCAGGTATTACGACAGTTTACACAAATAATTTGAATCAGAGTAAAGAGTGCGGAAGTATTACAGAATTATAATTTATAAATTTAGATTACATTATCCCAAACCAGAGTTTTGTAGTGGAGCAGCATCTTACAACTAGACACCCTGCCCAAGGGTTACATCATATACTTTTTCATCCATGCACGATCTGTTGACCGGCACGGTCCCACACAGAGCTGTACACCTAAGTCACCTACAACAGGGGGTTAACAAACCCTGAGTACATGGGGTGCTCCGTAAGACTTACCCGACTAAGAAAAAGAAATGAGACTTAGGAATGCATGCTGGGGGAGTCAAGGTAAGGCTTTAGCAAGAGTCAAAGAATTTTGCAGAAAAGCATTACTAATCCTACTTTCAGTATTTTACTCAATATTATTATAATCAATATCGATAGTTCTCAGTTCTTTCTCATATATCCTTCAATTCCAATTATTTAATCATTCCCAAAAACATCCTAGTTCCGAACCACTTTTCGGGGTAGGGCAGTGGATCAAGTCTCCATTAACCGAGAAGCAACGTCGATTCGAATCCAAAAGTACCCAGCTGGGGATCCCTATCCACACTCCATATGTAGCACTTAAGCTTGCATATGCCAACCCCGCCTACCACGGCTTTTCATACCCCGGAATCTGTCCTGCGCCACCCGAGAGCACGGTACTCCTCTCGTCTCCAGGCACGATGGCCACGAGGGTACACGCTACTCTCGCCATCTCTCCACTCCCAGTGCATGGTTGTCGGTTCCAGCAGTAGAGCCACCAGAGTCAGAGGCTTTCCGTAGTACGTGGCTAGTTGCAAAGTCTCGATCCAGCAAGCCTACAACGAACGGTCCCTATTTCTTTTCCGTCAGCAACCATGCATTGGGACTCTAATCCAAGTACAAAGTTATCCAACGGTTTCCAAATCCATGCTTGCCGGATGATAAGACATGGGGAACGCCGCCCCATGTGCACATCACCCGAGCGAAACATTTCCCGTTTCTGCCAGTAGTCAAACCTCGGGACTCTAACCCAAGTGATACAACCACCGAGCAGAAAATCCCCTCCCGTCGCTGACGATGTACTGATCAGGTGCACAGCCACCAAACGAGAATAATACCAATTCCCATTTTCATGTTTGAATAGTATAACACAACAGCTCAAAATATCATTTATGCAAATCTACATCATTTAAGCATGACTAACCATTTTCCAATGTTTTCATTTTTTTAAACAGGTTTCAAGGGGTAATATACCAAGGTGGGTAATGCAGCAAGTAGGTGACAATCAACTCCTATCAACCTAATGCATTAATTTAATTCAAGTTATAAATATTTTATAAAACATAAGGAAGGGGTTGAATGCATCGGGGCTTGTCTGTGTTGCAGGTCTGTCACTTCTGCCAGATAACCAGAGGATACCCACTTGACTTCTCCTGACGATCAAGCCTTCCGTCGGCAATCAATCAAGCAGTCCTCCCGAAAACCCGATCACTACACGTAATAATAATACGATACTTAACATGATGAAATGTATGCTATGATGCAGGAGATACACAAAATCACGGATCAATAGAAAATAAACTTGATTAGAAAGTTGAGTGTAATTTTCCTTCACGATAAAGTTGCAAGCCAACGACACTAATTACTATCGAGTATTAACTACTTTGGTTTATTGACCATCATACCAGTTGATGAACGCTGAACAAGTCCTCCTATAACAATGACCAGAACTCTCTTAAGTGACTCATAAAATCCTATTATCATATGTGTGTAACCTAAACTACTAATATTCTTAATTAACAAATGATTTACTCACTTGAAGTTCATTTAAACATCTTAATTAATATGATTAGCATAAGCTTAAACACGTTAATAAGACACCAAGGGTCACCACATGATAACTACTCAAGGTCAGCATACCATCCTAAAGTCACGCAAACCCTAAATTGATTAAGGTTTCTATTTATTTTATTAATCGATTAATAGAGCATTAAATAATAATTGAATAAACTATCCCCATTTGGTCCCAAACTTTTTCTACAGATAGATCTCAACCTAAAACAGTACAAAAATAAATTTCATGATTTTTGGATAATTCTTATAGCCTACAAAATTTATGGAAGCCGCATTTGTGAATTAAATTAGGCATTTTTATTATAAACAGAAAGGACTCCGAATGTTTATTTTATATTTTCATGCATTTTCCATACCACAGAGAGCATACTCAATTAATTTCACCATTTATAGTATAGTAAATATTTCCCTACAAAAATACCAAATTACAGCACTATTTAAATCCCCAGAAAATGAGAAAACTCATCTAGCTGAATCCAACGAGTTACTGGGCCTGGCCTTCTCAACCCGTGCGCGGCCCAGCTAAGTCCTCAGCTCATCCTTCGCCTTTCTGGCTCGCCCTAGCCAGCACACAGGACCGGCCCAGCTTCGGCCCAGGTGGCCCAGGTCGGGCTTCCCCTACCTCTCGCTCTCTCTCGCTCGAACAGACGACGGCAGCGCGCGAGGCGATGCTGGGGCACATCGACAAGTCACCGGTGGCCTCTCCGACTAGAGCAGCATCACCCGAGAGACCCTCTTCACCACTCGAGCGCAACTAGGTAGCTAGCTCAGGGTTTCCGGACCTCGAGCGAGCCTGTCCAGAGCCATGGCGGCATGGCGGCACTACTCACGGTGGCGGGCGTTGTTTCGGCCAAAACAACACGGGAGCATCTGAAGGGAGGGCACTACGCAGGTTAGGGACTCACCTTGATTCTATGGCTTGTCGGTTGGGACGGGGAAGGACCAGAGGATGCTCGTTGACGAGAGCCGCGACCACGGCGGGAGGCTCCGGTGACGAGATCCGTGTTCCGGTGTCCCCGCGGCTGTAACGGAGTAAGCAGCTAGAGCATGAGCTTTCATGAATCATGGACAATCCTGAAACACGAGCTTAAACTACCCAAGACTCACCCAAGCAACTAGCTCACGCGAGGCAAGCACCGCGGCTCTTCGACCGGTCGCGGTGAAGACGACCCCCGGGCTGCCGATGCAGGGGGACGCGGGTAGGCTAAGCAAAGCTCAATCGATGTGCAAGTATCAGGCGAAGATAATTATAAGATGGAGATGGTTGAGATAGAGTAGGAGCGGCGAATTTTTGGGCCGGACGGTGAAGCTCGTCGGCGGCGATGGCAAAAAGGGGAGAAAGCTAGAATGGCGACGGTGACGGTTTTAAAGAGCTGAGGGGTGCTCAGAACGCGACCGGGCCCCCCTCCCATGAGTTCAACACGCCGCGACAGGGCCTAGCCAGGACCCGGGCAGCGCCGGCGTGCGGCGCGCGCACGCGCGGCCGCCTGCACGCGAGCAGAGCAAGAAGAACAGGACCGGACCCCCCCCGAGTACTGTAGCGGAATCTTATCCCTAATCGTCTTTTTCTCCAAATTACTTTTTATTTTGTTTATGAACATGAAAAATACCCTTAATAAGAGTTGTAGAAAATTTAATTCTGAACAACTTTGGTGTTGGAACCAGATTCAAATTTTTGAATGGATTTTAAATAATTCAAAAGGGGTAAATGTGGGTTTTAAAATTTAATTTTAATTCACTCAAATTCTCAAGATTCCTCTAAATAAGTTGAAAATATTTAAAAATAAAAGTTGTTATACTTGGCAAACCCTACAAACTTTATTAAGGGAGTTTTGTTAATTTCAAAATAATTTTTGAAATGATATTTTAAATTCAAATTTTAAAGTACTGTTTTGAGTTTAATTTAAATTTCCACCATATAACTTCAAAATCTCCAAAAATAAAAGTTATTCCATTTTAAAATATCTACAACTTTTACTAAAGCACTTTCATCAGATTCTTGTTAGTTCTTGAATTTGTATTTCAAATTTAAACTTTAAAGCATAGATTAGGGATTTTATTTGAAATTATTTTTAATAACTTCAAAATTTTCCAAAATAAAAGTTGACCAACTTTTAAAGATTTATAACTTTTGTTTAAGGCCCTAACACCTAATCCCTTTTAGTTTTTAAATTAGGGTTTCGGGTCCGACACAGGGTTTATAAATGACTCTTTTTAAATTTCTTAAATTTTAATTAGTTAGTTACACAACAACACAAATGTTTACATAATAACTCACTCTAAACCACCCACGCACAATCATATGCAAGAATAAAATTTATTTTAGTTAATGCATATTAACGGGGTTAAATGCAGGATCTTTTGCATGCAATTATGATGACATGGCATGTTTTAGTTAATGTAACACCAGGGGTGTTACAGAAAAGCACTCTGTCCAACGTATTATAGATTTGGATCACCTTATGCCTTCTCTGTTGGAGTTAGGCACTATTTGGTTTTCACCCCTAAATTTTTACACCTTTAGATCGAATATTTAGACATATGAATGAAGTATTAAATATAGAAAAAAATAACTAATTTACATAGATTGTGTGTAAATTGCGAGACAAATATTTTTAGTCTAATTAGACCATGATTTGACAATATTGTACTATAGTGAATATTTGCAAATGATGGATTAATTATGTTTAATAAATTCATCTCGCGGTTTACAAACGAGCTATATAATTAGTTTTTTTACGCTCCAGATCTAAACACAGTCCAATGGCCCACTTTAGGAGTGAATTCTATTTCATCTCGTCCACGTATTTCTGCTTTCAGATTGAAATCTGAGTCGTGGAGCTTTAATGAGTGCCGATGTGGCATTACTCCTTGCTATATCTTTTTGGGAGAAAGGAAAGCAGCCTTCCACTACGTTTTGAAGCAAAGCATGCATGATCCATAAAAATTGTAGACCAGACATACCATCTGGTACGTGGTACCACAACAAGGCCACCGGATTTCGCATTATTGTTCATTTCATAATAGCGCTCGAACTTATACAATAAAACAACATTTGATAAAATCATCGTTTATTTTGAGCTCCAACAAATAGGCTAGCATAAGAGGCGGTACCTCTGCAACTCACAAATCCTGCATACTCGGAGCCCTATTTTGCAAAACGGAGGGGAAAAATCCAAAGGCAAGAACTGCTGCAGTTGGGAGGGATCGAGGGAAGATTATCAATAAATTTACCTTCCAACTACTATCTACTGTATCCAACATGGATATATCCCTTTTCCTAATTGCATGAAGGCAGACATCAACATCCAATCTCTCGTCGACTTTCCCTGTCCAACCAAGGTCTCCAAGATTTACCGAGAGGATTAGGCACAAGACACAACACAAAGCACCTATCAAATTCCATGCCTTTTCCACCACCAACTCACATCTCCGTTTCTCTTCTTCTCCACAAGAACCAATTCCATCATCTCCGTTTTGCAAATATTTTTTTCTCTCTGTCTGTCTCCTCCAGCCTTTTACTCGTAGGTCCCCTGCATGTCACTGCAAAAAAAAAAAAAAAAAAAAAAGTTGCGGGGCTACCACTAGAGACGTCCAGTGCTCCATTCTCCCGGTCCCTCTCTCTCTCCCTCGTCCCCTTCTCTCTCTAGACTAGACCTGCCGCCCCTGCCTATATGTTCTCTTCTTTTGAGAGAAGGGAGGAATAGCCGCAAGCCTGCAGCGCAAAGGAAAGCACAGCAGTACAGGCGGAGGCAGCACAGCGGCGGTTTTCAAAAGAACCCGCCACCTCTCCCATCCACACCACTCATCCAGGTCCAGCAACCTCTCTCTCTGTGTCACCACTCGTACTACAGTATTAATTTCCTTGCGCCTCCTCCAACCTCCATTTTTCTTGGGTGCCGTGCGAGCTCCAAGTACCCCTGTCTCCCTCCCCGTCTCGTTTGCCTGTTCCATTTCCGGCTCAGTTGGTAGTGCCGTTTCAATGCGAGACGCCGTCCTCGACGAGCTTGATTGCCCTTGAAAGCGAAGTTGGTGTTGTTGCCGCCTGCCGGTGAGGAGGAAGAGGATATATGGCTCTCACGGAAGGTATTCTTCGTCGCTCGTTTCTCCCCCACTTCTCCCTCTCCCTGAGAGATTCTACCGCGCGGATACAAAAGCTTGCTCCTTTTATTTTCCATCGGAATCGTCTCTGTACATTCATTCTTCCGCCTGTTTTGGTTGGGCGGGAGAGGGCAACCGCCGCTTGACCTTGTCGCCGGCGATGGTGAAACTGAAGGAGTTTTTCCTGCTTGGTCCCGCAGAGACAGGGGAGGACGAGCGGCTGCTGAAAGATCTTCTTGCTTCTTCTTCTTCTTCTTCAGATAAGGAAGGTGAGCACCGCTTCTTTGATGGCCTTCCTTCCCCCCAATTTATGTGGCTTAGTCGCAACCTCTGCTGTATCTTTTCTTTCTCCATTTTGATGCTTGGTTTATGGAAGTCATTATTTCTGATGGATGCTTACTCGATATTTTTTTCTTTGCAATCCTGGATTTGATTTATGGGTTTCCATATTCCAAACTTTGAGGATTTGTTGACGCAACTTTGAAGTTTGAACAGTTGTTTTGTTTATTTGGAAGGGGATGGATGATGTCAGGTTTGGGATTCTGGTCGAATTCGAAACAGTAAAAAACTATGTCTCAGGGCGGCGGTCTTTTGCTTCCATTTTATATGGTGGACCGGTAGATGGTCAAAATCTGCCGAATTTCCAACCCTACCATAGCCTCTGAAACGGACATTTTTGCTGTTTTATTTAAGCGCCCCCTTTCGTCTTCAGCGCCTGTGGCTGTGGTAGATAGGAACAAAACACCAGTTTTGGATGGGGGCCAAGGGGTGGTGCAGATGTCATTTTTTTGGGGGGGGTATTTCACAGTATGTATTCCTTAAAAACAAAAACTTCTTCAGTAGAATGCGTCATGTGATATTCTTCTGGCAGCACGTGCTTTTCAAGGTAACCCAGACAATCGGTGTATCATTGTGCTTTGTTTCTTGCTGTGCCTTTATTTGCACTTTGTCCTGTTCTTGATTGTTGTTTGGTAGCTGGTTTATAAAAAAAAAAAAAAGGCTTGTCACAGCCCATGCTATGTCTGCAGGAGAGGATGAAGAGAATACAAAGACACAGTCCGATGAGCCTACTAAAGGGGATTGTGACTACGGAGGGTCCATAATCCAAGCCACCGTATCGGGTGAAGATCTCAATGGTAGGCCTGGCAGTGACAGCGACAGCCAATGTGCTGAATCTGCTTGCGCTTGCAATCAAGTGCCGGAAACGGGCTCTAAGAGCAGCAACCTTGAGTGCGCTGATGAAGTGCCTCAAATCAGATCCAAGATCAGCAATGATGAAGATAATGGGTGCACTGATGAAATGCCGGGAACCCTCTCCAAGAGCTGTAGCAATGACAGCAGTGAGTGTGCTGATCGGAGCTCTCCGCGAGCTGTGCTAGATATCTCAGTATCTGGAAGCATGGACTCGGATGATAGTGTTTCAGTCGAGCAGTCAGCTGAGTCAAACCATAATGTGCAGTGGAGGAACCTGATCAGCAGTCTAATACTTAGGAGAAAGAAGTCCATGGGCAGAGCAGTGACGTTCCCTCAGAGATCCAAGAGCAGAGGGCTTAGAGGGTTCCTGGAGAGAATGCAGAGTGGTAAGAACCAAATGGAATGCAGTGCCATTGCTCCTGAGATCCTCCCTGAGATTGGGAAATGGAGGCCATCATGGCGAAGCTTTGATTACAACGAGCTTTGTGCTGCAACTGACAGTTTTAGTTCAGGTAACATGCAGTCATGCACACTAACTTCTTTGTGATATGGGTGATTTAATGATTAGGCGTCCTTACTATCATTGCAACATTTGTGTGGTGGAGAATAGCTTTTAGCATTAAGCCATGGATTTACAACTGTACTGCTATGATTTCACTGGGAAACAAAATTACGTGAGGGTCTGAGGTCATAATCATGAACGGTTCTTGAGGTTAATGATGATGACTTGTTACTCTCCTTTAGCAGCAAAAAGTTAAGACCACACACATGTTAATATAAACTAGTCTTTTCGCATGAACATTTGTAGATTGCAGTACCTCTGATATTGTGACAATACAATATAGAAATGTAATTCCTTTAGCTCTGATCTTTTTAGGCAATCATTTCCCTTGTTTTTTCACTAATGCTGATAATGTTCAACCAAATTTTATTATCTAGCTGCCCTGAATATCCACTGAATTTGTTTTGTGGCTGACTTTTCTAGAGAGAATGATTGGGAAGGGAGGGCATGCCGAGGTATACAAAGGGCAGCTTGCTGATGGACAATTTGTGGCAGTGAAGAGATTAACAAAAGGCAGTAACAAAGAGGATAGAGTTAGCGATTTCTTATCTGAGCTTGGAATAATAGCACATGTTAACCACCCAAATGCAGCACAGCTCTTGGGGTTCAGTGTGGAAGGGGGTTTGCACTTGGTTCTTCAGTTCTCACCTCACGGAAGCCTTGCTTCTGTTCTACATGGTATATTCCTCTCTTAACATTAACTCTTTTGTTAGCTAACTAATGAATCAAATAGTTAGTGATTTTCTGTGATATGGGAGCATACTTTATGCAAACATTTTTGAAAGGGATATCACTTTTTAATTAAGAATTGGATGGCAGCAGATCTTTACCTTTAATGCCAGTACATCAGAATCCTTCAAAGAAGTGTTTGAAATGCCAATCTTCAAAGTGTGGGCGGAAAAAGGTTCATGTGCCCATTTCTGCTTACGATTTTATAAATTTACACTCAATGGCCTAAGTCTTGTACAGCATATGCACGGTCTGATAACACAACTGCTGCCTTTTTAATATAAAATGTTCATTAGCTGTTAAAGTGTACTGTGATGCCCTTAGTCTAGTGATAAAATGGAGCTCAGCTGATCAGGTACAAAGGAGCCCCTGAAGTGGAAAGTCAGGTTCAACGTTGCACTTGGAATTGCTGAAGGGCTCCTTTATCTACATGAAGGCTGCCATCGCCGCATAATTCACAGAGACATCAAGGCATCTAATATCCTTTTAACTGAAGACTACCAACCTCAGGTACGTTCTACTGTTAGGTTACACTAACGGTGCCCGTTATGTGATTATTAGGGATGTCAAGACTTACAGTTTTGCTCCC
The DNA here is from genome assembly GCA_038502445.1 of Eremochloa ophiuroides. Classification (NCBI taxonomy): domain Eukaryota; kingdom Viridiplantae; phylum Streptophyta; class Magnoliopsida; order Poales; family Poaceae; genus Eremochloa; species Eremochloa ophiuroides. The sequence goes on from JAHLJS010000003.1 coordinate 98,586,283, forward strand.
TCCTTATACAGATATCAGATTTTGGGCTTGCTAAGTGGCTCCCTGACAAACTGACCCATCAGGTTGTGTATCCCATTGAAGGCACATTCGGGTGAGCCTGGCTGTCTCTTGATCATGCTTTCATTGTCAAATATAGTGTTGTAGTTGTTGTTTTAACTTGAACCTTACACCCTATTTTTAGGTATATGGCCCCAGAATACTTTATGCATGGGATCATAAATGAGAAGACTGATGTGTTTGCATATGGAGTTCTACTTCTTGAACTAGTTACCGGACGGAAAGCGGTGGACTCATCCAGACAGAGCCTAGTGATATGGGTACAATTTAGCAAACTATTACTGCACACTTTACTATATATAAACTTGAATCATTTCGTTAGATTGATATTGCTAAGGGTAATTTGATCATTCAGTAGTAAGAGAGTGAAAAGAAAATAAAAGATGAGCAGCATAATTACATGCTTCTGAAACCCCTGGAATTCACAAATTGTTGATCATCTGTTAAGGCAAAACCGCTGCTTGATGCGAACAACATCAAAGAGCTGGTGGATCCTTCCCTCGGCAATGAGTATGACCCTGAAGAGATGGTGCACACCCTAGCCGTGGCATCCTTGTGCATTCACCACAGCTCAACCTCGAGGCCTAGTATGAAATCGGTAAGTGGATCTTTTTGTGCTAATCAAAGTGCAAATGAGGAAATTGACTCTTGATTTGTTGGTTGCAGGTAGTCTGTTTCTTGAAGGGAGACCGGGAGTCACTTGAGCTGGTGAGAAGGCCTAAAATCGTGAAGCCCCTGATGTTTGACTCAGTGCGATTCAGAAGATTATACGCGCTCGAGTTACCTCAACGATCTCAACCGGCACAAGCAGCTGGCATTGGAGCAGTGAACTCTGAATTGAGTTTCTACAGATTCACTGTAATTTTGTATATCATTCGCGCTCTAGCCACACTGTGATCCTCCCGCTTTCCACATAGGTTTTAAAAATTGTATGGATTGATGTGAGGGATCAGTTGTCATTCACTCTCTGGTTACTGATCTATGCTGTAATTTTTGCCAGAGTTTTAGCGCATGTTAAGGCCCTGTGAGATATCACTCAGATTGTAATGTCAGGTGATGCAGCCATCAGTGACCAGTTTACTACAATTCCTGAAATGGTGATTGCTAGTATGGTTGTGTTCTGATCATTTCCATGGCTTCTTATATGTAATGTTTCCTAGTATTAACCATCACGAGTCATGAGAGAACGGGATGTTCCTAGTTTCAGTGGTTACATCATGGATCTCCTAAGGAAAGTTGTTAGGTCATGAATGTTGGAATCAATAGTAATCCTAAGTTTGCAAGGTAGAACATGGTGACTTCATTCCGCAGCCAGCATTTGCAAAACAGGATACCGCTACTACTACTAGGAGGTGTTACATGCCTACATTGACTACATGGAAATGTGGTGGCGCTGCTAAAAGACAAAACATTAGTCCTTTGATAATGTACATATGTTTAGATTTTAGAAGCCTATTATTCACAAATAGGGTGCAGAGTTGTGAAAGCTGCCAAAAAATCATAATACTGAGAAGTACAGCAAATTTTGGCAGAAAAGAGGGAACAACAACAAAGCATTTAGTCCCAAGCAAGTTGTGGTGGGCTAAAAAAGAGAGAAAAAAGACAAGGTATAATATTGGCAAATACAGGGTTGCCACCCGTGTATTACCTTATTTATTGTATGCTTTGACACCTGAAAAATCTGAAGCTTTTTACATATTAAACTTCATATCCAGGATTAACCTTCTGCTGCACATCTCCATAGCTTTCCAACTCAAGCATGTCATCCATGCTCCCTAAGAACAAGGGCAGCCTCTGGTGCAACTTCACAGGCTGAATGGTGAGGATTCTGTTCTTGCCATCTGACCCTCTACCCCCAGCCTGCTCAGCAAGGAAACTGAGAGGATTTGCCTCATAGACCAGCCGCAAATGATCCCTTGGGTTCATAGCAACCCCACCATATATGAGCGTCCGGTGGAAATCAGCAACCAGTGAGCACACGTAGCGAGCTGAGTACTTCTTCGGATGCTGTCCTTTGCCTTGTCTGATTGTGTCAATGTACTTCCTTAAGCCCTCAGGCCAGTCAAAATACCTAGCGTCATTCACCGAATATATCTGCCCTGACATAATATGAAGCTGTAGCTTTTGAGCAAAGGTAAAAACCTGTAAAGGGAATTACTAGAAGATGCAAGTTTGAAACAGGTTTATATAATGAATCAGAGTTGCAGACTCTGCAGGATTACATCTGTCAGTCTCTTAAGTCATACGAAAATTATTGTGACATTCTTCAGAAATAACTCAGGTTGAGAGTAAAAAACCTGTAAAAAGGAATTACTAGAAGGTGCAAGTTTGAAACAGGTTTATACCATGAAGCAGAGTTGCAGACTCTGCAGGTTTACATCTGTCAGTCTCTAAGTCTGAGAGTTCAGGAATCAATTTTAATAAAACTTGCACAGCTAGTGCAACGGAAACTAAGCAATCAGTAATGACTAGCAAGCAACCGTTCAATGTTCAGTGAAGAATGTGGAAAGCAGCAAATTACTAAATACTGATAAGCTAGGTTACCTCTAGGGGGTATTTGGATGGAAGGATGTGTAAGGATGAATTCTCCAGTCGACCAATCCAATGTGAAGGCATGGGTACCCGCACCGAAGCTGATACACAAGATGGTGGCAGATGAGTACAGGACATACCCAGCAGCAACAAGGCGAGTTCCACTTTGCAGTGAATTGAGCTGGGCTCTCTCCTCCAAAGGGAGATGGTCGAGCTCCACCAGTCTATTATAGATCCCAAATATTGTCCCAGTAGGTATGGAGACCTCAATGTTGCGAGAACCATCAAGCGGATCGGTAACAACAACATATGGACCGTCATTAGATATCCAAACAGGCAGATCATTTTCTTCGGATGCTAGCACTGCAACCTTTCCAGAACTTTGGAGCGATGACAGAATGATATCATTCTGAATTCAAGCAAACAGAAAGGGTGCTTAATACAGTTGTGCCAACCAGTGAAAGAGATATGGTAGAGTATTTGAATGTAGTCCATGTGGTATGCAGAGCAATAGATTCAAGCAAGATAATCTGGTAATGCAAACACCTAACATGGCACATGTGATTCTGCAATCCAAACTCTGTACAGGTGAATTTAACTATGTACCATACTGGCATACTGCCATATAAGCCCTTACGATCGCTCCCACAACAATGTTACATATCCATAAAAAAACACGTGGTTAAATGCGAGAACGAGACTAGCTGACTAGGAACTCAAGAACAAGCGAACACACTACGAACCGACAATTCGTCGAGCGGCTTAGGCGCGTCACGCCCCGCTGCCACAGCTCCACCCCCCGCCTTGGCCCGCGACAGCTCGGCGTTGCCGGGGGATGCCACGAGAGCCGCGATGCGCTTGCACGCGCTCTGTATATGGGCCACGAGGACAGTGAGGTCAGCGGCCATGCCCGCCTGGCCCATGTGCTCGAGCAGCGTGGGGGGCGACGCCGCCGCGGCCGCAGCAGCCATGTCGTCCGTGGAAGCGGCGAGCGGCTGGCAGACAAAGGCGCGGCGCCGTGTGAACGGAGGGAGGAGGAGGCGGGGGTGTGGCGGCTGGCGATTTGAAGTTGGCGGGAGCAGGAGAGGGCGCAGCGGGTGGTGGCGGAGGAGGGAGGGAGACGACAACGGCATAGTTCAGCCCGCGCTTGGATGGCTCGTGACCCTCGTCCTCGTGTCAGTAGGCGAAGCCATTACTTGGGGTGGCGTTTTGGATGATGAAAGGGAAAGTGGGAAAGGGAAAGAGAAATAGAGTGCATTTTCAAATTATAATTTATTCTAGAAATTTTGGAAAATCAAACTATTTCAAATTTAATTAATTTTTTAAAAAATAAAGATTTATAACGTTAAATAGGTATATTTAAAAATATAACAAATAAAGAATCTAATCATACTTATTGATATCATAAATGTTATTATATAGATTCGGATAAATTAAAAAAATGACTCTCTAAAATTTTTGGAACGACATAATATAGGACGGAGTAAGTATTACGAAGGTGAGATATGGATAAGGAAATGAGATTTTATTGCTAATCCATTGTTTGGATGCGGCAAGGTTTTAGTTTAGGTTACACGGGTCCATGTGTTTTTTGCGGTTTCAAAAAAATTAATATGGGTCACACAAGATTTTATTTACTTTTAATCTTTTTTAAAAATATTTAGAAAAATAATACCACTTAAATTTTATTTCCAAAACTAACTTGCATGGCCGAGCCAATTTGTCTAGCCGGCATGGCTGGCCTACCACCATGCAGGGCAACCGCCCACGGACCTGCTGACGTGGCAGCTTCCTGCCACGCCATCGACACGAGCGTGTCCCCTGTCACGCTGACCCTGACCCACCTGGCGCAGCATGTGGAAATATCGAGCCACAAGGGGTGGGTGGGGGGGGGGGGGGGGGGGGAGGGGGTGCTCCCTCTCTTTTCCCTTCTCTGCCCACTGCAACCAAATGTCACGATCGCTCGCCCACCGCCATTCGCTCCTGCCCTTGCCGACGGCCATATTCGCCTCAGTCCTCTCTGTGGGCAGTGGGGGTCACCTCTCTGCCTCACTCACTCCCCTCGCCCTCCCTCCCTTGCTCCCCTCATCGTTGCTTCCCCTTCGTAGGCCAGGTAATCCCCTATCCATTTTTTTGTTGCCATGGTGATTTCAAGACAATTCATCATTGCATTCGTTTGAGCTCCTTTCAATTTATTTTCCATTATGGAATATTATTTTCCTCTCACAACAAATCAGTCGTAGAAATCAACCACAGATAAAATAAGTTCTGTCGACTAGGATGATGGTAGTTACTAAATCCGTTCCAATTTATAAGTTTGACTTTTTTACTCTAAGTTTTGACAACTTTTCTTATTTAAAAATTTATACAAAATATCACTTCTTTTATTATGGGTCGTTTTATTAATAAAAGTTCTTTAAAAATATTTTAAATTTAATATTTTTGCGTAAATAATTTGAGTAAGATGAGTGGTCAAAGTTAGAGGAAAAATTGGGACGGTGGGAGTAGTGAAGTAGAGAACTGGCTTGGGCGCTTGGCCAATATGACCCGGGAAGGACGTCTAACCGTCTCCCCCCGTCAAAGACGCGGTCCGTCAAGACTTGCCGCCCTGCCGTGCTCTAGAGCACCACGAGAAGACCGACGACTGACTGGCCCGGCCAACACCCAACCGACCGCTCTTAAATTTACCAAAACGACTACGACCTGTCACCTTTTTTATTTCTAGATTCCCCTTCAGTTTAGCAAATCAGAAATCATTTAGTTTAGGGGGTCTTTTCCCTTCCATTGCACGCGTATATATGGACCGGCAGGCAGTGCCGCAGTGGCTCCATGGAGAGATCTTTCTTGCAAGCAATCGTGTGGTGCAGCAAACGCTTGCAACAAGAAACACACAGCGACTGAACTGTTTGTTGCGTGATGTCGCATGATGTACGCACCGTGCTGTTAATTCTGGTTGCGCAAGAGCTAATGTCATATATAAAATATCGTCTCACATATTCCACATATGAGCTGAAACGTCATAGCATTGCAAGAAAGTCTGAGCATGCATGTCACAGCAGGTAATTTATAGCCGACGCCCGTATATGTAGGTTCTTCTTTGCAGAAAGGGACATGCAGTGTTCCAAGTAAATTGTGCAAACTTTCAATTTGTAAAAACAAGTAGCGCAAGCGCAAACAAATATAAAACACCGTGACTTGTGCTCCAAAATTTTAACTTGTATGAACAATTTCATTCGTATGAACTATTTGTACTACTACAATGAACAAGTGCACTACAACATTATTTTAGTTATGAATTGTACAGACAAACATGCCAGCAAGTACGAGCAAGCGGCAACCAGAAAGCGGGAACAACAGGAGGCAGAACAGCGCCATAGAGCGCGGGATGCCCAGGGGCATTAATGACTTTTAACTGAGATACTGGTACTTGTTAGTCTAGCGATCCAAACAGGATTAGACTAATTATTAGTTAGCTAACTACTAGTTAACTACTGGTTCTAACTAATCACTAGTCCTAGTCCATCTAAACTGGCCCTTTGTGGTCTGAGTAGCACTCCTCAGCCTAAGTTCAACTCCTCATAGGAACGAGCACAGGTATAAGGCTTGACCTGGCCGTGGTCATTCTCGTATGGCTACGGTGATGCTGTGTACGAGTAAGACGGGGGTTTGAGCGGGAAAATCTTCTTCTTTATCTTACCATGGCACTCTTGTTTTTTTATTTTTTTTCTTTTGGTGGTAAGTGACGTGTCTCAATAAAAATATGCTTGGTGATGATATTGATATCTGTCAATCCCACGCACGAGAAAAATGGGTGCTAGTCTCAATTCTCAAAACAAAAGGGAAAAAGGAAAAAAATATATCACGGCCAAAAGTGTCCAAGAGACTCCAAGCCACAGATTCTTCTCTCATGGTTGGTTTTCAATCTCTTCTTCCATCCACCACCTCATATGTTTCCCAGGAAAAAAAAATTGTCACTGTCATGTTCCTACTTTGAAGCAGTCTCTGTAATCTGTATGGCCTCACACCTGCTAGCAGTTGGCTGCTCCCTCTCACAGTCACCCTCCTCTTCCACCTCCTCATCCTCCCCCCCGTCACCTTCTCTAGTACGTCACATGTTGGACACCAATGCCCCGGACCAAACACCGTTCTGTACAATTCAAGCAACAGATCAGTCGTCCCAGCTCGAAGTCTCCTCTTCGTCTGTGTTTCTCTATCACCCATCCATCTCTGTCTTCCGCACCTGCACCGATCAGTTGCAATATATTTCTCCTCCCCTCTCGCAAGCACCTACCCCTGGCTTTTTGCGTGGCTAGTTGTTGTTGCCACCAGACGACACGGCTCATTGCGCTCTGATCCTCTTCCTTGCTTCAAGCCTTCTTCTTCTTCTTCTTCTTCTTCTTCTTCTTCTTCCCCCCTCTCTCGCTTCAATTCTTCTGGCGGCTGATCGGACGGTCAGTTGATCGGTCGTCGTCGGAAATGGCGGCGAGGCGCGCGCCGTGGCTCGCCGGCCTTGTGGCGGCGGTGGCGGTGCAGCTGCTGATGGTGGCCGTGCGCGGGAGGTTCGTGGTGGAGAAGAGCAGCGTGCGGGTGCTCGCGCCGGAGCACATCCGGGGCCACCACGACGCGGCCATCGGCAACTTCGGCGTGCCCGACTACGGCGGCACGCTCACCGGCGTCGTCATCTACCCGGACAAGAAGGCCACGGGGTGCGACGAGTTCGACGCCAAGTTCAAGGCCAAGTCCCGCCGCCCGGTCATCCTCCTGCTTGACCGTGGAGGTACGCCGCGCGCCCGCCGCTGCTTCTCTTAAAAAAATCCTTAAATTTCCATTCATTTCCATTTCCTGAACACATCTTAACATATGTTTAGATCTGAAATTGAGTTTCTTCAAACAGAAGTACTCTTAAATCTTTTTTCAGTTGCGCTGGTTTCATGTACAGTTTTGTTCTTTCTTTTGAGAGGTTGAAAAGGAGTTTTCTTGTTCAGTATGTATCCCTGTCAATATCATATTGATCATGTCAGTCCTCCCCTGTCCGGAAGCATTGTTTAGACAGTGATTATAAGGCTGGTTGGTCAGTGAATAACATCAGGGGTAGACATGCCATCTGATGACAAGTGGTATAATATATTAATCATTTGATTGATGCCGATTGATCTCCAACTAAGGTGTCACATAGATTTCTTAGCGCTTTATAATTCAGTTCAGCAAGCAGGGGCCATATCTCTGACACAAACCAACAGTCCTGCTCGATTGAGATTTTTTTCCCCCTGATACATGGAAACCAACTACCTAATAAGCACTTAACAGCACCGTAGTAGTTCAAATTCTAAGAGCTACGGAGTAGTATTATTGAAGTCATATTGGTCTCACTTGATCCCGCGACCGCCACTCACCTGATCCGAGTCCTCCGCTACCACCGCGGCACCAACCAGCAGTTGGCGTCGGCGTCGCGATCCCTTGAAGCCAAAGGCAGGAGCTTCAATCAGAGACCAATCCCTTTGTTTTCAAAGCAAAGCGTCCCAAAGCTAGCTGAAGCATCATCAGCTGTCCACTAACCTTTGTTATTAGCAGTAAAAATCCATTGCCATTCATTCGTTCCACTAATTAAGCTTTTTTTTTTTTTATATATAAGCACCAGCTGTTTCTAACTGATGCTCGTCCGCATGCAGATTGCTTCTTCGCGCTCAAGGCGTGGAACGCGCAGCGCGCGGGCGCGGCGGCGGTGCTGATCGCGGACAACGTGGACGAGCAGCTGCTGACGATGGACAGCCCCGAGGCGTCCCCGGGCACGGAGTACATCGACAAGATCAACATCCCGTCGGCGCTGGTGAACCGCGCGTTCGGCGAGTCCCTGAAGAAGATGGCGCAGGCGGTGGCCGCCGCCGGCGACAGCAGCAGCTCGGGTTCGGAGGTGATCGTGAAGCTGGACTGGCGGGAGTCGATGCCGCACCCGGACGAGCGGGTGGAGTACGAGCTGTGGACCAACAGCAACGACGAGTGCGGCGCGCGGTGCGACGAGCAGATGGCGTTCGTGCGCGGGTTCCGCGGCCACGCGCAGCTCCTGGAGCGCGGCGGCTACGCGCGCTTCACGCCGCACTACATCACCTGGTACTGCCCCGAGGCGTTCCGGCTCACGCAGCAGTGCCGCTCGCAGTGCATCAACCACGGCAGGTACTGCGCGCCGGACCCGGAGGGGGACTTCGGCGCCGGCTACGAGGGGAAAGACGTGGTGGTCGAGAACCTGCGCCAGCTCTGCGTCCACCGCGTCGCCAACGACTCCGGCCGACCCTGGCAGTGGTGGGACTACGTCATGGATTACAAGATCCGATGCTCCATGAAGGAGAAGAAGTACACCAAGACCTGCGCCGAGGACGTCGTCACCGCGCTCGGTCAGTTAGACAGTTACCTTGCTCCATGGATGATGGCTATGATCATTCTCGGCGTGCTTTTCTTGATCGTGGCCTTGTTGAATGGAACCAGGTTTGGATCTCAAGAAGGTGCTGGAGTGCATGGGCGACCCCGAGGCCGACGCCGACAATGCCGTCCTGTCTAAGGAGCAGGAAGACCAGGTTCGTTCGTCAGTCACAGCGATCGATCTTCCCTAGCCTAGCACCAAATCTATTGTCTTCAGGTCTGCTGGATCTGACAGAACCCGGTCATGATGTCGTTCCAGATCGGTAGCGGGTCGCGAGGTGATGTCACCATCCTTCCCACCTTGGTCATCAACAACGTTCAGTATAGAGGTTGGAGCTGCTTGCTTCATAAGTACTATGCTTTTCTTGATGTGCAGTGATGGATTATCTATTAACACGAATTGTGATGTGCAGGAAAACTGGAGCGGACGGCAGTGCTCAAAGCCGTGTGCGCCGGCTTCAAGGAGGGCACCGAGCCCCGCGTCTGCCTAAGCCATGGTACTACGTATAGGCCTCTTCTGATTCCCCAAGTGTGTCGAGTGCGCAATTAATGGAACTGAAACATGACTGTTCCTTGGAAATCTGAAGAACTTGTCTCTCCATCTCTCACCAGACATCGAGACGAACGAGTGCCTGCACAGGAACGGCGGGTGCTGGCGCGATGAGGCCACCAACGTGACCGCTTGCCAGGACACGTACCGGGGCCGGGTGTGCGAGTGCCCCGTGGTGAACGGCGTCCGCTACGAGGGCGACGGCTACACTGACTGCAAAGGTAAAGTAAAGATCCTCGTCGTCTTCTTCAATTTGTCTGAACGACAAAGCTTTTACGCCATGCCTCTGCTGCTGCTGCTGCTGCTGCGCCGTGCGCTACCTTCACCCACTGTCTCTGTGTCTGTGTGTGCTTCAGCTATTGGGCCGGGAAGGTGCTCTCTGAACAACGGCGGGTGCTGGTCGGAGACGAGAGGGCAACAGACATTCTCCGCCTGCACGGTATGTAACACAACACACCCCATCTCCATGATCGTATCTTCTCCGGTGACAGCCGTCGCTAACCACGTGCTCGCCGGTGATCATCGAAGGAGACCACGCTGACCGGGTGCCGGTGCCCGCCGGGGTTCCATGGCGATGGCCACAAATGTGAAGGTAAACATCTCTCTATGTCCTTTCGCCCGATTAGCACTAGCAGCAGGGCAGGCAGAATCACTGAACTAATCGAGATGCTCCGATCCATGTCTGTCGTGGTCCAGACCTGGACGAGTGCAGGGAGAAGCTGGCTTGCACGTGCCCGGACTGCCAGTGCAAGAACACGTGGGGCAACTACGAGTGCAAGTGCAAGGGCAACCAGCTCTACATCCGCGGCGAGGACGTCTGCATAGGTGAGTGAGATACATACATACATAAATATGCCAAATGCGATCTAGCTATGCATTTGCCATCTGACGCCTGGTGACGAAGAACTTTTTCTGGACCGCCTGTCACGCAGCTAACAACATGTCGAAGCTCGGCTGGTTCATCACCATCGCCGCCGTGGCGTGCGTCGTAGGCATCGGGGTCGCCGGCTACGTCTTCTACAAGTACAGGCTAAGGGTAAGTCCATCTGGAAAGGGTACCTGGTTCATCAGTGAACGCCTGTAGCAATACAGGACCGTTTGTACAGATGGCAAGTCGACTAACTGAAAACTCTCTGCCGTTGTGTTGTAGTCGTACATGGACTCGGAGATCATGTCCATCATGTCCCAGTACATGCCGCTGGACAGCCAGAACAACGAGAACCAGCCTCTGCGGCAGCACGATTCTGAAGCTCTGAGGTAACTTCACTCTGCACTGCAGCCAAGTTCGGGAAGAACGAATGGCCCTGGATTCTGATGCCCAGACGCATTTCAGGCACTAAAAGGGCTGTTCTGACTTCCCTGTGACGTTTGCTTGGAGTACTTGCAAGGTAAACCTTAGGTTTTTCTCCGGCAAGGAGTTGATGCCGGGCACCAAGCTGCACACATGATTTCAACAGATAATCTGCCACGATTTCGACAATATTTGCTTCACTTTTGTATAGTGTAGAAAAAAGAGGACGGTTTTTACCGAGAGTTTAGACAGGTAGGCACTTCGGCTCTCTTGTGGTCCTGTGGATCAAGAGGCGTTTAAAGTATACACAGCAATTAGAGAAGCCATATACAAGCTGCTATACATGTACATTGTACAGTAGACAAACCGTATGGACAATTTGATACTACCATATTGGTATGTGTGGGAGTTTCACCTTACGATTCTCGTGTTGTTACTTCCACCCAAAGCAGTGCAGTGCATGAAAAAAATGTGTGGGAATGTGACTGCAGAATTGCAAAAGTGACTATGGAAAATAACTGATATCTGAAATGGCAATGTGGCCCATAGCACAAGAAAATATATTAAACATGATCAATTCAATCTGTAAAGTGTAAAAGTGTAAACCCATACACAAGAAAAAAAAAAAAGTTGATTAGCTCTTAACAGATTTTCATTCCCAAGAAAACATAATTCGATAAGCACTTCAGTAAGCCCAAGTAAGGAACAGGAGTTTCATGACAATGTTTACGGTTCTCAGAACCAAATTGACAGGGAGAGAAATCTCGCAAAAGAAATAACCATGTTTGTCTGGGAGAAATAACCATGCCTTTGACTGGGATGAAAACTCCAGATTTTTCCATGCTTCTGCTTCCAGGCGTAAACGAAAAAACTCAATTCAAAGTTTGGAGGATCAGGGAGTTACCCATAGCCCCATACAACTTATGCGGCTAAAGAGACTGTCCTCTTCAACTTCTACTCTTCGCTGCTCAGCGACAGCGTCCAAATTTCCTGGAACTTCTCGCTTAATGGTCTCTATCCGCTGCTAAGTGTGACTGATTTCCAGCATCTTCGCCATTCCGACATGGATGGAATTACTGCTGATCTCTTTGCCATGGACACCAATTCCAGTCCTTGTCCAGACGGTTTTGGCCTGGCTTTCTACTGAGCGTTCTGGCCACTTCTAAAACATGACGTGCTTAGGGTCTGTTTGGATGAACTAGGACTAGTGATTAGTTCGAACTAGTGATTAGCTGGACTAGTAGTTTGTTGACTAGTAATTAGTTCAGTCATGTTTGGATCCGAGGACTAACAAGCGCTACTATACACTAAAACTAGTTGTTAGCAACAAATAGTTAGGTTTTATGGACTAGTGAACTAACAACTAGTTGAGGCTTGAACTAATTGTTAGTCCACTCACTAGTTCACCTGTTTGGATCTTCAAGGACTAAACTTTAGCCAACTAGTTGTTAGTTCATGGGATCCAAACAGGTCCCTTAGTCTCTTAAATTCTTTCCATGCAGGCAATCTTGATATGGATGGCTTAAACCGTGCTCATCTCATTCTTCTGCCCAAAAAAAGAACGTGCGAACACTGCTGATGCCTTCAGACCTACATCACTCCAAGACTGCCCTATGAAACTCCTCACCAAAGTTCTTGCCAACCGGCTTTGTCCACCATCCCAACTCTAATTGACCCTGACCAAACTGGGTTTGCTCATGGACGCAACATTGCTGAGAATTTCGTTTATGCAGCAGACCTGCTGAGGTGCTGTTTTAAACAATGCAAGGGCACTGCTATTCTTAAGCTGGACTTCAGAAAAGCCTTCGACTCCGTTTCATGGGACAGTTTAGATAGCATCATGTGTGCTAGGGGTTTTGATGAAAAATGGCAGGGCTGGATTGCTGATGTCCTCCAAACAGGTAAAACAGCCGTTATGCTTAATGGTGTTCTGGGACGTTGGATTCGTTGTCATTGTGGCCTCCGGCAAGGCGACCCAATTTCCCCCTACCTTTTCATCATTGTGGCCGATATCCTCCAGAAACTACTCTCGAGTGCCTCTGCTCGTGTAGACATTTCTCATCCTGTTGATCACACTCTTCCATGTCCAGTCCTGCAGTATGCGGACGACACTTTGATTTTGATAAAAGGTGATGCGGATTCTATTAGATGCCTTAAACGCCTTCTCGACGACTTCTCTCAGGCTACTGGGCTTTTCATTAACTATCAAAATCTACTTTCATCCCCATGAACATAGATGATGCTGAGGCTAGTCTTATGTGTCAGATCTTGGGCTGCTCCATCACCTCTTTCCCCCAACCTTACCTTGGACTTCCTCTCTCCCCTCAAAAACTGAGTGTGTCATATTTTCAACCACTCATCTCATCCTTCGATAAATACCTCGCTGGTTGGAAGTCCCGGCTATTAAGCTACGGTGGGCGGATGGTTCTTATTAATGCTGTTCTAAGTAGTCTTCCGGTTCACTATATGCTCTTCATGCTCCTCCCAAAAACAGTTAGAGAGATTCTGGACACTAAGCGCCGAGCTTTCCTTTGAACTGGAGAGGACAAATGCAATAGGGGGCAATGTCTAATTGCCTGGGAACATGTCTGTCAGTCCAAGCTTGCCGGCAGTCTAGGAGTCAGCAGCATTGAAGATCAAAACCACTGTCTTCTTATGAAATTTGTCCACAAACTTCTTTCGAATGGAGACTACCCTTGGAAATCCTGGCTCCTAAGATCCTCTCGGCCTGAGAATGATGAATGGTCGACAGACTCTTTGCAGTCACACTCACAACATCAGGTCCCCTCTACATATCTATGAGCACCTTCATATGGGGTGCTCTAGCCATTACATCTATCATCCTGATAATGACAAAGTAGATTACAAGAGTAAGTTAAAATACTTACCACAAAAAATGTATTAGCAGCAGGGTGAATACAACCATGAACTAGTAGGTATATTAATATCTGAACTGACACAAAATGTAACAAGATGTTGTAAGGACTTCCATAAGTGGAGTAAAATTTGAAATATAGAACAAGGCATCTAATAAAGACGTTGTGTAAAGTTATGTCACTATATATCTGAACAAAAATCTACTAATATACCTAAGAAACAGGATTGCTATATGCTAGGTGCCTGATTTTAATTTTAAACTTCCCTCAGGCCATGAACCAGAGCCGTTGGATCTTCATCGTGTGGCTACCGTGTCATGTTCAACCTGCATCATCTTCTTCTGACGTGTGTAGTTGCGGCACTCACGCCTGCCTACCGCCGGCCTACCCCGACACCCCGTCCACCCAGGCTCCTAACCTCCGTGTCTGGCCCTCTCTGCCCCTTGCCGTGCTAACCTGGCATCGCCGGGCCATCCACATGCCTCCCCACCCTTACCTGGACCAACCACTGTCCCCACCTGCGGCCAGCGCCGGCCCTGCTGCCTCACTGCTCCACCCCTGCACCCGCCGCCTCCACCTGACCGGCCTCCTCCCCAAAACCCCTTTCTATAGCCTATAGGCGCAGCAGCATACAGCCAACCCCCAACATCCAAAACCCAACCCAAACCCTGAGGCAGCATGTGGAGAGCAGCGCCCGAAATCGATCCTGAGTTCAGGCGCCAATAGCATAGGAGATGTGCTAAAGATAAGAGGCCAATCTGGATAAATTTTATGCATAGTAGTTAGCAGAGTTATGATCACAAAGACTAGATGGGCAACAAAATTGTAGACATTTGTAAACAATAGTAATACCGTGATTGCAACCTAAGCCTATAGGCCATAGCAGGTAATGATCATCTAATATTACCAACCAACCATTGACCGATTTTGTATTGTAATTTGTAACTGTACAAAAAGTTTAACACTGGAACTATCTAGTGCATCCCTAATTCAAGTGACAACAAAAACAGTATATATGGCACAAACATTTTCGAGGGTAAACATAAAACTGTACAAGGCCAATTGAAGAAATTACCTCCCATTCTTCCTAGTTCTGGATGCCCTCTCATGCAACTTTGAAGGGCTTCACCTACTGAAGCATTTCCTACTATGACATTGGTGGTTTCTCATCAATATCAGGATTACCAAAATTCACATGGTACTCTGGCTCAAACTCGATCTACATGCACAGACCCACAGCAACCAAAAACTATCAGGAACCTTACAGGCACATGAACTCTACAATATACGAAAAGGTTATGCACGCACCAAGTTGCTTGTGTGACAACTGACAAGCCTCGAGGTAGGCATCCTCCATTCGATGTGGCAGTGCATTATCTGCCGCCGCCATGAACCCTTGCTCCAGATTTTTCATAATATCGACACCAAGGCGCTGCTCTAACCCATGTCGCCATTGGTTCTGTCCATCGCCCCAAGTAGAACGCTTGCCAGTCTTCCCCATCAACAGACAGGCGGTCGCCGTGCCCCCGCGCACTAACACGGCCGCGGCCTCGCCACCACGCGCTCCGCCATCTTCCCCCACTGTGGTCCCCACCGCTCAGGAGTTCATTCGCCCGCTTCAAGGCATCCTGCGGAAAACAGCTTCGATTGCTGCTCGCCCGGAGGCGAGGGCAGCTTGGCGGCCAGGTCTGCTATGCTTTGCTGCCTCGCGGCGCCGGATGAACCGGTTCTCCTCCGAAGGCTTATCGGCCGCTGGTTGCTGCGTCTGGGGACCCCGTGGCCTGCGCCGGAGAACTGGAGCGTGCAGGGCAGCGGCGCGGCGGCGGGAGAGGCATCGAGGCGCGGCGGCTCCGATCGGGGCGCTGAGGAGCGTTGTGCCGTTGTCGAATCGAAGCGCTTGGTGAAGGTCGGCTGATTGGGAGCGTCCTCAAAGGGTGGCGGCGGGCATTGGGGATCTGCGGCCACGAACGACGCCAAAGAACACGGCGGAGGAAGGGATGGTGGGGAGGAGGAGGGAACCACAGGCTCCCGAGCCGCGGCTGACTGTTGCTGCGGCGAAGAAGGGATCCGCCACGACATCGTCGGAAATGGGCCTCCAGTCTCCAGGAGCGAGCGGATTTTTCTGAAAAAGTCAAACAATTTTGATCCCGAGGGTGGTTTTAAAGGTGTTTTTCTATTTTCTAAGAATAGTAAAAATCTAGTACGATATCTACAGATTTGTAACTTAATTTATTTTTTAATTATAAAAACATGAAAGTAGCTCCAGATTACTTCTAAAAATGCTATCTAGATGTATGTTCTCCATTAAGAGTTGCATAGTTCTTTTTAAAAATAAATAATGCAAGAATAGAAATAAACCAGTTAAGAAAAAACTCTAAATATAGCAATAACACACACGCGCGCGCGCACAAACATATATATAAATAATTTTTAGAAGAAAATTATACTTCCTACGTTCCATAAAAAGTGTTATTACTTACCAAGAAGTCAAGTATTTTCAATTTAACCAAAAATATATAGAACGGTTAATATATTTTGGTATATTATTGTAGCATTAGATTGATTGTTAAATATATTTTCATAATAAACTTATTTGGAGAAACATAGTCAATAATAAGGCCAATGTCATTGGAGAGCTCTTCGGTACAACTCTAGCGCCCACTAGAAGTATCTAGTGCTCCTACTTTCAACCTAGTGAGAGTATGATGATTCTTTTGGTGTGTGGGTTTATAAATAATATAGAGGTCTTGGCCAGGCCTGGCCGCTATCTTGGACCTTCTACTAGATATCCACACACTCTAACAACCAATCTCATTTGGTTTGCTCGTAATTGAATCTTTGGAGAGATTGGAGTTATTCTAGTGTGCCATTGATTTTGAGATATGAGTGGCACCAGGGATTCGATTTACAGTGTCTTTTTCTTGTCAGTCTTAATAATTGCCGCAACCTATATGGCTTGGAGTTGCGGGACTCCGTTGAAGCATTCAATTGAAGATTGTGAGGTGCTCTCAAGAAGGATTTGTGAGGGATTATATTGGTTTTTGTCCCACCAGAGAGACAACAAACCATTGTAGTACAAAAGAGGTGTTGATAATATCTTATGACTGAGCCGACATAGAGACCTATGACCTATCCCTCAAGTGGAGGCAGCCTTGTGGGAAGTGGCGGGCCCATGATTTTGAGGTTGGATATTTCGAAATGTATAACTGTATTTTTTTTTCATAGCAATCAAAGCCTAATATTTAGCATGTATAACGCTGCTGCATAGGTATATTGGGCTATTGGGCCATCTGGTTGGGACTGAGGAGGGAGGGAGTACTAACGTTTTTGGGTTGAATTATTGAAAGATTATTCATTTATTTACTCTTATTTCTTTCTTTTTCGGTATACATATACATATATACACTGTGCGATTGATTTTCCCTATCGAGACCGCGCGCCATCGCGAGACATTCCAACCGTGGGCTGCACGCCGCCGCGCGCCGTCCGTTCCAAAGCGGCGATCAATCCCGTGCATGTGCATGCATCGACGTCGGTGCCGAGAACTTGAACTCCGGAAGCTTGGCTTCCACGCTGAAAGCGCACCGGCCTGGTGACGTGCTCCGAAGAAAAGCGATCGAGCGAGATCGAGCTAGCTACAGGGCGGGGCCGGGCACGGCTGCTGCCTAGCCTAGCTGATCTTCTATTCTTCTCTGATGCCCGGCTTTTTAGGCTTTTCTCTCGATCTCTTCCTCACGTCGTCCTCCGGTGAAAAAGGCAGTAGAAGCCAACGCCAATTACACGGCGTGGACTATGGCAGCGCGCGTACATGTTCAACTTTGCATTTGATCGATCGTACCTATGAAACTGCAACCACTACTTCGTTCATCTGTTGCCTTGCTTAGTAAACATACAACCGCACGCCAAGAAGCTAGGACGCCCCATGTGAACGGCCCAATTTAGCACACAAAAGCAGGTCTCTACTACTATATACTGAAATTCTTTAGCAAAGGGATCGGAGGCATGGACAAACAGCTCAAGTATGTTCACACAGTAATATATATATAATATGGCTATATTAAATATCTTGAGAGATTTGCATTGCCCGCATCATCATTACATGCACATATGCATACATATATATTAGAGGATTCAAATAGGCCAACTAATGGTTGGACGCATGTATATGATATTCCCTCTGTCCATGAATAAATAGATTCTTATAGTTATTTTAAGTCAAACATTTTAAACTTTAGCCAAATTTCTATAGAAAAGCTCATCAAGATTCATATAACAACAAACTATTATCGATCGTTAGATATATCATAGAATATATTTTTATAATGTACTCATTTTATATAATAAATTTTGATACCTTTTCTTATAAAGTTAGTTAAAGTTAAAAAAAGTTTAACTGACACAGATTCTAATAATTGATTTATTTGCGGACCGAAGGAGTATGAACTTTGAGGTCCGAATCATTTCATGTAAGATCGCAAAAAAAAAAAAAAATCATTTCATGTAAAAGAGGAGGTCTATCTCATATGCTTATTTGAGGAAGAAGAATAGGGCTTATCTAACACATAAATACTCCCTCTAGTAAAGAAAGAGTAAAATTCACCGCCGGCCCCTAAACTTGGCCGGAGGTGTCATCCCGGTCCCTCTACTTTCAAAATATAATTTTTGGGCCCCTAAACTTGGTAAGGGGTGTCATCTAAGTCCCTAAACTTGGCCGGAGGTGTCATCCCGGTCCCTCTACTTTCAAAATATAATTTTTGGGTCTCTAAACTTGGTAAGGGGTGTCATCTAAGTCGCTAAACTTGGCCGGAGGTATCATCCCGGTCCCTCTACTTTCAAAATGCAATTTCTGGATCCCTAAACTTAGCAAGGGGTGTCATCTAGGTCACTAAACTTGGCTTCGACTGTCATCAAGGTCCCAATGGGTCCAAACCCGCTCTGGTACTGTAGCACATAATTAAAAAAAAAGGAAATCTAATTTTGAGATGCTGTATATACAATCTATAGAATATTTTTCATACGATCTCGGATGAAGATTTTTATATAAAAATTTTAGCTCTTGACGAGATCTACAATTTTTCAGTTTTGAGTTTTTTAAATTTGAGTTTTTTAAATTAAAAAAATCAAAACTAAAAAGTTGTAGATATCGTCGAGCGCTACAACTTTCAGATAGAAAGTATCTCTATTTGACAACATATAGGAATGATATGATTTTTTTCAAGGCGACAAGCGCTTGTACACAATTAATATATTACTGACGTCTTAATAGCCTCAAATTAAAAAACTCAAAACTAAAAATTTGTAGATCCTGTCGAGAGCTACAATTTTTATATAAAAATCATCTTCATCCGAGATCGTATGAAAAGATACGATCTTTAAAATATTCTGGAGATTGTATATACAGTACCTCGAAATTGGATTTTCTTTTTTAAAAAAAATTATGTGCTACAGTACCAGAGCGGGTTTGGACCCGTTGGAACCTAGATGACACCCGAAGCCAAGTTTAGGGACTTAGGTGACACCCCTTGCCAAGTTTAGGGACCTAGAAATTGTATTTTGAAAGTAGAGGGACCGGGATAACACCTCCAGTCAAGTTTAGGGATCTAAATGACACCCGTTAGGGAGGTTCAGGGACTCAAAAATCGCATTTTGAAAAGTAGAGGGATCGGGATGACACCTCCGGCCAAGTTTAGGGGCCGGTGGTGAATTTTACTCGTAAAGAAATAAAAGACGTTCTTTACTTTTAATTTTACGGTCTTTGACCATAGTTTTTCTACTAATAATATAATAATGTCTGAAAGGAAGGAGTATATATATGATATCTGTTAAAGAAGATAAAATGGAGAAGACTATCTAGTTCATTAAAAAAAACAAATAGCTAGCAAAGTGATTTTTGCGTGAGTGAAGGCAGCGAGCAAAAGAAAACTCTCCCGGTCATGCATGTATATGCATGGTCATATATATTAGCTATGCTATTAATTTGTAAGCTTGTATTAACACAATAAGTTTCCAACAAACACGTTTCTCATGTCTTATCTCAAAGAGCATCTCGATGCAGAGCTGTGCTTGAAATGCAAGCTACCACCCATAGTGGACAGTATGATTTCTGAGCTTGATCGATGAGAGATAAAAGTACAACACCACTTTGCGAGGCATATTTAGTAGTCATGCATACGCCGTCTCTCCTCCGTCACGTGGATGGACGTACTTTCGTAGCGAATCTAGCTATGTATCTCATGGCCGGGGACGGAGTGTCATGGTACGTAGCAGAGTCCGCATACAATTCTTCTACTTCTTTGGATATATATGTGTGTGTGTGTCTATCGTTAATAATTAATATCTGTACATATCTGTACTTGTACGTATATGCGAAACATATGCCAATGAAATATCCGATTTTTTCAGGTTTTCTACCCGATGATGACTTACGTGCATGTGTGTTAATATATCCGAATTATGATCATATCGTAATCCCTCCGTGCATTCTGAAATTGAGTCTTATAACTATTTATAAGCTTATTTAGGTGATGCAGCGGTTGCTATTTTTAAATGAAATTGCGCAAAAAATAATAGGCAGAAATTTTATATTTACTAAAAATTACACCCAATGCAAAATCTAGTGTATTCCTCTGAAGAATCTTTGCTTAATTGACAAAGAAGAAAGCATATATTCCCTAGGTGTGGTAAAGAAAATGCCATGCCTCTCTCTCTTCCTATCGGCTGACGAGCAAGCTGGCTAGCTTTATAGTGTTGTACCCTATCCTCTCTACTTTCTTCACCTAATTGGTGGGCTCAATTGGCCAACTTGGATATATAATGTTCTAATATTCGTATTTGAATGGTTTTACTAAAGTTTGCGTCCATATGTAAAGACATGCACAAACTGCGCCTGCATACGACAAGTTTAACTAAAATTAGGCCTCGTTGAGATGACCCCATCCAACTAACCATGCTAATAGCTACTTCTTTTGCAAAAACAATGTAAGTAGAAAAGGCAGAATAACTCATAACTTTGAACAGAGGAAGTAATTATATTGTTAGTTTTGACTGTTGAGTGGTAGATGCAGTAATACATTTAGTTGTCTTAGAGCAACTTCAAGAGACTCTCTAAATCATTTCTAATTAATAGGAATAGAGATTTTGGCAGAAAAATATTTTCCAATAGACTCTTTAATTGGTTATCCAAATATAGTCATCCTCTATTCCGGATTTTTCACTAGCTAAAGATAGATAGCGAGAATGACTCTCTAGAGTATGTAGAATATATAGAAAAGTTGTTGGAGAGTGATAAGATATAGAAACAATGGCTCTGTTTCGGCTGGCTGGTCCAACCAGCACCAGCCAGCCATTCAGCAGTGTTTTTCTCTCAGAACAATCAGCCAGTCCAGCCGTACCGTACCAGCCAGCCGAACAGAGTGAATATTTATGTAAATGACTCTTTAAATGATGCTTCAGAGAGTAAATTTTAGACAGGCTCTTGGAGATGCTCTTATTAGATGAGGATCCGAACAGGACCTTAGCTGTTTATTGTCAGCTACACTACACGGGATTCTAATAGACCTTTAATTAATAAAGACTATATTGAGAGCAAAAATTCGACATTCGGTAGCGAACCGCAGAGTTTATCTCACACGTCCATCCATATTGAGATTCGGTCACATCCACACTTTGCATGTAAAAAGTATCAGCAGTCCAATACTTTATCACAGTGGACCTCACGTGTCATACTCATAATAGATAAATTCCATGGACGCGACCCATTGTGGTGATGTATTTATGCTATTTTAGGAGCTAGCAATATTCCAGTTCATCCAAAGAGGGTTAGTACCTAAACGGGAGTGTAAGACCATAAACTGAACTCGTTCGCTTATGATTATCTGAAACATGCATCAACCTAAACGGATCAATAATGCATGCATTTGTGTAGTTTTTTTTTTTTTTTTTTTTGCTATATGCCACCTTCATGATTATCATATCTCTGCATCTGAAGATGATAATTTGGTCTGGGTACCAACAAAAAGGAAATATGACTGTGCTAGCTATAGGTCTCCCCACACAACTGCCGGGCTGGGCATGCGGTGCACTATACATATGGCATCAGTGGCTCCATCATATATGATGGATAGATGTGTTTGTGGTGACTTTAGGCTTCTTTTGATTTTGTTGGGTACGCGTGTTGCTGTGATATCTGTCTACTTGGTTAACACAAGTCCCGGGGCTCAATGCAAATGCGCATGTTTTAAATTCCCCCACAATCTGGATGCCATCATTTGGACATGATGGTGGTGATGAGTTTACTCCTTTTTTTCATGCACTGATGATTTGATCAAGAAGACCTTCGTTCTAAAGTTCTCTTTGATGCATGCACCAGCTTACTGCTACCATAATCTTGAATTCGTTTTTCCTTTCCCAAAAATACTAAGGGCATGGTTGGAACGCGGGATTTTTCTCCAGTTCCTGTGTTTTTCCTATAAATCAAACAAATTCCTATAAAATTCCTGTAACATTCTTATGAAATTCATGCGTTCCAAACAGGCCCTAAACCTGTATTGCGCCTTCTTACTATCTCACACAGTTGCCCTACAATTTCCTTCAGGGGCTCTCTTGCAAATCAGATGGTATATGGACGTAGTACTATTTGCTATTGGACCATAATTACCAGTAAAAGATGCGGATGTTAATCTAAATCATCTGCAGAGGGGTCCACACGGGGAGACTGGCGAGGCTTCGAGTAGCTGGCGGTATGGCTTTTCTCCCGGGTAGAATAATACCCGGCCGGGGAAGCTTTCTGCTCGGAGACTAGCTACACACTACACAGAGAGAGAAAGAGAAAAAGAAAGAAACAAAGCAACGAACTAAAGTCTAAAGCACAAAGAGAGAGCGAGAGCGAGAGCGAGAGAGAGAGAGAGACGAGCACATCATATCAAGGAGGAAGAAGAGACCAAGAGTAGTACCACTTCTACTGTACACTCCTCGTTCTGTGTGCGCAGCGAACCCTGTTCCATGTTCTTGAATCTCCGCATCCAGTCCTTGTAGCAGATCAGATCGCTCGATCAGCTAGCCGGAAAGAGATAAAAGAGATCGATCGAGATATAGAGAGAGAAAGGTTTAATAAGAGGGAATTAAAGCCGCAGCAAGCAGGAGGCGAGAGAATAGAATGTTCCCTTCCTCCAAGAAGCAGGCCAGCACTGGTGCCGCGAGCTCAAATGATCGGCCTTCTATGTGCGGGCAAGGCGGCGGCGACTCCGGCGGTCTCGTCCTCACCACCGACCCCAAGCCCCGCCTCCGGTGGACACCCGAGCTCCATGACCGCTTCGTCGATGCCGTCGCCCAGCTCGGAGGTCCAGACAGTACGTAATATGGATGCTTCTTCAGCTACGTGTTGCTGCTTTCATGCTGGGGAATTTTATTTGCATTGACGGGTTAATTTTGATTGCTTTGCATCGTCCTTTATGTAGAGGCAACGCCGAAGACCATCATGAGGGTTATGGGAGTCAAGGGCCTCACCCTCTACCACCTCAAGAGTCACCTTCAGGTACGTGCCTTGCATGATCCAGTATGCATAAGTTGAAATTAGGTTTAAGCTGTTCTTCTTTCTCTGATTGTACTGTATGTCTCTCACTCTGCCAGAAATTCAGGCTAGGGAAGCAGCACAAGGAGTTCGGTGACCATACAACAGGTTAGAACTGTAAAGATACGACGATGTACTAAGATTTTTTTTTATATATATATGCTTATTATCTAGAGAAATCATTAGAACTTGTAACGTATAATTTTTGTGTCCTTGCCTTCTATCTACCTGTTTGTGTGTGTGCCTTTTCCATTCTTTTGTTAAAGCCAAGCTATCCTGATATGATGTTCTGAAACCTATTATGCATCCTGATGTCTTTCTGTAGTTTTAGATTCATTCATCACGCGCACAAACCTAATAGCTAGCAAAGATCATCATTTTGGATGTATCATGTGTGCCAGTACTTTCAGTTCACAAGGTAGATAATTCTAGTACAAAAACTTTTTTTTTTTTCAAAAGTAGTAACATATATCGTCCAATGAACCACATTGATCAGCAATGGAGATGCAACGTAGCGTGGCCTCTTCTTCAGGAGTGATAGCAAGAAGCATGAACGAGTGAGCTGATTTCACAACACCTACTCTCTTACGTACTCTAATTCTTTGTGAGTGCAATCTTCAGACCATAAGGTTCTGATACTACCTTCTGTTTTCTTGTGAATCATTCAGCCGCAGCGTGAATGTGAACGAGGCCTTAAGGATCCAAATGGAAGTCCAAAGAAGGCTCCATGGAGAATTAGAGGTACACATGCATTTACATACGTAGTAGCATATGCTTTAGGAAGTTTACTTGCCACAGCTTTCTTTCTTCTGGCCTTGCACGTTGCTCATGAACTTTGCATAAATGCATCAATGAACGTTTCTTGGGAAGTTTACATATGTATGCATCCACTTGTCACCTGTTATATGGCAATTTCAATTCTTTGGTTCGCGCGCATGTTCCGAAATCCGAATCACATAGACGCTTTTGCAAGAACAATCCTAGGAAGCTTACTTGACACACAATGCAACTTTTCTGTCCTCATATGTTTGGTGGTCATGAACTCAGCATATATGCATTTTCCTTCCAATCAACAAAAGTAAAAGGGTGACCTTTTGCATGCATGCATGACATGCAGGTGCAGAAGCACCTCCAGATGAGGGTTGAAGCCCAGGGGAAGTACATGCAGTCTATCGTGGAGAAAGCATACCAAGCCCTGGGATCCAGCGACTGCACCACGTGGCCAGCAGCAGGGTACAGATCTCTAGGCAGCCAAGAGGTCCTTGACATTGGCACCAGTTCCACGAGCTTCTCTTCCGTCCAGGACCTGCAGTGCTTCTATGGAGGAAGCAGCCATATGGACCAGCTCCTGCATCAGATGGAGAGGCCAATGGATGGCTTCCTGACGTTGGGCGAGAGCTGTTTCATTGGATCAGCAGACAACAAGAAGGGCCCTAACCATTGCAGCTCTAGTGGCAAGAACTCGATGATGTGGGCCAGCGAAGAGCAGCAGCATCAGCAGCAGGCAAAGAGCGGCAACGATCAGCTTCAGATGGGGTCGTCGACAAGGATGGAGGGTGCAGGCATTGATGTCATGGACCCGGTCACCGGCCTGTACGAGAGCGCCATGTCGGGAGACTCCATGGACAGCAAGGGTTTTGAGGGTTCGAGCTCCAGGCTTGAGATGAAGCCGCCGCCTGCACAACAAGCACCTGTAGGAAGTCAGAGGATACGTATATAGTCGACCAATAATATCATGGTTTGGAGCTCACGTAAACAACTGTATACTATATACATGGGTAAGAAATTAAAGATCAAGCTAAGGTGTTTAAATGCATGCATGTGTCAGTTTTGTTGTGAACCATCAAAAGCTTAGCCTAGCGTGTGAGCGGAGTGTAGCTACGCATCCAGTCATTAGATCCATGCGTCATATATATGTTTGTTTATTTTGTCCCTAATTAAGATTACCTGCTACATGCTGATGAAGATGGCTAAGGGTGTTCTAGTTTAACACATCTTACTGTTGGTTTTGAGTTCGGATCACAAGTGATAGCTCATTTTAGTTGACATTAACGAAGGTTTTCAGATATATATGTTGTACTATATTGGATTTGTGTGATACTGTTGTAACATTGATAAGATATCTTTTGCGGGTGCAGTTTATTATATGCACGTGATAATATGTGAACATTGCAGATTTGTGTTTAAGAAATCAACACTTTTATATCCAAATAAGTTGACTATAAAAACATAACATATATGGTGTGATTAATTTAGTGACATTAATTTGGTATCATAATATTAATATTTTTGGTATATATTATACAACATATGATTGAGATACATACTTATTTTGGGTCCGAGAGGTGGTATCTAACTAATGATGTGCATTTCTTTAGTCTATGGCTTAGCCTTTTGCATTATTGAGACATCTCCAAAGATCTTCGAACAAAATTATTATGTATTTAGAATGTAGTATATACTAGTACATCCAAGAATTGCATGGTCAAAGATATAATAATATAATATTATATGACATGTTTGGCACTACGTCGGAACACGTAATCACTGCTGGTTATGGTGGAACCAACAATGATAAGTATATCACCCCTTAGACTGCCCACAGTGTGTTGTTTTGCCGGTGCTTCAAACATCATTTTCACCTCTAGCACCGATGCCACACATTGCAAGATGAAGTTGAAGCATCGGAGAATAAATCATCGAGTCATCGAAATTCATCGGTTCCTATAATGAATACAAAATTGAATCTTAGCCGCCGTCCAAAGCAAACATGTAGCCTTCGCACATGCATGTTCTGACGCAGGTTTAATAGGCATCATGTGCACATTGTGCAAATAAGAGCTCAGTAAGCATCAGCATAGGTGGTATGCACACATTTTTTGAGGCATCGACTGGACAGTCTTATCGTGCTAAATCATGTCCATAGGGCCAACAAGCTAAACATGCCCTTAGACAGTATATCACAATAAGGATATGGTCCTATGACTAAACACAATCTAACATATGGTGAAAAGATCCAAGTTGTCACACAAGATTCTTGAACGGAATAACAAGCAATCACTAATCTAAGACATGCATGGAAGTAATAAATGCAAGAATAAAAGAGGGACAAGTGGCAACCGGATTTATGATTATATGGTGTTGGATAGCTGCTACTGCCACCTCCTTAATCCACGCTGGAGCACCAAATATAGTCATAAGACTTAGTTAGGCTTCTTTGAGTCACCAAGACTCAAATTTAATTCCACTAACAAATACCCTTTCTCCAATCTGGATTGGTTTCAAACTGAGCACAACGGGCCTTCCCACAATCCATTAGGAAGGTCACCTAGTTCTCCATCAAGCCACCTAGATGTGCTAGCAAACACAAAAGTAACAAGTCTTCAACTGTGGCATTCAAGACCACCACATCATCCAAGGGCAAGAGCAATAAAAATAAAGAATCAAGTGATGATGAAGCAAGCTCAACACAAGATGAAGGTGAAGAAATAACTCTCTTTGTGATGATGTTCTATATCCTGTGCACGCTCTAGGGATCCATCTCTGCACTATATATTTGGCTAGCGAGAAATTTGGAATAGAAGATAATAATATTTGGAGGTCATGCAATAAAAAAAACTTATCACATGGTATTTTTACCATAATCTCTATTTTCCTATAAATAAGAAAGGAAATATAATAAAGAAGTTCTTGAAGTGGTTCTAAGGTGTTGTTTGGTTACAACTCGATAAATACAAAAACGTCAATGGAATCGATATTGCCATGATATAAATAAATAAATGTAATTGAAAACCTGTGTTAGCCTTAATGTTTAAACGGACTAAATGATCACCTACCGTTTAGCTGTTTATTAGGATTGAACATCCACTTAAACAGACTAAATGATGATTAAACGGACAAGGTAAGCCCTGGGTATACACGACATATACAGGGCTAAACGCGCGTGTACACAAACAATGACGAAAACTATGTTTGGTTCGTACCAGTAATGGAAAAAGAAACATTGGTGGTCGTCCTCCTTTTCTCATCGCTAAGACTGTCTCCAACAAGCTATGCAAATGACTACCCAAATCCAAAATGGATGATTCACATGCAAAAAAAGCTCGCCAACAGATGACCTAAAGGCACTACCTATTTTGGGTGGGAGGAGAGAGGAGATGCAAAAATGCATCGGCTCTCTCCACGACCCAAACGCCTGGTGCCGACGATGGTGGGCCCGCAGGAGCGTGTAGGAGGCCGCGATGGGGATGTGGACGCCTGCTACGTGGAGCCGCTGCACCGCCTGCGATGGGGAGGAGCTTCGCGCCCGCAACGGGGAGCCGCGATCGCGGGGCCCGCGATAGGGAACAGCGCCGCTCGTGATGGGGAGCTGCACCGCCCGTGAGGCCACGACGGGGAGCTGCGCCGCCCGCAAGGCCACGACGAGGAGCTGCACCGCCCACGAGGCCGCGACAGGGAGCTGCGCCGCCGCCGCGCCAGCGAGGGGAGGAGCGCTGCCCGCGTGACAGGGGCCCACGACCGCGCCGAGGAGCGACGCGCTCGCGACGGGAAGGAGTGGCGCCCGTGACGGCGAGCCGCGCTACGTTGCGAAGGGGAGGAGTGCCGCCCACGATCGGAGAAGCGCCATGGCCGCAACGAGGAGCCGCATCAGCGACGAGGAGGCGATGGGGAGGAGATTTGCGCTCTAGTTTGCCTTCACCATTGGAGAGGATAAGTTTTAGGTGGGCACCCTTTTCACTGTGCATTACCTAAACCCTTGAAATAGGTGTTCTATTTGGTTCCATTGCTGCAGATAGTCTAAGAAAAAGATATGTCTTGTGTTTGCTTGCACTGGTACTCCCTCTCCTTGGGGCTTCCCCCTTCGAGCTCTGACCACGGGGAAGAGGCATCGCGGGTTTCCACCGTCTCCGGGCAATTTCCTACGCTCATCTTGTGTCTTTCTCCTCCGTCTCTTCCTCTTTATTGATCGCGCAAGCTCGAGTTTCAACCATGGCCATGGCTAATCATGGGGAAGAGGCATCCTAGTGTTGCACCTCGATAGACTTGCACCTCGTCCGTCTACGCCTATGGCACCCATCATCACAGCTGGACACTCCCTTGGCTAGAGGCCCCTTGAGGATGACGCCCTATTGAGCTCTAGCGCCAGGAACGACTTATCATAATGTGCATAATGAATAGTGAAGCGAATGGTGACAAGATCTGTTTAACTTCCCTCCTCGTGTGTTGTTTACAGTAAAATATTTGAACAAATAACTCCCAAAATACCCATCAACCTCTTACGCCCAACACACACGCATGCACACGCATGCGATGTGAAAACACAGTAATGTGACGTGGTGGGCGCCTAGGCAAACATACGCCACGTGCCTGCACTCATCCTCCAGCCCTCCACTCCCCATACGTCCGCAGCCCCCCGAGTAAAAAACTATATCCACATTGTCGTATCTGCTACCCACTCATTCTTCTCCCCCATTCTCTTTGCATTCTTCCTTGGCAGATCTGCTCCCGCGCCCGCGCCCCATGAACAATGCCATTGCGCCCTGCGCTGTGGCATGCCCCTCCCTTGCCTCTGTCTTCTCCGCTTTCTCATCCATCACTGAGCACTTGCAACATCGCACGCTACATCTGGTCCTCTTCTCCGTCGCTAAGCCGGTGAGGAGGACCACAACGCCGACCTCCCCAAAGGAGCTACTCGTCCTCGTCTTCGGTCTCCTCGACTCCGGTGACCCCAAGCACTGCTTCCCTCATGTGTTGTCGCCGGCAAGAGGCCACCTCCATCCCGCACTTGACGCCAGGGGCACTGCAGCTAGTGTTTCAGACACATTGGAAGCATTTGTGGAGGTCCAGATCTGCCAAAATACAAGGGGGGGGAGGTTTTCTTCTTCATTTCTTTGGGGGAAGTTGCTAAGAAAGGTTAGTTTATGTATCTAATGCCTCTATTTACTCAATTTTGCTCAATTTAAGCCACTTTTTGGATCTAGGGTTGTTTGCCATAAGGTAGAGAGAATGATTGCTAGGTTATTGCCTTTCTTTATTCAAATTAGGTTGTTTATAATGGTTAGATAGTGTATCTCATCTCTCTCTTTTCATAATTACTTCTCAATTTAGGTTATATTAGTTGTTTCCATGAATGGTGTGTGCTCTTGTGTATTCATGTAGGGAGAGCTAGATTTTTTTTAGTTTTTTCTATTTTTTAATTATGTTAATTGGGTGTCTATATTCAATCCTTTCTTAGCACACATTATTCTTCTATTTTTTAATTATGTTAATAGGTTGTTAATTAGTTTTCTATTTTGTTTATTATAAATTATATTTATTATTTGCAAAATATTCAATTTTTGACACTGAGAATGAGTCTTAACACATATTATTCTTCTAAATTTTAGTGAACTAAGGTTTCAAAGGTCTACAAATTCAAAAATTCTCAAATGAACGATTTTCATCTGTATTTCTTCGAACAAGGTTGCTGGAAAAAAGGTTCGCTAATTAAATAATATCTATAAACAATCATATTAATTTTGCATTGGTCATAATAAACTCATTATATTTTTACAGTTAATGATGGAGAGGTCATTTTAGATGTACAATTTATCACGAGTTGATCCATCATACATACCTAAGGTGCAGAGGTTTATCGATGCCGCTAAGATTCATGCTTGGAGGTCAAATACGAAGCACATATATTGTCTATGCATAGACTGCAAGAATGTTATCGTATTTGATGACACGAAAGCAATATTTTTTCATCTCGTGTGCTGAGGATTTATGGAGAATTACTTGATTTGGACAAAACATGGAGAGGGTAGCTCTGCAGCTTACACAACTAATACTCCTGTGAACATCGGTGTCGATGGTGCAGATATGCTTGCTGACGGATGTCATTTCATACACGAA
Organism: Eremochloa ophiuroides; assembly: GCA_038502445.1. Classification (NCBI taxonomy): domain Eukaryota; kingdom Viridiplantae; phylum Streptophyta; class Magnoliopsida; order Poales; family Poaceae; genus Eremochloa; species Eremochloa ophiuroides. Next base: position 98,616,465 of record JAHLJS010000003.1, read on the forward strand.
AGACAAACACCTTGTCCTCAGAGTGAACATGTTGTGCCTAATGCTGATGGTCCGCCCAATATTAGTGCTGAGGAAGATGCAGACATCTGAGATGCAATATTGCGTAGTCATCTGGATCCATCTATCTTCTTCATGAAAGTTATGGAGAAAATGAGGAAGGCAGTACAAGAGCCTTTTTTCGATGAGTCTAAGGGTTGAACGAAAGATTTCACGATGTTGCGGTCAGTGCTAAAGTTATTGATGGTAAAAGTCCGGTATGGTTTGTGCGATGCTGGCTTCGATTCGTTTTTGAGTATTCTCGCAGGCATGCTTCCAAAGGAGAATAGAGTTCCTGCTAACACATACTACGCAAAGAAGCTAATCAGTCCACTTACAATGGGTGTCAAAAAGATCCACGCATGTAGAAACCATTGTATGCTATATCGAGGTGATGAATACAAAGACTTGGATAGTTGTCCTAATTGTGGTGCAAGTAGATACAAGACGAATAAAGACTATCGACAGGAAGATTGTGCCACCTCCATGTCTACGGGGAAGAAGCGAAAGAAGACCCAACCCACCAGGAAAGATAAAGAAGAAGTAGACTACTACGCGCAGAAAAAAATTCCTGCTCTGGTGATGTGGTACCTTCCCGTGATTGATCGATTGAGGTGTTTGTTCGCAAACGCTGAGGATGCCCAACTTATGAGCTGGCATGCTTCAGATAAGCACAAAAAAGATGGAAAGTTACGACATCCAGCCGATGGCAAGCAATGGCAAGATTTCAATACCAACCATCCAGAATTTGCTAAGGAGGTAAGAAATGTTAGATTCGCTCTGAGTACGGACGGAATGAATCCATTTGCCGAGAGGAGTAGCAAGCATAGCACATGGCCGGTGATCCTCACCATCTACAACCTTCCACCTTGGTTGATGCATAAGCGTAAATACCTTATACTAACCATTCTTATTTATTTACCTAAGCAACCCGGCGTTGACATAGATGTATTTTTGGAGCCGTTAATGCAGGACATGAAAATATTGTGGGAAACAGGAGTCGAAATATTGGACGAGTACCGCCAAGAGACTTTCACACTGTATGCAATTATTTTTGTGACCATCAACGATTACCCTGCTCTCTTTACATTATCAGGGTAGTTCAAGGAAAAGCTTGGATACGTAATCTGCATAGACGGAACCGCTTACGTGTTCCTTGATGCAACAAAGAAGATAGTGTACATGAGGCACATACGGTTCTTATCGAAAGGGCATAGGTACCGCTTGCGAAAGATGGATAAGTACTTCAATAATAATGATGAACTGCATTCTACTGCTCCATCGGGTAACAATAAAGGTCAAAGAGTTTTCAGAATAGTCAGCAACATCAAATTTGTTTATGGGAAGAAGACAAATAACAGAAAACCAAGAAAGGATGTGAAACCAACTCCAGGGGCTACATTGAAGAAGATACCTATTTTCTTCAAGTATTTGCCATACTGGAAAGAGTTAGACATACGACACGTGATCGACGGTATGCACGTTCAGAAGAACGTCTTTGAAAGCGTAATTGGCACGTTGTTTGACATAAAGAGCAAGACTAAGGATGGACTCAACTCACATATGGACATGGTAAATTTGGGCATAAAAAAGGAATTGCACCCCGCTCTTCTAGAAAATGGGAAGTACCACCTCCCGGCAGCAAGCTACAACATCAACACAGAAGAGCAACGTGCGATGCGTGTGTGGTGGAAAAATTTGAAAGTTCCATCTGGATTCTGCTCTAGCATAAGGAGTATTGTGTCAATGAAAGACCTTACACTGATCAACTACAACTCACATGATTGTCATGTCATGCTGACTACTTTCCTCCCTGTTGCCATCAGGGCTATAAATCCGGTATTCTTAAAGATGGCAATCATCAGGTTGTGCCACTTTTTCAATAAGGTCTCACAGAAGGTTATTGACCGCGATGAGCTTCCTTCTCTTCAAGAATTCGCGGTGGAGACTCTGTCACAGCATGAGATGTGTTTCCCCCCATCATTCTTTGATATAATGGTTCACCTTGTGACGCACTTGGTGCCGCAAATAGAGGCATTGGGGCCCATGTATTTGCATGAGATGTGGCCTTATGAGCGTTTCATGTCAGTACTGAATGGCAATGTATCAACTCGTGCTCGTCCTGAGGTGTCCATGATAGAAGGGTACTATACCAAAGAGGACATTGTTTCAGGTGGCCCATTCTGCAATAGTGTCCTAAAAGATCAGATTGCAATAGGTTTGCCCCCATCACGACACGAGGGTAGGCTGCATTGAAGTGGGAGGATTGGACGGAAATCTTTTATCCCGTCAGATTACAAGGTAGTCCTCGAAGCACACTATAGCATCCTGCATCATCTCTCGATAATGGATCCTTTGATCGAGCGTCACATGAATGATCTTCGCCAATATAATGGTGGGCACACGGACGATTGGGTCAAGCAGGAACACAAGCGTCGGTTCATCGCATGGCTAAGCGAGCAGGACATTCCAGATGGTAAAACGTTTGAGGAACAAACCATCAAGAAGTTGTCGCGTGGACCATCACGCCAGGTCACGACATGGCAAACCTACGACATCAGTGGCTTCAAGTTTTATACCAAGTCCAAGGACAAAAAGAGCATGGCACAAAATAGTGGTGTTTGATGCGAGGCCATAGATGATGCAACTGGTGAGATTAGTACATACTTTGGCTTCGTTGAGGACATATGGGAACTAGACTATGGTACATTTTAGATACCTGTGTTTCGATGCCAATGGGTTGAGGACAAACATGCCATAGTGGACAATTATGGGCTCAGAGTTCTTGATCTAAGGAAGGTAGGTTACAAAGATGACCCGTGGATCCTTGCTAACCGTGCCGCACAGGTCTTCTATGCTGAACAAATCATTTCTAAAAATGAGAAAAAAAAGTTCCGACAAGCCGAAGCATATAGTTTTCGCTGGAAAGCAACAAGCTCTATGAGTTGATGGTGTAACCGATCTGGAGGATTTTAACCAATTCAGCGACATGTCTCTCTTTATAGACCATCCAGTGAAGATAAGACACGTTGAACGAAGCATCCCACAAAGTTCGTTGCCATAGGTGCGCCCCGATGGACAAGGAAGAACAGTAGCTGGCTAGATTCCATTTAACATGTTTACATTTATCTATTTTAAAATGTTTACATTTATCTATTTTAACATATTTACATTTCTCCAATAACCCTAAACCCTAAAACCCTAACTAAACCCTAAAAAACTTAACCCCTAAACCCTAACAAAACCCTAAAACCCCAGCTAACGACTAAACCCTAAACCCTTAGCTATACCCTAAACCCTAAAAAACCTTAAACCCTAACAAAACCATAAACCCTAGCTAAACCCTAAACTCTAAAACCCTGGCTAAGCCCTAAACTCTAAATCCAAGGTAAACTAAAACCCTAGCTTAATTAAACATACAGATTCTTTATTTAAAAATTAAATTTAAAAATATTTACAATGGCGGTTCGCATTAAGAACAATTTACACTGGCGGTTTTTAATGCGAACCGCCAGTGTAAATCATTTACACAGGCGGTTTCTTAGAACAACCGCCAGTACAGATGCTTCCAGTATATAACGCGCGCTCTCCGTCCGAAATTTCGCTAAGTCCGGAGGACCCCCCATTTCTTCCCCGACGCCGTCAGGCTGCCGGATTTTTCCGTGCCCTCGCCGCAGCCGTGTCCTCGCCACGCGCATGCCCTAGCCACTACTGTGACCTTGCCGCAGCCATGCGCTCGCCCCACCGCGCGCCACGCCGTAGCTGTGCCGGCCGTCTCGCCCCACGGCCACGCTCCCGCCGCGCCGCCATCGTCGTCATCCATCGCCGCGCTGCCGAAGGAGTTGACTGGTAAGCCGCCAAGCTTCCTTCCCCTTCTTCGGTGGATGTGTGTGGTGCGCGCGCGACGGTGAGTGGCGCGGCGGCCAGTGGCAGGGCGGTGAGTGGCGCGGCGCGGTGGATCCTCCCCTGCTCCAGTGGCTCCGGTGGCGTCGGCGGTGGGCGCGTGGTGACGGGAGTGGTCGGCCGTGCCCTCAGCTCGTCGGCGGCAGGCGGGCGGCGGTGGGGCAACCTGCTAGCTAGTGGGTTGATTTTTTTTTAATTAGGTTTTGTATTTAGGTTTTAGTTTAATTATGTTTTAGTTTAGTTTAGGGTTTTATTTTAATTAGTTTTTTTGTTTAATTAGATTTTTAGTTTAATAGTTTAATTAGGGTTTTAGTTTATTAGTTAGGTTTTCATATTGTTTAATTAGGGTTTAATTCTTTAGTTAGGTTTATTTTAGATTTTGGTTTAGGGTTTTATTTAGTTTTTGTAGAGGGTTTCTAAGTGTATATGTATATGTGATAATATAGGTTATTTTATTTTAATTTAGCATAGTTTTTGTTATATGCATATTAGTTTTTGTTTCTTTTTATTGTTATTTGCCCTTAGAGTTTGGTTTCAAAGCTAAATAGTTTTAATTATCATGTGTATTTCAATTTTTGTGATATATGTGATATGTGTATTTCAATTCCTTCAATTAGGGTTTTCTGTATTTCAATTAGGGTTTTTTGTGATATATGTGATATGTGTATTTCAATTCCTCTAATTAGGTTTACTTTAGGTTTTAGTTTTTAGTTAGGTTTTTATATTGTTTAATTAGGGTTTTATTTATTATATGTGATGTGATATATATGACATCTCTTATTTTAGATGTACAATGCTAAAATAAAAAATTATAAAGAGAGATGTATATATGCGATGTGATATATGTGATGTGACATATGCAAGCTCGATGAACTTTGTTTCAACACATTCATCAAATTTAGTTTAATTAGAGTTATATTTTATGTTAGATTACCGCGATGACGACTTCACCATCAGAGTCGTCTCAACATAACGAGCCGAGTGAGCAATAATATCAAAGTCTAAGTGATCCGTGTCCCTGCGTAGATAGAAAGGCTCGTCGTGAAATGGAGCGCGACCCTACTTACGATCCACGAGAAACCGAGGCAACATACACGGAGTTCAACGAATCCTTTCACGCACTATCTATATATGTACTCATCCATGATTTCATGTGTGCGTCCATTTTTATGAACAGGAGGTCGTGTCTCAAATGCGACAATTAGGAGAAGAAAAACTGCAACACGAAGACCAGGGGCCAGAACCTACCGATACGAGCACTGAGGAATCAAGGAAGAGGAAACTGAGTGATCGGAAACGAGGTGACAGGGGATCAAACAAGTGGGATAGTAACACATATAGGGTGCTAGACGTAAGTGCAAAAGGAGAGCCCCTAACTCCACAAGAGGTGCAAGCTAAGTTTCGGAACGCGATTGGTTTCTTAGTTATGGATAATCTTGATATCACAATATCTTAGTGGAAAGATGTGCCAGATTCGGTCAAGACAAACTTGTGGCGAACGTTGTCAAAGAAGTTTGTTCTGCCTCGGGGTTCAGAGGAACTCGTAAAGGGTTATGCAATAAGGCAGTTGGCCATCACATTTCGCAACTGGAGGTCCGAATTGAATAGCAAATATGTGAAGACAGGATTGGACCTCACCAGCAAGTACAACATTACAGAAGGTCAGTGGGCTATTTTCAAAGAGCAGAAGACTAACCCAGAATTCTTGGCCCGGAGCCAAGCGAACTCAGCACTTACTAAGAAGGGCAAGTACCACCACCAGCTTGGCACAGGTGGTTACAAGCAGCAGGTTCCCAAATAGAGGGAAGAAGAGGCTGCCAAGAAGGCAGCAGGGTTGCCAGTGTTGTCTGAGCAACTTGGCGAAAGGAGCGCGAACTGGCTTCGTGCTCGCAAACCAAGAGAAATATCCGAGTCAAGTGCATCATTTTCTGATCCAATGGTTGAAGAAGCTGCGAAGAATATTTATGAGGTGGCAGCTCATGTGAAAGAATGAAGTGCCAAGCCACAAAGGGAGCGGGACATCCTTACTTTTGGTCCTGGTAACCTCGAGCACCCTGGTCGTGTACGAGGCATCTCGTCAAGGCTAGGATGGAAAGAAGGATTCGGCGAGGAGTGGGCCGAAATGTACAAGAAGCGTGATCGATACAAGGAAGACTTGAAAGGTTTTTTGAGGAGCAGGCAAAGCAAGCCTTCAAAGACATGGTGACTAAATTAGTAGCAAATCCTGATACCGAGCTTGCGCAGCAATTGGTGGGTGTCATGTCTTCTGTTCAACAAAGGACGAACACCCAACAGTCTCCGCAGATGCAGCTGGTGCCGGTGACACAGCCCTTGGGAGCTCAGCAGTTGATAGTACAGTCTCCAAATGCTCCAAGCAGTGTCACGTCTACGGCAAAGGTTCGCTATCCAGTTGATGGCATTGACATGCCAACGCCTTGCTCACTAGTCATAAGCTATGGCATTACCAATGTTCGTACTAGCGAAGTAGGCACTGGCTTCGTAATCCCTGGACGGATATTTCATGGTGCGGACATTCCAGATGAGTACTGCAGGGTCGAAATGGTGACCGTAGGGCAAGGACATGAGGATGACATGTTGGACATCCCTGCGCCCGAGGGAATTGAAACACTGGGACAAGCCATCAAGAATTTCATCCTTTGACCTAGGCGAGACATCAAATTGAGTGGGCCACTACCATCTACCGAGCATAGCATTCATAATGACCCACCGCCGTCATCATTACCTAACCGGCCTCTTCCTAGCTCACCAAATTCGCCCGTGCATCCAATTCCAGAACCTCCACCACCAGCATCTCCTATCAACTATCCACCTTCCCCAGCAAGCAAAAGAAACAACCTGAGAAAACATTGACCCCAACGGGCCCACAAGAGAAACAACATGAGCAAACATCGACCCCGTCAGCCCCACAAACCAAAGAAAAAACCTCCCACCACCAAAGAAGAGGAATGTTGTTCCCAAAATGGTCTCGCCACACCGGCCAAAACAAAAAACTGCTGGGATCATGCTGTGGTTGTCAGGAATAGCACGCAGCCGCACAGGTCGTGTCGTTGACTATGCTGAGGCTGAGAAATCGGGAAAATCTTCTGTGAAGACCATACAGATCAGGAAGCCAACGAAAGAGGATTATGAAAATGTCCCTGATACATATGTGCCGGGCAGGCCGCTTCTCACTTGGGAAAAGTGTTGGTATAAAATAACTGCACTCTATTAAAGATTATTATTATCAAAGTATCCGCAAGCGCACAGATAAAACAACAGATGTAGGACTTCACCAGACAATCCCGGTTTTAATATCGAACCCAAAGGAATAGTAGGTGATACTGACTAAGTCTATTGGCTCTTGACCCGATAACACAATCAATCTAGAGAATATCAAGAATGAGGAGATAGCAAATGATTTTCTAGATCCGACAACCGGTAAACTTTGAATAATATCGTTCTAATCGGGCAGTGACATGAACAAGAGGCGAAATCAGAGTTCCCTCCTACCAGACACTTATACACCTATCGATCCTATCAACGGGAAGTGGACTACAGAGGACTCAACACAGCTGTCATCTACGCGATGTACCACTATCCGGCCAATCAGGGGACATTCACAAGTAATTATAGCCCAGACACCACGTCTACACTACAAACTACTACTTCAACCAAGGAGCTACCAAGATCAAAGCACTCAAATAGAGTTGTAAACTTAAGAACGAATAAGAACAAATGCTTACTTGAATCAGGATGTTGAATACAAAAGTACCTCAGAACGCAACTCCGGGCGAGGGAACTGAATCCAGACGAACACAGCTACGAAGAAGCTCCGACAGGCTGGGACTCCTCCGAATCTCTACTCGTCTACTCTATCTCTCTAATCTCTCTCTTGATTGCTAGCCTAGATCTAATGGATATCTATCTAATGCTTCAAGGTCTTCATCTCTTGATCTGGCTCCCCTCCAGGGGGTATGCCTCTCTATTTATAGCCTGGTGGGATGCACGTATGCCGTAGGATCAAACCGACTTGAAACAAGGGCCCAAATGACTTCTAATAGGCGGTGGTAGAAGACTTCTGAAGGCGGTGCGGGGGAAACCCTAGGGGGGCGCCGGTCAACCCTACCCTGTGGGGTTTCGGGCTCCGGTGCTTCGGGTGTGTTCCAGATGCTTCTAGTGTTCTCGTTATCATGTTTCCTTGCCGGTCAAGTTTCGTGGTAATTATGCTCTTTAATCCTTCTTTTAAGCTTTTCTGGAAAATCCCCTGGGAAAAAGACAATTCACCAAAACTCATGGAATCTGTCAGTAATAACCCTATTCTACTGGATATTCATGTTCAATACAGGGATAATTGATAATAAAATTTGGATGATAACAGGTGTCAACAATTACCCCCACACTTAGGCTTTTGCTCGTCCCGAGAAAAAGGTTGGTTTAAGATGTAAGATTCTTAGAGAGAATGGAGCATTTAAAACATAATTTGAGAATATATTATATAAAACTAGTCTAGTCATGCATGTACTATGGAATTCAAAGTGTCTACCATGAATCTTTGAGTAGTTGAAGAATAGAATAGCTTGAAAAATAGATCACTCTCTTTCTTTAGTTAAGTCAATTGGAGGGTATGTAATTTTGCAAATAAACTTAGCTTTACCTTCTTCTTTTGTAGTACTCTTGAATCACTGATATATCTGGTATTTTTGTATCATTATCAAGGCATTAATGAAATTGGCTTCTTTATCCTACTTTAAAAAGTTTATGTGGATCTCAGGTAGGTAAAATGTAAAAACATACTTGCATTGTATTTGTTGTAAAGTCAAACAATGAATCCACAGAGAAATGAGGCATATAATCGAATCAAACTTTATTTGGTGAAATATGGTGGAACCTAATTCTACCTTGCTCCTTTAGAAAATAAATCTCTTTTTTGTACAATTTGAGCTTATTCAGAGAGTATGAGCTATCTCTTTCTCTTCTTTTTTTTCAAGGGAGGCGAGCATATAAGTACTCATTGTTCTAATTTCTTCGGACACTTGTCCATTTTTTATACTCCCTTATTCTTTTGCATAGCTCATACCTCTTTTGAATTTAGTGGTTGAGAGACTTTAAAAAAACATGGAGCAATTATTTGGTAACTATGCTATATAATTATTTTTGGTGTTTTCTCCCAGTGTAGGAGAGAAACATTTTCAATAGAATGACTTGCTATTACTCCGGATTAGAGTAATGCTTATGTGGAATTGGCACTTGATTCGAAAATATGACAAATTTCTTCAAAGGGTTACAAAAGTTGACCAAACTCAATACAAAGACAAGTATTATATGTAGCAGGCTTTTATCCTATATATGGCTCTGGTAGGACAATATTTTTACCACAAAGGAGAGGTATAACTAATCATTTAAATTTTTGAAAAAAAATCTCCAAAGACAAAACATCAGGGATTGAGTTCTTCATTATTCAACTATATCATGTTTCACAACGACTTAAACAATCATGGGGTCCCTATAAATAGTTTCCAATAGTAACATGATTCCTAGAAAAGTGTTATATAATTTATTCTTAAGCTATGAATTAAACAATCTTCTTCTTCTCTTTTAAAAGTAATTTATCATGTGAATTTTAATTCGGATTGAAACGGAAATCGAAACATATGCAATTATATTGTATGGGAATCAAACCTGACTATGACCGAGAAGGAGATGCAGAGGGTGCAGAGGGGGGCTGGCCGTCCTAGGTAGGGCGCCGGGCGGCGCGCCTCTATGGCCCCACGAGGTCCACTTCGGTGTGCGAGGTCCTGATTCGATTATCTTCTGAATTACGTGGTTTTTCCGAGCGAATTGATTTCCATAGTCGCGATGTGCCTCCCCCACACTTATTTTCCTGCATACTTTTCTGCTCAACATGTGGAGACAACATGCGTACCAAAAATATAGAGAGTAGAGTAAACTTAAACATTAATATTGATAAAAGAATAAGGCACTTTATTAATTAATAATACTACATAACTCTGAAAACTAACTGAGCTAACAACTGCCCTAGCTCAATAGGCTTACCTAACACACTTAATATTATAAATCAAACCTAGCATACTTGATAATATAATTAAACCTAACACACTTGTGCCTTATTATATAGATAACGAGGGCAACTTAAGGCTGCCCCTGCTTTTCAGGCTTCCTAATTTCTTCCTTCAGCTCACCAATCTCCTCTTTCAGCTGATCTTTTTCGTGCTTGAGACTGCGAATTAACTTGACATTGACTTCTATCTGTTTAGTCATGTCGTTCATAATCTTGCTCCTTAAGTCTTCATTCCTCTATATACCCCTAATGGTATTAGAGAGAGCTTCCATCTTCTCATTAAGGATGCGTTGAGAGAGCTGGGGCTGTCTAGGGACTTTCACTAGTGCTGATGTAGATGTAGCCCGCTGTCTCTTGGGTGGAGGTGGTATGAACTCGGTGTAGCGGACTTGGCCTGGATGTGCACGAACTCCTTGGATGGCAGGGCGAGCAGTGGTGTATTTCGCACGTACCAGCGTTCCGTTCTTGTCGGTCTTGACCGACAGGAGTCGCTCATTATCTCTAGGTGGAAGAAGTGGGGTGCCTCGGAGAATAGCTATCTACTTCCCCCTAGTACCATCTTCTAGCAGCAGTCTCTCAGGTGGCGATGGCAGAGCAGGCTGAGCATGCGTGTAGTAGACTTGCTCGAACTGCTGGGGCACCATAGCAAGATGCTTCGGTGGCACGACGGCGAGGTGCTTTGGCGGCACGATGGTAAGGGGCTTCGACTGTGCAAGGACGATGGCCTTCGAGTCGTCGCCTTGGAGCTTGCCGGAGTCAGCGCCGATGACCGCTTTGCTTGCCATTGCTATTAGATCTAAACTAAAGAGTTTCTTTGGAGGAGAAGAAGGCAATGATGATGGGATGACAATTGAGGGTGGTATAAGTGTGTATTTATATGGTTTTCAGGAGATAGGATAAGATCAAATCTAGGTTCTACAGGATTCGTACGAAAAATTACTCGTACACATCAGGAATTTATGGGATTGTACTTAGAAAAGATAGAGAAAGAAAAGGAAACTTGAGTCGGGACAAGAGGGGACAGGGGGGCACCGCTCGGCCCCACTAGGGCGCCGGCCGACCCCACCAGGTGTCTTTCCTGGCTGGCCGAGCTCGTGAAGCTTCTACACTCTTCCTACTTCCTATTAGTTGCGATGCACGATAATTTTTCGTAATGGATAATGACGGGACTAAAAAGTGGGTAATTGGACAAAGTCCAGCCCATCAACAACTTCTAAATTAAATGATTCTAAAAATAATTTAAGTCGGTGACCATTTATCTTGAATAACGTACCTTCGTGTGATTGTAGAGTTACCGCTCCATGTGGTGATGCATTCACAACCGTAAATGGTCCTTCCCATTTGCTTCGTAGTTTTACAAACCCGAATAATTTAAACCTGAATTTAAAAAGTAATACCTTACCTCCTGGTGCAAACTCCTTCTTCTTGATCTTTTGTCATGCCATCTTTTTGTTCTTTCTTTATAGATCTTTGAATTGTGATAAGCATTTCCTCTTCATTCTTCCAATTCTGATAATTGCATTTTTCTCTTTTCTCCAGCGGCTTCAAAGTTCATGTTCCATCGCTTAATAGCCCAGTGAGCTTTATGCTCTAACTCCACTGGTAAATGACAGGTCTTATCATAAACTAGCTGGTAAGGTGACATACCCAAAGTTGTCTTGTATGGGGTCCGATATGCCCAAAGTGCTTCGGGTAATCGGTCCTTCCATGCAGTACCCATTTCATTTACTGTTTTCTGTAGAATATTTTTGATTTATTTGTTTGATGTTTTTGCCTGGCCACTTGTCTGGGGATGGTATGGAGTAGCTACATTATGACGGATGCCGTGAGCTTACAAGTATCGGTGAAACTTTTTATCAGTGAAGTGTGTCCCTTCGTCACTAATGACCATCCTTGGTGTTCCAAACCTTCAAAATATAATTTCTTCGAACATCTTCTTTGAATGTTTGGAATCAGCATTCATACATGGCATAGCCTCTACCCACTTGGATACATAGTCAACTGCCACCAGAATGTATTCACAATTTCTTGATTTCATAAATGGTCCCATGTAATCAATTCCCCAGACATCAAAGAGCTCGATCTGGAGATTGTTGGTGAGTGGCATAGCATCTCTTGCATTGATATTTCCGTGCCTCTGACATGATCCACATCTCCGGACAAAATCTTTGGTGTCTTCATACATAGTTGGCCAAAAGAACCTACTCTGCCAGATTTTAGCATGAGTGCGGAATGCTCCAGATTTTCTGAATGATCTGCATGCCCTCTTCTACTGGTACACATCTTCTAAGTAATCCATCTGAACAAATTCTGAAGAGGTATGGCGGATCCCATATGTGGAGACGAGTTTCATAAATAAGCTTCTTTTTACTTTCCCCTGGTAGTACATAACCTGCAACCATAAAGTTGACAATATTCGCGTACCAAGGGTCTGACTTGGTCACTTTAAACAACATGTCACCTCTTAATGAGTCATTAATAGGCAATTCCTGAGATTTCTCAAAGTGTATTCTAGACAAGTGATCAACAACTGGATTTTCTATTCCTCTTCTATCTTTAATTTCTAAGTCAAATTCTTGGAGTAACAAAATCCATCTTATCAAATAAGGTTTAGCATCTTTCTTAGTGAGCAAATATTTTAAAGCAGCATGATCAGAATAAACAATTACTTTTGCTCCTACTAAGTAAGATCTAAATTTATCAATAGCAAAAACAACAGTTAGGAGTTCTTTTTCAGTTGTTGCATAATTTAATTGTGCTCCGGTCATAGTTTTACTAGCGTAAGCAATTGCATGATGCTTCTTATCTTTTGTTTGTTCTAATACTGCCCCTACAGCATAATCACTAGCATCACACATAATTTCAAAAGGTAAAGACTAATCAGGGGGTTGAATGATTGGTGCTGATGTAAGTGCTTCTTTAAGAATATTAAAAGATTTTAAACATGCATCATCAAATTCAAAAGGAACATCCTTAGCTAGCAAGTTAGTCAGTGGTCTAGCAATATGTGAGAAATCTTTTATAAATCTACGATAAAAACCACAGTGACCAAGAAAACTTCGGATTCCTTTTATATTAACAGGTGGAGGTAGTTGTTCAATTACTTCAATTTTTGCCTTATCTACCTCCATACCTCTTTCAGACACTAAATGTCCTAGCACTATTCCTTCTCTAACCATAAATGACATTTTCTCAATCAAGGACTAAGTGCTTTTCTTCACATCTCTGCAAAACCTTATCTATATTTTCTAGGCAATCATCAAAAGTTTTTCCATAAACTGAAAAATCATCCATAAAAACTTCCATGATTTCTTCTATCATTTCAGAAAATATAGACATCATACATCTTTGAAAAGAAGAAGGTGCATTACAAAATCTAAAAGACATTCTACGATAAACATAAGTTCCATAAGGACATGTAAAGTGGTTTTGCTTTGATCATCAGGGTGGATAGGAATTTGGTGATATCCAGAATAACCATCAAGGAAACTAAAGAAAAAATTATTTGCCAAACGCTCTAACATAACATCAATGAAGGGCAGCGGAAAATAATCTTTGTTGGTCGCTTTATTAAGTTTTCTATAATCTATACACATTCGCCATCCTGTAACAGTTCTCTGGAGTATTAATTTATTTTTATCATTTTTAACTACGGTCATACCAACCTTTTTAGGTATAACTTGAACAGGGCATACCCACTCACTATGCGGAACAGGATAAATAATTGCAGCATGCAAAAGTTTCAAGACCTCTTTCTTAACAACCTTCCTCATCGCATTTTGAAGCCTACGTTGGGGCTCTCTAGAAGGTGTAATTTCTGGGTTGGTTGGAATACGATGGGTGCATAAAACAGGACTAATCCCGTTAAGGTCTTGGAGTGAATAACCAAAAGCAGCACGATGCTTTTTTAAGACAGTCATTAATTTAAAAGACTTTTCATTAGAAAGTTTATCACTAATAATCACAGGAGAATTTTGATTATTATTCAGAAAAACATACTTAAGATCAGAAGATAGTTGTTTAAACTCAACAGAAGGTTTAGGTGGCTCTAATAATTCATTCAGAGGTTCAGGATCAATCGGATCCTCTTCCTCTTCATTAATGAAGAACTGAGTATCATCCTCTAAATTAGGTTCAATAAATTCCTCAAATGACACAGCCTTAATTTCTTTTATCGGATCTAACTCAATAGGTGACTCTGCTTTAGCTTTTAATGCATGAGTTATAGGCACTGAGAGATTAAATCCCTTCCCAAATTTAATTTCTAAATTGCCCACACAACCTTCTCGCAAAAGTTTTCCTATTGGTAACCCAATCATTACATCAAAATTCCAAACATCAAAGATATAGAAATTCAGCAAAATTCGGAATTTGTTAATCACAATAGGAAAAGAACATAAAACACCTGAACTAGAAATAATATGTCCTGAACGATTTTTAAATAATTTATTTGTAGAAATTAATGGCATATCTTTCAAGAATTTTTCAACAAATGTAAGTGACATAATATTGACACTTACTACTGGATTATAAAAGACATCAAAAAGATATGCATCAATTTGACATTTAATAGTAATGGCAGGAGAATTTAAACGAATTATATCTTTTGAAATCTCAGATTCTATCAACCACACATTACTCATAACAAAAATTAATTCTCTAGTTATCTCTCTAAGGAATTTTAAATCAGCAGGATATGAAACATTAAAACTTTTAAAATTCATAGACTCTTATGGTTTTATAATTTTATGATAGCGTAAGGTATTTCCATAATCATCAAAAAGTTCATCCTCAAATTCAAGCATAAAATCAGAAATAGAAATTATCTCCTTCTCATTAGATAGTTCATGTAAAGGTTGAGATGAATCAGACAAAAGTTTAGAATCAAACGACAAAAATTTATCTTCTAACAACTTTTCTTTTTCTTCAGAAAGATCAATTAAGATATTGGTAAGAATAGTTTTAGCATGTGAAGCAGTAATATGCATAAATGCTCCTCCTGCGGCCAAATAAAGGTATTTTTTATTTTTATCATCAAGGACTAAAAAGAAATGTAGCAAAAGCATTGATTCTGGCAAAGCAAGATTATGTCCATAATTTATAAATCCATCAAAACGTTTCCAAGCCTTGCCAAATGATTCGTTATCTAATTGTTTAAATCCAATAATTTCAAAACGAAGTTTAGCAACCTTTTCGATAGAGAAAAATTTAAGACAAAAATTAGCACGCAATACTTCCCAATCTCCTTGGCTACTCCCAACATGGCGATTATACCATTTCTTTACTTTTCCGGTTAACGAAAAGGGAAAGAGTTTCCAGTTTAAAGTTTCATCTGCCATGCCCTTAATGTGCAAACATGAACATGTCTGTCAAAATCGGCTAAATGGGAATAGGGGTTTTCGCTAGAAGTACCAGAAAAAATGTGATCCTGAACTAACGTAATTAATTCTGGGCGTAACTCATAGCCAGATGATGTGATAGGTAAAGATGATTCTTTTGGCTGGAGATACGATCCCGATGGTGCTCCATATTGATATAAAAGTTGGGACATGAGTTTCATACTTTAAAAGGTAAAAGATAAAAGTATAATACAAGATTAAGATAGACTAAACCAAAATCAGCAAACCGTTCCCTGGCAACGGCGCCAAAAATGCTTGTTGGTATAAATTAACTGCACTCTATTAAAGATTATTATTATCAAGGTATCCGCAAGCGCACAGATAAAACAACCGATGTAGCACTTCACCAGACAATCCCGGTTTTAATATCGAACCCAAAGGAACAGTAGGTGATACTGACTAAGTCTATTGGCTCTTAACCCGATAACACAATCAATCCAGAGAATATCAAGAATGGGGAGATAGCGAATGATTATCTAGATCCGACAACCGGTAAACTTTGAATAATATCGTTCTAATCGGGCAGTGACATGAATAAGAGGCGAAATCAGACCAATCGATCCTATCAACGGGAAGTGGACTACAGAGAATTCAACGCAGCTGTCACCTACGCGATCTACCACTATCCGGCCAATCAGGGGACATTTACAAGTAATTATAGCCCAGACACCACGTCTACACTACAAACTACTACTTCAACCAAGGAGCTACCAAGATCAAAGCACTCAAATAGAGTTGTAAACTTAAGAACGAATAAGAACAAATGCTTACTTGAATCAGGATGTTGAATACAAAAGTACCTCAGAACGCAACGCCGAGCAAGGGAGCTGAATCCAGACGAACACAGCTACGAAGAAGCTCCGACAGGCTGGGACTCCTCCGAATCTCTACTCATCTACTCTATCTCTCTAATCTCTCTCTTGATTGCTAGGCTAGATCTAGTGGATATTTATCTAATGCTTCAAGGTCTTCATCTCTTGATCTGCTTCTCCTCCAGGGGGTATGCCTCTCTATTTATAGGCCGGTGGGATGCACGTATGCCGTAGGATCAAACCGACTTGAAACAATAGCCCATATGACTTCTAATAGGCTGTGGTAGAAGACTCCATAAGGCGACGCGGGGAAAACCCTAGGGGGCGCCGGTCGGCCCCACCCTGTGGGGTTTCGGGCTCCGGTGCTTCGGGTGTGTTCCAGATGCTTCTAGTGTTCTCGTGATGATGTTTTCTTGGCGGTTAAGTTTTGTGGTAATTACGCTCTTTAATCCTTCTTTTAAGCTTTTCTGGAAAATCCCTTGAGAAATAGACAATTCACCAAAACTCGTGGAATCTGTCAGTAATAACCTTATTCTACTGGATATTTATGTTTAATACATGGATAATTGATAATAAAATTTGGATGATAACAGGTGTCAACAAAAAGGTAACCCAAATTCCATCTCTAATTAAAAGAATGCATGACTGGTACATGAGAGCAGTTTCTGTTGGCATCGACGCTCTGAGCGTATGTATACCACCAAGAGCTTTTATGAACGGGCGAAGTAAAGCTGTGATCACGTTCGAGGACATGCACTTGATGATGAACCTCAAGAGACTCGACGTTCAGCTCGTAACAGTGTGGGCATTATAAGTGTCGCTCATATACTCACTTGATTATTATTTTGATGTATTACGTTTCAGTCTCTGAGATTCATTTGCACATGTGCCATGCAGACTACAACATGACCAGCAGGAGGAGAGATTTGGTATCGATCCTTACTCACACGCAGAAAAGAGGATTGGCTATCTCGACCCAACCAAAATATGTGAGGAGCGGCACACATTCAGGATCGGAAAGGACAATGACAAATTGAAGGACAAGACTGAGGAAGAAGCTTATCAGATTGTTACTAAGCTAAAAAATGAGATGGAGGATAAATACTACCTATACTTAGAAAATTCAATGCTTCAATTTTAAAATAGGCAAGTCATAATGGCCGCATACAACTTTAGGTAAGCTCGAGTTTCTTTTTACAATTAATGTTATTATTGTCTAATCCATATATATATATATATGTGTGTGTGTGTGTGTGTGTGTGTGTGTGGCCCCGGCCCACTCATCACGAGAACTTGATTCGTGCAGGGACCATTGGATTTGTTTTTATATTTATCCAAGGCAGCGAAGGGTGCTTGTCTTTGACTCCGCAGATTATGATCCCACTACGTATGCGACATTCTTGACCTTCTTAGAGAGGTAAACCAAGAAATGTTTGCATTCTTTTCTCGACGAGAGTTTGCATTGAGAATATATAACTTGGTGATTCTTTCGAAATCATAGGGCATATAGGTGGTATAAACTACAAGGCGGAAAGCACGATAAGAACAAAACTGGACCATTAACAATAAATTACAAGTGGCCGGTATGTTAGTTATTTATGACTACATATTTATCATCCATGTACAACACATAAGACAATGTTGCAAACTAATTAAATATTCGCTTACCTGTTTACATATATAGTGCTACAAGCAACCACCCGGATCGGTCCATTGTGGATTCTGTGTCTGTGAGTTTATGAGGGAGTCCGGGCAATACATCAAGAACGTTGATAAGGTAAGTAATAGTCATTATACCCTTAAAGTTACAAATATGTATATGATGTTTATACATATTAATTAAAATAGTTATAACTACAGTTGCGGAAATATAAAAAACTCAAGGCGCAGAACATGAGCATGGAAACTTTATACAACATAGTTGAGGGCATGTGCTCATTCATCATGAAACATGTTATTCCAAGCAACGGGAATTATCACGACAAGCAAGACGCTCTAGGAAGTGAAGAGTTCAGAGAGTTAACGGAAATCAGCATGTTAGTGCTTACCCGAAAGGGTTATTAATTAGATGTGTAAATTTGAGATGTTATCACATATATAACTTTGATGAACATATATGTGTATATATTATGAGCACAGTCCTTTGATGTATATAAATGTACTGTATAATAATTAAATTTTATTTTGCTATATTTGATCATGATCTAATACAGCTTAATATCTATAATAAATAAATTTGCACTGGCGATTCCTTAAACAAACCGTCAGTATAAATTTTGTTTCCACTGGCCTCTCTCACTAACGGCCCTGTGAAACGCCAGTAAAAATAGCTTATCAATCGCCACTACAGAGTTTCTGTGTAAAAGTGTCTTTGTCTCCTCCTGTCGGGTCGTGTTGGGCATATGTCGTGCCCTCCTCCTCTTTCTCGATGCTGGAGTTGTTGGTTACATGTATGCGTGTGAGAAGTAAAAAGAGGTGTGATCAAGGACTCACCTCGTGTGGGCGACACCCGGGTGACGCGGACCCTACGTGGACCGTGGAGAGCATGAGATACTGGTATGCGGGGTAGACGGATTGTGGCTCAGGACGTTCGAACGCGAGGTAATGGCTGTTAAAAAGAAAAGGAAAATTGGTGAGGCCAATCCTCACAGTATGAAAAAGGAAAAAAGTTTTTGCTCACTCATTTTTTTCCTTGTGAGAAACGTACGAGAAAATGCACGCACAGCAAACGGCAAATGTTTACTACTAGTCTTCTAGAAGTTGGACGGTTCGCGGTTGGGCCCCACTGCCCCCCAAAACCGTCGACGCCGGCTCGACACGCCACCTCGGCAGTGAGCGCCTCCCTCTCGTCCTCCTCCCCTGCCTGCTGCTGCGTCACAACTCCGAATCAAATCACAGCTTCCCCAGCTTCCTTTACCTTCGAAGCAAGCAAGCCGGTAGCAGCAAGCTAGATCGCGAGGAAGCTCCTCGCCTCCCCCATCGGCGCTGCTCCAGCGCGGGGAAGCGTCCTCTCGCGGCGGCCGGAAAGGTCAGTCCCGGCGGCGGCTTCCGTGAGGTGCCCTTGGCCCCTCCTGGGGGCGGCGGGCTCGTGGCTGCTGGCGAGATGAACAGCCACGCGGCCGGAACAAGCAACGGCGGATCCGGGGATGCGGCCGCCGGGGGCGCGGCCAGGAGGAACACCAGGATGCCCAAGTGTGAGATCTCGCGCCGAATCTAGCCCGTCTGGTGTGCTTCCCGTATTGGCGGTTCTCTCGTTTCACTTTCTAGCTAAGGCTAGGGACGGCGCGATATTATATATGCTGCGGGTAGTGGTTCGGTGTTACTTTGGCCTACTTTGGGTTTGGAGATGCTGCTAGCTTATGCTCTCTTTTCGCGTTGATATTTTTGTTGCCATGTTGTTAATCGTGGGAGCTTGCGTATTAGTGACTGTAGCCAGTTCAATATAGAGGAAAAAACCATACACTAGTTGGCACATGATGTTGTTATTTTACTTACTGATTATGGCTAGTTCAGTCCAGTGCTAAAACAGCCAATCTAGTTATTTCAGTGCATGACAGTTTCATTTTCTTATTGATTATAGACAGTTCAAAATACAGAAGAGAAACCGTCAATCCAGGTGTTACATGATGGTATTATTTCGATAGTGATGTCCTGTCACATTAAGTCCAGAAGAAAACATGTGAATCTAGTTGGTACACAACAGTGTAAGCTTCTTAGTGATATATAGCTAGTCCAATAAAAAAAGATGAAAAGGCGTCAAAATTCTTGTGGAATGATGGTATTGTTTACATTACATGTGTTTGGACGCTGGGTATCAATGACGTTATGAGGTCAGAAATTGTGATTACCTGTTAGACAAATGCTAACGCAGTGATGTGACTTGCATTTGCGGGTCGCAAACCTATTCTTACTAAAAAATTCTTATGTACAGATTCCAAGTTCACACAGCAAGAGCTGCCAGCTTGCAAGCCGATTCTTACTCCAAAATGGGTAGGCTTACTGGTTGTGGAGATTATGATGCTACTGGTTGTGGAGATTTAGAGAACTAACATCAGAGAAGCTCACATATGTTTCGATCTTTGACCTATGCTTTGTAGGTTGTCTCTGTTTTCTTCATCGTAGGGGTCATCTTTGTTCCCATTGGTGTTGTTTCACTGCTAGCTGCAAGAGATGTATGATGCCTTTGGCCTTGTGGCTTCTGTCTTAAGATAGATGTTGTGGGTTGCGGTCGTCTCATCTTTTTTTATATTTACACATGTTGACTGATTGCAGGTTGTTGAGATTATTGATCGGTATGATGAGGCATGTGTGCCAGGCAACATGACTGAGAACAAGCTTGCTTACATCCAGAATGATACCATATCCAAAGAGTGCACGAGGAATCTTAGGGTAATAAGCTTATATTTTCAATGGGTGTTGATTTAGCGTTTGAAATACTATGACATAGAAGAAGCAAAAGTGCAATTAAATAGATTTTTAAATGATTATAAAGTTGGAACAAACATGCAGTTGTAGCATACATCTTCTATCAAATTTATTACGATTTTCTTTGATGAAAAATTGAATTAATTTCTTTCCAGATTACGAAGGATATGAAGCAGCCTATTTTTGTGTATTATGAACTCGATAACTTCTACCAGAACCATAGGAGGTATGCTGGTTTTTAAGATTTGCATACAATCATTTGAACTTTTATTCGTTGGGACAAATTGACAGCTATCAGTTTCCTGATGTTGATGAATTATCATTTGGAGTTGTGATGCTATTTAATTGGAAAACATGATACAACAACTTAACTGCTAGTAACTTGGATATCTTACTGCCAAAGAAAAAGAAGTGAAGAGTCTTGCATTGGAGATTTACCATGCAGTTCCCTGGTTCAGGTATGTAAAGAGCCGAAATGATGCGCAGCTAAGAGATGCTAGTAAAGCTAACCAGACATCCGCTTGTGAACCTGAGAAGACAACGGCTAATGGGCAACCAATTGTTCCTTGCGGCCTCATTGCTTGGAGCTTGTTTAATGACACATATAATTTCACTCGTGGTAATGAGAACTTGACAGTGTACAAGAAAGACATCTCTTGGAAGAGTGATAGGGAGCATAAATTTGGTAAAGACGTCTATCCAAGCAACTTCCAGAATGGTGCACTTAAAGGTGGAGCAATACTTAACCCAAAGATCCCGGTATGTCTACTTTTATTCTGTACCATCATATTGTGGCATATGCTTCTTCGCAAAAAAATAAATAAATAAATAAATAAAATATTGTGGCATATGCTTGTCTAAGGAGACTATTGTTCATTGGTATACACCTGCAACATCATATTTCTGCTAGTGCCCATTTGACTTCTTGTTCGTGTGGATAAACAAAAGCTGTATGTGCAAGGACTATTTGTGGCAGTTATTCATGTAAGTTGAATGTTGTGTGACAGTTGAGTGAGCAAGAGGACCTCATCGTTTGGATGCGGACTGCAGCACTTCCTACATTCAGAAAGTTATATGGGAGAATATACTTTGACCTCAAGGAGAATGACACAATAACAGTGAGATTGAATAACAACTACAATACATATAGCTTCGGCGGCAAGAAGAAGCTGGTCCTCTCAACTGCAACCTGGCTTGGGGGGAAGAATGATTTTCTTGGCTTTGCGTACCTTATAGTTGGTGGGCTCTGCATTTTCCTGGCATTTGCATTCACCTTGCTGTACTTCGTAAAACCAAGGTTAGTGACTTCTCACTGTCTGTTGCAATTGCTTGGGAACTAGCCATGTGCTGGATTTAGTCTGTGGAATCGCCATTATGCATAAGCTGTCCACTGTGATAGTATACTGTGAATGTGATGCTTGCTGTGAAGTAATCTGGGTTTAGCCTATCAAGTTTATAGAAAACATGTAATCAGTTATTCTGATTGTGCCTGGTGCAGCCCAATTTATCTCAGCATCTTTTTTATGTCAATTAAAGGTTGAGGTGGCCCTGAGGCTCTGTGCTGTATGAGTTCATTTCATGTCACACTACCTCCGTCCTGTTGTTAGAAGTATTTTCACAGGAGCACCTTCTACAAATTTTGGTGGACTAGAACCAGACAACCAGCTGTTATGTTTTACTTTGCTGACTTTGGTCCTTCACACTGCTATTTTGCTTATCATGGCATATTGTGTTGAGTATGCTATGCACTGTGGACTAGCCTGGCATGATCAACGCTTTTCATAAGCATCTGTCTATCATTATTTTTCATTGACACCCTACACGAGTGGAAATGCTAATCCAATCTGTGACTTTCTGCAGGAAACTGGGAGACCACAACTACTTATCCTGGAACAGACGCCCTGCAGGACATTAAGATGTTCTGGAGCGCCAAGTGTCCGTACTACTTGAAGTGTAACTTGTATGAAATGAAATGCTCTGAACCAGAAATCTCGATGGGCATAAGCAAGTGTGGTTCAGGCTAGAACTTGATGTACATTTTTTACATAGGATCTAGGTGGCTACGTGATTCTGTTTCTTGTGTTCTTTAGAGCTGCATGTAGCAGCGATCATGAGAATACCTATTGCTTCGTGGTTCGAGCACTCGAAACGGTTTCCTCTGATAGTTTACTATGTAATGTTCATGCTTCGGCTACCGAAGATCTGTTGTCATTCAAGGGTGCGTGGGCAATGAATGATGTAGGTTGATTGTAATATCCGCAAAGGTGAATAGTACCAACTTCCGTACAAATTGATTACTGTCTGGTGTTTGTTTGTCTACTAAGATTTTGCACTATATATACGAGTGTCTGTCTCTGTCTTCATCTATTTGGGTTGGAAGTACAGCCAGCACGGTCAAAATGCCCTTCTACATGTTACAAGAATCGAAAGCATAATAATCTACAACACTCAGAGATGCATATGCGAAATTCGTTTCTTCTTTATTGCTCCATAGGTGGAGAATGGAAAACTTGAGACGCATATTCAGAGTTGATTTCCATTTTATTCCTCCACGCAGGTGAATGGAAAACATCTCGAAATCTTCGCAACATGACTCGTGACACTCAGATAATGTTCAGCCCCAATTGCCGCACCCAGAAGTAGCTCACGCTAATTACAGTAACTACTAGTCAAGAATCGTCATCTGCCTCCCATCATCTCAAGTTTCTTTTGGATCTTCAGTCCATAGCTAGATAACATAAAGGAATACTCAATTTGCACCGTTAAGCCCCCATTTTTTGCTTTTCGGACATTCTGTTCAGCACTCGTGCTGCCACTGTTTCCTCCTGTTCCCCATTCTGATTCTTGGTAAGCCATTCTTGAGTGGCAATCAGGTCAGGGAGCACCGTCGCGCCTGACTCTCTCCAGCTCTCAGCATCGGCGGTCTTGAACCGGTCCAGGAGCAGTGCATGCATCCCGATGCTCCTAGCTGGGGTGTAGTCCTTCCGCATGCTGTCACCTATGTGGAGCGCTTCTTCTGGAGCAACGTTTCCTGCCATCTCCAACGCTATCTTGTAAATTCTTGGGTCTGGCTTCTCAACACCAACAACGCCTGAGAACACCCCAAAGTCATATTCGGAGCCCTAGTTGCAAACCAAGACATGCATTAGTATTTAGTAGACGACCGCATTCATACCAAAAAGAAAGCAGATTATTATAGAATCATGTAACTGTGATGTGTGATCCAGCGGATATTGCACCTGATTAAACCCTAAAGCTGGCAAGATTACATCTTTGTAGCGATATTCTGCATTGCTGACAACACCAACAGTGAGTCCCTTTTCCCGCGCCCACCGTAGGAAGGGCTGTGAATCAGGAAACGCTGAGTACGGCGCAGAGGAGCCAAAAGCAGAATAAATGCGCCTGAAGATTTTCTCAAATGTCTCTTCATCATAATCATAGCCAGCCTGCAGTTTAGATAGATTATAGAGCAACTGAATCACTAGGCCCTCTAGACATTAACAAGACACAACACTAATCCAGACAAGCTTCATACTTGTAAAGTGGTATTACCTTCACGAATGAATTCTTAACACATGTCCTCCACCATTCAATGTTCGGCATCTTAGCTGCAAATCCAAAGCAAGGGTATTGTCTTGCCATCTCAGTGTATGCAAGCTTGAAGCCCTCATGCATGCGGTTATAGTCAGGACATGGCATCCCAGCAGACTTAGCTGCCATACAGTAGTAATCCCCAAGGTGTCCTTTGTATGCAATCAGTGTACCAGTAACATCCACGGTAATCAAGCGTAACTTTGAAAGTAGAGACATGCTTGACAGTGATCTGAACTGCGGTCCTAATACAGAAATCTATCTGCAAAGTCAGATGGTGAAAATTTAGGACCAAACCAACCATTGTTGCAGAACCAGCAGAACAGGCGTTACAAAAATACAGCATCAATGTTACAAAATTACTTTTATATATAGCTGGGCAGAAGCACCTGAGCTCATATATCATAGGCATTGGAAGGTGCACTCAGAAATTAACTTTGCAATGAGATACCCCGCCCTCCCTAGTCCCTCCAAGTAACACCCGGCATTTTTTCCATAGTGAACCAGTGCCTATTGCAATGGATGAAACATGGAATTTAAGTAAAAAAGGGAAGTCCGCTATATTACAAAAATGAGTGTTGCATCAGTGTTACAAAATTACTTTTATATATAGCTGAGTGGCAGAGCCTGAGCTCATTATTCCATAGGCATGAACGGTGCACTCAGAAATTAACTTTGCAATGAGATGTTCCCCCCTCTTTCCCTCCCTCCCAACTAATACCCAAGACATTTTTTTCATAAGGAACCAATGCCTTTTGCAATGGATGAAACATTGAATTCAAGTCAAGAGAGCCGATCTGCTATATTACAAAAATGAGTATTGCATAACACAAAAGTAAAATAGTGGCACTGCTCTACCAGCTAAAATGGCAAGAACTACATTAAAAGACAAACGTCTAGAGCACATGACAAATAGGGAAAAGAATGGGGGAAAAACATGATGGGCGATATCATATTGTGAAAACATCAGTGATGTACTGATGTGGCATCTAGGATGAATGTATCGTCCCACTTGCCAGCAGACACAACCTACATGGGACATTTCCTCCCTAAATTCGAAATAATATGGTGAAACAAATTCAGCAGTGAACGCCGAGCAAAGCATCCTTATCTCAGGAACAAGGCAGAAAGTGAGTAAGAATGAATATTCCGTTTCTATCAAGAAACACTCCAAACCCCATGTACTGTAACTCCTAATTTGCAACATTTCTCTCTCATCAATTGTTAGTAACACCTCCAGGCCATCTAATAATCTATCCTGGTTCAGAGCCCCATTCATTTTATTTCGCAAGAAAAGTAAAACAAGTCCATCCCCGATCTCCTTGCTTAATAACAAACAAATAGCAAATCCCAACCAGAAAGTGGCAGCAACAAATCCATAATGCTCCATTACCTAGAAAGCGATCGATGATTGAACTTCCAGTCGCCGGCGATGCCAGCAAGGAACAGAAGAAACACGAGATCCGGTCAGGCAACCAGCAGAGGTTCACTTCGCAAGATCCTATCTTTCGGCGCAAGAACACGGCAAGAACAAACAAACGGGTACGCCAGAGATCACTACCTCCGAACCACGGCAGCTATCCAACCGGAACGGGGGAAACGTTGCGGCCTTGGGGCTTGAGATTTCAAGAAACCTGCTGAACCAGTGGGCTCCAAAGAATACCAGAAATCGAATCTCCCAGTTCCTTTTCCTTGCCTATGAGCTCCAGGTTTTGAGGTTTGGGAGGTGGGATTTCGATTGGTTTTTCGGTGGTAAGTACTGGGAGTGGGGAGTGGGGAGTGCAAATCTGTGGAATTGGGACTGGATACCGGCGGTGATGGTCCACGGTTTTGGTTCATCGGATTTCAAGCATACTTTAATGGCACTTTGGGCAGAAAGCAGCGGATAGGTACATGTGACCCCACTGTTGTACTGGTAGCGAAAAGTTTGCAAAGGATAGGTGTGCCATGTCACGAATAGACCAAACACTGTTTTTTTCCATGTCAAGACTTCAGGGAGAACCTTCAGTGTGCGGGGGCACACTTTATCCAAAGGCCAGGCGGGCTTGAAGATTCACGCCGCCCCGACCGCCGCCGCCCACAGCGTCGTCGTCGGAGCTCGCCGTCAGAGCTCGCCTGCATCGTCCGCGCCTCGAGCTCGCGCCGCCCCGACCGTCGCCGCCCACAGCGTCGTCGTCGGAGCTCGCCCGCATCGTCCGCGCCTCGAGCTCGCGCCGCCCCGACCCGCCCACCGCGCCGCCGTCGGAGCTCGCGTCGTCCGTGCCGTCGAAGCTCTCGCCTACTCGTCGTATGGCCGCGCCGTCCGCGCCTCGAGCTCGCGCCTGTGCCTCACCCCCTCCGTTGCAGTCAGAGCTTGCGCTGCCGAGCTCGCGCCGCCCGGCAGTGGGGACGCGAGAGACGGCGGCGAGGCGGGGGCGTGAGCTTGGAGCGCAGGCGAGCGGCGGCCGGAGGGGAGCGCCAAGCAGGAGAGCACGGATCTTGGCGTACGTGAGGACGGCTGGAGATAAAGGAAGCCACACCGCACACGGATGCGGGATGGAATTTCCGAGCGGCGTCTGGTGACGGACGACGCGTCCGAGAACGAGAGAGAGCGCAGAGGAGAGTTCTGAAGAAGGAAAAACGATTGAGAGAACATAGGCCCAATAGCCAACCGGCCCAAGTAGATAGTGCCCCAAACCAAGGTTATCAGCATCCAATATGTATCTATCCAATACGATCCTATCGGATCAAAAGCAGACATATGTATCCAAAATATGAGTGGTTGTTTGCACAGAAATGTATCCAAAATATCTCCGACAAACCCCGTACATTAGTATGCAAACGTACTGACAACCATCATAACCTGACGGACAATACAAAACCACAATAAAATAAGAAATTTGACTCGTATGAAACTAGGAGTATGTGTTTGAATAAAATGCTTCTTAGAAAATTACTCCTTGCCAAAAAGAAAGGCCAGGGTGACCACTGAGCCACGTATCATTCATACGGGGCAGTGCCGCTCCCCCCCGGCGTGTCTTTGTAATTTTTCCGCGTGTTGTTCGGGCTGGTGTTTCGCTTGATGTTTGAAGACTCCGCAGCTGTCCTTTACAACAGCAAGTCACTAGGCTTGCAGATTGAGCCCATGGCCAGAAGATTAGCCCGGCCGTCCCTATAGACCTGCTGTGCAGGCGTGCTTCCCTTCTTTCTTTCTTTTTTTTTTTTTTGCTTCTTTTCATACAACGTACAGCCCTACAGACTTACTTTCTAGTTCTCATTGATTTTTTGTTTTTTTTACTTTCAAACTCTTTAATCTGTAAAATATATAAGGCTATTTTTTAGTTATGTATATTATATGTAGTGTATATATACATATAATATTAATTGATAGTATGATGTGAAGACAATGTGATCGTGTTCAACAAAATAAACCACCAAAGTCACTTGTATTTTGTAATGAAATATGATATACTTATAAGTTCCGAGACTATTTTTCCCACCTCCTTTACATTCGGCTTCAATAGTAAATTGCCCCCCCCCCCCCCCCCCCCGATTGGTTTCTAGCTCCACCACTGGTTGTGAGGGAGATGGAGTGGGTGAGAAGATTGGCGAGTTGGGGCGCCGTGCGAGGAACAGGGAGTGGGCTCACCCTAGGCGCCGGCTGTGAGGTGAGGGAGAGAGGGATCGGAGTGGACTCGCCCTGCCCACTAGTGGCGGAGCCAGACGAAGAAATGTGTTAGGGCGAGCGGAGCGGCGTCGAGGACCGCAGCAGCCGAGTAGGGACGAGGATCGGAGCATACGGGAGGCGTCGAGGGCCAGCGTGCGGCGTCGAGGACCGGAGCAGCCGAGCAGGACAGAGGCGCGACGAGAGCGAGCGAGCCAGCGGCATAGGCACACGGGACAGAGGCTCAGCGAGTGGCGTGGCAGCGTTCCCGCATCGACGCGTGGGGCGGACTGCGGAGCCGAGCGAGAAGATGACGGCGCCTCTGCTGTGCATTTTTGGCTTTGGGTTTGGCAACTGGGCTATGTGATATGGGTGGTTGCCATTCAGTCAGGATGCAGACGTCATCGCTCGCAGCTCGTCATCCAGAAGTCGACGGTCGCCATTGTCGTCGCCGTCGCCCTCTGCGCTGCGCCATGTGCCGCTGCCCGCCGGAGATGGTGTCCTAGATGCAGTGCTCGCCGGAAAGGAGGCAGGGCAGCCAAGACATATCGGTGGCTCTGTCTCTGCTGCTCGCCACATCAAGAAGATAGGGAGGGTTTGGGGAGTGAGGGGAGAGTGGTAACCGGGAGAGGGAGCAACTGATAGAGATAAGTGCTTAAACCCTAACTTTTGATATTTATATGTGATATCGCTATCAGGCCTTCTAGGTCTCGGTCTTTTTTCCCAGCGAGCATCATGGGCGGTCCGCCTCCAAAAATAGACA
The DNA here is from genome assembly GCA_038502445.1 of Eremochloa ophiuroides. Classification (NCBI taxonomy): domain Eukaryota; kingdom Viridiplantae; phylum Streptophyta; class Magnoliopsida; order Poales; family Poaceae; genus Eremochloa; species Eremochloa ophiuroides. Next base: position 98,645,116 of record JAHLJS010000003.1, read on the forward strand.
ACAATTTCGCAGGCAGAACTTTTAAACCCACCTCATCCACAGGTCGTAAAACCTAACACTCTATAAAATTAACTACAACACTCTATAAAATGGGTTTGACCCTACCTACAACAAAACGCACGTTTGGTTTCTGAAGTCCACACCGTTTCGCCTCTTCCATACTGTAGGTCGTGCCAGCATCAAAACAGAAAGATTTCAGGGTGTGCGCGGCCGGGAGACACGGACTGGGCACAGTAAAATTTCGAATGGTACAGTCTACCGATAAGTGAAATGAAATGAAAGCTCTAGCTAGAGAGCAGAGTGCTAGGTGCCTAGTATAGGTCCTGTGTTTTGTCTTTGCTCAGCTCAGGGCCTGTGCTGCAGCAGGCGAACCCTACGACACGTACTGACTGCAGCGTCGATCTCACTCTCGCGCGCGCTTGGCCTGAGCAAAAGGAATCATTCAAAAGAATCTGGCTGAGCAAGGGCAACTGGGCAAGGCATCCGCGCGGCAGCAAAGCGAGAGGGATTTCTGTGGGCATTGGCAGGATCTGATCCAGCCAACAGGTACTACACAACTACTACTGCTCCAGTGCTCCTTCGTGTACTACAGTACTAAACTCATGTGCATTCCCCATAAGAGATTCCTCCGTTCTACTGTGCATTGCCAAAAATAGTCCTGTACATACATATGGTTCACTGCTGGAGTATGTTTTGCATGCATATATATATATATATAGTACAAGTTAAATTTGGACACATGAAATACAGAAGCTTAAGTTCTGTGATTTCATTTGAGAGCCATGGAGATTTCTGCACGCGCATCATGGCAACTTGAGAGGAGGAGGAGGAGGAGGGGGGGGGGGGGGGGGGGGGGGGGGGGATTGCCTATATTAGTTCCTTCTTCTATGATTCCATGAATCTCTTAATCTCTGGTACAGTTGAAGAGTAGCTAGCTATAGCTTGATTTCTGAAACTAATAATTAAAGAGCAACGGAACAACTTCAAACCTTAAAATTGCAGTGCTTTTTAGCAAACCATAAGCATGGCACACAAAACCTAGCTAGACAGTGATAAAAAGAACTTACAGGATGCTAATGTATGATTGGTTCTATGGGTTGATCAGTTAAATGTGTTCCTTAGTACTCCACTTCATTTCTCGTTAACGTATATGCACTCCATCATGAGAGAAACCCTGACAATTCATGAGATGGTACTAAAATGCAATCCACAAAAAATCCCATTGAGATATATTTTTATCTGATTTGGATGGAATCCATGAAAACTAATCAAACCAGCTCAATTCCCTGTCACTCGTGGCTTCTTTCTTCATTTTCACAACCAAGATTCATATCTATCTACTGAAAGTAATTATTTTCTTAAAGTCAAAGATATACAAAAGCAGTGTTAATTTTAGAGCACACATGATAGTGTACTATGGATGCTGGATTCGAAGTGTGTGATTTAATAACTCATTTCAGCATCCTGCACGACGCAGTACTCATCATGTATGAATTTTTGGCCTATGATAAATATCTCAATTCTCTTTTGACCTACGGTATGATCCATATGTGAATGGGAGAAATGCCTCGGGGAGAAAAAAACATATCTTGGCAGTACTAGTATGCATACCTTATACTAAAACACCCTTATATATAGCTTGTAGGAGTACTCCGTACTAGTATGAACTTCAGATGATCTCATGACAAGACGAGAGATAAAATAGACGCACATGATGATCAGCAAATTAATTGGCTGACAAGCTAGTACTACTAGGAGACTAGGAGCATAGAGTAGTCTCACTGTCCGCGCGCAGAAACCACGCTCCGGACAAAATAACATCGCTCTTGCATGCTCCTAGTAGATTGCCAAGCAATACTTGTGAAGAAAGCAGGTTTAAATGTTCATATAACGAATCCCCATACTAAGGAACACAATGCAAGCTTACCAGCAGTAAGAGTCCTCAAACTAGTAGCAGACGACTTACCAGCAGTATTCACTAAGGGTGCGTTTACTTTGGAAATTTTGGGTAGTTTTGCAACTGTGGCACTTTCGTTTGTATTTGATAACTTTTGTCTAATCATGGTCCAATTAGACTCAAAAGATTCATCTCGAGATAGTCAGACAAAAAGTACAAACATGCAACAGCTGCTACTTCATTTAGTGTTACATGCAGATGGAAAGTACAATCGATATGATGGGGAGAGAGAAGAAAAGTTTATGAACTAAACGCTGCCTTACATGCTCGAGGAAAACACCAAATTTCATGGTGTTCATCAGTGTTCACCTCACAACCCAGAGACGAGAGACCCGAATGATTCCGACTTTTTCGCTATCTAGAAAATGCATAAACGGTGCAAATAACTAAGCGATCGACCGATGAATCGATGATTCGATGGGCTAGCACCAAGCTAGCCCTGCATCCCATGCAAAAAGGCCGGCGGCGGCGTGGCGTCCAGGAGGCCGATGGCCGGCGTCGCCAGGCGGGGCTCGTAAGCGAACACCTTGAACCCGGCCCCGGCGCCTGCCGCGGCGATCCCTCCGGCGTACGGATACGGGCACGGCGGCGCCCACCGCCACTCCTCGCGGCGCGAGTCGAGCACGAGCACAGGGCTCGCGGGCCCGCGTGGCGCCAGCACCACGAAGTCGCCGTGCGCCGCGCACTCGAACCCGCGCCCGCCCTCCGCCGCCGCGAACTGCGCGTGCACGTCTGGTGGCATCCGCGCCACCTCGGTCCACGCCCCGCTGCCACCGCTGCCGGCGACTCCGTGCCCGTGTCCGTGCCCGCCGCGCAGCGTCCACACGCGCACGCTCCGCGGCACGCTGAGGCGGCTCTTCTCGACGGCGGACACCAGCGCCACCCTCGCCTCGCGCTCCCTCCCGCCGCCGAGCTCCACGAGCGCCGGCGACCGCAGGAACCTCCTCATCGGCGGCTGCACCTTGCTCCAGACGTTGGCCGCCACGTCAAACACCAGCACCGCGAACGGCGACGAGCTCATGCAGTAGAACCTGCAACAAGCCAACAACAGGAAACCAGTAGAACTTGCATCATGCGGTCAGTTTGATCTCATGCCGTGCGTGTGCTCATATCAGTGTATGCATGGTCGTCGGACAAATTCTGCACACACGTGCGTGCACTTGAGGGCTAGGTTTAATTAATGACTCCTACCTCCCGGAGGCGAAGGCCATGCCGGCGCGGGGGTCGAGGGAGGAGAGGCGGGGCAGGGCGGAGCTCGGGGCCCAGAAACCGGAGGGCGGGATGGAGGCGGCGTCGGCGACGAACGTGTCGGCGGAGATGTTCTTGACGGCGAAGGGGGACACGAGATCGTCGCCGGCGACGACGACGATGAAGGAGGTGGGTCCGGCGGCGAGGCCGACGGTGGGGGAGAGGCGCGCGGTGGGGCAGAGCGGCAGCGGCGCGAGGAGGCGGGTGATGGGGTTGGCGAGGAGCAGCGTCTTGTGGCCGGGCGCGTCGGACAGGAACGCGAGCAGGCCCGCCGACGCGGCCGCCGGGGAGAACGGCGCCAGCGCCTGGTGGCCAGCGGCGCCGGGCGGGGCGGGCAGCGGCAGCGGCAGCGGGAGGCGGGACCAGGACGGCGCCTGCGGCCTGGTAGTGGTGGGGTCGAGCAGGAGGAGGTGCCCCGCGGAAGGGACGGCGAAGGCGAAGAAGGGGAGGTGGGGGGAGAGGAGGAGGTGCGAGTGGAGGAACGGCGACGAGTAGATGAGGTTGCAGAAGCGGCGGCACGCGGCCCGGAGGCGGAGGAAGGACGGCGTCGGCAGGCACGCCAGCACGCGGTCCACCAGCGGCTGCGGCAGCCGGCCCCACACGCGGGGGTCCATGTCCACCGCCTCAGACGACGAGGACGACGACGGCGAGTGGAGGCGCGGAAGGTAGTGAGGGCGGTGCATCATGCTGCCTGCTGCCCGGCCCTACTACGCTCTCGCTCTCCTCTCCTGGATCGGATCGCAGTACGTGGGAGCTGGGGACTGGGGAGTAAGTAGTGTGGCGACTACAAGTCTGCAGGTGTGAACTGTGGACTACTGGAAGCCATGAGAAGTAGCGAGAAAGACGAAAGGTAGCAAATGATATGCAGCAGGACGCCGAGGGAACGAGAGGGATTTCATGTGAGCCCTTGCCCCTTGCCCCTTGCAATGCAAGGTGGTTGCAGGCAACCGGGCACAAAAGCTGGTTGTGTATGGATCCCACCGAATTCTGAAAGCTAGCTTTTGAAAGCTGGATTAAAGAAGCTGAAATAGCTAGTGGGCTGGTTGGATCCACAGCTTTCAAAAGCTGAGCATAAAGTAAAATTACTAACATACCCTTACTTGAGTGTGACGGTGAGAGATAGGGGAGGGGCAGATTTGTCTTTTAATATCTAGAAGCTTGAAGAAGCTAGGTTGGATCAGCTTCTCAGATTGTACAATCTACAACACTCCATATTTTATAAGCTTTTACAAAAGTTAGGCTGTTTTGGAGACTCTTGTAGATTATAGATGCTGGATTCTCCACAATCCAGGCCAATCCAAACAGGCCCTAATAAGAAAACAGCGGTAAATGAGTCTGCACATTCTCTGCTAAATTCGACCAATTATGGAGAAAATAGTTTACTTTTATTTTTTGCTGTAAACTTTTGTGTAGCTGGCCCATACCCCACTACTCCCTCCGTCCCAAAACAAGTCAACCCATCTAGCGTTTAACTAAGTTAATGCTTAAAGTATTTACTTATGGAGTTTGGGTACCAAATAATTGTCACTAGACTCATCATGACATGCTACCTCCTTCGTTCTTAAAAAAGTATGCAACTCTAAAACTATTTTTAACTATGACAAGTTTTACCAAATTTTGTAAAAAAAATATGAATATTTATCATACTAAAAAGGTACAACTAGATTCATCATGAAACATATTTTTATAATATACTTATTTGCTACCATAAATGTTAATATTTTTACCTATATATATGGTCAAACTTTGGACACTTTAACTTAGAATGCACTCAGTATTGCATTCTTTTTAGGAGGTAGTACTTATTCTTTGATATTATAAATATTGATATTCTTTTTTATAAGGGCGCACTCTGAGAAAGTCACGAGCTTGCTCTAAGATAACTTCTCCAATAATATTAAATTTTAGCACAGCTCGTGATATGAATAGGGTGACAATCACACATGGCCTTAGAGTGTGCACATGGGACTAACTCTTGATCAAAACATAGGTTTTCTCTCTCTTCTATTACAATATAAAATAGTATGTTTAGAGCTAGCTCACAAGTCACCACTTGAACGTGCCGTAAAGTTGATCAAACTTTATATAGTTTTACTAAGTATGTAGGTAACTAGAATTGCATGCTTCCGTAGAGCGGGGTTGAAACTTTTAACATTTCTTGGCAACCTTTTATCTTGCAAATTCCTACTAGAAGTTAGCACATGCTTTAGGTGCACTTTGGATTTTTAACATTTACTGGCAAAATTTATCTTGCAAATTCCTACTAGAAGTTAAAGTTAGCCCCATGCTTTATATCCTCTTTAGAAGGGCTTCTCCTCGTTAACCAACTACCCTACACTGTGGCAAAGAATAATGTTTTTTTCTCTCTCTTCTAGAAATGAACTAGGAGTTGGTGATGCCAGTATTTCTGACTTTTAACTCATCTGAAGATGCGAGAGCAAACCAAAAAAAAACTGCTAAACAAGTATTAGGCTCCGTTTAGTTTGAAAATTTTCCTTCTCTCTCCCCATCACATCGATTGTACTTTTTCGTCTGCATAGAGCACTAAATGAAGTAGCACCTATTGCATGTTTGTACTTTTTGCCTAGTCTATCTCGAGATGAATCTTTTGAGTCTATTTGAGCTATGATTGGACAAGAGTTGTCAAATACAAACGAAAATGCTACAGTGCACATTTTCTCCAACTTTTTTCTCAACTAAACACAGCCTTAGCATAGATTTGTTTGCATACACCCTTTCCTAATTCTTAAGTAGTACAACTAATTAGAGTATTAGAAATGTGGATCCAAAAGAGCCCTGCAGTAGTAGCATTATTGTAGCAGCTCAGCGTAGGTGTGCCGGTGTGGTGTCTAGCTAGCCCTTGCAGAACCTAGGGCTAGCTACTCGAATTGACGTGAGTAGCCAACACAGAAAGCATCAGCCTTTCCTTCAAAAAACACAGAGAGAACGTGGTGAGTGCATGCGTGCGTCTGTGAAAACTGAAAACTCAAAAGCCAGGATCACCAGTTCACCACAGCCACAGCGGGCATATGCACCCGGCACCGGCGTCCCCCTGTGGACATGTCGCCCAAAAGCATCATGCGATTTGTCTGTTACCATTCCCATTCTCGCGTCACTGTCGCGGCGTTGCGTCCCTGTGCTGCCCTGTTTCCATTTTTGTCCAGTTATGTGCCCTTTCTGAAATGCCGCTGCGCTTTTAGCTTGCACATGCAGGCAGTTCTCCACTTCTCTTCTCGATCAAATTCATGGCACTCCTGACTCCCCGCGACGACGCTTCTCCGGCCTGATCCTGACACGCGATAAGGAGCAAATCGATGGATGGATGGGTACAGTTTCGTGCTTGTCAGGCATGAGCTAGCTAGCTAGGAGACCAGTAGGGAAATTTCTTTGGCGTTTAAACTAGGGTAGGAAAATGCACACCTTCCACTTTTTTTTAATTCGATACGTACATGGATTCTAGAATAAGATTTAAATTTCTTATAGTACCTGACCAAGAAATGCCTATCAATTTTTACGGGAGAGCGAGAGAGGAGCTAATAAGGATGCAGACATAAGCCAGACAGTGAGTTAAATGTGTTATACAAAGGTTTATTATTCCAATACTGAATTTTGTACCTGTTAGCTGGAACTAAAAATGGAACTAAAAATAAACATTGATTGTAATTGATGCTGATTTGTTATGAGAGGAAAAATACATTTAGATAATAAGCTTAAGCGAATATTATTCACACTTATCTCCTCCGTACCTCACCTCGGTGCGTGCGGTGGAGGTGACACACTGCGCGCGCATTATCCACATCAACGGCACCGGAATGGGCTCAGCATCGGTGATGTGGCTTGGCGGTGATAGGCCATTGCGCGCGCAGGCGTGTGCGGTGGCCACAAGGTGGGCATAGCCGATAGCACCGGCACGAGGGGCATTGGTGTTTTCCTGTTTTTCCTTTTGTTTTTTTTTAAATTTCTTTTTGTTTTGTGAAAATGGGCATCAATATTGAGTGAGCAACTGGGAGTGAAAAAGATAGCCCTGTCGATTGCCCATTAATTTATTGACGAGCTAGCTTGCGAGATAAACGAACCAAGCCAACCTAGAATTTAGTGTTATTAGCTCATTTACTTAACAAGCCGAGAGCCATCAAACCCTAATTCCAAAATATACTTCTGTAACCATATAATCCTTGATCCCTACTTAATTTATTATTGTTTCGATCATATACCATCAATTGTCATCAAGCCATCATGGTCAGATATTGCTACGACCATCACACATTCATAACTTAGACGTACACAGCCGTATAGTATATATAGGCATCCCACCTCGTATGTCATCGTAGTATATAGCTGCACTTCTTCACTACTCTACCAATCTACGATATACTGATGTAGCCTAGCTGCAACACTAGCACCACCGCAACTTACGCTGCAAGAAGAGAGAGATGAGCTTATAGCTTTGCTGTACGTACGTATTTGCCCTAGGTGGCTACTCGACCGAGCTCTCGCGTGTGAGGATGGAGATACACAGATGCTGACACACTAATAACGTACACGTACATTTGCTTCCATCCGGATCCCTGGACGACCTTGATACCGGCACGTACTCCGATCCGTACGCGTGATATTTGAATTTGATATCTTTTGCTTTGGCCTAGCTTCTTTGTCGTAGCTAGTAGCAACGTAGTACTCTCATCCGTCAAAAAAAAACATGCAATTCTTGTACAGTAGCACGTTTCAGTGTACTAACTTTGACCAATTATAAATAAAAAACTTATAAATATTTATAATATCAAATAAACACCTATTAGATTAATTATAAAATGTATTTTTCATAATATATTAATTTAGAGCTATAAATATAAATACTATTCACTACAAACTTGATTAAACGTGAACTACTTTATCTAGCCACGTAACCCGTAGTTGTATGTTTATTGGGACGGAGGGAGTATGTACTCCTATCATCATATCCTACTTTCCCGTACGTTGCTCCATGCATGCACTGAGTGAGAGCTGGGAATGGGAGACAAGAAGGAACGAACTTTTTATTTTGCTACAAAAGAAGTAGAATCTTGGCAGGGTTTTTTTTTGGTCACACACACTCAGCCCTACGATTTTATTTGGACCTGTGGTGGATTGCAAGTCCTGCCCGCAATCCTTCGGCATATGACTATACCTCTCTGATTCCCAGCTGGAGCCTGGACATGGAGATGGCAGGTTGTGCTTGTCTGGCACGAAGGAGAGATGGCAGCTGTTTACTGCCCTCCGTCCAGGAAAAAAAATGATTCTAGCACATTACTTGCTCCATTCTTGCATAAATCAATTCATAGAGTTGTTTAGACTCAAAGCTTCATATGTCTAACCGAATTTATATAAATATAAGCACAAATATTTATAAGTTAGTCAAACATCTTTAGGGTGACTGCCTTATAAGCTTTATATGTGGGCAAACATTTTTAGGGTGGCCGCCTTCCAAATTCATCCCACGAGCATCTCCGATTTGATGAGTTTTTCTTGACTTCTTCCTCTTTTGAGCTTTCTAGTGAAAACACCATTTTGAGAGAAGTGTTCAATTTGTGGTGAAGAGCCTGAGTCTTTTCGGAAGGACCTTGTAGGATTACCTTAACCATAAGTTAGTCAATGTTTGGACTAAGTTTCACAATTTTTGGAGATAGCTTGAAGTACTTTTGAATTTTTGGAGAAAAATTTCCATATTCAAAAATAGAGTCATCCATTTTTTATATTAGGGTACCTAGATTTTGTGACCTCTGATCTTTAGGGAGATGATCTGGGGTTGTTTCATCTGTAGAGTTTGTTTGAATGGATTTTGTCCTATTCTCCGAAAATCCCTAGGGCTGAAATTTGTGAATCAGGGGACCCAGTTTTCACTATGCAAATAAAGACATCTGGTTGCATACCAAGGGATACAATTTTCATTAATGGTTCTTCGCATTCTTTGCTCGTTAGCTTCCGTACCTTCTTAGCCTTATCCCTAACATCAGTAGGTACATTGTTACTGTATATGATATTGGAGTGAGCTTGAGGAGACGAGTGTTTGGTTGGAATTGGGATACAGGCCAAGTTCTTCCTCGGTGAAGAATCTTTACCATGTTAGGACCTGGCTATGCACTTGTGTTTAGCGTAAGCGCCGTATGCATCTCCATCATTAAACCACCACAAAATTGCTTTGCTCTAGGGTTTGTTGTTGGCCATGACAGACATTCTAGTAGGACTTATTGGTTCAACACCTTAGAGCACCAAGGGGCACATCATCACTCGATGCATAGTCTGTCAATGCACAATTATGCATGGGATTGGAAAAATCCTGCTCTCTCATGGCCCCACTTGACAATCACAAATGACACCTTCACACAAACACACACCCTAAGGCAGTAAGGCCACCAAACAACCTCTCTTTCTCTCTCACCCACCTTCATTCCTACTCTCTCTCTCTCTCTCTCTCTCTCTCTCTCTCTCTCTCTCTCGGATGGATATCAAGTCGGTATACTTTTTTCGAGCTTTTTTTAAAATTGACATAATCTTATTTACCTTGGTCTTCTGAATTGTTTGAGACCTAACTTCAAGCCGATCTTATAACGAGCCAAGCCGAAGTCAAAAGTTAATAAAATCAACTCATTATTTTAAAATGAAAAGAGTTCAATCAGAGATTTTTTAATCGAGACACCGAACTAGCTCAACGAGCTTTTTGTCCAGCCCTCGGCAGAAGTCACCACTTGGAGCACGGAGTACTTCTCAAGCAAGAAGGAAGGCACCAACGACCCCCCCCCCCCCAAAAAAAAAAAACCCCAACCGTGCTAAGGATTACGGTAGGAGAGCTCTATATCTCCCTTGCAAGAAGGATGGTTTGAGAGTGTGGTTCAATGAAGAGCCAGAATGGAATCGAAGGCTACATCCACGATATTGCTATCTTTTCTTCTCCATTCTTGGTGAGTTGAATCCGTGACTTAAAAAAAATCTTCACTGATAGCTCAAGATTGACCTAGGCTATCAAATGTGTAAGGTAGATGCACTCCTTAGGACTTCAGAAACACCGTAACCCTGCAAAACCTCATACACATGCATGCAACCAACGCAAAAGCACTAAACACCCACGAGATCATTTAGTGAACTGCACGGATGGACAATCTATCGTTCACCCCACGAATGGTCTGTCGATGCATTCCAGAAAGCACCTTGTACAGTTCCAAATGGATCTTACCATATAGTCCATCCCAATTGCTCCCTCGACACCCGGCGAGCATGCATGAATGAACACGTACAACACCTCAGGCCCAGCGTAAACTAATTTTCTACATGTTTTATCATTCTTGTAATAGCTTAGAAGGCAATGCAAGTCCATATATGTCACGTCACGATAAAATTAAAGGGCCTTCCGCACTAGCCGGTTGTCGCGCGCGGTGTGCGTGGCGCATTGACCTGTCAGCGTAGTCGAATAGTAGACTTTGAGAAGCCTGATCATTTTTTAAGGTCTGTTTATAGAAGTCCGTTGTTCCTCCATGAACCGTAAAATCGGATAATTCACCTCTCTCCATTTTTAAAATCGTGCATTTTACCTCCCTGGATCCGATTATAAGCGGTTTTGAAGGTGATTTTGTCTTTTTATTTTTATTTATGTTGGCTAAATTTTTTAAAAATTATAGTAAATCACAAAAAATCAAACTTTGTTGGACTCCACATGAGTAAATCTACAAGTGAACATATTAATATGGTGTGTTTTAGTACAAAGTTTTTGTCCGTAGATTTAGATCTATGTTTTCTATAATTAATTGGAATAATTCATAATTGGTGCTTCTATGGTCCAATTGTGAATGAAATTTTTATGGTGGCCTAATTATTGTATGCTTGAACTGTAGTAAAAATTACATTGGACCATGTATAAGTTATTTATAGATTTAAGGGTTTATGCTTGTTAAATCTAAATAAATCTAGAACTAATATTAGATTTAATTATAGATTTATTTAGATTTAGTTATAACTGATTAAGATTTAATAAGCATAAACCCTAAAGAAATTAATAACTAAATCTAAAATTAGTTCTACTAAATCTAAACAAAATCTAACTAAATCTAAAATTAGTTATAGATTTATTTAGATTTAACAAACATAAACCCTAAAGAAATCTATAAATAAGTTATAAATGATCCAATGAGTAATGAATTTTTTACTCCAGTTTCATACAATAATTAGACCACCGTAACAATTTCTCCACTTGAACCATAAAAGGTGCAATTATTGAATTATTCCAATTAATTATAGAAAAACATATTATAAAAAACTTTGTACTAAAACATGCCATATTATATGTTCACTTATGGATTTACACATGTGGAGTCTAACAAAGTTTGATTTTCTATTTTATGATTTTTTATGATTTACTATGATTTTTCAAAAATTTAGCTTAAATAAATAAAAAAGAAAAAGACAAAACCACCTTCAAAACCACTTATAATGAGACCAAGGAGGTAAAATGCATGATTTCAAAAGATGAGGGAGGTGAATTATCCGGTTTTTCAGTTTAGGAAGAAAAAATAGACTTCGATAGAAGTTGAGGGAGATAAAGCGGACTAGCTTCGTTGGACCACTTGCACGCGGAGTGGTGTTTTGGTTAAACCCGCAAAGGCCGGCCCAGCCACCGCCAGGCTGCCAATTGTGCTGAATGTTTTCGGCTTCTCGCTTATTACCTCCGTCTAAAAAAATGTACACATCCTTGATAAGGCAGCAAATCTTACATTTAACTAAATATATATGAAAAATTCTAATATTTATTCAAATAAGTATCATACGATATCAAGCAATACATATTTTATAATAAACCTATTCGAAGATATAAATATTAATAATATTTTTATATTTTTTTCCAAATTGATAACTAATTAATTCTTAGGCACCGCTTGGATCTTAGAATTAAAATACATTCTAATTATCACAATTTAGGCAACAAATCAATTAACTAACATAACTGCATGCAGAACGTAAACAGGGATCCATTCTACTACATGTGAGCGAGCCGAAGAACAGGTGGCAAAGCAAAAAAAAAAAAGGATGAGAATGTACATAATTCATTTCTCTCTATCCCCATAGATTTAAAACGTCTATCTAACTTTGGAAAGTTCTGGATAGCTTAATTAGTCCATAAAATAAATTCTAATTCCTCTAAAATAAAAGATCCAGGCGAGTTGTTAGAGGGGAAAAATGTACAATATCAGTATAAGTACTGCGCCTCAGCTCACATTTTGTTGAGCATGAAACAAAACACCACCTTAATTCCAACGGAGTATGAGAATTACAAACATCCTCAGTGGAGATAAAACCGACACATGTCTGCACATGCTGCACGCAGATATAAATTGAGCTTCTCGTTAGGTTAGATTATATCCAACAACAATACCTAAAATACAAGACTAACACCTAAAATACAAGACTCATTCTATATCTGGGTTGCGCTACAGTGTATGAATTCATATCTATTTTAGTCTTCTCCAGCAACACCACCAGAAAAGAATCATTTACACAAATAGATTTTTTTTAAAAAAGTGGATACACATATTTGGGATATCCGGATATGCATCTCCTGCCATCCCACAATCACTGACGACGTTACACAATAGCTAGGGCAGTCTGAACCGCTGAAGGAGGGGTCACTTGCTAAGGCCAAGCCCTCTCTGCAGTCTGCACGCAATAGCTTCCCTCGGGTTCTAGCGGGACGCGGGCCTAGCCGCTCTCCACCAGTCGGCCCAATTCTGTTGCGTAATTTGCGACCGGGTCTTGGGCCGCGGCCCCACGTCTTACACGCACCAGAGCGCAGACGCTACTACGGAAATACCACACGGTTCACATCCGTGAAACCCGCGCACGTCTCAACGAAGAGAAGTGTTTTTATTCCTGTTCAATCCAATGTAACAAGTCTATGTACAGTGGCAGGCTACAGGCCTACTACTACCACCACCGAAAGAATCGCCGCCGTCACCATCACGACTCTGCCACCGCCACCGCCACCGCCACCGCATTCTGCCCGGCCTCCGGTTCTTCTTCCGACACCGCGTTCTGGTCGATGAAGTTGAACAGCGCGAGCCCCGCGGCCCACACGTCGTCGTCCGACACCCACTCCTCCGGCGAGTGGCTGATGCCGCCGCGGCACCGCACGAACAGCATCCCGATCTGCGACCACACACAAACACACACTCCGGAGCGTCAGCGAGCTGAGCAGAGCAGATCAGAGCAGAGCTTCACTCTACAGCTAGCACACTAGTCGCCACCACCGATCGTATATTCATGCTTCGTCTTCTTCTTACCTTGGTGAGCCGGGCCATCGCCATCGCGTCGTGCCCCGCGCCGCTCATCAGCACGGGCGTGTCGCCGGCGACTGCCGCCACGGCCGGCATCGCCGACACGGTCGACCGCGCCGCGCGCTTCAGCTGGGACGTTAGCTCCAGGTCACAGTGCGTCGCCGCCGCCGAGTGCTGGTGCCAAACGACATCAAGATCAGCAGACTCAATTTCGGCAGCACAGAATCGACACCGGCAGATATCATGAACCATATTCATGACACAAAGAATGCTGATTCAGTACTCCTCTGCTCCTCACCTTATGCTCAACTCTGCAGTCGACCAGTCTGTCGTCGCATTTCTGGAGAACCAGCCTCGAGAAGCTCGTGACGATGGTGTCCCTCACTTGGTCGTCCATCGCGCGGATGTCCACCGTGAAGTTCACCTGTCACGGGCACGGCTCCATGGTTCAGCTTGACTGATCTGAGCCACCCAGCGAGTTCATCAGCAGGGCCGAGAGAAGAAGAATCATGCCTGGGAAGCTTTACCTGGCCCGGAATCACGTTGCTCGCGCTTGGCCACGTGTTCAGCTCGCCGACGGTGCACACCAGGCCGGCCAGGGACTCCTCGGTGAAGCAGCTGCACTCCTCGTCGAAAGTCAGCAGCTTGTTGGGCTCTTTGCAGAGGCGTTCCAGAGTCACAACAAGCTCTGCAGCTGCAACCATCGGATCACGCCGCAATTTCATCGGGACTGTGCCAGCATGCCCTTGCGAACCATCTACTATTACCTATAGCCAAACACAAAACAAAGACTAGACTAAGCGCTGTAACTACTTTCCTTCTCACTCCAAAGTTCGGTATACAAAAGGGCTTGGAAGCAACCCAGAATTAGCGATCACAGTTGTCGTGGGCAGCTTGAATATTTAAATGTCAATGTTATACTGAACAATCTTGGTGACAGCAATGCCTGTCTTCCTGAACATTAACTAAGACTGGTTCTTGTATCAAAGATGACACATGACATAGGTGAACCATTTATTGAATGAGATGGATGTTGACTAATACCCCAGGTGTTTCTCTGATTAATTGTTTATCCATTACATGCATGGAGTACTTGGTTAACTTAAATTGACCGCTTGTACTATTTGCTAAGAGAACAATCCTAACTATCTTAAATTATTTGATTGCTTACCTGTGTTTTTTTTTTTTGAACACTTCAACGGGGGGGATTACTCCCCACCTGATTTTATTGCATACTGTAAAGAGTCCACAAAATTGGCAGAATTACATGGCTGCTTACCTGTGTTGACTGCTGTACTGTCACCTTATGGTTATTTATCCAATATATAGTTGGTACTTCTTTTTTCTCAGACACATAGAGTTGGCTCTGATACTGATTGTTTTTTAAGGAAAAAAAATGACCTTAAGATAGGGAGCCATGCAGCTAGACCATATTTTAGTTTTGGTTGTAGTTCTTGAATAGCGAACTCTGATGCACCTTTAATCGTGTCTGTCCTGCAATTCCTTTTACAACACCAAGTGGATAACGAAGGGCCTCCAGGACAGGGCCTTGCTCCAGGTGTACCTACAATATAAAAAGTTATAAGTTATGTACTGTGTTCTGTATTACTGTACCAGGCAACTACACGAAAAGGCATACACAGGCTCCATACCTCAACATAGCTCCCCACAGACTCCGGGTTGTACCTGGCTTGACTAATAGCAGTAGAGGTAGCCTCAAAAGAATTCATTTTCAGAACATCTTGTACTGTAGTGCCACTGATGAAATTCAATACAACAAACGAACTGCATCAGAGACAGTTCTGTAAAATAGTTCAATTGGTTTGCGCGAAAAAGACAACACCTCTTGTCTGCTACTTGTAAAATTGATTCAGGTAGTGTACCAGCTACAGCAGCGCTTCCCAGAAATGTCGTCTGGAATCTGACGCCCTCCTCATCGCTGAATGCAATGACCTAAGCTTCAACGAGGAAAAATGAGTGCTTGCTTTGCCATGATGGTATTTCTAAATGATGGTAATGCAAACCAACTAATGTTGTTTCACAATTTGATATGCCATTTAAGCCATTTTAGGTTAAAGCACCGGAGCCGCACATCAAGAATAAATGATGATCTGATTCACACCAAACCATGCCGACCATGATCCATAGATTATGTCAATGCATATGTTTTGCATGACTCAGATGCATGACACCACCTCAGAGCTTGTGCACTTCGATTATCAGAATTGACAGAATAAAAAAGCTATCCAATCAGCATCTTCAAAGTATAATATATAATAAAAGTGAGTAGAATATAATAACCCTATGACTGCTAGTGAGTATGACAATAAAACAATGTGAAATATTCCGATCAAACATTTAAAAGAGTAGATAGACACAAGACACAAACAAGATCAATGCAGATAAGTGTCGGATCTACAGGACGCATGTGGCTCATAATGCCACTTGTAGAGGGTGAGAATAGTATAAGGCCATTCACAAGTTGTGGTGGAGCAACAAAGGAACATATCAAGATACTGCTACTGGAAACAGTAGAGAATTCTCTAACCTCCACTGGTCTCATCAGCCTCTGGAGTTTTCCAGTAGCTTTCAAAACCTTCAGTGCTGAGATTGCACAAATAATGCCCAAAGATCCATCATACATCCCAGCATCAACTACAGTGTCCTGTTTTTGCCATATCAGATTGCCATCAAAACAATGAAATTAACAGAATAAAGGAAAATAGCCTCACCATATGAGATCCAATCAATAATGCCTCTTTGGTAGAATTTGTCGGCTCAAATCGACCGTGAGTGTTCCCCATTTGATCAACCCACCTTCACATCGAACAGAGATTGGTACGTTAAGTCAAAGACCAAACTGTGAGAAAACAATCGCAAGCAAAGACACGTACGTCGTAAGTCCAGCATCTTTCATCCAGCTGATGATGACAGCAGTGGCTTTGATTGAAGCTGGACTCAGAAACGTCCTTTCAAGGTAGCCCTCCCCATCAGATATCTGGTTCAAATCAACGCCGTGTCAAAGACATGCAGATATACACAGCTGAAATGCTAATCTTGATAACCATGGACAAGTTGCGGCCAAATCCTTGAACCCAGAAATCGCTCGCATCGGGTAATTGAGAATTCAGGTAAGCAACGTGGATATTAACCTCGATAGCGTAAGGAATTAAGGTTATCTATCCCAGAAATCCAGGCGTGGAAATATCATGGGTTAGAATCAGAAGTTCAGAACCCAATAAAAAAAATAAACACTTCGTGGGACATAATTCGTTACAGGATGATTTACGCATCTGCTCCTGAGGGAAAAAGCAAGCATCGTCGTCGGCTCATGCTCCCGTTCTTATTGAGTGATATTTACCGTTCTTATTAAGGCTAGGAGAGGTGCAATCTGTTGAGTATTTTGGCCACAGAAATCTTAATACTGTATTTGCGTGCGTGGGAACATGCAGCTAGGAGTACATGTTATCCGCTTCGGCAAGTACTAACAAACGGCCCAAAAACAACCTAACAAGATTCCGCATCCTCCGATCGTGCTGGAAAAGCGGATCGCGAGAAGGTGAATGAATATTCGAGGAGGTAGAGGCAGGAACGAATGGAAGGATTGGAGGGAGAGCCTGAGGCTGACCTTGCCCAGCTCCTTGAGCCTCAGCACGGTCTCGTCCCTGAGAATCTCCCGGTACAGGCCGTCGTCGTCGCCTCCTCCCAGCTCCGGCAATCCATCTAAGCAATCAATTTTTGGCAACAAAATAAAAAACACCGGTGAGGAAACAACCCAGCGCCAGGAAAACCCGCAAGAGATAACGAAGGAAATAATCGTGCGGACGGGTGGGTGGGTGATGCCGCAGGGGCCGGCGACGGAATGGTGAATTAAGCACCCACCGGCGGCGGTGGACGGGATTGGGAGCGAGGCGAGGAGGACGGAGACGGCGAGGATGCGGAGCGGAGACGGGCGGTGGCGTAGGGAGCGGGAGGAGGAAGGAGCCATTGAATTGAGCCCACGCCGACGCCGACCGAGGATGTGTGCCCCGCCCGCCACCGTAAGGTGGTGTGCGTGGATGGCGAGCGGCTGCTGGCTCCTCGCTTCTCCCCTCTAGCCATGGGTTGTGTGCGGATGGCTGGTTTTATAAGTGCGCCGACGCTTTGGCTCTTGTTGGCTCCTCCTCTGTGCCCCTGTTTGTGTGTGGGCTCAGTGGCACAGTGCATTTTAGTAACTATGCTGGCGGGTTTTTTTTTTTCATGTTAATCGTGCTAACCTTGGTTTGTGGCATGTTTGGGGACGGAGGCCATCAGTATCAGTATAGTAGAGGAAAGAGAGCCATCCAAACGCAACCAAAGTAGTACCGCAACAACAGGAGCGGCACTGATGCAATTGCATTGTGCGATGCCATCAATCACCCCACACCCTACCTGGTGTCATGTTGCCGTTCCATTTGGCAACGCAACCCAGTCCCTTGCTCACGGGCTCACGTCCCGTCGCCCCGTTAGCCCCCTCTTTGGATGTACGGTGCGGTGCGGCGCGGGCAGGCACCAGCAGCAGCACCAGGCAGGCAAGTGCATGCATGCAGCATGCGCGCGCACTCACGGGGCGAGAGCGAGACAAAAGCAGGCAGAGTCCACAAGTGCGAAAGGCTTCGTCGGGGCGGAAAAAGGAGTGGCGGAGAGAATCTGATGTTTAAAAAACAGAAGAAAACACCCGGCGCCGCTACCAAACTAAACTCTCGGCTAGAGTAGTCTGCTCGCCGACGCGACGAGGAATCTGGAATCCAGCGCGCGAGCCACCAAGTAGCCCGCGCAACGAGGTGGCTGGGCCCGGGCTGTCGCTGACGGGTGGGCCCGAGATGACTCCGGAAAGGAATGGCGGCGGCGCGAAGCAAGAAGGCCGCCTCTGCAAGTGCGTGCCTGGTGTGGGACGTGTAACGGGCATGCTCATGGACCGACGTGTTGGAGTTGGATTCCGCCGCTGCTGAGTGAGTGCTGCTGTGCTGCCCTTGCACTCTGTTCCGTTCCGTGCTGGAACTTGCATTGCATGCGGCATGCATCTACAATTCCTGGCCGTATACCACTGGCGCTCTATATGCGCGTCACAACAAACGTGAGCGATCAAGGAAGGAGGATGCTCTGTTTCTCTACCTTTTTTCCTCTTTTCCGACGAGACGTGGCACGCAAACATGTATGCCAGGCATGCAAACATGTATGCACTGTAGTACTAGTAGGCAGGAAGGAGTACGTTGTACTACATGCCATGGATGCACACCTGATCTGACTAATAACGACGCTGACGACACGTCACTGTCATGGATCGATTAGGCGCTCGTGCTCCTCCACAAAGTACTTTATTATTCAGCTTCGTGATTACTTTACCTGTCTGCACTTGTTGATCGCCCATTCGTCCGGGTCCTCCTGATCCTGCTAATAATGTTCGTTCTGTGTGGGCACGTACGCACGTCACCACTAGTAAAACAGAATCCAGTTAAAGAATGTGACGGGAGAGATATGATACTGGCCGGATGAGTATTAATATAAAATACAATTTTCTGCTCGCGCAAGGATCTGGACTGCTCAAGCTGTGCCAAATCAAGCAATCAAAAGCTTCAGGCGATTCGTTCCTCGTAGGAATGGCACTGGGCATCATGGAGGACGACAGTGGTGCGCCCCACGCAGTCGATCTCGTTTGTGTAAATTGATGTGAGCTAATCTACCATAAGAAATCGACAACTTGAATCTATCTGGATAGTTTCCATCATAAAAAAAATCTAACCAAATTACCTGAGCTACGCGGATGCATTAATTGCCTGCAACAGCTAGTTTGGAAGTAAAATAATCCAAATGACACAGGGCAAACACACGAAACGCCCATGCTATTCGTGTAGGCATTCTTGCATCCCTGATCCTTAATTCTTTGATCGGTAAGAAAGTTCCGAATGAAAAACAATTTAGATATAACTAGAAGCTAACCAACAAAAGGTTTCTTCTGTTTTTTTTTTTAAGGAACACTAGCAAATCGGAAGTGGAGCCGTTTGGACCAATATGTTACGGGGTACGGGCCGTGAGCCCACCGTCGCGGTCGTCGGGCTGGGGTGTCCGGGAGAACGACACGGCGACACCATTGGAGCCACAGGCCACGCCGTAGCCCTTATCGCCAGATACGGAGTAGGTGCGATGGCGTGGCAGAGCCCTAGGAGCACCTGCTGGTGCTGGGACGGCGGACGCACTAACTGAGAGTGCGCAGCGGATTCGGCCCAACTCGCTATACCCATGAGCTGGCGTCTCTCGGGCTCAGGTCCACCGGAGCCAACAACATACCTAGGTCTTATGCCTAACTTAACCCAAAAGACTAGTCTGAGATGTGAGTACTGCCCCCGCCTTATATGTTGTGCTCCCCCACCATCAATTACTGATGTGGGACTAAACCTAACAATCTCCCCCGTCACACATCGGACCCAACTCTTCATATCACACAACCCCGTGCAATCTCCGGAAGATGTTTTTCAGGCTCTAAGTCCAACGCTCCATGTCACACATAGCCCGTGTGAACCTCCGAGAGGTTTATGGGCTCCCTCGTCACCATGTGACACACATGAGATTTTTAGATTTTTCCAACCATGGGCTCCGATACCACTTGTTAAAGTGCGCATCGGATTCGACCCAGCCCGCTATACCCACGAGCTGGCGCCCCTCGGGCCCAGGTCCACCGGAGCCGACAACATACCCAGGCCTTGTGTCTAACTCAACCCAAAAGACTAACCTGATAGGCGAGAACTGCCCCGCCTTATATGTTGCGCTTCCCCACCATCAATTACCGATGTGGAACTAAACCTAACACTAACTTTCCTGCCTGATCTCTGGCCAGGCTAGGGCGGTTCGCCTCCTTCGCTCGACCGGTGGCACCTGCGAAACCCGTGAGCTGGCTGTCAGAGACTCAGATCTCTTTGGCATAAATGCACAATCCTTGACAAAACGCTCACAGAAGAAGTGCATAATCGTTTGTGTCATTTCGTTTCACATATCATTTCCAGCACAATATATAAGTCGGTACCAATCATTTTTTTTTCCTGAGTTCCATATTACAGCGAGAAAGAGAGATTTACAATTACGAGATTGAATATACCATGGTACAATCGTACCTCTAACTCTAATCGTCCAAAGTTTTTAAAAAAATGAGAATGAGAAGGCTATTTAAAAAACCCGCCAAAAATCTACTCCAATTTACAGAAAACGCCATTTCCGATGCAGCTTCCGTTTCATTTCTGAAAAAAAAAACGGTTAGTATTCACAGTTACTCTACAATTATCTGCATCACAGTCGTCAGCCTGGGTTTTCTGTACCTCCTCAACAACAGCGACGAGCACACAACACTCACGGACGAGAAGGCCATGCAGGCGCCGGCGAGCCACGGCGGAATCTGGAGCCCGGTGAACGGGACAGCGCGCCCGCGGCGATGGGGATGGCCACGACGTTGTAGGCCATCGCGAAGTAGTTCCACCGGATTCGGCTGAACGTCTTCCTGGACAGGTCGATCGCGGTGATCACGTCTTCCAGGTTGTTCCGCACCAGCACGTAGTCCGCGGCCTCGATTGCAATGTCTATCCCACCGCCGATGGCCATCCTGAGTTCCTGACGTCCGCTGCTGCCAGGGCTGGGGAGCCGTTGATGCCATCCCCCAACCATGGCGATGGTGCTCCCGTCCTTCTCGAGGGAGCGAACCAGGGGCGGATTCAGGATTTAGGGTCACTGATGTCATCGTAAACTTATCAACTCACGACAAAGACTACGGTAAATAATACTACAAAAGCAAGTATATGTAGAGTTAATAATTGTTGCTAAAAACAAAAATAGATATTTACCTCTTATAGAAGCATTTACCTCTCATCGTGTCATCGACGACGACAAAGCCACCCGTCAATTCAACGCGGTGGCCGGCAGTAGAGCAGGTGCCTCCCGAAGTCCCGAGTATCTCCAACGACGTAGACATCGTTGACAAGCCAGAATTCACCTCCACCATGTCCGGTAGGGGTTGCGATTTTGCCAATTACATGCTTAAGACCCATGAAACGTTGCTTGAGATGTTTGCGCAACTGTAACTCCTAGATCGCTGTGCCTTTGTTGTTTTCTACAGTTTTTACTGGCCATTCATCTCCCATTTTCTGAACGGATCCAGAAAAATATCTAGAGGGCTAGACTAAACACAGAGTTAGACTAACTTAACTTAATTCGAGTCTAACTTGAGCCCAAGTCACAACTATTATCTTCTTCAACCTTCGGATCACGTTTTCAGCTCCTCCTACCTTAAAAAATACTACAAACTTCATATAAACTTTATGGGAGGTTTGGATTCACTGACGGTAGGGGGGCTTAAGCCCTCCTAGCCCACCGCTAGATCCGTGCACTTACCCCTTCCGCGGGCAAAGAAGCAATGGGCAATGTTGTGACCATGGGCCCAGTCAGATTTGGCTTCATCATCTTTGGAATCTGGGTGTTTGGAAATGCGTGTGGCAACGCCTTAACCACGAGGCAGAGGTCCAAGTTCACGAGGTTTGTTACTGGAGCGGGTGGCGCCTCCGCTGATGAGATTATGACGATTGTGTGGACCGCCTGAGAAATCAAGGTTCAGAATGACGCCAAGGCGGAGGTGCTTGCCAAGAAACCTATGAAAAGAAGCGGGCAGCGGCAGTTGCCTCCGCGGTGAGGGCAGGAGCCGTCCTGCCCGGCGGTGCATAGATATAGGATGTCGACAACCCAGATGGAGACATTGAAGCCCAAGACCCACCGGCACATGAAGCAGCAGCTCCACCACTCAGGATGGCAACGCGGTGGGTTCGGGGCAGGTGGAGCATCCGTGGATCTGCACCCGAGACCCGACAACAAGACCCGAACCCGCCCCAAACCTTGTTACGGGGGGATATCCGCCCCCCCTGACGGGTCCCCGAAACCCGAGAACAAACGGATTCGGGAAGAGGAGGCCGAGGCGGGAGAGGTGGCGGCGATCGTCGATATGCTCACCATTGCCACAGGGAGACTTACGCTAGATCTTGAGGCATGGAGGACTGGAGGAGGCAGGCCACCGCGCTCGAGGAGGTGGAGGCGACGTGGAGCAGGTCGGCCACCGCGCTCGAGAGGAAGTGGAGGACGCCGGATTTGGAAAAGACGTGGAGGTTTGGAGGAGGCCGACCGGTAGCCACCGCACTCAACGCCGAGCGGAACCGCGGGGGGAGGGGCCAGGGGCAACGAGGGCGCAGCAGGGCATGGTCGCTGGGGCGTCGTGCCGGAGCCAGAGTGCGGCTACGGCCTGCGGGTGCGCCAGTGTGGACGGCCGTGCGCGATGCCGGCGTGGACAGCCGTGCCCATGCGTGGCGGTGCCGGTTGCTAGAGTGGAGGCCGTGCGCACCTGCGCGGTGCGCGTGCCCCGTGCGCCCGTGCGGCGGGGTGAGGGAAGGTCGGGAGGGAGGAGCGACCAAGAGACCGAGACACAAGGTGGGGCCGGCCGGCGCCCCTCCTCCTCGTCTTTGCCTCCCACTTCTCTCACTCACTCATTCACTCACTTGCACACCAGAGAACACATAGTTACTTTGCTTTGCAGCTCGTGATTTCAAAATCTCACAAATCCTCCATTTAACCCAAGTTTAAGTAAGAAAAGAAGAAGAGAAGAAGATTAGCAAAGAACACCTAGTAGAGAGATTGCCACTTCAATTCTTTTTCTCTACTCGTTCTTTCTTATTCTTATTTCGTTCTTGTGTTCTTGCTTGTTCTTGCCGTGTTCTTCGTATTCTTCATTTTGCAGGCAAGATAAGTAATAGAATGAAAGGTGCCATTCGGTCCCTTGGAAGAGCACTTTCATGCCACACAACACAAAGTCAATCATCGTCACAGGTACCATCGTTCGTCGGCTCCGACATAAACGTGGATTCCCCTTCAACCTTCATGTATGACAACCCTTCATCCTATTCCCAACAGGAAGATAGGTATGAGCTCATAAGCATCACTCAAATTTCATTACTAACTAGACCTCAAAGGGAAATATTAAATGTGGTTAAGAACAAGGAATTTATGCACACTCCAATTTTTGATGCCACTTTACTCTATGAAACCGGAATGGATTCCGAGTTTGAACTTATATTTAGAAATGTTGGATGGGAAGGTGCTTGGCAAATCACTGAGCAGGGTAGGAAATTACTCACAATAGAATTTATTAGCACCCTAAATTTTGATGATGATAAGGTCAATTTTAGAATGTTTAATAAACCCTTCACCATCTCATGGAAAAGTCTTAGTGTAGCGCTGGGATTCTCTAATCATTGTGTGGTTAATGAAATAGATGCTCTCCGAGATTTTGATAAAGATAATTTTTGGGAGAGTATCACTGCAAAGAAATCAGAAAGAAAACAAAAATATACTACTGAAGAAGTCCAACATCCCACACTGAGGTTCATACTTAAATGGTTAGCTTTTACATTTTTTTCTTAGAGAGGAGTTAAATACTATTAAACAAGATGAGCTTCATTTATTATTTATCATGATAAAAAAGAGAAAAGTGTCACCTGTAAAAATGATGTTGAATTAATGGAGAACTGTCCCTTCTATGAGAAAATGCAGTATTTCTTTTACTTCCTAGATTACACGTTTAGCAACCGGGCTAGGTTTTTTACAAAATGCTACACTTACTTATATACCTGATGCCCGTAGAATTATTGGCTATGATTTTTTCTTTCGTGCTCACATGCTCAAACGCCGAAATAATAAAATAATCATGATTTATAAGAACTATACAAATAAGTACGAACTGCCGGACAGGGAGTTAGGAATTTATTCTGTCCAGAACTTTATTTTTCCACCTAGTGGAACTAATGTTGGCAGGTGTCCATCCGCACGCATCAGCAGGACGCCGAGAGCTAATTACACTGGAGCTAACCCAGCACCACCTGGACCAGCTTATTTCCAATTTGTTAATTTTGGTGAACAGGGATCGACACAAGAACCACGCCAGCAGTGGACCACTCATACAGGATGGGAGGACCAGCCACATTTCAGCGAGGAGAGTCTTCGTCCGCAGCAGCAGGATGGGGAGCATTCCCCACAGAGGAGCAGGACAACAAAGCCAATGATTTTCAGAGAGGACGATCATCCTTTTCTGTGCGCGGGAACACGGATTTCACCACTGGTTGACCGTATCCATTCCACGCGCCACCAGAAGATGGCTACCATCGGCCACCTGAGCTTCACTTTTCAGGTACCGCTAATGATTTTCCAGCTTTATGCATACGCCTCACTAACACTGAATAAGGACAGAACATAATAAGCGACACACTGCACCAGTACGAGCAGTGGCAGCATCAGGTCGATGATAGGTTCTACCAGTAAGAACAGTGGCAACACCATACGGACCAACAACTCGATCAGTTATATCAAGGACAGTAGCAGACACAGAGCGGAATGGAGTACTTGATACATCAGATGGGATTCCCGCCGCCGCCTCCACCACAGTACTGAGCGTGGCAACATTCAGCTTGGGGGAGATCCTCGTTAGGTGAGCACCCCGTACCTTCATATATTCTACTATCTATTTCAGTATTTATTTCAGTCTTTAATTCTGTCAATAAAACCAAAAAACAAATAAAAATTTATTTACCGCTTTCTTTAGTTACGGTATTAAATTCTTGCTTGATAAAAAAATTGAAAATCCAAAAATACAAGTTTGCTTTAAACTTCACATTAAATTTGTCTTCAGAGTAAGTAGAACTTGAAGTTAGAGAAAAATCAAAAAGATAATTGAATTGCTTAAATATAATTTTCTGCAAATGCTTAGTATTTAAATTTAAATTCTTCTACAAATTGCATGAAGTTTATCTATCAGGAAAATTTATTCTGAAACTTGATATCTGTGGGTAGCGTAAGTTTTTCTAAGTAATTGACAGATATGATATAAGAAGGTTTGAGTTGCTATTTATTTCATTCTGAGTGATACCTAAGCTCCAGACATTTCAAAAGTCAAAATCAAAATAAATATAATAATATAATTTGTTCTGCCAATCTGATTTAAGTAAACTATTCTGTTATGCATTCATGATTGAATTCACATACACAAAAAGTTTTCGCTCTATGTAAAAAGTCTCTCTTAGAAGTCCAAAAGAGAGTGTGGGTTATAAAATTAAAAGATGCCATACCAAAGAAGTACGAGCCTGAAAGATGCCATATCAAAAGGGTATATGCCAATTCAAAAGAAAGAGAGTAAAACAATGGGTGCAAAGACACCCGCCTGAGAGAAAAAAATAGGTACAAAAAGTATCCGCTGGGGAGATAGCTCACACTTTTCAAAAAAGACAGAAAAGAGAGAATAATGCAATAAAATTTTATCACACTCACACATTCAGTCATGGTGTATAGCTCAGTAGTCCTCTGCAATCTTATTAGTAGACTCTCATTATTTTCTAAATAAAAATCATATACTTATTAAAAAAAACTGGAGCAATGGCTGAAACAAAGGATGAAAAAAATATAGTGTTTGCTTGATTATTCTGTCTTCCAAATACCCAAGATTTAGTTTAAAAGCCCCACGATTGAGAAGAGTAGGAATAAGTTTGAAAGGTGGATTAATGAATTTCAATCCGGAGAAGAATTTCTGTTTAAATATTTGAATACTTGTTGCAAGTTATACATATTTATGAAACCCTGAATAAATTAGTTCAAATCAACTTTGCTAAAAGACTAGCAAAAACTTAGCTTGGGGGTATTGTTGATGGTCGTTAAGTACCAATTTTATACCATCAACTAATGCTAGTAAAAGGGCAATAATATAAACATAGGGGTTATTACTGATGAATTCCACGAGTTTTGGTGAATTGTCTATTTTCCAGGGAATTATCCAGAAAAGGTTACAAGAAGGATTAAAGTGCTTAATTACCACAAAACTTGATCGCTAAGGAATTGTCGTCATCAGGACCCTGTAAGAGTGTAGAAAGCACCCGAAGCAAGCGGGGCTCCACCTGGCAGGTAGTGGAGCCGGCCGGCCCTAAGGGGGGCCGGGCGGCGCCCCCTAGGGTTTTGCCGCCGCCTTCTGGAGTCTTCTTCCACCGCCTATGAGGAGTCATCTGGACCCTTGTTTAAGTTGGTTTGATCCCACGCGCACGTTCATCCCACCGGGTTATTAATAAAGGGGCAGACTCCCCTCCCAGAGCAACAATTCATTCCTCCTGCTTCATTTGTCAAGAGTAGACAGAGTTAGGGTTTCCAGAGATTAGAAATAGAGATCTAGTTCTTCAAGTTCATAGTTTAGGTGTCTAGTAAGGTTCAAGTAGAGTTGGGCGCTACGCTCTGGATTCCAGATCTGTTCGTCTGAAGACCGGTAATCTTATCTTGTATCTCATTATGACTTTGCTCTATTTTAATATATTGCTACTTATTCAGTTCTTAGTTTATTCTAGTTGCATATTCGATATAGTTGTGATTGGTGATGATTATTGTCATATGATCGTAACGCGCCTAATTCAGTACTCGAGTGAGTTAGGTGGTATGTATTATGTAGACGTGGTGTCTAGATATAATACGTACCTACAGAGGCACCCTGACGTGCCGGGTCATGTGGTAGTCCGCGTAGGTGACAGCTGCGTTGGTTCCTCTGTAGTCCACCCCCCGTACGTAGGACGAGCAGAGCGCGGTCGCGAAGGTGATGACCCTTGTGTCTTAATACCCTCATTAGATGATGCTACTTATGATGTTTTCTGAGTTGATTATGCTATAAATAAAGATGTGTAATATAGCGTAGGCTGTAGACTTTGTATTTAGTAATTACATATGTTTCCTTTACTTTAACCGAATCTCAAGATTGTCTTACTACATTAGTGAGTCTCTATATTCTATCTCTAAAATACCATTTACCTCATTTACTTAGTTATCATTTACCATATTATTATTGACTTATTATCGCTGAAGCATTAGAGTTATTGGTTATCGTAGGTCTGCACATTTATTATTAATAATCTTTTCAATCATTATAGTAGATTATCCTAATGAGTAGAATGTCTCCTTATCGTTTTGGCATAAAACAAATCAACTATACTCGGAATACTTACCGGGTGAAGTACTACAATGAGAGAATTATCTGTGCGCTTGCGGATATATTGTATAGTATTATTTCTTAAGTGACAAGTGTAGATTATTTTACCAATGGTTTTTTTCATCATGTTAGAGATGGCAACTTAACGTAAAGTGGTGTTAAAAATACTAACAATGACTATACTGTTGTTCTATCTGGTGTTTATTATCCTACCAGTCGACTTGTGCTGCACCATGTTCTAGAAATTGCAACCCACTTGCATGCATGTGAAAGAGATGTTAATCTTTGAAATTTTGTCTATCCTATGCAGCTTAAATTCCTTAAGTATTAGTCAAATATTCCTCTCTCATACTCATTTGCATTTGTTCTAGACCCTAAAGCTAAGCTCAGAGGTTTACAAAGGGCCCTCCAATTACTTAAGGATTACAATTATTACTATGCTGATGTGAAAACTGAATTGAATAAATTATATGATAAATATGACAGGAAGTTTAGTGTAGTTCGGTCTCAAAGGGTTACACAGCCTGCAAACCATACTGGTAAGAGAAAACAAGCTTCGGGGAGAATATTTGGAGAATCAGGTGTTGTTGGTCTCACCCCTGCCACTGTTAGCTCTTCTTCTCACTCTACTATTTCTGAACTTGCATCCTACTTAGACAGCGATTGCATAACTTCCTATGAGGATGATTTTGACATACTTCTCTACTGGCATGACCACAAACTAATCTATCCAATCCTGGCAATTATGGCCCGAGATATCATGGCAGTTTCTGTTTCCACTTGTTCTTCAGAATCTTGTTTTAGCTTATCAGGAAGGATCATTGAAGAACGACGCCGACGCTTAATACCTGAACATTTTGAGATATTGACCTGGAAGGACTGGGAGCTAGGAGAGAAGAGGGATCAATATTCAGCTGCTTATATCAAGGAACTTGAAGATGCATTCAAGAATTTGTATCTGGATGAACTTGAAGGTGAAGAGGAGGCATCTGGTGGCTGAGCGACACTTAGTTGTGACTGTTGGACTTGCTTTTATGAGTTGAGAGTGGACCTATCCCTCACTCACTTGATTAGTTCTGTTATATTTTTGTTTGAACAATGGTTTGTAACAACTTAAGACTTAAGATAATCTTATGAGCTGTCTGTACTCTTTTTTCCTATCTAGGGTTTCTCACAAGGGTGAGTTTTACCTAGACAGGTCGGCAGCATTGCACAGAACAGCTCTTTTTGATATCTAAAATTGTTCTCCTGTCTTTCTTTTTCTGTGAATGTGATGATTGTGATCTATTGATCTGTGACCTTTTTCTGTGAATGTGATGATTGTGATATATTGATTTGTGATTGTGTGTGAATCTGTGAATGTGATCCATTGAATTACTGATCTGTGTGACTTAGCTTATAGTTATAGATGTTTTTAGTGAACCGGGCTATGGGCTGGCACGGCCCGTAGTTTCTGCCATGTCTCACGGGCCAGCACGTCACAAAAATCGGCCCATAGGCCCATGCCTGGGCCGAAGGCCAACCCCGCAGGCTTATGAGGCATGGCCCGCAGGGCACGACGTGCCTCCTTGGCCCGGTGGCCATCGTGCCGTGCCGTCTCGGTACCGGGCCGTGCCAGACCGGGCCAGCCCATTGCCCATCTATAGGAGCACCTAGTGCGGGACGGCAGCACCAACACGGGAGGCCCGCACGCACGAACTTCCCTACCTGATCTCTGACCAGGCTAGGGCGGTTTGCCTTCTTCGCTGGACCGGTGGCGCCTGCGAAACCCGTGATCCAGCTGTCAGAGGCTCAGACCTCTTTGGCATAATTGCGACAAAACGCCCACAAGAGAAGTGCATAACAGTTTCTGTCATTTCGTTTCACATATCATTGCAGCACAATAAGTCGGTACCAATCATTTTTTTTCCGAGTTCCATATTAGAGCATCTCCAAGAGTATCCGATTTTTTCTTTCTAAAAACTTGTAGTTTAGCAACCCCTAAATAACTATTGGAAGGATTAAATGAGACCATCTCTAAAAGTTTCTAATAATTCACTCCTAAAAACATATTCCAAAAGCATATAGCAATCATTCAATGGCATTTTTGTTAATACAATCATCTTCTTCCTCTTGAGGAGAAGAACGTAGATGGTGCCCTTGCTGCCTTTTGCCCATATACAAGTCGAACAGTACCATCCATGACGCGGAGCCTTCGCCCTTGGGTGCGGCGGCGGTGGCCACACCGGCGCGGGCTAAACAGGCATGACAGTGGCGGCAGCACCAGCATGGGCGAGAAAGGGCCGCACGGCCGAGCTGGAAGCCACGACAATCACGGCGACGAGCAGGACCCGCAGCCCCACGGCGACAAAGAGGTCATTGGGCCACCGTGGACGTCAAGCGCCACCGTACGTTCACGGAGAAGAGAGCTTCTGCTCGCCAAGACGGCCGTCAAGGCCAAGGACGTCGGCATCCTCGTGCATTTGCAGCCTGATCAACGCAACGCCGTGCCCGAGGGAGAGAGAAACAACAAAACTCCCGAGAAACCTGGCGACTGGCGCTCAGGATCCGCAAGACCGAAGGACGCGTATCTTTACGCGTATTGTGTCATTTTTTTCCCACGTCCTCAAAGATTAGGAGTTGGGATTAGAAACTGTTGGAGATAAATTTTTTTCAATCTTGCTAAAAATCATAGTATTAGGAGAGTGTTTTAGAAACTCTCGGAGATGCTCTTACAGCGAGAAAGAGAGATTTACAATTACGAGATTGAATATACCACGGCACCATCGTACCTCTAACTCTAATAGCCCAAAGTTTAAAAAAATGAGAATGAGAAGGCTATTAAAAAAAACCGCCAAAAATCTACAATTTACAGAAGGCGCCATTTCCGATGCAGTTTCCATTTCATTTCTGCAAAAAAACGGTTAAGGGAGCTATAGTATTCACAGTCACTCTACAGTTATCTGCAGCACAGTCGTCAGCCTGGGTTTTCTGTACCTCCTCAACAACAGCGACGAGCACACAACACTCACGGACGAGAAGGCCATGCAAGCGCCGGCGAGCCACGGCGGCATCTGGAGCCCGGTGAACGGAAACAGCGCGCCCGCGGCGATGGGGATGGCCACGACGTTGTAGGCCATCGCGAAGAAGTAGTTCCACCGGATCCGGCTGAACGTCTTCCTGGACAGGTCGATCGCGGTGATCACGTCTTCCAGGTTGTTCCGCACCAGCACGTAGTCCGCGGCTTCGATGGCAATGTCTGTCCCACCGCCGATGGCCATCCCGACGTCCGCTGCTGCCAGCGCTGGGGAGTCGTTGATGCCGTCGCCAACCATGGCAACGGTGCTCCCGTCCTTCTGGAGGGAACGAACAACGTCAGCTTTTCCGGCTGGCATGACCTCTGCTCTCACGTCCTCAATACCAACCTGCCAAAGTACAGTAGCACGAGCAAACCACATAAGATAAATTAATCAGTGAAAGTTATGAACAAATTGAAGCCAGAAGACAGAAAAAAAAAAGACACGAAGATGAGCCTAACCTCTTCTGCAACAGCTTGTGCGGTCCTCCAATTATCCCCAGTGAGCATCACTGGATGAACACCCAACTTTTTTAGTCCTTCCACTACAACAGCAGCCTCCCTTTTCAGGGGATCGGTTATGCCCATCAAACCCACAAAATCGCCATCATATGCCACAAGTATGCCTGTTTTTGCATTCGATTCCAGGTCTATCAAGAAAGTTTCTGCTTCTGGAGGAATGGTCACGCCGTTTTCAGTCATCAAAGAACGGTTTCCAACCTGCAATACATTAGTCTTAAAGATAAGCAAGGATTTATTCAGAGACAGTGAGACACATAGTCATATATAACAATGCTTAATGTGCTATAGTACATTTTATAAGGCTCATTTTGAGTGGGAAGGAAACTGAAGTCTAAATATGACTGCTTAAGTGCTGGCTCTGGAGATATGAGAGATCATAGTATGAGCGGGGATGGTCATGAATAAATCATTAGGACAGGATGTGGTACAAGGGCAGAAGGAAGGAATTGGGATTAAGTTGGCACACATGGCATATAGTTTGGAGGATAATTGGAAGGTAACCATACTATGCCTCCTAATACGGCAGCCACCTATGACTCACCAAAACATGCTTCCCGCTGATCGAGCACTGAACTCCTTTGCCAGGTACGGCAGAAAAGTCTTCAGCTTCAAGCAGCCACTGAGACAATACCTTGTCTTTTTGTTGCTCAATGCCATCTTTTGATGAAGGAAGCTTGCCAAAGAAATGGAAATGAAATGCATAGTCCAAAATTGCTTTGGCAAGAGGATGCTCACTGCTTGCCTGAGTACAGAGCAAAAACACAAAATATTACGCACATTAATACAAAGTAGCAAAAAGAACACGAGAAATACAAAATATGTCATATTGGTTCCAATAGAGCATAAAAACAACAGAAAGCAAACTATTTTTGTAATTCCTTGGTATTACTCTTAAGGAATAGTTTTAGATCGTCAGACTAACCTCTGCTGATGCAACCAGTGTGAGAAAATCTCCTAGCTCCATTCCCGAGAAAACCTTTGCAGCTGTTACAACAGCCTTTCCTTGTGTTAGTGTCCCTGTTTTATCAAAAACCACGTAATTTACATTTTGAGCTCTCTCCAAAGCATCTCCGCCTTTTACAAGTACTCCATGATTAGCCCCAATTC
Organism: Eremochloa ophiuroides; assembly: GCA_038502445.1. Lineage (NCBI taxonomy): Eukaryota > Viridiplantae > Streptophyta > Magnoliopsida > Poales > Poaceae > Eremochloa > Eremochloa ophiuroides. The sequence continues at coordinate 98,677,353 of JAHLJS010000003.1, forward strand.
CAGTCGCTACCATCACAGCAGTTGGTGTTGCCAAACCAAGGGCACAAGGACAAGCAATGACAACAACAGATATGGCAAACATGAGAGAGAAGACAAAGCAATTGCTATTTTCAGCAACCCATGAATTTGGATATGCACCAAACCATCCACACAAAAACCTACAAAAGTAGCCACAATGGACATTGAGAAACTTGAACATAATGCATCTCACCAAATTTCATGGTACTTTTATTGAACTTACCACACAGAAAATGTTACTATAGACAATGTGACGACAATTGGAACAAAAATGCTAGCCACCTGAAAAACAAAGGATATACGTTAGCTATTATCATAGCATGCATCTAAACTACGATGTGAAACTTTCAGTAAACATAAGGTTTTTTAGCATGATAACTGATAAGTAGTATGCCAGGACATATGTTTGTACATATTAAGATAAGACCAGTACTGAGGAAAGAACCCCCAAAAAAAACAGAGAAGATAACACAAAATTGTCTAGCCATGACTGTGACTGATCTTGAGCTGAATCACTAGCCTTTGCTCGTAGGAAAACTAAAGGCAAATCCATGCCTGAAAGATTGGTAACATATTGCAAATGTAGGCTGGATGGTCAAATATGTTACAACAAGTAGCAATAGAAGCAAATGAACATGTATTGCATAAATTATGGTAGAGAAAATTATCGTCCTCTGAAAGGCAACTAAGGGTTCAAGAAAAATGGCAATTACAGGCCCTCTAAAAGCCAAATAGATACACAAAATGGGCACACAAATAGTGTCACATGCACTTCATTTCAACTGGGGCAAACAACAAATAGATCATAAATAAAGCTTTGAGATTTCAAGTTGCATTAGGAAAAACACACAATCAGCAGGGATATATGTGACTGTGATAATCAGTAAATTTCTGGTATCTACTGGCATACCACATGATCAGCAGGAGTTTCAAGTTACATTAGGAAAACCACATGATCAGCAGTAAACGTAGGATATTGGATAGATAAAAACTCACATAATCAGCAAATTTCTGAATAGGAGCTTTGGACATCTGAGCAGTTTCAACCAGAGAGATTATCTGACTCAAAACTGTACCAGATCCCACTTTTGTTGCTTGTATATGAAGGATACCATGTAAGTTTATTGTCCCCCCAATTACCACACTTGATACTTCTTTAAGGATGGGTGCTGATTCACCAGTTATCATACTTTCATTCACATGACTTGTTCCCCAAACGACAACACCATCAGCTGGAACCTTTGAACCAGGAAGCACTTTTAAGACATCACCAGGTTGGACCAACCGTGCATCAATCTCCCTCTCACCAACATGTTTTCCTTCTGTATTTGAAATGATAAGTGTGAGTTTGTATATACAAAAATAATATAAGATGTTGCAGTTTTATATAACTGTAATTGTATATATCCCAAAGACAAAATTTTACTGACCTTTGTCTTTCAGAACCAAAATAGCAGTAGAAGGGACTAGTTCTACAAGCTTCTTAATAGCATCCGATGTCTTCCCTTTTGCAAGCACCTCGAGATACTTCCCGAGCAACACAAATGTAATTATCATTGCACTTGTCTCAAAATATACGGGAGGATGATATCCAGTAAATGCTCCGTAGAGTAGTGCACAGACAGAGTATACATATGATGCAGTGGTGCCAAGAACCACTAGCACATCCATGTTTGTAGATCCATGCCTCACGGCCCTATAAGCCGCAACATAGAACCGTTTACCGACAATAAACTGTACAATGCTTACCAATATCCACTTCAGCAAATCCCCCATGAGAAATGGTCCACAGTGCATGTTAAGTAGTGTACTAAGGAAAGGTATACTGGGGCAAACCATACGTATGAAAAATACAGGAATCTGGTGCAACAAAATAATTAGACAAGAGTCAGGGCCTACTTATAAATATTAGGTGACAATTAAATTTTAAAATAACTAGTGAAATATCTAACCCTGATGCCCATGTTTCTAACACCCAATATATACACCCTTTAGACCTACACTTTCTCTCCTTTTTGCATTGTCCTTAGTCCTAGTCCATTGTCAAATTCAATATGAATACCACGTGGGATGTGAATATCTTCCTTCAATATTCCCCCCAAACACTGAATTAGAGTAGCATTTTATTTCCTAAGGCATTTTGCCTTGCTAGGCCTCACATGCAGGCAAAAGGTAAGATATTATTTAAAAGTCCAATGGACAGATGGGACCCATTGAGTTGAATGTCACAGAAGGGGTCATTTGGTCATGATTAAAAATCTTTATTAAAAAAATTGAGGTCTAATTTTAATGCCGCCTGCTGCAGACACATTAGACATGCCCTGCACGCTATCAACTATCTTCCCTAGTGATAACATCAGCAAGGTTATCATCACTAAACATGCATTCAGCTATTCTGTTGGAATAAACGTCGAGAGAGAAAAAAAAAAAAAAAGAGGTAAGACAAAAACTTACGCTAAGGAACAAGCTAGAGCGGAGAAGGTGAAGCATTTTGGAGGCCTCCTGTGCATCATTTGAAGCCCCTCGCGTGTACGGATTCTGAACATTAGCTTTCAACCTCCCATTGCTTCCCATATCAATTGTATCCACAATCGATCTCAGACCAACAGCTTCTGGATCAAATACAATCTCAACTTCTGAGAGGACATTATTTACAGCAAACTGTCGCAAACCATCCATTTTCTTAAGAATATCATTTAATACTTCTAGATCCCTCTCTGTGTGCAAACCAATCAGTCCCAGCAAAACCTTATCTTGCTCGCTACTCTGCAAGAATGCTGCTTCAAAACCAGCATCCTCGATGGCCTGAACGATTTCATCTTTGCTAATGGCAGAAGGAACATACTCAACTTCCCCTAATGAGGTTGCCAAGGCAACAACTGCTCCTTTAACACCAGGTAGCTTTTTTAAGATGCCCTCAACCGAGTTTACACAATTGGCACATGTCATTCCCCCTATCCTGAATTGTGCTGATAAAGTCTTCTGTGATTTAGGCTGAGAGACTGCAGATTCAGGGATAATTTCTGCTTCAAATCCGGCATCTTCTATCGCTTCAATTATATCCTCTACCTGAAAACATAAGCTAACAGAATAAAGATGTGTCTATTGAGGTGACCCAATTAAGCTAATCAATTGAATAGGAAACCAAACACGTCTCAGGAGTTAGTCATCTAAACTGGAGAAGGTTAAAGTATATGCGGGAGAACATGCATGCTGATCACAGCACATGCATTGTTAGGTGCCTTGGCATTTTAGCTTAAACGCGATGCTACAGGATTCAAAAAGTCAAAAGCTGCGGTCCTAGTGAACATATTGGATATCATGATTAAAAGAAAACTAGAATAGCGGATTAGTTTAATAGATAATGTACATCTACAATTTTCCACAGGAATAGCGAACTCGATGGCTAAAATAACTTCTGCGTTAACAAAGGCAAAAGAAATTCAAAATGTAGGTCTCCTGTTGACACATAGTGAAACAAAGTAAGCTACCGTACATAACTGGAGTATTGGACAGCCAACAGCATAGCAGATTGCATGCTAATATAATATATCAGCTTTTAGTTCCCAGATAATGGTGTATTTTGAAGAATTTAGTAACTATGCCGGGAGTAGTCCTACAAGAATATACAAGATTGGTTAGGTCATGGCCCAGTAGCTATTCTCCTTAACAGTCCACAATACCATATTTAGGGTGCCACAAAAGAAAGGTGCACGAAACATACTCAGCTTCACTGTTATCATAGCAAAGTAAAACCTCACCCCTTTTCTTTTGTGCAACTTTCCTGAACTTAAAGTTGAGTTCAGCATTTCTTTCCCCATGAAAGACGTAATCAGCAGCTCGTTAGCTCAACTACCCATCCAAAGTGATTGTAGTACACCAAGAGCCACATTTCCGCTGGTACCATGACTGATTGCAGCTGTGTGCCAGCTTTGAGCTTCCGATGCCCACGTTGCACAGGCGATCGACAATCACGAGCTTCCACCGAAGGTACAGCTCACCGAATCACGAAAGGCAAAAAGAGAGAAAAAAAAAACTTTGGGATTCGTAACAGCCAATCTTATAACTCCTGATTTCACAGAGTCATAGAGTTTATACAGCATTACTCCACCAACCAAATCAGAAGTCATTGAAACAGTACCCCCCCAACCCCCTGGGAAAAAATCCAACGGACATACGCAAGGTAGCATAAAGCAAGCGCTCGACAAGACGCGCGACTCAGTATTGTGATGTGACACGCAAAAACGCAGTCCAACCATCAACGCGAAGAAGTTACCCGGAAAAACCGCAGAGTCGCAGACAATTCAAAAACTACAAGCGTACGCGAGCTCCCAAGTTCCCACGGAGCCGCACGAAACCTGACGTCATTGAACGGTTGCGAGCAGGCAAAGGATCGCACAGCACGTCGACGCACGACACAACCAGGCGAGGAGAGGAGCACTTTGCGGTAATTAATTAGCACCTTGGCCAGCGCGGGGTCGAACACGACGTGGGCGCGGTTCTGGAGCAGCGACACGGCGACGCGCCGCACGCCGCGGCGCGCGGAGACGGCGGCCTCGACGGCACTGGTGCAGGCGGAGCACGTCATGCCGGTGACGCGGACGTGCGCCTCCGCGGCCCCCTCGTCAGCCTCGGCGCCGGCGCCCGCGCCCGCTGCACCCGGCGGCGGCGGCAACCCCATCTCCTCGTCGTACGAGTCGAGCAGAGCGACGTCCTCCATCTCGTCGCCGCGCCCGCCCGCCGCCGCCGGCCGGGCGCCGGCGCCGGCGACCGCCGAGAGCTGCAGGTGGGCCATGCCCGTCAGGCGCAGGGGAGGGAAGCAGGGGGGTGGGAATATTTGGTGGGAGGGCGAATTGCCAAGGAGGTGGGATTAGTAGTTTTTATATATAAACTGGAAAAACAGGCGGCGCGCGTGGGCCAAATTGGGGTGGTTTGCAGAGTACGGGGGTGTTTGTAGATATATGCCTTGGTGGGTATATGTGGGAGTGGCAAATTTTCCATTTGAATGAACTCTTCCTTTTTTGACTTTCCAGATGTCTACCGACGGCTTAGCAGCTCTTTCGTTTGACTTGGTTTCATGTCTGACGGGTTTGCTGAATTCCGACGTCAGCATTGCGATTTACGTGCTGCTCCATGTAGAATTCTAGATGCAGTTTCATAATCGCAATATGTAATGGTGTAGAAACTACGCCCTCGTGTATTATTTCTCTATTTTCTGGGGAAAATGAAACGGGGTTTGACAATTTCGGGTTGAGAGGAGTGGGACGTGTTTTTGAGAGAGCAGGAGGACCGAGGTGTAAAAGAAAAGCAGTTAGACTTTCCTGTGGGATGCGGTGGTAGTTGGTGGGTAAGAAGAAACCTGTGCTGTGTAGATTTTATTTAGAATTTCGAAGCGTAGCTATGCATGTGGAATTGAGGGAGAAGTTGAGCTAAACCATGCTTCTTTCGACCGGTAGGTCAGCGAAACAGACATACATATAGTACGTTTTTATTTAGCCTTACGACTGGATTCATGCGAAGGGGATCCTGACTCGTGAAAAAGCTCGGGAGTCCATAGAAACTCTTTTTTTTTAAAAATGAAGAAAAACAGAACATGCAAACTTGTAGGACGCTGAATACTGATGTAGAGAAGAAATGAGACGCGAGAGAGAAGAAACGAGCTATAAGTTTACAATCAGCTCACTCTTAATAAAAAAAAACCTTTATGAGATAGATAAGTGGGTTCTTTATTAATAGTGAAGGTTGAACCGAAAGAAGACTATAAAGATGTTTGTGGCTCATAAGTCGGCTGTATTATTAGTATTAGTCTTAGCAACTATGTTCTCGTCATACGGAAAGGTGGAACGAGAAAAAAAAATTCATGTGTTATTTATGACGTGAGACGTAATTGCTCCGAATCGGAAACGTGCATGGATGTTCCCGGTATTGTTCTCGAAACGTGGAACCACGGTCCCGGCTGCTAAGATACGATACTTGCACATATTTTTATTTGTCCTTACATATAAAGCAAAATCTGAAGAAATATAAAATAGTACTGCCCCGTGTTAGATCAGTCTCAGTGGAGAGTTTCATTACGCTGTTTTCAAAATTGACACGTCATATAGAATGAAATGAAACTCAAATAAAACATTACATTGAGAGTAGGTATTGTATCCTAGAGTTTCATTCACATTAAATTTCATGACTCATGAAGAGTTGGAGAGTTTTATCTTCTTCTCTCTCTTCTTAAATACACTGTCATGTCATCGAATATGTCTATGTGGCAACGTATTTAATACAAATAAAACTCAATTAAAATCCCCCATTAAGACTGGCCTTATAGTAGGGCAACAGATTAATTAGTATATGCAGGTAGCATGCTTTACAGAACCCGTGCCCTAAAAACCCCACCCGGATGACATTATCACTCCTGTCTCGTCTCGAACTGAGAAGCACAGGCGTTCCTTCCGACGTGGACGTCGTCGCTGCCACGTGGTTCACGTGCGTGCGTGCCCCGGCAGCCGCTCATGATCCCGCTGCGACATGTTGATCCAACAGTCCACGCACGCATGCGCGTCCTATTGTTCCTCCTCCTACGTGTCTGTCCGATCAAGGATGGCTCCTGGGAGCAGAGCTGCCGTGCGCCCCTGCCCCTGCTAGTGCGGGTGGTTAGGTTGGTTTGCTTTGATTTGGTTAGGATCGGGCCCGGCCGGGGTTGGGGTGGTTTGCAAGCCAAGCGTGGGCTGACGAGACACGCCAACCGGCTCCTCCGCAGACGTGCGAGTCCGTTCTCGCCGTTGTCAGGTCTCGCCTTTTCTCATCTCACCCGACGACCGCAACCCAGATCTCCTAGTCCTACCACGGCGCGTCCTAGCTACCATGACACCAACCAGCCCTGCTTGCCGGCCTCAGAACTCAAAAGCCAGCCGATTTCCTGCCCGCGACATCCACAGCAAAGGGACCCCCGATTCTTTCCTCGCGATTCGACGAGGCCCAACAAAATGCGGTCCGCGTCGCGCCGCACCGGGCCTGACCTGAGGGCTGAGGCCTCTCGTCGTCGTCGTCGTCGTCGTCTCGCACTCGCTCGCTAGGCTAACGCTGCTCGCATCGCCAGAGATCGCCTCAGCGCGCACCAACCCCACCCCACGAAAGCGGATGGCGAGATCGATATGGATCCGTGTGCGTGGCGGGACCCTCAGGGTCAGGGATTCGCTCGAGTGGCGCTGACATGGATGCAATATCAATAAAAGTAATCTAAAATCTTCCATATGGATGCATCGTCGCGTTTGTGCGTAAAATCCTAGTGCAATGGTTAAAGGTCTAGTAGTTAGGATCATAATGCAAATGGAATTACAAAAATATAAAATTCTGGACAACAATAATGTGGTTAAATTTTTTTGGCTTGTATACTGAAGATGATCATCTGGAAAGAGGCAAACATGTAGCCACAACGCAAAAAAGACAGCTGAGCGGTGCCAGTATCTAAAATACCATCGCTCTTTATGTTGGCATAAAATTGGTGGAGCAAATTATTCATTGGCATCTGTCATCTCCCTATTATCCGGATTGGGCAAATTCTCATATTATGGTCATTTTGATGGGCAAATTATAAAATGGTAATAGAGTATACCTTCCCAACAGGTGACTGAAAATTTCATTAAGGTAGTCATCCCTTCAGCGTGTCTGGTCCTTTTTCCTTCCTCGCCGACAGCACATCAACTACGCTATTCCGACACCCCTCCTTCTCTCCAGTGCAGGGGCGAAGCTACGGCTTCTTATCGAGGTCAGTTGACCCGTTGATTTCTTGCAAAATAAATGGTGATCATTGTAGCCACAAGGTGAAGTCCCCCATGCCTAACCAATGTTGACCGCGGCGCTCGTTCCAGCTGGCTTCGCCCTGCTCCAGTGCCTCTCCTATCTGACATCCCCTCGCCTCTGCTGCTCCATCACAGCGCGCTAGCGTTTGCCCTAGCGCACCACGGCGCCCGCCCTCTCCCCCTCCTTCTCTTTCACGGAAGCCTTCCTCTTCCCTCCCCTCCTTTTCACGGTGGCAATAGCCATGGACCTCCGCCGCTCCTCCCTGGACTTGGTGTCGCCGGGGCCAGAAAGGTACCTACGTAACCCGCCGCTTGCATGGTAGTCCTGCCTCCTTGGGTCTCCTTCTCTTCTAAGCCTGCCAGAATTGGGCAACGGGACGCTGAATGAACTTGCTATCTCTGATAGCATCATCGTTGCCCTAGCTGTGATGTCGCCATCTTTGTCTCCGATGGACGTGTGGGGTGCGCTAGCTCTAGAGCTCCCTAGCACGAATCGGAGAGGCGGGGGGAGAGGACTAGCACGAACAATGGGCATGGTTGTGTAATGGATGTGCAGAATCTCAGGGGACCGAGAAGGAGTGAAACAAAATCTAGCCAACAAAATACTACTAGTCTGTTTAGGTCACATTTGGATGTGTTTTCTTTCTAGCTGGAAATCTGTGATCCGAACCAAATCAAACAAGCATTAACATCTAATCGAACAAGAACACACGGTCGTCTACTATTACTACTACATGCATGCATGAGGCATGACTGCGTGGCGTGAAAGACCAGCTCTGGTGTCATCGCCGGTGACGCTGGTGTGTCTGTCCACCTAAAGTTGGTGTGGTGGAGTATCTGTATCTCCAACTTTTCCTAAAGCTGGGAACGATCTTTCTTTTTAAGTAATTCAGTCATTCAGAGCAAGTAGCAGCTGAGCAAAGCAAAGAAAAGCGACAACAGCCGGGGCGCGGACAACAGGCCACCGGTCACTTCCAAATGGAGACGCCTTGCTTCCAACGCTGCCGCCGCCCGCGGGAGTGCAGTACAATGCCCTGTCCAACAGCGACGCTCTGTACTGCAAACGCATGGTGCTTTTGTACTGGATGGCCATTCTCTAATCTGGACCAGCCGGCACCGGCAGGCGGCAGCCGGTGGTGCTCGAGGGAGCCGGCGGGCAGGGGGCAAGGGCATTGCCTTTCGGTCGTCCGTTATGGGAAAAGGGGGCGGCGACTTATCAAAGCGTTCTCGACTGACCATCATGTTTGTCAGTGCTGAAGAAATACGCACTGGCAGAGGGCGCTCATGGATCACAAGATGAGTTGGTAAATCTCTAGGCCTGCCTTTTTGCTGGTCAACTAGGAGGCAGCAGATTGATCTCTCATCTCTTGAAGTAGTAGATTTCTTCCGTCGGGGTGGCATGGAACCCAATTCTTGGCCATGTTTCTTCTTCAGGTACACAGCCGCACAGAGCAGTCAGATTTTAGGTACGTCGGTGCAAGTCAATGTGCAGCACAGCGCTCCACTTTGGTCGGAACCCTTGCTGCATAAGCGAACGATACGGATTGCTTAAAAAGCTGTTACTGGTTCTTAAGGAATAAGGACATGTCGACCCAGCAACAAGAAGCGCAGTAGTCAGTAGTGCAGGAGCAGTAGTGAGTTGCAATAACTCAATCACACCCTAATCTCTTTGATTTGGTTTATCACTGTTTTCCAATAATTATTATCACATCGCTCTGTTCGCTTCAACTTATCGGCCAGCATCAGCCAGCCATTCAGCAGTGTTTTTCTCTCACAACAATCAGCCAGCCAGCCGTACAATCCAGCCAGCCGAACAGAGTGAACATGAAGTCCCCATTTCTCCTCTCGCCTAGAACAAATTTGAGTAGCCTGGTAGGTCTTAGTCTTCTTGCAACTCAATTTCCACTAGTACAATGACAAATCGATAACACTACTCTCAGTCTCAAAGTATCATGCATGCCCCAATATGCAATAGTTAGGCCAACATTTCAATCACAGGCATTTTACACTAATATACCTAAGAAATCTACTATCAGCCATCAAAGACTGCCATGGCTGTGGAGGCCGCTGACCTGAGGTCAGGAAAAATAGATCTAGATCAAATCAGCCCCTTGCCAATAAAAACGGAGAAATATTGCTACATGCCACTCCACTTTTGTGAAATTGTCTGTGGGACACTAGAATGGTTTTTCTCCTGCAACAAAGAAAAACCATTCTAGTGTCCCACAAATAATTTCACAAAAGTGGAGCGTCCTGTAGAGAAATTTCTTAAAAAAAGGAAAAGAAAAAAATGATTGCTATCATGGCAAATATAGCGTTCAATAGGCACTGGATCTTATAATTTGTTTTATTTTAATTGAATAAAATTAGAACAAACCTAACAAAATCCAACGGGAGTGCACGCCTAGACTTGTTGGATTCACCAAAACCAGACACAACCCAGTTTGTCCCCTTCCATATTTTCCGCCACGAGGTTATTCAACGACCCCCCGAACACTCCCCAGGGCGACTCGGGGGGCGACCCTCCCCACCGCTGGTAGCCCCACCTTCCTTCCTCTATTTGGCCGCCGTCACCCCCACCTGCGTGCGGCGGCGGCGGCCAGCGCAGGCATCCGTGTACAGCTCCTCCTCTCTTCCCAACTCCTCTCTCTTCTCCTCCCCCTCCTCTTCCCCCTCCAACTCCAGCCAGATCCGGGCCCGGTGGGTGGCGACGGCTGGCCGACTCCATAGATACAGGCCACTGGTGGCTGGATCTAACGCTGGGTGGCGGGACTAGCTTGGTCAGCATTGTGTGGCGGGCTCGGTCGGCCAGCATTGGTCTTCGGCTGGTCTGCTCCGGCCTGTGGGCGGTCAGCCGGCTGGCCGGTTGCACGAATGCCCCGTGCACCCGCCCGTGTCGGCGACTTCGACCGTACTGGCCGGGCAGTGGCCGGGACTGGCTTACCCCTGGTAGTTGGCCAGGGCGCGGATTCGCTGGCTACCGTTAGTAGGGCCTACGCGGCTTCCTGCCGTCGGCCTAGCCGACCGACGCCGGTCCGCCCTTCCGATGACAGACAGGGGTGAAAATCCTGCCGGGCTTCCTTCTAGCCAACTGACGACGGTGGCGCCCTGCGTCATCACCTTCTTGAAGACGTCGTCCTCAGTCCGTCGTCAGAGCCCGTCGAAGCAAGCTTGGGGATGAAAATCCCTGGATGCTACCCATAGCAAAGCTGGCGTCCGGGGATGTCGGTTCCTTCCTGAAGGCTTCATTGAAGGGGTAGCTCATTGCTTGTCTCCCTTGTGCCGGTGTCCTGCCTGCCGCTCCTCACTCCGTGGACGCTACGCTGAGCCTTTTCGCACTTCATGCTTCTCATCACCTTGGTAGGCCTAGTTGGTGTTAGTGGTAGCCGTAGTCCGTCATTGGGGCAGATGCTTTGCCACTGAGGTCGCTGTCTATTCCGGTGGATGCTTTACTACCGAGGTGTTTGCCGGTGGATGCTTTGCCACCGAGGTCGTCGTCTATTCTGGCAGATGCTTTGCTGCCAAGGTTGCTTGGACGGATGTTTTGCCGTCTGAAGTTCTAGCGGATGCTTTGCCGCTGCTTCATCCATGGCTTCTATCGCTACTGGCTACCGAGGTGTTGAGATATCTTTTATATTAGGCTTAGTTGCTGGGGATTGATAGGTGGAGGGGCCCCCACCCCTTTTTTCTTGCTTTTCGTTTCCGTGTTGAGGTCTTCGTTGGTAATCCTTGGATTACTCCCAAACCCACTTGTACTAATTATGTGTAGGTCTATTGACCACTCTCTTCTACTTAATGCAATACATGCTATATTCCTGCTTCTAGAAAGAAAAAAGAGACAACCCATTTTGAGATTTCAATTGACCCTGTTTTCTCAGGCGCTATGGTCCATTGGTCCCAAATGTGTGGATCCTTTGTCTCATTCAGTGTCGACGGAATACCGGCGATAGTCTACCGAGGAGTATGACCAAGGTAGTAGATGATCGGTGAAGGTGCGCCTGAGACGAGCAAGAGTTGCGCAGTTAGCGCGAGACACGAGATTTATACAGGTTCGGACCGCCGCGAGGCGTAATACCCTACGTCCTGTGTGCTGCTGTCTTATATTATTATGAGTTTTGTTGAGGGGATCTATCCCTGCCCCTCCTTATATAGTCTGAAGGGATAAGGTTACAAGTAAACTATCCAAGTTGGTACAATAACCGTGCGGTGCAGTCTTGCGCCGCACGTCTTTATCTTCTGGGTCGGGCCACCTTTGATGGTGCGGCCCATGTCTTGTCTTGTGGTACCGGGGGTCTATATCCCCACAGCTAGTCCCCGAGCGCCTTGCATTCGTCGGGAGATGCAGATCTTCAGAGTTGCTTGACCAGACGGATGTAAGGAGCTCAGAAAAAATTTGAAAAGAGCTTCTCTTTGGTGAAGTGTATCCACTTTTGGTTCGCCAGAATCAATACCTTCACCGTTAGGTGAAGTGTATCCACTTAGTCCCCGAGCCTGATAGTAGGTGACGTAGTCACGTGGTGTCAGGGTCAAAATCTTTATTCTTCTGATCATGTGAAGTGTCGACGAAGTCCCCGAACAGCTTTGGTGCTCGAAAACACTTGATGAAGATGACGAAGTCCCCGAGCAACTTTACTACTCGGAAACGCTTGACGAGGCGGCGAAATCCCCGAGCAGCTTTGCTGCTCGAAAATACTTGACGAAGACAACGAAATCCACGAGCAGCTTTGCTGCTTGAAAACACTTGACGAGGCGACGAAGTCCCCGAGCAATTTTGCTGCTCTGAAACACTTGACGAAGACGACGAAGTCCCCGAGCAGCTTTACTGCTCGGAAACACTTGACGAAGGCGACGAAGTCCCCGAGCAGCTTTGCTGCTCGGAAACACTTGACGAAAGCGACGAAGTCCCCGAGCAGCTTCTGCTGATCAGAAACACTTGACGAACATGACGAAGTCCCTGAGTAGCTTTTGCTAATCGGAAATGCTTGACATAGGCGAAGTCCCCGAGCATAGCAAGTGATCGTGAAAAAATCTTCCGAGCAGGCGATCGACGACGAAGTCCCCGAGCATGGCGAGGTGCATATCAAGACCCTTGATATGCCGCCCAAGATTAGCACCCTGATCTGAACAGTGTGGAGTGACTTGATAGCGCGGCGACAAGACCCCGGAGTGGTCGGTAGCGACGAGGAGCGACGGCGAGGAGCGGCGACGAGTCCCCAACGTGGTCGGAGATGTTTTTCGACTAGCGCGAGGACAACAAGGAGCGGCGACGAGTCCCCAGCGTGGTTGGAGGCGGAGTCCGAACAGCGTGAGGATATCGAGGAGCGGCGACGAGTCCCTTGATCGACGTCGGGCGATGTAGCCAGCAAGTTGCAATGGAGATCAGACGCTTCAACGACTTGCCGAGCAGATCGAACGTCATGTCGGACATGCGCATGCGTACATGTGTGTTTCGCTTCTTTGCTATTGCCTTTCTTGCCATCTTGCCGATTGATGCAATGCTTCATACGACGGTTGCCACCAGGTGAGACGAAAAAACAGGGGTCATCGCGTTATGAAGGAAAGTTAGATTGTTGACACGTGAAATATTTCGAGCGTGGAAATAAATCTGAAAATATATGTAAATATATTCCATAGAGAATATTTAATTGGAAGTGTTGCATGACTTAGCTTTTTTGGGCACGGGTGGATATTGCCTTCAAGCGTAGATGAATTAGTGCTTAGCTCTTGACGTTGGATTGTGCGGAGGTAGCATATGACGACGCCGTGTGTGCAATGCTGTGCAGCCCAGACGACTTCCGCCCATGTGACGCCGATTTGTTGCTGATCACTCAACTGGAGAACATGGTGGAGGCTGGCGTATCATGGGGAGTGACGACAATTTGGAGATTTTCTGGAGGTCGATGAGTCATGGAGAGCGGCGAGTCCCTTGTCTGGTCGGAGACGGTGTCCGAGCAGTGCGAGGACGGCGACGAAGAGCTGCGACGAGTCCCCAGTCTGGTCAAAAACGTTGTCCGAGCAGTGCGAGGACGGCGACAAAGAGCTACGACGAGTCCTCAGCCTGGTTGGAGGCATAGTCCGAGCAGCGCGAGGACGGTGACGTGGAGCGACGACGAGTTCCTAGCCTGGTCGGAAGCGTTGTCCGAGCAGCGCGAGAACGGTGACGTGGAGCGACGACGAGTTCCCAGCCTGGTCGGAAGCGTTGTCCGAGCCGCGCGAGAACGGTGACGTGGAGCGACGACGAAGTCCCCAGCATGGTCGGAAGCGTTGTCCGAACAGCGTGAGGATGACAAGGAGTGGCGACGAGTTCTTAACTTGATTGACGTCTGGCGGCGGAGTGGTCGGTGCGTCGCTAGCAGCTTGGAGGAGTTGTTCGACGGCTCGGACGATGATCTTGGAGAGCATGCTTTAGCTCGCTTGGCGTGGTTGGACCAGTTGAGATCCCTCCGTGGCCGAGCTTTGATCATGACGACATATGACTAGGATCCCTATAGCGTGACGGCATGTGGTGCTGTAGATAATAATCGACACAAGGAGATATAATAGAATATGCTCTGACCAGAAAATAGAAGCACGACTTAGCTTGTTCAAGAAAAGGTCGTGTCGCCCTCGAGTTCGGTATTATTCATAGATGCAATCTGACTTGCATGCATGGTCGATCGACGTGACTCGCATAGTCCCATGGATGCGCGTGAATCTGCACGCCTTTCTCCTCTAGGTAGATTGATTCAATGATTTACTCCTTTGGATGACGAGTTTGATGGATCTGGCAGTTCGGTTCATGACGCTGCCGTAGAATGTTGATGTGGAACAGATTTATTTTGATCGAGGTAGCAATCATCAGATCATCCAGGCAGCCGAACGATTTGCACGTGTGTGCCGTATGCATGCAAGTCTTTGAGTCTTCATGATGTTTTGTAATCTTGAGCGATGTCGTGATAGTACGTGTTGATCATATGATCGATGAAGCGAATCACAGTGTGCAGGGGTCGCTGGTCACTGAACCGACAACGTGGACGACGAGGGCCGCTGCCTGATGGCAAGCTGACTTGCCGCAGTTAACTTGCTTGATGCATCGTCTTGCGTATCTTCATCCATGCCCCAATTGTTTATTTATTCAGTATCAGTTCTCATGGCCTCGTATGTTGACATGCTTGGTCTTGCATTGTGTAGATTTATGTAGTCGTTGTTTGCTAGTTAATCATCTTTCAAGTCCGCGTAGATTGATAATGAGAGATAATTCACCCTCACGTGCCTCATCTGGCTCCTTGTCGGTGTTGGCTTGCACGTTTCTCCCAGCGCATTGATCAGCGTGGTCGGCGAGGCGAAGATGATGTCGTAGCCTCCGTGACGAGCGGCGACGAATTCTTGTGGAGAAAAAAATCTTCTGCCCGAGCGTTGTCAGGGCTTATGGAGAAGTCAGCGGCGAAGAACCATGGAGACAATTTCCGAAGATATATGGAGATCGAAGAATATGTAGAAAAATATTAAAAATATCACTTAGCTTATTTGACGCCCGGTAGTGTCGTTAGCGTGTCTCTTGACAGCGTGGCTGACGTGCTCCATTGTAGTTTCACAGCTTGCTTCTGCCTCGTACGTTAGAATCCACCTTGTACATGCTCGGGTGCTAAGCATCCGCTGCTTCTTAGCACGTATGCGTGCCGTTTTTTTTAATTCCTTGTATGATCGTGATCTTCCGAGGTTGTTAAAATCAGATTGTATATCTGATACATGTTGATGCATCGAGTCCAGGTCTTTCCTTCTTGTTTGGTCGTCCGCAGTCCCCGCGATTTGTCGTTGGCGTCGGCGAGGATCCACGATAGACGAAGCCGATTTGTCAGGTTGCTGCGGTCATAATCGAATTTGGCGATGCTGGCTATTGGGACTTGATGACGTGAGGACGTCATGATCTTGAATGAATGCGTGAAAGGCAGGACTCAGAGGCGAGGTCCTATTGGGGTACGGGCGCGGAATCCAACCTATCGGTGCTTGTCCGCCATAATTGATCTCATCCACCAAGGAAGTACGTGTGCCGCCGAAGTGTGTATTGGCCTTTGCATGGAGCTCAGTATTGTATTAAGTGATCAGCGCTGTGTTAACGGGGTGGTCGGCGTTGCGCCAATGGAGTGCTCGGCAATATGGGGATGAAGAGCTCGGTGTAGAGCTTGACTGGAGAACGCTATGGAGTCCGATGTCTCGACGAAGTCTCTGAGCGTAAAGCTCAACTGGAGAATATGGCGGCGCTGGCATGTCTTGGAGAGTGATGAGGTGCCCGAGCGAGGTCAGGGCTTATTGAGAGGTCGGCGAGGAGTTCTCCACGCCCTGCGTGGTGCCCGTGCTTTTGCCGGGGCTTTTGGAGACGCTGCTAACCTGCCCAAGGGTCCTCGGGGCTTACGTGTTAGCGAAGACTTAACGGCCCAGGCGTCCCCGGGGCTTACGTGGTGGCGAAGCTGCCTGCGCCAGGCGGGGGGTACGCTTATCGTGGGCGAAGGCTACCCGATATATCGGGGCAGTTGGTGAAGTGGCGTAGTTGGGCGGCCTATCATGTGTAGGGCTTACGCGGCGTCGAGCTAGATGCTGCCCGGCGGATGCGGGGGTTACGCATTGGCGAAGTCGTGCTGCCCAAGCAGGTGCGGGGCTTATGCATTGGCGAAGGCATGCTGCCCGAGCAGGTGCGGGGGTTACGCATTGGCGAAGATGTGCTGCCCGAGCAGGTGCGGGGCTTATGCATTGGCGAAGACGTGCTGCCCGAGCAGGTGCGGGGCTTACGCATTGGCGAAGACGTGCTGCCCGAGCAGGTGCGGAGCTTACGCATTGGTGAAGACGTGCTGCCCGAGCAGGTGCGGGGCTTACGCATTGACGAAGAATCTTGAAAATAATCTTGGTGATGGTATGGTAGGCGGCTCGACGTGGCTTGCTTAGGTGGCTTGCCGTGGCTCATTGGATGGCTTGACGACTCCAATTTCTTGTTTAACAGTTTGGATGACTTGCTTTCTTCTTCTGGCCATGGCATGCATGAAGATGAACATAGACCTCTTGATTATTGACAAGAACGTGACGACGAATCGGAGCCGATAGGAATTGCTTTTTAGCTTGATGATGCTGGAACAGTTAATCTGCACGTATGCCTGGTAGATGCGTTCGTGCCAGCAGTCTTGCACGCCTAGTAGTTTGCTTGTTTATTGATTGGCTTGTCTAATCTTGACGTCGTCATGATGCTGTGGATCTTGATTGATGTAATTCTGCACTTCTGTGCTTGTACGTTGCTTGCATGCCTTCAGGTCGTAATCTCGACTTATATATTCGCATCGGTATGTGATGGAGATGGAGGCCGAGGCGTTGATGGGTTCGTAAGTCGTATTGAAGCCGCGTTGCTTGATGGAAGTCTGCGATCAACATTGACTCCTTCCTTTTACTTGTTGTCCTTTTTCCTTAGATGGGATCATACTGTTGATCGTGGCGGCGGCGTCGGGACGGACGAGCGGCTTGCCGACGAGATGACACGGATTCCTGGCAGAATTATTATGCACACATGCAGATATCTCGATACATGCATATAGCATAGGATATTTGATTGAAGGTTAATGATTGACTTAGCTTTGGCTGGTTACGTGGAAAGATCAGCGTGAAGCCTTTGCCACGTTTTGCTGGTTGTCGTGCGAGTTCTTCCTTGTTTGCCATGTTTTGCTGGTTGACGTGCTTAGATCTTCTTGTTCTGCCGCCTATGCGTCACGTCTAGCAGATCGAGTTACCGTGGACGGCGTATTGGATGAAGAACGCCGCCACAGGAAGCCGAGTCGCCGCGGTTGACGTTGATGAAGAGATAATTCGTCGATTCGTGCTGAAGGTGATTATTGGTGATGCCACCACTGATGACAGCATGCTGGATTCGAGTTACATCCGTCACCGGGATGATGCTGGTAAGTAAAAGTTTCCATATGTTCGCCGTTGCCGCTTAGTAGCTTGGAGGAGTTACTCGATGTAGCTCGCTTGATATTTCGACGTGGTTCGCCAGACGACTCGATGGCTCGCTAGCAGCCTGGGCCGCTTCCTTGCCTTGGCGTTGGTCGTCGGGCCCAAGATGAGAAGATCGCATCTGCTATTAACGGCCACGGAGACGAGCGTAGAAATATCGAAAAGACATATAGATATATATAGGAATATTTAATTGAAAGAATTCAACTTAGCTGTTTTCTGTCATGCCAAATTCAGGCGTGTAGTCGTGATGCATGGTACATGTACGTGCATCCATGAGGAGATCATACTGAATCGATGGAGATGTGGAGAATTCCGTGCACGTTTGAAGCACATCTAGGTGTCCGATCATGCTTGATATTGGATGAATGAATGCCTCCGTCTCTCGTGTATGAATATACATGTAAGTCTTCATTAGCCTTCACGATCTTGTAGACATGCTTTCATGATCCAGCATGTTATCTCGCTTGGTGGCTTGGAGGTTTTGCCAGATGGCTCGGTTGATCTTAGTGATGCTTCATGGCTTGAGTGACTCGGACGAATCGACGATGGCTCGGAGATTTCGCTTGACGCGGCTCACGTTCTGGCTCGACGTGGCCCTAGGCTTGCTGTTGCTGAGGTCGCCGTAGCGTTTGATGACGAGAGGCGTAATTAATTTCAAGTCCATGGTGGCCTTCATGATCTTGTGCACCACAAGCGTCTTTAATTTTCTTCCTTTCCGGTTGACTTCCTCTAGGATATATGGCATGTGCTTGTCCGACGCACATACGCAATTGGAATCCTGGCGTATAGGGATGATGAGTCCGTATCGATCGCTGAGTGCCGTGAGGAAATTTCCGGTGGATGCATGATGTCCGTGTATGCAAATCTCCCTAACGATATCTTGATTTGTTTATCCGGACTGCATGGTCGCCATTGATGGATTGGTACGGGAATAGGCTCGCTTGACGGCTCGACGTATGACTTGTAAGATGGCTCGCCGTGGCTTGCGAGCAGCTTGGATGGCCCTGGAGCTTGATGCTTGCATCAACTTGTAGATCGGATGAGCACGAAGTGTCGTGATTTTGCTGCATGGTGCTGTAGATTAGATCGTTGGTGTCTCCCTTAGTGGTTCGTTCGCTGGTCTTCATGCATGTTGACTGGTAACACAGCCACGGCGCTTGATGCAAATCTCACGCCGCCAATCGCCGAGGCTTGCTACGGTCTCTCTGCTGAGCTTCACGCGTCATGACGTTGGCTTCATCATTAAACGGATCTGGTCGGGCCGGTCGTAAACGACGTGGATTCTTCTTGCTGAGCGCCGATGTGCACGGATGCTGCCACGAGAAGAGTGGTCGGTGTGTCGAAGGGTTGCTTGATGGCTCGCGACGGTTCCAGGCTTGCTATTGCTGAACGACGACAAGGCCATCACAGGGCGTTGATCCGAAGACGAATAATGTATAATAAAATATCTTAATTAAGATAATAAACATGACTTAGCTTGGCTCATATGCATGTGAGCGTGCGTAGCGGCCACGCGCGTGTTGCATGACGCTGCCTTGTGATTGGACGTTTTTCTTCATATCTTGTAGATTGGATTCGAACACCTCTCCCTTGCTGGTTTGTGCTTGCACTTGCACGTATACATGCATATGCATCTGGTAGATGGCTCTGCTTCGAAGTCGGCTCCGTCGAGTTCCGTTGCAGGTTGTCGAAGACGCCGTGATGAGCGATGGTCAAGACGCCACAATACTGATTCGTCTCGTGACACTGAATTGCCGTTGTGACGTTGTTTCGGCGATCGGAGTAGATGATGTCGATGAAAATTTCCCATCTAATGCTGTTAGTTTCTCGTGCCGATCTAGTAGATCGAACTTGCCACTGCCGATATCGTAGTAGATGAATGAAGTAGATCGGCTTATGGGGCTGAGCGGTGCCATGCAGCAATGCAATCCCTGTAGGCCGCTGTCGGGATGATGGCGAGCGGCGATGTGAGCAGCGACGAGGGCCATGTACATGGATCTTGGACCTTTTGACGCGACGTTGGCTGGTAGGGCCCTGTAGATCGGATCTCACACCCATAGCCAGCTGTGTCATCTTGAATCGCTGGTGGTCTTCAGGCTAATTGCAGACAACGTGGATTCGGAAGCCTCCGAGAGAGACAGAATCGTGACGATGTTGCCGCTGATTATGTTTGCGATCTGCCGAATTGCCGTGAAGGATTTAGACCTGGTTCGCCACGGTCGAATGTCGTTGTTGTGGTCGACGATGACGAAGAAAATCTCCATGCGAGACACATCTTGATTATTTTGCCTCCGGATCTTTGCCAGTTGGAGTTAGTACACGGTTGATGCTGTTGGCCGTTGAGGGAAGGCATTGCAACTCCATGCATAAGGGTCCTGGCTTGCTCCACGAAGCCCCAGAAGCCAGAGGTAATAGATTAATCTGATAATTCGGCGGAGTTGTCTTGCTGCAAGTAGCCTTGAGGTGACGACTTCATTGAAAAAGACCACCGTCGCCTGAATCTAGATAGCTGCGGACGATGCTCGTGCGGGTCTTCTAGGCCTCGAGACGGCGACCATCGTAGATCGAGGGGAGCCGAAACCGGGACGCATGTCTTGCTTGTTGAATCGATGTTCACGAATATGGCCCCAGTATGCATATGTTGTACGAGATTTTCATTTGGATCAACATCATGTATGCATATGTTGTACGGCGAGGAGCGACGAGAGTTCAGCGGCGAGTTCGTCGGCGACAGAGAGTTATGGAGATAATCTTGGCGATGATATATCGTAGACGGCTCGCTTATCGATGGCTCGACGTGGCTCGCCGGACAGCTCGTGGCTCGATATATGGCTTGGACAGTTTCAAGCTTGTTGTTGCCGTAGATGGACGACGACGAGGCCGTCGCGGAGCGCGATCGACTCTTTTTTTTATTCTAGTAGCACGCGTCGGATCGTGCAAATATACGCCTTCAATCTTCGTCTTGTACGGATTGTGCATCTTGTTGGTTGCCGTGAAGAGTAGACGACTGTACTGGCCGTGATCTTGGTGCTTGATGACTCAGGTTGTACGGCTGATTTACTTGCCCGGTACACGGACATATAGAGACTAGGACTTTTCCTTGCTTGTTGCAGGTGCAAGCTTCATCGGCTTCAATTTTCCATAATGTGACATGGGAATCATACTTCTTCCCTTTATTTTTATTGTATACGTGGCCTTGCAGATCAGAACGGAGCTGTAGACATGCGAGGTACGATCTGCTTGCCCGGCCCCCTTTTCTTATTAGCTTGCGTGGCCTGCAGACTACTGACGCGAGCAACCGAGTCTGATGAGTTGGTGTTGCCGCCGTAGATCAAGACGCGCTGTCTCGACGTGGATGCTCGCTGTAGTATGACGATAGGTCGCCACAAAACGTGTTGATGTTGATCTTGAGATCCATCTGGTTTGCCGTCGCCGGATGCTATTGCCGTGGTTGACAACGACGAAAATTCGGAACGGGCTCGCCGCCGCCAGACGCCGTTGCCGTGGTCGGCGACGACGAAGAAAAAATATCCATCTTGTTCGCCATGGAATCAGGAAGCACACCCCCTACCTGCGCGCCAATTGTCGACGGAATACCGGCGATAGTCTACCGAGGGGTATGACCAAGGTAGTAGATGATCGGTGAAGGTGCGCCTGAGACGAGCAAGAGTTGCGCAGTTAGCGCGAGACACGAGATTTATACAGGTTCGGGCCGCCGCGAGGCGTAATACCCTACGTCCTGTGTGTTGCTGTCTTGTATTATTATGAGTTTTGTTGAGAGGATCTATCCCTGTCCCTCCTTATATAGTCTGAAGGACAAGGTTACAAGTAAATTATCTAAATTGGTACAATAACCGTGCGGTGCAGTCTTGCGCCGCACGTCTTTATCTTCTGGGTCGGGCCAGTTTTGATGGTGCGGCCCAAGACTATATTTGATGAACTTTTTTTTTAAGTATGTAATTGCAACTTCAATGTACTATGAGTTGCCATCATGATTACAACAGAATTGCAACTTGACTGTAACGTAGTTAGGCTTGTTGCAACCACTTAGAACGTACCCAATTTGCTACTACATGCAACTAGTTACAACCTAATTGCAAGCCTAGCTAGTGAACATCCCATTGCAACTAGAGTCGGGCCAGTTGCAACTAGGCAAGAACCAATTGCAAACTGACGCGATCCAATTACAATTAAAGTCGGACCAGTTGCAACTGGGTAAGAACCAGTTGCAATCTGACGCGATCCAATTACAATTAGAGTTGGGCCAGTTGTAACTGGACAAAAACCAGTTGCAACCAGGATGGGTACATTCAATATAGAGAATGTATGCAGGTGTACTATGATTATATGAACTAACAATTGACCCGGTGGGGGGGGGGGGGGGGGGGGTGTTGAATCTTGTTCCAATGTCCACGGACCACGGCTATCAACCACTAGCTGGCAAAGAAACCACACACTCTGGCACTCTGCAACCTTCATGAGTTAAGCCTCCGCACAGGTCACCATGAAGCCAAACAAGAAAAGAGTGAGAAACCAACACTAGTCGCCATCGTAGCACACGGGTGGCTTGCCAATTCCAAGTTCTTTGCCAACTCCCTCTCCATGTGATCTCATGCAATTGTCCAGCACAAGGTCAAGGCTAATTGCTTGCATGCCATTGCCACATATTAGTGTCAGAAAGAGGTGGAAAATGTGTGGTCTTCCGAGTCGCTAACTGAACAAAATGAGAAACTCACGTGCAAAGGGGCAACTATCACTTCAAAAGGCATACACGATTGCAACGTTCCAGAAAGCACACGAGCAGTCTTTTGCAACACCGTTGAATTAACAAAGTATGATATTATTACTTGCAGCATTTCAGCAGGCTAGATTTCGTATAAAAGAAGTACCTTACGTACAGGGGAGAAACATCGGTTGTTTCTTAGCCTTTGATGCCATTGCATTGGCATCGTCTTCATCTTCGTTGAACTGCAAGACATGGGGATAGCTTCTGCTCTGAGTTCCTTCAACAATAAAAGCACTTTGCTGATGCTTACTGCACCGGTGAAGAGCATAGGCAGGATTCCCGCTTCGTGGGGGAGACATGCATGGAGTATTGGAAGAGAAGATCCAAGGAGAGCTGTTCATGCTCTCAAGGCTGGGACAGCTCTCACACTGGTCTCCCTCTTGTACATACTCGAACCATTCTTCAAAGGAATAGGGAAGAACGCAATGTGGGCTGTCATGACTGTAGTTGTCGTGCTTGAATTCACTGCAGGTAATTCACATTGATCGACTAAAGTATATATATCAAGCTGCTTGTAACATATAGTATTCTTGGACCTAACAATAAGTTATTACTGATCAACAGGAGCAACCATATGCAAAGGGATGAATAGAGGTTTGGGAACAGTGTTGGCAGGCTCTCTAGCACTTCTCATTGAGCTTGTAGCAGCTGGAACGGGGAAGGTGTTGCGTGCTTTCATCGTGGGAGCTTCGGTGTTTATAATAGGTGTGCTGTAAATCAAATCAATTGTTCATGCCATAAGCAACTCAATGGATGATACACAACACTCACTGCTGCTTTTTATTTCCTGTGGATAGGATTTTCTGCCACATATATTAGATTCTTCCCAACAATCAAGAAGAGCTATGATTACGGTGTGCTGATTTTTCTCTTGACCTTCAATCTGATAACGGTGTCAAGCTACCGCCAACAGGACGTGGTGTCATTAACGAGAGATCGCCTGAGTACTATTGCCATTGGTTGCGCAATATGTCTGTTCATGAGTCTTTTGGTACTGCCAATCTGGTCTGGAGAAGACCTCCACAATAGCACCGTTGGCAAATTCGAAGGACTGGCAACATCAATCGAAGGTGGGTACCTAGTGCTATCTTATAGATCATTAAAATCTCGTAGAACTTATTATCAAAACTTACCACAAATCCTTACCCAAGAAAGGTTACAGCTTGTGTGAATGAGTATTTCCGAGACCGGGATAGAGGCGATAACGTTCTTGATAAGCAGGAGGCAAGAGCTTCCATTCAAATCGGCTATAGAGCAGTCTTGGAATCAAAATCTAGTGATGAGACCCTAGTAAGCAACCCCCCCCCCCCCCCCCCCCCACTCTTTTCCTCTTGTTATAATATTTTCTCTCTCAAGATTATTGATGGTATGGATGTGTAATGATAGCTTGAACATTGTTAACAAAATACCCAGGCACACTATGCAAGCTGGGAGCCAAGACACTCAATGCATTGTTACAGTTACCCATGGCAAAAGTATGTGAAGCTCGGGTCCGTGCTCAGGCACTTTGCATACACGGTTGCTGCACTTCACGGGTGTCTGGAATCTGAGATTCAGGTACAACAAACCCCCGACTTTTCTTGTGAATACAACCATGCTCAACACTGGTTAATTTTTCCCATTGCTATTCAAGACTCCACCGTCCGTGAGATCACTGTTCCGAGACCCGTGCACAAGAGTTGCAGAAGAAGTAGCCAAGGTCCTCCAGGAGCTCGCGGTGAGCATGAAACACCACCGGCGATGCGCCACCGACGTGCTCTCCGACCATCTCCACGAAGCACTGCAGGATCTGAACTCGGCTATCAGGTCGCAGCCGCGGCTCTTCCTCGGCTCCAAACACGCGTGCGCCGCCAACAAGCGCATGCTGATGATGGAACTGGACTCCGGGAAGCTCTCGGCGTCGAGGGCCGCTCTCCATTCGTTCAAGACCGACGCGACAGCGTTGTCAGAGACGATGGACGCCCAATCAGATCCGGATCGCAATCGCAACGAGAGGAGCGCCATGCTGCGGCCGACGCTGAGCAAGATCGCCATCACGAGCCTCGAGTTCTCCGAGGCGCTTCCGTTCGCGGCGTTCGCGTCGCTGCTGGTGGAGATGGTGGTGCGGCTGGAGCTGGTGATAGAGGAAGTGAAGAACCTGGAGCGGGCTGCCAATTTCAGAGAGATCACTGGGCACGATCATCAGATCGTTGATCTCAGTAGCCAGGAGAGGACGAGGAACAGTAATGCAGCAGCGTTAAACCCTGTTTCTGCTGCAGCTGAATGATGGCTTGCTGCTGGATTTGGCCATTTGGGCAGCGATGTACTCCATTCGGAGAGCGCAAGGTGGAATATTTCTATTCATTTTCTATGCAGAAAACAGCCATTCTGGGAAGAGTTTTCAGAAAACATGAATCGTGGATTCCCAGTAATAGTTGTTAGAAGAAAGCTTTTGTGTATTTTAATCTACCCGCCATTGAATTATCTGTCGACATCTCAATAACTGGAGCTGGTTTCAGATATATCACATGAATAACGTGCAAACTTTTTTTTCCTTTTAAATTCAATAATCATTGTAGTACAACATACATTTTTTTAGATTGTGGGACAAGGTCAATTGTCTTTGTCTTGTGGCATGGGTACAAATGTTAATGTAGTGCACACACTCATCAAAGATCATCAGCGGGAGATTCAGCTGATCACTCCATGTCGCGGTGGGTAGCCAGTTCTGGCAGTAGGGCAGTGGAAAAAGCAACGGCCAAGAAAACGAAGAAGGAAACAAATCTAATCAGAGAAATAGAGAGGGCCTATACTGCTTCGTGTTCTGTTTAATATAATCAGTTTTGTTTATGCACTGAAGCCAAATGGAGTGGTAGCATGGGCACTATATGTGTGAGAAGGAAGAACGGTGGACCCACCAAATTCACTTTGGTGTTGTACATACTACTAGTATGTCTGTTCATAAAAAGTTGGAAATCTTCTCTTCAGACTTCTGCAGCGGAGAGAGAAAATAACAAGGCAATTTAGCAGTTAATCGGTCAGTTCCAGATTGATATATATTTGCACCCAACCATTATATTGCCGCGCAGAAGTGCAGTAGTACAATGGAGAGCTACTTCGTAGTAGTACTAGCTTGATCTGGTCAGCATATGGCCAGCTGCTCCCATCTGTACTGCAGTTCATGGAGTGTCTATGATAATTTGTACTAGCAAGTGGCAGATCTGTGCTATCTTGAGGTGGCCGGCAGGCGGCAGGCAAGGGCGACTTTAGATACGGAGTAACCATCATGCCTGAGATAAATTGGAAAGATCAACAGCTCGATTTCCACCTGATTATCCTAAGGTCAAATAGATGTCCTGTTAAATTTTAATGTTTAAACATGTACCGGTCAATAAACCGATCATATAAAGCTTGGTTGGCTAAGTTCATGGTAATGCAACATTCACTTGTGAATCGAGTTTCCAACTTAACAGGTTGCTAATTATTGTTTAAGTTGTAGAAGATTGTCCATCAACAAATGTGACATATGTGGTCATTTCGTCACCCTTGAGATTCATTAGCTCAATTTTATCGTAGACGGTATATCATGCGTCTCAATGTCTAAATGTGTTTTCAAACACTTTTCAAAACGAAAACATTCTAGTAGATGTCTAGACTTATATCTAAAAACTTCCCACAATTGAATATATGAAATGCAACCATCATGAATACAACATACATTTTTTTTAAGAGGGAATAAAACATACACTAATGTTGAATGGATTGGAACTTGTGTGTTCAAGTAGAATGTTTTAGGGAGTTTGCATATTTTTTCAGGACATTCTTCCATTTTCTAGATGCAAATAATTGTTTGGGAGCTTCTAGATATTTTCATGAGCTCTAAATGTTTTATTTGTGTTTATGCGTCCCAATCTATATTGCCAGGATTTTTATTGGATTTTTTAGAAGTTTAGAAATATTTTTTGTTGTTTAGAAACCTTATATCAATTATTTTAAAAAAAATATGAAACCTCTTTGAAAACAACTCCCAAGAGCAATTCCAAGAGACAATATATCCTTCCTAAATGCTAGGATTAGGGATTTCAGTGGAAAAAAACACTCCAGCAATTTTTATAAATGGTTATTCAAATACAGTCTTCTTATATTTCACATGTTTCTCCAGTAAAAAAATTATAAATAAAAGACGAGAATGACTTAGCACGAGATATAGAAAAATGTTGAAGAGTTAAGAAATATATAAAGTGATTCTTATGTAAATAATTTTTTAAATGATAATTTAGAGAGTGAGATTTAGAAAGGTTTTTTTAATGCTCCAGATGAATCAAGTTGTAATTTAAACGCTTTTGAAGACGAATCAAGGTTTTTTGGAGAAAAGTTGGACTTCAGCAATAAGTTTAAGGAGGCTTTTCGCTCCCCTCCCACCACCCAATTGATTTCGGCCCATAAGCCGAGAGAACTTATTTATATTTGGGCTGTGGAATCAGGGCCTTAACGGTAGTGGAGGCCCAATCCATCAATTGTCGAGGAGTCCAGCGGTGGACTAACGGGCCTTAACGGCGCCTGCTTTAGGCCCCCGCCACGTGCACAGCAGCATGGCTCGCCGACTCTGCCGTCTCTCTCGCCTCTTTCCCCTCGTCTCCTCCGCCTCCGCCTCCGCCGCCGCCGCCCCAAGACCTCACCACCTCCCCTTCGCCGTGAACCCTAACCCCGTGCCGCTCGTCCCCTCCTCGTCGTCGTCGCTGCCCGCTTTTCCGGCTCCCCATCGCCTCTTCTCTTCCGCAGGTATTCCTCTCGATGGCCCTCCTCCGCTTCGCGCGGCTCTAGAGGACTGACGGATTTTTGGGTTGGCTGTTGCAGGTGGTTCCAGCATGGTGGTCGTCGGCTCCGCGGACTCATTCAACAGCATCCTTTCCAAGGTGCAAGGTACGGCGCCGATTTCCTCCTTTCCCACCCCAAACCTTGCTAGATGCTAGTTAGTCCTTTGCCCCCTTGGTACGGCTGGTGCTGGGTGATGAATTGGGTCATGGTGGCGCGGACGGTTTGTTCGTTCTCTTGCTGTGTGTGCCTGACTGGCTCTGATCCCTGTGGATCTTGCAGATGAGAAGCTACCAGCTGTGTTCTACTACACGGCGGTCTGGTGTGGACCTTGTAAGTACTGCCTCGTTCTGATGCCAGCGTTATAGGGCCTAATTGACTGTGTGTCATAATTTTATTGTGTGATTGTGCTGCATTGTAGGTAGGGCGATCGCACCTTTGGTATCAAAGCTGAGCAGCCAGTATCCCAAGATACCCATGTACAAAGTTGACATTGATTTGGTTAGTCTGCAAATTTAGACTTTACTGCTCCTTTGATATGCTAGAAATTGCCTGTTAAGTTCCCTAAAAAAGGAAATTGCCAGTTAAGTATGCACTTATATGGGGATCAGTAATATGAGTATTCAAAATCACAGTTTGCCACTTCTTCATCACCGGCACTTGTTTTCACTATACCTGTTTTGCTGTTTTCCACCAGATGCAGTTTTGAAATTACCACCAGATGCAGTTTTGCTGTTTTCCACCCTAAGTACAGAACACTTGTTAATGTATAAGCCAAACATCTCTATTTTGGGAGTGGAGAATTTGGCTGCTGTTGTTGATGGACATTACTTCGAGAGGGAGGGATGGCTGGCCACGGTTGCCATTGCTGCTGTTCGGAGCTCGTGGGGTGGGGAGAGAGGTAAAAGGAGGGAGATGGTTGAGAGACTCACCGGAGGTTCACCTTGGCTGCCATGGGGAGCATGGAGTAGATTGGCTATTACACTGAGTGAAGAATACATGGAGCTTGTGGAGCTTGGCTGAGTCTTAGCGGCTCACCAGGGAGAAGTGATACAGCCTGCAACCTGCAGGTGGCGGGTTGCAGCACTCTCGCAGACTGGACGGCAGCGTTACATGTGGCACTAGGGCAACCGCAAGGAAGAGATATTGGAAGTCAGAGGCATATTGGGACTCGGCAGTATCGCAAGTCAGGGAACCATGTATCGGAAGTTTATTTTATTTTTTATTTCCGATATGGCGTGGATATATAAACACCACATAACCATAACAATATACATAGCTGTTATGTACAGTTGTTTATTATGTTTTACGCTAGAACTGTGTCCATAGTGGTTGTTTTCGCATCAAAACGAATATGCTTTTGACAATGGATACTGAAGTTCCATTGGTTTCCAGGAGACCGGGACATCACTCATGCATTATAATGATGAAGCAAACAACATGTTTGAAATTATCAATTTATTCTTACTTCAGGCCAGTCCTGTTTATATTCTTGATAATGTTTTTTTCCTGTCTTTGCTTTGCATTGCAGGATGGACTGGAAAGCAAACTCCGTGGTCTAAATATATGTTCAGTGGTAAAAAAAAGTTTAAAACCTTAATTCTGATCTTGCTTGTTGTGCAACCTTCAACGATATGATGTCATTGATATGTTTGACTCTTCCACAGCCTACGTTTCACTTCTATCACAAGGGGCAGAAGATTGATGAAATTGTGGGTGCTGATGCAAAGAAACTCGAATCCGTCATGGAAAGTCTGGATAAGTAAGACCTCTGACTCGCCCCTCACTTTGTTGGGTGTTGTTTGGGTTCAGTTAAACATCGAATCAAAATAAACCCTAGCTAAATTGAGTTTTGTAGCTACAAACAAAAGAAACGAAAAACTTAGCTAAACAAACCTAGCTAAATTGAGTTTTGTAGCTACAAACAAAAGAAACGAAAAACTTAGCTATTCCTGGCATTAGTATGTGATCAACATTCACACACTTGCGTCCAGTGCTTAGTTGTTACCCTTTGCCCCTTTGGAAATGGTCCTTAAACTGAAATAATACATTGGTTCTGCAGGCAGCAGTAGAAGTTTCAGAGAAGAGCCTCACGTCAATGGATGAATGGAATGGTGTTCTTCATCTACCTTGCTTGAGAAGGGTTGCACACTTTTTGGTTTGTTATGTCACAGTGTTTCATGTGAAGACATCAGATGTTTGTGATTCGTGCCAGCTTGTTTCGAGCTTTGGCAACTTCGTTCAGAACTCCGGATGTTCCTCGTGCGCCCCATTTGTGCATGGAGCTCGCTGGCGACATGGTATATGTTTATATCTCATGTTTAGAAGGGTAAGCAGTTCTGGTTCAAGAAGCAGCAGGTGTTGGGTTCGATTGAGCTAGTTGCACAAACGTGGGTCTCTGTCACACTCGGTACACGGCCCTGTCGACAAGCCAGTGTGCTACTACTGGGTCTGCGACCATCCCCTTTGCTTCTTGATACTACGACGTATTCACCCCCCCCCCCCCCCCCCCCCCCCCCGCGACAGTTACATAGCGAAACACACCGTTAGCAGTGCATAGACATCCACGTTCATGTTGGAAGGCTGGGCTGGACGTTTTCATCCAAGGTTCGTCAGTCGTCTCGATCCACTGACTCTGAGCAGCGGTCACTCGTCTATGTGTTTGCCTGTTCAGATGTAGGATTCCACGCCATGGGCGACATATTCAGAGTCCAGATATGGATAGGGATGTACCAGTAGACCGGCATATGTGCTCCCTTCGTCCATGAGTATTTCCATGACGCATGAGCGATTATAATAAGCAAGATAACATACTACTATAAACAGTATATTAGATAGTAGTTCTCAGAAACACTAATGAACAATTATATATACATTAAATAAAGTGCTAAACAGTATATTCGTTAGACAATTTTTGATTCCTAATTTCCTATAAGATCTTTTATTTCATGGGACAGAGGGATAAGCGAGTCAGAAACTCACAAGGCACGTACTGCAGACCATAACACCATCCGATATTCCGATACGATCGACCCTTTGCTGTGCTCTCCCTGGGTACGGTGTAGGAGTACCTACCGACCGACTCGACAAAAGCCAGCCAGGTCCTACTGACCTACTCAGTCAGTCGTACCTGCAATGCAACTCCTGCCACGACCACGAGCAGCGCAGGCTCCCTCCCTTGGCCCCCTCCCCATCGCCGTCGCCGTCGCCGTCGCCGTCGCCGTCGTCGAGTGCCCTGCCCCCACCCGGACCGGACCAACAGCAGCGGTCATCCACTCATTGCCATGGCGCCCACCCCGGCCCGCACTCACTCGATTCTGAGATGAAAGGTGACTCAACTCAAGGACGACGAGCGCGCGGGCTGACGGGCTGTCCCCCGAGCATTGGCAGCCCGCGGCGTGTTTCCCGCCCAAGTGGCAGCCGGCAGCGCGCGATGGAGCTGGAGGCAAAGGCCACGCAAACGCACCGCGGCGCACGCATCGTTCCAGTCGTGGTGGGCTGGAGGCTGGAGGCATCTGGCATGGTGGATCGTCATGGGCACTTGGATGCGCCCTCAGTTCCCCTGACGCGCGGGCCCGGGCCCGGGCCGAGGACACCAGCAATAGTCTGTCGGTGAAATGCGCGGCGGAGCCCACCACCGTACGGCTAGCAGGGTGGGCGGCGCCAGGACGGCCCACGTCTCGCCACCGCTCAGGTCACGTCCTGTCCTGGACCCCCGCCGGTTGCCGCATGGGCAGTGCACTCACATCGATCACGGCCGCGACGGCGTCACGGGCTCACGGCCCGCCGCACTGTTCTGTTCCTCGCGCTCTGGCCTATGCTATCGGGCCCGCTCATGACTCGTCGCCGGTTCGTGTGCAGGGCAGGATAGTAGAAATGAACACCTCGCGCGCAGTGCCGACAGCGAGTTGTTGCGAACAAGACCTTGTTCTCCTGTTCGATCCGTCCGTTCAGTTATTAAGCGCCGGTCAAAAGCTCAAAGGGGGTCCTAGGTGTGCCGAAAGCTTCAGTTCGCCGAGTGACGTGATGTGTTGCTGATGGTGATGGATGTGGTGGACGGTAACCGATCGCCGGGCAGAGTGCACGGTGGCCTGTGGGCCTGTGGCCTGTACTGTATGTCTCTCCAAGGGTACTACCTGTACCATGCATGATTCGCTTGTTCATCTGCAGTCCTGGCCAGTGGCCACTACCGTCGTACCCGTCCAGAGTCCCAGGCCCAACCATGGCAACATGGGCTCTTTCGATCGGCCTGTCTCAGCACTTCGCCGCCGATTTCTTTTCGGGCTTCAACTTGAAGCCTCGGCTGCCTGCAACGGTGTCGGTATCAGGACGCACTCTCCTTTCTTCTACGGAGTGGTCTGATGATCCAAGGTTAAGGCTGAAGACGAAGCCCTTGATTTCTGTTTCCGTTCCTCCCTTGTGAACACCTAAGTTTGGTCACTATAGGCCCGTGTAATGGCTAAATGCTAATGGAGCCGGCACAGTGAAGCTACTGTACTCTTGAACCGCTGGCTGTACGTGTCAATGATATGAGCGCGCTGTTCACCAGCAGATTTGTGCGTGAGACCAGACGCACAAAAACCATGTGCCTCTATTCTACCAACTGTGCTGGCTCATGCAAATTGCAGAGGACCTACGTACCCGTGCCACTGCATTACCTTGCCCTCCTCCTGAGTTCCCCTTCTTTTACCTCAGACAGCAGGCACGTGCCGGCTAATCCTCTTGTTTTAGAAGACATACCTATACCTGCCACCATACAGTGAACGAAAACATACACGCACAGGGATGCAGTGAACATTTTTGTTTTTATAAGCTAACAAAAGTCAGTGTTATTCTGAACTCACGATCTAGGCAGCTGGGATATGCTACTGTACGTACGTAAACGCAGGCGATAGTGAGGTACTCCGGCAGGCATAGGCAATAATATATATATATATATATGAACAACATATATGAAAGCTGCCGATCGAAATGCGCAGCTTGGCCACATTCTAGGAGACTATTATTATTGGGCTATGACTCGTCGAGTACGGCGCGTGCGATATGATGTCGCATGTTCAGGCCCTTCATTTTTGGCCTTTCGGGCGCGGCCTCTCCTTGAATTATATAGCGCGTGATCGTGATCACTGATCACCACCACCACCCCTCGCGATCTGGATTTTGACAAGGGTATACGTGAACGTACGAGCCAATGGCACGCACACAGTGCATATGATCCCAACTCGTTTCTGCATCCGAGCCACACATGAAATTAATGCTAAGGAAATTCGGCACCAGATTGCTTTCATGCACTACTCGTTTCTCCTTTGTTCAATCATCAGGTGTGTACTGCTATATATACGACTGTATCGATCTGTAAGCACCTGAAAATGATCTATATCTGAGCCAGTCATGCACATGCGTGCCAAGTGAAAGTGAACCAGTGAAGAATCGCAGTCACATACTTAGTAGCTAGCTAGCTGCTAGCTATCCACACAATTGGGAGCGATCTGTTTTTAACTTTTGACCAGCAGAGCAGCGGCGCTGCAACTGCAAGCGTCGTCGCAGTACACAGTAGTAGGTCCCAATCGGTTCAAGTGTGGATGGGGTTATCTGCTGGGTGGGTGTGGGTGTCTCAAGGCCATGCACATGCGCGGCCGAAAACGCTCGTCAGAAGGCCGCTGGGCGTGCCAAAAGCGGGCGTCGTGACAAGCCACAATAACGCCGGTCGGCCATCCGGCGCGCGTCGCGTTGCATCAATCGTGCGCCCTAGCTAGCTTATTATTAATTGCCCGTCGTCGACCGTCGCCCTCGCCTGTCCCCATGTCCATGCATGTACTCGCGCCGGTGCTCCCGGCTAATAATCTCGATCCATCTCGACACCGTACCGGTGGGGAGCCACGGCCATTGCGCGGAAGGAGCATGCCATGCATGTGTTACGACGGCCTGATCATATAGAGAGCACTTGCACAGAAGCATCCATGCATGCATATGGCCACACCTTGCATTGTGTCCTTCAGTCCTTGGTTCATGCATGGATCGATCGTGGCCTTGAGCTCACCGACCGACCCACCCACCCATTCCTGCAAGCGTAGTACGTTCATTGCTTTGTGTGCAATTTTCATTCAGGTGTGTCGATTCGCCTGCATTCTGGTTGCAATATGAAGTTCATTGTTCTGCATTGGCATGCAGAGGT
The DNA here is from genome assembly GCA_038502445.1 of Eremochloa ophiuroides. NCBI lineage: Eukaryota > Viridiplantae > Streptophyta > Magnoliopsida > Poales > Poaceae > Eremochloa > Eremochloa ophiuroides. The sequence continues at coordinate 98,710,897 of JAHLJS010000003.1, forward strand.
CAATTAATGACCGTACCGGAGGGATTGTTACTAGGCGCTACTGCTGTTGGATGCAAGTCCGGGACGGGGTGTCTCCGATCGAGTGCGTACACGTTGCACGGCCTAATCAGGTGACGGATGGGGGAATCGTTGCAACGACAACTAACTGCAAGGTCTGCCTCAATCCTGCATGCCAAAAGAAGTATAGCATAAGATAAGGCACTTGCACGATAGAGGTATAAGGTACATGGTAAAGGCAGTAAAGATTTCGCCATTCATCCTAGTTTTGTATGCTAGCTTGCCTCACTTTGTTTTGCAAGACAAGCAAACTTTACCAAGCAAGGCGAGCTGATTTTTCTCTCCTGGAGTGACAAGGTGAATTCTTGCTAGCATAGAGAAATTATTATTCCTATATATATATATATGTTATTATTATATATAGAGAAGTTGTTGGAAACCAAAGAAAGATGCTTCACTAGAGAGGCTGAGATTGCTAATATGAAATTATAATTGCAAAGGAAAAATGTTGGATAAATATGTTACCAAAATCTCTGTAGCAACATCGAGGATAGCATCCATGCATATATATATATATATATATATATATATATATATATATATATATATATATATATATATATATATATATATATATATGTGGCCAGGAACGGTCTCCGACTCCTGCAACTAACGCCTGTTGATCCGGAAGGAACACTGTGCGCGTGCGTGCTCCGTGGCAAGAGTTGCGGCGCTCGACGTGGCAAGTGATGGCTTTGTTTCTCTGCGCGGAAGACCGCCGGTGAATTTGCGGAGCAATTCGCACTGGGCGCTCGCTGGTGTGCTGGTCGCTGCTGCCCCTGGACCTGGTGACGAACGTACGATCGCGGCCCCCTCCCGCGGCGCGAAAACGACGGGGCACAACGCTTATTTTCAGTATATTTTTCTCTCGTAACAAATCAGCACGAGTCGAAATGAGCGATTATTTTTCAGAGAAAAAGAACAGGCTGTTGGACCGCGACGCGACGGGCCCCCAAGTGCCTCCCCTCTTGCCCCAGCCCAACCCAGCCCAGCACTCGCTCCCGTCCCGTCCCGTCCCGTCCAACGCTCCCCGACGCCGCGCGCCACTCGCCTTTCTATCGCTATCATCAGGTCATCACTGCCCCCCTCGCCTCTATCTATATATATAGCCGCGCGCTGCGGGAACGGGGTGCGTCTCCTCTTCCACTCCATCCCCAGCACGAGACGAGACTCGCCGCGCGCGGTGGTTTCTGCCCCTCCATATATACAATACAATCTGCACCGTACGGGAGAGGGAGAGAGGTCGCAGGCCGGGGGATCCTGCCGGAGAGGGAGTTAGCAGCTTGTTGAGAGGGAGGGCCGGAGATCGACGATGGGGATGAGGCCCGGGTGGGTTGGAGGGCTGGTGGAGGAGAGCTTCTTCGTGGGGTGCGCGGCGCACGAGAACCGCAAGAAGAACGAGAAGAACATCTTCTGCCTCGGCTGCTGCGCCAGCATCTGCCCGCACTGCGCCCCCGCGCACCGCCACCACCTCCTCATCCAGGTACTACTCTTTACTACAGCAATTTGCTGCTAATTAATTCATCTCTCGACGCATGCTTTGACCACCCCCCAGCCGGCGAGCTCACAGCTACCAGTGTCTAGTGCTACCAAAGGGGGATCATCGTCTCCGTCTCCTCCCTTGCTTCCCTCCCTCCCTGCGCTACCAGTGTCTAGTGCTACCAATTCCTCTACCAGCTAGCAGCACGCCTACGCTGGTAGCAGTAGTAGGCTTAATTTGGGCGTAATAATTACGGCGGCATGGCTAATTGCCTCGGTTGGGCTTAATTGGGTCGCGCGGGGCATCGCATCACTAGTTTGCGCAGTCCCAAGGCGGTTCAGGTTCAGTGCAATTAAACGCCCCCGGCCGGCCGGCCGCTCTTTTAGGACCCCGTGCGTGCTCGCTCGCTGGCTCGGTCGGCCGGCATGCAGATCACTTGCTCTTCTTGTCGTTTTCTGTGTCCCAATTACTACTAGTCCCTCGCCTAGCTAGCCAATTAGGGGTACTAGTCTAGTACCCGCCGGCGCGCCTCTGGTTAATCTCAATCAAGTATACCACATGTACAACAACAGATTCCGGCCTCACGGATCACCGTCGTACCAGCCTACCAGGGGAATTCACTTGTGAATTCACTGCATGCGTTTGGATCCATGGGATTCTTTTCCCTCTTTCCTCTCTCGTGCTGCTGCTCGTCGTCGTGGTGGCACTGGCAGTGGGCAGGACTGCAGGAGAAGTAAAAGCCGATTGGGTGACGACGGCCGGAGAGGGGAAGGAAGGTAATAAAACGAAAAGTGGCTAGGCCTGATCCGGCTTGGCCATACGCGCCGAACAAGCATACAGTACGACGAAGGAGAGCGGAGGGGGGGCGCGGGGCCTCCTGCTGCTGCTGGCTGAGAATTGCCCGTCCGCTTGCGTGTATGCCTGATGCATTGCATGCGCTCATCAGTCCTGGGTCTGCATGCGGCCTCCTCCCTCCTCCTGCAAAGGCTGCTGCTCCCTCCTTCCATGGCTTGCTGACCTTTCCACGCCGGCCGGCCGCTCTGATCTTTGCACGAACAGCCCGGCCGGCCGTCCGGGCCTGCCTTTTAACGGTGCTAATAGTGATCCTACTGTAGATCGAGTTGCTTGCTTGCTTTCTTGCTTCTGGTACGTACACGTACAGTACCTGCTCTTCTTAGCATATACTCCAGCTGAATAATTCATTCTTCCCAACAACCGAATTGACGACAAAACGGGCAGGGTTATCCGGATTGTTGCGTTGCCATGTACAGTACAGTATAGCAAAGCAAGCGCCTTCTTCACCGGTCAGCAGTCAGCACCACTCACTCTCAGTCACTCACCCTCCCCCTTCCTGCGGAGAGGAGACGAGACGACGCAGCTGGTTGGCTGATAAATGGATGGTCCTGCCCGCCTGGGTAAAACACTAACGCAGTGCCAGTGCTGCTCCGTCCTGCCCTGGCTGGCTGGTGGTTGTTACTGCAGTACTACAGCCACCCACGGGCCGGCCGGAGAGACGGCGAGTTACCAGGTGCATGCATGCACATGCACCCACGGTAAAGAAAAAACGACGGACGACACGGACACGGCCACACAAAACACACAAAACAAAGGGAAAGGCCGCCGCGCTCGGTCTCTCAATACCTGTTGCCGCCTCCGAATAGTATATACTACTACCACTATAGTATAATCATCCCTGCTCTCGACCGCTTGCATTGCATGCTTGCTGCTACAGTGCTACCGCCCAAGCCCGGGCCTGATGGTGTGTGACACTGTTCATCCATTCAGGCCACAGTTAGGTCGTCGTCGTAGTGGCCGCCTGCCTGCCTGCCTGCCTGCCTGCCTGCTGCTGTCCGAGTGCCTGTCCGCGGGGTTAAAATAATTGTCCGGGCTTTGGCTGGGGCTCTCCTGATGGAGGACAGCCGCGCCAGCGAGCCTTGTTGCCCATTGTGCCCTCGAGGCGTCGTCTGGATTTTCCCCGGGGACAGGCAGCAGCGGACGGAAGCGCTCTTGGTCTCCCGCGATAAGGATGGGATTGGGATGGTGACGAGCCGCCGGTCAAAGCGTCGCAATTATTACCGGTGACTAGCTCGTCAGACGCCAGGCATGATTCCCCTTCCGCTTTTACCACCACCACGTAGCACGTTCACACGCGCACAGGATTTCTCTAGAAAGAAATTAAAAGGGTCGAGCGTTACGTTTCGTGTGCATGATCACTCACGTTCACTAGTGCTACTACCATGCCCTGAATGCCTACATACAGTACGTATTATATACCATAATGATGTTCCTAAAGCCTAATATTAACGTGTGTTGCTTTGGCCAGGTGAGGAGGTACGTGTACAATGACGTGGTGCGCCTTGACGACCTGGAGAGGCTCATCGACTGCTCATTCGTCCAGGTGATGCATGCATGCAGCCAGCCCCTAATAAACGGGACGGCGTGCTCCGAATTGTTTGAGTTGAATTGAATCCTGACCTTCATGCATGCAATGCAGCCGTACACGATCAACAGTGCCAAGGTGATCTTCCTCAAGCCGCGGCCGCAGTCCAGGCCCTTCAAGGGCTCTGGCAACGTCTGCTTGACCTGTGACAGGATCCTCCAGGAGCCTTTCCACTTCTGCTGCCTCTCCTGCAAGGTAGTACAGTACAGTGCTAGTATACATGCATGCATATACTACCAAAAATCTTGTACTACTCCATGCACATGCACCTGCACCTGCAGCCGATAGCTGCTAGCAGCGTAATTGGTCGACTGATTATTCAAGCGTGCCATCATCGATCAGTCGCCTGGCACGTACGTACTACTTAGTTAGTACTCCTAATTATCAGTCAACAGTCGTTGCTACACTCGCAGTTCGTACGTTTGCATGCACAATCACACCAGCACGCCCGTGGCCATGCATGCTTAGATACGGCCGGCCGGTTACGGCAGTTTCCGTGCCGTGCGTGTTTATACGTTAATATTAATATAATACTATAAACCAAGAGCTAAATGCTAATAGTTGTCTGTGCACGCACGCACGCATGCAGGTGGACCATGTGATGGTGCAGGGCGGGGGGGACCTGTCCAACATCCTGTACGTGCCGGGCGGCGGGCCGCCGGACCTGGGCTGCGCCTTCCCGCGCTTCGAGAACCTCCGCTTCGACGACGACCCCGCCGGCCACTACGGCCACTTCACGCCCAGCTCCATCCTTGAGGACCACGGCAACTTCGGGGGCGGCAGCGGCAGCGCCAGCGCCAGCGCCAGCGGCGGCGGCTCGGCCACCAGGAACGTGCGGCGTGCAGGCGACGACGACGTCGTCGTCTCGACGAGGAAAGAAGAAAAGCGGCGGCGGCGGAGGGTTCTTCCCCCAGATCGTCCTCTCTCTCGGCAACCGGCGGAAGGGCGCGCCTCACAGGGCGCCGCTCGCGTAACTGCATGGCTCCTAGTACAGATCGACCCCGTTACGTCGCCTTGCCGCTATATATATATATATATATATATATATATATATATATATATATATATATATATATATATATATATATATATATATATATATATGTCCTGGTTAATTATGTTGTTTATTATTACTATCACCCTTAGCTAGCAGTGTCATTAGCAGCAGTACTTGAGTGAGAGAGAGAGCTGGCAGGGCTGGTTGGTTGGTGGTGGTGATGGATGGCCTTTTTCTAGCTAGATAGAAGGGCCATGCATGCGTCTCGCTGCAGTGTTTTGACGAGACTTGAGAGGAGGCAGGGGAGAAGCAAAGCAACGCAAAGCTAGTAGCTGCTGCCGGTAGCAAGCAACCAGTCCCTGTTGCAAGCCCAGGTAGGCACAGGCTTCTCTCCTCCTCGTGGGGGGTATAGCCATGTGGCTACCAATTTTGTACTTGATGCAACGGGGTTCGTCGTAGCGGTTGCTCCATGCATGGCATGCATGCTTACACTATTGCTAAGTCCATGACCAATATATATATGATTAATAGATGTTGTGCATTTGATTATATATGTAGGCTCTGTTCGCTTCAAATAAACAGCACGTATTTTTCAGCTCTGGAACAATATTTTTCCTCACAAAAAATCAGTTTCAGTTCAAATCAGCTCAGCTTTTCAGCTAAAAAGGAACAAAGCCGTATATGTTGTGCCACTGTGGGTCTGTGGTTGAGAACGAATTGTGATGATGTGAACATGCACGCATGCATGCATGGGTGGTGCATGGGTAGGGTGAACATCTGTACTTTGCGTGTTAGTTGTTCGTGGGTCTCCATCCATTTCATACTCCTTGTCTGTTGACTCGTCGTGTGGCCGGCATGGAGGCCCGGCGGCAGACGTGCTCCTCCGCCATTATTCATGCTCTGTCAGCTCGTTCAGGCGATGGATCTAGCTTGCTTATCTAGGTAGAATTCTCATTCTATTTGTAAACCGGATTTTCATGCACGTATTACCGATCTAGCGGTGTACAACTAACAAAATATAGATTTGACTTGGAGAACCAAAAAAAAAAAGTATAGCTCGCTCGCTGCTAGACAAGTGCGTTTTGTCGTCTTAACCGTAGGTTAGTGGAAAGTGTCAAAAGTCAGAGTACGTGCATGCTGTACGTAAGTGCATCACCTCCGAGACGAGGAGCCTCTGCATGCGCCCATTTTATTTCTTTTTATTTTAAAAAAAAGTTTTTTGGGTGGCCGAAGGCAGCGTTTTTCGGGACTAGAGAAGTGTCGGCTTCTCGGTACGGTAGGCTAGCTCACATCCGTCCGGATGGCGCTCGCTTGAAAGTTGAAAGAAGGAAGCGACAGTTCTTTTGACAGATCGTTAACATCTTGGAGTTGCTTTCCAACGCAGGATTAACCGATTTCGCCCAGAAGCGAATGAAATCTACTCTAACGTATACTACTGCCGCATACTACTAGGGGTATTACCGTAATTGATCCATCGTAGTAGAACCTAGAACGTTCCACTGTTCCAATCTAGTATACTATGCTACTGCTGCATACTACTGGCCATAGGGCGGCAACAGGCACGCTAGACCAATTGCCAGGGCCGAACCGCTGACCGTTGTTGTGTTTTGACGCGCCCTCAAGCTTGTTCTCACCTCGAACGATCTGCCCAAGATAACATCAGCTAGTACTAGCTGAGCTCGATGTCCAAGAAAGGATTCCGCAAGTTGGCGTGTTCTCCACGTGATGACTGTGATGACCCATGCCTTAACTTCGAGATGAACCGGGCGCGTTTGTTCGAGGATGAAGTCATGATGAAATACCTAATCCATTTCGATCTTTTAGCTATGGTAAAGCTGAAAACCGCTAAAAATAAGTGTTAATGTTGATTTTTTGTGAGAAAAAATACTGTAGAATAGCTGAAAAATAAGCGGTTTTAAGGTTTAGCGAACAGAGCCTATATATTTGGTACGGCTCAAGTTCACTATTGAATTTTTGTTAGCTTTGGTTATGCTGATTCATATGCTGTGAGAGGAATTGAAAATATTTGTCAGAGAAAAGATGTTTTGAAATAACCTATTTGGCAGGAGAAGCTAAAAACAGCTTTGTGAAGTTGAGATAGAACCCATACCAAACAGGCTTTTAGATTGAGAAGATCACCTTTGGTTAAACAAATAAAGTAACCTTAGTTTTATTTATATATTTGATTAGAGGGAGAAGAATTAAGAGAATACACCATAGATTTTCTATGTGCTGCATGCAACTGCTCGTGGACAACGTCCTCCAAGGAAAAAAAAGGCACTAGTAAGCAAATATAGACAAATCCAAAATGCCACAAGCTTTTGAGGCCCAAAATCTCTTGGGTTTGCACGAGTAGATTATGCTGCATGCATAGTGCTCGTGGACAACATCCTCTGTTCAAGGGAAAGAAACTAGGGCTCCACTATGCCACTAGCTACTTATAGGCAAATCTTTATCTTCCATTTGGTCTTATCCTAGAGATCTCTTCTTGTCTTGTCAAGATTAATTAAGCTAGTTATATATTTGCGTGTGTGCTCGCGTAACGGCGTAAGAGTAGGATAGCACATGGCCTATGTGGCTACATATATGTTCTCATGTATGAAACGCGTGTATTATTGCACAATTAAAAAAAATAAAAAAGAGCGTGTTTTGACAGAGACTAGGCCATGAAACCGGGACCATTTTGCTATAGTTTAGTAAGAGGGTCTTAATGGTGGAAAGGGCCAATATGTGTGGTCGAAGCGCTGAACGATCAATAACCAGCAAGCCCCGGCGGGGCGGGCGAGCCCCACCAGTGGCCGTCGCCGTCCCCGACCCGCCCAGACGCTCGCTACCGGTTTGGTGCCGCTCCTCTCTCTCTCTCTCTCTCTCTCTCTCTCTCTCTCTCTCTCTCTCTCTCTCTCTCTCTCTCCTTACCTTTCCCTGACGAGTTCCCCTCTACCAACGCCGACAGGGCTCTTGGTTCTCGCAGTAGCGGCCAATATGTGTGGTCGAAGCGCTGAACGATCATATAAAAGTTAAGCATGAAACATGCGCTCTTTAGGTGAATTATTGTGGAAAAGGGAACCAGAGCAAATAGTTTCCTGACAGAGGTCCAATCAAAGTGCACAGTTGTTTCATTGATTAACCGGAGTACAGTAGTATATAAGATCAGAGCATGTCACCAATAATAACCGCGCGCCGTGAAAAAAGTAATCTGCAGCTGTGTCTTTTTAACAACACGTCGTGCTACGTATCCACTCTATCAGAGGAGGAACCGGGCCAGTGGGTAGGCGAGGAGTGCACAGAGCGCGACGCGCGGGAACGGAAGGCGCGCGGGACGCGGTCACCGCGCCACGAGTAGATCCGATCGGCAAGGATAGGATCCGAGCCAATTATTAGTCCCTAAATGTTAGCTTGAGTTTGTTAGGCCGGTCTTAGTTGACAGTTTCGTTGCGTTGTTTTTAAGACTGCCATGTCATGCAAAATGAAAAATGAAATATAAATGAAACACCCACTCTCAATGGAGAGTTCCATTCTCATTTAATTCCATGACTCAAAGAGAGTTGGTAACTGTGCCAAAAGAGTTTTATCCCCATGACACTCACTTGTTCTCTCTCTTTTTTAAAACCTTGCCACATCATCAAAAGTACTTATGTGGCAGCTCATTTGATGCAAATGAAACTCTGATAAAACTGCCATTGAGACTGGCCTCAGTGGTGTGAGATTTCCTTTTTTACTGAACTTATGAGTTGAGTTAATCTCTCTCGCTCTTTGCCACTTGCGTTCTTCTCCCGTTGCTAATGCCATTAATGCAACTAAATACGTTTAAAATCTTGTTCCCGCGCCATAAGAGAGCTGCAGCTCTAACTCTAAATAAAGAAGAGGAGAGGGAGGTCACCTAGTGGCACTGTAGATGCCCTGACGGACGAGGCCCAAATGGCAGCCCAAAAGAGCATGGCACGGCATGGCTAGTGGTGCAAGATGAGGTGTAGGATTGCAAGGATGAGATCACGATCTAAATTAATTAGGACTCCAATTTGCAAACTTGATCACCCTGCCCACCCTTCGTTTGAGCTTAAGTTCAAGCTTATTTTCAGCCGTAGAGCAATATTTTTTTCTCAAATAGTTCAGCAGTAGAATTCAAATCGGTCGAATATAGGGAAATAAATTCTATCGACATTAGACTTCAAAACTAGAGAAGGCTTCTATTTAATATAATAACTACCGTCACTTCAACTAGGGAACTAAATTTTCTATTTCCTGTATGCAAATAAATGAGCCCATACCTATTTCAGCAGTAAATAGTCCACATTATAAACTATATATATACTATAGAGCAAATTTCATAAACCATTCAAGAATTCTTTTCCAAAACGAAGTAGACACTGCATGCACGACATTCTAGTCCTCTGATCCAATCCCTGTTGATGAGAGGGGAAAAGAAAGCAGAAAAATGCATTATGGTCCGATCCTGATGCCACGACAGTAGATAAGAAATCCGCCACGTCCGTACTGCATGGTTCAACGTGCGCCGTACACCATTTGTCTATCGTTGCACTGAACCGGACTGGCTGCTTGTGTTTTGTTGCGTTGTGTAGCCCATGTGCGGCCTGGTTCCTCTTCTCTGTTGGGAGGAAAAAACATCAAGGCGTCCCTGCAGAAAAGAATGAGTGGAGGTCTAGGTGGCGCCCCCTGCTAATACATTGGATTGTATATTACATGTACGACTATTTGCGCACATATCTATCCTGAACTCTTCATCTCCTGATTTTGGGATAGAAGAGTAGGTTCTTTATGGAGTAATATGAATTAGCAGATTCCTTCAGCGTGTTTGAAAAATTCAACGAACGATTTTGTTTATTCCGTACTCGCAGATACTTGAGCCTCGATGCTAGATTCGAACAATTAAATTCTGGGTTCAGTCTGCCATGGTACACGCGTATCCACCTGTATGATGTCTCACATTTGATAATCCGGAGATTTGTACTGGCAAATAAACTCCGTGTTGCTATGGTACGTCTAGCCTCTAGGTATCGTCAACCTCGTGCCAAAAGCTTCAAGATGCGTACAGCTGCTGCTCTGCAGGAAAGAACTCATGACACGGTCTAGCTAGCGACTGTTCACTCCGGCCGTCCACTCCGCCGTGCCGGATCGAGCATCCGGGCATGGAGAGAGCGGCATAAACTCTCAACTTCCATCGCGAGACTGTACATTCCCATGCATCTCCCCTCTGCAGCGGCAGCAGCAGCAACTAGCGGCGACCGATGAACTGGCCTGCAGCGATCAGGCAGGCCGGGGATGGCGTTAGATGCTGATGCTGTTGGCTCCCGGACGACGACGGAACGGGCCTGATGGCATGCATGATGGCAAAGAAGAGCATGGGCGAGAGGCCCCCGTTGATTGAAGCTGCTGCTAGTCTGCTACGTACCTACCAGCACAATCAGATCAGGGGCTCGATGCATGATGGCGGCTTTGGCTGTCACCGGGGGAGGAGCAGGGTTTTGTGCGCTGCATATGCAACAGCTGCAACGGGGTTATGGGCGCAATGGGGGATCACAGCCACAGCTCCTGGGGACAGGGACCCTCCATATGCTCATTGTCAATGCCGCCTTGTCCCGGCCGGATAAAAGCTGCAGCAGCGTACAGGCATGCCTACGCCACCGCTACTTTTGTGTTCTAGCTTGTACGTGCTTGGTACTACTACATTGCATGAGATGTACTGTGTATATAGATTATAGACATTGTGTGGTTATCCCAGCTTTAACGGAATGTTTTTCCAAAGGAAATGGAGGGAATGAGGCGTCCCCTCCTAAGGTCCATAGAAACTGTTAAATGGGACTTCAAGTATCAATTGGAGGTGCCAAACAAAAATCTTAATCGCAACATCAAGTATCAATTGGAGGTGTCGAGCCGTGCTAAATGGGGCAAAACCGTAACGCAAAGCAGTTAGTAGCTTTTCTGTGTTAAACAAAGTAGTGCGGGCAACGTGATCGAGCAGGGTGAGTTGGGGATCGAGATCTAAAAAAAGGTGAATAAATGATGGGAGTAGATAACGAAGGTGAAGTGACGGGTTTGACGAGACTAATCCATGCTGCGAGTGCGAGGGTGTGATCCCCCATCACGCACCAAGCAATCACGGCGTCCACGTGTTGATCCATGCAGCCCATCTACTGCTGTTGCTGCAGATGCAGCTGCATGACGATCGATCGATCGGGCTCAGCCGCTCAGCAGCTGGATGACGGGAGAATCGATCGAGGAAAGAGACGGACGGACGGAGCTCGTTCAACGATCATTCATGCTCATGCCGTACCATACCATACCATTACCATGCATGCATGCCACCACGACGGTAGCAGCAACAGTGCGCAGCGGCTGTACATGCATGCACAGCACAGCGCGCCAAGCAGTTTCCACTGCGCTGCGCGACACTGTTCCGCCTGCACTGTTCCGCGCGGAGCATGTCAAGTCTCGTCACGGCCGGCAGCGCCGCAGCGGCCCCGATGGCCCGCTCGGGCTCGGCCCGCCCGCCGGATTTGTTTTTGGCATGTCCAGCTTCATGCACCTTCATGCCCTGGCTACGGCGGCTACGTTTTCAGCTCAGGTGCCGTAGACAATGTACTAGCACCGTTCCAGTGGCCGTAGCTAGTACTGTAGGAGTACTACTAGAGCCTGTGTGGCAGTGTGGCTGTGTGCATGTGAAGAAATCTGGATGGGATGGACGACGGAGCAACGAGCCAGAGACACCGATCCGGCGGGGCGGGCTGCTACACGATTCGTCACGTCGGAGGCGGCAGGGCACAGGGGGTGGTAGCTGCTGGTCGTAGGATCCGAGTAGCTCGACAAGTTCACGCTGCACCTGCGTGTACTCCAGTAGATACTCCAGGAGAGGAGAGGATTCGCGCTGCGCTGGCGTGAATCGTGATGGATCGCCCACAGGCCACAGCCTGCCCGCTCATCCTGTCGTTTCATCGGTGGCCGTGGTTGATACTGTACGAGGTTTTAGTACACTCATGAAAAAAGGGGCACATCAGATTTTTACCGCTGCCTCGCTCATCTCAGGATCGGTAGCATTAGCTTTTGCTCTCCGCCTCTCCGGGACTGAAGAGGTCAGTTAATTTGCTGGCGTGCCTGGACCCGACCGAGCAGACGACCGATGGCGCGCATGCATGCAACGGCGAAATTAGGCGCGGCCGTCAGAGGCCATGCATGGGCTTGATCGCTGATCCTGATCCTCATCTGATCCATCCGAGGTCGCGTCCCGGCGTCCGGCACGGGACGCAGGAGCGCGGGTGGAAGGACCACGCGCGCACGAACGCTTCGCGCACCGCACGAATCGAACGCGCGCGATGGGCCGATGGTCCCCGACAACGGACGGACGGGTCGCCCCCGCACTGCACACCGGTGACCACACATGCATATGCATGCCTACACCGATCGTGGGCTCGGGGCTAACGATGTCGTTGGGTGTGGATACCCGCTACCGTATCCACACCCATGAAAAACGGGTAGGGTATGGATGTACCCATTTCCATCGGGTAGGGTACGGATATACCCAATCATGAACCGGGTATGGGTAGGATATGAATGTAGTTACCTGTTTCTACCCATTTGTCCACATCTCCGATCCACAGCCGCGAGCCTGCGAGGCTTCCGCCGCCGATGGTGAGTGGTGACCAGGGTGAGGCGCCCCGTGACGCCGCCATCCGCGCCGGTGCCCCCTAGGAAGCACCTAGTGCCGCTGCTACAGGTGCTATCGGCGCCGCAGCCTCGCCCAAATCCCTCCCCAACGCGATCAGCCGGCGGACTTTGCCACCGTGAGTCCGTGACGTGCGACGCCAGGTGCCGCTCGCCCGCTCCTGGAGGCGCCGTCCGTGTCGCCTCCTCACCCAGATCCACTCCAGATTCATGCTACTCATCCAAGGTACTGCAAGAACACCATCTCATCTCTTCTGATTTGGTTGACCCACGCGCTGGGCAAGAAGTCGGACTGGGATCTTTTTTTTTTTTTTGGAAACTAGCCGGACTGGGATCTTGACTCGACAGTGTTTGAAGAAATTCCAGTTCACAATGGATGAGCTGATCTCAACATTACTAGCTAGCTGTAGATAGATGCATCTTTCGGTCCACTCTTGATTCTTTTAGGAACAGTCTATTGAAGATTTTACCGTTGATTACTACTTCTACTTGATTGTGTCTATTGAAGAATAGGTCTGAAACTCTGAATGTCCAGAATACTAATTAGCTAGCTTCGTACTAGTGAAAGGTGACCGACAGAGCTGTGCTTCTCATAGTCAGACTAGTGAAAGGTGACTTACTAGCAGAGTAGAGTGCTGGGTGTCGACACCAGAAGTGGCAAACGGATATACCGCAAGCGTACGGTAGTCAATGTACCTTTCATCGGAAGTATTCCAGGTATCGTATTTTTCACTGGGAACGTGAAGTGTCCTTACTAGGTTCAAGCCCGTCCAGTGATAGCTATGGTAACTAGATAGAGAGGTTCTTACGTTGCAAAAGATATCTGGTATTGGCTTTCTAAGTATAAAGAGGTTTACCACCTCCTCCTTTTATAAGAGGCGATAGGCGAAACAGTAGGAGATATAACTCCTACCCGAGACGGCTGTACTATTGTATTGATGTTCTGCTGTTTTAATAACTTGTCTTACACACGTGGTGGGATACGAAGACCAGACAAGACTGTCACCACTTGCTGGCTATCACAAACAATCCGTGCGACAAGCAGCCTACAATGGCAAGATATAACCTAAACACCACGTCTACACTACACTTACTACTTTAACCTTCATGAGAGACTAGAGCATTTTACTAAGTAAAACAATGTACAGGTAAAGCAAATATATACTTAAAATATCAGAACCAGAATATCAAATACTAGAAGGACTCGAATGTAAAACTTACTTGAAGATTCACATCCGCTGAGGTACACCTTGGAGAAGATTCCCGACAGGCCCGGGGCTTTCTCCTGAAGACTTTCCTCACTCTCTCCCAACTAGCACAGCACTATAGCAGAGCTAAGCTACTACATAGTGTTTTCTCTTTTGAATCATGCTCTAAAGTGAAGGCCTATGGGGGGTATTTATAGGGGGAGGTGGAGTAGAGGCTACTCCACTGCCACGCCATCAATCCGCATGACCTCCATCATGCACCGTTGGATCAAACCGCCATATAACCGTCTTAGGATCAAGGGTGGAGGATTTCCAGCACATGTTCAACATGAGGAAGGCGGTGGAGGCTCAACCGACCTGGCTGGGCCCAAGGAGTGGTTCGGCCGAACCACCCTATGGCAGGTGGGCCCAGCCAGGGTTTTCTAGAAGCTTTCTTATGACAGTGGAGTAATGCCGAGCCTCGGAGCCTACCAAGTGGGGTTCGGCTGACCCACCTATGGTGAGGTGGGCCCATCACTGTGGTCCCCACTTGTCATCGAGTGTGGCTATGTACTTATTTTGCCTTGGTCTTATCGATTCACGCCTGAATCCATGTGCTTTGCTCTTTAGCCATTGATTGAAAACACACTTGTGATCTAAGGGTGCAAATGGACTCCAGGGGGTGTGCCACGGATTGTGCCACATCAGCAGAGTCCTATGGGCCCTGATCTTCCTTGTGTATGCTGATATGACTCATGTGCTGAAATGTCATGGCCTGGTGTCACCATATGTGGTTCGGCCGAGCCACCTTTGGTGGAACCAAAGGTCCATCTTCTGCAGGTGGCTTTTTCATGAATTCTAAGCACAATGGTCGGTGCTAACTTGCCCATGGGTGGTTCGGTCGAACCACTCATTGTGCCCATCTTTTGCACATCGTCTCCAGAAGCTATGATATTAATGATTGTGAAGTTGGTTTATCATTTGGCCATACTTGGTTGGTCGCCCAACCTTCATATAGAGCTTCCTGGACTACTGAAAAGTACCTGTTCTGAATGCCTGCCACCAAATAATGACAAGTATATGTGGAACCAAGTTATTTGTACCTAAGTCACTATGTGTTTGATGGTTTCCTTCTAGAAGAAATGTCTTGTTGACGGTTTTGATGGGGTAAAAACATGGTATAACTACCGTCAACAAGATCCCCCACACTTAAGTCTTTGCTCGTCCTCGAGCAAAGGTTAGAGAGAATGATAAAATATGATTATGACATTTTCAAGGTATTAGCAAACACAAAGCTTTACTCAAGATATATCTCATACAAGTGGGTTTGTGGTATTGTCTAGCATATATCCTTCAGGTATTGAAAAATAAAACAATTCTCAAAGTTAAGTCATCTTCCCATTTTCATATTCTTAGCACTTCGAGTTTTTGATAATGGTTTTAAAAGAATGCACATAGTTCATTCTTCCTCCTCAAATAGTACTCTCAAATCACTCAGTAAGTATATGATTCCTCACTAAGGCATAGCATAATGTTGCCTTCTTTTGTTTCATCCTACATCTATCAAGCTTATGTGGGGCTCAGGTAGGGATAAGATAGCATACTTGCATTGCATATAATGTAAAGTCAAAATAAGGATCCAAGGAGAAGACTGTCATAATCCTAGATCAAGATGTGCAAGTGTGTGGAAAATGGTGGAATGTATTGCTCCTTTATTTGATAAGATCTCTCTCTACTTTATTTTATTTGAGACATGGCTATTATTTTTTTCTTCTTTTTTTTCTTTTCAAAGTAATGGACCTTCACGTGTCCACTTTTGTTGAATAAGGTAATGGACCTTCATGTGTCCACTTTTTTTTTTGAATAGCCTTTGTGTCCCATCTACTAAGTCATACTTAGAGAGATATTATAAACTTTAAAACATGGAGCATATTTATGATGGATATGGATGGCATGTTTTTGCGTACTTTCAGTGTAGAAGTAGCATGTGTATATGTGGCGTGTATGTGATCTTGATCTTGGGACTATGACATAATTCTCAACTAGGGTCAACAAGGTTTGACCAAACTCAACACAAGTACAAGTAGCATATATAGAAGGGTTTTGAATCATGGTATGAACATATATGACTTTGGTAGGAATTTCCTTACTATTGAGGAGTAAGTGACACTATGGTTTTATGACATTTTCAAAATAAATCTCTAAGCACTTTGAATAGAAAAGGTTTGAATCATGAGGTAAGAACTATATCACATTTGTCAACAACTAAGTCAATATGATATTCCTATCAAGATATGTGACCCATAAGTATAAGCATATGCAAAAATTAAACTTTGTGATGTTTTTTTTACCCTTTAAATGTCATAAATCATGTCACATTTTATTTTCAGATGCAAGTATTCTTGTTTTTATTTTTATTTTATTTAAGGAAAACAAATAAAAGATAAAAGTAAAAGTGGAAGAACAGAGGGGGAGCAGGAGTGGCGAACCAGTCAGGAAGCAAGTAGACGCAGGGTGGATGCTGACTGGTAGGTCCAGAGGTCCCAGGTAGGGTCGGCCGACCCCCACCATGGAGCTTCTGGCCACTTCCGGTGATCACCATTCGAATCCTCTCCTTTGAAGGTAGTCCTGCACTTGTGTTTTTTCTATTTTGTGCAAGTTGCCCGACCATGGTATGTTCAGAATTGCTGCTAAGTGTGTTGGAAGGTCACCAACCTTCCCCCACACTTGGCCTGCTGCATACTGGATTAAAGAGACAAAGGAAATGTCAAGTGCAGGGGCCCTGCTGGTGGCACCACACCAGCAGAACCAAAATTTTATTAAACATAGGCATAATTTGCTAGGAAATAAACCTAGCTAAATGCCTATCTTATTTGTGAAGAGATGTTTTTTAAGATATCTAGCGTGAAAAGTTGATGACCTCATGCCGCATGTCCTTAGAGATACACTTGATCTTCGCACTAGTGCTAATGCGAGGAGTGCGGAAGTTGTCTTCTAAATCCAAGTGAGTCATTTTCAACTTCGCTACTTGTTCCTCTAAGACACTATTGTCGTTTCTAGATGTGGAAACCACATAAAGAAACTTCTCCAAGACACTCTTCTTGGTGCGGTCATCCTCAAAGTGCCTTGATGGCCCATTGATCATGGAGGATTAACCTTTCGCCAGGTGGTCTTTGGAGAGCTAGTGGTGTTTCTCTACTCATGCAACTACTTCTTCTTCTCGTATGTGAGCTGGGAAACAACATCTTCCCTTGTCCCAACCCACCGCCAATGACCATGTGGTTCTTCATGAAAGGTGGGTGTTGAAGGCGTGTAAGGGGCTGGTATACTCCGTAGGGCTCAACTTCAAGCATCCTTGACCTCCATGATGACCTCTAGGATCTCGAAAAGTGATCTCTTGGATGGATTACAGTCGAAGGAAGGTGCTGGAATGGTGAAGAATGGAGGTGGAAGGAAGAAGAAGGAGAGGAAGGGGTTAAGAAGACAAGTGCCAACGTTCTCCTTTTCGAAATCGCGAGAAAACGTCCGGGGAACGTTGGCACAACGTTCTGGAGCCGATGGGTGGCACCAGGTTGCCATTAGTGGTTCGCCCGACCCCACCATGGGTCATATGGCCGTGGCCACTTCCTCACACATTTGCCAAGTGATTCCCTAAATGTGACGAGTTTGGGGAG
Organism: Eremochloa ophiuroides; assembly: GCA_038502445.1. NCBI lineage: Eukaryota > Viridiplantae > Streptophyta > Magnoliopsida > Poales > Poaceae > Eremochloa > Eremochloa ophiuroides. The sequence continues at coordinate 98,728,409 of JAHLJS010000003.1, forward strand.
ATGAAAAGTATGGGTCGGCCGACCCACATTTTTTGCCCCAAACTTTTGTCACATGGCCTACAAGAACTCCTGAACATTGTCCCATTTTCTAAAATTTCAAATTGTGCCGAGTGTGGGTCGTCCAACCTGGGTTTGAATGGCCCAGTGCGACCAGATTGTGCATTTTTGAAAGTTATATGGCTTGGCCTAATTTTGGTCCCAAGTGGTCACCGAATTTCGGCTGTCCACTTCTAATTGGGGGATTTTAGGGGATCCAAGGTAAAGATAGGAAGGATTTGAAGGTAATTGAGAACCTATCTAGTGATCAAGCTATGCAAACAATTGAAAAAAAAGTAAGACATGTAGATTTTAATTATATCAATTCATTATCAGAGATGAATTCTAGCATGTCAACTTCTTCTTCAAAGGTTCATGTAAATGGAAAACTCCATGAAGGTGGCCACTTACCTTAAAGATGATGAGTTGTAGCAGTGGTCCTCCTCGGTTGCATTTAAGTTCTCCTTGTCCAAACAACTTGACTTTTGACCATGAGAATCTCAATCTATCTCCTTGAATGATCTTATGACTTACCCATAGTGTCGGTGCTAGTTTTAGCGGGACTAACACCGGCTAGTAAATATGTGTTTTGCGGTTGAGGCTACGGATGGTGTGCAAGGGGGAACATAGGGATTATACCGGTTCAGGCCAAGCAAGCCCTACGTCCAGTGGAGAGGAGAGTCGTGTTGCCTTGCACCGGGGTGCTTGTAGTAGGGGATTACAAGCTAGGCGAGAGAGGGAAGTACTTCCCAGGTCTCTTGTAGGTGTCTAAGTGTTTACAAGTCGCATGCTGTGGGTGAGAACTTAGAACTTCTCCCTCGTCCCTCTAAAGCTGGCCTCTGCTCTCCCTTTTATAGTCGCAAGGGAGGGGCAAGGGTAGTGCTTACAATGCTACGTATTTCACAGTGAGGAGTTGCTATTCCCCGTTTGACTATGGTCAGCTACTGCCTTTTCTCCGCGTCTCCGGGGTATGGCTGTCGTGGTTCGCACGATCTTGGTGAGTTCCAAGGTGGGAACAGTCGTCTGACTACGTCATGTCGTCAGCTACGGTCTTCTCTTTGGGTCTCCAGGATATGGTCGTCGTGGTTCGCACGACCTTGGTGAGTTCCAAGGCGGCAGCAGTCGTCGGATTACGACGTGCCATAGGATCACACCTACCGGCTATCCTTCCGTATGATGTGACGAGAGGGTGAGTTACCTCAGGGCGTTGTCTCCCGAGGCTCGGGACTCCTGAAGGCGTGATGGGATGGAGCGGGGGATATCTCCCCTGGTCATATTTCTGGCCTTTGAACAGCACTTCCCGAGGGTGAGGCGGGCCCGGATGGAAAGCGTGCTCGTCCTTTCGGGTGGACAGTGCAGTAGGCGCCTTTTCCGTTCTTGCGTAGCCCGTCGTCAGGCGCTTGGACTGTCGCAGTCGGGGTTGATAGATCCCGGCGGAAAATGGGGCGGCGCACCGTAGACCATAGCATGGAGAGGACGGCCGTAGTGGGCCTATCAAGTCCTCTGCCAGGGAAATCCTGACAGATGGTATGGCCATCAGGGGCGTGCGAGGCACAGTTGCGTCGAGAATGTCGCCTGACGGGATGGTACCTGTAAAGTGGCCAGGGAGGTCTCTTGTGGTCCAAGATTGCTCTGCTGACATCACCGGTGCCTTGGATGCCTTTGTGAGATCGCGCTCGAGGGGGATGGGGAAGCTCGGGCGAATCGGAGATTTTGAGCGCCGAAGGTGCCGCTCTCCCGAGCTCTCCCGGGGAGGCTCGGGCGAATCGGAGATTTGGGCACCGAGGGCGCCGCTCTCCCGAGCTCTCCCGGGGAGGCTCGGGCGAATCGGAGATTTGGGCGCCGAGGGTGCCGCTCTCCCGAGCTCTCCTGGGGAGGCTCGGGCAAATCGGGGAATTGGCGCTGAGGTTGCTGCTCTCCCGAGGGTTGGCTGTCATTAGTGCAATGACGTCGTGGGCCTCTGTAGACGCGGCCTTCGTGGGCTTCGGGGGCGGCCTTCATGGGCTTCCACTGGCCTTACTTGGGCCAAGCCATGTTGGGAATGAGCGTTTTTGCATCGAAGTTGGGTACCCCTAACTTTGGTACCCGACAGTAGCCCCCGAGCCTGTGGCGGAGTGAAGGCACTCCTCCACAGGTTCACGCTGGTTCTTCCTGTCAAAAAAGATAAAGAGTGGGTTGTTTTTTCCGGGGGGTGCGCGCAAGCGCACCCGCCGGGTGTAGCCCCCGAGGCTTTGGAGGGATGATATATCCCTTCAAAGGCTTAGAATCGTGTTCGTTAGTCCTCGGGTGTTTTTTGATTTATTTAGGTGGGTTGTTTCCTTGGAAGCCGAGCCCCCGAGCCTCCCACCGTGTTGGGAGATCGTTCGGTGGTCTTTCCAAGGTGCAGGGCAAGTTCCCGAGCCTCCGTTTTCGTATCGGAGATCGGTAGGGTTCTTCCCTGTCTTTTTTAATTCGACCTTCACGCTCTTCTTTCGGGAAGAGGAAGGTTTGGTCCTGCTCGACTTCCCAGCTGGGGCACAAGTCGGCATTTCCGGTGAGCAACAAATGGGTTGGTCCAAGTGGAGGTCCGTGCCTCGTTCGTTAAGGGTCGGCTAGGGGCCTTAGCACACTCCAATTATTTCCCGAGGGTCAGTTAGTGGATGTCGGGTCCCCTCGATGGGTCCCGAGGGCATGATGCCTCCCACGGAGGGATTCCACGTAACCGACTCGCTATTGGGACTTGGACACAGCATGGGATGTCCCTTGTGACGTTCCGGGCGTTGGGATACTGGCCATTTTCATGACCCATCCACTAGCTGTCACTAACTCGATTTCCCTGGGGCGACTGTTCGAGCCTCGGAGGGCTAGTCTTCGATCCCCCGGAACGTAACGGGCGCCCGAGTCCAGGGTTCCTTCGTTGGGAAGGAGAAAACGTAGATGGAATCGAGGCGCGCGGTTGTAATGATTCGGCTCACCTTTTGAGGCGCGAAGCCCGACAGACGCGACGGTTCGGCTCAGTCGAGACGGTTTGCGTGCGCGGTGATGGCCGCGCCATGGGGATCGTGGCGGGCCCCGCGCAGTTAATGCGGTGGATCCTCCGCATCTACCCACGATCCGCCGGCGGAGTTTATAAGAAAAACTTACGGTTTTTTCTTTCTACCCTAGCCATTTGCTCGCTCGACCGTTTGCTTTCTTACCTTCGTCGCCTGTTTCGAGAGAGATCATTGCCGCGGCCGTCGTTCTTACCGTTGTCGCTTCTTCCTTTTTTCCAGGACCTCATGCACACTTCCCGGGACAAGTCCCGCTTCCTCCGTGGCGGGCTCGAGCTCTGGAAGCAGCTCGACCTCAAGGGGAAAGCCCTTGCCCGTGCCCAGGGCGAGCTCACCACCGCGACCTCCAAGCTTGCCGAAGTTAGTGTCGACAACACTATCCTGAAGGGGGTGGTCGCGGAGGCGCAGGGCCGAGCTGCTGCCTCGGCGACGCGAGTGCAGGAGTTGGAGAGCGCCCTGGCCGCGATGACGAGGGAGCGCGACGCCGCCCGAGAGCTCACTGCCGAGAAGGTTTCGGCCGTCGAGGCCTTGGTTCTCGACCTGGATGAGACTCGGGACGCGTTGCGCCTGGCGCTCGCCGCGGCGGACTTGGCCGGGAAGGAGGCACGGAAGGCTCGGGAAGAGGCTAACCGTAAGCGCGGCGTTGTATTTTTTCCATTCTGCTCGTCTCGGTTGCTCGCTGTATTTTTATTCATCTTCGTGCTTTGTTCCCTCAGTTTTGCAGGGGTCTTACGACGGCGAGGTGGCCGAACACATGGACCTGCAGAAGGTCGCGCGGGCGTTGTGTGACTCCGTCGGCACCGGTGGAGAACCTTTCGGGATGTGACTCCGGAGCCGACTGGAGGCACTCCACGGCAGCGTGAGCGGCCGCGTCAAGGAGGTCCTTCAGACGGGTGTCCGAAATGACACTGGCGGTCGTGAAGTCCCACTACGTGAATTTTGACGCCGGCCCTGTCAGCGAGGGGCTTCCTAGAAGCGGACGACGCTGAGCTCCTGGCGCTGGAGGATTCGATGAAGGAGCCGGGAGAAGCGCTGGCAGGTCTCTTCCAAGCCGAGGTCGAGCTCCCTCCTCTGAACCTGCCATGAAGAAGAAGCGGGCCATAGTGCCCTTGTAAAAAGTAACCTTTCGGGAATGGTTTGAAAGGAAACAAACAATATGGCCCTTCGTGGCCTTAACATTTATGTAAATATTTGCTGAATGTTTGTTTCGTTTTGTTTCGTGCTTTTTTCCTTAGGCATTTTTTCTTGCCGATCCTGTGCCTGGGCCATCGAGCCTCGGCGGACACTTTTCGGGTGTCGTAGCTTTAGTGGCATAGATGCAGCCAATGTCCTAGGAGTTTTGGCAGAAAGAATCCTTAGAAAAGAAGCTTAGGTGTTTCCTCCCGAGCTTCCTTCCTTGGCCGAGAGTAGATCTTATAGATTTTCTTCCGAATGCGGGTTAGCCTTTGAACACGGAGTGGCGAGGGGAGATGCTGTGGCCCTGGAGTGTAAGCGGTCTCCGACTCGGCCGGCTCTGCTCTCTGGGGCTTCCCTCATTCTTCCGAATTCTATAAGTTCGTGCTTGATTTCCGGAAGGAAGCGTGTTTTAGGGAGAAACGAATTTGACAAGTTTTGAAATTTTTGCGTTTTCAAAATTGTTGAATCTCGGGAAAGTCCGGGGGTTCCCCCTATCCTAGCCCCCGAGGGAGGGTCGGCCTTTCCGTCGGTTAGGCCGAGCCTCGCTTTTACTGTGCGGTGAAATAAAGGGTCGTTTCACTCCCGAGTGTAGGCTCGGATTGAAAATCTAAAATCATGTAAAAAGAGTAGAAGTCGGGTCTTTTTATCGATTTCAAGATTTTCAAAATAGTACAATGCTTGGAATCTTAAGGATAGAAGCGACGTAGCTGTTTGATGTTCCAAGCGTTGCTGTAGACCTCGCCCTTCTCGTTCGCGAGCTTGTATGTGCCGGGGCGTAGCACCTCGGCGACGATGAACGGTCCTTCCCACGGCGGAGTGAGCTTGTGGCGGATTTTGTTGTCCTGCCTGAGCCGTAGCACCAGATCGCCTACGCTGAAGGCTCGACCTCGGACGCGCCGAGCATGGTACACCGAGTACAGCAGGGCCACGTCCCGAGCTTCGTCGGCTTGGTCCAGCGCGTCTTCCCGAGACGTTTGATTGCCTTGTTCATCGTAAGCTCGGACCCTCGGGGCGCCGTACTCCAGGTCCGTAGGGAGGACGGCCTCTGCACCGTACACCATGAAGAAGGGCGTGAAGCCCGTGGCTCGACTTGGCGTAGTCCTTGGACTCCATATCACTACCGGGAGCTCCGTCAGCCACCTCTTGCCGAATTTTTTCAATCGGTTGAATATCCTTGGCTTAAGGCCTTGGAGAACCATGCCGTTGGCGCGTTCTACCTGGCCGTTCGTTCTCGGGTGGGCGGCGGCTGCCCAGTCCACTCGTATGTGGTACTCGTCGCAGAAAGCCAGAAATTTCGTTTCGGTGAACTGCGTGCCGTTGTCCGTGATAATGGAGTTCGGGATGCCGAACCGATGGACGATGTCGGTGAAGAACAACACTGCTTGAGCCGAGCTGATTTGGGCGATCGGCCGGGCCTCGATCCACTTGGAAAACTTGTCGATGGCGACAAGCAAGTGGGTGAAGCCCCCGGGCGCCTTCTGGAGGGGCCCGACAAGGTCTAGTCCCCAAACAACGAACGGCCAAGTGAGCGGGATCGTCTGGAGGGCATGAGCCGGCAAGTGAGTCTGCCGAGCATAGTACTAGCACCCTTCGCAGGAGCGTACCACCTCAGTAGCATCGGCCACGGCGGTTGGCCATTAGAAGCCTTGTCGAAAGGCGTTACCGACCAAGGTTCTCGGCGCTGCGTGGTGACCGCAGGCTCCGGCGTGTATCTCTTCGAGCAGGCGTTTGCCCTGACTGAAAGGAATACAGCGCTGAAGTACGCTAGAGGGACTCCGCCGGTAGAGGCTACCGTCGATCATGGCGAAAGACTTGGCTTTGCGAGCCAGTCGTCTTGCTCTGGTCTTGTCCGGGGGCAAAATGCCTCGGACTAGCCAGCTGACTAGCGGCTCGCGCCAGTCTGGTTCGTCGTCGTCCATCTCGGCTTCAATCTCCATTGCCTCAGCTTCGTCGCCGTCCTCACCTATGATCTCGGGTGACTCCCCTTTGCCGGAAGGGTCGGCAGCCCCCGAGGGGCTTGCATGGCTTGGGGGCTATCCGGGTTCTCCCGGGGGTTCGTGGGTCATCTTCTTCCCCTCAGCCCCCGAGGGATCGGTATTGACCGAGGGCTTGTGGAGGTCATTGGCGAATACGCCCGTCGGGACCGTGGCCCTTTCGGACGCAATTTTTGCCAACTCATCGGCCTCCTCGTTATACCGACGCGCGACGTGGTTGAGCTCGAGGCCGTCGAATTTTTCCTTCGAGCAACCGCACCAGCTTGCAGTAGGACGGCCATTCTGGGGTTCTGGCACGTCGACTCCTTCATGACCTGATCCACCACGAGCTAGGGAGTCGCCTCGGACCTCGAGGCGTCGGATCCCAAGCTCGATGGCGATGTGGAGACCGTTGACTAGAGCCTCGTATTCGGCCACATTGTTGGAAGCCGTGAAGTGTAGCCGTAGTAGGTACTTGAGCTGGACCCCGCGGGGTGAGATGAAGACGATGCCTGCGCCAGCACCGGTCTTCATCATCGACCCGCCGAAGTTCATGACCCAATATTCCTCTTGGGTCGGGAGTGGCGGTAGTTGTGTCTCGGTCCACTCTGCCACGAAGTCCGCAAGCACCTAGGACTTGATGGCTTTGCGTGGCACGTAGGTGATGCCATCACCCATGAGCTCGATGGCCCACTTGGCGATCCTTCCCGTCGTTTCCCGATTTTGGATCACTTCCCCGAGGGGGAACGACGATACCACGGTCACGGGATGGGATTCGACGTAGTGCCGCAACTTGCGTCGAGCAAGGATGATCGCGTATACTAGCTTCTAGATCTGAGGGTAACGTGTCTTGGTCTCGGACAAGACTTTACTGATGAAGTAGACCGGTCGCTGTACCGGTAAGGCGTGTCCTTCTTCTTGCCGCTCTACGAAGATCGCTGCACTCACAACCTGGTTGGTAGCCGCGACATATAGCAAGAAATTCTCCTCCTTCGTAGGAGGCACAAGAACCGGCGCTTTTGAAAGTAGAGTCTTAAGCCTTTCGAGGGCTTCCTAGGCCTCGGTGGTCCAGGGAAAGTGCTCGTTTTTCTTAAGCAACCGATACAAGGGAAGGCCCTTTTCGCCGAGCCTTGAGATGAATCGACTCAAGGCCGCGAGACACCCCATGAGCTTCTGCACGCCCTTGAGGTTTCGGATCGGACCCATCCGTGTGATGCCAAATGGCATGGTTACGTAACAATATGTGCCGAAAGGAGTGATGAAAGAGGTCGCTAATTCGTCGGACCCTTTCATTTGGATCTGATGGTAACCGGAATAAGCATCAATCAAGCAAAGCCACTCACAGCCAGCAGTAGAATCTACTATTTGGTCAATGCGAGGTAATAGAAATGGATACTTAGGACAAGCTTTATTTAAACTAGTGTAATCGACACACATTCTCTATTTTCCATTTTTCTTTTTAACCAAAACAGGATTTGCTAACCATTCTGGATGGAAGACCTCCTTGATGAATCCGGCCGCCAAAAGCTTCTGCACCTCCTCCCCGATGGCCCGGCGCTTCTCCTCGTCGAATCGGCGCAGGCGTTGCTTCACCGGCTTGGATCCGGCCCGGATGTCTAAGGAGTGCTCGGCGACCTTCCTCGGGATGCCTGGCATATCCGAGGGACTCCACGCAAACATGTCGGCGTGTTTGCGGAGGGAAGTCGATGAGCACTTGCCTCCTATTTTGGGTCGAGGGTGGCGCTGATCTTCAGCGCCCTGCCGTTGGGGGAGCTCGGGTCGAGGAGGACCTCCTTCACCCCCTCAGCGGACTTAAAGGTGCCCGTGGCCTTCTTGGGGTCGGGGACCTCTTTCTCCAACCTGTCAAGGTCGGACATGAGGGCCTCTGACTCTACCAACGCGCCGGCATACTCGCAGCAGTCGACGTCGCACTGGTACGCGTGCTGGTAGGAGGCGCTGATGGTAATCACCCCTTTTGGCCCCGGCATCTTGGGCTTGAGATAGGCGTAGTTCGGAACTGCCATGAACCTGGCGTAACGTGGCCTCCCGAGGATGGCGTGGTAGGTGCAGTGGAAGCCTACCACTTCAAATGTTAGGGGCTCCTTCTGAAGTTGTCAGGAGTCCCGAAGTAGACGGGCAGATCGATCTGCCCGAGGGGTTGCACGCTCTTTCCAAGCACTATCCCGTGGAACGGGGATGTCGTGGCCCGGAGGAGCGAGCGACTGATCCTCATCAAGTCGAGGGTCTCAGCGTAGAGAATGTTGAGGCCGCTGCCTCCGTCCATGAGGACTTTGGAGAGCCTCGTGTTGCCGACGACGGGGTCGACAACAAGTGGGTAGCGTCCCGGTGATGGGACGTAGTCCGGGTGGTCGTCCCGGCTGAAGGTGATAGCGTCGTGAGACCAGTCAAGGAAGCATGGTGTCGCTGGTCCGACGGAGTAGACCTCACTGCACTCGCGCTTTCGCTGCCGCGGCGTAGGGGCGGTCCCGGGCCCGCCGAAGATCCTGAGGCATTTGTCGATGGACGGGAACTCATCGTCCTTCCTGCCCTTGTCCTCCTGATCCCTGGTGGGCTTCTTGCCGGCGTCATCCTTGAACGGCTGCCGGCCGTAGTGCTTCTTGAGCATCACACACTGTGCGAGTGTGTGATGTACTGGACCCTGGTGATAAGGGCACGGCTTGCTGAGCATGTCGTCGAAGCGGCCTCGAGGGGGTCGTTCCCTGTTGGGTTCGGTGGCCGCCACGAGGGCGTGCGTCGCGGAGTGGGGCCTTTCCCTTCCCCTTCTTCTTCTTGTTGTTCGGTCCTCGGGAAGAGGTGCCCTCGGGGGCCTCCTCCTTCCGTTTGCCCTTGGGGTCGAAGCTGGTAGCGATCTTCATGAGCTCGGAGACACTGGTGGGTGTCCGGCGTCCGAGCTCATGAACAAGCTCTTTGCAGGAGGTTCCCGCGGCAAACGCTCCGACGACGTCGAAGTCGGCGACCTGGGGCAGCTCATTGTACTGCTTGGAGAAGCACCGGATGTAGTCCCAGAGGGACTCGCCCGGTTTCTGCTTGTAGCTGCGGAGGTCGCAGGAGTTACCAGGGCGTACGTACGTGCCCTGGAAGTTTCCTACGAAGATTTTGACCAGATCGCTCCAGTCGAAGATCTTCCGTGGGGGAAGGTGTTCCAGCCAAGCTCTTGTAGAGTCGGCGAGGAACAGGGGGAGGTTGCGGATGATGATGAGGTCATCCTGTGCGCCGCCAAGTTGGCACGCAAGACGGTAGTCCGCTAACCAGAGTTCGGGGTTAGTTTCCCCCGAGTACTTGGCTATGTTGGCCGGTTGTCGGAATCGGGACGGGAACTTGGCCCTTTGGATGGCCTCGCTGAAGACACGTGGTCCTGAGGGCTCGGGTGAGCGTTCACGATCCTCATCCGAGTCGTAGCGCCCGCCCCGATGGACGCTGTAGCCGCGCGCGGCTCCGTCAGTCTTTCGCCGACCGCGGGCTTGTAGAATGGCTCGGACGTCGACGTCCTTGCCAAGCCGTTGGTGGACTGGCGGAGCCCATGGAGCCTCGGGTCGAACCGAGGCTTCGCGCTCGTGACGTGCTATGCCACCATGCTGGTGACTTTCGGTGCCACGGTGTCGCGATGCTGAACTTTCCGCCTGGAGGACGGCTGCATCCTCCAGGAGGTCTTTGAGCTGATTCCTGAGCTGTCGTGCCTCCTCGGAGGAGGGCTCAGGTATGCTCCGGAGTAGCAAGGCTTCTTCCGTGAGCTTTCGGCTTGCCAAGGGGCGGCCCCCGGTGTCTCGGCCCCGTCGTCAGCAACGATTCGGGCCTGGACATCTCGGGCTCGACGCCGAGCTGCTCCTCCATCGGTTTGTCGCTCGCCGAGCTCCAGCGTAGCTCACAGCTGGGTGAGGCGCAAGCGGTCCTCGTCCATCCGTGCCTCAAGCTCCCGGAGCTGCTCTAGCTCCGGGGTTTGAGGTGCGGGGCGAGAGGTTCCTGCCCCAGATCCAGCGGCGGGGCCGACCGTGTGGACCATGGGGCCGTTGGAGGGGGCGTGACTTGTCCGTGCTGGGGTTGCGACGGAGGTGGTATGTCGTCGTTGCCCCCCGAGTGGACATCCTCCACCCGCCCCTCATCAGGGTGCATCAAGTTGTAACACTCCCGAGAGGGGTCGATGTAGGACTGGTCTGAGCTGGAGATGACGCTCGGTGCGTTCTCCCGCGAGTCGTTGGTGTGGGCGGCGTAGTCCACATTTGCCCAGAATTCGTCATCATCGTCGCTGTAGCTGCGACGAGACGAGTTCTGGTCATAACGATCCCCCTCCGAGTGTTGTCGAGGGTTGAGGTCGACGGCGGCGTCTGTTTCCCCACCGCCATGTGTCCTGGCGCTTTCCCCAGGGGATGGCGGTGAGGATGCCACGTGGTCTCCCACGAGGCTGTCCTGGCGCTCGAGGCGCTGGACTGGAGTGTCCGACAGTTCGTGCAATAATGCATGAACTGCACGAACGTGGGCGTCCATGGCGGTCTGCCGGTGAGGGCGGATAGAAAAATCGGCTGGCGTCGCGTTTCCGCCCTCGCCCGTCCGTCGGGCGGTAAACGGATGCGTGACCGCTGGTGCCAGAGATTCCGGGACCGCGGCCGGCGCAGTATTGGCTACCCCCGTTGGGGGAGCCTGGTGAGCCGCATCCCCCGCGGCGGGAGGCTGGTTGGCGCCACTGCGCCTCCTCCTCCTGATCCGTCGAGAGCTGCGTGCAACGTTTCCCCCGTCCTTCGAGGCGGGTGGAAGCGTTGCGGGGGTCCTTTCTCCGGCCGTCTGCGGGGCCGGAGTCGGGATGACAACGACGCGGGGCCCGATCGGGCGCAGAGTCATCTCGAGCCCTTGGCCAGTGGCCATGAACTCGAGAGTCCCGAACCGGAGTACCGCGCCAGCGGGAAGCGTGGTAGAGCTGGCTGCCATCCGAAACCTACGTCAACGCGCAAAAGGCCCCTACCTGGCGCGCCAACTGTCGGTGCTAGTTTTAGCGGGACTAACACCGGCTAGTAAATATGTGTTTTGCGGTTGAGGCTACGGATAGTGTGCAAGGGGGAACACAGGGATTATACCGGTTTGGGCCAAGCAAGCCCTACGTCTAGTGGAGAGGAGAGTCGTGTTGCCTTGCACCGGGGTGCTTGTAGTAGGGGGTTACAAGCTAGGCGAGAGAGGGAAGTACTCCCAGGTCTCTTGTAGGTGTCTAAGTGTTTACAAGTCGCATGCTGTGGGTGAGAACTTAGAACTTCTCCCTTGTCCCTCTAAAGCTAGCCTCTGCTCTCCCTTTTATAGTCGCAAGGGAGGGGCAAGGGTAGCGCTTACAATGCTACGTATTTCACAGTGAAGAGTTGCTGTTCCCCGTTTGACTATGGTCAGCTACTGCCTTTTCTCCGCGTCTCCGGGGTATGGCTGTCGTGGTTCGCACGATCTTGGTGAGTTCCAAGGTAGGAACAGTCGTCTGACTATGTCATGTCGTCAGCTACGGTCTTCTCTTTGGGTCTCCAGGATATGGCCGTCGTGGTTCGCACGACCTTGGAGAGTTCCAAGGCGGCAGCAGTCGTCGGATTACAACGTGCCATAGGGTCACACAAGTCACTCTTGATCTCTCTAGGGAAGAAGCTCTCAAGCAATGAAGTTCACACTAGTCTCCCTAGGGCTCTTGCTCTCTCACAAGATCAACAATGGTTCTTTCAGCTGTTAGAAGTGGCAAGAGAAGTAGAATGGAGGCTTTGGTGGAGTATAAATACTCACCCTCTCCAAAACTAGCCGTTTCTCACTTTCCGGCGAACCGTCGGACTCTGCCGAGGCTCGACCGTCGGATCAAACGGCACGGTCCGACTCTCACACAAGCACTGTGCCCAGAACTATGACAGAGGGGCGTCGGACCGAACTCGATGGTCCGACGCTCCTCAGTCCGACGCTTCTGAGCTGCGGGCACAGTGTCTCTCAACGGCTAGAACACGGAGCAATGGTCCGACGCACACCGTCGGACCCAGTTCGACGCTCAACACCGCGTTGGGAACCTCTCTGGAGGCGTCAGACGCTAACAGACATTAGTCCGACGCTCCCACTCGCGAAGGTCCGACGCTCGCTCAAATAACCAGAGGCACCGTCGGACTCTGGCCAATGGTCCGACGCCCATCCGGCCAGGGTCCGACGCTCCCTGGCACGCTGAAACTCGTCCAGGGGCTGCCACGTGTCGTCGGACTCTAGCTATTGGTCCGACGCCCATACTAGGTAGAGTCCGACGCCTCTAATTCGATCAAAACTTCGCCGAATCGAAAACTTTCCAAAACGAAGTTTGATCCTCTCTCTCTCAAGAGTATCCCTGGGCTGTCTGGAGCTATGTTGGATAAGTGTGCATCACATCTACACTCTCTAATCTTGCTCTAAGTCAAGCTACCCATCCAAACCCCTCTTAATAGTACGGTCAAAGGGAGAAACAAAACCTAAGACTACGCCAAGTGTCTCTCAACTCCAAACGACACTTAGCACTAGCCTATCACCGTCTTGTCTTCCATCCTTTGAAAACCGAATCGATTTTCATCGCTAGGGGCTTGAACCTACATGTTATTATGACCTAACCTCTAGGTTATCTTGCAAAACACACGTTAGTCATAATAATCGTCTTGTTGTCATTAATCACCGAAACCACTAGGGCCTAGATGCTTCAATCTCCCCCTTTTTGGTGATTGATGACAACAACCTCAAATAGATTTAGAAAGAAAGAGGTTTTTAAAGGTTTGATTCATATAAGCATGTGACAATAAGAGCAAAAGGGTTAGGCATACTTATACAAATCAAGACCACAAGGTACATATAAGATTTGAAATAAGCACAAGTACCAAACGATACGCTCAAGATCGGAGTGAAGTGCGGAAGCTAAGACAAGAGCGTAACCAAAAGTGAATCAAGTGACACAATATATAAATAATCATGAAGCTCAAACACATGTCACAACAAGTCTCAAACATGAAAATAACCATAATGCATGATAATGTCACATCCAAAAGAACAAAAGAACCAAAAACCCTCTCACGCGCTCCCCCTAAATCTATGCTCTCTCCCCCTTTGGCATCAAGCACCAAAGACCTAAGACTCAGGAGGAGGAGAAGAAGCTGCAGCGTCGCGGTCGGAGGAGTGAGGTCGAAGCTCAAACTGAGAAGGGTCTTCCTCGGACTCGGAGCTCTGAACAGCCTGACCCTCTGTCGGAGCACGGGAAGGAGAAGCGGTCCGGGAATGCTGAGCTGTCTCTGTAGCTGCTGCTGTGACTACTACTGTCGCAGGCCCTGCTGAAGTCGGGAGAGGCTCTGAGGAGGCGACTGACGACGGTAGTGTCTCTGTAGTCCCAGTGGCAGGTGAAGCTGTGGTGGTGGTAACAGGCAATCTGAACTCAGGAGGTGTGGGTATGCCTGTGATCTCACTGAAAGTAGCACCTAAGCTCCTGGACACTGAGGGGCCACCTAGGTCAGGTGTGAAACCAGTGTGGATCGGAGTGAACCCCTAAGTGCCTGGCGTGGCAAACCACTGCTGAGTCTGCTGAGTAGGTGTGACAAACTGACTCGGTAGTGAAGCTGTGCCCTGACTCTGAAGTCCACCGGACTGTATCGCTGGAGTCACTTGGGCTGCAGTGGCTGCCGGTCCAACCTGCTGGACTGGAGAGGCAGTGGCTAGGTACGGCGGGGCTCCGGTGTGCCTGATGATGTGCTCCATAAACCCAAAGGTTTGCAGCTGTATCTGCTGGCTCTGGAGCTGCATCTGGAGCATCTGCTGCTGGAACTGATCCTGCCTAAGCTGAATCTGAGTGAGAGCTGCAGCCTGCTCCCTGGCAAACCGGGACTGCTCCTCTGCCTATCTCTGCTGAGTCTGCTGTAAGGCCTGAAGAATAGCAAGCAGTGCAGGGTCTGTCTGTGAAGTCTGAGGAGCGGAGCTGGACCCACCGGCCTCCGAGTCGTGAGCTCGTGGACGTGAAGGGATAGCCCGGTAGTCCCTGTCAGAGCTGGACGAGGAGGTGTCGACGGGGTCGTCATCTGCAAGTAACTGCTCAAGCTCGCTATGGGCAACGTGCCACATAGCCTCGTCCTGCTGCTGAACCTTTGCCATGTCTGCCCCTGAAGTCTGACGGCGCTGTACTCTGTGTAAAGCTAGGCTGCCACGGCGTCCGTCAATCAGAGAGGTCATCCGATATACTGGAAACTCTGTCTCAGTCTGGCGCAACTCACGAGAGATTGTAAGTGCATTCACCCCCTATGTGGGATTTTGGTGATTAATGACAATCAAATTAGGGACTAACGGTTTTATCAAGATTATGTGCAGGTGTTAGTCCATATGAATGAGCAAATTGAAATATTCCGTGAAACAGCACCCCTCCAACTTGACCGAGTTACTTGGTGATCTTTACTCATAATTTAGCAAGTTTTATCTTTTATTGAGTATAGGACTACCGCACTATCAAGAGGGATGCATAGCTAGTTGACTAGTAGAAGGTTTAAAGTGCTCAAACATTGACTTAAACAAAATGCTTGAGAGACACCTTCACACACTTGTGCACTGCCCTATCCTGTTCTGCTCCTGGAGAATTGGTAGTACCGGTCTTGGACCGGTAGTACCGGTAGGACTTAGAGCAGGATCCTCTCCAGCGAACTGCTTGCTCTCGGGTTCCACAAAAGTTTATTCCGGTAGTACCGGATTTTAATCCGGTAGTACCGATGTTGAACCGGTAGTACCGACTATGAATCGGTAGTACCGGTAGGACTTAGCGCCGAGACTCCTCCCAGCCAACTCGCTGCTCTCGGGTTTGAGTAACTTTATTTCGGTAGTACCGGATTTTAATCCGGTAGTACCGGTCCTTGACCGGTAGTACCGGTAGGACTTTGCCCAAGCAGTTACTCAGGGTCTGGATCGGTAGTAACGACTGTACTTCGGTAGTAGGTTGACTGTTGTATCGGTAGTACCGGTGTACCACCGGTAGTACCGGTCAAGTCAACTTGACTGACAAACTTTTCTACCGTTGGGGCCTCGTGCAGTGCGTGTGTCAGACTTTTAACGTTCGATCTGCTGAGGTAGCATCGGTACTACCGGTAGGAATCGGTAGTACCGGTATCTCCCAGACGGAGGAAGTATAAATACTTCTTCCCTCTTCTTTAGAACGTGACCCACTTCATTTTATTGCCTACCAACCCGAGACAACAGCTCTCTCTTGCTCTCCCACTCTCTCTCACACATATTCATTGCTCATAGCTCAATCCATTGCAAGTTTCAAGTTGAGAAGTGAGATTCGAGTGAGGAAAAACTTAAATCCATTGTTTGAGCACTTGATTCCTCCCTCTAGCCGGCTTTGCTTTGCATTTGTTACTCTTGGGTTCTTGGAACCCTAGGCGGCTAGGCGTTCTTCGGGAGAGCCCGGTTTGATTCATTTGTGAGGGCTCCCCGAAGTGTTTGTATCACCCCAAGATTCTAGTGAAGAAACTCAAGTGACCTTTGTGGTAACCTTGAGTGAGGAAAGGAGGTGAAATAGACTCCGGCCTTTGTGGTCACCTCAACAACGAGGAGTAGGCCTTCCTTTGTGGATTGACCGAACCTCGGGATAAATAACTTGTCCCTTGCTCTCTTTGTTGTTGTGTCTACTTGTGGTGTTACGGCTTCGACCGTGCTCTTTCTCTTTCTACCTTGTTCTTAGGTTTGGAGGCCCGATCTACGATTTGGTGGTGATTCAAGTTAGGGTGAAGGTTGCAAGGAACTCTACATACACTTGAGTGGTTTGGTATAGCATAGATCTAAACTTACTCTGTAGTTAATCTTGGTTTCGTAGCTATCTGTTCTTGACCGGTAGTACCGACGGATTTCATCGGTACTACCGACAGGTATCGGTAGTACCGGTACAATCCCGGTAGTACCGGTCTCTGTTCTCACTTTTCAATTGAGTTTGAGTTTCAGGTTTTATACTACGCCTATTCACCCCCCTCTAGGCATTGTAGATCCTTTCAGAGATGTCTGTCCAAATCCGGTGCAACCTCCGCTCAAGGATGTGTGAGATCCAATGAGCGTAGGGGAGCTGTCGCCGAGACCGGATGCCCTCTGCTATGGTGTCCTCCATCTCACTGATAATTAAATCGGCAATGTCAAACTCGGACTGCTGGACCAGGGCACTAAGGAGCCATAGCTGTAAGTGTGTCAAACCCTCCTTGTACCCCTCCCGCGGTAAAAGAGTACGCCTCATCACGTCGTTCAAGAGACGAACGACGGGACGAAGCTCCGAAGGTGTCCTGCGGGAGCCGTCTCCGAACGGTGGTCAAAAGCATGCTGCTATATGAGCAGTAACAGGTGCCAGTCCTCCGTGAGCCCTCCTCGGCGGGTCTGTCATGGCATAGCAAATGATGTGCAACCTGGTAGCTGACTCTGGCACTCCAAACAGCTCTCGCAGAGCCTTCGCGTAGAGCTGGTATGGCTCTCCGCCGAAGGTGTACTGCAAGTACTCGTGGTCGGGGTCGATCCATAAGGAAGCATAGAACTCTCGGACCCACGACTCCACGTATCGGCCTGATCGGCCAAGAAGCTCCACAAGTCCTGGCAGGTATGTCAAATATGGCCTGATCTCCTCTCCTGCTGCGTGGACTATGTCCTCTAGGGGACATACTCTGTGCTGTCGCAGTCCAACTCCTGTGGCCATGAGGGCGGTGAAGAAATCCTCGTGAAGAGTAGTGTACCAGCCCTCAGAAGCTCTGGGATCTCTCTGATCCGGAAACCAGCTGGCAAGCGACGTCAGCCGGAGCTCTCTGACCCGGGCTGCAGAGATCCTCTGCAAGTCCAAGTGAACATCCGGCTCAGGCACCGACTGAGGCTCGGAGGGAGCAGGCACCCTGGGGACTCGGTCGCCGCGCCTCTGACCAGCGGGCCGGGGTGGCACCGAAGGTCGAGTGCGGCCCGAGCGACGAAGAGGTGGAGCCTGGGCCTGTCCCCCTGAGTAGCTGCCTCCTGCTGCTCTGGCTGCCTCGGCTCTGCCACCACTAGCTATGCTGACTCAGTCTCCGGCTGCCTCTGAGGCTGCGGCTGCTCCTCGGTCTCATCTCTGCCCGACAAACTGACAGAGATGCCTCCAATGTGTATACCCCTGCCACGCTCTGCCTCCTCTGCAGCCTGTGCTACCCTGATGGCCTGCCTCTGCTCTGCTGAAAGCCTCTTTCTTTTCTTGCTGCTTTCGACGAGAGAGGCCTTCCCCTTGTCCAAAGGTGGACGAGGAGGAGGCCTCTCGTCTCCACTTGTGCCTCCCTCACTGCGGCTGACCTGCTTGCACCTCACCATTTCTGCCAACTGTCACTGTCTTTCAGAAACTGACAACTACCGCTGACACTCAGAGGCTTGGCCTCGTTCCGTATCCGCGGGCTTGGCCCTGGATCCACTGACCCATTGCCAAACTCTCTGACCATGACAGCTGCAGGAGAGAAATAGACAAGGTTTACATAAGCATATATAAACTAGAGATGAGAGAGCCTATGGAAGCAAGCATATAGGATAAGAAGGAATAGCAAAGCAACCTGTGGGAAGACCTGCGAAGAGGAGAGAGAATGACTGTCGAACGGGGCACCACAGGGACAAGGAGAATCACTGCATGACATAGGGCACAAGTCAATGACTAGAGCAACTGACATGGATATGTAATGAATAGGGAGGAAACTAGGTGTGGAGGCAAACGAGGATTACCACAAGATGAAAATCACCTCCACGAACCCTAGACGGCTGAGAGCAGAGCCAAGTCTCAATGGAACTGCGAGAAACACGAAAAATTTTGGTTAGGGCATTTCATCGAGCAGGTTGAGTGCGAGGTAGATTTGAAACATGGAATTCAAATCTAACCACCATGTGAGCAGCCAAGGAGTAGAGGGATGAAGAGCTCGTGGATGGGGAACTCTTTGAGCCGCGGTGATCAGCACAACGGCGGCGAAAAACACGGCGGCGGACTGGGCACGCGGCGGGGCTGCTCTGCAGCGGCACGTGCCTGTGCGCAGGAGAGGAGCGCGCTCGCGCGGGGGAGGTGCTGGCTGCCGGCGGCGAGGGCGCGGGCGAGCTGGCGGCGGAGGGTTAGGGCGCGGCGCGGCGGCGATTAGGGCTCGGGCGAGGACGAGCGGGCGGCGGCGTTGCTCGCTCGGGAAGATGAATAGGATCTGACAGCGGGGCCCCACGCGACAGAGAAGGAAAAAGGCTGATCCGCGCCTTCAAACCGACCGTCGGACCATTACTGTGCAAGCATCGGACCAATACTCCGCAGAGTCCGGCGCTTCCAGTAAGCTCCAGCGGCCGTCGGACTTAGTCCGACGCTCCTCGTCGGACCAATACTTTCGGTCCGACGCCGTGAACGCGGCGCGACACGGCGTGAACCCTGTTATCCAATAGTCCGACGCCTAAAAATTCCTGGTCCGACGCTGCGTCCGACGCTTCCTTCGGCTTTGCCATCCACCGTCGGACTGAGGCTAAAAGTCCGACGCTGTGAAAACCAGCGTCCGACGCCTCGGTCAACAGGGAAAGGGACCGTCGGACTGAGGCAATTGGTCCGACGCTGGGAAAAACAGCGTACGACGCCTCGGTCCGACGCCCTAAAAACCTGTTTTCTTCCAAATTTCTTCACGCCGACTTTTCCCAACTAAGTTCCAACCCCAATAAGAGTCAAATAAACACCAGTTGGAGCTAGTATGAGATGCCCTCTCTCAAAACCTCAATTTTTCAAATATTTTGTCTTAGGCATATGTGAATTTTATGAAGATAGGCAATGAAATCCATGAACAAAATGACAAAACAACAATCATGCAATATGCAATGCAAATTCACGTAAATTAAACTAGTTGTTGTCAAGTTTTTCCTCGGGTAAGCTTCTTCACACGCTTTTAGGCGGTTATCTTAACCGAGTTAGACAAGCCCTACGTGCAATTCAATGTTAGACATGTTTTATGTTACAATGCAATGCACATGACAACACAAAATTATCTTTTAGTGAAGTTGCTTAGATCAAGGCAATTAAGTTCATTCCTTAGAGAACAAAAGCGTGCCTCATCCAATGGTTTAGTGAAATTTCCGCCAAGTTATCATCCGTTCTCACTCTCTCAAAGGAAATATCACCCTTGGCAACGTGATCTCTAAGGAAGTGATGACGGATGTCAATGTGCTTTGTGCGGGAGTGTTGAACCGGGTTATTGGCAAGTTTTACCGCACTCTCATTGTCACACAACAAAGACACCCTTTTTAAGTTGATTCCATAATCAAGTAGGGTTTGTTTCATATAAAGAATTTGTGCACAACAAGCACCCGCGGCAATGTATTCCGCTTCGGTTGTTGACAAGGCAACACTATTTTGTTTCTTGGAGGACCAAGAAACTAGTGATCTTTCAAGCAAATGGCACCCTCCGGATGTGCTTTCCAGTCAATCTTGCAACCGGCATAATCTGAATCGGAATAGCCGACAAGAGTAAAGTTAGCTCCTTTGGGATACCAAAGGCCAATGCTCGGGGTGTGCTTTATGTACCTAAGGATTCTTTTTACCGCAACTAAGTGAGGTTCCTTAGGATTAGCTTGAAACGGTGCACACATACACACACTAAACATGATGTTGGGCCTAGATGCGGTCAAGTACAACAAGCTACCGATCATAGAACGATAGAGAGTTTGGTCAACCGATTTACCTCCCTCATCAAGGTCGAGATGTTCATTGGTAGGCATAGGGGTCTTGATAGGCTTGCATTCTTCCATCTTGAAGCGCTTGAGGAGATCCTTCGTGTATTTCTCTTGCGACACAAACGTTCCCTCCCTTATTTGCTTGACTTGAAAGCCGAGGAAGAATGTGAGCTCACCAATCATGGACATCTCAAATTCTTTGGACATCATATCACCAAATTCCTTGCAAAAATCTTCATTAGTCGAACCAAAGATAATATCATCAACATAAACTTGACAAATGAAGATGTGCCCTTTGTGCTTCTTGGTGAATAGTGTGGTATCAACCAAGCTGATTTTGAAGCCCTTGTTGATGAGGAAGTCATAGAGGCGCTCATACCAAGCCCGTGGGGCCTGCTTCAAGCCATATAGCGCCTTGGACAACCTGTAAATATAGTTTGGATATCTAGGGTCTTCAAAACCCGGTGGTTGCGAAACATAGACAAGTTCATTTATGAAGCCATTTAAAAATGCACTTTTCACATCTATTTGAAAGAGTTTTAGATTGTGATTAGATGCATATGCTAGTAGGATACGAATGGCCTCTAATCTTGCAACCGGGGCAAAAGTCTCCCCAAAATCCAAGCCTTCAACTTGGGAGAACCCTTTTGCCACGAGCCTTGCCTTGTTTCTCACAATGTTGCCCTTGTCGTCTTGTTTGTTGTGGAACACCCACTTGGTGCCTATGACTCTTGCTCCTTTTGGCTTCTCTTCAAGTGTCCAAACTTGATTGCGGGTGAAGTTGTTGAGTTCTTCATGCATTGCATTCACCCAATCCGGATCTTGAAGAGCTTCCTCTATGCTAGTAGGCTCAATACAAGAGACAAACGAGTGATGTTCAATGAATTGAGCTTGCCTTTGTGAGCGAGTCATTACCCCCCTTGAAGGACTCCCTATTATGAGATCTTGAGGATGTGCTTATAGGAGTGGAGTAGTTCTTCTATCAACCACTTGAGGAGGAGGTTGTGGAGCATCAACATCTTGTGCTTGTGCCTCAATTTCTTCTTGTGAGATGTGGGTGTCTTCATGTGGATCCACCCCATCTTTATCTTCATCATCTTGAGACACATTTGATGAAGATGGTTGATCGATCACTTGCACATCATCACCATCATCTTCATCATCTTTTGGCTTGATGTCTCCGGTTGGCATGTTCTTCATGGCCTTCCTCAAGGGTTCATCACCTACATCATCAAGATTCTCATGCTCTCCTTGACAGCCGTTAGATTCATCGAACTCCACATCATATGTTTCTTCAACAAGGACCGGTGGCATTGTTGAATACTCTATATGCTTTGGACTTCAATGAGTAACCAACAAGAAAATCAATATCACAACGTCTTTGAAACTTCTCCTAGGTGTTGCCGCTTCTTGTAGATGTAGCATTTGCAACCAAACACCCGGAAGTAGGAGACGTCCGGCTTCTTGCCAATGAGTAGCTCATAGGGGGTCTTCTTTAGCAACCGGTGAGGGAATAGGCGGTTGGATGCATAGCATGCGGTGTTGATTGCCTCCGCCCAAAACCTCTCCGGTGTGTTGTACTCATCAAGCATAGTCCTTGCAAGGGTGATCAACGTCCGGTTCTTCCTTTCAACTACACCATTTTGTTGAGTGGTATAGGTGGATGAGACTTCATGCTTGATCCTAACTTCATCACAATATACTTCAATGTTTGTGTTGTCAAACTCTTTTCCATTGTCACTTCTAATCTTCTTGATCTTCACTTCAAATTCATTTTGTGCTGTCTTGGCAAACTTCTTGAAAGATTGGGCTACTTCGGTCTTGTCATGAAAAAAGAACACCCAAGTGTATCTTGAAAAGTCATCAACAATCACTAAGCAATAGAGCTTGCCACCAATGCTTGCATAAGTTGTTGGCCCAAATAAATCCATGTAAAGTAGCTCTAATGGTCTTGAAGTTGACACGAATGCCTTGGATGGATGTGTATTTGCCACTTACTTCCCGGCTTGGCAAGCACTACATAATTTGTCCTTCTCAAATACAACATCTTTCAATTCTCTCACCATCTCCTTCTTCAATAACTTCTTGAGTGTGCTCATCCCAACATGTGCAAGCCTTCTATGACAAAGCCACCCAAGAGATTGTTTGGTGAATAGACAAGTCTTCAAATTTGCATCTTCCTAGTTGAAGTCCACTAGATAGAGATGATTGTACCGAAAGCCCTTAAATATCACTTCATTGTCATCTTTCTTGGAGACAACCACCTCTTCACTTGTAAATAGGTATTGGAAGCCAAGATCACACAATTGACCAACGGATAGCAAGTTGAAGTTCAAAGAAGCAACTAGAAGCACATTTGAAATGGAATGATTATTAGATATAGCCACTTTGCCAAGCCCTTGCACTTTGCTCTTGGAATTATCACCAAATGTTATCTTTCCTTGGTTTTCTACATTCTCTTCAAGGGAGGTGAACATACGAGCATCACTGGTCATATGTTGAGTGCATCCACTATCAATTACCCAATGAGAGCCACCGGTCTTGTATTTCACCTACACAACAAATCAAGCTTGATGTTTAGGAACCCATACTTGAGAAGAGTTCCGGACTTTCTCAACCAAACCTTTCGCCACCCATAGTTGCCTAGGCCTATTCTTGTTAGGGGGTCTTAGGAACATGACTTTCACTTTGCCCTTAGAATCTTTCCTTAGCATGTAGTGAGCATCAAAGGCAAAGGGCCTAGCATGCTTGGGCAAAGGTTGTGGTGGCGGTGTCTTGCACTCATGAGCAAAGTGACCTTCTTGTCCACATTCAAAGCATCTCTTTGGCTTGGGCTTGGGCTTGGGCTTGTTCTTTGCTTTGTTGAGGCGATTTTGACCTCTAATATTTTGCACCTTCTCACCCATGTAGCCAATCCCACTTCTATCAAATTTCATCACGGTGTTCATGAGGAGATCACTTTGGAGATATTGGCCTGTTGTGAATTTTTGCAAGCCCACGGTGAGATGACTCTTTTCTTGCTTTAACTTCTTGTTCTCTTCCAATAAGCTTGCAAGGTGATACTTCTCATTCTTGAGGATCTTGTTTTCTTTTCTAAGTACTTCAACTTCATCATCTTGTCGCACCGCTTCAATGACAATGGTATTTGTGGTTGATTGCTTCTCAAGCTCTTTCTTCAAGTTGTCATTTTCAATCTTGAGCATCAAATAGTCATCATGGCAATCGGCCACCACCACTTCCTTGACTTTGCTACTACCACCTTGCTCAATGATCTCATCAATCAAGTCATCACATGATGTAGGTATGTCACACTTAACAACATGGTTAGGAGCATCATGTGTTTCATTGGAAAGCGAGTCATAAGCCATAGCAAAGTTGTCATGATTCACTTTCACTTTAGTATAGTCCTCTTTTAGCTTGCTATAGCTAGTGGTGAGCTCAATGTGTATCCTCTCAAGTTTATCATATTTTTTTGAGCTCTTTTATGTTGGCTTTGAGCTCCTTGAGGTTGGATGACACATTTTAATTTTCAACTCTAAGCTCATCACTAGCTTTAGTGAATTGTTCATTTTTAGCTAAAAGGTTGCCATTCTCAAGTTTTAAGTTTTTATTTTTCCTTGTTAGCTTTCTTATAACTTTGGTATAGTCATTTAGTAAGCTAGCAAGTTCATCATAGGTGGGTGAATCATACTCATTGTCACTATCACTACTCTCATCATCACTTTGTACCTTCTTGTCCTTAGCCATAAGGCAAAGTTGTGTTGGAGATGAGGGCGGTGATGGCGGTGGAGGAAGTGAAGTCCCAATCACAAGAGCGGCCACCTTCTCCTTTTCATCATCGCTTTCTTCACCGGAGGAGCCACTAGAAGATTCAATGTCGGTGAGCCAATCACCAACAATGTAATCTTTTCCACTCTTCTTGCTTTTGTGAAATTGCTTCTTCTTGAATGGCTTGGCCTTCTTCTTCTCATCATCACTAGAGTCTTGCCTTTTGCCCTTGTTCTTGGTCTTGAACTTGTCTTTCTTGGGCTTTGGGCAGTGATGAGCAAGATGCCCAAGCTCTCCACAATTGTAGCAATCCATCTCGTAGATGGGCTTTCTCTTGGTACTAGTGAAGAACTTCTTCTTGTTAGAATCAAATTTGATTCCCTTGTTGTTGAGCTTCTTGAGCATCTTGGTGGTCTTCCTCACCATGAGAGCGATCTCCACATCATCATCATCATCATCACTTGTGGAGTCAAGAGAAGAGTACTTTGCTAGAGCATTGCCTTTCTTGTCGGCCTTGAGGGCCAAGTCTTTCTTCTCTTCTTTCTTGGATGATGATCCATCTTGAGGAGTGATCTTCAGTGTACATCTCATGAGCATTGATCTTCCCCAATATTTGAGTGGGGGTTGCATTTGAGAGATCCGTTTGATGAAGTACGGTTACAATGTGACCATACTTCTCAATTGGAAGAGCATTGAGGATTCTCCTTGCAACCTCGGCTGGTGAGATTTGAGTGAGTCCAAGGCCATTTACTTCCTCTACAATGATATTCAGGCGAGAATACATGTCATTAGCACTTTCATTGGATAGCATTTTGAAAGAATTGAGCTTGTCAATGATAAGATAATATCGTTCCTCTCGCTCATTCTTAGTTCCTTCATGGAGCGCACAAATATTCGACCATAGAGCATGGGCGTTTTTGTGGTTCCTCACACGGTTGAACACCTCTTTGCTAAGGCCTCTAAATATGCTGTTTCGAGCCTTAGCATTCCACTTCTCGTGCTCTTCCTCAACGGGTGTGAGGGTTGCGCCGGGATTTGGGAGTGGGGTACCCTTGTGTGGTGGCTTTGTGAACACCAAGGTCCACCACCTCAAGGTATGGCCTCTATACGAATTTTCCAATAAGCAAAATCGTTACCGTCAAAGACAGGAGGGGGACCATCGTGACCACCGGACATCATTCCTCTTGGCGGTTAAGCCAAATTAATGAGCAACAAGGCTCCGATACCAATTGAAAGGATCAAGGATGCCCAAGAGCGGGGTGAATTGGGCAACTAATAATTTTTCGAAACACAATTCAACCTATCGCAATTTGCCCAATGTCACCCCACAAGTGCTTGTGTCAATTCTATTCCTAAAACAAGTTATGCAACCTAGAGCCAAGTCCTATCACAAGTATACTACTCTAGAAAAGTAGAGAACACAAAGGAAATATGGGAATGTAAAGGGTTAGAAAGACAAATCCGATTTTTCCCAAGGTATCGGAGAGTCGGCACTCCCCACTTGTCCTCGTTGGAGCACCCGCGCAAGGGTGTAGCTCCTCCTTGATCTTCGCAAAGACCAAGTGCTCTCTACGGGCTGATCCTTTGCCACTCCGGCGCGGTGGATCGTCCACAACCGCTCACAACTTCGACTTGGGACACCCACAAACTCTCCAAGCGGTCACCAAGCCACCGATTGCCACCAAACCATCTAGGTGATGCCGATCACCAAGAGTAACAAGCCTAGACTCTCACTTGACCAATAACAAGGCCAAAGAGGGTCATGGATGCACACAAGTCACTCTTGATCTCTCTAGGGAAGAAGCTCTCAAGCAATGAAGTTCACACTAGTCTCCCTAGGGATCTTGCTCTCTCACAAGATCAACAATGGTTTCTTCAGCTGTTAGAAGTGGCAAGAGAAGTAGAATGGAGGCTTTGGTGGAGTATAAATACTCACCCTCTCCAAAACTAGCCGTTTCTCACTTTCCTGCGAACCGTCGGACTCTGCCGAGGCTCGACCGTCGGACCAAACGGCACGGTCCGACTCTCACACAAGCACTGTGCCTAGAACTGTGACAGAGGGGCGTCGGACCGAACTCGATGGTCCGACACTCCTCGGTCCGACGCTTCTGAGCTGCGGGCACAGTGTCTCTCAACGGCTAGAACACGGAGCAATGGTCCGACGCACACCGTCGGACCCAGTCCGACGCTCAACACCGCGCTGGGAACCTCTCTGGAAGCGTCGGACGCTAACAGACATTAGTCCGACGCTCCCACTCGCGACGGTCCGACGCTCGCTCAAATACCCAGAGGCACCGTCGGACTCTGGCCAATGGTCCGACGCCCATCCGGCCAGGGTCCGACGCTCCCTGGCACGCTGAAACTCGTCCAGGGACTGCCACGTGTCGTCGGACTCTAGCTATTGGTCCGACGCCCATACTAGGTAGAGTTCAACGCCTCTAATTCGATCAAAACTTCGCCGAATCGAAAACTTTCCAAAATGAAGTTTGATCCTCTCTCTCTCTCAAGAGTATCCCTGGGCTGTCTGGAGCTATGTTGGATAAGTGTGCATCACATCTACACTCTCTAATCTTGCTCTAAGTCAAGCTACCCATCCAAACCCCTCTTAATAGTACGGTCAAAGGGAGAAACAAAACCTAAGACTACGTCAAGTGTCTCTCAACTCCAAACGACACTTAGCACTAGCCTATCACCGTCTTGTCTTCCATCCTTTGAAAACTGAATCGATTTTCATCGCTAGGGGCTTGAACCTACATGTTATTATGACCTAACCTCTACGTTATCCTGCAAAACACATGTTAGTCATAATAATCGTCTTGTTGTCATTAATCACCGAAACCACTAGGGCCTAGATGCTTCAGAGGCTCGGGCGAATCGGAGATTTGGGCACCGAGGTCGCCGCTCTCCCGAGCTCTCCCGGGGAGGCTCGGGCGAATCAGAGATTTGGGCGCCGAGGGTGCTGCTCGCCCGAGCTCTCCTGGGGAGGCTCGGACGAATCAGGGAATTGGCGCTGAGGGTGCTGCTCTCCCGAGGGTTGGCTGTCATTAGTGCAATGACGTCGTGGGCCTCTGTAGACGCAGCCTTCGTGGGCTTCGGGCGCGGCCTTCGTGGGCTTCCACTGGCCTTACTTGGGCCAGGCCATGTTGGGAATGAGCATTTTTGCATCGAAGTTGGGTACCCCTAACTTTGGTACCTGACACATAGAGATGTCGAGGTTCTTACTATAGGGGTTAGTCCAAAAGTGCAACCAAATTTCATGCAAGTATGTGTTGATTCAATAGTCAAACTTAACACCATATCATGTTTGATTAAGGTAGTCTCTTTAACCTAAACACCAGTGGTTAATTCAAAAAGACTATGCAGGTATGATCGATCTACACACCCAAACCAAAAGCATGCTAACATAGAAAAGGAAGCATAATGGAATAAACAAGATTCATTCTACTAGAGACAAGAGCATGAGTGGTGAAGACAAGAAGCATATTTTTTTAGAGGGTTGAAGACAAAAGTAAGAAGAATGCACTAAACAAGAGGAAGGAAAAGTGTCAAACCAGTTCAAGAGGTATGTCTTAACGTAGTGGAGGTTGACAAGGGGGGCTGAGGGGTCCATGGTGGGGTCGGCCGACCCCACCTTCGAGTTTCCTAGCCACTTTAGTTCCTTCCTTTTGCATTATTCTTACCTCTAATGATGTGTTGCTGCACTGACTACTTTTTGCTCGGGATGTCCTTCAACACCCAAATATGTTCGAGGAGGTCAAATGACCCCCCTCACGCTTGGTGTAAGGTGTGTCCTGAGTCATGGAAATAGAGAAAACATCAAGTGCAGAGGTTCTGTTGGTGGCAACACACCAACAGAATCAAAAGTCTCACTAATTTACTAAGGTTAGGAATAGGTTGCATCCTTCAATTCACTATCAACCTTAGTAGATCTGCTTGCAAGAACTCATACCAAACTACTTCGAGACTTGCAAAATTTATGATAGATAAACACGTCTACAACCTCCCTTGCAAAGATTTTGCAAAGAAGAAGGAGGAAGGGGTTGTAGATGTTGTGTGTGGTAGTAGCAGAGAGAAGGATTGATTTAGGAGGTTTCTCATATGAGCAAGGATCTAATGAGAGGATCAGGGGATAACTTCCATGCTCATAGATATATCCTTCCTTGCTTAAAGAGTGGGTGAGCGATTTTCTTCTAATGACATTCCAAATCCTCCTCAAGACCTGGATATGTCATGGTTGTTTGTGAAGTCATCTTAAGCTCACCCCTTGGATCAAGAATAGATTTGGATTCCACCCTTGTGTTAAGAGGTTGGGAAGACCAAACGGGTAGATATTCCTTGCCTATTCTATGACCAAGCTTCTTATTTCCAATGTCCTCCCAGATTTGCATGATTGGCCTTCCAATGAATGTGAGATGGAAGGAAAGTCCAGGAAGGTCAAAGATATGTAAAATCTAGGAGATCTTTAGATCATTAATCACTACAGGTACGCCTCGAAGGACTTCTAAACAATCAAGGACTTGACCATTTGGGAGCCTAAGGTGTTTTTGGGATTGTAGCAAGTAATTCTTTGATGAACTTTGAGCATGGAAATGAGGAATGATGTTTATCCCAAGGCTAGGATCATAGCAAATTTCACTATAGATGCCCATGACTTGACAAGATATTCTCCTTACATGAGTGGGCATCTTAGTGATTTCATTAGAATCTTTGGTTTCCTCTAACCATTCTTGACTTACAACAGTGGATGGATTCTGCAACTGTTGTTGTTTCTCTTCTTGGTTATGTTTTTGGGCCTGATGACTCTCATGCCTTGGGAGTCTTAATGAATCCCCAGACTCAATGACCGGATCATCATAAGGACTTTGAAGGAAGGGCACAATCGGATTTATCGAGATCAAGGATGAGTTTAGAGATGGGTTCAAAGGACATGGCGGATGTGGGCATAGAATGGGAGCGGATAGATATTTCTTCTAAGCATTTTGGTTCTCCTTCTATGGGCACAGTCAGCGTTCCTTTTGGAGGTTCATCCAAGATCCTTGATGTTTTCCTATGTGCCGCATGGGAATTCGAGGCGTCAAATGATTACTAATTTGGGAGATTTCTGAACAGATCCTTTCTTGAGAGGTTTTGAATGAAGTTTCTTAGAAGGTCTCTTTTGGATAGGATGATTATAGGCATTCCCATAACTAGCAAGGTCAGATAAGAGATTAGCCTCGAAATCGAAGGAGCAGTTTATAGGACAAATTTCTTTCTCCTCCGATGTTTGTGGTATTTGTGGTTCAGGGTCGATGGTAGAATCTTTAGATGCGACTGATTTTGATTCGGCTATCGGGATTTCTTTTTACTCAAGGATTAATTCCTTTTCTTCCTTAGGTGGTTCATTATACCCTTGAGTGTGGGGAGTGTTTTCAAGGATTTTATCTAGAAGTTTCTTCCCTTCACCAACGGTACGACGAAGGAATGCTCCTCCAGAAGATATGTCAAGAAATTATGCGGAATCGTTGCTAAGACCAAGGTGAAAATGTTGTAACAGTGCTGGCTTGGTTATAGCAAGATCAGGACCAAAGGATACTAGATCTGTGAAATGGATCCATGCCGCACCTAGAGTCTCCTTCTCCTTTTGTTTGAAGGCTAAGATCTCTCTTCGAAGATGAACAACACGAGAGATAGGGAAGAAAGCTAAGCTGAATTTGGATTGAAAGCTTTCCCACTCTCCATGTGCACTCTCTACATGTCGAGCATACCAATGTTTAGCCGTCCCGTCAAAGAGAACGGGAATAGCTTCCATTTCAAGATATTTCGTGTCATGCCTTCAATAAGAAGACACGAGCACAATTGCTCAAAATCACGTAAGTGAGTGTAGGGGGTTTTCATCTTTCTCCCAGCAAATGGTTGTTCCTGAAGCTTAGCTATGAAACTAGGGCGAAGCTCATAGCTACGTGAAAGAATGGATTGTATGATGGTGGTGGCTCCAAACAAGCGCCCTTTGGAGTGGCAAGATGAGAGATGGGTGTTTGGTTCATGGTGTGAAAAGGATAAAAATAAGAGGAAGAGAAAAGAAAGGCAACTCGGACGACTCGATTCTAGTTAAGACAGCTACCGTTCCACGGCAACGGCTGCCAGAAAGCTTGTTGACACCAGAAGTGGCAAACGGATATACCGCAAGGGTACGGTAGTCAATGTAGCCTTCACCGGGAGTATTACAGGTATCGTATTTTCCAGAGGGAACGTGAAGTGTCCTAACTAGGTTCAATGCCGTCCAGTGATGAGACAAAGGAGCTATGATAATTAGGTAGAGAGGTTCTTATGTAGCAAAAGATATCTGGTCTTGGCTTTCTAAGTATAAAGAGGTTTACCACCTCCTCCCTTTACAAGAGGCGACAGGCGAAACAGTAGGAGATATAACTCCTACCCGAGGCTGGCTGTACTATTGTATTGATACCCTGCCGTTTTAATAACTTGTCTTACACACGTGGTGGAATACGAAGACCAGACAAGGCTGTCACCACTTGCTGGCTACCACAAACAATCCGTGCGACAAGCGGCCTACAATGGCAAGATATAGCCTAGACACCACGTCTACACTACACTTACTACTTTAACCTTCATGAGAGACTAGAGCACTTTACTAAGTAAAGCAATGTACAGGTAAAGCAAATATATACTTAAAGTACCAGAACCAGAATATCAAATACTAGAAGGACTCGAATGTAAAACTTACTTGAAGATTTGCATCCGCTGAGGTACACCTTGGAGAAGATTCCCGACAGGCCTGGGGCTTTCTCCTGAAGACTTCCCTCACTCTCTCCCAACTAGCACAGCACTATAGCAGAGCTAAGCTACTACATAGTGTTTTCTCCTTTGAATCATGCTCTAAAGTGAAGGCCTATGGGGGGTATTTATAGGGGGAGGTGGAGTAGAGGCTACTCCACTGCTACGTTATCAATCCGCGCGACCTCCATCATGCACCGTTGGATCAAACAGCCATATAACCGCCTTAGGATCAAGGGTGGAGGATTTCCTGCACATGTTCAACATGAGCAAGGCGGTGGAGGCTCAACCGACCTGGCTAGGCCCAAGGAGTGGTTCGGCCGAACCACCCTATGGCAGGGGGCCCAGCCAGGGTCTTCTAGAAGCTTTCTTATGACAGTGGAGTAATGCCGAGCCTCGGAGCCTACCAAGTGGGGTTCGGCCGACCCACCTGTGGTGAGGTAGGGCCCATCACTGTGGTCCCCACTTGTCATGGAGTGTGGCTATGTACTTGTTTTGCCTTGGTCTTATCGATTCACGCCTGGATCCTATGTGCTTTGCTCTTTAGCCATTGATTCAAAACACACTTGTGATCTAAGGGTGCAAATGGACTCCAGGGGGTGTGCCACGGATTGTGCCACGGCAGCAGAGTTCTGTGGGCCCCATGCATGGTTCGGCTGAACCATGCATGTGCTCTATTTGCCCTGATCTTCCTTTTGTATGCTGATATTGACTCATGTGCTGAAATGTCATGGCCTGGTGTCACCATATGCAGTTCGGCCGAACCACCTTTGGTGGAACCAAAGGTCCATCTTCTGCAGGTGGCATCCTCATGCAATTCTAAGCACAATGGTGGTGCTAACTTGCCCTATGGGTGGTTCGGCCGAACCACTCATTGTGCCCATCTTTTGCACATCGTCTCCAGAAGCTATGATATTAATGATTGTGAAGTTGGTTTGTCATTTGGCCATACTTGGTTGGTCGCCCAACCTTCATATAGAACTTCCAGGACACTGAAAAGTACCTATTCTGAATGCCTGCAACCAAATAATGACAAGTACATGTGGAACCAAGTTATTTGTACCTAAGTCACTATGTGTTTGATGATTTCCTTCCAGAAAGAATGTCTTTTTGACGGTTTTGATGGGGTAAAAATATGGTATAAGTACCAGTCAACACCGGGCACGGAGCTCAGGCTCGATTTTCATGGACTGGTGGCCAGCCACTACTAGAGCACAGGCTGCACAACAGGAATACAAAAAGAATAGGTCACCACTGGACAAATGAGCTAGCTTGTGTTTGATCTGAATGTCTCTTATTTGATTGTTGGCAACTCTGTCATCTTCCTATTACACGTGTCTTACTGGTCCAATCAACGTATCTTTTTTTCATAATGTCTACATAGCCTATTGACTATATCTGTGTTTTATTTTGTAGTGTTACATAGATAAGTATGCAGCAAGTCAGTACGTCTAGCACAATTGGAGGCTCTAGCGAAACTCGTGGAATTGCTGCAAGTTCTGATGGACCATTCGAGAGAGAAAACAGCTCAGATAATTTAAACCATTTCATCGATCTCAAGTAAGCCTTCTCTTTCACACATGGTTCTTGGAGTCGTATGTTTCCAATGTTTTTCCTATTCCTCGCTGATTTACACATGGTTGTCTATTTTATGTTTTTTTACTTTGACGACATAAGTTTTGGACAGACACCTAAGTATTGAAAAAGAGTAATTTATCTTTCAACTCCAAGTTTTGTTGTCTTGTTATCTCAATACCACCATAAAAACAAGTTTGGGGGGAGCTTCCTAGCATGCTCAAGAGAGGCCACGAACTGCACATCAAGCTGAGGCAGCACCAGTTAGCTGCACCCCAAGCTGAACCACATTGGTAAGTCAAAAGCAAGCTTGGGGGAGGGCTCCCACAAAGATAACTTGTATCTCATATTTCTTTTTAAAATTCTCCAACTTAAAAAAATGGTGAGATATGTTCTCCTCTCTCATATGTGTTAAGATGTGTTAGTTTCTACCCTTGTTGAAATGATGAACACTTGCTCTGTCTTATGTTTCACCTGTACCCATTTTATAATCGAGTTTTCTCAACAACGAAGCCGTGATGATTTCTCTAGAATGATTCTTGGTCATGGCTACCCATTTAACATGGCTGAACACTACTACACAAGAACATTAATCTATAATTTGCAACCTTCATTCAAATTGGTGCATCGAACTTCTCTAAAAGATGATTGCATGAGGATTTATGATGAGGAAAAGTTGAGGCTGTATCAACTCTTTGATAAACAACCAGGTCATTTTAGCATCACATCTGACATGTGGACTCATACAGAAATGAGTGGATATATGAGTATGACAGCACACTACACTGATGATACTTGGAAATTACATAAAAGACTCATTGGGTTTGCATATGTAGAAATACCTCACAATGGCGAACACATTGGTAAAGAAATAATCAGCAGACTATATCCCTGGAATTTGGATAGAAAAATATTTTCATTTGCACTAGACAACTGCAAGGTTAACAATGTTGTAGTTCGAAATTTGAAGAAGCTTCTCTTGTCAAAAAAAGCATTGCACTTGAATGGGGATCACAATTGAGGCTATAATGTGTTCACATGATTGGTTGCAGCATCGGATACCAGGTAAATATGCTAGATGATACATGATTGAGTTCACAATTGAGGCTATAATGTGTTCACATGTTATTTTGCCTAACATGTTTTATTTGCAAGCAGTTGAGCCTAAAGCCATAGAAGAGAGTGAAGGTATGTCTGATACATCTCTACCACCAATCACATGTAAGGAAGATCAAATTGTTGATGAATAGACTTATTGCAGCAGGTATCCTCTAATGCTTCTGTTATGCTTAACTATTGATGACATAGTAGCCTTGTTCGGTTAGATGCCATTCAAACCCAGTTTGTACTCTTTTTTAGTAAAAAGTATGCATATCCACTGGTTGACGCAGAGTCCAATTAGTCCAATTACACAAGGGTGTGCACATACTAGTAGTTTGAGATCCATGCTGCCAAACACCCTGAAAATTGTAAGTGGGTTGTCGTTCCTATTGTTGCATTGAAATATGGTTTCTAGTTTGATTATTAGTATGCTAGACAGATGTGCTATACAGCTAATTTGCTTGAACTGTGCATACAATTGAATTAAAGGTTTCTCATCCCTTGCTTGAACTGTGCCTCATCAGGGGATGTGTAGCACTATATTGTCATGTGTGGTTGGTGTGGTAATGAGTTAAGGCTGCCTAGCATAATAATAACTTTAGTATAAGTGATGATAGCATAATAATAACTTTAGGATATGAAATATTAAAACTTTTAAAATTCATAGACTCTTATGGTTTTATAATTTTATGATAGCGTGAGGTGTTTCCATAATCATCAAAAAGTTCATCCTCAAATTCAAACATAAAATCAGAAATAGGAATTATCTCCTTCTCACTAGATAGTTCAGGTAAAGGTTGAGATGAATCAGACAAAAGTTTAGAATCAAATGACAAAAATTCATCTTCTAACAATTTTTCTTTTTGTTCAGGAAGATCAATTAAGATACTTAGTAAGAATAGTTTTAGCATGTGAAGCTAGTAATATGCATAAATGCTCCTTCCTGCGGCCAAATTATGGTATTCTTTATTTTTATCATCAAGGCCTAAAAAGAAATGTTGCAAAAGCATAGGTTCTGGTAAAGCAAGATTAGGTCCAGAATTTATCAATCCATCAAAACGTTCCCAAGCCTTGCCTAATGATTCGTTATCTAATTGTTTAAATCCAATAATTTCAAAACGAAGTTTAGCGACCTTTTCGATAGGGAAAAATTTAAGACAAAAATTAGCACGCAATACTTCCCAATCTCCTTGACTACTCCCAACATGGCGATTATACCATTTCTTTGTTTTTCCCGTTAATGAAAACGGAAAGAGTTTCCATCTTAAAGTTTCATCTACCATGCCCTTAATGCGCAAACATGAACATGTCTGTTCAAAATCAGCTAAATGGGAATAGAGGTTTTCGCTAGAACTACTAGAAAAAATGTGATCCTGAACTAACTTAATTAATCCCAGGCGTAACTCATAGCCAGATGATGTGATAGGTAAAGATGATTCTTTTGGCTGGAGATACGATCCCGATGGTGCTCCATATTGATATAAAAGTTGGGACGTGGGTTCCATACTTTAAAAGGTAAAAGATAAAAGATAAAGGTATAATACAAGATTAAAATAGACTAAGCCAAAATCAGCAAACCATTCACCAGCAACGGCGCCAGAAATGCTTGTTGGTATAAATTAACTGCACTCTATTAAAGATTATTATTATCAAGGTATCCGCAAGCGCACAGATAAAACAACCCGATGTAGCACTTCACCAGACAATTCTAGTTTTAATATCGAACCCAAAGGAACAGTAGGTGATACTGACTAAGTCTATTGGCTCTTAACCCGATAATACAATCAATCCAGAGAAAATCAAGAATGAGGAGATAACAAATGATTATCTAGATCCGACAACCGGTAAACTTTAAATAATATCGTTCTAATCGGGCAGTGACATGAATAAGAGGCGAAATCAAAGTTCTCTCCTGCCAGACACTTATACACCTATCGATCCTATCAATGGGAAGTGAACTACAGAAGACTCAACGCAGCTGTCACCTACGCGATCTACCACTATCCGGCCAATCAGGGGACATTCACAAGTAATTATAGCTCAGACACCACGTCTACACTACAAACTACTTCAACCAAGGAGCTACCAAGATCAAAGCACTCAAATAGAGTTATAAACTTAAGAACGAATAAGAACAAATGCTTACTTGAATTAGGATGTTGAATACAAAAGTACCTCAGAATGTAACTCCGGACGAGGGAGCTGAATCCAGACGAACACAGCTACGAAGAAGCTCCGACAGGCCGGGACTCCTTCGAATCTCTACTCATCTATTCTATCTCTCTAATCTCTCTCTTGATTGCTAGCCTAGATCTAGTGAATATCTATCTAATGCTTCAGGGTCTTCATCTCTTGATCTGGCTCTCCTCCAGGGGGGTATGCCTCTCTATTTATAGGCCGGTGGGATGCACGTATGCCGTAGGATCAAACGGACTTGAAACAAGGGGCCAGATGACTTCTAATAGGCGGTGGTAGAAGACTCTAGAAGGCGGCGCGGGGGAAAACCCTAGGGGGGCGCCGGCCGGCCCCACCCTGTGGGGTTTCGGGCTCCGGTGCTTCGGGTGTATTTCAGATACTTCTAGCGTTCTTGTGAAGATGTTTCCTTAGCGGTTAAGTTTCGTGGTAATTATGCTCTTTAATCCTTCTTTTAAGCTTTTCTGGAAAATCTTCTGGAAAATAGACAATTCACCAAAACTCGTGGAATCTGTCAGTAATAACCATATTCTACTGGATATTCATATTTAATGCAGGGATAATTGATAATAAAATTTGGATGATAACAGGTGTCAACACTGGAGTCATTTATTTCCAGACCACTAGCCAATCATTTGTCCTGTCCTTTGCTGGAGTCCTTTCAGCTCTAAAGAACACTTAGATGTAGACATAATTATTGTGGGTTACTGCTACTTTCTTTGTATAGTTTGATGTTATGACTTGTGACTGCCTATACTATTTGTCTGCCTTGTCAACGATTACACCATTGCTCATGATCTGTATTCATTTGTTAGGAGTTCTCACAAGTACTATGTTCTTAGCTGTGAGGCCAAGGAAGAAGGTGGACTAATACAAGTGTGGCTCATCAATTGAATCAATCGCCTTTGTTAGTATCTTACTAGTGTCAGTGCACGTTGGAATCTAAGTCATAGTTTAAAGTCACGCTGGGATACTTTATTGGTATCATTCTTCTGATGGGAAGCCAATTATTTTGGCCATTCATTTTTGGTTATTTTCTGCTCCCCAAAGAACTTGTATGCTGCCTAATCTTTGTATTGTGTAATATTGAGGCTACCTGAAACTTTGTAAGTGGGGTTACTTGAAACTTAACCACATTTGCTCGCAGGTCGCAGCTAACAAGCTATGATAGTATGGGCAGAGTACTGACTAGGGAGTTCATGTAGAGAAGAGGATGCACATGCATAACTAATCAACTAGCTTTCGCGAAAAAAAAAACCTAATCAACTAGTAGTCTGGCGAGCTTAAATGATGAGGTTTCTTTTTAGTTTAGTTTATTCTAAGCACGTTTATGTCAACTGTTTGATTGAGCTATGTGGCAGATAGTCTACGAAATAGCGCCACGTGCCCAGGCCCCTTGGAGCATCTCCAATCCAAGCCTCTACTTGGTCCCCTACTCAAAATTTTAGGAGTTTGGTCAAAAATCAAACTCCAGTGGAGTCCGTAAATTGGACCTCATTTTGCATGCCCCCCTCAAATTATAATCTCAGCCCCCTAGGTATAGGATCCTCCTATCCCCCTTATTTTGGCCTGATTTGGGACCTGTAGCTAGAGTTAGACTTTGATTTTGGTCCTCAAATTTTACAGTCAGCCTCCTAAATAGAGATGTAGGGACCTGATTTTAGACCTGTGGCTGGAGATACTCTTAGGCCTGTTTATGCTCGTGGATAAACTCGCCTGGCTGCCCCTTACGACGACGCGCGCGACGGACCTTTACCATACCCACTGATTATTACTACCTGTTACCCATTGGATACGGGCAATAATAATTTGAATGGGTATGGTGAGGGTGTGGATCGGGGAAACGACTCCTGGGTACGGACTGGACAAAGCACGTGTGTGCCCAAACTTTGCCCACCGGCATCGCTACTCGTGGCCGCTGGTGGCACACGTAGCTACTACTGCTGAAGAAAAGGCATGAGCTGACGGAGCCGTACAAATTTGTTGCCCGTTTCAGCGAGCAGAGTTTCGCGCGGTGACTATTGGCTCTGTCCCTACGCATCTTTTTATTCCTCCGGGCCTGTTAGATATCGTTATGGTCCATCAAGATCTGTGCGACCGACCTGTTGACCGGCCCAGCCGGGCCATGGTTGCTGGATCCACGACGAGCTAGAGCTAGCGACGGGAGCCCACAACCACCATACGTACGGGTTCACCGGTTCAGTTCAATTCCGGTTGATGAGCACATGGATGACCCATAGTCGTCGTTCGTGTGGTCACACGGTGTCATGATGCTGGTCCGCCCCGTTCACTGTCACACGTGTGATGTGGTTGTGGTACCGAGGGGCTTTACTTCGTCACAAACATAGCATGCATGGCTGTCAGATTAGGAACTACTGTTATTAGGAGGGACAGCAGCACCGGCAACCCAAGGCACCCTCAAGCATACAGTAGTACTCCAGTGCTGCCTTCCTGTAGTGGTAACCGTCGCATGCTGCTCTTTTTTTTTTTTTTTTTTTTGCACCTCTAGCTCAGTAGCTCACACAGCTCTTGGAGCCCGTTTTCATTAGACCGATCGAAACATAGGTCTACTCCTACACTACACTGGCTACGATTCTCCTATTCCGTACGCGATCGATGAATTGAAACGCCCTGGACCTGACTTGACTGTGGCTTTTGCCAATCCTGGACGGGCAGCCGTAACGGTGAGCAAGCAGCAACCACCACTACCCTGTCCGTTGGTTTCTCCAGCTCCAATGATTAGTGGAGCGTTCGTGCTGCAAGGTGTCGCGGTGGCGCCTGGTCCTGACCTGAAACCTGCGGAATCTATCCATCCATCCCAAGCACCACCCGCTGTGCTGCACTGACCGTCCTCCTCTGCTGATGATGGTCTGGTCTGGTCTCGTCCCGACCCCCGCTTTTCCCTACACACAGCCCCTGTCAGCTTTACCACATGCAATGCAACCTAACCAAACCCACCACGCATAGCAACAGCAGTAGCAATACTAGTGTGAGTAGCTTGCAGCCTTGCACACCCGTTTCTTACTGTAGCCACACCACACGACCTCAATGATCGAAGCTAATTAATACTGCACCTTTTTTTGGGTTCTTCACTTCAGAAGCTTGATGCATTCGCGCAGTGTAAAAAACCTAAAAAGGGCTATAGCGCCGCTACAGCGGGTACATATAATAATAACACTAGTGTACAAATGTAACAAATGGTACAGTAAACAGAACCTGAAAGAATCAGGTCGTAGCTGCTTAATCAATTAAGCAGACCCTAGTTTCCACCAATATAGCGATCCAGTTTGCATATGCTTCGACATTTTTACACGCACACACCCACACACATACGTCAGGGTCCCCCGGGCCCCGGGCGTCGTCCCCGTCCCCGTCCCCGTGGTTGGTGCTCACACTTTGGAGCGATCGGAGAAACCCACACTACTTACTTGTCTGCAGCGGATCGGATGGGAGCAAAGGTTTCTCTCCTCCGCCCTCGCTGTTTGTTGCATGCTACACTACACTGCACGTCTGCACCGCACCGGCCTTGGTGGCGGGGGCCGGCGGCGCAGGCTTTGGTAGCGTACGTGAGCGCGCGCCGAGGACCACTGGCCGCGCGTACGTGCAGCGCAGCGTGGGATCCGTGGAGAGAGATGCATGGACCATGGGTGGTGGCGGTTTCCTGGGCACCAGCACCACCGGGCACGGCCGGCCGTGTCCGTGTCTGTCTCCCCTGCCGCGCGCATGCAGTCGCCCGCGCCCCGTCTCCGCGCTGGGGATCCTGCCGCCGCCCGCACGCCCGCGCCAATCCACCCCGCGCTTGACCGCGCCTCATTGGCAGGAAGGACAGCCGGGAGAGTCCGTCCGGCGGGCCAACAAGCTGCTCACTCGTAGCGCGTCGAAACCAATCCCTGTCTTAGCATTAGCAAAGACAAAATATGTTCTTTTACAGCACAAGGTGGTAAACACCTGTTCAGCACAAGGTCGAAACCATCTTTCAATCCCATCCACTGTCGTCGTCTCCCGTCTCCCAGAACTGGTGTGTGTATGGAGCTGATTGCATAGCAGACGACATACTACTACTGTGATAGCTGATGTCGAGGAATCCGAGGTGTGGAGGATCCCGGAAAGCGTGTTTGTGAGGGAAACACGGTTTTCTAAGGACAGTTTTAAAGGGACAGAGGGAGTATACTCCAGTATACATGTAGGTACACACTCGTACCCCCCCCCCCCCCCCCCGTGTCTGATGACTGATGCTGTTGGAGATGGGAGAGGCCCAACCAGCCACGTACTGTAGTACACAATAATGGCGATAGATCCAAGTGAAATAAAGCGGCAGAAGCTGGTGGTCCTCGTCCTCGTCCAGCCAGTGACAGACTCCGGCTCGAGAGTGGGTTTGCTTTGCGCCTTTGCGCCAGTCGTTGCGGCTGCTGCGCCCCCACGGGAGGGGACACGGGTTACTCGGGTCTTTCTTGCAGGGGAAAGGGAGGCAGCGTCGCTGACGCCCCCGGTGCGCCCGCATGCACATCCTCCGTCCGTCACCATACCAGGCCCGGCCCACCCGAATCATTGTCCGGCCGTTTGACCGTTGGTCCCTCGCTACTCATTCCGTGCTGCACCGAGATGCGTGCGGTACCCGCAGCATCTTTCGTCTCGTCCCTCTCTCTCTCTCTCTCTCGCTCGCTCACCGCTTGCATCGCACCGCCGGGCGCCCGGACCAGGACCAGGACCAGGAGGAGCCTACGACGTACGGTGCTGCCCGACTGAAACATCGCGATCCCCGTTTGCATTGCACGTGCTAATGCGTCGGATTTGCTTTGTCTGCGCACCCATCACTTCCCCACTGATGTGATGTGGATTCCGGAGTTCGGGGACGACACCGGGTGATTCAAAAGTTGGCTTAACCGTCGCAAGGGAATTCAGCCCGGACCCCGGATGTGGGTTTGATAATATATATGGGCCCTTCGTGGGCAGAGTTTCCCCCTTCAGCCAGCTCTCGAGAACTGTCGGTGTCGGCCCATGAAAGTTGGAAGTACACGCTTCTGGCCCATCATCCTTCACGAGTAGTAGGCCGATTACAAGTCAAACCAGGCAGCCCCTTAGTATGGGATCACCCCGAGGCCGGCCCAGAATATCAAATATTTCACTTGATTTCTCAAAAAAAAAAAAAACACGTGAAGGCTTGTATATACATGTGTATACTCACTCCGTGCATTGCCAAAGCCAACATATCTCAAAACTGAGAAACTTAATCCTGCATCCACCGAATTAAAAAAAAATAATATGTCATTTCCTGGTGGAATACGCTTCAAAAGATTGTTCCCGTAGAGAATGACTTTAGGTAAAATCTTATGTCAGTAAATTGAATTTAAACCCCCAAGTTTTTTTCTTAAAAAATACAGATGAATAATAATCATTCTCCTGCTAAATCCTTTTTAAACTACTAGTTTTTCAAAAAAAAAAAACTT
The DNA here is from genome assembly GCA_038502445.1 of Eremochloa ophiuroides. Lineage (NCBI taxonomy): Eukaryota > Viridiplantae > Streptophyta > Magnoliopsida > Poales > Poaceae > Eremochloa > Eremochloa ophiuroides. The sequence continues at coordinate 98,769,152 of JAHLJS010000003.1, forward strand.
TAGCATTCAGAACAAAATGGGTAATGCTTATTTTATTGATTTTTTTGAACTTATTTTAAATCCTTTCAATTTGAAATTTAGTTTTCAAAATAGAACTGAATTTCGGGCATGTGTTTTGTTAAAGAACAATGTCAAGACTTATTATAAGCATTCAAGACAAATTATTTTTTTATGGACGCTAAAAAAATCTGAGCTTGTTATGAAGGTGTAATTTGTTAACAAACTCGTTATTTAAGTTGAGAGCAAGTATGCTACAATCTACCTGAAAAATACTTATTTCTACATTACGAATTTATAATTTTTTTCTCAAACTTTTGGTAAACATTTTGGTGCTAAACAACTTAATCGTGAACTCAAATATAACATGGCTGGGCAGAATAGCCAAATTGACCCCCCCATCTTTCGTGTTAGGTTCACTTTGGTCCTTTAGTTCTCAAAATGGTCAACTATTCCCTCAACTTTTTTTTTTTTTTTTAACTTTGGTTCAATTTTCGTCCTTATGCTAAAGTGACGCTCCATGTTGGCAGTCCCAATAAAGGCTAGTGGTGACCATAGCTTTGGCTAGCCTGGCCCTTTAAAACTAAATTCACATGGAATTGCATTGGTTCTAGCCATGAAAGGGACATTAAAAAGGTTATTCAAATTTCCTCCGGATCAATATCAAGTTCTTTCTTTTGTTGCTACATCATCCATGCTCAATCCTCGTTTTGTTAGAAATGTGTGTCATAGCATATTGTTGTTCAAACCAAAATACAATGAACTTGAGTGTGAAAATACGAAGTAATTCTATCTCCTCTAACAATGTCAACTGCCAACACTCCCCTATTTATCAAAGCCGACACCATAACATTTGCTCACTAAGGGATGCAACCGTAGAGTGCCAGGTCAGGATAAGGACAGATTAGGACAAAAAACTTAAAGATGAAGGACGACTTTGGTCAATTTGAAAATGGAGAGACTAAATTGAGCTTGAGACGAAACATTAGGGGTCTAATTTGGCTATTCCGCCAAATAACATTGTGGAAAAAAAATTTATTTTCAAAACTACAAATATTTTATACCAAAAAAGCAAATTAAATAGGTTGTGCTTGATTTTAACTTATATGGTTTTTGGAGGCCACTTGGTCCTTCGTTTTGGATCGATAAAATACACTAAAAAAAGAAAGGCCATCTTTTTTTCACCCATAAAAATGATTTTATAATAATTTGTAATTTTTCTTTTATAAAGATAAAACTGTTTTGCCAGTATACAATTTTACATAAAGTTGCTTTTAATAAAAGGTTTTTTGGGATAAGTCCCATCACGAGATACAATGCAACTTAATGCATATTTATACGTTATACAAAATAGTATATTTGTAAAAAAAAAAACGAAAACTTCGGTCATATAGTCATATGCCGCCGGGAGCACGTGTGCTTTGGTACGGTTGCCGGTGCCGTGCGCTCGTGCAGTGCAGCTAGAGCAAGAGCTGGATATGAATGAGTCCGTGCGGCGCCGGCGTGCGATGAATGAGTCCATGGCTCCTTGCGCCGTGCGATCCGTGCCCAGTCCTCGAATGCCAGCATCGAATTTTAAGCGTGTGTCAACCTTCGAGAACGCTTACATAATATACGACTATACTGCAGATTATTAGGAGTATCATCTAGACTAGGATATGAAATTTGATTTACATGCATTCGTGATTCTCTTGCCAAAAAATCTGAGTTGCAAGCTAGTATTTCCTATCTGATCCCACACTAACGCATAATTCGACGGTCGATCAGTCGTCCTTAATTAGTTTCTTGTTTTTTCACACAGTGTCAGTAGAAATGTAAAAACGACGCTCCTGTAAGTACAACAGTAGTAGAACAGTAATACTCAAAGTGCAAAGCCGCGCTGGTAGTCTGGTACGGTTGATCTAAATTAAAGCCTCTTAATTGTCAGATCTATTCTACTCTTAGGGCACGTTTGGCACCGTTCGCCCAGTTTTAGCTTTACCTGACGCAAGCACTGTAGCTTGAAGCTATTTTAGTTGTGTCAGTGAGAGGGAAAACGGTGAAGCTGTTTATTCTGGCTCTCAACCTGCTATGGCTACTGTATTGTGTTAGTGAAAGAATGGGTAGGAGAGAGAAAAATAGATTCTTACTACATTGTTGCTATAGTTTTCGCTACAATATTTGTGTCAGGTGAAGCTGAAACTGCGCGAGCGGTGCCAAACGCGCCCTTAATACTCGTCAACAAAGTGCAAAGTTGTGACGGGCTCACGGCGACCTGCAGCTTGATCTTGCCTTCAGCGCCAAGGCTGGAGTGTATATTATATGGATTGACCAGTACGCTGCTCCCTTGCCGCGCGCCAAACAAGGGTCCACAGCTCAATTTCTACGTGGCTGAGTGGCTCCCCTGTGGCCCTGTCCACGTCATGTTTGCATGTTCCATTCAACTACGCGAGCTTTATCCATAGCTAGCTTCTTCCTTGGTGGCTTCGTCTTACCTTTTACCATGCATGTGTGGTAATTGGAGTAAAGTATACATTAGTTTATGCCTTTCTGGTAAATTATAGCGCTACTATGTGCCAACACCTTGCAAAGTGTAAACACTACTAGACACCAAACGGAAGTCATTTTCAGATAGAGACGCCGTTTTAATTTATCAGTGTATCTAATACGTGTCGGTCAAAATTTGCTTAGGCCTTCCCCAATCTGCCGTGCTGGAGCAACGCCTCAACTTAGGAAATGTTATCCTAAACGCTAAACGGTAAACAGTTATTTGCCCTTTGTTTAGCGTTTAGACCGTTTACACGGTGTTTAAACGGAATTACATGGTCTAAACGGTTTTACATAATATTTCCAAAATATCCTTATTTATTGATGTATAAGATGTTTATATCTTGCGAGGATATTTTCCACGATACTAGGTTTAGTAAAAACAAAGTTAAAAAATAAGATGACTTTTTTATTTAAAGTGAAACAAGAAAATATAAACGAGACAACTATGCCCTATAAAAAGCAGCTACTAAAAACATAGGCAACTAGCTAGTATTGTAGATACTGTATCTTTCATGCCTATGTTTTGAATATATGGTATTTCATTTGAGCTACTTATATTATACTTTCTTGTAGTTTTCTAGCCTAATTGTTGCATTTAAGACTTATTTTCATGTTATTTAGTGTCGTCGTTATATCGAATCACATTGTAAATTCCATAATTGTTTATTATATTGGTAAATGTTTTTCCCAAATTGATAAGACAATTTTTCTATGGCATACCTAGTGATGAATTTCCTAGGTTGCCACTGCAAATACCCTAACTCTGGAGCAACCTAACTATATGGAGTTCTTGGATCTCTATTTTAATTTTTAGAGCATCTCTTTCTCAACTCCAAAATAGACTTAATTTTTTTAAAAAATAAAATACCGCGATTGCCATCGGTTCCACACTCATAAATACATTTTTAGAGTTAACTCCACATAAAGTTTTTTCTCGAATACGCAAAAGATCTGCGTATCATTGCATTAATAAGAAGAGTTTGACAAACACACAACGCGCTTCTGAGAACGCCGGCGGTCAAAGCAGCCGTAGCTAGACCATCCTAACAAGGAATCTCTACGTCGATATTACATAAAGTTGTAAAGTAGAGCTACTCTACCTAAAATTGGAGCCATCTCAAATAGCGCTAAAGCCGGGGAAGGTAGCAACAGAGCACGTGAGAGAAGACGAAGATGCATCCACTATACGGTCAATGGCTTGGCCGACGACTCATGGAGTCAGGTCTCATGCACGAGCGTCAGCCCGCACGTCACGGCCGGATCTGCTTCTGCTTCTAGATGTGGGCCCTTCTTCCTGGTTGTTGGGCCGCTCTGCTTACTGACAAAACCGAATCGAGCAAATCAGTGAAGTCTAAGACGAAGGAAGCAAGTGATTAGCTGAAGCTCCAGATCGACGCTAACACTCTGCTTTCTCCCAGCAGGGAGCACAACCGACAAAAGAGAGATGAACGTGTTTAGAAATCGGAACCAGGTTCGTAACGTAGGTGAATATAATGCCTATTATATTATCCCAAGATCTCATCAATAATCACGGCGTTCCAAAACGCTTGCATACTGGTTCGGAACGTTGATTTTTTCTGAAGAACGTTGACGATCGAGGTTATTTAGCATCACACTTGGTTGCACTTTTATCAGTCTGGTTTAGTTAGCAGCACACTGTGTCGTGCAGGCATATGTCGACACTTCTGTGTGTGTTTGTTCGCCGCCGCCTCGTCAACAAGATGTGCGTCACTGCGTGCATACGAAGGTCTATATATATATATATAGTTGACCAGCTAAGTCGACAGTGTCGTTGATTCCGCAGCAAGCGTTCGTTCAGATACGCTAAAAATTAATTAAGACCTCGTTTAGTTAAAGGGTGTAAAATTTTTTACATGTATACATAAGATGTTTCAGGTGTTGCAGTCGGAATCTAATAAAAACAAATTACATTTTGTTTGTAAACTGTGAAACAAATTTATTAAACCTAATTAATCTATCATTAGAAAATATTCACTGTAGCACGACATTGTCAAATCATGGACTAATTATACTTAAAAATTTTGTCTCGCAATTTACATGCAATCTGTGCAATTAGTTATTTTTTCGTTTATATTAAGTACTTTATACATGTCCAAACATCCAATGTGAGAGCATCTCCAAGAGATTTTGTAAAATAGATCTCTAAAAACTACAATTTAGATGATCTGTAAAATAGATAGCTCTTCAAATTAATGGAACACCACAACAGTTTCTTTAACCCACTCTCCAATCCAAATTTCTAACTGGTCACGTCAACGGATCTGTTTATCTACAGCAACATGGAGAGAAAAGGGCAGCCCAGAAGTTGCATGCACGGGAGTGGACTGAGGAAAGGCTGATGGCGAGCGACACCCACTCGTCAATTCTCCCGAGCGAGAATCACGGAATAGAGCGCTAGCGATTTTAAAAAACCAGGTAGCGAAGCTGTTGGACCAAGTTTTTTCCAAGATAATATCTAAACCGAATATCACGGGAGCTTACACAGAGTCTCTTGGACCTGCTCTGACGGGGTGTAAAATTTTATGTGAAATTAAACAAGGCCTAAAATTAGCCATGATTTATCCAAACCGAGAATTAATTGGTGAGCTATCTTTAGCACAAGTCTTCAGTTATAGCTAATTTTAGTTAATTTTTAGTTTAACTAGTACTAGACCTAGCTGATTCAAATTAACAGCTTCTAAGAAAATTTTAAAGCAACAAATTATTCACAGATGATTTAGTTTATTTACTTGGGTTAGTCACCAGCGTTGAAGCCTCCATGTATTCAGCCTAGTCGATTTCAGCTTGACTTGTAGCTGGTCAAGCATGCAAGGAGGCGTGCTTCTTCAAGCAAAGACGTGGCTCCTGGCTAGCATTGGTCAGTTCACCAATTATTTGACATGTTGACCAGAAAAATGTTTTCTCGAGTCATTTCTTTAAGGTACTCCTCTGCACGTTGTGCCATTGTGTATAGAGTGAGGGTTCATATGCCCACTATGTATATTTTAACCTTCACGTTAAAGAGACACTTCCCATAATCAAAGAAAAAAAATATAACACAAAATATTGGTCTAATTTCAGGTTTAAACTCAGTGGCGGATAATATATTATACGTTCTTATTTGATACGGTATAACCTAGCCATCTAGATTTAAGTCATTGACTTAACATGTGTGCTCATATTTAGGATAGGGTGTTGGTGTTTGCATTTATACAGGTAAACATACGTTCGTCGTGTATATGAATGTATATGTGTCTATTCACTATTCGTCGTGAGAACAGTGAATAACATGTATGTTCGTCGTGAGAATCGCAGTTGGGGAAGCAGAGACTGCTGTCATCCTTAGCTTGGCTGTACTTCAATCGGGTGAACGCCGTTGAGGTATCCGTTCAGCAGATTTGTTTATCCTCACGATGTGGATCCAAACGGGGTCAGCATCGTTACCGATAGCTGAGCGATCCTGGAATTAGAAAGTTCAACGCCGCGAGCCGCGGCAAAAGCGCAGAACGGAGAAAAAGATAGCGTAGCAGCCTGAAACTGAAACCCGTCGACCGGGGCGAAATGCAAACACGATCTTCGAGAGGTGGATCCTGAGAGCGACATGGCGAGTGCCGAGTGGATCGATCCATCGGTCTCCCCAGATATGGCATGTGCTGAATTCCACCATCTTCCAAGTTGCAACCACACAGACACGATGATACCGACGGTATGAATGAATCATCGCCTCCATCCATCTCCGGCTGCGCGCTGCGCTGCGTCATTGCGTGGCCATCCATCTTTGTCCCCGGCTTCCGCTGAAGCTTCGTTCCCTGCTGCACGAGCACGAACCGGCCGCCGCCTCCACAATCCACATGCTGCGCGGGAGAAAAGATCAGCGTCGCGCGCGCGCACGCACGCACGGCCGCCGCCCGCCGGCGAAATCCCCATCGGTAATTAAGACGCCTCGCCGTGCTGCAGCGACGACGTGACAGCCCGGCCCGCCCCCGCGCGACGACGGCGACCCGGCGGACACCGAAGGCCGCAGCACAGTTGCGCGGGCCACGTGCCGCTGCTGTATGGGCCGCCACCTGTTGTTGCGCAGGCGACGCTTCTCGGAAGGTGGGTGGGGGAGCAGATGGGCTGGCTACGCTACGCTATCCAGGACCGCGACACGTCGGCGAATCTCGATCGTTGACTGGACGAGCACGTCGATCCAACGGATGGCAACGGATGGTGGACCGCTGGCTGGGTCACTATAAATGGCCAACCCCCGCGGCCGTCTCCAACTCCTCTTCCGACACACACATACACACCACGATGGCGATGAGTGACACCGGCTCGAGCTTCGCGCAGTGGGCCGCGCTCTACCACCACAACCACGACGACGGCCCGGTCCTGACCGACGACGCCAGCATCGGCACCACCGCTGCTGTGGCCGCCAACGCGGCGGCGAGCCCGACGTCGGCCGGGTCCAGCGGCGGGGGGAGCCCCACCAAGGCGGCGGCGGCCCACCAGCAGCTGCATGGGGTGGAGGGGCCCCGGATCGGGAAGCCGGCGGCGGCGGCGCGGCGGCGGTCCCGCGCGTCGCGGCGCGCGCCCGTGACGCTGCTCAACACGGACACCGCCAACTTCCGCGCCATGGTGCAGCAGTTCACGGGCATCCCCGCGCCCCCCGCCGGCGCGTTCGGGGCCGGGGCCGGGGCCCCGGTCATCAACTTCGCCGCCGCCGCCGACTACGGCTTGTTCGCCCCGCCTTCTTCCTCGCTCCCCATGTCCTTCGACCACGGTCACCACCAGCTCCACCGGAGCCAACACCCTGCGGCGGCGCCCTCGCCGCTCCAGGAGCACCTCAGCAGGCAGCACCAGTACACCGGCGGCGCATCGCCATTCGGCTACAGCAACCTGTTGCACGGCGGCGGCGGCGGCTTCGCCTCCCACGGCGGGTTGTCGGCGGAGGACCGGATGCTCCTGCAGAGCATTCAGGCGGCCCAGATGCCGCACCACATGCCGCCGGTGTCCGCAGCTAACACAAGCACTACTAATGGCTTCTTTGCTTGAATAAGTAAGTAAAGTAGCTGACCAAGGTCGATCATCCATGCATGCCACATCGTGGGAACGAAGGGGAAGTGAAGATTAGCAGCAGCAGCAGCAGAAAGAAGGAAAGAAAAACAATGGTAATCAGGGAGTCGATTAAGTTTCTCTTGGTTGTGTTTAGTTAGTTTTAATTCTTCCCCGCTTGCTCAATTTTCTTTCTCCGCTAGCTGCAGAGATGTAAATATCTTGTTTTTGATGATGTATGTAGTCACTCTCATGGAGGTTAATTACTACTACTACCTCCTCTCATATATTATGTCCTCTGAGATTTACATACCTTTCGTATTCGTACGTGTGTGGTTTGTGACGATAGATATGCGATTCGGTGGCGGCGAGGCGAACATATCTCGTTTTGGTTGCGGCCGGTTGCCCGGTCGCGGAAGCAAAGGTCGTGGCGGCCGCCGGCCGCCCAGCCCAGGACCCAGGGCCACACCGATCACATGTTGTTTTCCGCTACACCGTCGTGTTCCTGAGCCGTGGGGCCCTGTGGGGTCCGCGGGGAACGAGGTGCAATGCACCTTGTAGGCGTGACGTATTGCTGACGCGAGCCAGGTCAAGGTCAGAGATGTCATGCTGCCGAGAGTTCAATTACTACGAAAGTGTTTGTGGTCTGATAAAGAAACATTAATTTTAACTTATGAGAATTTCAAAAGTAAACGTTAATTTTAACTAATGCTAATTTTTATGAGAGAAAAATATTATTTTGTGAAAGAACAGTCTGAACTGAAATATGAGCATCACGCAAAAAAAAGGAGATATGAGCATGGGCAGAGCCAAAGGGTATTCTCGTATTTCTGGGAATACCCAACTATTTTATAGCACATCTTTCTCTATATAATTGTTAACACCAAATTTTGGACTGGGAGCCGATAGCCGATACCAGAGGAAGATAGCCGATCTCGGAAGCAGATTCCGTCCAGCGGAAGGAAGGAAACAGCCGATTGCACGGTGAATCGGTTATCGGGCCAAGGTGATAGGAGGCGCGCAGCGTCAGTATTGATGACGTCATCCAGAGTCCGCGCCGTCAGGGTGCGATCACGATCGGAGTCCATTATGGAAAGTGAAGGTTGGACTCCAAGTTACCTTAGATATAAGATAGTTTGTTAGTTTCCTTATCTATTGATAAGTTGTAATTCGACTAGGACTATATCTTCTTATGCTCAGAGTATAAATATAAGCCCTCAGCCATTGATATAAAAACACAACATCAATACAACACAACTTTCGGCTCCGGCCAACAAACCCTAGAGTCAGTAAAGTCCGGCGAGTTACTTCATCCAAGCTGGGTGTCATCCGGTGGACGCAGCCTTGCTTGTAAGTATCATCAACCCCCTGTTAAACTATGTCTTTTTAGCGTCATCCGGTGGACGCGGAAGCATGGCGGACCAGGGTCCTTGCTAAGCTCTGTTTCTTTGGCGTCATCCGGTGGACGCGGGAAGCATAGTGAGTCAAGGATGATTCACGCTGGTTTACTCGATCAGTCTGTGTTAACCGTCATCCGGTGGATGAGATGCAGATTAGAACAGTTTTCACGCGCGGATTAGTTATCGATTCGTGTTTGTTTGCTTGATTAATCTATTAGTTAATGTCATCCGGTAGACATGCTATAAATTAAGATAGTTTGCATGCATGGATTAGTTATCGGCTCTAGCTAAATATGGCAATTTAGTTAGATTCATTAAGTTATCAGTATTGTTTGTTTAATTGATTTACCTTATTATAACAATATCTCTGCCCGATCAAGATTGATAGATTTGGCCTTAGATTTACTTGAATCTGATCGTCGTTTATGCTTTTTTATGCTTATCTTACCATGATGATCGATTCCATGCTTACATCGGCTTATTCCCTATTAATCTTGTTCGTTACATGTTGTGTGTTCGGTTCTAGTTGAGACATAAGTGGTTCTGAGGTTATCATAAGTCTTATTTTCGTGTCCTTATTTAAGCATAACGTCATCCGGTAGATGTTATGTATTAAGTTAAACTGAGTGTCATCCAGTGGAACAGGTTTAACCTGAACAAGGTTCGCTAGATTAGGCTTACTTTAATTTGAGGTCTGTTTATGACTACGCTAGCATTGGTTCGTGCTTCATGGACCCTGCATCGGCTAAAAAGCCGATTCAGTTGTGCCTTCATGAATATATCGTGCATATAGACTTATTTGGATATCAAACGATCTACCTTTGTTTGCTGGGTTTGTTGAAACCCGCTGGCCGTTAGACCAGGTGAACGCAGACTTGGTGAACTTAGCGAAGAGGGTTTACTAAAGCCGCCGGCCTTCTAGACCAGCTTTAGTAGATCTCTGCTTGTTTGACGTACAGATCAGATCTGTACACGTGATCTATTTTCTTTTGTACACATTAACCGAATTAGATCGGCTAGCACGTTATTATCCTTACATGAATATCCTGATAGCCATTTTACTTCATTATTATACTATCAGTTCATAACATGAAAAAATCGGTTTTCTAGTCGATCTCCGATTATACTAGCTCTTTGAGCCGTACAGTTGGAACTATCTGGACTCACCAGTTAGTTCCGCCTTGTGTTACTGATTATCTCTGTTTCCTTGTCAATTGCAGGTCAAATTGACTGGCACGTTTGGGTGTTACCGACACTCTCAGACCGGGTCCGAAGCTAGCTGGATCTGCGAGAGCTCTACTGCTTTCAAGGGTCGTTTCCGACTTCGCTGGTGTGTTGGGTTTAGAGAACCACTTTTTGCGCCAATAATATATAAATATATATATATATATATATATATATATATATATATATATATATATATATATATGTGTGTGTGTGTGTGTGTGTGTGTGTGTGTGTGTGTGTGTGTGTGTGTGTAAGTGTATGTATAATAGAATTTTTACTCATTGCAGTCTAAAACGGTAAAAAAAAGGTTGCCTAACCTGACTTCGTCATATTTTGTAGTATTTTCGTTTATTGTAGTTAAAAAAAAATAGAAGTATGAATACCCAAATTTGGAATCGTGACGGAGCCACGGTTGGTTCATCAGGCTTGCTAAGAGCAACACGATCACAGGATCGGACTTTCCACTTTGGAGCGTGTTTGAGAAGCACAGGAGTGAGTATATATGTTGTAGTACATGATATGTTGTACAGATAAATTGTTGGTGGTTTATTTCTGTCTACACACTAGATAATACCCTACGTGTTGCTACGCAAACTTTAGAAATATAGTTGTTGCATTTTAGGGATCGTGCCGTTCTAGGATTTTGATTTTTAGAATTAAAAGAACTATTTCAGTACTGACCTTTTAGCAAGCAAACAAAATACGGTAACTACTGTACATAAATTTTTAGAATCTTGAATTAACCATCCAAAATGGACCACGGTAGGAAGATTGTACATCCTCATGTGCTTTTGTCACCTAGAGAGTTTTCAAACCGCATCGCATGTGCTTTTGAGGAGTGTCATTTGACAGACCTGCATGTTGAATTATCAAGGATGCTCGCTCTCTTCCTCGATAGCAACAAACGACAATAGGATGAGCATATCTCAAGGTAACTACAAAACAATTTAAAGTCTACTCAGTATTATTGAAGATGCAAGGAAACAAAAAAGAGTACATATGTCCAAAATGCAAAAAAAAAAGAAAGAAAAAGGTAAATTTATTATTTGTATTAGCATCCATCAAATAGAAAGGAATGAATCCCAATCGATTTCTCCAGCCGGTGCATAGCAGCCATGAAGTGTTTCATGTGAATTATTTTTTTATTGCGGTTTGATCTTCCTGTGACAAACAAAAAGTAATCAAATTGCTTACCATGAACTATCTATCTTGAATATTGAAGTACACGTCTATGACCAAAAACGAAGGGATCGCGTGTCCAATGGTGACTGCATTTGTCTTTATAGTATAGGCCTAAAACCAACAAAATGATTAGCATAGCACCAAGATGAGATGATTAGAGTTTTGTTCTGCTAATCATCGAAACTTGCATACAGGAAAAGAATTTATAGAGCATCAAAACGTGCTAGGGAGGAAGGGGGACTTGCAAGCAGGGAGATGACCAGTCACAGCCACAGCGGAGGCAATAATGCCGATTGGACTTCAGGCATTGAAGGCTTCACTGCGTTGGTGCTATTCATGGATAAAGGCCAGCTTCCTGGATCCAGGAGCTGTTGCTGTTGACGTCCTAGTGCGCTAGTGCTTGCGGCGGAAGTGCGGCGGAAGAGGCAGAATGGAGTGGAGAGATGTGGGCCAGATGTGAGCCCTAGCTCATGATGAGGTGGCTTCATGACATTGCAAAGAATTCAGTTAGTGGGTTTCTCCTATTTAGATATAGTAGATTCGAATGAACTAAAGTAATTTAAGATGGCAACCAGGCACGTACTTGCGGAACATGAACTGATTCATAGCAGATCATCCTCGGTCCAAACTTGTTTAATTTGCTTCGTTGCGAATTGTTTGCCGATACGCTGACCTACCGTACACAAGGCTCGCTGGAGGAGGTGGCTTTTTTTACTCTTGGGAGCACATGCTTACACTCTCTCTATCTTTGGATCTGTATTGAGAAATATGTCCACACATGGGCACACTTTTCAATACAGATCCAAGGGTGGAGACAATGAAAGCACATGCTCATCAGAGCAAGTCTAACATTACCGCTCGTTGGGACGGGGGGGGGGGAGGGGGGGACGTCGGTGACATTTTTAGGCTTCTGAAATGTGGTGAATCATACACCACTATGTGCGACAATAGAGATATGAGGGAACTGTGTATCGTCGGCCACGTTTTTTTGCTGTTGTAGAGTGGGCTGTATCGTCAGGCCATCAAACTCATAGCTCGTTACAACGTTCAAAAGGAAGAGGGAATTTTTTTCTATTATATACTCCTATTTGACATCAACTGAGTTACATCTTTGAGCTTTAAATTCAACTTTTAGCTCTTAAACGCGCGAGGGTCAGTTGGCTTCATTTTGCCTTAGGGTGTCCGCAACGGCTGACACTTTGCTAGTTAGGAGGATAGTTTACCCAATCAGCAGGAGAGAGGATAAAGCGCTAGCGCTTGTGTACTAGCTAATCTCGCACGTTCTCCCTAGAAATCACTCTCACAGCGTTCACGGCTCTGCACTCTCACGCTCTTTTTTTATTGTTTTTGCTGGTCTCTTAGATAGCGATTTCTCTGTTGTTGTTGTGTACGCCCTTAGCAGTGCTAGGGGTAGGCAACAAAGATATACGTTTGAGGACAGTTTTAGGATCTTTTCTTCTAATGTTTTAGTGGATAATTTATAAACAAGTTTTTTTTGCCCCACTGTTCTGTACGCTCATGGTGAAATATCAGATTCTATATCGGGCCACTTTTCTGCACACAACTAGGCTTAGAAGCCCAATCAACTTTGTTCGTGTCCCATGCCAGTGACAGTCTTCAGTGTCACTTCGTGTCTGATTGGATTCTGATGGGTCCTATTGCACTTCCTTTTGTTCGTTACTTCTTTCTCTTTTTCATTTTCCTTTTACTTTATTTTTTACTTGCACATTCATTTTTATTTGGTTTAAGTTTTCTATTTACATAATTTCTATTTTGTTTTTTTGTTCTTGCCGCCTTTTCTTTCTTCTTGTTCTATTTTTATCTTTTTTGTTTTCTTTCTTTTATCTTTTTATTTCATTCCGTTTCTATTTCAATTATTTTATATTTTTTCTTATTCTTTTAATTTTTTTGTTTTCTCAATACTTTGTTGTATTTTATTTTATTTTATTATTCTATTTAAATTATTCTTTACCTTTTATCTTTCCTTTATTCTTTTCTAGTTTTAGCTTTTTTTTTACTTTATTATTGTCTTGCTCCCTTCGTAATTACAAGTCCCCTCTATCAAAAATTGATTTATCAAAGTATTTCTTCTATAATATACAATATTGTTTTTATAGTATTTATGATGAGATGTTGCATGCTGTATTATGCGTTATTCTCATAATCTTTTAAAGTGTTTTGTGATGTATTTTTTTTTCAAAGTATCCATGTTTCATACATGTTGTATTTTGTAATGTTGGTGTAGTAACTTATACTCCCTACCTCCAAAATTATAAGATGTTTTGACATTTCTAGATTCATAGCTTTTGCTATTTATCTAGTTATATATTACATCTAGGTGTGTATAGTTATATATTACATCTAGGTGCATAGCAAAAGGTAGAAATGCCAAAACATCTTAGATTTTGAAATGAAATGGAAGAGTATGTTTTATAGTATATATTTTTTGCTGTTTATATAATACTAGCAAAAAGTGCTCGTGCATTGCAACGGGCGAGTATCAAAATAAATTTTTCATCAACTCAATTATTAGTGACAGTGCATTGCAACTGGAGAGTGTCAAAATAAATTTTTGTTAACTCAATTGGTTTTGTAACCAATTTAGGAAAAAAGTAATTATTATACGTGTTCGACTTGCGTATCAATATCTCTTTGCCAAAAAAGGTCAATAAAGATACAAGTTTTCTCAAATTGTAAGTCATTTCAAGAATCTTAGAGAGTCAAAGCTTCTTAAGTTTGACCAAAATTATTGAGAGAAATATAAAGATTTATGATATCAAATAAATGTATTATGAAAATATATTTGATAAAGAATGTAATGATACTTAGTTGATATTGTAAATATTATTATCTTATTATATAAACTTGGTCAAAGTTGAGATGGTTTGACTCTCCAAAATTTTTGGAATGACTTATAATTTGGGATGAAAGGAGTATTAGGTATAGGTATAGATATAGATATAGATATAGACATAGATATCAATGGGTTGCTTCCTCTGTTGGGGTTGGGCCGTCTTTCGGCTGAAGCTGAGGCCGCTTGCATGGGCCAACATCGTCGGATAGTGGGCCTGCAGGGGGCATGGGTTACTTTAGATTTTGCTTCATAACGTCAGATGCTGAGTGATTATTTAGAAAACATGTTCTACGTGTCTTGTGAGAACACATGAAGAACTTCGAGGCTCCGTTGGCAATAGTCATATAGAAAGCCCGGTGCCCTGTTTTGGTTCCTCTTGGCACGTTGCTTTTCGTCTTTTAAACTTCTTCCTGTTCCATCTTCCTGTAGGCTGTAGCTAGGCATCATTATCTCCAGATGTGTTCCGAGTCTGCATATGTTCCGTCTTGAGCAACGCAACTTGAAAGGAGCTATTCCCACTGCTGTGCCGATCATCTTCTGATCAAGCGTCCGCGCGCGAGTGAAACACCGCCGTGATCTCGTTATCAGTCAATTCCCCTCTTTTTGCACGAGAAGGAAGAACAGATGCCTGTCCTGCAAGCTGCTCATCTACTTCGATTCCATCCCCTTGCTTCTGAGCCACGCCTGTAGGTACTGCTAGTCTTCAACTCTTCATACACATTGTCAGTTACAATTTACAAATTACCTGACCTGGCAATGTACATCACTGCATCTGTACACCATTTACAAATACAGAATCTTCTTGTGTATTAAGGAATTCGATCGTCTATCAGCACCAGTAGACAGTAATGGAGTACTGATGATTACTGATGGATATCTTCTTTTGTTAAGGAATTCAGCTATATCAGCATCAGCATTCAGCTATCTTCTTTCTTTACTGATGATGATTACTGAAAGGTCATGGTCAGGACACTCAGGAGAGGAGCACTTATGCTCTTATCCCTTGGGTTGGTTAGTGCTCTTTCTAGGCTTCATCACTTGCTTTGAGAGCGCTTTCTGTCCAGGCCGTCCTTCAATAATGATGATGCTGTGTCCGTCCTCTCTTCTCTTTTCTAATTCTACCTGCTGCCAGTCTGATGAGTGATCACTGATCACCTTCAGCCTTGGTCTTTCTCCTCCTAGCCGCTGGGTGGTGTGGTGTCGGTCGGTCCCACATGTCCAACTGCATGAGCAACATCATCACGCCCGCGCCCGCGCCGCCGACGCCGCTGGACTACGACGTGGTGGTGATCCTGGCGGCGATGCTGTGCGCGCTGGTGTGCGCGCTGGGGCTAAACTCCATGCTGCAGTGCGTGGTGCGCTGCACCCGCCGCGCCGTGTCCGACCCCGTCGGCTGGGTCGCGCACCGCCGCGCCAACGCGGGGCTCAAGCGCGAGGAGCTCGTCGCGCTGCCCGTGGCCACCTACGTCGCCTCGCCGTCGCCGCCGGCCGCGGCGGCGGGGCGCTCTCCTCCGGCCGCGGGGTGCGCCATCTGCCTGTCGGACTTCGCGGACGGCGAGAGGATCCGGGTGCTCCCGGTGTGCGGCCACCGGTTCCACGTCGTGTGCATCGACAGGTGGCTCGCCTCGCACTGCTCCTGCCCGACGTGCCGCCGCCGCCTCTCCTCCGACTCCGGCGGTGGTCACGACCGCCGCCTGCAAGTCGTCACGGCTGTGTGATCAATCAATCGGTAACCTGTAACCTGCTTGATGGCTCACTTTGCCGTCTTGCGTGAGAACTTCTTCCTTTTTTTTTTTTACGCACCAATATATGTATAAGATGTTCACAGCTCGGCTCCTCTCTGTTACACGGTATTGTGACAAATTTTCCGGATAGAATATGAAACTCTCATATGAGCGAAAAGCGATACGGGAGAAATGATGCTTGATTTTGAACAACCATTTCATTTCTGATGCTTACAGAGTGTGTAGTTTTCTGACCATACCTTGATCAAAAGAGTCCAACAAGCATGCACTTGCACATAGTCTTTTACTCTAACCCGTGTGGTTTTGAACACCAACTCAGTCACCAGTCCACATGCATCCTGGACAGACTCATTACGTTCATGTAGTGGAGTCGTTGCCTCGTTGGTGCATATGACTTCCACTTACCAAGGCTCAAAACAAATTTCGGTGTTCACATATTTATAGATGTATAAATTCCAAGTTTGTTGTGGGAGGCTTCAAAATTTTACTTTATAAAAAATATGTGTGAAATCTGCCAAAGCTGTAGTATTTTTTGAATTCTTTTTGATAAATAATATTTTGTAATTACCTTTCAAAAAAATAGAATTGTATACCATTTAAAATATTTCAATAGTAGGCTACACGCCCTACCTCCAAACGTTGGCTGTGGAAGCACTAAATTTTCAGGTTGTGGAAGCACTGTTTTTTTTTTTAAAAAAAAACTTTCGCAAAGAGACGAGAAAAAGGATAACATTATCTTCAAGAGGTTTCAATTCCTTAGCGCCTTTAGCAAGTTTTATTTGTAGGTATTTGATAGATGCGCACTCACCTGTATGCCATTGTGGTGTGTTCAATGTGTGTTAGTACATTGTAATAAAAAAACAAATTATGTCCTAGAAGCCCTTCTTTGAGGCACTAGAATTGGATAGGGCCCCCCCTTTTTTTTTTGTAGAATCAGTCTCGGAGGCCAAAATGCTGAAGGCGAGCATGGTTATCTCTTCTTCTTTCATACATTTTCGTCACCTTGCTAGTATTCCATTCATTTCTTTTTTTTAAGACGTGCACAAATATTAAGATTCAAACACCACAATTATTTACTTTATAAGAGCATGGCTAATATAATTAATACAGCCTGGTTGTATATATGTACACATGTGTTAGGTCCTATGATGAGAAAACAATGCACGCACGTTGGCATGCAACAAGCTAGCCGTGGGCTTGGAGTATATATGAACTATTAATGAACAAATATGTGCGAAAAAAAATACAGCCAATCATTGCCTGTCGCTCTCGTGAGAGATGACAGGGGAAAGAAGGGCAAATTTGGAGGCGATTCCCGTGTTATCTCGGGGGGACGACGTGGACGTGATGCTCCTCCCTCCACTACATGAACCCACTTGATGGCCTGCTGCTGGAGTCGGGAATGGGATGTGATGAGGAAGGCGACGCTGCCGCCGCCCGCCGGTTGTTTTCATTGCATTGGCTCGTCGCTCCGGAATTTGCCCGAGCGGATCGGTCATCATCATCATCAGGATTGGAATACCTTTCCTGAGATATTGATGCCTGCTGGTCATGGTTTCAACTTTCAATGAACAATGAACAGTGTAGCAACTGCATGGGGTGCTCTCTCGAGATGGAACAAAGCGTTAGTGCACGAGTGATGCCTCGTGCTTGGCTGTTGGCTCTCCGTATGCGGCCAATCGCAGCAGCGCACGCCAGAAACAATTCTGCTCCAACGGCAGAGAGGCAGGCATATGAGAGGACAATATGCAACTGATGGCATGGACTTCATCTTCATGAGATGTGAGCTACGAATCTACGATGAACAAGACTCCACAGAGCTATACAGCCTTATACCTTGCCACTCAACAATTTGACAGTAAATCAATATGCTCATCGGCAATGCTAAGGCATACATCTTACCTCTGTTAGGAGGTAATATATCGAATGAATCTAGACCATTGATTATTTAAACTTTTTGAATTACGTAATAAATTGGAAAATCTGGAAAATAATATTTGTTTCCCTTTTTTTTGGCTCCTAAAATAACGGCAGAAGTTAACGGCTATTTGCATGTATCTGCATTTCCATGATTCAGGGGATGTAGTAGTCGCAAAAGAAAATCACGGCCACCTTTCTGTCGCAAAAGAAAATCACGGCCACCTTTCTAGTGTTACTGCACTGTCTAAGCATGCAAATCTCCTTAATTCACGGGATGGAGTAGTTCATTAAAGTAAAAAGTAAAAAAAGGGCAGCAGTTGCCGTCCCCGACGTTGAGATACAGCCTGCCCCCAACGTCGCGATCACAATGAACAATTTAAAATTTAAATTTAAAAACCAAAAACTTTAAATATAGTTTTTCATGACACAATAATTTCAAATGAAAATGTTGTCAATTACAAAGTTATATAACTTTTTTATATCTACAACTTTCATTTTAGTCAACTTTTCATTTGAGTTTCTTCTATCAATTCAAAATTTGAATTTCAAAATATATCAACTTCAAATAACATTTTCAAAGGATAAATTATTTCTGTTGAAAAAGTTGTGCACATAAAAATTGTTGCATCCTCACGGTGCATGCTAGCAAATCTAGATGGTGCATGCAAGCAAATCTAAAAAAAAGATTTCCATATCCTAAATATTTCTTTTTAATCCTATTTTATTAAATAATTAAATAATAAAAAAAATTATTTAGGATATTACCTTCTAGGAGGTAATATCTGATCGTGATCGTCTGATTGAATTAAATGAACGGCTCACGGTCATTTAGGATACCGTAACAATTCTCTTACTCATCATCACATACAGAACAATGGCTCTGTTTGGCTGGCTAGATTGTACGGCTAACTGGCTGATTGTTGTGAGAGAAAAACACTGTTGAATGGCTGGCTGATGCTGGTCGGTACGTTTAAGCGAACAGAGCCAATATGTCTCATCAAGTCATCGCATGGCACGGCTTCAAGTCGACGACTTCGATCCGGGAGCGTTCACCGTATACCTTATTCTGAATTTTGTGAAGGACCATCATGATTGCCGACTTCTCATCCTATACAAAGTCATTGGAATTGACCAGAGCCATATGCCCGATCAGAGCACCCTAGGCTATCAAACATAGCTTTTCAGCTTCTAGACATCAAAAGACAATACTACCCCTCTCCATTTCTCTGTCCGCTATGTTAGAAAACAAGGACCAAGGGTACTTGTTGGCGCAAAAAGTGGTTTCCTAAGCCCAACGCACCAGCGAAGCCGGAAACGACCCTTGAAAGTAGTAGAGCTCTCGCAGATCCAGCTAGCTTCGGACCCGGTCTGAGAGTGTCGGTAATAGCCAAGCGTGCCAGTCAATTTGACCTGCAATTGACAAGGAAAAAATAGTAATCAATAATCACAGGGCGGGACTAACCGGTGTATCCAGGTAGTTTCAATTATGTGGCTCTGAGAGCCGATTCAATCGGAAATCGACTAAAGAGTCGATTCCGGCATGTATACGTGTTTGGCCACGGAAATAGATACTGAATTGATGCATAATCGATTGATATGTATGATCAGATAGAACAATCTACATTAAACAAGTTTATGCAGATAGTTATAACAGATTAAAGCACAATCGATTAATGTTAACATGTCAAATCATTCAGTTCAGACTGTCTGGACGTCAAACAGACAGAAGTTGGCTATTTAACCGATTTGGCAGGGAACAATCGGTTAACTGGTTTTTCTCGTGAAGCACAACTGCATCGGCTAATTAGCCGATCCAGGGTCCGTGAAGCAGAAAACTTAGCGGTGACTAGTCCCAAGTATAAATCTGAAACTGATACGAAGCTGGTCTAGAAGGACTGCGGCTTTATACCAATTTAGATTTATTCTCGAAAGTAACCACAAGTAGATCTAACGGAATACAAACCTGGTCTAGAAGGCCGGCGGCTCTATATTCATTCAGATCGACTCTTGCTAAGCTCTCTCATCACGTACGAACAAGATTACGATAATACTGGCCGAATCGAATAAATATCATAACAAAGCATAAACATGGACGGAATATAATGAACATTCTCTCATGTAGATCTGAGGCCAATACTATGCAATCTTGATCGGGCAAAGAGATGTTATACTGATAAATAAACAATAAACAACAAATAACATCTTGATAACTTAATGAATCTAACTAAATTGCCATATTTAGCTAGAGCCGATAACTAATCCATGCATGCAAACTATCTCAATCTATAGCCTGTCTACCGGATGACATTAACTAATAGATTAATCAAGCAAACAAACACGAATCGATAACTAATCCGCGCGTAAAAACCGTCCTAATCTGCATCTCATCCACCGGATGACGGTTAACACAGATTGATCGAGTAAACCAGCGTGAATTATCCTTGACTCACTATGCTTCTCGCGTCCACCGGATGACGCCAAAGAAACAGAGCTTAGCAAGGACCCTGGTCTGCCATGCTTCCGCGTCCACCGGATGACACTAAAAGGACATAGTTTAACAGGGGGTTGACGATACTTACAAGCAAGCCTGCGTCCACCGGATGACACCCAGCCTGGATGAAGTAACTCGCCGGACTCGACTGACTCTAGGGTTTGTTGGCCGGAGCCGAAAGTTGTGTTGTATTGATGTTGTGTTGTTGATATCAATGGCTGAGGGCTTATATTTATACCCTGAGCGTAAGAAGATAGAGTCCTAGTCAAATTACAACTTATCAATAGATAAGGAAACTAACAAACTATCCTATATCTAAGGTAACTTGGAGTCCAACCTTCCCTTTCCATAATGGACTCTGATCGTGATCGCACCCTGGCGGCGTGGACTCTGGATGACATCATCAATACTGACGCTGCACGCCTCCTGTCACCTTGGCCCGATAACCGATTCACCGCGCAATCGGCTGTTTCCTTCCTTCCGCTGGACGGAATCTGCTTCCGAGATCGGCTATCTTCCTCTGGTATAGGCTATCGGCTCCCAGTCCAAAATTTGGTGTTAACACATGCCCCCCAATTTTAGAATAAACTGGTTTATTCCAAAATTAGCGCTTGAGCCTTCAAATAGTCAAACTGCAGCTTCCCTCTCGGTGCTTCAAACTTTCGCACCAAAACAAAACCCTAAACCATCGCAATTTCCGCCACGGGCTTCAATCCGCCGCCGTCAGCTTCGATTCACCGCCGTCAAGCCATCCCTGAGCTAATGGCGACTCCATCCGAGGTCCCTGAAGTATCAATTTCATCGATCCACCTCCTGATTTGTGAATCCCTCTTCAACCTTACTGAATACGAGTTTCAAATACAGGCACTGAGGAACGATATTCTAATTCAGCTGATGGACATCCCCAACGCCTACTACCTGGGTCCGATGGGCGATCCGGTCCCCAAAGATTTCATCGTTCAAGAAACCAACCAGTTCGAATTCCGAAGCTCCATGATGGGCGCCTCTTTCTGGGCCAAGTCCTTCAGAAACTGGCCGAGCGTACCTGCTGGATGGAGGAACTGGTTCCGCCGCGTCGCGGCGAAGAAACGCGTGGACTGGGAGATGCGCCATCTGAGCCAATGTCTTGATCTATCATTATCAGAGATGACAAAGAATGAGCCGCTCCTGATAGCCGCTAGTCACTTTTGGTCCAACTCTCTGAACGCTTTTGTATTCGGAGACGGTCCAAAAACCATTACCCTGGGCGATATCCACATGCTCACCGGGCTTCAAATCACTGGATCGTATGACTTCTGGGATCTCTGCACCAGTGGCAAGAAGGACCCATACTTCCCGAAGCTGGACACATACAAAGGGTGGAGTGGCTATGTTCAACACCACCAGAAAACCTCTTCTTCCGTCAGCGAGAAAGAACACGTCGCGTTTTTGACCATGTGGCTTGAGAGATTCGTGTTCTGTGGTGCCACTGCCGGACCAGCATACCCTTATCGGGTCTTGACAGAGAAACTGACTCAAGGGCACTCCATCCCCCTGGGCAAACTCTTGTTGGGTGCAGCATACAGGCTTATGAACCGGGTGTTCAGCTCCTTGATCATAGGTGAAGAAGTACAATGCATAACAGGCCCTTGGTGGCTAGTACAGCTGTGGCTCAACCTGCATCTGCACAAGCTGGTAAGAACACACTCCAGGACCTCAGCTTTCCGTCCACCGAGTACTCAGAGGAAGAGGATCCAAAAACCAGAGGCTGTCAAAACTATGGTGAAGCTGCTTCTGCCATAACCATCCCAACTATAAAGGGCAACATGCTGGAAACATTATACAGGGGCTTGGGACCAAAGGTTACTACCTGGTTCCCCTATGAGGATGAAGATGAATTTCCAGCACCCTCCAGCTTTAAGTTCAACAACGGGTGCTCTGATGATGAGGTTACCAGAATCCTGAATGCAATCATAAAATCTTGTGCCTTGCCAGTAGACTTCAAATACCTTCGGAGCGCAAGCGGCAAGCCAACCAGCTATCCCTCTTATGAATTTTATCACCCAAACATAGTGGCAAGACAGCTAGGCTTTGGCCAATTGCCCCCTCGGCTCCCTTTCTTGAATACCTTGAAACCCAGGGAGAACGTTACAGAGCTCCTTCAGGCTGGCAGAATTTTTCAACCTGGAGCAAACCTGCCCACATTCTCGCCGAAGCCGTGGAATCAAGTCTGCATCACCCATCAGAGTTTTGATGACTGGTGGCAGCGATGGCACGCTCACCTGTTCTGCCAGACTGTCCATGACAAGTGCAGAGCCCTGGACTCAAACTTCAAATCTTCCCAAGCAGTAAGTGTTCTCAGCCGATTCCAGTAAAACGGCTTTAGTCAAACATATTACCTGACAGATGTTTCTCCCAGGACTCATCATCCAATCCACCAGAGCGAGTGGAATACTATCCCCCTTGTCCGACAGCGAGGCTAGGTTCTCTAGCACCGACGCTGCGACAACTAATGCCAGGCCCTGTTATACTGACACCCCCTTCTGCCTCAAAGCGACCAGCTGCATCTCAGCTTCAAAAGCAAGCACCCAAGAAATGCCGTTCGATAAGAAAAGTTTAGGTATCTAGAACTGGCATCGACCTTCCTTTACTGCAGTATGCTCCGATCCCTAAATCGGCTTTTTACCAGGTGAAACCCCTGCCGATTCAAGATACCTTAGGAGAGAAACAGGCCGAAGAATCACCAGAATCCGCCGGCCATGAAGAGTCAGCTGCTCAAGAAGGGATCCAGGAAGAAGGAGCCAAAACTGAGGTACTACTCGTTGGGCTTTTCTCTTCTCGACGCAGATACCCTGGTTGACCAAATCTTCTTTTCAAAAATACAGCCGAACAGCCCTTTCGACGAAGTCTGGGTGAACCTTGAAGAAGAGGAGTCTTCCCCTGAGAGGAATTCAGGTAACTCCTATTCGGCTGTTAGCAATTATCCTTGCTTTCATACTGCTCTTACTCCTGGTTTGCAGAAACCCATCTGCCCGAGACAATGATAGCTGAGGATCCGCATGCCGCAGGAGACAAAACTGTCTTAGTCGAACAAGCAACATCGGCATCAACCCTACAGACCTCAGGCCTCATTCAGGTATCTTGTCTCTGCCAGAAAACAATTAATCTATATTGTACCCTTTCTGATGAGAGAATGTATGTATTGCAGGTAGCGAAGCCTTCGTCTCCCGGCTATTCATTTGACATAGAAGAATTCTGCGACACAGACGAACTTGCCTCTTCCTCCGAAAAGTTTTCAGAGCCAGATTTTAGCAATCAGTTGAGTGCACTTCTACCCCACGTAGAGGGTGATCTAGTTGCTCTGGCCTCCAATCCCGGACTCGTTGATCAAATAGTCGAACTTGTCCAGCAGCAAACCAATCTGACAGCCTTAAAATCCCCGCAGAGACTCGGTGATCTTAAAGTTACAGCATCAGGGATTATCACTGCTCATGGAAACCTGGCAGAGCTTGAACAGCTGAGGAACAATGAATCGGCCAATAGACAAGAGACCACTAGATTAGCCGATCGAGCCAGGCTGCTCAAATCTTCAATCGGCACAGCTGAAACAGAACTGGAAACACTGAAAACGAAACGAGACCAACTGAGAAAAGAACTGGAAGCAGTTGAGTCAGCTATCAGCGAGCACGAAATCACCATTTCCACCAGCACGATCGAGCTCTCCCAGAAAAAGAAGAAAATCAGCAGCTTGGTCGTTGTAGGCAGGAAGACATGCCAACGCCTGGATCTGTTGCAGTCCACTGAAAACCGAGATCAACAATTGTTGTAGACTGGCCATGCGCTCCGTGCTAAATTAGTGGAACTGATCCGATCTTTATTGGCTTTGTAACGTGATGGATATACTACTTGGCATGTTCTCTTCTATTTGCAACTTTGTTCTCGTGCTGTTTCATCCTGAGTTTGAACATTTAGCCTGATCTGCCTTTGGATTCATACCTTAAAATCGGCTTCGTCCTGTTTTGAATTGACTTGTTCGGTCTGATACGTTTCTGCATGCGAATCGGCTCTCAGGCTTGCGTTGTACTTTAGAATCGATTACTCAGCCCGATCCGTTCTACATACGAATCGGCTTACGGGCCTGCGTCTTAGCATCGGCTTTGTTCTGCTTTCCCTTAGAGTTAACCTCTCAGCCTGATTCACTACGAATCGGCTTGCGGACACTCATAATAGGATCGGCTAGGCAGCCTGATCCAAAGACCCGATCGGTGTGCGACCACTAACGGCGGCGTTTCGTCTCCCTGATCTGGCAACTGTTCTGGATTCAAGAAACGCGGATTAACCGCAACCTAAAATCCGCCGCGTCGTCTCGCCTTCCAAGGAGGAAACCGTCTCGATGCCCTCATCTTTATAAATACACGCTCGGCCTGAGAGAGCAACCGCAACATCAAAGCCTTTGCTCACCCGGCCTTCTCTCCTCAGATCAGAGAAAACAAATCCCCAAAATCAAATCCATGGCTAGAGACGAAAACCACGGCAAGCGGCTGGCCTCGGGTTCCGCCGAAGGTGACAACTTCACCCGGAGCCTGCGAGCCGTGGGTGGACGGAGGCATCACCTGCGAGCCTTGTTAGGGTAAGGCTGCTGCTCACCTCTTGATACATTGATCTGATCTAATCTGACCATCACCGTCTTGCGCAGCGATGCAGGAACTGCCGGCGTCGGAGGTTCAGGAACCGGTGCCGGGCCGTCTCAGGCCGTCCCTGCAGCCGCTGGAGCTACCCCTGGCACGGATGCCGCTGCTGACCCGCATCACGGCCGTCGTCGCTAGGTGACGCCCCGGCAGTTAGCCATCTACAGCAAGTAAATCAGTCTGTACCCAAGACATTGGTTTTCTTTCGATTCTGACACATCTGCTTCTTTGTCAACCTTCAGTCAGGCCCGTGTGATTCCTTTCCCACCAGGAGCACCGATTGGCGTGGACACCCGGCCTCTCCGAACTGCGCCTCCTCAGGAACCCCCTCAAGATCCGGCCCCGAGCGCTGGATCAGAATCGGGGTCTTCTGACGGGTCCTACACCGCCGCCGACGGTCGCCGATTCCATCACCAGATGGTGGAGTACCGTAACCTCTACTCAGGGGCTACCAAGGAGAATGGCCGGGTGCAGGACGTCACCGAAGCCCAAGCCGCTGCCCTTAAGGCCGCCGAAACCGAGGTGGCCAGGGTGCAAGCCCAACTCGCTGAATCGGACGCTGTAGTGGCCGGTAACATCTTGAATTGTGACGCGCTGACGATCACCTTCATGCTGACACTTCTTTCTTTTGCAGCCCTGACCGCGCAGCTTTAAGAGTTGCGTGTGGCCGCCGAGACCGCCACCAATGCCGTTAATGCCCGTGGCAACACGCAGGCGGAGCGGCTCCTGAATGTTCACCACCGCGTCTTCCAGGTGGCCATGGCCGGCGTTCGTCACGGCGCCACTGGGGCTCTCACAGCCGCGCGACTCCGCTCCGGCATTGCTCTGGAGGCCGTCGAGCCTGGGTTCTCGGAGGGCCAGAATATGGAGGAGGCCAACGCCCAACTGGCGAACTTCTTCCCTCACGCCGACGAGGTCGTGGCTGTCACCGACGCCCAGGACATCATAGACAAAGCCACGCATGATTAGAATGTAATAGGGCTCCTATAAGCACAATCAGAAATAAAACTTTCTTCAAAAAACATCAATCTGATTTCCATATATCTCCGGATACATGTATATTTTCCTTTATTATTTTTCCTTTTTGGACTAAAGGCGATGCTTATCGCATCGGCTGTTACACCCCATCGAGGGTATTTCATTTTTGTGCTAAGGGCGACTCGTTACTACGATGTCGGCCATTTTTGTCCTGAACGTGACCCGCTTACACGGCATCGGCTGTTAGAGCCAGATTCACATGAATCGGCTATCACCCCCCAACTGGGATGGTAGGGTAGTATTTCTTCAGATGCTTCCCGTTGATGGCCCTGGCGAGTCTCTGTCCTTCTAAATCCTCAAGGATGCAAGCATTACCCGGGGCGCATTCAACCACACGATACGGGCCTTCCCAGTTTGGCGACCACTTACCGAATCGGCTATCTTTCGTACCAATAGGCAGAATGACTTTCCATACTAGCTCTGATTCGGTGAAGCTCTTGCTTCTTACCTTAGTGTTGTAATACTTGGCCACCCGTACCTTGTTCCTTTCAATGTATTCTAAAGCCTTAAGCCGATGACAGTGCAAATCTTCTAGACTGTCCATCATAATGTCTTTGTATTCACCGGCTGTAAACTTGTTTTGCAACGTGACGTGCCGTGTCTCAGACTGAATCTCCCATGGCAGGACAGCAGCGTGTCCATAGACTAGCTCATAAGGTGAAGCTTTGATCGATCCATGCTGTGCCATGCGATATGCCCATAGCACCTCGTTCAGATGCAAATACTATTTTCTGGGGTTCTGCTCAGTCTTTTTCTTGATGACCTTGATCAAAATTTTATTGGAAACTTCTGCTTGTCCGTTGGCCTGGTCATAATACGGCGATGAATAATAAATCTTGATGCCCATGTCGTCGGCAAAGGTCATAAACTCCTCTGAAGTAAACATTGTCCCCTAATCGGTTGTGATCGTCTGAGGTATGCCAGACCTGTAAATAATGTGCTCCTTTACAAATTCGATCACGTCAGCTGAAGTGGCGTTCCTCAAAGGAATGGCTTCTACCCACTTGGTGAAGTAATCAGTCGCCACCAGGATCCATTTGTGACCCATGCTCGATGGTGGGTAGATTTGGCCGATTAGATCAATACCCTATCCTCTAAACGGCCATGACTTGATTATAGGATTCATAACAGAGGCTGGAGACTTCTGTATATTTTTGAACTTTTGGCATTCTTGACACCCTTTATAATATTTGAAACAATCTTCCAGCATCGTAGGCCAATAGTAACCAGTCCTCCTGATGATCCACTTCATTTTGTGAGCCGATTGATGTGCACCGCAGACTCCATCATGTACTTCGCTCATCAGCTTCACTGATTCCTCTGTCCCTAGGCATTTGAGCAGCACTCCTTCAACAGTCTTGTAATACAACTGACCATCCAGCAACACGTACTTGGTGGCTTTGTACCTTAGCTTTCTGTTGACCTGTTGTGAAGGATTTGCCAGATAACCTGCTATCTCGCCCCTCCAGTCATCAGCTGATTGCTCGCTGTTGCAAATCTCCTGCATCGGCCGATAACCCGACGCGTTCTGCGCCAGCCGATTAGCCTCCTAGTTCTGGGCCCTGAGGATGTGACAGAGAGATACCGTCATGAACTTCTTGATGAGAGCCTGGCACTGATCATAATAGCCTCTGAGTATCTCGTCTTTACACTCATACAGGCCGAGCAATTGGTTGATGACTAGTTGTGAATCGCTAAATACCTCAACTGCATCGGCCTTTGCTTCATACAGAAGCTGAAAACCTTTCCACGCGGCTTCATATTCAGCCTGATTGTTTGTGACAATCGGCCCGATCTGGAAAGCATACTCAAAGCGCACACCCCGTGGCGAGATGAGCACTACTCCGGCGCCACCACCTTGTTTGCATGAAGAGCCATCAAAGAACATAGTCCATGGCGCTATATCTGCTACATTAGCCGATCGTCCGTGATGCTGGGTGATGAAATCGGATATCGCCTGGCCTTTGACTGCCTTAGCCGATTCGAACCTCAAGTCAAACTCTGAGAGCACCAGGATCCAGTTGCCGATCCAACCATTTGAAATCGGCATCGAAAGCATGTGCTTTTGACATCCTCCTTGGACACCACCACACACTCCGAGGCAAGCAGGTAGTGCCTCAACCTGGTGTATGAATAGAATAGGCACAAGCATAACTTCTCGGTCGGTGTATATCTTGTCTCAGGGTCAAGGAGCCGCCTGCTCAGGTAGAAAACTGCTCTCTCCTTCCCGTCAAACTCTTGAAAAAGGGCCGATCCAATAGTATGGCTTTCGGCCGTCACGTACAACTTAAAAGCTTCCCTGTCCGTGGCGGTACTAAGACAGGTGGAGTTTTCATGTATTCTCTAATTTCGTCAAAAACCTTCTATTGCACGTCACCCCATTTGAACTCTTGATCATTCTTGATTTTCAACAATGGCGAGAACGGCAGCACCTTCTCTGATTAGTTGGCGATGAACCTTCTGATAAAGTTAATCTTACCGAGCAAGATTGCAATTCCTTCTTGTTGGTTGGAGGTACAAGTTCATCGATCGCCTTTTTGCTCTTGCTGCCGATCTCTATCCCTTTGCGGTGGACCATGAATCCCAGAAATTCGCCAGCCGACACGCCGAATGCACACTTGTTTGGATTCATCTTCAAGCCATGCCTCCTTGTGCACTCCAGAGTGGCCCTCAGATCGGCCAGGTGATCCTTATAGCTCTTGGATTTTACCACCACGTCATCTATATAGATTTCAACGATTTTGCCAATCAACTTGTTAAATATGTAATTCATAGCTCTCTGATAAGTTGCACCAGCATTTTTCAAACCAAACATCATGACCACCCATTCAAACAAACCAAGCGCACCAGGGCACCTGAAGGCAGTCTTCAGGATGTCTTCATCAGCCATAAAAATTTGATTATAACCAGCATTGCCATCCATGAAGCTAATGACCTGGTGCCCAGCAGCCGAGTCTACCAGCATATCGGCTATTGGCATAGGGTAGCCGTCCATCGGTGTAGCTCTATTTAAATCCCTGAAGTCGATGCAGATTCGCAATTTACCATTTTTCTTGTACACAGGGACGATGTTCGATATCCATTCGGCATATCGGCAAGCTCGAATGAACTTGGCTTCTAACAGCCTCGTGATTTCGGCCTTAATGTCGGGCAGAGCGTCCTCTCTAAACCGACGTGGAGGCTGCTTGTGTGGCCGAAACCCTGGCTTGATGGGTAGCCTGTGCTCAACAATAGATTTGTCCAATCCAGGCATCTCATAATATTCCCAGGCGAAGCAATCTTTGTACTCCTTTAGCAGTTGAATCAGCTCCTGCCTGAACTCCGGGTCTAGGTTGGCGGCAATAAACGTCGGCCTTGGCCTGTCGCCAGGTCCAACATCTACTTCTCCGAGCTTGTTGGCCGACATGAATCCTTGCCCCAACTTACCCTCTGTGTCGTCGATCGGATTCTCCATTTAATAAAAAGACCCAGAGCCGATTGCCCTGATCGGCTGTGGACTCTCATCGCTGACCCTCATGGAGCTTCCTTCCCAAACCTTGCCAGAGAAACAGTCATGATCCCCAGCTTCCCAGTACGCGGCATCCGCCGTCGCCACGCTGACTGAGTCGTCGGCCGGGACTACTTCGACCTCATCGCCATGCCACTGAATGAGGCACTGATGCATGGTGGATGGCACGCAGCAGTTGGCATGGATCCAGTCGCGTCCGAGCAGCAAGCTGTAGGCGCCCTTACTGTCGATCATGAAAAAGGTGGTGAGCAGTGTCTTCTTCCCCACTGTCAGCTCGACGTTGATTGCCCACCGAGTGTTGGAAGAATTGCCTCCGAAATCCTTGAACATCAGATCGGTTTCTATCAGATCATCGGGGCCCTTGCCTGGCTTGCGGAATGTGGTGTAGGGCATGAGATTGACAGTGGCGCCGCCGTCCACCAGCATCTTCGTCATGGGCATGTCCGTCGACGTAACCTTTGAGGTAGAGGGCCTTCAGATGTCGATTCTTGGCCGGCTTGTCAAAAGTAGCTTGCTGTGCGAGCACTAACTTGGCCACTCCTTCTTCTGATCCCGAGTCGTCTGAGTCGGAATCGGTATCGTACCTTCTTGGCTCTGAACTCTGCAGGTAGCACAAACACCATCTGCGCGTCGGCCACAGCTTTCCCATTACTTTGTGAAGGCTTTTCACGTGCCACACCCGCTTGGCACGCCCCTCAGCCTGGAGCTCCCTGTTCCTGAGCCGCTGCACCCGGCGCCTTTGGCTTCTAGTTAGATCTCCCGGGCACCACTGGTTCTCCTGCCAAACCGGCTGTTGGCGTTCAACCACCGCCTCATCAAGCCGATCGCGCAGGTCCCTTTTTTCACGCCGATCCCACGGGCTACGGGGGCTTCCTAGCCTCTCGTGCACAGACCGGCGGTTGACCTGGGACTGCCTGTACTCTCGGTACTGATCGCTGCACTCTGGACAGTTGCGCAGCGTTGGCAGTCTCAAGCCTTCGTTCCAGCAGTGTCGGAAGAACGGGCAATGCCAGTGATCTTCTTCACCTTCCCGGCGGCGAGCCAGTTCTTCGTGATAGCGCGCCTCTTCTTCCTCGCGGAGCCACCTGCGGTATTCCTCCTCTTCGTGCTGCAGCTGCCTCTGATGGTCCTTCTCTTTCTGACGCCGCCACTTATTCAGGAGATGCTGGTGTGTGGGCCTCCTGCTCTTGGTGCCGCTAGACTCTCCCTTCTCCGGCTGCTTCTGGTTCTGCTCCCTCCTTTCTTTGATCAGCGCCAGCTCCTCAGCTGTGATCTGCGCATCAGTATCAACCGAGGAGTTCTTCTTGGCCCGTTCGGAGGTCAGCACCTTCACCTTGGCTGAGGGGTTTGCGATCTGGACCATGTTCTGCCCCTTCGGGAATGGGAATTTGTCGATTTTCATCTTCCCCTTGGGAGGGGCCTCAAATTTCAACAGGCCGCGCCTAATGGCCTTCTGGATCGCTGCTTTGAAATTGCGGCAGCCGTTTGTGGAGTGTGAGGTGAGGCCGTGGTACTGGCAGAACGGTTTCCCCTGCAAGTCTTCAGGAGATGGCTTGACGTAGTCAGCCGAGAAGGTGATGTGGCCCGCGCTGACTAACAGGTCGAAGAGCTTGTCCAGCTTGCGCGTGTCAAAGTCATATTGATCCTCCGCGCTCCAACCTTTTGGCACGGCCATGGGCTTTGTACCCCATTTGAGCTCAACAGCGGCCACTTCTTCGTCCTCCCCATCCTCTGAGTCGGAATTACAGACGTAAGCCGACTGCTTGTATTTTGATTCCTTCTTGAAGCTCTGGGCCTGCTGCTCTAATGCGGCCACCCTCTGCATCACCTCGCTGATGCTGTTGAAGTTGGTGCCCACCAGCTTTTCTTGGACATGTGGGAGCAGCCCACTGACCACTATCTTGGCGAGCTGCTTGTCGTTCAGGTTCAAGGAGTAGCACATGTTCCTGGTTTCCCTGAATCGCCTGACGAAAGCCGATCCAACTTCATTCGGCCTTTGGCGCATGTTGGTGAGATCTGTGATGTCCTTCTCCCCGGTGCCAGAGAAGAAGTAATTATGGAACTTGGTCTCCAGATCTTCCCAACCTTGAATCGAGCCAGGCTCCATGGACGCGAACCAGCTAAACGCTGGCCCTGTCAGTGATAGCGGAAAGAGCCGGACCCTGTGAGCTACCTCATATGAGGCCTCGCTGAGCTAGGTCAGGTAGCGGCTGATGTGCTCCATGGTGGTGACGTCGTCCTGCCCACTGAACTTGGAGAAGTCGGGCAAGCGATACCTGGGCGGCAACGTCACTCGGTCGTACCACTCGGGGTAAGGACGCCTGTACTTGATTCCAGTCCCGGTCTTCGGCTGCAAACCGAACGTATCACGGAGCATGGCACTCATCTGCTCTAGCAGCTGATTGTTAGGCGTCTGGGCGTACCCCGGATGCGGCGCTGCCTGAAGGTCCTGATATGTAATCCCCTCGTGGTATCCAGGGGTAGGGTTGGCCGTGTCTGCCGCCAGCGTACTTCTAGCCGCCAGGTTCACCACTGGTGAGTTCATCGAGTTCACCGTCTGCCCAGTGGCCTGCATGAAAGCGGCGATCTCCTCTGGAGTGTGATCTTTGTATAATCTGGGAGAAGCTGCTATTTTTTGAGCCGAACCGGCCACCGTGGCACCTTGCACTGGCGCTTTCGGCTGGCTCGGCTGTTGCGGTGAGGAATTGGAGGTCCCTGCCGCTGCTTTTGGATCCGCGTCTTCTGCGGGTATGTTGAAGTAAACCGGACCCAAAGACTCCCAATCCTGCCGCTTGAGGACGGTCTTCATGATGTTATAGAACGTCTGCAGGAAGGATTTGTGGTGGTGGCCGACTGCTGAATAGGCGGCCTCCCAGGTCGCTTCTTCCAGCATCTGTTTGAGGTCGGCCCTGCACTCCTCTTCAGATTTATCAGAATGGCCGTCCATGATCCACCTCGGGAATGCATTCTTCTTCACTATGGAGCCATCGCGCTGCTTGCTGAATGAAAGCAGGCAGGCATCAGCGAATTCTTCGACGATCTTGTTCAGCACTGCCGCGTCCTCCTCGTTGAGGTCTTCGATCCTGACCATGAGGACACCATCATCTCTAAGGCCTCTGGCCTCCTTGGAGGAGCCGTCTGCCGCGGTCTTCTCTTTTGCCATGGTCTTCAGTGATCATCCCACCGGGCGTGCCAAAAAGTGTGTTGGCGCAAAAAGTAGTTCCCTAAGCCCAACACACCAGCGAAGCCGGAAACGACCCTTGAAAGCAGTAGAGCTCTCGCAGATCCAGCTAGCTTCAGACCCGGTCTGAGAGTGTCGGTAACACCCAAGCGTGCCAGTTAATTTGACCTGCAATTGACAAGGAAAAAATAGTAATCAGTAATCACAGGGCGGAACTAACCGGTGTATCCAGGTAGTTCCAATTATGTGGCTCTGAGAGCCGATTCAATCGGAAATCGACTAAAGAGTCGATTCCGGCATGTATACGTGTTTGGCCACGGAAATAGATATTGAATTGATGCATAATCGATTGATATATATGATCAGATAGAACAATCTACATTAAACAAGTTTATGCAGATAGTTATAACAGATTAAAGCACAATCGATTAATGTTAACATGTCAAATCATTCAGTTCAGCCTGTCTAAATGTCAAACAGACAGAAGTCGCTATTTAACCGATTTGGCAGGGAACAATCGGTTAACTGGTTTTCCTCGTGAAGCACAACTGCATCGGCTAATTAGCCGATCCAGGGTCCGTGAAGCAGAAAACTTAGCGGTGACTAGTCCCAAGTATAAATCTGAAACTGATACGAAGCTGGTCTAGAAGGCCTGCGACTTTATACCAATTTAGATTTATTCTCGAAAGTAACCACAAGTAGATCTAACGGAATACAAAGCTGATCTAGAAGGCCGGCGGCTCTATATTCATTCAGATCGACTCTTGCTAAGCTCTCTCATCACGTACGAACAAGATTACGATAATACTGGCCGAATCGAATAAATATCATAACAAAGCATAAACATGGACGGAATATAATGAACATTCTCTCATGTAGATCTGAGGCCAATACTATGCAATCTTGATCGGGCAAAGAGATGTTATACTGATAAATAAACAATAAACAACAAATAACATCTTGATAACTTAATGAATCTAACTAAATTGCCATATTTAGCTAGAGCCGATAACTAATCCATGCATGCAAACTATCTCAATCTATAGCCTGTCTACCGGATGACATTAACTAATAGATTAATCAAGCAAACAAACACGAATCGATAACTAATCCGCGCGTGAAAACCGTCCTAATCTGCATCTCGTCCACCGGATGACGGTTAACACAGATTGATCGAGTAAACCAGCGTGAATCATCCTTGACTCACTATGCTTCCCGCGTCCACCGGATGACGCCAAAGAAACAGAGCTTAGCAAGGACCCTGGTCTGCCATGCTTCCGCGTCCACCGGATGACGCTAAAAGGACATAGTTTAACAGGGGGTTGACGATACTTACAAGCAAGCCTGCGTCCACCGGATGACACCCAGCCTAGATGAAGTAACTCGCCGGACTCGACTGACTCTAGGGTTTGTTGGCCGGAGCCGAAAGTTGTGTTGTATTGATGTTGTGTTTTTGATATCAATGGCTGAGGGCTTATATTTATACCCTGAGCGTAAGAAGATAGAGTCCTAGTCGAATTACAACTTATCAATAGATAAGGAAACTAACAAACTATCCTATATCTAAGGTAACTTGGAGTCCAACCTTCCCTTTCCATAATGGACTCCGATCGTGATCGCACCCTGGCGGCACGGACTCTGGATGATGTCATCAATACTGACGCTGCACGCCTCCTGTCACCTTGGCCCGATAACCGATTCACCGTGCAATCGGCTGTTTCCTTCCTTCCGCTGGACGGAATCTGCTTCCGAGATCGGCTATCTTCCTCTGTTATCGGCTATCGGCTCCCAGTCCAAAATTTGGTGTTAACAGTACTATGATAATTTTGTTCTATAAAACAATTTATCTTAGCTTTAACAAGCTATGAATCCAAACAACCTACCAATTCAACGTTCATAATCCACCATCTGGCAATCTAACCTTTAAAAGCCAGGTTTCATAATTCAATAGAGCAGTGTGCCGTGTTGCCGCGCATGGAATGTGCCCGCACATTATTTTTGAGCTAGTGGCCGGAGCATATTTTAATGGAGCGAGAATTTTAAGTCTTGACATTTTTTTAAGAAAGCAATAGCAGGGCAGTAGCTCAAAGAGCATGTACAGATTAAGTCTCACAAAATCTAGAGTTTAACTATTTATCCAAAATATGTTTCAAAATCTAGAGCGCACTCTATTGTAGGATCAGTGTGCACTAGATTATAACAGTTGGACAACAGCTACGGTTGTTTGGAACTCTTTTGTGGATTCTAAAAGCTGGCTTGTATAATCCACCGGAATGCAAACAGGCCCTAACCTGTGCTGGGCTTACCGTGTCAAGCCGAGACAGCCCATGTTCTATTAGATTACATTCAGGTGCGCACTGTTGCAGCCTCTTCTCGCTTGAAGTTGAAGCCCAAGCAGAAATCGACCGAGACAAGCCGAGACAGCCCATGTTGTAATAGTTGGGCCTGGCACGGGATTACTAGTAGTTAACTTTGGATAGGGGGTACCACGGCAGTGGACACTACAACAGATGAATGAACGAATCAATCAGGTACTTCGAAGGTGTTCATTTTCCCTGCACAAATTGGCGTCTGGCACACTATAATGTGAGTTCTTGACAGCATTGTGGATGAAAGTGTCCATGAGTCATGCTTACGTCCACTCCCCACATGCACGACTGAGGAGTTGACATGCGAAACTAAAGCATGTCCTGAGAAGTGTAGAAACCATGCCAGCATATTACGCCTACGGATTGAAGGCCTAGCTACTTGTCGATCCTCCACTAAACTTTATCGGACTAAATTTATCTAGTAGAGATTCAAATAGCTTAACTAAAAGACTGGCTAAAGTTTATTTGCTAAATGTACGGATAAAGTTTAACAAAGTCTATTAGTTAGGAGATTCGAACATTCCAGCTAAAGTTGTGAGAGCACTTTCAGCTAGGTGAAGCTTATCTTTATAATTTTAGTTTTATAAACTTTATAGTTGGGTGAATCAAAAGGTTCTTCAAAGGTGCTTATAAAAGTAGAGTGTGCATGCGTGTGTTTATAGGATTAAGTGTGTGCTTGTATATGAGAGTGCGTCCTCTAATTAGGTCTCGAAAAAGGGAAAAAAAAAACATGTCCTCTGATAAGTGCAAGGACAAAAGACACTGAATTTGTATCATTACTTCAACTGACGGATCTGCCGGTCAAGTCCGAGGCTGTTGACCTGACCGGACCATTAACGAACATGGCAAATTAGCATCTACTATGCGTTAGGGCCGTAGTGCGCTACCAAAAGAAATATACGAATAGCTATGTAGTGTTACTCACACACTGTAAGTACTAAGTACTCCAACTACACTATCGAGTACGTGCCGACACTTTTTTTGATTTGTCAAGCTAGAGCGTTTTGGGGCATCACATGCATGTGCATAGCGTAGGCGTAGTTGGTGGACCACTGACCCTGCATTACAAGGCACCAACAGTGGTAAAGCACAGATTACATGTGTAACACTGTACTGGAAAAGGCTACAAAATGCTACTAGGCCAGTAGTGACAATTTTTCTTTCTGTTATATCCGTTAATTTGTCAGATGAGTAGTACCAATGATAGGGCTTCCTCAAATAATTTACCTAACGATGCAGCCTTTACCTTTAAGCAATACTAGTACTTTTCCTCACTGCGGTATCTGATATTTTTTTTTTTATCTCGTAGGCGTCGTCTAGTTTTCGTGTTTATATCGTTGGCGAAATAGCCATTGTGGTCCCTCACTATCGCGCAAAGCTCAAATTGGCCCCCAAACTATGAAAAAGTTCACTTTGGTCCCTAATCTTTCCGATTGCCGACTCAATCTTGTCCATTATCGTTGATTGCTTGACACGTGGACAGCTGCACGAGGAAAATGACTAACTTGCCCCTCCTTATTTCCTTTACTTGGTGTGGGAGGTCACGGCGTTCACGGCATTTTCCGTGTTGCCGTTTCATTCATCGCCCTCTCGGTCTCCATCTCGACGTTGCCCTCTCGTCCGTGGGGGACAGCCACCTGCGGGTCCCTAGCTCACGCTCTCTCGTCGATGTCGGGCGACCGTGGAGAGTTTTTGGGCTATCGTTGATTTAATGAGGATTGATTTGATTTTTGATAGATATTCGGCAACTTGGTGCATCTTGAAACATTGCTGGAACAACATTTAGAGGGCAATGTGGTGATGATAGGACTAACATGCCGGCATGGATTTGCCCCAATTCTGTGTTGTTGTTGGTCTGGTCCAGATGCAGGAAGAAGGTTCCTGGCATGCTCCCACGTTGAGCAGCCATGTGATTTCAGCTACTGGATAGATGGACAATTTGAAGGAAGAGCAAAGAAGGTGATTCAGGACCTTGTTTCCATGAGGCACAGCATGTACGAGCTCTACCAACAGTCAGCCGAACAATGGAATCATATGTATGCGGATCGATAGATAGTGAAACGACAAATTCGTGAACTAAAATGCACTATTAGTGAACAATGAGAGTGCATTGTAATCTTACTTTGTTTCAGCAATGTAATTGCCCGTGGCCTATGGCTCATTGTGTAACCAATGTTTGAGCAATGTGAAATGAATGCAGAAACAAATTGTTCAAGGCTATGAAGGGGGTGCCTGGTAAAGGAATTAGGGAGGGGCACGTTAGACATTTTTGCATGTCGTCTGCCCACGTGTCCTAGCCATCAAGGTGAATGGATGAGATTGAGTCGGAAATCACAATATTAAGGGCCAAAGTGGTTGTTTTGATAGTTCGGGGGCCAATTTGAGCCTTGCGCGATAGTTGAGGGGCCAAAACGGCTATTTTGCCTATAACGTTTATTAGGTTCTCGGCCACTCGGTAGATGTAGATCTCACATAGTCATGTGTAGTATTATCATCCCATCATCTACTGCTTTTTGACCAGACTTTTACAACTTTATCGTTACCTGGTACCAGAATTGGTAGTACCTAAGTGCTTTTTTATAGTGGTAGATGATGCTTGATCCATTGGCCGAGGGAAATAAAATGTGAAGGCACTTGTACGTGTGATCTCCGCCATTGATCGTGTTGATTCTATGATCCACGTTTGCTAGCCACAAAGGACGCAACATCCTCTCATCCAATATATACCTTATCGCGTCGCTCTCTGTACAGGGCGACATGGGGGAGACTTCCTCGCGAGCACACCGCTCCACCGTCGTGTTTCTCCGGCCACCGCCGCCTCTCTCCAGCTAGCGGCGGCGGCGGCCACCTGTGGCGCCCTGCCACTTCGCCCGCTGCCCCATCCCCTTCCTCTCCTCTCCTCTCCTTGTCTCCTCTCGTCCTTCCCACCTCGAAGCTCTTGGCGCTTGGACTACCGACGGCGACCTCGTAGTGGCAGCTCTGGCCTCCCAAGGCCCAGATCCGAGCTCCCCCGTCGCCGATCTGGCCTGAGTGCGGGCGCTGAGGCCTGCTGCGGCCATGCCCCTCGCTGGTGGCTGCCGGCTGTTCCCCCGGCCAGTTGGGCTACCCTTGTCGTCTCGTGGCTACCTGGCTGCGCTGCAGCTCGTGTGGCTACGGCAAGGTGTACCCGCGGTGTAGCGAGGCGGCCATGGCGGAGGTTCTCGGCCTGGGGTGCACGGATCTGGCGTCCTCTCGTCCGGATCTGTTGCCCTTGCGCCTGAAGCGTCCCGTCCAGTCGTGGTGGCCCGGTGGTGGCGTGGGCCTTGCTACAGTGGTGCTGGCCGGGGCTGCCTGTTCCTTCCCCAGTGGCAGGCGGCGGCTGTGGCGCTGGAACTGGGGAGGGAGACACTGTGGTAGCCTGGTTTGGCCTGGGGGATGGCGGTGGCGTTGACCTAGTGGTCGGTTGGGCCTCCGGGCTCCGGCGGCCGGCCATGGCCGCATGCGGGCTGGCCACGACCGACTGCGGGCTGGCCACGGGCCGACCACGGCGGGTGGACGACGGTGGTGTGGGGGTGGGAGGTCATGGAGAAAGCTTGGACGACGGCGTCTGCGGATGTCGCTTCCTCCTTGGAGGCGTCCTTCTTGCACCTCCCCCCTTGTCCATTGTTATGGATTGCAGGTGAAAACCTTCCCTTGCGGGCTTGCGATGTCGGCGTCTTTGGCATCGTGTCCATCTTAAAGGCGTCGTGAGGCTTTCCAGCCCCTTTCTGTTGTCCCATCCCTCCTGCCTGGTCCTGTGCAGGTGGCTTCGTTGGGGAGTTCATTTCTTTTCCCTTCATTTTTCCTCCTTGCCTCTAGCTGAGTTGGTTAGAGGAAACCGGCGGCACTCCTCAAGTCCTGGGTTCGACTCCTCGTGGGAACGAATTTCAGGTTGAGGTTAAAATAAAAATCCCCTTGTCTGGCCCATGGCCAAATGAAAGGTCCTAGTATGGCTAGAGGGGGGTGAATAGCCTAAATTAAATTTTTTACAAAGCACTTAAGCATAAGGTTAGTAAGACAAACGGCGAAATGTGCAAAGCTAATGCAACAACTAACCTAGGCAAGCCACCTACACAATTCTAGTGTTTCTAAGCTTACTAAGCCACTAAACTAACTAGGAACTAAGCAAGCAACAACAAGCACGAAAGCAACTAGCAATAAAGGCTAACTTGCACAAAGAAGAGGAAAGGAGCTTGTTTGTTATACCTTTGCCTTGTGTCGATTTGCCAATCACCGGGAAATGAACAAATCACTCACACGATGGTGCGGAGCACAATTGTCAGGTACCAAAGTATGGGGTGCCCAACTTCGATGCAAAAACACACATTCCCAACACGGCCCGGCCCAGGTAAGGCCAACGGAAGCCCACGAAGGCCGCACCTACGGAGGCCCAAGACGGCGCTGCATCAACGCCGGCCTACCCTCGGGAAAGCGGCACCCTCGGGCGCCAATTTTCCGATTCGCCCGAGCCTCCCCGAGAGAGCTCGGGAAAGAAGCATCCTCGGGCGCCAATTCTCCGATTCGCCCGAGCCTCCCCGAGAGAGTTCGGGAAAGCGGCACCCTCGGGCGCCGATTCTCCTTTTCGCCCGAGCCTTCCCGAGAGAGCTCGGGAACGCGGCACCCTCGGGCGCCAATTCTCCGATTCGCCCGAGCATCACCATCCCCCTCGAGCGTAATCTCTCAAAAGCATCCAGTGCACGATTGAACCAGTATAAACCCTGTGTTCCCCCTTGCACACCATCCGGAGTCTCAACCGCAAAACACAAAATCACTAGCCGGTGTTAGTACCCGCCAAAACTAGCACCGACAGTTGGCGCTCCAGGTAAGGGCTCTTTTGCATGTTGATCCAGGTTGCGGATGGCAGCCAACGTTCCTGCGCTTCCTGCTGGCACGGTGCTCCGGTTCGGGAGCCTCGAGTTCGTGGCCGTGGGCCGCGGCCTCAAGATGAACCTCTGCCCGACCGAGCCCCGTGTCATCTCCATCCTGACCCCAGCCTAGCAGGCGGGTGGGGAAGGGATCTCGGCGACGCCTCCGCCCGTTTCAGGGGACAGAGGGAACACCACGCGTCACTCCTGCCAAGCTAGGCGGAGAAGGCGCAACCGCGCCAACCCGGGTCACGTCACGGGTGACGTGGCCATCCCGGTGCCCCCTGCACGGGACACTACCCCCACGCTCACCACCAGCTCGACGCCACGAGCGGTGGAGGCACCACGCTCCCCCACTACTCCACGGAGTAATGTGGGAAGGACCACGGCATCACCTGCCGTTTCCCTTCGACCTCGCTGGGGAAGACAGGCGACGCCATCTCCATTTCCCTTCGGGCTCCACGCCATTGTGGACGCCCACGTCCGTGCCGTTCGTGCCTACGGGCACGACCAAGCGATGGCATCTGTCCATCGCCTGGAGGGCCTGGGCGACCTCGATGACTCTCCACCATCCTCTCCTGCAAGTTCTCCTAGAGCACGTGGTGGTGGGGAGTTAAACTCCAGTAGCAGCTCCACCCCTCCAGAGTATTCGGAGGGATGGGACCGCTACGGTCGCGTTTTGCCATCACGGTGGGACCTTGACAGCAACGACAACGACGACTACTTCTGGGAGAACGTGGACTTCGACGTCTGCGACTCCCAAGCATCTCTCTCCTCTGACAACACGAGGGACAACGCTTTCAGCGTCTACTCCTCTGACAGCAGCATCGTCGACCCCTCCCGGGAGTGCTATCACCTAGTGCACCCGGAGGAAGCTGTGTTGGAGGACGTCCACTCGGAGAAGGAGGAGGACGCACCGGTGGAACAAGCACGACCACACACACCGCCTTCATCAGCCCTTGGTCCCACACCTTCAAAGGACCCAGGGGTTGGAACGTCCCGCCCACTCCATCGTTCTCCGGAGCTTGAGGAACTCCGGGAGCTCGAAGCCCGGATGGACAAGGACTGCCTGCGCCTCGCTCAACTCCGAGCTGCCCTGGAGCACGAGGAGGAGCGGGGGGATGGCGGAATAGCGCGACGCCGAGCCCGCTATGTCCAGACCCGCATCATCACCGATGACGGAGCCAGGACACCTGTGCCGAAACCGCGGGTGAGCCGAAAGCTCGCGGAGGCTGCAATGCTCCTCCGGAGCATACCTGAGCCCTCCAGTACGGAGGCCTGACACCTCAGGGACCAGCTCAAAGGTCTCCTGGAGGATGCCGCTGTCCTCCAGGCAGAAAGCTCGGCATCCCGGCACCGTGGTGCCGAGTAACGCCATCGTGGTGCCCCAACGCGCCACGAACGAGAGGCCTCGGCGCAGCTCGAAGAGTTGAGGGCCCGCTCAATCCACCAGTGGCTTGGCAAGGACGTCGACGTCCGAGCCATTCTCCAGGCCCGTGGTCGACGAGAGACCGACGGGGCCGCACGTGGCTACAATGTCCACCGGGGAGGACGCTACGACTCTGACGAGGACCGTGCGCCCTCACTCGAGCCACTGGGTCCTCGTGTCTTCAGCGAGGCTACACGAAGGGCCAAGTTCCTGCCCCGGTTTTGACAACCGGTAAACATTGCCAAATGCTCAGGGGAGACCAACCCGAGCTTTGGCTTGCGGATTATCGTCTTGCGAGCCAGCTTGGCGGCGCGCAGGATGACCTCATCATCATCCGCAACTTACCCCTGTTCTTAGCTGACTCAACGCTAGCATGGCCGGAGCACCTCCCCCCACGCTCGATCTGCGACTGAAGCGATCTGGTCAAGATCTTCGTGGGGAACTTTCAGGGCACGTACGTACGCCCTGGCAATAAATGGGATCTCCGCAGTTGCAAGCAGAAGCCGGACGAGTCCCTCAGGGACTACATCTAGCGATTCTCCAAGCAGTACAATGAGCTGCCCCAGGTCGCCGACTCTGACGTCGTCAGAGCCTTCGCTGCAGGGACGACCTGCAAAGAGCTTGTTCATGAGCTGGGGCGTCAAACCCCCACAAGCGTCGCTGAGCTCATCAGGATAGCTACTAGCTTCGCCTCGGGTGATAAGGCACTGGGAGCCCTCTTCTCCGACCCAAAGTGAAGCGGAAGGAGGATGCCCCCGAGGGCCCCTCTTCCCGAGCCCACAACAATAAGAAGAAGAAGGGGAAAGGGAAGGCCCCAGTCCGCAACGAACCCCTCGTCGCGACTGCCGAGCCCAGGGCGAAAAAGCCGCCACGTGGCCGATTCGACGAGCTACTCTCCAAGCCGTGCCCATATCACCAGGGCCCGGTGAACCACACGTTCAGGGCGTGTATAATGCTCAAGAAGCATTACGGCCGGCAGGTGTTCCGGGACGCCACCGGCAAGAAACCCACCGAGGACAAGGAGGACAAGGACGGGAAGGACGACGAGTGCCCGCCCATCGACAAGTGCCTCATGATCTTCGACGGACCCGGGACCGCTCCCACACCGCACCAGCGAAAGCGCGAGCACCGGGAGGTTTACACCGCCGGACCAGCGACACCGCGCTTCCTCGACTGGTCCTTCGACGCCATCACCTTCGGCCGGGACGATCACCCGGACCACGTCCCATCGCCGGGGCCTTATCTGCTTGTTGTCGACCCTATTGTCGGCAACACGCGGCTTACCAAGGTCCTTATGGACGGAGGCAGCGGCCTCAACATTTTGTACGGTGAGACCCTTGACTCGATGGGAATCAGTCGTTCTCTTCTCCGGCCGGTGACTTCCCCGTTCCCCGGGATAGTCCCGGGGAAGAGCGTGCAACCCCTTGGGCAGATCGACCTGCCCGTCTACTTTGGGACTCCTGACAACTTCAAGAAGGAGACCCTCACCTTCAAGGTGGTAGGCTTCCGCGGCACCTACCATGCCATTCTCAGAAGGCCATGCTACGCCAAGTTCATGGCCATCCCGAACTACACCTACCTCAAGCTCAAGATGCCGGGGCCAAAGGGGATGATCACCATCGGCGCTTCCTACCAGTGCGACGTCGAGTGCTGTGAGTACGCCAACGCGCTGGTGGAGTCCGAGGCCCTCATCGCCTACCACGAGGAGCTGGCCAAGGAGGTCCCCGACCCCAAGAAGGCCGCGGGCACTTTTGAGTCCGCTGAGGGGGTGAAGGAGGTGCCCCTCAACCAGAGCTCCCCCGACGGCAAGGTGCTGAAGTTCAGCACCACCCTCGACCCGAAATAGGAGGTCGTGCTCGTCGACTTCCTCCGCAAGCACGCCGACGTGTTTACATGGAGTCCCTCGGATATACCAGGCATCCCGAGGGAGGT
The DNA here is from genome assembly GCA_038502445.1 of Eremochloa ophiuroides. NCBI lineage: Eukaryota > Viridiplantae > Streptophyta > Magnoliopsida > Poales > Poaceae > Eremochloa > Eremochloa ophiuroides. The sequence continues at coordinate 98,812,541 of JAHLJS010000003.1, forward strand.
CGCCGAGCACTCCTTGGACATCCAGGCCGGGTCCAAGCCAGTGAAACAGCACCTGCGCCGATTCGACGAGGAGAAGCGCCGGGCCATCGGGGAGGAGGTGCAGAAGCTTTCGGCGGTCGGATTCATCAAGGAGGTCTTCCATCCAAAGTGGTTAGCTAATCCTGTTTTGGTTAAAAAGAAAAATGGAAAATAGAGAATGTGTGTCGATTACACTAGTTTAAATAAAGCTTGTCCTAAGTATCCATTTCCATTACCTCGCATTGATCAAATAGTTGATTCCACCGCTGGCTGTGAACGACTTAGTTTCCTTGATGCATATTCCGGCTACCATCAAATTCATATGAAAGAGTCCGATGAGCTAGCGACTTCTTTTATTACCCCCTTCGGCACGTATTGTTACGTAACCATGCCATTTGGCTTCAAAAACGCGGGCGCGACTTATCAGCGATGCATGCTCAAAGTTTTTGGGACCTCATCGAGTGGACCGTTGAAGCTTACGTAGACCATATAGTGATAAAATCTAGGAAGGCGAGCGACTTAGTAGCCGACCTAGAAGAGGCATTCGAGTGCCTCAAGAAGCGAAACATAAAGCTAAACCCCGAGAAGTGCGTTTTCAGGGTCCCACGGGGCATGCTCCTTGGGTTTATCGTTTCCGAGCATGGCATCGAAGCCAACTCGGAAAAGATTTTGGCCATCACACAGATGGGTCCGATTCGGAACCTCAAGGGTATGCAAGAGCTCATGGGATGTCTCGCGGCCTTGAGTCGATTCATCTCAAGGCTCGGTGAAAAGGGACTTCCCTTGTATCGGTTGCTAAAGAAAAATGAGCACTTTTCCTGGACCACCGAGGCCCAAGAAGCCCTCGAAAGGCTTAAGGCTCTGCTTTTGAAAGCACCGGTTCTAGTGCCCCCTATGAAAGAGGAAAATCTCTTACTATATGTTGCTGCTACTAACTAAGTTGTGAGTGCAGCGATCGTCGTGGAACGGCAAGAAGAAGGGCACGCGTTACTGGTACAGCGGCCGGTCTAGTTTATCAGCGAAGTCTTGTTCGAGACCAAGACACGCTACCCTCAGATCCAGAAGCTGGTGTACGCGATCATTCCTGCCCGGCGCAAGTTGCGGCACTACTTTGAATCCCATCCCGTGACCATGGTATCATCCTTCCCCCTCGGGGAGGTGATCCAGAACCGGAAGACGACTGGGAGGATCGCTAAATGGGCTATCGAGCTCATGGGTGATGGCATTACCAATGCGCCGCGCAAAGCCATTAAGTCCCAGGTGCTAGCGGACTTTGTGGCAGAGTGGACCGAGACGCAGCTACCACCACTCTCGACCCAAGAAGAGTATTTGGGTCATGTACTTCGACGGGTCGATGATGAAGACTGATGCTGGCACAGGCATCGTCCTCATTTCACCCCTCGGTGTCCAGCTCAAGTATTTGCTGAGGCTGCACTTCACGGCTTCCAACAACGTCGCCGAATACGAGGCTCTTATCAATGGTCTCCACATCGCCATCGAGCTCGAGATCCGGTGCCTCGAGGTCCGAGGAGACTCCCAGCTCGTCATGGACCAGGTTATGAAGGAGTCGACGTGCCAGAACCCCAAGATGGCCGCCTACTGCAAGCTGGTGCGGTTTCTCGAGGAAAAATTCGACGGCCTCGAGCTCAACCACATCGCGCGCAGGTACAACGAGGAGGCCGACGAGTTGACGAAAATCACGTACGAAAGGGCTACGGTCCCGACGGGCGTATTCGCCAATGACCTCCACAAGCCCTCGGTCAGTGTTGATCCCTCGGGGGCCAAGGGGAAGAAGACCCCCGAGCCCCTGGGAGAACTTGGATCGTCTTCAAGCCACGCAAGCCCCTCGGGGGCTGCCGACCCCTCTGACAAAGGGGAGCCACCCGAGACCCTGGCTGAAGACGGAGACGAAGCCGAGGCGATAGAGATTGAAGCCGAGATGGACGATGACGAGCTGGACTGGCGCGAGCCGCTGGTCAGCTAGCTTGTCTGAGGAAACTTACCCTCGGACAAAACCAGAGCACGACTGTTGGCACGTAAAGCTAAGTCTTTCACGATGATCGACGGAAACGTCTATCGACGGAGTCCCTCGGGCGTCCTCCAGCGCTGCATTCCCTTCAGTCAAAGCAAACACCTACTCGAAGAGATACACGCCGGAGCCTACGGTCACCACGCCGCACCAAGAACTCTTGTCGGTAATGCCTTTCGACAGGGCTTCTACTAGCCAACCGCCGTGGCCGATGCCACCGAGGTGGTACACTCCTGCGAGGGATGCCAGTACTACGCTCGGCAAACCCACCTCCCAGCCCAAGCTGTCCAGACGATTCCCCTCACTTGGCCATTCACCGTATTGGGGACTAAACGTTGTCGGGCCCCTCCAGAAGGCACCCGGGGGCTTCACCCACTTGCTTGTCGCCATCGACAAGTTCTCAAAGTGGATCGAGGCTCGGCCGATCGCCCAAATCAGCTCGGCGCAAGTGGTGTTATTCTTCATCGACATCGTCCAATGGTTTGGTGTTCCGAACTCCATCATCACTGACAACGGCACGCAGTTCACCGAAAAGAAATTTCTGGCTTTCTGCGACGAGTGCCACATACGAGTGGACTGGGCGGCCGTAGCCCACCCAAGAACGAATGGCCAAGTAGAACATGCCAATGGCATGATTCTCCAAGGCTTTAAGTCAAGAATCTTCAACAGATTAAATAAGTTCAGCAAGAGGTGGCTGACGGAGCTCCTGGCAGTGATATAGAGTCTAAGGACTATGCCAAGCTGAGCCACGGGCTTCACGCCGTTCTTCCTGGTGTACAGCGCCGAGGCCGTCCTCCCCACGAATTTGGAGTACAGCGCCCGAGGGTCCGAGCCTATGATGAACAGGGCAATCAGACTTCCCGCGAAGACGCGTTGGACCAAGTCAACGAAGCTCGGGACATGGCCCTGTTGCACTCGGCCAAGTACCAGCAGTCACTACGCAAGTACCATGCTCGGCGCGTCCAGGGCCGAGCCTTCAGCGTAGGTGACTTGGTGCTATGGCTCAGGTTGGACAACAAGGGGCGCCACAAGCTCACACCACCGCGGGAAGGGCCATTCATCATCGCCGAGGTGCTGCGCAACGGCGCGTACAAGCTCGTGAACGAGAAGGGCGAGGTCTACAGCAATGCTTGGAACATCGAACAGCTACGTCGCTTCTATCCTTAAGATTTTGAGCATTGTACAATTTATAAAACCTTGAAATCAAAAGACCCGAGTCCTACTCTTTTTACCTGATTTTTATATTTTCGATCCGAGCCTACACACGGGAGTGAAATGACCTTTCGTTTCACCGCGCATTAAAAAAGAGAGGATCGGCCTAACCTACGGAAAGGCCGATCCTCCCTCAGGGGCTACGACGGGGGGAACCCCCGGACTTTCCCGAGCCTCAACGATTTTGAAAACGCAAAAATTTCAAAACCCGTTGAAATCGTTTCTCTCCCGAAACATGCTTCTTTCCTAAAACCAAGCGTGAACTTATGAGACTCGGAAGAGCAAGAGAAGTCCCAGAGGACAGAGCCGGCCGAGGCGAGGAGACCGCTTACGCCCCAGGGCTATAGCATCTCCCCTCGCCACTTCGCGTTCGAAGGCCAACTCGCGCTCGGAAGAAAACTTATAGGATCTACGCTCGGCAAAGGGAGGAGGCTCGGGAAGAAACACCTAAGCCTTTTTTCCAAGGATTCTTTCTGCCAAAGCTCCTAGGACTACGGCTGTGTCTACGTCGCTAAAGCTACGACACCCGAAAAAGTCCCCCGAGGCTCAATGGCCCGGGCACAGGATCGGTAAGAAGAAACGCCTAAGGAAAAAGCACGAAATGAATCAAACATGCAGCAAATATTTACATAAATATTACGGCCACGAAGGGCCAAATGTTTGTTTCCTCTCAACCGCTCACGAAAAGTCATTTTTTTACAAGGGCACTAGGCCCGGCTGTTCTTCATGGCAGGTCCAGTCGAGGGAGTTCAACTTCGGCTTCGAAGGGGCCCGCCAGCGCTTCTCCAGGCTCCTTCATCGAGTTCTCCAGTGCCAGGAGCTCGGCGTCGTCGGCCTCAAGGAAGCCTTTGCTGACAGGGCCGGCGTCGAAGTTCCCATAGTGGGACTTCACGACCGCCAGTGTCTTCTGGACACCCATCAGTAGGGCCTTCTTGACCCGGCCGCCGACGTTGCCATGAAGCGCCTCCAGTCGGCTCCGGAGCGAGACCCCCGAGGGTTCCCCACCGGTGCTGATGGAGTCGCACAGCGCGCGCGCTGCCTTCTGCAGTTCCAGGTGATCGGCCGCCTCGCCGTCATAAGCCGCCTGCAGAACTGCGGGAGCAAAACATGAAGGTGAACAAAGACGCAACAAGCAACCAAGACGAATAAAACGAAAAGCACGACACTGCACATACTGCCAGCCTCCTCTCGAACCTTCTACGCCTCCTCCTGAGCCGAGTCCGCCACGCCGACCGCCAGACGCAATGCCACCTGAGTTTCACTCAGGTCGAGAGCCAACCCGTGTCGCCGAGGCAATGGCTCGGCCCTTCGCCTCCATGACCTCCTCCTTCAGGATAGTGTTGTCAACACTCACTTCGGCGAGCTTGGAGGTCACGGCGGAGAGATCGCTCTGGGCATGGGCAAGGGCTTTTCCCTTGAGGTCAATCTGCTTTCAGAGCCCGAGCCTGCCGCGGAGGAAGTGGGACTTGTCCCGGGAGGTATGCATGAGGTCCTGGAAAGGAGAGAGGAGCGGAGACGATAAAAACGACGCTCATACACAGGTAAAATTATGAGACACGGGGGCTTACCTGAAGCTGGGTCGGGAGCTCCGTCTCGAGGACGTCGGCGATTGCACGGAGGCCCACCACCGAGCTGAGCCCGAGCTCTTGAACGGCGTCCAATTTGGGGGCATCGAGGTCATCCCGGAGCGAGAAGACGGGCGGCGCTTGAGGATCCGCTCGGTCCGCCCACTCGATCCGGGAGGCGGTCAACTCCCGAGGCCGGGGCTGCCTCAGTGCCAACGCCCAGGGACCTTCCTCACGAGAGGAAGGAGCTCCTACGTTGACATCCACGCCCGACGAGCCGGCGGCGGTAGGCTCCGTGGGGGCGGCCTCGGCTGACGCTCCCGAGGCGCCTCCCGAATTAACGACCGAGGTCTCGGGAGCCCGCACTGACACTGCGTCCATGTTGGCGACGGGAACGACGACGGCGGCCGTGGCCGGAACGACCCCTCCCAAAGGACGAACCTCGGATGCCACGATCGGACCCACGGGGGGACGGATTTCCTCGTCCATCGATCGGGCGCTCCCCCCGGCCGTGTCCTGACCCTTCACCTTCAGGACCTTCAGGTGCGACACCTGAAGGTCCGACCCCGAGCGCTTCCTGAAGCAGGGAAGGAAGAAAGGAACATCAGTAACGTCAGGACAAGATCTCTGGTGAAGGAACTAACAGGTAAAGACACCTACCTCGTCTTCGGAAAAACCCTCCTCTTCTTCGGTGAGACGACGGATGGCGTGGGCCGCGCCGGCGGCGGAGGAGTGAGCGCCACCACGGCGTCTAGGCCAGCCCCACCCTGAGGCAGGGGCCCTGCCTGGGCGCCAGGGGTCGCCTCAATGCCGAGGCCCCTCGGGGGGGAAGCTTGAGTCTGGGAGGACCCCAGCTCAAGTTCCGGCGTCTTGGCGCCGGTCGGCTCCGGCTTGACGGCATCCGCTTACCGCTCCCCCCGCCTTCAGCCATCGCGCCGATCAACGACGTGTCCGGGGGGAGGGTGCACGGAAACGAGAACCCCCCGGTCCCGTTGGCAGCAGCCAGGATTGGCTCGGGCGCCGAGTCCGGGCCCGTTCTCGGCCTCTCCAGCGAGCCCTCGCGGCCGCTGGAAGGCGGAGCCGTAGCTCCAGTAGTCACGCTGCCAGAGACCGCGCCTTCAGACACGGACTCCAACAGTTTTGCCTGGGGGCTCGGGTCACGAGCCCCGGCACTTCCGCCGGCGGACGTCGACATTGGAGCCTTCCCAGGCTCGTCGGCGCCCACCGTGGGCTTTGTGGCCACGAAGGGCCGATCCAACGCCAAGAAATCATAAAGATCTTCTTCTTCGTCATCCTCGTCGTCATCTTCATCCGTGAGGGTGTCCTCCTCCGGCTCTCCCGCCTCCTTATGGCGACGATGGCGCTGGGAGGTTTCCTCTGTCTTCCGAGCTCTCTTTAGCTTCAGTGCAGTCTTCCGATCCTTCTCCGCCTTCGCCGCCACGTCTGGAAGGCGGTTCTGGCTTCGCTGAACCTTGTCCTCCGGGACAGGCGGAAGGAAAGGTTTCCCGGTCCTTGAAAGACCCTGCGATGAACGAAGAACGAAATCAGGAAAAAGACGGAGGAACCGCAAACTCGACAGAGCGGGCGACGCTCACCAGCGTGATGAAGCCCGTGCGGGGGCGCATGGGTATCCGGTTCAGCTCGTCCCAAGAATGGTAACCGCCCACCGTATACTTAACACGGCGCATGATCTCTTGTTGGCCGATGTCCTGGGGCAGCATCGCCGTGCCCTCCCGCGACGTCCCGATGAGCATCTGGTTGAGTGCCAGCCTGCGGTCCATCAGCGGCAGCACCGTCCGTGAGTGGAACTGCGTCGCCACGGTGGCTCCCGTGAGACCCCGGTCGCGCAATGTCTGGAGCACGCTGAAGTAGGCATCAAGGTGCTTGGCCTCCTTAGCCGGGCACCCCCAATCCCACTGAGGGAGGGGGCGATGAACGCCCTTCCCGTAAACTTGGGGAAGGCGTCCCCGTCGTTGTGGAGGTAGAACCAGCCGTGGTGCCAGTCCTTGTTGGAGGAGGGGGCCTTGCAGGAGATGTACTCGCCGGAGCAGATCACGAAACCGCAGCCCCCCGCGCGTGGGATCTCCCGCGGCTTCTTTGAACCGGCCGCCTTGGTGTACCAGTCGATACGGGAGATACGACGCCATAGGTTCCAGTGCGGGGGTACCCCGAGGTAACCCTCGCACAGGGCGACGTAAATCGACGCCTGCGTGATGGAGTTGGGGGTGAGATTGTGGAGCTCCAGCCCGTTGTTGAAGAGCAGTCCCCGGAAGAAGCAGCTCGGCGGTGACCCGAGCCTGCGCTCGTGGTAAGCAATGAAGCTCACCACGTACCCCTCGTCGGGTTTCGGCTCGTCGTGGTCGCTCGATGGCACGACCCACTCCGGACGCTCCGCGTCGGTGCGGGGGCGCAGGAGCCCTAGCTCCACGAGCCGCTCCAGATCCTCCTCCGCCACGGTGCTGCGCGGCCATGGCTCCAGCCTGAGAATGCCAGCGGCGGCGACAGCGGTATCGGTGCGAATAGGGGAGGAGGCCATGGCGAACTAGAGAAGAAAAGCAGTGGGAAGGCAATGATGCCGGCCGCGGCGGCGCTTTTCACTCGAGCGAGCAACGAAGGCGAAAGGGTGGACGGCGAAAGCAAGAAGGCGAACGGCTGCGCGAGCGAATGGCTAGGGTAGAAAGAAAAAATCACGAGTTTTTCTTATATACCCAGACAGCGGATCGTGGGAGATGCGGAGAATCCGCCGTATTAACTGCGTGGGGCCCGCCACGATCTTGGCATTGCCGCCAGCCTCGCGCATGCAACCGCCTCGACTGCCCCGAACCGTCGCGTCCATCAGGCTGCGCGCCTCAAAAGGTGAGCCAAATTATTACGCCCGCCCGCCTCGATCCCACCGATACATTCTCCTTCTCGACGAATAACCTCAAGCTCAGACGCCCGTTACGTTCCCAGGGGATCGAAGACTGGCCCACAGTGGCTCGAACAGTCGTCCCAGGGAAACCGAGTTAGGGACAGCTAGCGGATGGGTCACGAAAACGGCCAGTATCCCGATGCCCAAGCGTCACAAGGGACATCCCGTGCTGTGTCCAAGTCCTAGTAGTGACTCGATTACGTGGAATCCCTCCGTGGGAGGCATCAGGCCCTCGGGACCCTGAAAGACCCTAGTTTGGTTTTGGTAATTGATGAAACCTAGTTACTAATCTAAGTGCTCAGTATGTGTAGCCAAGAGTAGATTAGTGATAAGGAGGAAGATGACATGAGCTAAAAGTGAAGATCAAGATGAAATAATCAAGGAGAAAGAAAAGGACTTAAAGAAGGAAAGCTAGAGTCTAAGGTATATCCAAATAAGGACTTTCTTTTAGTGATCAAGACTCCAAGTGGGAGTGATCACATTTAGGATAGATAGCCGACTATCAAGGGGAGAACTAAGCTATTGGATTACTTTCAAGTGCTGTAGGTTGCATCTCATATGCATTGATCTAACCAACCTAGAGAATCTCTTTGAAAACCCTTGAAAAATGTTTGCAAAATGTTAACACACTATGCACAAGTGTTGTTGACCTTGAGTGTTGGCACATAGAAGTAAGGGGAGAGAAATAGACTTGAAAATAGCTGAAAAAGGAGCGTCGGACTGTGTGGAGGGGTAGCGTCGGACCATTGAGTAGAGTCCGACGCCTAACCCTAGTTCTGGCCAATAGCGTGCGTCGGACGCTCGGTGTACGAGCGTCGGACCTTTGCCAACTTCAGTCCGACGGTGGCGAGCGGTGCCGGCGTGACGCGTGGCGTTCGGGAGAGCGTCGGACGCTTGAGAATAATCCGATGGCGAGCGTCGGACGGTGTCCAACGATGTTTTAGCATTTCTGAATCTCTCTGGAAGCGTCGGACCCTGGAAATTTTTAGTCCGACGCACTGACTCGCGATCGTCCGACGGTACGCGCACAGTGAACTGAGAGAGCGTCGGACGCAAGTGTTTAGTCCGACGCCCGCAGTCCGACGGTTTGAAAAGTGCGTGATGAGGTATCCGTTGCGATCGGACGAATGTCGTTGAATCCAGCTGACACGTGGTGAGATCGTGAACGTCGGACGCTATCGGTTAGTCCGACGGTATAAAATTGTGTTTAACGGCTATTTTGAGTGGGGTAACGGCTAGATTTGCACTTGGGGGTATTTATACTCCCTCCCTGGTCACTTGGTGACACTCTTGCACACTTGGATTATTGTTATACACATTGTTGCATTCTAGCCTCTCACTCTCTCACTAGTTCATCATCTTGATCATCCTTAGTGAGATTGAGTGAACCTTAAATGCATCTTTGCTTGTGATTTGCATTCTAGAGCACTTCAGAGCAAGCCTTGGTTCAGTTCTTATTCTCTTGGGACATTGCCATGTCCCTAGACGGCTTGGAGGACAAGAAGGTGTGGAGAAGCTTGGTGATTGTGCTTGCTCACACCGGTGATTGTAAGGGGTCTTGTGCCTACCCCAAGCGGAGAGCTCAAAGGTAACTCTAGTGAATTGCTCGTGTCATTGAGTTACTTCCTCCGTGGTAGGTTCTTGTGGCGCCTAGTGTAGGCTCGATGTGTGATACCGATTAGCCACCGAACCACCGGTTGAAGTCGACACAACGAGGACGTAGCGTGCCGGCAAGCACGTGAACCTCGGGGATAAATCTTGGTGTTCATATTGCTTTCCTCACCTTCGAGTGAGTGTCTTATTGTTTATCCCGGTGATTGGCTTCATCTCAAGGCAACGGTATAATCAACAATCATCAACTCTCTTATCCTTGTGCAAAGTAGTTTGTTGTCTTGGCTTGAGTAGTTGTGTAGTCGTTTAGCTTTTGCTAGCTTGTTTGTGTGGTTTAGAACTAAAGATTAACTAGAATTGTGTAGGTGCCTTGCCTAAGTTAGTAGTTGCTGTAGCCTTGCGTAGTTCGTCATTTTTGTTACTAACCTCTTGGCCTAAGTACTTTGTAGATATTTTATTAGGCTATTCACCCCCCTCTAGCCATACTAGGACCTTTTAGAACCATCGAAGGGACCCGACATCCAATAATTGACCCTCGGGAAATATTTGGAGTGTGCTCAGGCCACTAGCCGACCCCCAACGAATGGGGCACGGACCTTCACTTGGACCAACCCGTTTGTAGCTCACCAGAAATGCCGACTCGCGCCCCGGCGGGGAAGTCGAGCAGGACCAAACCTTCCTCTTCCCGAAAAAAGAGCGTGAAGGTCGAATTAAATGGACAGGGAAGAGCCCGATCGATCTCCGATACGAAAACGGAGGCTCGGAAACTTACCCTGCACCTTGGAAAGACCACCGAACGACCTCCCTTACACGATGGGAGGTTCAGGGGCTCCGCTTCTAAGGGAACAACTCCCCTAAATAAATCAAAAAACACCCGAGAACTAAGTAATCACGATTTTAAGCCTTTGGAGGGATATAACATCCCTCCAAAGCCTCGGGGCTACACTCGGCGGGTGCACTCGCGCGCACCCACTGAAAAAACAACCTACACTTTATCTCCTCGACAGGAATCCACAGTAGTGAACCTGTGGAGGAGTGCCTTCACTCCGCCACAGGCTCGGGGGCTACTGTCGGGTACCAAAGTATGGGGTACCCAACTTCGATGCAAAAACACACATTCCCAACACGGCCCGGCCCAGGTAAGGTCAGCGGAAGCCCACGAAGGCCGCACCTACGGAGGCCCAGGACGGCGCTGCATCAACGCCGGCCTACCCTCGGGAAAGCGGCACCCTCGGGCGCCAATTTTCCAATTCGCCCGAGCCTCCCCGAGAGAGCTCGGGAAAGCAGCATCCTCGGGCGCCAATTCTCCGATTCGCCCGAGCCTCCTCGAGAGAGTTCGGGAAAGCGGCACCCTCGCGCGCCGATTCTCCGATTCGACCGAGCCTCCCCAAGAGAGCTCGGGAAAGCGGCACCCTCGGGCGCCAATTCTCCGATTCGCCCGAGCTTCACCATCCCCCTCGACCGCAATCTCTCAAAAGCATCCAATGCACGATTGACGTCAGCGGAGCAATCCTGGACCACAAGGGGCATCTCTGACCACTTTACAGGGATGGTCCCATCGGGAGGGCCCCTTGACACAACAGCGCCCCAAACGCGCACGTTCGTCGTACCAACTGCCCCATCTCCTCTGGCAGGCGATATGACGGTCCTCCTCCTTCCATGTCGTTACAGGGACAGTCAACCGCATGGCTCCCCGGGCTGAAGACGAGATTCGCCAACCACGACGGTGACTGCCATATCCCGGCCAAACGTGTGACACCAGGAAATGGGGAACAACAGTCACCTGGCCAACTCGGGGGAATGGGCAAGCCTTACGACCAATCTCACCTACCCCCTGGAACGTACCTCACAGGGAAAAAGAAGCGCCCGAGGGAGGACACTCACCCCGCTCTGTCCCATCAAGCCCCCGATGGCACCAAGATTTTTCGAGCCTCGGGAGATTGTACCCGGAGGTCAACCTATCTACTCGTTGCACTGCGCAGGGACGGACACGACGGCATGACGTACCGCCATGCAGCCAACCATGACCAGCACTGTGAGGTGCCTTGGAACTCACCAATAGAACAGTGGTGGATCTGCCGAATGACTAATGCCATGCCGGCGAGGCGCCAAGACAAAGGCGTGGCTGACGATCGCCACCGGTCATCACCGACTCCGCCATGCCGAGAACTGTAACACAGGACAACACATGTAACTCTAGCCCTTCCCTTGTAACTATAAAAGGGAGAGCAGAGGCCAGTCTTAGACAATCTCTCAAGTTCTCAAGCTCTCACACACTCCACACCATGAACAACAACAAGCAATCTGTACACGCTTAGACACTCACAAGAGACTTGGGAGCACTTCCCTCTCTCGCCTACCTTGTAACCCCCTACTACAAGCACCCCGGTGTAAGGCAACACGACACTCCTCTCCATTGGATGTAGGGCCCTCATGGCCTGAACCAGTATAAACCCTGTGTTCCCCCTTGCACACCATCCGGAGCCTCAACCGCAAAACACAAAATCACTAGCCGGTGTTAGTACCCGCCAAAACTAGCACCGACAATAATGAAGACTAAAGAAGCCAACACAATCGATTTTTGCCCGGGGTTCACGTGCTTGCCGGCACGCTACGTCCCCGTTGTCTTGAATTCAACCGGCGGTCCGGTGGCTAATCAGTATCACACACCGAGCCTACACGAGGCGCACAAGGACCTACCACGGAGAAAGTAACTCAATGACACAAGCAATCCACTAAGTTACCATTGAGCACTCCGCTCGGGGTAGGCACAAACACCTCACAAGTTGCCGGTGTGGGCAAGCACAATTACCAAGCTTCTCCACACCTTCTCCACCTCCAAACCGGCTAGGTGATGGCAATCACCAAGAATAACAAGAATTACTCCGTCACCGAGCCGCCAAGTGCACTAGGATGCAAGATGATGAACACTACACTTGATTCACTCTCTCTCAATCAAAATCTTGAGTTGAATCAAAGGGAGAGAGTTGGAGGGAGTGTGCGGAGCTCTCAAGGGGCTTAGGAAGATCAAAATGCGCAAGAGAGATGCCCCAAGGCAGCCACACTCCTATTTATACGCGTGCTCAAAGATCTAGCTGTTTTACTCTGAAAACGGGCACACCGAACGCTGCTTAATTTTCACACCGAATGCGTCTGGTGGTTGTCCGGTGTATCGCCCCTGACACGTGTACTAGCCGTTTGAATTTCTTTACTGCGCGCGCTCGCACCGGACGCGGAGCAGTCACACCGGACGCACCGACGCCCGTGTCCGGTGCACCAACAGAGAGCATCCAGAGAGCTCAAATTGGCAATGGACTCGTCCGCTGATAGGTCACCGGACGCTCCCAGCGTCCGGTGCACTCACCGAGTCAGTTTCTGAACTCCATCACCGGACGCTCGAAACAAGTCACCGGACGCGCTGGAGTTACTGTTCCAGCGTCCGGTGCTTGCACAGAGAGGTTCCAGAGAGGTCAAATGCACACCAAACGCGTCCGGTGAGCACCCACCGGACGCAGCCAGCGTCCGGTGCTCCTCTGAGAGCTGTTTTCACTCTCTCACCAACTACCTTGCTTCTAGATGCTAACAACTAAGTGTGTCACACTTTTCGGCACGTATGTTAGCAAGTTTTAAGCGCATTTGCAAGGAGAAGTTAGTCACTCTAGGTTAGATCAAGTGTATGCAACTAATATGCAACTAGAGCACTTGCCGACCGGGTTCACGAAATCACCAAACCAAAGAGCCCTAACTTATACCTTTGCCTTTAGCTCTTTTGATCTTTTGCTTTTTCCCTTTTTCTTCACTTGATCTCCACTTCTTAGCTCATGTCAACTTCCTCCACACCACTAACCTCTTTTAGGCTACACACACTTTGCACTTAGGTTAGTAGCTAGGTTTCATCAATTTTCAAAACCAAACTAGGGACTTTCAATCTCCCCCTTTTTGGTAATTGATGACAACCCTTTTACAAAAGAAATATGCATTAAGATTTTTGAACTTATCATGTTTGTCCATAAGTAGATCATGAAAGGATTTGGACAACCATCACAAGTTCTATTTTGGTAGCATTAGCTCCCCCTACATATGTGCATCGAGTTTGGATTGAAAGCTAGCACATATGTATTCAAGTGGAGTGTAATTCTACCAAAATTGTGCTAAGATGTATAGAATGGACCTTTGAAGTGTGATATCATCGGAGTTGCCATGTACACCATCCTTAGCACCTTAATAACTAGAAGATCACAAATACTAGAGCATACCGTGAGATCACATTATCAACAAGCTCTAGTTACCACTTGAAAGTACAAAACCAATTAGTTACTTCTACACATGCTAGTTGTTAACTAGTTACTCCTACACATGCTAGTTGTTCAAATCATCATTCAAGTCCTACTACTAGCAATACACCACACAAGTATGTATATGAAAGTAAGTACAAATGCAATGAGCAATCATATGATTAATGCACATCCAAATCCAACACCCGTCTATGGCAGAACAGGCTAATCTAATTCAAACCCAAGAATACTTGTTTTCCATTAGACACTAAGTACTCCCGCGAATGAATTAATATAGCCAGTATCAGTCGAGCACACCCGTAGAAGAACTCAAAAATCCACGTTTTACCTCTAGAATACAGCGATGAGCAGATGAACTTTACATTTATTCAAACCAGTTCATACAATACCAAATCTTATAAATTAATCATTACAATACCATTGTTTAGAGTGCGGAAGGAAACAAGGATACATAAATTAAACTAGCGGAAACGATATGAGAATCCAGCTATGCCCACCAGAATGGATCCTCCAAGCAATCAATTCTCTTATGCAGCACCTGCAACATTTTAAAATAAAGCCTGAGTACACAATGCATTCGCAAGACTTACCCGACTAGTGGGAATAATTTCCCGACTCTCAAGGACATGCTGGGGCTATCTGATTTGCTGGTCGGTTTATTTGCGAAAAAGCATATATGTAAGTGTATCTCTATTGTAACATTTTTAGCAGTCAATTTTATGTTCGTTAACCTGTCCCACTAGATAAGTACCTAAGTTAATCTCAAGCAAGTGGTAAACAATCCATATCCTTTTATCTTTTCCATCTTTCACTTGTTACTACAAAACAAGATAATAGCCAAGTCGTTATCGGCTCAAAAGAGACGGCGATTCGCGAACCATTATCCCAGCTGGGTACCCCGAAACACACGTCCCGCCTGCACCCTATATACAAAGCAAAGACTAGCTTACTTGTATCCTGTCCGGGGCACACAGATCCCCGTCCAACTCGGACTCTAAGCCCTCACCTGCCGTCATTATTCCTCGGCAGTGATGCTTAGACCTCCACCTTCCCCGCCTCCATACAGCCGGTCCGGAAGAGTCGGAACCCAAGACAAGATAGAGCTCGCTTTCCAAGCTCCCATATGCAAGTATGTGCTCGGGATAAATTGTGACAAGGATTAACATCAAGATTGAACGGTTCCTAAGCGACACAGACAGGGAAACAATGCACCCAAGTTAAGTCCCGTGGCTACGGAAAATAACTTGTTGCACCCACCAAGAACCATACCACATCCCTGCCCGGCCTCGATTTTACTTTCCATCATGTTTCATGAGTAGTAATAATTCCCTATTTGTGAGTAACGGCAGGTTACTCACGCTACCGTTCAACCTATGCAAAGCCACTATCGAACCTGTACTAGTAGGACTCATGGGTAGATATTTATGCAGGTGATTTTCATATAATTCCTGAAACGTAAATGCACAACACACACACACACACACACACACACACACACATATATATATATATATTCGGTAATTATAAAATAGGGGTTATGCACCGGGGCTTGCCTTAGGCAGGCTGAGAATCAGGAAAGTTAGTCTCCTGCAGCTCCTGAGGATTCTCCGGGATAATAATCTCCTCCTCGTATTCCTCGATGACCTCCTCGTACTCTGGGTTCTCCGTCGGAAATATCTCCACCCCTTCGTGATCGCATGATGATGATGCAATAATTAATATACAAGCAACCACAGAAAATGCATGAACCAATTATGCCAAATTGAAGATCATGATTTTAGAAAAATAACAAAAGTGGTTTCACAATTTTTGGACATTCGAATATTTTATGAATTAATGAAAATCAGCTCAAAATGGAAATGGAAAAGCATTTAGAAAATTCAACAGAAAAGGAAAAGGGCATTCCAGCCCAGCCGGCCTAGCAGTGACACAGCGCGGCCCAACTCGCGCGCGAGCGCCGGCGCCCTGGAACATTTCCAGGAAGCCCCTTGAAGAAAGAGATAAATAACCCGCACTCCAACACTATTCAAACCACTCACGAAACCTTTCACTTAACCCCCTAACTTATCTTGAATTCTAACCTCGCACTCCCCGACCCCTCTCTCGAAACACAGAGCGGCGGCGGTGGCACTGGGCACCTACGCCGGTGACGGCAGACCCCCGGAACCTTCTCCGGCAAGCCGACCTCCAAATACCGTCCAAGAATCTACCCTAGGAGGCTACTGGAGAGGAGCGGACCTGCAAGGAAGCCCGTCCACGGTCCGCGGCCGTTCACGACGGCGGCACAGCCGTTCCGACGCAAGGGAGGTAACGGGCTAGCGCTACAGCATCAGTGGCTCACCATAGACTCGTAAGTGGTGATAGTTTGGAGGGAGGAAGGCCAGAGAGGGCTGGCCGCGTGCGTCCCGACGAGCTCGGCGGCGCCCCGCAATGGCACGGTGGTGTCAGGTGGTGGCTAGGGAGTAGCAGAGGCCTAGAAAGCGTGCGCGGTGGACAGAGGGAGTCAAGTAAAAGCTGATGGCGCAGTCAATTGAACACGAGCGGCTTTACAGAGGGAGTATTTTAGCCCGACGCGGTCACGGTCCAAACATGACCGACGACGATATAACTCCAAAATTGGAGCTGTGTGACATTTAATTCGGGGCACAGAGGGTTCGGGAAGACAGCTGACTAGCAGACGAAGCTAGAGATGCGACAACATGGCTCGAGGTGACCTCTAAATGTCAAAAGCGACACGGCCGCCCCGCGCGCTGAACACGTGCACGCGCGACGACCCGCGCTCCGACCGAGATGCACAGCAAGGAGAAGCAACAGCTTAGGCAGCCGTGACAGAGCAACAGAGACGGCGGAGATGTGCTGCAACGAGCGAAAAAGAGATGGAAGGACTCTTCGCTGCTCAACTAGACGATGACGAAGACGTGCAGACGCGTCCAGAGCGCGCACGCACGGCGTCCACTCGGCAACCAAGGCGAACAGAGCTTGACTACCCTTTTGAAGGCACGACCGCTACAACGACGACGGGGACGCGCTGAACCACTCGCGACAAAGATTGGCAGGGATCGGCAGCGAGGCAGCAACCCACGCACATGCCATGGCCAGCTCGAGCAGAACGTGCTCTGGCCATGTCCATTTCATGCACAGATTTTAAAGCACACGAAAATCGCTGAATCGAGAGGCTAAAGGCCAAACCGACCTCACAGAGGCAAAGATGGCTCATTGAAATTGATCCAGGAACCACAGCACGTCACACGCACTAGACAGATTGCCCAGAATAAAATCAAGAACTGAGCCATGCCAACCGAACTTAAACTCAGGGAAAATGGTTAAGTCAGGGAAGGAGTTGATTTTAAAATCAACTTTTGACTAGCCTAAACCCTTAGCTAACCAAACCAGGTTTTAAAAAAATAATTATTTCAACACTATCTACGAAGTCTATACTTCAAACTTTATTTAAGAACTCTATACATGTTCTATATTATTTTTGCAAGATAAAAAATTAGGTTACAAACTTAATTGATATTACATGCAATAATGGTTCAAATTCATTTTTATTGTTTCAAAGATAAACACATATATACATATAAACATATTTTTTATGTTTAGCAATGCATTAACAATTAAACATGATGCGCATGATAGGTTTTAGTGAATTGATTAACGCGTAACACCGCGGGTGTTACATTGTTTGTGGCTCCTTGGGGGTGCGGCGTGGTAGTTGTAATACCTCTGGTATTACAATTCAATTAATCTGCCATGTCATCATATTTAAATTTAAGCATCTGCATATGATTGTGCTTAGGGCCTAGAGTGATTTGATTTCAGCTAAGTATTGATTGTGTAATTAAGTCCTTAATCAAAAATCAAAAATGAAATTAAATAGAAATCAAATTAAACCCTAAAGTTGACCTAAAAACCCAATTCAAAATCTATATGGAATATGGGAAAAGTGTCTTAATAAAAGTTGTAGATTTTTAAAAATGGAACAACTTTTATTTTTGTATATTTTGAAGTTATATTATAAAAATTCAAATTAAACTCAAATTACTATATTGAAATTTACATTTGAAACTTCAATTTCAAAAATATTAAGAATCTTCAAAAACTTTCTAAATAGAAGTTGTCAAGCTCTCTGAGTAGGACAACTTTCATGTTTACCAATTTTTAGGTTGTTGAGAAGAATCAAAAGTAATTTTAAAAATTCAGTTTGAAATTCAAAACCTAATTCTACCCCCTTTTGTATAAATTCAAATTGGTGCAGAATTTGAACATGGTGTAAAAAGAAAAGATGTTCTACACAAAATTTGACACAACTTTTATTTTGGGAGCACCTACTGTAGCTGCACGGTTTGGGAGGAATTTCAAATCTATAGCTGTTGACCCCTGTCTGCTACAGTACCGGGGCCCCCATCCCTGTTCCAGCCGCGTGGCCGCGCGTACGCGCGCGTGCCGCGCCGCACGCCGGCGACGTCCGGCCGGGGCATGGCCCGTCGCCATCAAGCCACGACTGCCTGAGGGCCCCGGGACCCCTCCCGACCTTATCCCCGAGCTTCGACGGCTTAAAAGCGACGGACGCATCCATTTCTTCTCACCTGCTCCCGTTCGGTCGCCGGCCAAATTGCCGCCGCTCCGACCACCTCCACCTCTCCCCTCGTGCAGTAGTCTGATTAGGTTCCTTGCGCGTCTTCTGGACCGCTTGTGGTGGTAGTTTGTGCTCGGAGTGCGCCGCTCGTTCGTTCTTCTTCCTCCGCTCCGGCCGAACACCGCCGCGGCTGGCATCAGCGCGGCTAACCCGTCCCGGTGAGCTCCCTCTCCGTTTTGGCTTGCGTTTTGTGCTCCTTTCAGTGTCGTGATGCTCATATTCCCACGGGTTCCGTGTTTGGGGCCTTAGGTACCTCGGAACAGGACCTCGCCGTGGAACTCGCGCCGCCCCGTCAACCTTCGTCGCCGTTCTCGTCTACCCGTACCGTCGTAGTGCGAGTCTCCTAGCCAGACCAAACCGTGGTGAGCCCCTGAAGCCTTAACAAGATCCATCTCGGTCGTTTATAGTTTGAACTCGCCGGCGTGTGGCTTGCCGCCGCCGCCGAGCCGCCATTGTTCCCGACGAGCTCGTCGCCGGGCGTATTGAGTCTTCTGGGGGTATTGACGTAGCGTCCTAGGGCTATGCACGTCGTTCGGAGGTGTTTCACTCGCTAGTGGAGCCGCCGGCGGCGAGCCGCCGCGCTCGCACGCGCGCGGGCACCGGGAGGAAGACGACGTCGGGGAGGTGAGAGGCTGACAGGTGGGGTCACCTCGTCAGCGACCCAGTGCGGCGTGGGCGCGCGGGCGCGTGCACGCGGCCGCGGTTGGGCCGTGGTGGGCCGAATGGCCGTTTCCTTTTTTCCGGTTGTTTTACAAAAGCTTTTTCATTTTTAATTAAAATGAATAGTGTTAGGTTTTAATATTTTTGTGTGGATTAATCTACTGCACCATAAATTATGAAAATATTTTTAGATACTCTCTGTGATGTGTAGAATTTAATAAAAATATTAAATGCGTGATTTGAGTGTTTTCTGTATTAATTAAAAATCAGCACATTAAAAGATAAAAGGAAATTTGATGATTTTTAATAATTTCTGTGATGTTCCAAAAATCATGAAATTTATTGTGTCGCTGTTTGGTACTAAAATCTATCTGTTGGTGCATTTTGGCATCAAATGGAAATAGTTAAATATTTATTAAATTATATGTTGGTTTAAATGATAAATATTAGGAATAGTTAATGGAATGATTGTTGATTGGTGTGATTTTTGGATTGATTGAGATTCTAGGTCAATCACCTTTATGACCTAGGGCAGTATGAATTAGGTTATTCATGTCTAGCTAAGGTAGGGTCTTATACACATGTATGGTTTATTTGTTATTAAATTTCATCTGTCATTTCATGTGCATCACATTCATACATTCATTCATTGCAAACGTGTAGTGACCGAGAATCCGGAGGTAAAGTCTGAGGGTCCATCTGAGGAGACTACTCAGAAAGTTGTACAAGGATTTGATATTTGTGGAACTGACCCGGATCCGACACTCTACGCAATTCAAGGTAAGCCCCGGTGCATTCAGCCCCTCCTTGTTATTTAAAAATATTTATCACTTGAGCTAATCTACTGCATTAGGTTATTTGGAGTTGAGTGATAACCTATTGATGCATTACCTTTCCTTGATCACATATTATACCTAAGACCGTGATTTATTTAAAAGTATTGAAAAATGTTTAGTCATGCTTAATGATAGAATTGCAAAAATGCTATTTTGAAAACTGTGATAATATGAAACAGATGAATCACTTTATGGGATTGGTCATGTCCTTGTTGGTTGGCAGTGTGCCTAGCTAGTTCATTGTCAACCACATGGATGGGTTGTTCCGTTTGGTCGACCATCTGTTGGGTTAGAGTCCCAGCGATCCTCGCCATCGGAAAGGGACGTGAAAACCGGGTAGTTACCAGTGTACTTGGGTTAGAGTCCCAATGCATGGTTTCTAACGGAAAAATATTAGGGACCGTTCGTTGTCAGGCCTGCTGTGATCAAGACTTTGCAACTAGCCACATACTACGGAAAGCCTCTGACTCTGGTGGCTCTACTGCTGGAACCGACAACCACGCACTGGGAGTGGAGAGATGGCGAGAGTAGCGTGTACCCTCGTGGCCGTCGTGCCTGGAGACGAGAGGAGTACTGTGCTCTCGGGTGGCGCAGGACCGGTTCCGGGGTATGAAAAGCCGTGGTAGGCGGGGTTGGCATATGCAAGCTTAAGTGTTACATACGCAGTGTGGATAGGGATCCCCAGCTGGGTATTAATTGATTCGAATCGTCGTTGCTCCTCGGATATGGAGACTTGATCCTCACCCCTACATCGGAAAGTGGTTCGGAACTAGGATTGTTTTGAATGGATTAAGCAAATGAAAGAATGTTGATATATGAGAAAGAACTTGGAGAAATGGATAATGATGAATAGTATTATTGAAATAAAATATTGAGTTAGGAATAGTAATGCTTTTCTGCAAAATTCTTGAACTCTTGCTAAAGCCTTACCTTGACTTCCCTCAGCCTGCATTCCTGAGTCTAATCTTACACTTTTAGTCGGGTAAGTCTTGCGGAGTACCCCATGTACTCAGGGTTTGTTAACCCCGTTGCAGGAGGGCAGCAGGAGACTGAAGTTTGTCTCGCTCCGTGCTGCGTCACCATCGTCCAGGAGAGTGAAGAAGACTAAGGTTAAACCCTTGGGCAGGGTTCGTGTAATATTTAACTATCTGTCGTACTGTTGTTCCAAACTCTACTGCTACTCTTCAAATTTATGGTCTGTAATAACTGCACTTAATTTTATTCGAACACTGGTCTGTAATATTAAGTACTATTTACTCTTCCGTAAATTCTACTCTGATGTATTTTATTATGAAATGTTGTAAATCTGTAATGGCTTCGCAATGGGATCCTGAAGGAGATAACGGGTGCTTATGTAGCCCGGCAGAGCCCGCCTAGGTCATATGGAACACGGGTCCGGCTGTCAGAGGTCATCAGTGACGTTGACAGGTGCCTGTGGGCCACGTGATTTAGGCGGTTCTGTTACAGTAGTCTTGGTGTTTAAGTTGAGATGTACAACCGTGTCGATGTCCCAATCCGACCGGTCGAGTTGTATTTAGTGGTTTTGAGTTGTATTTTCAGTTGGGTACTTAGTTGAGTTTTGTGTGGAGTTGTGCTCTCACGATGTATTCGGCGGATGCGCCAAAGTTGTACGAGATGAGCGTTGCTCTCTCTCCAGTTGTTATGATTTTTGGGCCCAGTTTCCATTCAAAAATCTGGGCTGCCCCTTTATTTTTCTTTTTTTCGTCTAATAGAAATCGCGGCAAAGATTTTAGAGTTAAAAAATATATACCTTATCCACCTTAATCCACTTGTACTGAAACTAGATTTAGAGTTAAAATTAACTAATTTCATCTCAATTCATTAACACAGTTTACCCAGATGTGGATATGGATCCACCGATCCAACATGCAGTTATGGAGAGAGAGAGAGATGTACGGGTCCATCTATTATGGTGTAGGATCTGAGGGAGCAACCAGGCGCACCCTGCCGCATAATTGATCACACACCCCAATGGGACGTTGGTGGATCATCGTGCAAACGCATAATGTGATGTGGGGTGTATCACCTTCACCTAGGACATTAGTCGTTTCCCTTGCCGCAAAGATAGATCTAACTGTATGTTGTGAGAAAACAATGATGCTAGGGAAGACATTTACCGAGAAAACTTAGTAGCTAGGAACAAACTTTTTCTCACCAACATGAACTCCAATACTCCATCTCTTCCAAGTTATAAATCATTCTAGCTTTTCTAGCTAGGTACATATTAGGTAAGTTCAAATTTAAAACTGTTAAAACCACGAAGGAAAGGTTGGGTCTTCAAATAGTAGATTTTCTCTAAATTAACACAAACAGGAGTGTAAATAAAGAAAAAGAAAACGAGTGTACAGAAAGCGAACGAGAATGTTGACCACTAGTCAAGTCTTCATCTGTGGAAGCATGTGAGGGGAGCTTTTGGAATCTCCAACACCATGTGTGCATCCAGTGTTCCCACATGGTTAGCTACCGAGGCCCTGTTTAGTTCAGAAATTTTCCTTCTCTCTTCATCACATCGATTGTACTTTCTGTCTGCATGAAGCACCAAATAAAGTAACAGCTATTGCATGTTTGTACTTTTTACCTGCCTAGGTCGAGATGAATCTTTTGAGTCTACTTGGACCATGATTGGACAAAAGTTGTCAAATACAAACGAAAGTGCTACAGTGCACTTTTTTCCCAACTTTTTCTCAACTAAACACAGTCTGAGCTAGCACCAAGTTGAAAAGCCTCTGCTCTGGTGGCTGATGAGTGTGAGCATGAGAACGTGAGATGCAGATGCTGATGCAGATACACTGCTGAACGCCGCATATTCTGTGGCGACAGGCGACCAACCAGCATGTCGTGCTGACTGGTCAAATTGTACGATGCTCTGAAGTAGGAGTAGAATTTTGGGAGGCAGGAGCTGCGTCGTCAAATTGTTTAACTCGTGTTAAGTCGCTTGGTGTCAGGAGCGTCGGATGGAATCTGTGTTTACTTGTCAGTTCTCACCGACCGATCCACGACTTTGGCAATTGGCATTGACAGTTTCAGTCTTCCTCTCGTGGACGATATTTTCTGGTAGTACCACCGTACTACTGTATATTGTTTTAGTGAGTACTCCTATATTTGAAACTACCTCGATCGTAACACACTTTTTTTAATTGAGGATGACCCCATTAATTCCCATTGGAGACAACGGAGATACAAAGTAGTATTAGAGTCTCCCTCTCGTTTGATAGTGGAAAATGAGCGGTGAGATAGGGATAGAGAATTAGATCAATTGCTAAGATTAAATGAGATGTAAGAAATAGACAGTTAGGATACACTAGTACCTCTTAAAGAGATCCCTATCCCCATCTCAATCCCGATCCAAACGGAGTAAATAAATGTGGCCCTGTTTAATTTTACCCTATAAAAACTTTATATCCTTATCACATCGAATATTTAAAGATATATATAAAACATTAAATATAGATAGAAAAACTAATTACACAGATCGTATGTAAATCCCTAGATGAATCTTTTAAATCTAGGCTCCGTTCGCTAAACCTTAAAACCGTTTATTTTTCAGCAGTTCTGCAGTATTTTCCTCTCACAAGAAATCAGCATCAGCGTTTATTTTCAGCGGTTTTCAGCTTCAGTGAACAGAGCCCTAATTATGCTAATTGCTACCCAAAATTCAAATATGCTGGATCTAGATAGAACACTCCGGCGGCACACTCACATGCATTGGTGTCTGATGTAGAGACACACGCATGCTACTCCTATGAGCATGACAAGGCAGACAATCAGCTGATGATGTGTTGATGGTGCTATGAGGCTGTGACGGCAGTGAAAGCAAACTCTGCTGACTTGACCTGGACTCGGTGCGCATCACCTCGAACGGCATTGCTGCGAGGACAGCAGTGCACATGATGCGCGCTGTTCGTCGAGGCCCGCTCCCTGTTGCTGTGGAGCAGGACGCAGGGCCCCGCGGAACACGGCGTGCCGGCCAGCGAGTCCGGCTTCGAGTTCGGCGCGCACCGCCCATCGCCGGCTGCCGAGGTTCCTCCCCTGGCATCCACGCGCGCGGCCTCGGCACTCGCAAAACCAAAAAACCTCGTCGGGACGCGTAGTACGCCGGTTCACGCCGGCCGATCCGCCAGCTGACAGGTGAGGTGCACACACAAAACCCAACGGAACAGCATCCAAAGTCCCAGACACAAGCAGAGTAGGAGTAATCTTGTCACTTGTCAGCACCACCACCAGCATCAGCAGTACTCCTAGCTAAACAAAGCTCCCTTGATTCCTGGAGCTAGCGCATCTTCTTTGCCGCCGCCGGGGAGCGATCGAGCTGCTCCATCCATTTCATTCCTGTAATCATGAGTTCATCCCCTTTGGACGCAAAAAGCTACTCGGTCGAGTACAGTAGTAGCCACGAAGAGTAGTGGTTGGAGCCATTCCAATGCTATTTCGTGCATTATCCTGCTCAAAAAGAAGCGGAAAACGCCACACCTACTCGACTCGCCGCACCGTATTTTATTCGCGCAACCACGTCCGGACCACATGCCACGAACGGGCCGAACGAAAACCGCGCGCTGCCCACCGGGCCGGGCGAACCGCTCACCACCCGCTCCCCCGCTTCGTTCCACTCACTCCATTGCCCCCCAACCTCAACTCCCTATAAATCACACGGCCACTCCACCGCGGCGCGCCACCATTCCACTTCCACCCCACCCCACCCCACCACCCATCATCATCTAGCCCATTTCCCACCGCTGGAACTCCGGGTCTCCAAGATACACACACACACACACACACACTACTGCGAATCTGCGATGGCGGATGCCGGCAGCAGCGTCGCCGTTTCGGCCGCCGCGAGGAGGGTCCCGCCGTCTTCGACGTCGACGTCCACGCCGGCCGGGTGCCGCGGGCCGCGCGGGTGCGCGCCGGCGCTGGGCCGGCTGGTGCGGAAGCTGCGGCGGCAGAGCAGGCTGCTGTGCGCGGCGTCATCGTCGTCGTCGGCGTCGGCGTCGTCCGCGCGGTGCTGCCGCCAGTACGACCCGCTCAGCTACTCGCGCAACTTCGACCTGGGCACCGCGCTCGACGGCAACGAGGCCTGCTCCTTCGCCTCGCGCTTCGTGCTCGCCGCGCGCCGGCCGCAGTAGATCCATCGATTCGTTCCTTCCTGGTTCGATCTCCATCTATCTCGATCAGGAGCTAGAGCTAGCTAGGGCGCTGCAAGCAAGCGCTGGTGGCGCTTCAGCCATTGGCGCGGCAGCTGATAGCTCTCCTAGGCAGTAGTAGAGAGTTAATTAGGCGCCAGGCGCGGTGGTGTTCTTGTGTTGTAGCAGCTGGTGAATGTGTTTATATGCTGAGTTGAGAGGTGGGTGAATGGTGATGGTTGTAAGAATTTCCCGCCGTCCCTTGACTCCTCTCCTTGTGGTTGCATTGGGAGAGTCAATATGAGGAATCGGCCAAGAGGAAATGCTTTAAGTAATTTCGGAATTCGAAAGATTACACGCTTAATGCTGGTTCATTCATCTACAACCTCTCCAGTCCATCGGCTGGCTCTTGAATTTTTTTCGTGTGTTAAAAGTGATTGGAATTTGGAGATGGCAATTGGCATGCTGCAGATCAGATCCTTTCCTCTACCACAGTACTCCAGTCGAGTCCAGTGTGAATGACGCAGAGGCGCAGGCAGGGCGAGATGGGGCAACGGCATGGCGGCGACGGGCATGACGGAAGCTGCGAGATGGGGCGAGGCTGGCAAACGTTTGATTGCGGGCATCCGGTGGGTTGCTGGTGCCAGTACAATTATTGCTCGCTCGCTGTTGTCGCTGCGGACGGACTCGCCGCAGTCACGGTCACGGTCACCACCGCTTTGCTACTACGCTGCATTATTCGCATCCAAGAAGACTGCCCCACGAGATGATGCATGCACCGATCAATCTTTTCATCAATCAGCGTTTATTTTTAACCACGAAACAGTATTTTTCTCTCACAATAAATCAACCCGAGTCGACGCGTCAGCGGCACTGCAGCGGCGCACGCAAGTAGTAGCGCTACTCTTTGGTGAGTTTGCCATTTTGATTCGGAGCAGCGTCCAATCCAACTCTTTTTTTTTGCATGTCCAAAGCTACAGTAAGACATACAGTATGTTTTAGAAAGGGTGGGTATTTTTTTTTCAGGATCCTCTTGTGTTTGTGTTTTGGTTTGTTTGGTAGGAATTTAGATTCTCGGAGAAACATTTTCAGGTCCAGATTCTCTTTAAAAATGTTTCAGATGCTAAATCAAAATCACTCCGTGAAACCGTTTAGCTGTTAGGTTGAATTTTGTTTTCTAGATAAATTTTTTTACCCAAAAATCGTATAAATAAAAATACACTTCAAAAAATTGATTATTTTTGTGGGTGAAAAACAGCCTAAATGCAACCCATTGCAATTTGTTTCACAAAAAATGATATGTAGGAAAAAATATTAATCACTGTAGCATGCATGAAACAAAAAATAGAAGCAACTTGGAGGTGATTCTCATCTCTAGTAAAAAAAAAAAGAGAGAATCACTTTAAATGCCTTGCTAGCTTGAGCTTATCTGCCAAAATCATCACGTCTTTTCAATCAGTGTTATTCTCTCGCAACAAATCTGATCAATCAAAAAAATTTAAACAAGGTTAAGTCTAGTACATTCCTGTAGGTAATTTTTATTGGATCCTAAATGGTCTTTGCTGCGTAAGGAAAAGGAACGATTCGTTGTTCAACCCATCTTTGCAAATTTTGGTTGGTGCCTCCAGAATCGAATTGAAACGTAGCTTCAAGTTGTTGGTCGCCCGTCCTAATGGGTTCAAACTTGTAGCTTTTGTTCCTACACTAGAGAAGTCTTGTGGGTCTTATTTTGCCGTTGACGCTTGGTTAGCCATGTACCGTTCCAGACGGTAAAAAGTGAAACCTTATTCTATATTAAAAAAATGCAGGCAACAAGGTTATTTGCGAGAGCCTGCAGATTCGTCAGTGAACCCAAAAATCCGCACCCCACGGCAACACAGGACTACTTGGCGTTCCCGTTTAGAAATAGAAGCTTTTTCGTGTTTGCTTGCGAGCATTGGAATAGCCTGAATGGAATGAATATTAATTAAGATAAATAAAAGATTCCAAAAAAAAATTGAGAAAGTTATTCATTCTTATGTTCCGCAGGGTCAGAGAGCCGGGCCGCACATCCTACTAGTGTCCGGTGCTGCGCTTAAACCTGGGCCTGGTCTAGCTGGGCACGAGGTCAGATTTTGGCGCATCCTATGGCTAGTGCAGTTTGGGCTCCATGGTTGCTTGTGTTGGACCTGTTGGAGTGTTGGGCCTCAGTTCCGCGGTGGGACGCAGCAATATCTTTTCTCCTTCGATCAAGCTTTTCATCTCTCTAGTCTCTATACTTTTCTTCAGAGAATGGGGAAAAAAAATGGGGCTTCAACCTCGGGCATCAGCACAATATTATTACTAACTCCATTTGACGTATGTTATTTTAGTTTTATTCTGAATCAATCCATCACTTTCGACTTTGACCAAGTTCGTAGAAAAAATATACATGAACGCTTACTCCGATCCCTCAATTCCAAATATTGTATTCACTTTAACATTGTCTAAATCATTTTTGACAATTTTACTACCTCTGTCATCAAAATAATGCAAATCTTGTTTTTTGAGAAGTCAAAAAGTCTTTATATTTGACTAAGTTTATAAAAGATATAATCTATATTTGAATCTCCAATTAGGTTTATTACGAAAAAATATATTCCATGACTAAACCACCAATAATTATTATATATCATAACCACCAATAAATTTTTATTTATATTTAATCAAAATAAGAATTTTTGACTCCTCGAAATACGGGGGTTACATTTTTTTAGGGACTTGAGCGAAGTAGAAAAACTAAACCAACATTTATGACATCAAATTAATTTTATTAAATTCTCCATAGAATAGAATGCTAGGATAATGCATCTATTTGATCTTGCATACGTTAATGAGAGTTTACAAAGCTTGACTTTGATAAAGCTAAAGTAAATTATAGTTTAGAATAGGGGATGTAATACCAAATAAATTCATAATCGAAGACCTATGTCATGGTAAAATTAGCAAACTCATTAGGATTTTGTAGATGTTAGTGTTTTTTTTTTATAAACTTATCCCAAGTTCAAAAAATGTTTAATTTACGACAAAACACAATGACCAAAACAGGTATACTGTTGCAAGAAGGGGAGTAGCAACTAAGTAGCAACCGCAACAATCCCACAAACAACATACTCCATACGTATTAGAACAAGGAAAAGCAATTTTAGAACACAAAGTTTGATATTATTGTCCGACTCTACTAGTGAAACTCCATACACGTATATGAAGCAAAGATGTGCATGGATGATGACAAGAAACATTGATGACCATTGTTTATGCAGAAGATGTCTTTTTGTTACTGAATGAACACAAGTGATGGCAGGAAACATGACATGGCTGCGGCCTGTTAGAGCAGCCCCAACGCTTCATGTTGGCTGTTAGTGCCAACCTCCACGTCCGCGTAAAGGCTCCAGATCACGCCATGCAGTGGTTTCGCAGGTGCACGTAACCTCGTATTAGCTTGCAGAAGCTGAAGCAGCTTCAACTGACAAAAGTATGAGGCACCGTTACGAGCAAAGTAGCATGTTTTGAGGTTGAGACAGGTATCAGAGTCAACAAAAGTAAACGCTGCTTTTCGTGGAGGTTGCCTACGATGAGAGTTGTACAGCCTCATTCTCATTGATGACCGTTTACTTGGCCTTTTACCTTTGGTCTTGTTGGTTTGCGTTGTCGCTGCCTCAGACTTTATGAATGGCCTGGCCGAAAGGTAAAATTGAACAGAAATCCAGCCTCTCGGGCTGCGTCATGTGCATTTGCTGTGCTTTTTGCTTCGTCCATATCCTCCCAAGACCAACCCAGATACGTAAGTGCCGTCAGCGTTAGGTACTTTGGTACTAGTACGTCCGACGCGGATCCCAGACTTAGTTCATCACCCATTTGGCCATTTCCTTCAATTCTCAGGGCCCGTTTAGATTGGAAAAAGTAAGAAAAAATGCACTGTACCACTTTCATTTGTATTTGACAAATTTTGTTTAATCATTGCCCAAATAGACTTAAAAAATTCATCTCGAAATAGTCAGGAAAAAGTACAAACATGCAACAGCTGTTACTTCATTTAGTGCTCTATATAGGCGGAAAATACAATCGATGTGATGAAGAAAGAGAAATTTTTTTTTAACTAAAACACCCCCTCACCACACCCCAGCTCCCCCGGTCCGTTTATCTGCACCACTGTCAAAACTCAAACGCGACCATGTTAATTGACTCGTTCATCCTGGTAAAAGCCCAGCTAGAATGCAATCCTCGTACATGAGGAGTCAAAGATTTCAAATTTTGACTAAATATAAATAAAAATATATTAATGTTATGGTTTAAAAAAGTATAGTTGAATTAGTCATGTAATATTTTTATAGTACATTTAATTAGAATTCAAATGTTAGCATTATTTTATATACATAAATATTCTTAGACTTTTCAGAGAGCGACAATTACTAGTTCTCCATCCGTCTATTTAAATAGACATTTAAATATGCAACTATGGGAAACGTGTCGGTTAAATTATATCAACCTTAATTAAGTTATAGCTAAAAATATTATGAAATAAATTTATTATGAAAATATATTTCATAACCGATCTAAGGGCATAAAAGTTCGCTTGAGATAGTTTTAGATTTCAGTCAGTCACAAAACAGTATTTTTCCTCTCATAATAAATTAGCCGTCTAATCCAACGAGTCGTACAATCCAGCCAAATAAATAGACTAATATTTTTTATATAATTTTAGTTAAAATTTACGATGGTTGACTTCTTAAGATGCGAGAATTATATATTAAAATAGACGAAAGGGAGTACATTCTTTCGGAGTGAGTATACTGTACCAAAGAAATCTATGAAAAAAAAAACAGCAGGGGTCATGGGATCTATAGCAGTCAACGCGTGCCGCGTGCGGCAAGACCAAGCACAGAAACGCAGCTGTCAGCCTGTCGCTTGCGCTAACAGTAGTCTTATCACGAGCTCCTGCCCTTTCGGTAGCCGACAATAATTAGAGCTTTCGATGCGAACAACCGCAGTCTGTTAACAAGGGGGTACAATAACAGCGGAAGTTGTAAACAAGGGAGGCGAAGAAGAAGAGGGAAGAAATGGGTTACAGTGGTTTCGACACAAAAAATAATAAATAAATTTTATAAGAGAGACAAAACACTATTTATATTAATAATAGTGAAAATACAATTACAATACATTTCCTCCGTTCAAGAAAACATACCAGTTATAACACAAAAGCATGTTTTTTCGTCTATCAAGTTTAACCAATTATAAATTTAAAACTATAAATAATTATAATATCAAATAAACACTATTAGATTAATTATAAAAT
This sequence comes from Eremochloa ophiuroides, assembly GCA_038502445.1. Taxonomy (NCBI): domain Eukaryota; kingdom Viridiplantae; phylum Streptophyta; class Magnoliopsida; order Poales; family Poaceae; genus Eremochloa; species Eremochloa ophiuroides. The sequence goes on from JAHLJS010000003.1 coordinate 98,842,772, forward strand.
ATATTTTTATAATAAGTTAATTTGATGCTATAAGTATGAATACTATCCATAGAAATTTAGTCAAATGTGAACTATTTTATCCGGTACGTAATCCATAGTTGCATGTTTTGTTGGACAGAGGTGATTTGAGAGATAGTCAGAGCTAGCAGCCGACTGTATTATTAGGCATCGTTTAGTTTGTGGTGTAAAGTTTTTTCGTGTCACATCGAATGTTTTATGGATGTCTGTTTGGACACTAATGAAAAAAAAAACTAATTACAAAACTCGTAAGTAAACATCGAGAGAAATTTATTAAGTCCAACTAATACATCAGTAACAAAAGTTTATTATAACACTATATTATCAAATCATGAACTAATTAGGTTTTGAAATATTTATCTCATAAATCACTTGTGTTTTATATAATTATTAGTTATTTTTCATCTCCGTTTAATACTTTATAGATTTAGTTAAATTGTGATGGCCTCTAAGTATTATACTTAACCAACGCGCGGCGCACCTCGGCAACCATTTCCCTTCCCAACCAACACACCTCATCATCACGACCTCCACAACCTACCGTCCGTTTCCATGACGCGAGCATCTCCCGCCGCCCGCGCCACGGGCCCGGAACACCACCTGGGCGCCTTGGGCCCCAGGCCCAGGCCTGGCCTGGACCCGGGACCGCCAGGTGGTGCCGCCAATGGGACGAACGCTCTGGCTCCGAGGAGAATTTAAGAACCGGACGGAGGCAGACAGGGAAGGGGAGAGGACTAGAGGAGAGAGAGAGGCTTTCCTCTCCCCATTCGCTCTCCAATCTGTGCCCTAGCCGAGCCAGCCGCGACGAAGGAGGCGTCCGGCCGTCTCGTCCGTCGGCGGACCTTCTGCTGCCTGCAACATCCAAAGTGAGTGTCGGGGTTCTTGTCCTTGATTCATATGATCCGGTGTTTTCTTTGACCTCTTGCGGCCACTTTTCGAGATTAGTGCTTTGCGCGTTTTCTGTTTTCGATGTGGAATTGGGGATTTGGGGACTGTGATCGCTCGAAGCTGCGTGCGGGCCCGGTGCAAAATTGGGCTAGAGTTAAGAACGGGCCTGCGCTTCGGTTCTTGCTGTCGCGGTAGATTTAGCTTCGGCGAATTAAGTTGTCGAAGTTGGTACGAATTTTTTTCCCTGCTCTCGTCGATCTAGTTTTCTCAGCTGTTTGTTTAGCCCGAGTAGCTCTAGCATAGCTTTTGGCCCGCTGTACTGGTGGATATGCTGCTTTCCACATTTGCAACTAAAAAGCACGTTTAATTTAGTCTGACAGTAGACTGACTACTAAAAATAGTGCTCCTATCAAAATCGTGTGGCTTCAGTTCCTGGTCAAATCTGTTTCAAACCTTCTCGTCCGCGAATCTCTCTTCCTCTATGCTCGAATCGCTTCTTCTTCATTTGGGTACCTACCTCTAACAGTAATTTGAACTTACCGTTTTTTTAATTATACAAACGAGTAGAAAGTAGGAAAGGATCATGGCCCTACCAAAGAGCACGATGAAGTTCAAAAACAAAAAAGAATGTCAGATTCTAGTAAAAACAAAGTTTTTCTCCTCTGTTTTTGAAAATCTGTCAGAAAATTAGGAACGCCGTCAAAGATCTGTCTTTTTTTGTCCCCATAATTTGTTCAGCTTTGCCAACAGCTAAGTTTGACAAGAACGGATGACCGTCATTTTTGGGAACTGGTGTCCATCTTTTTTAGGTAAAAGCAAAGTACTTGAGGTGTCCAGTTTTATGTTTGTATGTGTGGCTCTGATGGTACCCTTCAGCTGTTCTGTCAAAAGCAATCCTGTTCATAAGTCATGTCACTGTTTACCGAAATCAATCAGCGGAATAGTTTCCATGTATACAAATACAAAAGTTCAATAGTCTCCACTTCAGCCTAGGAATATTGCCCTAGGTACAGTATCTAGATATTGTTCTCGTCCTAGCCAAAAACAACCTGTAGGATCATGATCATGAGTTAAATGCTACCCTCTCTCCTACTGTAATCGATTGTAAATAACTGTTTGGCATATAATGTTCTATTATATAAAAATATAATGTCCTTCATTTGTGCTATATTTTTATGTATTATTTATCATATTTTGATTTTGTTTGCACATGTAAATTATTGTGTAATCTTAGTGGTACTAGTGTTAAGCTCTTTTTTTTTTTCCTTCCCAAAATGTCATGTATCCATGACAGGGAGGTATTATTTTTTAGAATCCTGCAACATGTTAAATTGTTGATTTGAGCATCGTTGATTCTATTTAAGATCTAGAACTTGACAACCGTTGTATCTATTGTACACTTAGATGGTGATCGAATATAGTTTAGATCTTTATAACTCAACTTACAATCCAAGATCCCCTGAACCAGCGGATCCTCAGTCCAACCACATGGTTCACTTTGTTCACTTGAAAGTGGCTAGGGCCAAGGCAAAGAGGACATGTGTCAATGGCCTTGCAACTACCATTAGTTCAATCCAAGAGGTCTTGCATTGTTGGCTACATCATATGCCCACATGACGCCTTAAGCCAGAATATGTTTGGTTACTCTAAGTTATCCACTAGTTCTCATTGGTGCATTGCTTCAGTTTCACAATCCGACAAATATTCAGTTTCACATAATCCGACAAATACCATTAGTTCTCATTGGTGCATTGTTTCAAGATCGTCATGGAAAAACGCCAAATGGATGACGACCTTGAAAGGTCGAAACCGCTAATCGTCATGCTATTTTGCGACAAAAGAGTTAGTAGGACCCACCTATCCTTGGCACATACATATTAAAAGATTTTATTTATTCCAGAATGCCTAAAACGTGGAAAGTGAGAAGGTGATTGCATAGCATTCACTGCTTGATGTATTAGTAGCGCGTCATCCTCATCTAATAGCCGTATCCTTCTTGTTGGTATATATATAATGCTCATTCACTGCATGGCACTTGTGCAAATAAAATACTTGTGGAGATCGAAAATATAAGTTCTCCAGTGGAAGGAGAAGGTGATTACATAGCATTCACTTCTTGCTCTATTAGTAGGACATCATTCTTATCCAATAGCCGTATCCCTCTGGACGTAATGGTATATATTGCCCATTCACTACATGACACTTGTGCAAATAATAAAAATACAAATACATGATGCTTGTGGAAATTGAAAAGATAAGTTCTCCGGTGGAGTTGGTTTTGCATTGCTAAGTACAAGGTTACCGCCATCTTTCTGTTATGTGTTAATGGAAATATTTCTCATTAATATGTCTGTTCATCTGGTTGAGTCCAATTTTTTGGAGTTCTGATTTTTTGTTCTGCAATTCATGATTTGCTTCACTTTGGACACAAATCTCAGCATCCATTTATCTGTCTCCCCTTTCTAATTAAGAAGTTATACTCATGGCTAACATTTTCTGGTCTAACCACTATTATGGAACTGGTTATGCATTGCATCCTGTTTTCCAGTGTTCCAATCTGAGATTAAGGGCATTTTGATTTTAGTGTGCCATAGGAAGTTTTGTCATTGTAGGTTTATTGTCGAGCTTATAGTGGTCTGGCCAAATGAATAAGTCAACGATCCTAAATTCATTTGCTAATGCCCTTGAGTCAGATATTTCTACCAATTTGTATTTTTTTTCCCAAATATGGGCATGTGTTCATATATGATCATGCTTTTGAATTGAGATGTAGAAATATGGTTTGTCGCTATCTGACTGCATTTTATCCCTCTGCATCCATTATCTTTATCTGGTGGAGATATTTAACTGATGGTTCTTTGGACGGTAAGGCAGAAGCTGGTCTGCCGGGGCTATCCAAGAATGAAAATCAATTTAAACACAATTGCAAGAGGTCAAGTTCATGTACACAGAAGAATCATGTCTGTGCAGGCAAAACGGAAACAACCTTTTTTTTACTTCTTTATAAATTACATAAAAGTTCAGAACTGTTTCTAATTTCCCAAGTTAAATTTCAACTGATCTATTAATCTGTTTTTTAGCAAGAATTAATCTGTTTCTTCTTTTGTAGTTCTGGAAAGTAATAGTTTTTTGGGCAAGAGCGAGTGGACATGGAACCATCCTCTCAGCCTCAGCCTGCAATGGGTGTTGCCGCCGGTGGATCACAAGTGTATCCTGCCTCTGCCTACCCGCCTGCAGCAACAGTACCTCCTGCTGTTGCATCTGCTGGTTTACAGTCAGCGCAACCATTCCCAGCCAACCCTGCTCATATGAGTGCTCAGCACCAGATTGTCTACCAACAAGCTCAACAATTCCACCAACAGCTCCAGCAGCAGCAACAGCAGCAGCTTCAGCAGTTCTGGGTCGAACGCATGACTGAAATTGAGGCGACGACTGATTTCAAGAACCACAACTTGCCACTTGCGAGGATAAAGAAGATCATGAAGGCCGATGAAGATGTTCGCATGATCTCAGCTGAAGCTCCTGTGGTCTTTGCAAAAGCTTGTGAGATATTCATACTGGAGCTGACACTGAGGTCGTGGATGCACACTGAGGAGAACAAGCGCCGCACCTTGCAGAAGAATGACATTGCAGCAGCCATCAGTAGGACTGACATTTATGACTTCTTGGTCGACATTGTTCCTAGGGATGAGATGAAGGAGGACGGAGTTGGGCTTCCTAGGGCTGGCATGCCACCCATGGGAGCCCCAGCTGATGCATATCCGTACTACTACATGCCACAACAGCAGGCGCCTGGTCCTGGAATGGTTTATGGTGCCCAGCAAGGCCACCCAGTGACGTATTTGTGGCAGGAGCCTCAGGAACAGCAGGAGCAAGCTCCTGAAGAGCAGCAATCTCTGCATGAAAGTGGCTGAGAATGTTGCTCAGAAGCTATCACCTGATTCAGAGTTCTCATTTAGGTTGTCCAAATTGCAGGCTTTCGTTAGCTAATATCGTTGGTTATCAAACTGTAACAGGTGATTCTAAGTAGGGTGTAGCATCATGGTAGTTTCATTTCTGCTGTGATGTTAGTTGAAAGGATAATGATTAGTGGTTAGTGGATTAAAGTTACCACACCGTTTCCTTCCATTCCTTCCTGAGGCCTCTGATATTAAATGTTGGGTGTTAATGCTTCAATGCTCTGCTTATGTTGTGCATTCATGCTCCTCTTTTAATTTCGTTGATTGTTTTGGAGCTCGAAAGGTGATGTTGTTTCAAGGAAAGTTCATTTCAGTTTTTGTGTGTAGTTGAACTCTGAGACCCACTAGATGTGGCCCATGATCATTTATTTCCAAGACCAATTCGGCTATTTACACTGAATTTCCTCAAGAAGCTGGGTGCACCTTTGTTACATATTTGAACATCTTGATTACCCTTATCACTGCATTTCTGAATACAACAGGTAGCTACTCCCACGGCATAAAGTGTCATCTCGTCCAAATTTGATTGGAGTGGCAATGTCTGCAATTAAGGATTGTTCCTTCCTGCTGAGGTTTTCTACTTGTCCTCTCTCCCGTGGGCGCATGTACACAGCAAGGAGTGCGCGAGTTGCCAAGACCGCGAGGTCTGCTGTGCACTCAGCCAGTCTAGCATGGTGCTTGTGGAGGAAGGTGCTTGTCTGGTGTCAAGCACCTTCCTTTTCTTTTAGAGAGACCACCATCTACTTTTGACTTTACTATTCGATCTTTTGACTACTTTAACAAACCAGTTATACGTGTATATATCTTTGTCTCTTAAAAGAGAATCTATGATCTACCTAAAATATCACTACATTGATATAAAATATATATTATAAGTAAGCGATCCCTATAAATAATTCACGCCATTTTAGGATTAGGGAAAGCGATTTGGCCTTGGATTGTTTGATCGGCAACATTTTCGACCGGACAGTCTCAGGTGGGTTTCAGTAACTTCTGGGCATTCTCCTCTCCATTTCCGCAAGCTCTTTGGGCTATATAAAGCCCTGGCCCGGCTCCTCACTCACGCTCTCCGATCATGTCAGTTCAGCTGCTCTCCTCCCAATCCACCCTTAGCCTGCAAGGAAAACTCCGTTCTCGTGCTCGATCTCCTTCGTAAGCTGCCGTGGTCTCGTTCTTCTCTAATCTGGAGCCAAAAAGCAAAATCGCCAACAGGGAAGTGAATCTGAGTTTCTGACGGCCCCCATGCATGGTTCTGGATGGGCAGGTGGTTTTGAGGCTCAGGCAGTCAGGATCAGGAGGCGCCGCAATGGGGCGTGGGAAGGTGGAGATGAAGAGGATCGAGAACCGGGTGAGCCGGCAGGTGACCTTCTCCAAGCGCCGCAAGGGGCTGCTCAAGAAAGCTGAGGAGCTCGCCGTGCTGTGCGACGTGGACGTCGGCGTCATCGTTTTCTCCGAGCGCGGCAAGCTGTTCGACTACTCCTCGCCGGCCAGGTCTGGGTTGCTGTGGACCTCTTTTGCAGTTTCTTGCCCAATTTCGTTGTGTTCATCGCATTGGGATAGCTTGCTTGGATTATTTGTCGCTCGGATTAACTGTTGGTGATCTGAAAACCTTATAGAAGTACAGTACTATCTTATTACCTGGCAGGAACAAGTGTTGGCGATTTAGGTCTTTTCTTTCTTTTCTTGGAAAGCAGTGATTAGGTCCAATTTGTTTTTTTCACTTCTTTGGAAGTTACTGGTTACTACTAAAGAAAGAAGATGGCAAAGCTTTAAATGTCTTGACTAGATTCATAGAGGAGTAAATTTTGGACACGCATGATTACCACAAATTTTCTTCTCCAGCCTTCACCCCCCTCACAAATGCCACAGTTGCAGAACGCCGATTAGTTCTTTGAGAATCTTGTAAATCCCTACCACTAACACACTCCAAACTCACCATTTGTGAAGCTTGATTGATCTGATTCACCGGTACGAGGCGGTCACCAACACGCAACTCTTCCATCAGGAGGCACACTGCACTGATCATGATCAGGTACGCATCAGACCCAAAACCAACGCAGCTTCGCTATCTTTATCAGTCTGTTTATGCGCCATCTGTGTTCCTGATTGATGCCCCACCCCCCCCCCCCCCCCCCCACCCCATTATTGCAGCAGCAGCAGCAGCAAATGGCCGCGGAGATCAGCAAGCTGCGGCACGAGTGCGAAGAGCTTGAGGCCAGCTGGAAGAAGTACACGGGAGAAGACCTGTCGTCTCTGACTTCGGTGGTCGAACTCGGCGAGCTCGAGCAGCAGCTCCAGTCAGCCGTCGGTAAAGTCCGTGCAAGAAAGGTACGTTGAAGTTTGAACCGTGTGCCTCTGCTGCTCAGTGAAACAGTGATCCTGATTCCTGACATACGCACTGCCTGAAGTTTGAAAACCGCGTGCCTTGTTTTTCCTGACAGGACGAGCTGTTCATCAACCTGACCGAGGATCTTCAAGTCAAGGTAATTATTGTAACGGCTTCGCATGAGCAGCAGCAGCAGTGTTGACGTAGTACGTTGAAGCGATTGTGTTTGTGCCGGTGTGATGTGACACAGATCAACGAGCACGAGCGTCACGGCGGCGCAGCCACCGCCGCAGGCGTGGAGACGGAGGAGATGACGATGGTGGAGCCGCCGCCGCCGCTGCCACAGTCGCCGTCGTTCGGGTACCTCCTGGCAGTGGAGGAGAAGTCAGCGGCGAGCACAATGCTGCGTCTGTGGCCGCAGACGGACGAGGACGCCGGCGACGGTGGGAGTTCCAGCAGTCGACGCGGTCTTCAGCTGTGGTAGAAGGTAAACAAAACGCGTACGCCTAATACGTCCGCAGCTAGCTGAGGACCGCTAGAGTGCTAGTAAAGTGAAGTGGATCTTCTTCTTTTTTTCTTCTTCTTCTTCTTCTTCTTTTTTTTACCCTTTGTGCTGACAAATTGAACGGTGATTTCTTCTTTGCAGATCGAAAGGCAGTAGACTGGTTGCCCGGCCGAGGACGACGCGTCGATCAGCTGGGTGGACATGGACATGGAGATGACAGATGACATAACAGATTACTTAATTTGCTAAAGTAGGAAGCCTAAAACAGGCAAGTTAGTTTAAGAAGAAAGGAGATATCATGCTCAAGTAGAAATAGGTCGTCTAATTGATGCTCAAGTGGCCATACTTTTTTTTATGTCCTGGTCACATCTAGTGGCATTTGGGATTTTGGGTCTGTTCAACCGTCACCGGTCGCCTTCGACTTCTTTATGTGACCAAGGATAAACAAAGACCATAACATAGCCAGGATTATATATATTAAGTTTCAGTACCTTTACAGATGTTTTCTTTGATAAAGTATATACCTTTACTAATGTTGGATCTGAACTAAGTTGAAAATGGATGTCTTGTTCCAAGTTTTAGTGGTTATGAGTCCGAAATTTGGAGCTCAGTAGTTTTCTTTCAGAAATGGACTTTCAATTATTGCTGACTTTGATTACTCCCAGAGGGTCAGATTAATGGACTTTCCGAGTAGTATACAAACAGTCTCTCTCTCTCTCTCTCTCTCTCTCTCTCTCTCTCTCTCTCTCTCTCGCCAAGTCGCCATGACGCGACCATGGTTCGGACTTCTGACCAACGGACCCCACTGGAAGTTGTAGCATGGAGCGGCACACGAACCGGCAGCTAGCGTGAGCGTGGTGGCACACGGCACGTGAACAGGAGGAGCAGAGACGCGGCGGCCGAGCGCCCGAGCCAAATCGAACCAGACCCCTGGTGCGGTGCGGCTGGTCGGACCCGTCCGGCCGCTCGGCTGGTGCCCCCGCCATCTCGGAGAAGCTTCGCACACCTCTCGATCGAGTCGGCGGGCGCCGCCATGGCGTTTGCCGCCTCACCATTCTTCCACGGCGGCACAAGCCCTAGCGCTCGCGCGGCGATCGGAGCCAAATGGCCGCCGGTGGAGCGGCGTCCCCAGAGCTAGCCGTCGGCTCCTGGCTCCTCCACTCCACCGCTCGGCCCTCCCCGGTACCCTGCTGTGAGGCCAGGCCGTGACGCCCCACGACCGCGTACGTACATCTCACGCTCCCTTCCCTTCCTCGAACCCTAGTCTCGGCGTTCGTCTAACCCCGCTTAATTCTTCGGAACTACTGGGTGTGGCGCGTGCCGTTCCCGCCGCCGCGGTTCCTGCGTCGTCAGGGTTTGATGACGCCGCGTGGGGGCGCTACAGGAACTCTGGACCGCTAAAAGGCTTGGACCGTCGGAGCCTTGATTCGCGCCTCCTCCGGGAGGGCCTTTCGCGCGCCGTGATCCAAAGGTGAGGGCATCCGCGAAATTTTAGGCGGTTTACCGCTTTGCGAGGAATTTGGGCGCATTCCCTTTTGTTGCGATCGAAGTAGTGTCTCCGCCTGTGCAGTTCTGAGTTTGAATTGTTTGTTTGCTGTCTGTATGATTTGGCTTGGAGTGACATATGGTGACGATGCATGCGGTTTGTGGGTGTGGGTGAGGACTGAGGACCTCGTGACTAGGGTTATGGACGTGAATTGGGATTGCTTACGCGAATATCTTATCTATAACCCCGGTCTCTTGTAATGTCATACGTGTTTGGGCTTAGTAGCTGAGTGCTGCTTGAATTTGTTACCTTTATCTATAAACCCATTTTGCTGGTGATGTGCGTTTGTGGACGTGGCTAGTGCAGGGATCTCTACTCAACATGAATTAACAATGTGTAATGCTAAGAGCCTAAGACTCATGTAACACATTCAACTCTAATAGATTGCTGTCTTTTTTTTTTTTTGGTAGTGGACGCATTGTTCATGTTAGCACATCTAGGTTGTTCTTACAAAAATAGTAAATAGTGAATGGTTTAGCAATATCTATCTTGCCATTGTTGGCAATATCTTTTTTGTAAGCTGAGCAGCAAGGGTGCCCTCTGGTTTCATAGTTCTGCATCTTCCTCATTTAGTTAATTTCATGATTCCGATAAGTGTGGGGGAATAATGGTAAACGTAAATCTGAAAGCTTACCAGAGAGGCAAAGATGTGGGGGAGTTTTGATTCTTTAGCTTGACAAACGTATGTTGTTTGTATTCCGCCTTTTTGCTCACAACTGGTTTGGGAAACGGTATCAATGACCATGATGGCTGTAAAAAATAACCTGGCATTATTTTACCAAATGTAATGCACAAGTGTAAGATTGTACCCTATTGATCTTGTGTTCCTAACCCAAAAGGCTATTCTTGGTTGGTCATTTTGGAAGATCTTATAAACTACATGAACTGGTACACATTGCTTTTCTTGTTTGTATGTATCTGTCAGTGTATCAAAGTAAAAGAGTGATCTATGTTCCTTCTATCTTTTTGGTTTTTGTGCCTCTTTTAGTTGGTTTACCATCAGCCATTACTGCATCAGTTAATGCTCATTATGAACCCACTTTTTGTTAACTTTAAGACTGAATAGTTAAAATTAGATTTTGACTGATCAGTTCAGGTGTAACATCATATTGGTTTGTTCAGTTGGTCAAATCTTTGAAACTATGTGCTTAACACAATACAATAAACCACCTAAAATCGACTATATTCACGGCATATACTAAAGTGAGCTTATCTGAAAACATTTTTGACACTTCAATTTATTCCTCTGGATACCTTTTATTTGACATAGCATCTTGGTGGCCTTTGTGGTGAAATCTTGCATGACCTATGGCTGCATGCTGCTTACAAGACAATTCTAATCATTGATGATTTTAAAAAATCAGAAGATATACTGCCATCCCCATGCTGTTCAGTGCAACCACTTATATTACACACATTGTTGGTTAATGTTATTCTTGTTACTGTTGCATGACCTATCTCTAGATCGAGAATTTGTGCATGTGTAGAATTCCTTATTTTTACCTGAAAACAGGGGCTATAATGTTTACAAAAGAAGCTCAATGAAAAGTATTTCGATGTCATGGATCTCGGTCTGGTCATCTAACTGCTTTTCTACTGTAGACTCTGGATGTTTAGCTCTCTCATTTCTTCTTGTTTTCCTCATTTACTACCTTACCATCCTGACTGACAAGGATCCACTGTCACTTTGATAGGGTAAGAAGTTAATTATGCGAAGAAACACTGATTGAGTGACGGGCCTTAAGCATGAAACTGGAAATTTTCTGTTCTACCTATATATTTTTTGTACTTTTATACCAAAATTTCTTGGTGATTACTAGGTAATGGGCATTTCTCAAGGTGGAAGTTTTTTTACTGGTTATGGGTATGTGTAATGAAATTCGACTGCTTTAGATCTCGATCTAGAGTCCAGTGTGCATTGATGAGCCCTTCTTTACTTCTAGGCCTTTTGGCGTTGCATGCATGAACAAACAATAGCACACTCAAGTTTTTTTGGGGGAAGATGTGGGAACTCTACTAGTCACTTAAGAAGGAAAAGAGTTTTGTACAACACGTAAGCCTGTTTTAGAGGAGTCAACAATGTATTATAGAAATATCCTTTTAATCATGAAGTCTTTCACATGAATACATGAATGCAATCCTGGTGGACTGATATGTTTGTATGCCTGCAAATGCCTGTTCACTATATGAGAAGTTATCTGTTATCATAATTCATAATCCAGGTTTTTTGTTTTTTTTCCTTGTCTGCATTTGGAATTTATTAGGACAGAGGAGAATCAAACGCTGGCTAGCTAGGAAACTTGCTAAAACCAGTTTTTCAGGGAGGTATTTACAAATTGGTGACTTCAGGCACTGATCAGTCTATTTGAATTATTTGATTTTGATACTCAGAGCTTCGCTGAACTATATATTATTATCGTTGCCAATAATGCAAGGTGTTTATAGCTTCAGTCAGCAAGGACAAAGGCATTAATGATTTGGATGAAGATTCGTAATTTGATCTGTGTTCATTTCATGGTACATCCGTACATGCAAAAGTATTGAAGTTCATGTTTTCTTTCCAGGAGAAGATAAATGTTTGTAGTGATACCTACCAGTAAGGACTATTTTAACCTTTTAGTAGTTGGTATGTCGGATTTTACTCAAATTGTGTAAATCATGTATCTACATTCATAAAATGATTTATTCCATGGGCTTTTTTCTTACTTTCTTATGCTGTGTTTCTTTTATCCACTGTTTGTCTCCCTATCAGTTCCATAACACTGTACTATTTATCCTCAATTATTTATGTTTGTTAAATGTACTAGGGTATGTCTTATATCTAAGGTGTTGTTTGGTTCGCTCTTTTTGGCCCGTTATCAATTTGCAGCGTGACCAGATCCTGTTGGATTCGTGTTTGGTTGGAGCAGCAGTTATCGATTCACAGCGCAATCTGATACAGCCCTATACAATCGTGATACCGCTCCCGAACCAGGGCTATTCGTTCCCGTTCCCGTTCCCGTTCCCGTTCCCTCTGCTTCGACCGCACCCTCATGCGTCATCGACCGCTCGAACTGCATCGCCTGCGTCAAGGAAGAGGGAAGACGGCCATGACCAGCACCATGACTGAGAGCTGCTCGTCTGGCGGAGGTGGCGTGCGTTGAGGAAGAAAGCGGGCGCTCGTCCTGCGATGGCGGCGGCGGCAACGCGCGTCGAAGAAGAACTCGGCCGCTCGTCCAGCGGCGGCGGTGGCAGCATGCTTCAAGGAAGAAGACGGCCGATCGTTTGGCAACGGCGACAACGTGCTTCGAGGAAGAGAGCGGGCGCTCGTCCGGCTGCGGCGGCGTGGTGCGTCGAGGAAGAACTCGGTCGCTCGTCCGGCGGTGGCGGCGGCGTGCAGTCAAGGAAGAACTTCAGCGCTCGTCCGGCGGCAGGCGGCGTGCGTCAAGGATGAACTTCAGCGCTCGTGCAGCGGCGAAGGTGACAGCATGCTTCGAGGAGGAAGGAAGCCCGCCGCTCGTTTGGCGGCGGCGGCTGGCAGCGGCGGCATGCATCGAGGCGCTCATCTAGTGCGGCAGGACGCCGGGAACACGCTGATTTCCAGAGACCCGTCAAGTTGCTTTGCCGGTTTACGTTACATGAACTAACCAAACAAAATCAGCTTTGTCTTGCACTGTAACAAATTGCAGTGCTACTTGATTACATTGACGTTACCAATCCCACGACGGAACCAAACAGCACCTAAGATCTGTGGATATTTGTCTTAGAAAGTACCTAATGGGAGCATTAAACTGGCAAAAGGAAGAATGTGGCAATGTTGATGGTTATGTTCTTTGATTTTGTTTCCCTTTTGATGTTTATTAGCAGTAGACTTTAGCCATTCCCTAGTATTGTCTAACCCTATTTCTGTTCCCTTATTAAGGTTACTATAAAATAGACATGTACACAAGAGACAAGACCCTTCTTGCACTCAAAGCAGGAGCTATTGGTTTTTCTGCCATTTGCATGCATTGAAGTTTTTCAATAGAACACATTTAGCTTGTATTCTTTCAACTGAACCCATTCTTTAGTCTACTATAACTGTATAAGATGCATCAACCCTGCATAATTGAACATCATGTTGAACCTACATATGTGGATTACTCCTAATCGTTATTGGGGCTGTCTGTATACTTGTCTATCTATTTGAAATTAATTCTTCCAGTCCAATTGTTCTGTAAATCCTTGTAGATGACCTATAGCTATAATGCTGTATCACGTGCATCTACCTATTAGCGTGTTACATATGGGGACGTGGTGCCTAGTCGTCTGCCTGTTCACAATTTTCGGCTATACCTGTCCAATATTCATGTTTGTTGAATCTTAATGGATGCTCACCCTTAAAAGTCTAGACAGTGCAAGTCCTATCTTCAGGGTTCTGGGTAAACAAAAATGTGAAAGGTTTATAGATTTGTTGCTGATTGTGTTGAAGGTGATAGAAATTGGTTTTCAGGAGTGACTGTTTTATTCATTATCGATGAGTGAAGATTCCTTTGAATAGTATTGTTTTTTTTAAAGTAAAGTGCATCAGCGGTCCCTAAACTTGCGTCGTTGTGTCATTCCGGTCCCTAAACTCTCAAATCGACAGTTTAGGTCCTTAAACTTGTCCATGTGTGTCATCCCGGTCTCTATACTTGTTCGGCTATGTCATTCCGGTCGCTAAACTTACAAATCATCTGTTTAGATCCTCAAACTTGTTCAGTTGTGTCATCCTAGTCTCTAAACTTATTCGGCTGTGTCATCTAGGTCCAAACAGGACGATTTAAAAACTTGATGTAAAAAAAATAATTCATAACTTTTTCATATGAACTCGAACGAGGACAAACTTTATATCAAAATTGTAGTCCCTCGATGTGATGTACAACTTTGTTGTTGAAAAGTTTTTGAATTAAAACTGTTTAGGGTCCCAAAATATTTTTTGTATGTTCATAGATTTTGAAATTTGAAATTGAAAATTATCAAACAAACTTGATATTGGTATGGCCTATATAAAAGTTATAGTTCTCAATATGATCTACAACCTTGTAGTTGAAAATATTTTTATTTGAAGTCGTTTATTATCCCAAAATTTAATTTTAAATTTTAAATTTTAAAATATGTAAACTTACAATAATATTTTAGAATATTAAATGATTTCAAATAAAAAAAAATTTCAACTACAAAGTTATAGATCACATTGAGGACTTACAATTTTGATATAATATTTGTCTTTCATTCGAGTTCATATGAAAAAGTTATAAATTATTTTTTGATATCAAGTTTTTAGATCGACCTGTTAGACTTAGATGATATAGCCGAACAAGTTTAAGAACTGGTATGATACAACTAAACAAGTTTGATGATCCTGAATGGATGACTTACAAGTTTAGCGATTGGGATGACACAACCGAACAAGTTTGAGGACCTAAACGGTTAATTTGAGAGTTTAAGGACCGAAATGACACAACAACATAAGTTTAGGAACCGCTGGTGCACTTTTACTGTGCTTTTTCATCCAACATTGCTCTTTACAATGGCATTCGTCGATGATGAATTGATGATCGGTCTTTCTCCAACCTTCTCTCTCCTGCTTCATGCACCGTTTATGGTGTCCGATGACTCGAGATGAGAATGGTAGCTGACAGGCCAGGCTGCATTGTTTATTTTTTTTTTCATTGATCTGAGCGGAGGGAATATTTTTCGGGAAAATTCTTCGATGCTCACGGCCTTATGCGCTTCACGCCTTAGAAAAACTTTTTTCTTCATCCACCGGGGACACAGGACTGACAGGGCTGCGGACGGTGGCTCGGAATGCCGGCGGCGTGCGGCCTGCATATTCCAGCTCATGCGCATTTTTGTTTTTGTGAGAAGATAAAGAGGAAAAGGTCAGTGGGCCTAAACATGATTTGGGCTTTTGGGCGCACATCATTGGGCTAGTAACAAATTTCGGGATATTCGATTCTCCATAGATCTCAGCGGACAGGGGTCTCCATCTAGACCGTGAAACACTCCATCGGACGGCTATCAAAGAATAATGTGGGCCCACTGGGTCAGCACCGGAGCCGCATCCCCCGACCCCGCACGGGCACGGCCGCGGGAGCACACCACTCCACTGTCGACGCATCGCCGGCGCCGCGCCTCCCATGGCGACCAGGGCTGCGGCAGCCGCGCTCACGGCGGCCACGTCCTCTCTTCTCAGGCAAGGTCTTCGATTATGCTCTCCTACAATAGTTTCGAGGAGCAATCGCATCCAATCCCGTCCGACCCAACTCGTGTTTCCCCTCTCTTGTTACAGGCGCTCTGCCTCGCTGCGGCCGCAGGGTCTCCGGGTCCCCCACCGCGTGCCTCCCCAAAGGTGGCTATCCGTGCTCATGCTTATTTTAAATTTGTATTGGATTTAGGACCTTTCGTGTTGGCGAGGTTCGGCTTCTTGATTTGTGCGTTTCTTTGGATTTGAGTAGTTGCGGCGTCGCCTACTATCTTCTGCATTTACCTGCTTGCTGATTGTACTGTAGTGGCTAGTACAATTTCTTTCAGTACTGGGTTGCTAACGAAAGTTATGCTTAGTTCTAGAATAATTTGTAGGACGACGGTGCTTAAGAGCTGTTCCAGTGTTAACATTTGTTGTAAGTTAATTCTAACACTTGGCTGAGCCGAGAGAAACTCCCTCATACTTAGTCATGGACAGTGCAAGATGAATATTAACATGACGAGGAAAGCGTTCCTGAACTAAGCTTTGTGTTAGGCCAAATCCTGGTTCACTAGAAATCAATAAGTATAATTGAGATTCATTTCTTTAATACCTGACAAGTACCCCAAGTGGTCATTCTTGATTCCAATGAGTTGGTAGTCAATAACGAGGAGTAAGGACTCATAACCTTTGTTACCACCGTTCCAGATCATTTGCAAAATGGTCCCCGTGGCCTCCCAAGTTTGTTAAGTGTCATAAAACCTTGTATGTGCAACTTGATCCAATTCAATACTGAACCAGATCCTTGGCATAGTTGGGGAACCGGCTACTTTCAGTTGCTAATCATCTTGAGTTTCTACTAGCTTCAGTTCCTTTGAATTTTTTTAGAACAATCCCTTTTGGCACTTTACACACTTATGGTTCTTAAATACTAGTCTAAAGCTGATTCCTGATACATTTCCTGCTACTTTAGATTTGTCCGCCATATTGCTTCATCAACAAATGAGGAAGCTGCCGCCAAAGCAGCCGCTGCCACCGCTGATACCGGAGGACCAACCATGTAGATCTCGTAAGCTTTGCTTATACTCTGTTTTGTGGCACTGAATATTCACTTACGTTTAATTTGCTCAGTTTTGACAAGATCATTGCAAAGGAAATTCCTTCAAGCATCGTATATGAAGATGAAAATGTGTTGGCGTTTAGAGATATTAATCCACAAGCCCCTGTGCACGTTCTAGTCATCCCAAAAGTGAGAGATGGGCTAACTGGATTAGACAAGGTATGTAGTCTATTTCATATTATGTTCACAAAAGGACTCAAGCCTGTAAAACATTTTACCATGACTTTCATGACATTGCTACATGTCCTTAGGCTGAGCCCAGGCATACTGAAGTTCTAGGCCAGCTTCTTTACGTGGCGAAAGTAGTAGCAGAAAAGGAAGGTGTAGCAAATGGGTACCGTGTTGTCATAAACAATGGAGCTGAAGGATGTAAGGAGCTGATGCGCAACCTTCATCCCACATCTTTTTTTCTTCTTCTCTCCAAATGTTTTGATTTTTATGCTAATGGTGTGTCATTTATATTCCCACAGGTCAATCTGTCTATCATCTGCACTTGCATGTACTCGGTGGAAGGCAGATGAAGTGGCCTCCCGGTTAAATTACGAAGGGCGACATGTTTAATTTCTTTTGTGTCTATCATACCCTCTTTGTGAGTCTGCTGCTTGTCTGAGTGTTGTTCCAAAAAGAGAAAAGAGTGATGTACTAGTACCTGCCCCTGTCATGTCCCCTTTGAGCACTCATCTCTGGAATTACCGAGCTTTTGCAGCATTCTTCTAGTGAAAAACTTTTGCAGCAGGTTCTTTGAGAATACTAAACAGGTTTACGGTTATCATAGCAAACAATCAGCCCTGCATATTAAAGATAGCCCTTGTGTTTTTACCCACATGGCACACCTTTAAGATTGTTTGAACCATCCAAGTGGTGAGTGGGGTTGTTGGTTCTTTTTTTATGTTGGAGTCCAGATGAAAGCAGCTGGTTCAAAAATACAAATGAAGGACTTCCTTCTGTTCTATTTTTATTTTACATAACTAAACTAGGTAATATGCTGATATCATTTGTCGAACATGGACCCACTTTCAGAGCACCAGGTGAATTTTTACAAGAAGCATAGCGCTGTATGCCCTGGCGATTGATCCCTAGGTTTTACTGTGCTAGAAAGCTGATAAAGCGACGATATGATTCACAAAGCATGCAGTAATACACTTTTATGGTATATACATACTCACATGATGGAATAATGATTGATAGGAAATACAGCACCTCCGAATCCTGCAAAGAATGATGATTGATGGCCATAATTCTGTTCGGTGCTTATAATAAGCAAAACAAAAGTGTTATCAGGTTGTTCGGCCATCATAATCGCTCTAATGGAATTATTGCATGCTAAACACCAATTTTTGAAGTCGAGCACAGCTCATTTCTGGTGACAAGGTACATCTTCTCTGCCCATCCCACATCCCCCATCGATCAGCAACCTGTCACGATGGATGCTAACCGTTACCCCGTACTGGCTGTACATGCTCGTCTGGAAGAGAAAAGAGTTGTTGAAAGCTCGAATCCGTTCTGGAGAGAAAAGACAACTGTTGAAAGATTGAATCCGTCGTTGGAAGATTGAATTCTTTAGAGGAGGAAAAAGACGTTGCTTGCAATCAGAACAGGTTGGTTAGTTGCATGCATTGAGAGGTCGCAAGAATAAGATGGCGCCGAGAGCTGCCCGTGCCAGGAGGCACGGCTGGGCTTCGACAGCAGAGACGAATACGAATACGTGCAGCAGATGCAGCGAGCACGACAGCGTCTCCGTCTGGCTGGAAAGCAGTTTTTTTTGTTGCATACATGCTGAGCATGTATTATCTCAGTCATCCATACTGCGTCTTGATCTGTGCAATATAATAAAAAAGTAGTATGCAGTATTAGGAAAGAAGGTAAAGCACATATCTTAAAACAGATTTAATTTGAACGGTACAGATAATACATGACCAACATGTACATGCTGCATTGCATTATTGGTCTGGCTTGGGGCAAAACGGCAGCGTCACGAGGGGGTGGGTGCACGAGGGAGAGGGACCATGCATGCTCTGCTTAACAGCCTCCAATCCAATCCAATGCAACGCAACCTCTGAATTTCGTCTCGTCCCGCCGTCCCCTTGCCTTCGCACACGCCAAAGCTGTCGTAGCTGCTCTCCTCTTTCTGCTCGTTTGATGGGCGTGCGAAGCCCGGGTGAGGGTGAGGCTTGGAGAAGAAAGAACACTTTGCTGGTGTGAGAGGTTGAAGCTGCCAGCATGATCTGGCTGCTCAAACGCCGGCCGGCGACCGGTGACGCTTCACCAGGTCATGTTGCAGCTTCACTCTCTCGCAACCAGCAAAGGCCCGCAAAGCATCGTGGAGGCTCCTCACAGATGAGTTAATTCCTTCGCTGGTATGTGCTTGTTTAATCTTTATTAAACCAAGCATCATGCATGTCACAGGAGTAGGATTCGCGTATAATTTCGTGCTATAAAAAAAAAAGAAGTCTCTGCCAGCATCCTAAATTCTAAGTCAGTTTGATTTTTTAACTCTAAGTTTGATCACTCGTCTTAGTAAAAAATTTATGCAGATGTCGTTTCTCTAGTTATGACTTGCTCAATGACCTAAATTTAACTATGTTTGCATGAGTGGTCAAATTTAGAGTAAAAAAAAAGTTAAATGACTTATATTTTGGACAACACACACACACACATATATATATATATATATATATATATATATATATATATATATATATATATATATATATATATATATATATATATATATATATATATATATATATAGTTGCCAGATTCTCAGCAAGGCGTCAGGATAAGCTAACAATGCAGGCTTTAGAATGCATACTATTACTCACTTTTTTTTTTCTTCATTTCTTTGTACTAAGGAAAGCTTGTTGCTTAAACATAAGCAGCAGAGATTAGAAGGGGGCGACAAGTCAATTATTCAGTTTTCAAACCAATATTTGTTTTTTTTTTCTATAGATTCAGTTAGTAGCTAGGCTGCTCTATCCTCTTTGCTACATCGGTGCATTTTTAAATATGATGTCATAGTAGAATAAATTCCAATTTTATCTTGATTTAATAACCACTGGATTTTGTTTAATTCTTTTCTCTCAAGATTACAAAGAAGTTGCGATCGTCGGTGCAAGCGTTTGTATATTTTAACTAAGCAGCTGGTGCACCAGCTTCCCTCGAAACTGATCCAATTCGTTTTGTCTTTAATTCTTTGAATTCTAAGGCTATAAATGAGCTGTTTAGTGTTACCTTTCATAAGTGTACACCTCACCTAATCACTAAATTCAATACAGTGGCATGTTTGGTTGTCTTGCCTAGTAAGTACTTTGCTTGGTAAGGTTAGCCAAGACAAACCTTGCTAGGTGAGGAGAATCAATTTGGCTCTCAAAAGCAAGGGAATCTTTACCCACCACCAACTTACGATCCAAATTTTAACCAAGAAAAAAGCTTTCAAACAACCTTTCTCATCAAACATTTTTTTTCTTTTTGCCAATTACAACGCACACATACTCGAGCACGCAAACCCTACCTTCATCAATCACAGGCACCTCGCTATCGACGAGTCAACCACAGACGCCTACCACTGAAAGCACGACGTTGCCTCCCTCCCTATAGTATGGCCAAACTTAAATGAAGTCTTAAATGAAGTCCTAGCTACCCTTTATAGTATTGTCAAACTTAAATAAAGTCCTAGCTAATCTAAGTTTCTATCAGACCACTTGACACTTTGAACTGTTCTATGCACATCATTTGCACCTGACCTTGAGATTGAACATAGGAGCTAAGAGTACCGGTTAAAGTGCTCATCATTATAACACAACTTAATGTTGCCGATGGCCGGTAAAAGCATGAGTACCAAACAGCAAAGTAGCTGGCATCCAGACTTCCAGAGTCCAAGCACGGCTACTGTAAAAAAGGTTCGAGTAAAGGAAGGATAAAACACATCCCATGTCATCACTTTGTTTGAGGCACACCTCCAACTTATTCACTACTCATCTGCTAAAACTAGAACGGACGCGCCTAGTTTCCTGGGCAGCAGGAGTGCAGGACAAGAAACAGGGGTCGCATTTTTGCACTATATATTGTTGTACCAGGCTACCAGCCTAGGCGTCGTCAAGAGCAAGGACACCTGGGAGGGTCTTGCCTTCCAACAGCTCCAAGCTCGCACCACCACCAGTCGAAATGTGGCTCATCTTGTCCGCCAGCCCAGCCTTCTCTACCGCAGCAACAGAGTCTCCTCCTCCAATGATGGTTGTCACGCCTTTAGCGGTGATTTCTGCTAATTTTTTGGCAATCGCCTGAACAAATAGAGGATCACTTTAGGTAGAGAACACAGAGATGTAGGCGATGAATTCAGCTTGAGAACACAGAAATGCAAATAACTCGTACAGAAGGTATCACTCACATCAGTGCCAGCTGCAAACTTCTCAAACTCGAAAACCCCCATAGGCCCATTCCAGATGACAGTCTTCGTGGTCTCCAAAGTCTCGCTGAAAGTCTTGATGGAGTCAGGGCCAATATCCAGGCCCATCCAACCATCAGGGATAGATGATGCAGGAACAGTCTGCAAATGATGGGAGGCGTCAGCATGAGCACAGAGTGACAGAAGAGCTATATTTTATCTATGCACCTACGAGGATACTTGGCATAATAGATACTTCCATTTTTTATTACAACTTGAGAATCTGGCTTATGTTGCATTACCAAGGTGCAAACAGCTTGGCATACTCAACAGAGTTTTGTTGATGCAGGTTCTACATTACATTATTCAGTTGCTACCCAAGAAAATTCGAGAAGACACTTGTAAGCTAACATGAATACTTGAAATAAAAAAAATCTGCATCTTTTGTAGGAGCATACCTTGCTGTCAGCATCTGCAGCAAATTTGTCAGCCACTACAACATCAGTGGGAAGCAAGAGTGAGACCCCCTTTGACTTGGCTTTCTCAATAAGTGAAGTTGCTAGTTCAAGCTTGTCTTCCTCAACAAGAGATTTGCCTACAGCATATCCCTGGGCCTTATAAAATGTGAATATCATACCACCACCAAGGATTAGGATGTCAACCTTAGCCAATAGAGACTCAATCACCCCTATCTTTGTTGACACCTTCGATCCACCAACAATTGCTGCAAATGGCTTCTTTGGGTTGGCAACAGCGCCAACAAGATAGTCAAGTTCCTGAAATGTGAAGAGCCCTTAGTTGAAAGATGAAAACAATATTGCAGAACATTTCAATGTTGTCAGTTGCAGGTAATTGGAGCTGACCCTCAGTCAATGAAAAGCCAGCAGCGCTTTGAAACTTGAAAAGGAAAAGGAGTATTGATCCTTCACAATGGAGTACATAACAGACTAACTGAACTCCAGAAAATACCTTCTGCATAAGGAAGCCAGCCACAGCAGGTCTCAAATACTTGGTAACTCCTTCTGTTGAAGCATGGGCTCTGTGTGCCGTACCAAAGGCATCATTTACGTAGAGATCTGCAACAGATGCCAGCTTCTTGGCAAATTCAGGGTCGTTCTTCTCTTCCTCCTTGTAGAACCTAACATTTTCTAAAAGCAGAACACCACCGTCTGGTAAAGAAGCAGCCAACTTCTCAACTTCCTCGCCAATGCAGTCATTGGCCATAACAACCTTTTAACAATGTATATAAGCAAATGAAGGGCAGATAACGTGAGTAATTGTTCCAGTTTTTCATACTATGTACAAGAATGAACATGAGTTATATTTTCATAATACATACATTAACTCCAAGGAGCTCAGACAAGCGCGGGACAAGAGGCTTCAAGCTGTACTTGGGAGTGATACCTTTTGGACGCCCCTGAAGAGACAACAGTGACTGTATTAGAATGACATGATCAAATGAAACAATTAAGCAGTTATAAGCTTAAATATCATTAGGGAGGAACAAATGTTTCTCCAAATCATAGAATATTTTGTTTGCTACTTATTAAGGGAAATCCTGAGTTTGATTTGACCTAATAAATTTGAAAATCATACCAGATTGCTAACTGGTGGCCACTCCATTAGTGTATTGTATCCATACCTTGGCTGACATCCCCAATTCAAATGCCACGAGATACGATTTATGTAGGTTCATTGTTTGCTTATGGGATTCCAAAATGTGATATATTAGTTATAATGTAGATAACAAACCACATCATTTGAAGAAGAAAGTCTCAAACTAAAAACTGAAACCAGCATGTTAGAGAGATGGCTACGAATTTTGATGACTAAAGACAATTACTGAACAATTTATAACAACAATTACACGATTAATCAAATGGGCACGTCTATGTTTAAAGATGCAGTCTTGCACAAGTCTGAACCTAATATTGCCTTTTCTTTAAATCAAACCATCACCGTTACTATTACTGCGACCAAACCAAGATAAAATTTCAAGTAATCACCTTTTGACTGAGTGATGGTAGATTTGGCTCATAAATAGAATTCATGCCACGCAAATTCTTCCTGAATACTGAATAACAGGTATCGATACTAGTATAAGATATAAATGTACTCTGATGCTACCGATCATTCCTAAATACTGAACAGAATCTTACACAGGACTGTATCCGATGGTACAAATGGCCCAAATCAGCATCACACGTCTACACTCGAGCACAAGTCGTAGAAAACTAACATAGTAGACACAGAGCAAGAAACCGCTACTCACCAGATGGCTGGCCAGGATGACCTTGGCGCCCTTGTCCATCAAGAACTTGATGGTGGGGACGGACGCGCGGATGCGGTTGTCGTCGGTGATCTTCTGGCTGTCGTCCAGAGGGACGTTGAGGTCGGAGCGGAGGAACACCTTCTTCCCCTTCAGATCCGCCTCCGTCAGTGTGCCCACGCTCCTCTTGGTCGCCATTCTCTCCCCTAAACCCTGCGCCAAATCCGATCCCACAAAGTCACGGCAACGATTATCGCTCGACAGCAGGCGTCAGCTGAGTCGTACTGATCGAGAGACGGAGAAGGAAACCTACCAGAGAAGAAGCTGGTCGGATTCTTGGGGGGCGGATTTGGGTCCGAGGTGGGAAAAACAGGAGCAGCTTTGGATACAGAGGAAGCAACGCGAAGGTGCTGAACTTTCTTTATACGTAGCGTCGTCGCCGAAATGGCCCCAAGTGTCGTGATCGTTGACACGTGGGTCCCTGTGGCTAGTGGCCGTAACGGTTTGGGTGGGCAGGGAGGTTTTATGCGTGCGGCGCCGTGGGTTTGTACACGCAGCTGAGTGCGGTGGCCTTGGGCCTGGAAGCGTATGGACGGCCCAGATTGATTGCATCAAAGGAAATTGCTCTTTTTTTCTTGTTCTTTTATATTATTTTATGAGAAGAAGCTTCTGTATTGTGACGCGTGGAAATGCTCCTCGACGTGGCTGTGGACGTGCGTGCTCTGCAATCAGTGGACTTCGTCGAGAAGAACAACGTGTCTAGGAAATTCTTCCTGTTACATTGCTCCGCCGCCGGGAGCCTATCCACGTAGAATTCCGTACGTTCGTACAGTAGGTGCTGTCGGCCGGTTTTCCCTTTTTTTTTCCATCAGCCAGCAGTTGTTTTCGGTGGCACGGTTCCACGAAAATATCTGCCGGCCTCCCCTCTCACTCTCTACACGGAGAAAGAAGAAAAAAAATCACCGTACTGTCTCGGTCTCCCCCGAGATGATGGCGGCGG
This sequence comes from Eremochloa ophiuroides, assembly GCA_038502445.1. Classification (NCBI taxonomy): domain Eukaryota; kingdom Viridiplantae; phylum Streptophyta; class Magnoliopsida; order Poales; family Poaceae; genus Eremochloa; species Eremochloa ophiuroides. The sequence goes on from JAHLJS010000003.1 coordinate 98,866,974, forward strand.
TACGTCCCGCGGCCGGCGCATCGGCGGCTCCTCCCTCTCTGTTCCCCACCGGTGAGTCCTGGCAGCCTCCTCTCTCTCTCTCTCTCTCCAGATGCGGGTTGGGCGGCGGCGCGCGCGAGCAGACCCCCGCTGTGCCCGGCCCGCGCGGCGGTGGCCGTCCTTCTCCTCCTCCACGTCCCCCTCACGTTGCACGGGCGGGCCGACGGTGACCCCGGACGGTTATGCCGGCTCGGCTCTCTCTCTCTCTCTCTCACCCCTACACCCGCCCAGCACGGCTTCCCAATCCGACCGCGCGGTGTAGTGGCGACCCCGGCACGGCGCACCGGTTGCCGCGGTCGCGGCCCTCCCCCCGCTCTTCCCACATGGCCTCCTGCAGGGGTTCTACGGGCGGCGTGCCGCGGCACGGCGTCGGCGAGAAGCCGCCTGGTCTCGCTGGCTCGGCTGCCCCCACGCGGTTTTCTCCCGTGTCGGCTCGCTTGTGTTCGTATGCTCCATCAAACCCTACCTGGTTGTGTTCCACGACTCGGCTGCTCGTGGCCTATTCCTCTCCGGAGGCACTGCAGCACCTAAGCTCGGCGGCGCGGTAAGGTGGTGCCTCTCCCTCTTCTTCTCCTCCGTCTCATGGCTCCTCCCTAAGATCCTCCGTCCCTCCTGCTATGATCCTATGTCCCTCTATTTCTCATCTTTATGAGTTGAATTGAAAGTACCGGTATCCAACTATGCAAAGCTATAAAAATAGGTTCCTCTTTCATTAATGTTTTACAGTACCACATTATATAGATGATGTAATGGTTACACTGCAGTGCTACTTTAGTTTAGTTATTAAAGGGCTCAATAATATACATATTTGAATACATATAGCTGTACTAAAGCATTTTTTACTTCCTCCATGTATAGAAAACTAATCTTAGCACCAAATAAAAGTGGCCACCATTATAGATATCTGAAAATCTACCTGCTGGTAGAGCATACGTTAGTTTAGAGAAATTCTGTCTTTGTCTGAATTCCAGCTGCATAGATATGATGTCATAATTTGTAACTGCTTCCTGCATCAGCTACTTGCTACACTGCTCCTTAGTAATTATTGCTTTTGGTTATCCGTAGACAGTCATAATTTACAATTCACATATTTGTCTATTCGCTTCGCTTTTCATGACACCCTTATACCTCTACAGCACTACACAAAAAACATGAGGATTTGAATCTCCCCACAATAGGTGCAGTTTCATGTCCTATCAGTGTTCGTGTTGCTCTTGCAAGATCATCGGAGGCACAGGAAAGCAACTATGGCACCCTTACACCTAGAGTGAAACTTACATCCTCGCTCATACAGTACCTGAGGGTTAATTCCTTAGTTAATCCTAAGTGTCTATATGATTATGATTTCAGTGAAGTAATCATCCTATATTACCCTTAACGAGTAGCATTTGCTTCGATTCACATTGTACATGGAAATAAAATAATGTGACATACATGAAACATCGGTGAGTGCCTACTATCCAGAGAGAAGGGAAGACAAAGGCTCGGATGCCCATCGCTGCTTATCACTCTTACTCAGGCTCTGAAACTGTCGATGACTCGGACAGTGTTCAGTGCTTTTCTTAGGGATCTAATTCCTGTTGTCATTAGCTAATATGCAATATTGGTCTATTTTTTTTGTTATTTATACAGACACATTGTTGTGTAATGCACAAATCTTTATCAGTGCCTTAGCAGATATAATGCCTGGGCTGACCTCTCCTCCTATCTCATTTATGAAATGAAATGGTTCAGTGCCTTAAATTGAATAGATTGTATGCTTAAAATCAGATGTCTTGGTTTCCATAGTGATGATCTATTTCTTTGGTGCTTGGTTAGGTCACACATCAAGAAAAAATAGTGTTGGTCAGCTGTTTTATATTCTCGCATGTACTAACATATCATAGCCGTTGTTCTCTCTTATACACACTCAATCAGCCACTCGGTTCTTTTTCTGAACTTAATAGATAGAAAGCTAAATTTACTCAACATTAGGTGTTTTCGACCCAAAACATTTTTCTTTCACGCAGTGTTGTAATGGATGGTTGTGCCTAAGAGGATGGAGGACAAATCATAGGCAACAATAGCAATCAAGGTATGTACCAGTTGCCCACACGTCGCACGGCAGAGCCAATGACATGTGAGTTCCTTATCTGATTTATGCCAACTGTATTTTTGTTCTTCTATTCAGTCTTCTGTTAGTATTCATTTCACAACCAAAATGATGTACCTCCACAGCAAAATTTAGTGCCCCTATGCGTATAAGCACTAGATGGTTCCATGCTTACTACAATGCAAAGATAATCATACATCTCCTTTATTTCATTGGTTCGAACGGCCTTGTGCCTGGTTTAGTTTGCAACAAATAAAAGTTTGAGGATGCCTTTTTTGTCTATCTGATGGTCTCTTTTTATACTTGCTTCCTACACATGCAGTATACATCTACTAATGCATTATTAGTCTGGGTCTGCTCATCTACCCACTTTAGCATAACTTTATACTAATGTGATATTTAATGATGAAATCTATAAATTTAAGGACCTTTGCTTACGTCAACTCAACGTAGGAAAACAAAGGAGAATTACAATTTTTTCTCCATTGAAGTTAGCACACAAACAAAAAGATAGACGATTGCTTCGTTGTTTAGTACGGCTAACCTGAGGCACTCTGAACCAACAAGGCTGCCCACAGGAAGTGTAGGAGTCATCCATGATATCATCAAGCACCCCAAATTTGATTATGAATAGTTAATTGACTTGGTTGTTCTGTTTTACTTATTCAGGGCTGTCCCTCAGGATTCTCCAATTACCTATACAGGGTCTCATATGTCCTACTATTTTATTTGTATGTTAAACATCTAGGTGAATGTTCATAACGATATATAACTCCAAAAAAAAATTGAGCAAAAATTTAATCTATCAGATTACATTCTAAGTAGAAACGTTGCTAACTGTGAATTGTCTGCTTCAGTGTTAGAACTTGATTTTGTTCATGTTGCATTATCAAACCTGGTTTACAGAATATTGATCACATTCATTGATTCTCTCCATCCTGGTGGATGGATGCTTACCCCCAAACGCTTTTCTTTCTTCCATGATTCTTGTTAGCTCACTTGCTGTTTCGAGCTCCTGTCCTCAGATGATATAGGGTCACGTAAATGTATGTGCACTAACTGGACTGTACCTGAAGATTCTACTTCCTGTCTTAAGAATTAGATGCTCTAGTTTTATTTCTCAGTTTTATCCTTGCTTATGTTAGAAATGTGGTTACTGTTATTTAGGTCGCTTACAGGTGCAACAGATTATCTGCCTTCTCTACTACTTCGGCTTCTGAACGTAATTTGGTAATGTTATGGAAGAACTCTTTTTTTTTAGTTAACTTTTTCTCCGTGCATGTATCCCATGTGTTACAGTTCCCAAATTGGAGGCCTTTTATTTCTTTGCACACTGGTTGAGGCTTTCTTCAGCTGATCGTTGCTAACATGCTGTCCAAAGGTTAGATTTTTTTTCTTTTCTTTTTTACTTCAGTACATGTGTCTTTGGTTGTCCAAATCGGATGTCTTTTGTTTGCTTGCGTTCTTCATGATTTCTACTTTCTATTTCTACTTCCTATCCAAAAATGATGTAGAGTATAAATAAGTAAAGTTTTCTAGCTGAAGTGCTGGATTATTTGCTTACTCACATAATTACTTTATTGATAATGTTGCCCGTATTCCCTACCATCACTATGTAAATTTGTATTTTCATTGACCATGTCTCTAGCTAATTGATAATGGCATGTAACAGCAAATGTTGGAGTATCGATCTTTATGTTTTATTTTGCTTCACATGATGTTTGCAAACTACAACCGAGTTGGGCATGTTTTTTGAGCGTAATTTCTTAGAAAATATGCTATTTCTGATTCCTGTCAAAAAATGATGTAGAGTACAAATGAGTATGAGTTCACTAACTGAAGTGCTAAACTTATTTGCTTGCCTCCTAAATTTTCTGTCTTTTTGTTCTGTCTAAACTTTCCAATTCATGTTTCTCACATCCCTCATGCAAGGGAGCAGATTGGCAAGTGAAGATACAGCTATGATTCGAGCAGTCCCGTAAATGCACCCCTTCTGAACCTAGGTCTCCTTTGTGACGCCCCTAGGTACTTTTCGCTCTCCATTTTCATTTTATGTATTTTGAAAGTTACAGAAAAAAAGGATTTAAGAGTAATGGACTTTTCTACTGTCGTGGTAAAATTTATGCAAAAGAGGGTTGCTAATTACATGATTTGATGGCTCCCAGTCTAAAGTTCGATCCATTAGCTTTTGAAACCATTTTATTTAACCAAATTTGGAGGACACACGATTGTTTGTATGTGCATGTATTTTTCCTCAATAATATTCAGAGTTAAAGTGTCTTTGCTATACAATGTTTCGAAGATGCTAATTATACCAATCATGGGACTTTAGCTTCTCTTATGCCATGTATAGTTCTATATAATTAAAATTAATGGCCTACTGAAAGAGCATCTAGGATCCCTAAGTATTTTGGTGATTAATAACAACACGATTAAAAGACTAATGAACATTGTAAGATTTGCAGGTATTTATTTACAGGTGCACATTGATGGTTGAACTATTCTAAATTCATATGAGATTGCAAATCTTCGGTTGTCTAGCTTATATTGATGATTGGAAACAATCTAGTTGAAACAAAAGACAACAATTATACAATTGAAATGGTATTCAAAGCATGATGTGAAGCATGGGCAATGCACATAAATCTTGATGTGGTGTTAATGACAAGTGGGCAACTTCGAGGGACTAAGCGAAAGGTGAAGGGCAGTGACGACTTGGCAACCGAGGGACCTAGCTAGGGTGAAGAAGAAGCCAACTTGAAGTTAACCATGCAAGTGGTGATTGTCAATGTGGAAGATCAATCAAATGTTCAAAAATGACTTGGATTCGACACAAGTCACATGCTTAAGACGAAGGGATCATGAAGATAAAGTGATGAAGCTCTCAACAATTCAAAGTTCAAAGCGGCAAAATATTTGAAGATCAAGAACAACTCAAGTAAAGGACAAAACAAAATTTATGTGAGTTGTATTTGTGTTTGCCCCTCTTGGAGAGTCGCATCACTAAAGTATTGGAGACAAGTGACAGTGCTCAAGGACAAAAACTAGAGAGAAAAGAGGTTGAGAGAAAAGGGAGGAAGTGAGAGAGGCAGCTGGCTGGGCAGCCTAACCTGGCCAGGCCGGGTAGCAAAACCGGCCAGGCCGTCTTTCCCGGCCAAGCCGGGTACGCAACCCGGCCAGGCCGCTTCTCCAACGGCTAGTTGGACTTTGAACTGGCCAACCCGGCCAGGCCGGGTTTGTCGATTCAGCTCCAACGGCTAGTTTTGGAGAGGAGACTATAAATACCTCTCCCACTCCCTCTTACAAGGTTGCTGATTCTCCCAATACCCATCCACGACCAGAAAAGCCCTCTTGCTCTCTCTACTCTCTCTTTGTGAGTGAAAAGATTACAACTTCATAATCCGTGATTAGTGAGTGAGCTTGAGCCTTGAGAGATTTGTCCTTGTGACAAGAGTGATCCAAAGAGCTTATGTGAGCAATCCCATTCTTGAGCACTTGAGCAAGTCGAAGATTCTCTAGTTCATTGCGTTCTTCCGCTTGGAGCTTCGACTCCGTGGTGGCAAGGCGTCACCGACGAGCACCCGTGGGGTGTTGTAGGCTGCCTTAGTGGCCATTGTTGTAAGGGCTGCTTCCCCGCTGAAAAAGAAAAGAAAGCTCCTTAGTGAAGAAGGTGGAAAGAGACCGTTTCGGGTCCGGCCACGAGTTGACCTTGGTTGGGTCCTCACCGGCTTCCACAACGGAGAGTAGGACACCTTTGGGTGTGCCGAACTTCGGTCAAACAAATCCTTGTGTCTTCTCTTGGTTTGCCTCACCCTTGCTCATTCATCACACATTTACTTCCATATTCCACTTGTGCTACTCGGTTGTTGTGGTTTGTGTTTGCAGGAGGTGTTTGGATTTTTCCATACACTTACATAAGCTCCACAAGTCGAGTTGTAATCTTAGTGAAGAGAAGAAACGGTTCGAACCTCGTTATTCAGCTGTGCAAGTCGGAAGTTCCGGCTCGTACCGGAAGTTCCGACGAAACCCGGAAGTTCCGGGGAACCACTGGGCAAAGTCGTGAAACCCGGCCAAGCCGGGTGGTAAAACCGGCCAAGCCGGGTTATCCGACCCAGCCGGGTTGAGGAGCCTGTCTAGCCAGTTTTGTCGGGGTGCAGTTTGTTTACTAACCTTTATCTAATTTTTGAAGAGCCTATTCACCCCCCTCTAGGCATCGATTTGGTCCTTTCAATTCGTATCAGAGTTTGGTCTCACGATTGAAGCTTAATCGCTTATGAGGATCGATGTCTTCTTCATGTGAGGTACCGTTTGAGTTACTCTGTAAGGATGGCTCAAACTTCTCTTCTTGGTCATCACATGTTCTCAATGCTTTACGTGCTATGGATCCGATTTGTGAGAGTTGTAGTAGCAAGCATTCCAAGCTTGGTACTCAATGCTCATACCTTACTCTTGTTTATGAGAACTATGTGTGCAGAGGTTTATAATGATTGTGTAGTATGTGATGGTGAGTACCTCGAGGATGCTCATCTTGTTTGGGTCAAACTTTGCGAAAAGTTTGGACAACCCAAACTTGATGGACAATTTGGAGAAGAGAAATGCTACACCACCATCACCTCTGCATCACCCTGCTGTGAGGACCTGAAGGAGGATGGAGGCTATGCCGACCGGTTTGCTGCTGAGGAGACAAACCCGGCCAAGCCGGGTATGGAACCCGGCCAGGCCAGGTTGGTCGACCCTGCGGCGAACCAGCTTCTTGAGGTTGATCTTCATCCAGTTGCAGAGTGCTTCTCCTCCAATCTTTCTGACTTAACTTGCCTCATGGCTAAGCAAAGGCCATTGCAAGTTGAGGATGAGAGAAAGGAGAATGATGAAGAAGAAAGCGAGGGCATTGTGATTGAGGATGATTACTCGGTTGATCATCTTAGTGACAAGGACAAATACATCTTCATGAAGATTGTCAACCACAATGGTAAGCTTGAGATGGCGATTGAGCAACAAAAGCAACTCCGTGAAAGAAAAGATGCATTCACCATCTCCAAGTTAAAAGAACTAAAGGCAATGACTAAAAGGTACGAAAAATTGTCAATTGAGCATGATTTGGTTACTAAATCTTCTTCTAGTGTTGTTCAACTAGAAAAGAAAAACTTAGAGTCCAAGACAAAACTAGATGAACTTGCTAGCAAATATAACATTCTTGAAGCAAACTTTGTTCATCTCAAGTACTCACATGATGAATTAGTGGACTCACATATCATGCTTGAAATGGCTCATGAGGTTGTTACTACATTGGTAAAATCAATTCAACCTCCTACACATGCACGCACTCATGCACCATGTCAATCAAATATTTCTTGTGCTAATGTGTGTGTTTCTCAAGTAAGCCAATCTTTGATTGAGCATGATCAAATAGAAAACAAAGGAATCACAGATAAGCTTGAAAGGCCAAACAAGGATGTGTTTCGGTTGAAGGGCAAAGAGAAAGCACAACCTTCTCAAGATAACCGTGATATCATGGTGAAAAGCTTGAGAAGGGATCAAACCGTGCTTCCTCCATAACCCAACAAAAGAATCACATTCCTACCAATGGTAACACATCCAAGAGCAAGAGACATGGAAAAAGAACGTGCTATGGTTGTGGCTTGTATGGGCATGAAGGTGCTATGTGTCCATACAAAACTTGGGCCGACAAGTGTGAACCGGCCGAAGCCAAAGCGTCCACCAAGTTGCAAAAGCAAGCCAAGAGTGATGGTCCAAGTGCTTGCATGAGGTGCAAGAGGAAGGGCCATTCCTTCAAGAGTTGCTTCTTAGGCTTAAGAGATAGGGAGCAAAGAAAGGAAGCTCAAAAAGAAACAAGAAAATGCTATGGTTGCAATGAGAAGGGTCATTACATTGGTGAATGTCCCAACAAGCAAAACAAGAGCATTGCAAACAATGGTCGCATTTGCTACACTTGTAGAGGTAAAGGACACCTAGCCAAGGATTGTCCCAAAGGTAACATTCCTAAGCCGAACACATTTGATCATGGTAATATGCTTAGGAAGACCACAAATGGAGTTGGTACCAGTAATGAGATGAGCTTACCCAAAACTAGTGTCAATGCCATTTGGGTACCTAAGTGCTTGTCAACTAACCCAAAAGGACTCAACAAGAGTTGGGTACCAAAACAAGCTTGATAGGCAAATAGGTAAATGGAGATGCATTGGAGGCTTGACCTTGACATAAAAAGATCAAAATCAATACAAGTCAAAGACTTTATCACAATACTTACTTCATCCAATGGCATCTCGGTAACAAGTTCAATTTATGTTGGCTAGCCATGTTACTTAGTGTAGACATTAAATATATATGTGCATCTCTTGAAAAGGTTTGTATAGATATATATATTCATGAAAGTGGCTAGTCCTTGTGCAAAATTTATATTTTGTCCCATATGATGCTCTTAATAGCTCTCTAGTGGAGCAATGCTTATCTATGTTGTAGAAAATCAAATTTGGGACATACAAGTGACAAGGCATAAGGAATGAACCAAAGGAGACCACCCAGGACTGGTACCACTGGTAAAATACCGGTACTACCGAAAGTCGATAGTAACGAAGTAATGCCGGAACTACCGACATAGTCGGCTCAGCCGGGTCTCAGACCCGGCCAGGCCGGTTCTGGCAGAAAGCCGGCCAAGCCGGGTCATAAACCCGGCCAGGCCGTTTTCTGCGGGGAAGGCAGGGATGCCTCTTTTCTGTGGTGTTTTCTCTCCTATAATCATCTTTCACATATTAAATTGGTTCACACACAAAATGGCTGTGAGTATCACCTTTCTAACTAACTTTTCATGCCTTACATGTTATATGGAGAATAGGTATATGTTGAATCCCTATAGATATAAATTTATCTAAAGTCCCTTGATGAGTAATTCAAGATCTATAGTGCACTTCTTTAGGGGGAGTTCATCATATATCTAATCTCTTTGTTACTAACTTTGTTGAAAGAGCATGTGTATAGAATGCAAGTTAGAGAGGATTATGTTTCAAGTGGATGTTTCCCATTGTCTATCAAATGCCACTTGAAGATCTATTCCAAGCTAGAACTATACTTCATGTCAATTGATCTTGAGAATAGCTTCGTGAGTATCTCTTTGGCACAAGTTTCAATCTTGTTAAATTTCTTTTGCCATGATCTAGACATAGAGTCACTTCCCATATTTTTCATTGAATACAAGTGCTAGTTAGAGTTATTCATATCACTTAAAAGCACATATCAAGGGGGTGCTCACTCTATGACTAGAATTCATGAGACTAATGAGTTTGCTAAAAAAAAAATAAAAATAAAAATTGTTGTAATCACATTGAGAATAAGTTTCTCAAGTATTATCCGTACTCATGCTTAAATGATAAATCTTAAAAGTACTTATGAGATGCTAGAGACCAAGGTATGATTTATTTGAAGCAATTTAAGTATTGAAAGTCCATCTAGGATCCTTGCTTGTAAGAGTGTGCATTTAATGACATAGGGTAGATTTTGCGAAAACCCAACTAGATGTTTTTAACTTGTGAAGGTTTATTTGCAAAAGATTGATTCTTGGTCTTTGTGACCTAGTCATGTCTAAAGTGATTATTGTTCATCATGATTGATTGTTTGGCTAATCACTCAAGATATGACTTTCCTTAGTCCGCAAATATCAATCTAGATTATACCTTTATCTCTCTCTTTTGGAAAGTGTTAAGTGAAGAAACATGGACATAAGTTGGAATATGTTTGGTGCAAGCATTAAAGGAAAAGAAAGTTTCGATATTTGGAATGAATCTGACATTCATAAAAGATAGCTTGAATGGAATGCAAACATTGAAAAATGAAAAAAAAATCTTGGATAAAATAAGAAAAAGTCAATTTGGAGCCAGTATTTGGTGTGGGCCTGAAAGGAAAGCCTTTGTGGCTGAGTGGGCAAAACCGGCCCAGCCGGGTCCCAGACCCGGCCAAGCCGGGTATTGCGGGCAGGGCCCTACCTGTCAGGGGTCGCGGGTTTTACAGTGGGGGACCTCCTCTTCTTCTACCGACGCCATTCACCTCAGTTCACCCATGCTCTCTCTCTCTCTCAAGTGCTCCCATGGTGGTGTGAAGGTGCCCCCTTCCCGATCTCTCTCCCTAGGGCAAGGATTCAAGTTCCCTCTCGGCTAGGGCCTCCCTTGGGTCGGCTAAGCCGGGATTTGGAGCCTAAATCTTCTCCAAGCTCTTCTTCCTCTCTCCCTAAGGTATCATATGTTCATGGTGCCCGATATCCTTTTCTAGGCGACTTCTCTCGATTTCCTTTGGTTGGATGATGGAATATAGTGCCTAGATGCAATGCTCAAAGTTTGGAGGAAGTTCCATGGTGGATTTGTGCAGGGGAATGATTTTTGGTCGACTGGGAAAACCGGCCAGGCCGGGTATCATTTCCGGCCAAGCCGGGTATGGGTGGTGGCTCAGCCGGGTTTGACTCCCTGGCTGATCCCCATCCACTGCCTTGCTGGTTTGCTCAGTGGAACTAAAATCATGTCTTTGCACAAATTTTATCATGGTACTTTAAAGTTGATTAACTTGTATAGATATTTCGTATGATGGTTCACATTAAGTAGAAATCTCTTTGGAAATATGTATATAACACATTGAGCCTTTGTAGCTTTATTGTGATGTATTTCCCTAAAGAAGTCCACTTAATACGTGTCACCATACTATCTTGCAAATTAATCAAAAGCATTGCTCCTTATCTTCGTGTGTGATAGCAATAGAAAGAAACTCATGTGGAAGTTGTGTTGGTCATCTCAACTAGATTTCGACATAAGTGTCCTTCTAATGCTATTTTACATCCTCTCTAAGCCATATCTTGATATATCTTGTCAGAGGTCTTATGCTATATTGGAAATCCTTTGTGTGTGGCCTCAGGGACACTGCATCAATATGTCAGAAGGAAAAGGGTCAGAAGAGGGTCAGATGAAGGAGAAGGATCAGGGGCAGGAGATCAGGATGAAACACATGTTGGACAGGGTTCAAGTGTGACTCGTCCTCAGACCAGGCTTTCCTCAGGTACTCAACCCAGGGTATCTATGTCAGAGATTCAGGAGAGTGGCTCCTCTAGTGATGATGATGAGGAAGAGGAATACAGAGTTGAGCACAGAGATAAAGGTCCAGCAGATCCCTCAGTTGATGATGACGATGATGACGATGATGATGATGATGATGTTGATGAGACAAATGATGAGGAAGATGAGCAACAGCAGCAGCAGCAGCCAGTCAGAGGCAGTCAGAGAGGTGCTTCAGCTTCTTTTGATCTAGATCAGATGTTCAGGATGCAGCGCCCTCAAGGTCCTCAGAGAAGAGCCAGAATTGACTACATGGCTTGAGGGATGACAGAGGCTTGCAGAAATGAAAGGAAAGTTGATCTCAGGCTGGCTCCTCGCACTGCTACAGATTACAGGTTTCACACTCTCTTTCACCAGGATTTCTATGAGTCAGTTATTCTTCCTAGAAATATCCATAGGGCTCAGTGGATTGACTGGGAGTACATGAGGAGAAAAAATGATCCAATTTTTAATGATGTCATTAGAGAGTGTGAGAGGAAGAAAGTAAAGAATATCATGGGTTTGCAGTATAACTGGAGTGATGAATTGATGGCTCAATTTTATGCCACACTCTATGTTGATGAGACTAATGTAGATCAGAAATTGTGGACCATGAGCTGGATGATAGATGGTGCTTGGTATAGTGTTACCTATGAGAGGTTCAGCACAGTACTTAGGTTTGATGAGCGTGATATGAAGAGGCACAAGATTCACTCAGAGTTGCATTTGCCGGGAGCACAGATGAAATTCATGTATTCTCTAAACTCTCAAGGTTACTTTGACACTGTGAAGGGCATCTACTCTTTTTATGGATATCTCAATAGGATGTACAGGGCCACTCTTGCACCTAAGTCTGGAGACAATGAGAATATCACATTCTATACAAAAAACTTGCTTGCCAAGATGGCTCCTTCTGCAGCACGCTTTAGTGTGTTTCACTTTATATGGGCCGAGATCAAGGGCATATCTGAGTATCCCATGCAGAGTGCAGCATATGGACCATACATTATGAAAATGATTGAGGATGTGACAAGTTTGACATTTGTGAAGGAAATGGTGCACAAACCACTAAGGATTGCTTGCCTCAAGACACCGATTGTGCCCACTGATCCTGGAGCTTCCACTTCCACTGCTACAGCTCCAGGAGATACCTCTAGTCTTCCTCAGCAGCACGGTGGCTCTCACAGACAGCACTCCAGAGGCCATGGTAGGGACAAGCCACCATCTCCCATCAGAAAAATTTTCAACATGATTTTTGGGATATGCAGGCGCCAGGATGACATAGACAGGAGATTCTACAGTGAGCAGGTAGAGGCCAGGGCTCAGCAAGCTTGGGTGAGAGAAACATTGACTCGTCCTCCAGGTGCACCTATACCACCTGAGCCAGTTCAGCAGCCTTTGCCTCCTCCTCTGAGGTCACTTGAGAGTTATCAGGAGGAGTGGGAGCGTGAGGACTACTACTCACAGATTTATGGTCCCGGTCCGTCATCTTCACTTGGTCATGGCTTTCAGCAGGAGGCCGGTACGTCGACAGCTCCTTCTCCACCGTCCACAGGTCTTGGTTTCTCTATGCCACCTTTTACACATGCTGGCTCATCTTCTGGGATTCCATATCCCGGTTCAGCTTCAGGCAGTGGTGCAGCATATGATACAGGTTCAGGCTATGGCACAGAGACAGGATACGGCTCCGAGGCAGGCTTTACCTCAGTTCCAGCTTACTCTTCAGGACCTCTTGAGCAGCCACGTATGTCAGAGAGTGAGCAGGTTGCACACAGATTCAGCACTTCCATATTTGCACCTCCATACACTTCAGAGACTCAGTGGCAGCAGACAGGTGCCAGCAGTAGCTACTTTGACAGCAGTGGTGGGTTCTATGACAGCACAGGTGGCAGTGGCAGTGGTTCGTTTGGTGCTTTGTGAGCCCTCTTGTGTCTTCTCCAAATCGTATCTATCTTTTCTCATGTTTTTTTGATGATGTGATGACAAAGGGGGAGAAGATGTGGATTAAAGCTTCCGTGCATATCTGTGTGATTTGGATGAGTTCACTTTTGTATAGCCACTTTGTATGATCTTTGTGATCGAGACTTATGAGCATTATTGTTACATCATCTTGAGAGAGACATATTGTATAATCTAGCTCTTCAGTTATTTCGTGGACTTGGGAATATTTGTAATGAGTGCCTCTATGTGGTTTCGTTATCTTTTTATTATTGTTAGCACTCTTGTTGTCCTTGTAGTTCCTCTCTTATGATGGTGTATTGTTGGGTGATATATCTTGTTGCATCATGTTTCATTCTTGTATCTATACTTTGTGGTTATTTGGATAAAATGATTTAGGGGGAGTCTCCCATTTGTCTTAACATGTGCAAATTGACATATGTGGTCGCCTGTTGTGAATTCCATTCATATGCACATGTTGAGGGGGAGACACTCACAAAATTTTGAATCTAAATCTCCTTTGTTTATAATTATTTGTAAGCTTTAATCGGGTTGTCACCAATCACCAAAAAGGGAGAGATTGAAAGAGCATCTAGGATCCCTAAGTGTTTTGGTGATTAATAACAACACGATTAAAGGACTAATGAACATTGTGAGATTTGCAGGTATTTATTTACAGGTGCACATTGATGGTTGAACTATTCTAAATTCATATGAGATTGCAAATCTTCGGTTGTCTAGCTTATATTGATGATTGGAAACAATCTAGTTGAAACAAAAGACAACAATTATACAATTGAAATGGTATTCAAAGCATGATGTGAAGCATGGGCAATGCACATAAATCTTGATGTTGTGTTAATGACAAGTGGGCAACTTCGAGGGACTAAGTGAAAGGTGAAGGGCAAGTGACGACTTGGCAGCCGAGGGACCTAGCTAGGGTGAAGAAGAAGCCAACTTGAAGTTAACCATGCAAGTGGTGATTGTCAATGTGGAAGATCAATCAAATGTTCAAAAATGACTTGGATTCGACACAAGTCACATGCTCAAGACAAAAGGGGTCATGAAGATAAAGTGATGAAGCTCTCAACAATTCAAAGTTCAAAGCGGCAAAATATTTGAAGATCAAAAACAACTCAAGTAAAGGACAAAACAAAATTTGTGTGAGTTGTATTTGTGTTTGCCCCTCTTGGAGAGTCGCATCACTAAAGTATTGGAGACAAGTGACAGTGCTCAAGGACAAAAACCAGAGAGAAAAGAGGTTGAGAGAAAAGGGAGGAAGTGAGAGAGGCAGCTGGCTGGGCAGCCTAACCCGGCCAGGCCGGGTAGCAAAACCGGCCAGGCCGTCTTTCCCGGCCAAGCCGGGTACGCAACCCGGCCAGACCGCTTCTCCAACGGCTAGTTGGACTTTGAACTGGCCAACCCGGTCAGGCCGGGTTTGTCCATTCAGCCCCAACGGCTAGTTTTGGAGATGAGGCTATAAATACCTCTCCCACTCCCTCTTACAAGATTGCTGATTCTCCCAATACCCATCCACGACCAGAAAAGCCCTCTTGCTCTCTCTACTCTCTCTTTGTGAGTGAAAAGATTACAACTTCATAATCCGTGATTAGTGAGTGAGCTTGAGCCTTGAGAGATTTGTCCTTGTGACAAGAGTGATCCAAAGAGCTTGTGTGAGCAATCCCATTCTTGAGCACTTGAGCAAGTCGAAGATTCTCTAGTTCATTGCGTTCTTCCGCTTGGAGCTTCGACTCCGTGGTGGCAAGGCGTCACCGACGAGCACCCGTGGGGTGTTGTAGGCTGCCTTGGTGGCCATTGTTGTAAGGGTTGCTTCCCCGTTGAAAAAGAAAAGAAAGCTCCTTAGTGAAGAAGGTGGAAAGAGACCGTTTCGGGTCCGGCCACGAGTTGACCTTGGTTGGGTCCTCACCGGCTTCCACAACGGAGAGTAGGACACCTTTGGGTGTGCCGAACTTCGGTCAAACAAATCCTTGTGTCTTCTCTTGGTTTGCCTCACCCTTGCTCATTCATCACACATTTACTTCCATATTCCACTTGTGCTACTCGGTTGTTGTGGTTTGTGTTTGCAGGAGGTGTTTGGATTTTTTCATACACTTACATAAGCTCCACAAGTCGAGTTGTAATCTTAGTGAAGAGAAGAAACGGTTCGAACCTCGTTATTCAGCTGTGCAGGTCGGAAGTTCCGGCTCGTACCGGAAGTTCCGACGAAACCCGGAAGTTCCGGGGAACCACTGGGCAAAGTCGTGAAACCCGGCCAAGCCGGGTGGTAAAACCGGCCAAGCCGGGTTATCCGGCCCAGCCGGGTTGAGGAGCCTGCCTAGCCAGTTTTGTCGGGGTGCAGTTTATTTACTAACCTTTGTCTAATTTTTGAAGAGCCTATTCACCCCCCCCTCTAGGCATCGATTTGGTCCTTTCACCTACATCGCTCCAGCAATCAACTGGCAAGGTACCCTTATGGCTTTATGCCTTTTCCCTTTGATCAGTTAATAATATTCATCTCCGTGGTCGTATATCCATTTTATCCAATCAACATGTAGGTTCAGAAATGAATTACCTATTCCTATTTAATATATATAATCTAATTCTTTCTTTACTGGTTGCCTTGCCATGCTTTCAAGTCATGTGCTGATAAAGCCATCTCTGCAATGGACGTCACGTTGATGTGCAATGTTCGGCTTTCATTCTGGCATGGGCCTCAAAGTGAACAGTAATTGTGGGCATTGGCATCTTAGTTTTTGGTGAGTAAATGTGGGCATTGGCATCTTAGTTTTTGGTGAATATCATCTGCCTGAGGGATGATGAGTCAAGACGGTTCCCCACCAGGATCTGATGATCAAAGCGCATATTATAAGCTTTAAGATCTCTGAAACATACTCCATATTTTCTTATTCCTTCACCTTTGCTCATATTGCTCTAGGCCAAAATAGATATTACAACTACCATTTTTTTCTATTTACATAATTTGTAGTCTTCAATGACATTTGGAATATGAACATCATGAATATGAAGTACCTTATTATTATGCACTTGCAACGTGTTACCTGTGTAAGCAAGATACTTGCACTCTCGCGCAGCTGCGCACCCTCTATTCTATGTTAAGTATATATATGCTTCACCG
Source organism: Eremochloa ophiuroides (assembly GCA_038502445.1). Lineage (NCBI taxonomy): Eukaryota > Viridiplantae > Streptophyta > Magnoliopsida > Poales > Poaceae > Eremochloa > Eremochloa ophiuroides. Next base: position 98,883,268 of record JAHLJS010000003.1, read on the forward strand.
TACTTCTACATCTGAATCGTTTCATATAATTTGTTGCTTCTTATATTATTACTGACCACACCTTATTGCTGATTATGTGTTTATTTCTATCTGTCTCTCTTCTCTTCCTTGTATACACATCATCGTATTTTCAACTATTAGTCGTTTGGCGTTCTATGCTCCACTTGCGCGCTAACGCGCGCCCTTCATACTAGTGTTACAGTAAAAGCTACTAGAACTAGGTGGTTCTATAGTTAAAAGTATATTTATCTTAAAACATATTTTAAATGTTAGAAGTGCTACAGTACTTTCTACTGAATGGCCGGAGTACTTTCTCTCTTGCCTGACCGTCCCGTAACAACAACAACAACAACCAACGCCGTTGGAATAGGTGCCTGAAATCTAGGACTCTGGCGGCACAAAACAACGGATGGTAATCACTGTATCTCGGATTCTCAGTGCTAATGAGCTTTGACTTTTGAAGGAAATTTCTTGCGACCACTTTTTTTGTAATAAGCTTTAAGCATGAAGGGAAACGATAAATACACAACATACCTGCTTTTTTTGGTTAACTTTTTTTCGACACGGGATTTTTCCATTTCCATTACGACAAACGGAAATACAAAGAGTTTAGAGGTTTACAATTTTTTGGTTAACTGTTATGGTAAAATTTCAGATCCGTTAGCATTTTTTTTAAAAGGAGTTTCCTCTGCTTTTATTAGAAAGCAACAGTAGTTAACATCTGCTGGGATACCAGCTACAAAAAAACAGCAGTGCACAAAAGAGATAAAGGGGAACTCTCAGCCTCTCACAGCTCCCATACATCAGAAAGTAAAATAGCATGTGGCGAGAAATTCTTCAGCCAGTTCAAGATATCATCCTTCACTTGGTGTAGCCTCCGACGGGCCTCCTCCTTAAGTAGAATACCCTATTTCTGCATAAAAGAGACCGTCATATATATGACATCAGTTGGAGATTTCGGGAACTTCTTTTCTATCGCCATTTTATTCCTTACATTCCAAAGAGACCAAGCAAAAGAAGCAAAAATGAACACAAGAAGTTTCCTAGGTAAAGGCCCCTTGCCCTGTAACCACATATATTGAAAGTCTTCTAAAGATCTTGGCACCATCCGGAGATGCCAGATTTCTTTGATCACTCCCCAAGCAAACTTAGCTAGATGACAATGGAACAAAATGTGCTCTACAGTCTCCAGTTTGGAACAAAGGCAACAATCCCCAGAACCTTTCCAACCTCTTCTAATCAGGTTTTGCCCAACTTGAAGTTTGTTGTTGAAAATTTGCCAGAGGAAAATTTTAATTTTCAGTTGCACTTTACACTTCCAAATATGCCCAGCCATCTTACTAGCCACACCCCTGTCGGTCAAAAATCTGTAGAGTGATTTTGTAGAAAAATTCCTACTTTTATCTAAAGCCCAAAGAGCCTCATATTTTTCATTAGAAAGACTTATATCATCAAGTTTGGACTTCAGCTCAACCCATTTGTCAAATTCCATACTTGATAAAGTTCTTCTAAACTCTATAAACCACTCGCCTTCCTCCCAGCAATCAACAACCTTGCAATCCGGGCTTCTTGCAGCACAATATAACCCCTCATACATGATCCTCAAAGGAACCTCACCTAACCAAATATCCTGCCAGAACCTGCACGACATACCATTCCCTATCTTAAAAGTCACCCCCCACTTAAACAAGTGCTTAACTTTCTGTAACCCCTGCCAAAACTGAGAACCCCCCACAGTTTTGGAGTCAAAGAAGCCACCAGATTTCATATATTTTGCTTTAAGGAGTTTAAACCACACAGCATCAGGTTCTGAATAGATTTTCCAAATCCACTTGACTAACAAACATTCATTCATCAACTTAGTGTTAATCACCCCCAGACCTCCTTGGTCTTTCGGTCTACAAATCATCTCAAACTTAGCCATATGATATTTGAATTTATCTTTGGCTCCTTGCCATAGAAACTTGGCTCTAATCCCATCCATCTTTTTATGTACCCCATCCTGTATTCTATAAAAGCCCATGCAGTAGAGAGGAATACTGCTCAAGCAGGAATTGGTTAAAATTTGCCTTCCCCCAGAAGTGATGTGTTTACCCTTCCATGGGTCTAGTCTTTTAGAAATTTTTTGTACCAGAGGGTCAAAAACCCACATTCAAATGTCTATCACTAATGGGAATCCCTAAGTATTTTAGAAAAAGTTCACCCAAAACATAGTTCAGCATATTTGCTCTCTTACATTTCTCTCCTGGAGACATCCCAAAAACAAAAACTTCACTTTTGTGGAAATTAATCTTTAGGCCTGACAGCCATTCAAAACAGTATAGAATTAATTTGAAATTCCTAATCGAATCATCAGCTCCATCAATCATGATGACTGTGTCATCAGCATATTGAATATGAGAGATCCCCCTGGGATTAAATCTTCCATTACCCCTCTAATATGACCTTTTGCCACAGCCTTGTCAATCATAACTCCTGGCGCATCAGCCACCGAGTCAAATAAAAGAGGGGACAACGGGTCTCCTTGTCTCAGCTCTCGAAAAGTTTTAAAATAAGGACTTCTTTCCCCATTCACATTCACACACACCTGACCACCCCTCACTGTTTGCATTACCCACTCGATCCATTTTCCTGAGAAACCTCTCCCTTTAAGCACACTTTCTAAAAAAGACCAGTTCACTCGATCATACGCTTTTTCAAAATTAATTTTTAAGATAAGCCCTTGCTTTTTAGATCTCTTCAGTTCGTGTAAAACCTCACGAAGAACCACCACACCTTTCAGAATATTACGGCCTTTCACAAAACCAGTTTGATTCTTTCCTATAATCCTCCCTGTGACTGGAACAAGTCTTTCAGTAACCTTACAGATCCGTTAGCATTGCAATCAAGAACAAAAGGATCAGCTTTTTTTTGCAGGCACAAGCTCATGGTCACACACGCAACCTTACAGGTTTACCTCCAAACTGATCCTCCGTGCGTTGGTTCAGGTCAAGAAATTCCCCATCATGCACGTCTTCCAAGAACCAGTCAGAGAATGAGAGATCCTCGCCGGTCTTCTTGTCACGGGCCCTGCATTCTTTCTCCAACAGTAGAGTGCACAACATACATTAATGTATGTTTCATGAAATTCAAGAAGACAATATTTAGAGAGTCATTTTTCACAAAAACGACGTTAGGGGTTCTAAATATACGAAACACGATATCGATGTTTGGAGTCCTATAATTATAATTTTCTCATAATAGCCACACACCCTCCTGGAACATTGCGACATTTGCGCAACAAGCAAAATTTCCCAAGTTTAGAGACTGCGAATTGCTTCCGCTTGTCCAAGAAACAGCACCGGAAAAAGGTTCTACCGTACTAGCTTCAATTCTAGGATAGGCACAAAACAAAGGATTGCAATCTAAGGACTTGTCAATCCCATATGCAGCACCATACATGATAATCTCCGTACCTCAGTGCTAGTAGGTTTGAACATATACTAGTTTAACTAATACTGTATCTGAAAATATCCAGGTAACCTTTTCTAAATGAGCTTCAAGCATATATATACGAGGAGCAAAACAAACAGAAACACCATAGTCCGGCTTTTCTGTCTCCGATAGTAGAATGCCCAACTACTTCATTTTGTTTCCCGTAAGGCTTAACCTTGAGCTTAGAAGTTCAGTCAAGACCAAGGGGCAGCTCGCCTCAAGATGTTTGTAACCTTCAGTTGCAGCAACAGCCTGGAGATTCTCTGGGCTAGCTGAGATGAAATCCATGCACCTGGATTTAAGCTTCGAGCACCCGTGCTGTTCGGCCAAAGCCAATGTAGTCGCAACCGTATTGACGCCAATGTTCGTGCACATCTTCTCTACACAGATCACCTTGAGCCTCTCCAGTCCATACCTATCTGCGGCTTCAAGAAGATGTTGCGCAATCACTGTGGCCTCGTCCCCCTTAAGCTGGTCCAGCTCGGGCACCGTGTCAGTGTAGATGAAATGGAGCATGACCCTGAACACCTCTACCTCCATGTCATTGATCTCAACACACGATGAGGCTTCCTCCTTCATGTTCCCAAAGAGCTCGGCCATGAAAACCGGTGACCTTGCCGCAAGCACGCACCTGTGCGTGGCGATACGCTCACCAGAAATGATAAATGTGATGTCAGCCCCCACCTGGCTGAGCAGCAGCTCACCAAATTGCTTGTGCAGGTCAGAGGATGGAACGCTGGGCACGGGATAAGCTGCTGCCTCGGCGGCTGCCGCATCCTTGGGGTCCCTCCCATCCTTGGGATCCCCGGGAAGAACGGTGATTGCACATTGCACAATAATGCAGCCATCTTTCAGATATCGACGTGATGGTTCCCACAGCTCGCTTCGTCTGATAAGAAAGACATCCTGGGAGTGGTTTTCGTAGAACATGGAGGACGTGCTTTTCTCCAGAGAATCGGCCGGTGACCTTGGATCCACCAGACGGCAGCTGAACAGTGCCTCCACCTGGCGCGCTCCATTGCTGATCAATCTAACACGGGACATGATCCAGTCACCACCGTTGTAAGGGTGCCTCGGATCTGTCATCTTTTCGTGGAATTCAATCTTCCATTCATGTCTACCAACGATGCATACTTTTGACACTGTTGGATTCTCCTTGGTCGCCATGACCGGTATCTTGAGGAGATGCACGGAGCGCGCAGTCTCCATGATGGAAGGGTGGAAGCACTGAACACAGTGAGTTGTTCCTACTGCAGGGGTTCCTGCAGAATGTGAGCATAGCATTCGGCAAAATTACAATGCAAACATATTAAAAACGTCATAAATTATAAAAAAATAAACCGTTCAATACAAAATTTACAATACATACTCTAGCTTGGTCAGATCTGTTCCCTTCAAACAGGCTCTTCTTTCTGCCAAAGGGGCTTGATTTTAGTTTGTCAGTTCGAAGTTTCAGATTTGTAGTGACATTGGTGCGATTGTTCCCTCATGCAGAGTATGATGTTGTCACCTGATGGGTGTTGGTTTTCTGTTGTACTCCCTCCGTCCCAAAATAGATGTCATTCTCCCTTACCGAGAAGTCAGATTTTTTCAACTTTGACTAATTTTATATTAAACAGTATTCATATCGAACGTACACAACTAGTATCATTGGAAAGATTTTTAAATCTAATTTTTTAACAAATTTATTTGAAAATAAAAATATTGCACATATTTTCTATAAATCTAGTCAAAGTTGAGAAAGTTTGACCCGCACGCTTCCCATAACGTCATCTAATATGGGACGGAGGGAGTAGGTTGTTAGGGCCACTGATGCTGCAGGCTTTTTAGATTGTTATTAACATAGGTGCAGTTCTCTGGCAGTTTGAGTTGGATGCGCTTTGTTACATTACTTGTTTTTGCTTCGTGCAGGCTAGTTGTGCTCCGTGTGGCAGTTAGGGATTGAGTTGACTTATATTTTTTGTCCCACCTCAGTTGTATAGGATTTGGGCCATTTCGTTAAAAATTTCCCGGTTCCTCTTTTTTCTAATTTCTTCCATAAATTTGGCAACAAAGCTTTGTGCCATCCTTTCATAAATAAAAAGTATCTCACTAGGCGATTCGTGGCTCCCACCGGCGGGGCCGCTGTTCCCCTCCGCCTCCGGCGGCCTATGGGCCCTCGGATGTGTGTGGGAGCGGTGGTCTTGGCTCGGCGGTGTAGTTTAGGTCCTAGTAGATCTAGGTTTGGGTGTCCGGCGGCGGCGGCGGCGACGCGATGGAATAAAGACCTCTTGAGCTCTTTCCCGTCCCGGTGGTGATCCTCTCTGGCGCCGTCGGCGAGTTCGTGGAGGAAGGAGTCCAGTGCCGGCCGCTCGTCGGTGTACGGTGAGTTTGCTGGCCTGTCCGTACCTGTTGCCGGCGGTTCTTGGTGCTGCTCGTCCTCCCCCGATCTGTGGGTTGCCCTGGGCGCTGGGTTTGCTGGATCTTGCCGGAGGAGTAGGAGAAGCGGCCGATATTCTTTCAACGAAGACGATGCGGCTCGGTGGTGTGGCCGGGTTGCTGGTTTTTGCGGCGTCTACAACGAGTGCTTCCTCTCCGGCGAGCTTCGGCGGTCGGTGCTGCGGGCGCCTGTGGCGCGGCGGCGGACGGCGCGACTTCGGGAAGGCCGGCGAAGTTCCTGGAAGTCTGGTGATTTTGCATTGTGGTCCTTCGTGGCCTTGTGTGTGAAATTTCTTTTGTGTCCAGGGGTTCTATGTAAAAAGGGCTGTACTTTTTTCCAAATTTAATATAACCCCTTTTTTTTCTTCGCAAAAAAAAGTATCTCACTAATCTATTCATCAATCTTTCCTTTATTAGCTGACAAAGTGACAAATCGCATTGAAATCTCCTTTTCTCTGTTCTATTATGTAAGTAATTTACGCAAACTAGTTGACCTTCTCCATGTGGATTGGAGTGCAGCCCTTACAAGTTACAATCACCGAGCTACTGAGCCTTGTTAGCAATTTGGAACCTCCTGATGAGAGCGAAAGGGATGACATGAATCCTACTCATGGCTGGGTTGTATAACAAGAGGCACGGTAACACCAGATAGAAATTGTCTAGGCCTCGTTTGGTAGAACTCCAAATCCAAAGAAATTCATAGTCCCAATCTGCGTGGCTTCCAAAATCTAGAGTGCTCCAATGCAAATTAAGGGCATGTATATGAACCAATTATTAATAATCTAGAGGTAAAATAAATGTTTAAATTATCTTCATTTAGTCTGCAAACTGCTGATCTAATATAAATCTTAAAGCGGGGGCTATGCTAAGCGTGCCCTTGAAAAATCCTAGATCCATCAAATCATCATATCAGGAGGAGAGGGATTAGGCCAAGTGATCACCTCACGTCAACGTAGAGGCGGCAGGCTCGCTCGATGGTCGCGCAGGACCGCCATGCGCGCCTGCCCAGCTCCTCGTCTGGCTCCTATTCGCTGAGCGGCTCAGTGCCGGCGCGCAACCAGCTGCCTACCCTTGTCAAATGGCGCCGCCGCCTATGTGAGCTTCTCGATCGCCCTTTTCCGTTACGATTAGAGGGTGCGAGAGGGTTAGTTGACTAACTGGGGAGGGCCGAGTAGAGGAACTGCCCATGCGGCTGGGCTATGACTATGAGCACTGTTTTTTTTTTTCTTCTCCCATCGTTTAAACAAATGGGCCAAATTCAGGGTAGTTTCGTCAGCGACAAAGTCCAGGATAGGATGTCTTTGTAAGCAACGTTCGGACGACTCATAGATTGGAGGATCGGCTGTTACTGGCTAGTGGACAGAGCGCTCTGGCTCATGTGTGTGTACCTTCGCCTGACAGTAATAGATCGATGATGAGCTATTCTCTCCACCTGAGTACTCTTACATAGTTACATGGCACTTTATTTATTTTAAATTATAAGTCATTTTTAACTTCTTTGATATATTGATTTTGTTATGTATACAGATATAACATATGTTTAGATACATAGCAAATTTTATATTAAAAAATTCAAAGCAACTTATAATTTGGAATGGAGCAAGTATGAGTTTTCTTTTAATCTTCTTCTTCCGCTGCTCCTTTCCATGGCCCACTGGTTCCATCTCTTCCCTTCCTTGGCACAAACCCCTTCGCCATGGCTGTTGAACCGGTCCCTCCCCTCAGCATCCACGCTCATCGTCGTTCTTTCCATGGACGGGGGCTACTTTCGTTAGTGGTGGTCCTTTCAAACTAATGTTCTAGAAATTCAGATTTTTCAACCTACATCGATGGCACTGTTAACGCCATTGCCATGATCGACGATCTGAAATGATGCCTTCAAGCTCCGCAACTCAGCGTGACGTGCGTGGACTACCATCACCGGGCAGTTTCTCGACGACAGCCTCTAGTGTGCCGTCTATGCCTAACCAAAATTTCATGGTCTCTTCCAAGAAGACATGTCCATTGGGTAGTACTACGGCCGGCTCAGGCGCCTCGCTGACACTCTCTACAACTACGATGCCTTCGTCTCCAACCTAGGTGCTTGCCATCAACACACTGCGTGAACAACAAATTTGTGCTCGGTCGGGTCACCGAGTTGCATCGTATATGAAGTCGGTCGGCGCTAGTTTTTGCTGGGACCGCTTGGATCAGACACAAAATTGGTTCAAAAGGTAGAGACAAAACTCTTCATACAGATTGTACATAATCAACTTACATGAGCATAGATTTGTCAAATTCAGTGACATGTAGTGGCTAAGATCCATAATGGTATACCAGCATAAGCAAACTTCCCTGTTCTACAAACCATGATATAAATAAGTGTTGTGGAGGAAGAGCCGAAGAGGCCATTGGACCTTGCACGTTTAATGATCATCCGAATCCAAGGCCTTAAACTTCCATCATAGTTAGACGATTTCATGTACAATCCAAGTTATACTGATGCAATTCATCCAAGTTCCGAAGACAATGAGGCGCTCAAACAACTTCTTAATGTCACGCCGACTGAGTGAATGAAGGAATAGGACACTCAGAATCTAAAAAAAAACATATTTTGTTGAATGGAAGACGATACTAGTACAGAGCACAAATTTACCTTGAGCAATAATCGCATTCACATAGTTCTACCGCTACCGCCTTTGGACACTTATCATCTCCTGGTGCACTGGAGCAATTCTTGAATGAATTCATCTGCAGCAAAGACACAAGCTCAGACTCTTCCTTCTCAATGCATGATTTATTGGGCTTATACTAGACATTTCAACCGAACGAGATGAAAAAGGAATTCTCCTTTATTTATCTTAGAGCAGGACCCACATTTGAAAATAGTTTGCATCTACCTTCATAAATAAGAAAACAAAAGTAATCCATATTCAGTTGTTTTAATCTTGCACTCCTTGCATTCCAAACTATATGACATTTCAAATTGTAGGTTCTGACTTTTCTAAATATATACACGGCTTTTGCTATGCATCTAGATATATACATTGTGCCTAGACACACACACGAAAAATTATGTATCTAGAAAAAGCTATAATGACTTACAATTTGAAACATAGGGATTAGTATTTATGACTTAGTTGGACCATCTTTTGAGGTTCTCTATCTAGAAATTAAAGAGGCATATGTTGATAGTTGTGAATAAACCATTAAACCGATTTATATCATAATTTCTCATCAAAAGAGCTTATCGTAACATCTTGGCAATATTTATCTTTTGTAAAGATATATTTGCTAATAAGGTGATCGTTTTAGTAAGTCTTTTTTTTTTATACGAGCCTTGATCTTAATAAGATTTGGTAACATGAAACTGCTGTGGGTTTAGGAATCTGATTAAAATTTGATCCATTTTACATCATATCCAATCAATTAATCACACTACAAGGAACAAGATCCAACATTGCAAATAGTGTGTTCAACACGTGGTACAGATCTTGTGACAACTGTATTTATCTTTTTCTCGTGTATGCTGTATCTGTTGGTGTAGTCATTTGCGTAGTGTTACTGAAAGAAATGAGGGGGCAACAGTATATACCTTGGCAATGTTTTTAGTACCGGCAGGAGCGCCTGAACTGAAGTTTCTTTTCCTGTGAACCAAAGAAGTACCGGACAGGGCCTGAAGATGAGCGAAATGTGTGATGAGAAGAAAACCAAATAAAATGGACTCGGAGTTCACGTCAGTTAATAACTGGTGCATATAACAATTAACTTGGGTTGAGTAAAACAAGAAAAAAAAGCATAGTGAGACGTCATCGTTCCATCACATTAATATTTAAGTTGCAAAGAAATTGCACAGGAACGAGGAGAAGATAATGTAACCGAACTGCGCATGAATTACTTTTTCAACAACATTAAACGATGGAGCTACGTATGAATTACTTTTTCAACAACATTAAACGACGGAACTACGAATGAATTACTTTTACTACAACATTAAACGATCGATCGACGCACGTTGCAATCTTAAAAGATGTAGGAGCTAACTTTTCGACAACAGTCGTAATTAAAAAACAGAAACGAGAAGTGACGACGACTAGTGTACCTTCCATGGTGAACACGAGTGGCTGCAGGCAGCCTGATGATACGCCGCTCTAGGTGGGCAACCAGAGGCGAAGCTCTCCACTACCTGAAAAAAAGGAGGAAACCTAGGATTGTTAGCATAGAGTTTGCATAGAGCTAATTTGACGCACGGAAGCTAGGGTTATTAGCATAGAGTTAGAATGAAAGCCTAATAGAACAATCGGCCATCGAATTCGAGCCACAAAAATAAATAATGCACAGCCGCCCATGAACGGAATTGCACCGGCCGGCACCCAGGGAGAGATCAATATAATGCAAGCAAGCGCCTACCGACGAGGTCGCAGCTGACTTATTAGCCCTTCCATGGAGTGGGAGCGGCGGCGGCCCCTTACTACACGGCAATATTCGCTTCGAAAGCCTGGTTCCCAGAAGCCGCAGCGCCATGGTCCTGTTCCTGTCAGCGCGATCCAGAGAGAAATCGAGTCGATGAAACCGATCGAGGATGAGGGGAAGACAATGCCAAACTACCCTTCCCAGCACAAACCTTTTATAATCCACTGGGCCCGGCCGGAGACGTATGTACCGCGGCAGATCGAGCCGGCTGCCGGTTCGGACACTTCAGGCGACCCGAGACGGTACCTACCTGGACTTCACGTGAGTTGATGCGATTCCAGGTGGTTTTTTTTTTTTTTTTTTTTTTTTTTTTTTTTTTTTTTTTTTTTGAGAGACCTCTCCCTTAACAGAGCTGCTGTAATACGTGGGCTCTGAAAAAAACTATCGGGATTGGATATGGGATTTTTGCTGGAGCTCAGGAATATTAACTGAGATAGACCTTCTAATATGTTCGTCTCTGAAAACGAGGTTTTTTAGAGGTGGACCCTTTATAAAGTCCACATCTATTAATAGATTTTAGAAAACGATTATTTTCTAACCACCTCGGTAAATATATTTGTGAGAAGGTTGACTGTGACCGTCTCGGTTAATAAAATTTAAAATGACTGTATCAGTTAATTCCAGCATTAAACGAAACGGTTTAAAAGCCCGCCAGCCTCCGAGACTATTTCCCAAACGCTTCGCATAAGTTTTTCTGTAGTAGTGGTGTTTGCACAGGTCCACATACCCTAGACGCGCTTTCGGATGGAGCGTCTGTGACACTTTTATAAACGGAGTCCATATAGTACAGACGCTCTATAGTTACGTCCGTCTATAATAAGGATCTTCCTGCAGACGTGTTTATAAACGCGTCGGTAGTATGATCTTTATTTTAGACGAGCATAGGATACGCGCAATTGTAGAAATATCGATAGTGCAGACCTTTATTTCATACGCGCGTCAGTGTTATGGGATGCAGGTACTTTTTTTCCAAAAAAAAAAGAGATGGAGAAGGTAGGGATCGAACCCTGGCGGCACGGAGCCATGGATGCTGGGAGGAGGGTGCGGTGGGAGAGGAGCGTTGAAGCCGATTTGATAGAAAGAACGGTGGCCATCAGATTGAGTCGAAGCCTCGGGGACGATTTTTAGCCATTGATTTTAATAGAGAAGATTTGGAGCAAAATCACTATAAACTCTATCACCAATTCGATGCGATGTTTATAGTTTGTAAACGAAACTAACTCTAGATTTGATTAACTATGAAATTCTAATGTTCTCACAGCTAGTATAGATGATGGATCATATATTTATGCCTTGACTAGATGAAAACAGATGTGACTGAGGTGCCTGTAAAAGTGTTATTGTTGTGCGTTGGCCCCACCAAATTAGCACAGCTGATCATGCTATGGTCATTAATTCTCTTCTCCTTAGCATTAGGATAGTTGAGCATCTCCAAGAGTTTGTCAAATGAGGTTGTTATCCTTAAAAATTTGGCAAAATAAGAAAATTTCATCTCTAACAGTTTGTCTAACGATGCAGATATAAATGGATTGACCCACTGACCCATTACCCAAAACTTAAAAGTGTTGTAAATACCCACTCTGCTGGCCCAGTATATCTTAGTTCCAAATAGTGTTGATCAGCGGGGGTCTAGTGGGTAACCCAATCATCATCTACTGGCTACTGCTGTACGAGAGAACCGGCCACGGCCTTTCCCCACCGCCGCCGTCTCCGATTCTCCGAAGCCGAGGTCGAGGAGTTCTACGCGACTACGCCATCCTTCAATTTGACGAATATACGCGACGACGCCGGGCTGTTCATCATGGCTGCATCACGTGCGTGACCACCACGGCGGCGCTGACGCAACCACGGTCGACAAGCAACTGCCCCGCCGGAGCCGAGCGTGCTGCTTCCTCGCCGCCGGCCGGCCTCGACCTGAACATGGATCTGGAGTTGGAGGCAGCCTTAACGCTAAAGCTGAGGAGCATACCGCCTACGAACATCACCGGGAGCCACAACTATAGGAATTGCTAGCATGATGTCGCCGCCGCCGTGGACGACATGGCAAGCTCGGCTTCGGCATCAGCGGCCAGTGCACGCCGGCAGCTGCTGCATAGCGACGGCAACTGCAACCTCACCTCCGCGGCCGATGCCCCAACCTCCGCCGCCTCGACACCCACCGTCACTACGTATTCGGCCTGCAGGACTGCACCTTCCTATTTTGGTGTACTTCAGTGTTTTTTGGTGGAACCACAACCCAAATGAGAGGGGAGTGGGTTGACCCAAAACCCAAAATAAATATATTGGGTAGTCTGGGTTAGTGTTTGGATCAACCAAATCTGACCCACTTGCATCTTTAAGTTTGTCAAATGAGCTTGCTAGTTTTACCGATCGACTTGCTATTCTCCCCGTCCGCGCGCGCATCGCGCTTGCCATTGCGTTTTCGCGGACGTCGCGTTCTTCCCGCGCGCGCTTCCCCGTCTCCTTCCCGCGCGCGAAGCCAGCCTCCTGTTGTGACCAGGGACGCGTCGCGAGGACAAACACGGCCGGCGTTGGATGAGACAGCAGCAGATCGATGGTACGTGCCTGCTGCTGCTCGGTCCTCGATGCCTGCTGCCGCATATCTTTATTTTTTGTTTGGCCCGAGATGGACGCCTTGCTGACCCGAACGAGGAGATGTGCACCTAGCTTGCTGACCAGATGGAGGAGCACCTTGCTGCAGGAGATGGGCGGCTTCATGCGACGGCGGCGCCGCCCTATTTGAGATAGGTCGCGATCCTAGGAGACAGGTCCCCTTCATCACGAGAGGTCGCCCTTCACGTAACAGAAACCGACCGGGTGAAAAAAAAAGTGGGCCTTCTTTTGTAATTTGCCAAGTTCAAAATACCAAATTCTTGGAGAGAAGATGTTTTTTACTTGGTATATATTTTAAGGAGTTATCAAATTATAAGACTTATCAGGTAAATTTTAACAAACTCTTAGAGATTTACCTCTCCTTTGAAAAGTAGAAACTACACCCCCCCCCCCCCCCCAAAAAAAAAAAAAAGCGCTGGGACAACTCTTACTTAGATATCAAGCCAAAGCTCTCAAAAGACAAAGAGCCTTCCAGCAATCCACCTTTCCTCAATGGGAAGAAATATAACTTCAACACTGAAATTCAGAGAGAGAGAGAGAGAGAAAGAGAGAGAGAGAGAGAGGGAGAGCAGATACAATACTTAATACTACTCTAATTACATAATACATACTACATGGACTATATTATGCTGCATCAGTCATCACCGGGAGAGAGGGAGAGAGAGAGCAGATACAATACTTAATACAACTGCTCTAATTACATAATACATACTGCATGGACTATACTATGTTGCATCAGTCATCACCAACGTGCTTCAGTTCTTTCTTCCACGCACAGCTCTGAGGAGATCATTCAGAACCAACGGGGAGCTTGTCATGAGATGCTTGTAACCCTCGGTCACCATGACGGCATCAAGGTTTGCAGCGATGAACTCAACACACCTGGCCTTGAGCTTCGGGCAACCATGCTGCTCTGCCAGCGCCAGAGTCGCCGCCGCTGTCTCCACTCTGGTGCCATCGCAGAGCTTGTCCTCGCACATGGATTTGAGCCTATCGAGTCCATACCTGTCCGCAGCCGCAAGCAGGTGCTGCGCGATGATGGCGCCGTCCTCCTGCCGCTCAAGCTCGGGCACCATATCGGTGTAGATGAAGCGAAGCATGGCTCTGAACACGGCCGCTTCCATGTCCATGATCTGAACCCTCTCCGAGCGCGTCTCCTTCATGGGGCCAAAGAACTGGGCCATGAAAACCGGCGACCTCGACGCCAGTATGGCCTTGTGCGCTGCGAAAGACTCTCCGGACACCACCAGCACGACGTCGGATCCCGTCGCCTTGCCCAAGAGCTCACCGAGATCATGGTGCAAGGAATGCAAGCCTGACAATGGCGGAATTCGGGGCAGGATGGCTGTCGGTGCTAATTTTGGCGAGGCTAACACCGGCTAGTAAATATGTGTTTTGCGGTTGAGGCTACGGATGGTGTGCAAGAGGAACACAGGGATTATACTGGTTCAGGCCGAGCAAGCCCTACGTCCAGTGGAGAGGAGAGTCGTGTTGCCTTGCACCGGGGTGCTTGTAGTAGGGGTTACAAGCTAGTCGAGAGAGGGAAGTGCTCTCAGGTCTCTTGTGAGTGTCTAAGTGTTTACAAGTCGTTTGCTGTGGGTGAGAACTTGGAACTTCTCCGTCCGTTCGTTTGTTTTTCTTCTGCCTTCTTTCTAAAGCTGGTCTCTACCCTCCCTTTTATAGCCGCAAGGGAGAGGCAAAGGCGGCTACGATGCTACCTATTAAAATAGTGAGGAGTTGCCGTTCCCCGTTTGATGCTACCTATTAAAATAGGCGGCTACGTTTGACTAGCTGCTGCCTTTTCTCCGTGTCTTCGGGGTACGGGTATGGCTATCTTGGTTCACGAGTTCCAAGGTAGAAACAGTCGTCTGACCATGTCTTGTCGTCAGCTCTCTGGGTCTTCTGGATATGGCCGTCGTGGTCCGCACGACTTTGGCGAGTTCACACCTGCCGGCTATCCTTCCGTACGATGTGACGAGAGGAAGAGTCACCTTGGGGCGTTGTTTCCCGAGGCTCGGGATCCTGAAGGCGTGCTCGTCCTTTCGTGTGGACGGCGCAGTGGGCGCCTTTCCCGAAGCGGGGCAGCGCACCGTAGACCATACCGTGGAGGACGGTCGTAGTGGGCCCATCAAATCTGCTGTCAGGGAAATCCCGACAGGTGGTATGGCCGTCAGGGGCGTGCGAAGCACAGTCGCGTCGAGAGTCTCGCCTGACGGGACAGTGCTTGTAAAGTGGTCAGAGAGATTTCTTGTGGTCCAAGATTGCTCGGCTGACATTACCCGTGCCTTGGATGCCGACTTTGGCGCCGTGGATGCCGCTCTCCCGAGTTCTCCCCGAGGAGGCTTCGGGCGAGGCTCGGGCGAATCGGAGACTTGGGCGCCCAGGACGCCGCCTCCCGAGCTCTCCCGAGGAGGCTCGGGCGAATCGGAGACTTGGGCGCCCAGGACGCCGCCTCCCGAGCTCTCCCGAGGAGGCTCGGGCGAATCGGAGACTTTGGGCGCCGAGGACGCCGCTCTCCTGAGCTCTCAGAGGAGGCTCGGGCGAATCGGAGACTTGGGCGCACAGGACGCCGCCTTCCGAGCTCTCAGAGGAGGCTCGGGCGAATCGGAGACTTGGGCGCACAGGACGCCGCCTTCCGAGCTCTCCCGAGGAGGCTCGGGCGAATCGGAGGTTTGGGCGCCGAGGACGCCGCCTCCCGAGCTCTCCAGAGGAGGCTCGGGCGAATCGGAGACTTGGGCGCCGAGGACGCCGCTCTCCCGAGCTCTCCCGAGGAGGCTCGGGCGAATCGGAGACTTGGGCGCACAGGACGCCGCCTTCCGAGCTCTCAGAGGAGGCTCGGGCGAATCGGAGACTTGGGCGCACAGGACGCCGCCTTCCGAGCTCTCCCGAGGAGGCTCGGGCGAATCGGAGGTTTGGGCGCCGAGGACGCCGCCTCCCGAGCTCTCCAGAGGAGGCTCGGGCGAATCGGAGACTTGGGCGCCGAGGACGCCGCTCTCCCGAGCTCTCCCGAGGAGGCTCGTGCGAATCGGAGACTTGGGCGCCGAGGACGCCGCTCTCCCGAGCTCTCCCGAGGAGGCTCGGGTGAATCGGAGACTTGGGCGCCGAGGACGCCGCCTCCCGAGCTCTCCAGAGGAGGCTCGGGCGAATCGGAGACTTGGGCGCCGAGGACGCCGCTCTCCCGAGCTCTCCCGAGGAGGCTCGGGCGAATCGGAGGCGCCCGAGAAGGCTGTCATTAGTGGAATGATGTCGTGGGCCTCTGTAGATGCGGCCTTCGTGGGCTTCCACTGGCCTTACTTGGGCCAGGCCAAGTTGGGAATGAGCTTTTTTGCATCGAAGTTGGGTACCCCTAACTGTCGGTAGCCCCCGAGCTTGTGGCGGAGTGAAGGCACTCCTCCACAGGTTCACGCTGGTTCTTCCTGTCAAAAAAGATAAAGTGTGGGTTGTTTTTTCCGGGGGGTGCGCGCGAGCGCACCCGCCGGGTGTAGCCCCCGAGGCTTTGGAGGGATGATATATCCCTTCAAAGGCTTAGAATCGTGTTCGTTAGTCCTCGGGTGTTTTTCGATTTATTTAGGTGCGTTGTTTCCTTGGAAGCGGAGCCCCCGAGCCTCCCACCGTGTGGGAGATCGTTCGGTGGTCTTTCCAAGGTGCGGGGCAAGTTTCCGAGCCTCCGTTTTCGTATCGGAGATCGATCGGGTCCTTCCCTGTCTTTTTTAATTCGACCTTCATGCTCTTTTTTCGGAAAGAGGAAGGTTTGGTCCTGCTCGACTTCCCCGCAGGGGCACGAGTCGGCATTTCCGGTGAGCTACAAACGGGTTGGTCCAAGTGGAGGTCCGTGCCCTATTCGTTAAGGGTCGGCTAGTGGCCTGAGCACACTCCAATTATTTCCCGAGGGTCAGTTAGTGGATGTCGGGTCCCTTCGACGGGTCCCGAGGGCATGATGCCTCCCACGGAGGGATTCCACGTAACCGACTCACTACTGGGTCTTGGACACAGCATGGGATGTCCCTTGTGACGTTCCGGGCGTCGGGATACTGGCCGTTTTTGTGACCCCATCCACTAGCTGTCCCTAACTTGATTTCCCTGGGGCGACTGTTCGAGCCTCGGAGGGCCAGTCTTCGATCCCATGGGAACGTAACGGGCGCCCGAGCCCGGGGTTTCTTCGTTGAGAAAACGTAGGTGGAATCAAAGCGCGCGGTTGTAATGATTTGGCTCACCTTTTGAGGCGCGGAGCCTCACGGACGCGACGGTTCGGCTCAGTCGAGGCGGTTTGCGTGCGCGGTGACTCTTCCAAGCCGAGGTCGAGCTCCCTCCTCTGAACCTGCCGTGAAGAAGAAGCGGGCCATAGTGCCCTTGTAAAAAGTAACCTTTCGGGAGTGGTTTGAAAGGAAACAAACAATATGGCCCTTCGTGGCCTTAACATTTATGTAAATATTTGCTGAATGTTTGTTTCGCTTTGTTTCGTGCTTTTTTCCTTAGGCATTTTTTCTTGCCGATCCTGTGCCCGGGCCATCGCGCTTCAGGGGACGCTTTTCGGGTGTCGTAGCTTCAGTGGCATAGACGCAGCCGATGTCCTAGGAGCTTTGGCAGAAAGAATCCTTTAGAAAAGAAGCTTAGGTGTTTCCTCCCGAGCTTCCTCCCTTGGCCGAGCGTAGATCTTATAGGTTTTCTTCCGAGTGCGGGTTAGCCTTCGAACACGGAGTGGCGAGGGAAGATGCTGTGGCCCTGGGGCATAAGCGGTCTCCGACTCGACCGGCTCTGTCTTCTGGGGCTTCCCTCATTCTTCGAATTCTGTAAGTTCATGCTCGATTTCCGGAAGGAAGCGTGTTTTAGGGAGAAACGAATTCGACAAGTTTTGAAATTTTTGCGTTTCCAAAATTGTTTAATCTCGGGATAGTTCGGGGGTTTCTCCCGTCCTAGCCCCCGAGGGAGGGTCGGCCCTTCCGTAGTTTAGGCCGAGCCTCGCATTTACTGTGCGGTGAAATAAAGGGTCGCTTCACCCCCGAGTGTAGGCTCGGATTGAAAATCTAAAATCATGTTAAAAAGAGTAGAAGTCGGGTCTTTTCATCGATTTCAAGATTTTCAAAATAGTATAATGCTTGGAATCTTAAGGATAGAAGCGACGTAGCTGTTCGATGTTCCAAGCGTTGCTGTAGACCTCGCCGTTCCTGTTCGCGAGCTTTGCCGGGGCGTTGCACCTCGGCGACGATGAATGGTCCTTCCCACGGCGGAGTGAGCTTGTGGCGCGAAGTCCTCTATCGTCCTGTGAACAATAAGTCTTGGCCGAGTGCCCATGTAAATATCAGACTTTGTGATGAAAGTTGAGGACTTATCATTTTTAGGGATGCCGTAGCCTCGGTGGTGTAGACAGAGCCAGAGCTGTGCCAGTCCGACCCGAGGGGTTCCCGCTTTGTCGCGCACACAGCTAGGTATCTCAGAGAAGGCTCGAGTGAGATCGTTTTTTACTAAATTTCCCAAACGCTCGTCTCTCTTCTCGCACTCAGGCAAAATTCGCGAAATCTTTCTGGAGCGCAAGTTGACCCTCGGGCGGAGGGTGGTGAGTGGAGGTGCCGTAGCCCGGAGGCGTAGGCGATCTCACGGCTCGGCCAGCCCTGCCCTAAGAGTGTCCTTTTACTTCTTTGGATCTCGCAAGTTTTGCTAGAGTGCAGAAAGGAGTTCGGCGCGGAATTTTCGAAAAAGCTATCGAAAAGGCGCAGAGAAAATTAGATCGTCGGTCCCCAAGCGCCCACCCCTCGTCCCGTACTTGAAAAACCCCATGAAATTGCCTCGAAGCGTAAGTCACCCGTCGGACGGTGGGTGGTGAGTGGAGGTGCCGTAGCCCGGAGGCGTAGGCGGTCTCGCGGCTCGGCCGGCCATGCCCTAAGGGTGTTCTCTTGCCTGTTCGGGTTTCACGGATTTTTTCAAGAGTGCTGGAGAGGTTCGGACGTGAGGGAGGTTTCAGTTTAAATCTCAAAAATTCGTGATAATTGAAGAACGCTTATTTATCGATTCCGAGACCACAAATATGAACAAAGCTTGGAAGCTTAAGGGTAACTGTGACTTAGCTGCTCGAGCTACCAGCGTTGCGCTGGTGATGATCGTAGAGGCGGTGTCTCGCGCGGGGGGCAACGGATTGGTCGGGTTGACGCGGATGCGCTTCCCCCGCCTAGTTCGGCGGTAGCGGCGCGTGGCGTTCCCTCTGTTTCCCTGAAACGGGTGGAGGTGTCGCCGGGGTCCCTTTCCCAGCCACCTGCTGGGCCGGGGTCGGGGTGATGATGGCCCGAGGCTCAGGTTGGGCGGAGGTTCATCTCGAGGCCGAGGACAGTGGCCCGAACCGGAGCACCGCGCCAGCAGGAAGCGCAGGGACGTTGGCTGCCATCCGCAACCGGGATCAACACGCAAAAGTCCCCTACCTGGCGCGCCAACTGTCGGTGCTAATTTTGGCGAGGCTAACACCGGCTAGTAAATATGTGTTTTGCGGTTGAGGCTACGGATGGTGTGCAAGAGGAACACAGGGATTATACTGGTTCAGGCCGAGCAAGCCCTACGTCCAGTGGAGAGGAGAGTCGTGTTGCCTTGCACCGGGGTGCTTGTAGTAGGGGTTACAAGCTAGTCGAGAGAGGGAAGTGCTCCCAGGTCTCTTGTGAGTGTCTAAGTGTTTACAAGTCGTTTGCTGTGGGTGAGAACTTGGAACTTCTCCGTCCGTTCGTTTGTTTTTCTTCTGCCTTCTTTCTAAAGCTGGTCTCTGCCCTCCCTTTTATAGCCGCAAGGGAGAGGCAAAGGCGGCTACGATGCTACCTATTAAAATAGTGAGGAGTTGCCGTTCCCCGTTTGATGCTACCTATTAAAATAGGCGGCTACGTTTGACTAGCTGCTGCCTTTTCTCCGTGTCTTCGGGGTACGGGTATGGCTATCTTGGTTCACGAGTTCCAAGGTAGAAACAGTCGTCTGACCATGTCTTGTCGTCAGCTCTCTGGGTCTTCTGGATATGGCCGTCGTGGTCCGCACGACTTTGGCGAGTTCACACCTGCCGGCTATCCTTCCGTACGATGTGACGAGAGGAAGAGTCACCTTGGGGCGTTGTTTCCCGAGGCTCGGGATCCTGAAGGCGTGCTCGTCCTTTCGTGTGGACGGCGCAGTGGGCGCCTTTCCCGAAGCGGGGCAGCGCACCGTAGACCATACCGTGGAGGACGGTCGTAGTGGGCCCATCAAATCTGCTGTCAGGGAAATCCCGACAGGTGGTATGGCCGTCAGGGGCGTGCGAAGCACAGTCGCGTCGAGAGTCTCGCCTGACGGGACAGTGCTTGTAAAGTGGTCAGAGAGATTTCTTGTGGTCCAAGATTGCTCGGCTGACATTACCCGTGCCTTGGATGCCGACTTTGGCGCCGTGGATGCCGCTCTCCCGAGTTCTCCCGAGGAGGCTTCGGGCGAGGCTCGGGCGAATCGGAGACTTGGGCGCCCAGGACGCCGCCTCCCGAGCTCTCCCGAGGAGGCTCGGGCGAATCGGAGACTTGGGCGCCCAGGACGCCGCCTCCCGAGCTCTCCCGAGGAGGCTCGGGCGAATCGGAGACTTTGGGCGCCGAGGACGCCGCTCTCCTGAGCTCTCAGAGGAGGCTCGGGCGAATCGGAGACTTGGGCGCACAGGACGCCGCCTTCCGAGCTCTCAGAGGAGGCTCGGGCGAATCGGAGACTTGGGCGCACAGGACGCCGCCTTCCGAGCTCTCCCGAGGAGGCTCGGGCGAATCGGAGGTTTGGGCGCCGAGGACGCCGCCTCCCGAGCTCTCCAGAGGAGGCTCGGGCGAATCGGAGACTTGGGCGCCGAGGACGCCGCTCTCCCGAGCTCTCCCGAGGAGGCTCGGGCGAATCGGAGACTTGGGCGCACAGGACGCCGCCTTCCGAGCTCTCAGAGGAGGCTCGGGCGAATCGGAGACTTGGGCGCACAGGACGCCGCCTTCCGAGCTCTCCCGAGGAGGCTCGGGCGAATCGGAGGTTTGGGCGCCGAGGACGCCGCCTCCCGAGCTCTCCAGAGGAGGCTCGGGCGAATCGGAGACTTGGGCGCCGAGGACGCCGCTCTCCCGAGGAGGCTCGTGCGAATCGGAGACTTGGGCGCCGAGGACGCCGCTCTCCCGAGCTCTCCCGAGGAGGCTCGGGCGAATCGGAGACTTGGGCGCCGAGGACGCCGCCTCCCGAGCTCTCCAGAGGAGGCTCGGGCGAATCGGAGACTTGGGCGCCGAGGACGCCGCTCTCCCGAGCTCTCCCGAGGAGGCTCGGGCGAATCGGAGGCGCCCGAGGAGGCTGTCATTAGTGGAATGATGTCGTGGGCCTCTGTAGATGCGGCCTTCGTGGGCTTCCACTGGCCTTACTTGGGCCAGGCCAAGTTGGGAATGAGCTTTTTTGCATCGAAGTTGGGTACCCCTAACTTTGGTAACCGACAATGGCATTACTAGTCTTTGCTGTGTCAGGCTCAGGTAGCTCGGTGACCACCGTGATGGTACATTCGGCAGTGAAAGAGTCGTTCTCGATGACCCCCCGAGCCGCCTCCACAGAACTCCTTTTGCGGAGCGCAATCCATTCGGAGCTCTCCTTCGCCCGCTTGAACGCGTGAGACACCTGACCTTCCACGTTCCCGGCAACGTCTGTGACGCACTCATCGGGTTTGGAGGAGGAGGAAGTGTACAGGCAGTACAGCAGCCGGCATCTGAACGCCGCCTTCACGTTGTTCCGGCGCGGCGCGCCGAGGAGGACGAGCCTGAACGCTATCCAGTGGGCGCCGTCGACGACGAGGCTCGGGGTGTAGTGGACCTCCCACTCGTACCCGCCCACGGCCAGCCGCTTGGACGGGAGCGAGTCCGTCCTCGCCATGGATTTGGTGGCGGAGTAGCCGTTGATCTTGAACTGGTGCACGACGCATGCGGCGTCGGTGAGGTTCGAGAAGGAGGCCCCCATGGACTGCTGCTGCCTGCTGCACGGGCCACGGGCGAGAGTGAGAACTGAAGCTCGCAAAAGCAGGGCTTAATCCGATTCCGAGATGAGTCACGACTCGCGAGTGAGCAGTGAGCACAAAGTAGCGGAGAAATGTATCCAGCAGAAGGAGTCGATCTGAAAAAGTCTCGACTGGATCCGTTTCAACAAAGTGCAAAATTTAAAAGAAGTCTCCATTGATTGATCTAAAATGTGATTTCCTCTGGAAAACAGAACGACAGAACTTAAGAACCTGGGGTTTGAACTTACTTCCACCCTCTCCGATGGGCGGCGGACAAACGGAATGGCGGATGGCGGGCGGCCTCACCGTCACCGGCGCAAGCGACTGTCTCCTCGATCTGGTCGGACCGTCGGAGACCCGGGCTCGTCAACTCGTCAATGGGGAAAGCAAGGAAAATGGGGAAAGGAATGTGGAGACTGTAGAGACTAAAAGAAAGGTACTTATATTATATATATTCACACACGTGGGTCCCAGCCATTTTCGAGGGAGGAGAGAAGTCAAGTCTCAAGGGCTCATTCCGTCCTAAAATAAGTATTAATTTAGGATTTTGACTATTTTCTTTTGATCATTCATCTTATTCAAAATTTTTATAAAAAAATTAATTATTTTATTATGAAATGATTTATTATGAAAAGTATTTTAATTTTGATTTGTTTATTTTTAATTTTTGCAAATTTTTTTTAATAAGACGAACGGTCAAATGTCTTAAAAAGTAAAAAATAATACTTATTTTAAGACGGGGGAGTACTTCATAATTTTTGAGAAACAAAATTTCATAGTTCGTATTCCATGCATGTCCCAACTCTTTGTACGTACTGCCGTACTGTATGGCGGTTCGTTCATTTGGCAGTTGGACCATGGGACGTACGTCCGCCCGAACGTCCGGACCACCTCTGTTGCTGATGTAGTGATGTGTCATGTATTTACTCCCCTTGCTCTACTGCTACTATGTACTGCTGATGCCAATAGTAAAGTAGGACCAAGATAAAAATCTAAAATAGATGACATCATCAAATATTTCATGAGTTGTGAATAAAAAAAAGTTATAACTACTAAATATTCTAATTAAAATCCGATTGTACCATCGTGTTTCTTTTAATGAACTCTTCAAAATAAAACTCCACATGAATATATTTGATAATTTTTTTATAACATATACAACATTTTGATAGTCAGCTTGTTCGGTAGGGCAAATTTCGCTGGCCGCTAATGGGCTTTCAGCCCAGCCGTTCGGCAAGCCGGCCCAACCGAACGGCTTGGCGGCTGCTGCCTGCCACACTATAAATAGCCGGCTCCAACTTCAGCTATGGTTCCCTCCCCATTTTTTCCCTCCTCCGTTGCCGCGCCGAGGTCATCGCGCTCCCCACTTCGCCTCCGCCCGCGTATCCCACCAGTGCGTCTCCGCTTCTTCGGTTGACGCACCGGTAGCGACCGCGAAGCTCACCGGCGGCCGGTCCCCCTGGTTCGGACCGCCGCTACCGGCCGTCACGGGCTACCGACCCCCCCAGGTAACCCCGGTTCCCACCACTTTCCACCGTCATCCCCCTTGCAGCTCGGTCTGACGCCATCTCCTTGTACATGTGCTCCCCCGCCGTTGTGTCACCGGGGAGGTCAGTCTAGCCTTCCGGATCTGCCATCCCCTTCGCTTGTTGGCCGCCAAATCGCCAGATCTGGAGGCTTTGATGTTGGAGTCGACATCCTCACCACCGAATCCGTCGTCCAACGCACCCAGGTCGTATCCGCCTCCCCGGCCGCCCCATCTAGGGTTGTATTTTGTATGCTGGCCCCTTCCGGATCTGGCTCTCCCCTAATCCCCTGTATTCTATGCAGTTCTCGTTGGTTGGGTACCTGAGGACATCCCCCAACTCGTCGACGGCAGCGGATGTGCACATCCTCGGACATAACTCGAACCTCGTCCCCCTACGGCCGCGGCTACCGCAACTCGACTCGCAAGGTTTGTTCGTGTTCATGTCCCGATCTATGTTATTTGACTACAAAATGTTATTTGACTTCTTGGGTTTTGTTTCATGAACGTTCCATTGCTCCTAGGGACGGCGAAAGAGCTGCATTTCCGTGCTGCCCAGTCTGGCAGCATCTGCAACATCGTCCTGCTCTCCTCCTCCTTCGACGCACTACAACCTCCGTCCGAAACGACCAAGGAATTTCGCCAAGGCAAGCTCATTTGCTCCCCCCAAGACTTCCATTTTTGTCTACTATTTTCTTTCTCAGTAATGCATCAATGTCGTACTTGTACATCAGATGCCCAAAGAACATGCACACTGGGACCTTCCCACCATGTCCCTGCTGCTTGATCTTGTTCAACAGCAAAAGACCCTATCCCACTGGCATAGCACTGGCCCATCCTCTATCGGATGGACCAACATCGAGAGGGCTTTCAATGCCCAAACCAACCTAGGGCTCGACAGGAAAAAGCTACAGAACAAGTACAATGATGCCAAAATTGACTTCTTCAGTTGGCGTGAGTTCATGTCTCACACAAGCTTAGGTTGTGACCCTGCCACTGGTGGTGTCGCAGCTAACCCCGAATGGTTCGCTGCAGCCCGAATGGTACTAACTTCACTAGTTTGCCTCCATAGTTATGTAGCTATTAGGGTTTTACTAACTACTAACTCACAATTCCCTTGGCCCAACGCGTGCAGGCAACCAGCGCACCAGATTACACGGGCGTCAAGCCACCCAAATGTTTGGACCAGCTATACACCCTTTTGGGACACACCCCACGTGACCGTGGCAAATTGGTGTCTGCCGGTGGCCATCACCCTGCACAGGGCAGCCGTAGTCCAAGCCCACGAACCCCTGATGGCACATCGGATAACCCACAACCCACGAGCGATGGCAGGTGCGCCAAAAGACCCATGAGGGAGCAATCTGTGGTTAGCTCCAGCAGTAAGAGGTCAGGAAAATCAACTTCCATAGAAGAATGCTTCGAGAATCTAACTGAGATTCTCCAAGTCATTAAACGAAAGACAACCCGTGAGCAAAACTCTTCTACATGTGATGTTAAAGAAGTTATACGAGTTATGAAGGAGGATGGTTACAGTGAGACTGATGATATGTTTATGATCGCCGTCAGTTTGTGTCGTGATAAGTATCGTCGCGATGCATTCTTGAATTTAGAGACTCCTGACGGCAGGGCTCGCTGGCTGACGTTCACATGGGAGGACTCGTGCCGCTTCAAGTGATGGCGCACGACAACAGCCAACCGCGTCGTCATGTATCTTTGTTTGCTTCCAGCCGTTTGAACCAATTCGTTTACGTACTCCGTTTGTGATAATTGCTTGGTTGTAATAAAGACCCTTTCCTGTCATTTCTTTGGCTATTTGTTTGTTTGCTGAACTGGACTGTACGAACTTGTATCATTCAATGTACTATTAGTTTGTGTTAATCTGTGGTGTACATGCCTTGGTGGACTGGAACTTTTATCATTGAATGTACTGTTAGTTTGTGGTAATCTGTGGTATACATGTAGCTGATTATCTGAGAGCCTAGGAGCTGATTGGAAACTAGTCTTCGCCCATCTGGACAAGAGGTATGACACCCCCTACAGTTCAATCCCCCGGCTAGCTTTCTGTCCTGTGGGTTTGCGCACCTAACCCTATGAAAACGTGCAGATGAGCACCACCGAGGACTCCATCATTAGCGACACCTCAAGTGAGGGATCCATCTGCATCGACTTGGCAGAGGCAGCTGTTTCGCTATATGAGTTGAAGAAGCTGATGGTCATGCAGAGGCCTCAGGTAAATCCTCCTAGCCCTCCCCCCCGGCAAGCTATCTGGTGAGGAGTGGATGTCCCTAAATCTGCATTACCCCAAAAAATGTTATGACAACCTACCTATGTCCCCCGATGAGTTCATGCGCTTGCATGATTGGCTCCTTCAATTTGGTCTCACTGGTACAAGTAGGTGTGGGTCTATTGAGGCTTTGGGTATGTACATTTGGACATGTGGCCACAAGTCAGCCGTTAGAGAATGCAGAGATAGATTTGAAAGGTCCTTAGATACAATAAGTAGGAAGCTCACTAGGGTTGCAAAAGTTATGTTTGCCTAGGCGCAAGTGGTGCTAGCTCCTGAAGATAGGAGGTACCGTCGGGTTAGCAACAAGCTTAAGGACTATGCACCCTGGTTTAATGGGTGCATAGGTGCAATAGATGGGACACACATACCTATAGAGGTTAATGCAGAAGCGAAGAATGACTTCATCAATAGGAAAGGAGAGGTTTCCATTAATGTGTGTGCCATCGTGGATATGGATGGACGCTTCACATTTGTTGGTGCTGGGAAGGCAGGGGCGTGTCATGATCAGGCGGTCTTACAGGACAGTCAGGATGAAGTGGGGTTTCCGCATCCACCAGCAGGTTAGTACTTGGGCTTATGAAAAGGGCATGCTTTGTATGCTTTGAATTTGATATCGGTTTTAAGTGAATTATTGTTATGTTCATTTGTTGGACGGTACTACCTGGCCGTACTATTAAGGAGTTCTTAAGGGATGCCAGTCAATCTGTTGAATCAAGTGCTCATATCCCAGAAACAACATCCTCACACCTAGAAAATTTCAGCAATACCTCACTTGCACCTTTCTGCTGGAATTTGCCAGTGCGGTAGTGCCGCACTTTGTCCGACCGTTGGACGACTGCATATAAATACTACTTTTTCTCCTCTCAACGGTCTCTTCTTCCAGATCCTGAATTTATGCCCGTTACAGACAGAAAAAGCAGCTCCTCTCTCTCCTCCATTGTTGACCTTGAGCTCAAAGTTGGATCTCCACTTTTCACCATAGAAACTTGAGAAAAAGGGCAGCAACTTGCGAGTTGAGGGAAGATCTACTGATTCCCAAAGTTTGAGATCACTTGGTTCACGTTTGGCCGGCGTTCTTGAGGTCTATTCCTTGGAGCTTTGCTCCTAGTCGGCTAGGCGTCGCCCTAGAGCTTGCCAACCTCATTGTGGCAGTCTAGGGAGGTTTATAATCTCGTGTGCAGCTAAGAAACCACCCCTCTCTTCAAGAGTTCACTCTCTTAATTTGAGAATGAGGAATAGGGCAACCTTTGTGGTAACCCTAGCCTTTTGTGGCAAGCCTCAACAACGTGTATGTAAGCAAGCCTAAGTCGCGAGCTGAACCACGGGATAAATCACCGTGTACCGTTGTCTCCATATTACTCTTGTGTTGTTGATTTGTTCTAGGATTTGCTTCGATTTGGTGATTTGGAGGATTTCTGTGGTATCCAGTCTTCGAGCTGTGAACTTTAGTGAAATTCTAGAAACAAGCTGTAGGGAGTATACTCTTTCTATCCATATATCACTTGCGCAGTTTAGTTTAGTTTTTATAGTGCGGCAGTGCCACCCTGGGTTTTGATATATGTTCGAGTTGAGTTTTTGTAGGCCTATTCACCCCCCTCTAGGCTTCCAGTGATCCTACAAGTGGTATCAGAGAGGTTTGCTTCGTATACGCTTCACCACGTGAAGTATGGAGCCCGGAGCGAGCTCAACTCGATCCGCTCGAGTTGACCCAAAGGACGTGGATCTCCACGATACCGACAGCGAAAGCAGTGAGCTCTCAGCCTCCACAACAAGGGAGGATCTTTCTCTTGTTGCCTCCGACCCCGACAAAAGGCAACAAGATGAGGAAGAGAGAAGAAGAAGAAAGGCTGAAAAGAAGCAAAGAAGAGAAGCTCGTGAACAAGAAAGAGAGAAGCAAAGGCTAGCTGAAAAGAAGAAAAGAAAGGAAGAAAGAAGACTCAAGAGAGAAGAAAGGAAGAAGAGAAGGGAAGCTGGGAAGAAGAAGGAAGAGAAGGCCAAGGTGGTGCACACGTCATCTAGTGAGCTCTCTAGTAGCTCCGATGATGGCGATGATGATGTCTCCTACCACGCATCCAAGAAGGACAAGGGCAGCACCACCACCAAGAAGAAATATGCCGCCGTATCCTTTAATTATGCTCTTATGACTAACCGTGATCGCAAGTCTTTCATCAATGTGCCCGCGGGCAAGTTACCTCATTTCGATGGGACTAACTTCGCTAAGTGAAAGCACTTGATGAGGGCTTATCTTATAGGTCTTCATCCCGGCATTTGGGAGATTGTGTGCAATGGATTTGAGCCTCCTGTCGACCCCGAGCGGCCCACACATGAGGAGTTATTGGCTGTCCATTTGAATGGGCAAGCCACTAGTGTGCTACTTAGTGCTTTGGATGGAAATGAGTATAACCGGGTGATGGGAGTTGATGTGGCAAAACAGATTTGGGACACTTTACATCTTGCTCATGAAGGTGTTGACAAAGTTAGAAAGGTAAAGATTGAAATATTGATGGCCAAGCTCAATAGGTTTGTTATCTTGGATGATGAAGGGACACAAGCTATGTTTGATATATTGATGACACTTGTTGGCAAGATTAGAGGCTATGGGTGTGATGACTTAGATGATCACAAGGTGGTGAAAGTTATGTTGGAGGCTTATTCACCTAGAAATGAGATCTTAGTCACTCTAATTAGAGACAAGAAGAAGTTGGAACAATTCACCCCCCAATATTGTGCTTGGTAGACTTTTGACATTTGACATGCAAAGAGAAGAAGCAAATGAGAGAAGGAAGCTTGGAGAGTTACAAGCTAAGTTGGAAGGCTTGAAAGTGAACGACATAGCACTCAAAGCAAGCAAGCCAAGTCAAAGTTACAAGCACAAGGGCAGCAAGCAAGCAACTACAAGCAAAGGCAAAGAAATCAAGCAAAGTCAAGCAAAGGTTGAGACTACATCATCCTCAAGTGAAAGTGAAGATGACAACACCAAGTTCAAGGAAATAGAATATGTGGCTCTCTTCATGAACAAGTATGGCAAACGGTTGAAGAAGCAAGGTTACAAGCTTGTGAAGAAGAGATTTCCCAACAAGAAGAAGAGAACTTGCTATAAGTGTGGTAGCACCGAGCACTTCATTGCCCAATGTCCTCATGTTGAAGAAGATGGCAACAACAACAAGGACAAGAGAGAAAACAAGCAAAGGTACAAGAGGGGCAGCAAGAAGACAATGGGTGAAGCTCACATTGGTCATGAATGGGATTCAACTTATGATAGCTCAAGTGATGAAGATGTGAAGATTACAACCGTGGCCATCCAAAAGACATCTTCACCACCCAAACTCTTCAACAACTTGACCGATGATGATGACTACTACTCTCCTCATATTTGTCTCATGGCAAAGGGTGAGAAGGTAAAAGCTAAATCCAAACCTTCACTTCCTCCTAGTGATATCTCTAGTAGCGAACTTAGGGAAAACTCTAGTGATGAAGTTTCAAGTGATGAGGAGCTAGATAACATAACCAAGAACTTGGACCCTAAAACTAAATTCTTCATCTCTAAACTAATGGAAAATTTAGAAAGTGTTCAAGCCGAACTAGAATCTAGAGAGGAACTTCTTATCAAACAAGAAAATCTCTATATTGCTAGCAATGAAGCACTTGTTTTGGAAAGGAGTGAGGTGGAATCCTTGCGCAAGGCTTTGGCCAAAGAGCAAGAGGACCATGCACTCACTAAAAAGGCTCATATTGCACTTGATGAAAAGTATTGTGTCTTATGTGAAAAGCACAAAGAACTTGAGTTGCAATATAACCTTCTTTGGGAGAGCACCTCAAATCTTTCTAAAACAAATGACACCTCTATTGCCTCCACTACTAAAGGATGTGGAAAATGTCATGATCTTGATTTGGATATATATGCTACTAACCTTGCAAACATGGAGGCTATGAAGGTGTAAATAGCTAGGCTCAATGAAATAGTTGCTAAAGAGAGCAATTCTGAGAACAAGCATGTTGGTGGCCAAGTGAATCAATCAAAGAAACCACAATTCAAGGATAGAAGACATCCACACATCAAGACCGAACTTGGGCACCGACATGGAGGCAAAACAAATGGGAGAAAGGTAATAAATGATTATTAATGTGTGCATTTCACTTCTAACAGCAGTGGAAGTACAGAGGGACCTGCACAGAGAGCAGCATGACTAGCCCCCCGAGCAGCACTGCACCCTGTCCAGGGCGGCAGTGCCGCAGTGAAGGGCGGCAGTGCCACTCCCCCAAAGAAAGGGAAGGTCACTTCCACTGCATCTGGAAATGATCAGCACAGAAAGAAGGTCTCCCAGATAAAGCAGGTTCCACAAAAAGGTAAGAAATCTGGGGGCAACCAAACAAGTATTTCTATCAACCAAAGACCGTTGCACCTAGACAAAGCCTGAGTTCTTGCTTTGTGTTGAAGAACAGCAGCAAGGGTGAAGTGGTTGCCAAGTACATTGGCAAAGAAAAGAATGTTTATCATAACACTTCTATTTGGGTTCCTAAGTTTCTTGTAACAAACATGCAAGGCCCCAAGAACATTTGGGGACCTAAATCAAAGAACTAAACTTATTTTGTAGGCACACTCCTCCGGTGGATCATGTTGGGTGCTTGATAGTGGATGTACAAATCACATGACCGGAGAGAAGAGTATGTTCTCTTCCTACACCCCCAAGGAAGACTCAAATGAAAACATTGTCTTTGGAGACAATTCCAAGGGAGGTGTGCTAGGTCTTGGTAAAGTTGCAATCACTCATAAACATTCAATTACTAATGTTTTACATGTTGATTCGTTAAGTTCCAACTTGTTGTCCGTGTCATAATTATGTGAAATGGTCTACAATTGTCTCTTTACGGATAAGGGTGTGGAAGTCACTAGAAGGGAGGATTCCTCTATTGCTTTTACGGGTCAACTAAAGGGAAAGTTTTACCTAGTTGATTTCAACAAAGGGAAAGCCAACCTTGAGACTTGTTTAGTGGCAAAATCTAGTATAGACTGGTTGTGGCATTGCCGTCTAGCACATGTTGGGATGAGGAACTTGGCCAAACTTCTAAAAGACAACCACATTATTGGACTAACCAATGTTCACTTTGAGAAAGACAGGATTTGCAGCGCTTGCCAAGCCGGAAAGCAAGTAGGCGTACCACATCCACCAAAGAGCATCATGACCACCACTCAACCATTGGAGTTGATTCATATGGATCTCTTTGGGCCGGTTGCCTATCTTAGCATTTGTGGTAACAAATACGGCTTAATTATTGTTGATGACTATTCTCGTTTCACTTGGGTGTTATTTGTCTATGATAAGTGCCAGGTATAAGAGAAGGTGAAGACCTTTGTTAGGAGGGTACAAAAGGAATTCGATCTCCCCATCAAGAAAGTGAGAAGTGATAATGGGACCGAGTTCAAGAACACCCTAGTGGAGGAATTTCTTGATGAAGAGGGCATCAAGCATGAGTTTTCAACTCCATACACCCCTCAACAAAATGGTGTAGTAGAGAGGAAGAATAGAACACTCATTGATATGGCAAAGACAATGTTTGATGAATACAAGACGCCGGACATCTTTTGGAGTGATGCCGTCAACACCGCTTGTCATGCCATCAACCGTCTCTACCTACACAAGAAGTTGAAGAAGACCACTTATGAGCTCCTCACCGGTAACAAACCCAAGGTGTCATACTTTAGAGTGTTTGGGTGTAAGTGTTTTATACTTAACAAGAAACCCAAAACCTCTAAATTTGCACCTAAAGTTGATGAAGGTTTTCTACTTAGTTATGGATCAAATGAGCATGTCTACCGTGTCTTCAACAACAACTCCGGTCGAGTTGAAGTAGCGGTAGATGTGACATTTGATGAATCTAATGCCTCTCAAGTAGAGCAAGTTGACTCTAGTGTTGTAGATAAGGAGGATCCACCTTGTAAGGCTATCAAGCAATTGACCATTGGCGATATAAGACCACAAGAAATTCCTGCAGCCAAACAGGGGGAGCCTCAAGATGCTGTTGTACAATACTCCGCTGGCGCACTCACCAAAGAAGAGCAGGGCACCCCTACTACAGAAAAGTAGGGCGGCAGTGCCGCCCCCTCCTCAGCAGCCAGAACTGAGTCAGATCTGGACCATGGTCTAGATGTTGCTCCAATCTTTGATCTGGAAGATTGTGATGAGCCAGAAGAACAGTAAGAAAGTGTTGAGCATCCAAGGCTACGTCAAATGATTCAATGGGATCACCACGTTGATAATATCCTTGGGAGCCTTCGAAAGGGGGTAATGACTCGTTCTCATTTAGCAAATTTTTGTGAAAATTACACGTTTGTTTCCTCTTTGGAGCCTCTTAAGGTTGAAGATGCACTTAGAGACCCGGATTGGGTATTGGCGATGCAAGAAGAGCTCAACGACTTCACAAGAAACCAAGTGTGGACCTTGGTGAAGAGACCCAATACAAATGTGATTGGCACCAAACGGGTCTTCCACAACAAGCAAGATGAGAACGGCGTGGTAACAAGAAACAAGGCAAGATTGGTTGCTCGAGGCTTCACTCAAGTAGAGGGATTGGACTTTGAGGAAACATATGCACCGGTGGCTAGGCTCAAAGCAATTCGGATGCTTCTTGCCTATGCTGCCATCATGACTTCAAGTTATATCAAATGGATGTCAAAAGTGCATTCCTCAACGGTCCAATCCAAGAGCTTGTCTA
Organism: Eremochloa ophiuroides; assembly: GCA_038502445.1. Lineage (NCBI taxonomy): Eukaryota > Viridiplantae > Streptophyta > Magnoliopsida > Poales > Poaceae > Eremochloa > Eremochloa ophiuroides. The sequence continues at coordinate 98,915,734 of JAHLJS010000003.1, forward strand.
TGTTGAGCAACCACCGGATTTTGAAGATTCCAAGTTCCCCAACCATGTCTACCAACTCCAAAAGGCGCTCTATGGGCTTAAGCAAGCACCAAGAGCATGGTATGAATGCCTTAAGGACTTCTTGCTCAAGCAAGACTTTGAAATAGGCAAAGTCGATTCTACTCTCTTTACTCACAAGTTTGCTAAAGATATTTTTGTGTGCCAAATATATGTCGATGACATAATATTTGGTAGTACTAACCAATCCTTTTGTGAGGAGTTTAGTAGGATCACGACTAAGAGATTTGAGATGTCCATGATGGGTGAATTGAAGTTCTTCCTTGGTTTTCAAATCAAGCAATTGAAAGAAGAAACATTTATTTGCCAAATGAAGTACACCCATGATATGCTCAAGAAGTTTGACATGATGAATGCCAAGCCTATCAAAACTCCCATGCCAATCAATGGACATCTTGACCTCAATGAAGAAGGGAAAGCCGTTGATACAAAAGTATATCATTTTATGATCGGCTCTCTACTTTACTTATGTGCATCTAGGCCGGACATAATGCTTAGTGTGTGCATGTGTGCTAGATTTTAAGCCAATCCTAAAGAATGTCACTTAACCGCTGTTAAAAGAATCTTGAGATATTTAGTTCATACTCCAAATCTTGGCTTGTCGTATCCTAAGGGCTATAAGTTCAATCTACTTGGTTATTCGGATTCCGATTACGCCGGTTCCAAAGTAGATAGAAAAGCACTTCGGGGACGTGTCAATTACTTGGACGGTCCTTAGTGTCTTGGAGCTCTAAAAAGCAAAATTGTGTAGCTCTTTCCACCGCCGAAGCCGAGTATGTTGCAGCCGGCGCTTGTTGTGCTCAACTACTTTGGATGAGGCAAACCTTAAAAGATTTCGGATGTCACTTCACCAAAATCCCACTTTTGTGTGACAATGAAAGTGCCATAAAACTTGCAAACAACCCGGTAAGTCACTCAAGAACAAAACACATAGACATCCGTCATCACTTTTTGAGAGACCACGAAACCAAAGGAGATATCAAAATTCGCCATGTGAGCACCGAAAATTAACTAGCCTATATCTTCACTAAGCCTCTCGACGAGTCAAGAATTTGTGCTTCGAGAAATGAACTAAATATACTTGATTCAAGGAACTTGGATTGACATGTAGCACACACTTGTTTGACAACCTAGCGACTTAGAAAAAGTTTTTGAAAAGTTTCATATTGTCTTCCAAAACTAATTCAAAGAGGTTTTAAAGGTGTATGACCATAGTTTTTATTTTTGATTGTTTCTGGTCAAAATATCTTGAAAATATATATATCTCTGTGGTAGAAACAGGGTTGAGAAAATAGGTTTTGAAACTCCCTATTTGGGCAGGGCGGCAGTGCCGCACTCTGAAACCTGAGCGGTTTTGGCCCAAATTTCTCTGAGACGTGGGGCCTGACTCTCTCATCTAGTTCTGGCCGCCCCACCGTCTCTCTCCCTCTATTTCGTTCCCAGACCGCGCCGCCCCCAACTCCTCCTCTCTCACGTGAAGTTGAGGGCGCCGGTGTTCCTCGCCGCCGTCTTGCCAGGGTTTCCCCGGCATTGGTGCACCTTGGGCCAGCATCTCCTGCTCCTTCTCGTGCTGGTCAAGGTGTGGAGGCGTGGACATTGCTCATCTTTCCTCCTCAATCTTCGGTTTGAATCAAGGTGAAACCCTAAACCATCTCGATCTATGCAATGTGTGATTTCCAGTTGTGGATTCGAGTTTCCAGGGGTAGTATCATGGATTTAAGAGGAGCTTTTGTGGTGAAGTCGTGGAAGAAACCCGATTCGATTTGGGGAACCCTAGCTAGGGCGGCAGTGCTGCACCCTGCAGGAGCAAGTGCTCCGGGTCAGGTTCCCGTGGATCAATTTAGTTTTTCTCTAGGATTTTGTTTTCAAAAGTTCACCTCTCAGATCCAAATTGCTCCATGTCTCATTCATAGATGGATTTCATGGTCCGATCTGTTATTGTACTTCGATTTCTGAGATTGTGATGGAGTATAGAAGTTGTTGGATCGAAAAGTTAGCCACTGACTCAAAACGTGCAGAGTTCGGATGGAGGAGCTGGGTGCGGCAGTGCCGCCCTGCCTAGGTTGCTCACCAGGTGCTCTGTTTTCTGGACAATGTACATGTTGGTTCAGTGGTTAAAGTTTTGGTGCAGCAAGTTCTATATTTCCAGTTTACACAGTTTCTTATCAAAGTCTCATTTGAATTGCATAGATGGAGCAAGGAGGTGGAAGCGGCGATCCTCGGATTTTGAAGAAGCAGCTGTCGAAGAAACCGTCCAAGAGGGGACACAAGAGTACTAGCAGCGGTGCCGCTCCTTATGCCACTGATGATCGTGCCGCTCATGAGTAGTACATTCAGGATGAGGAGAGACGCCGGCTGGAGGGATTCACTATTTCCTATAGAGGTTGTCCTAGTACTCCTAATCATCTGAATGAATATGATGACAGCTACATGAGAGATTCAGATGAGAATCCCAAGATGCATGCTCCTGTTGATAATATGCCTCACCCTATGATTGATTATTCCAAGTCTTGGTCAGAGACTCAGCAGGTTAGAACTGTCAACCCATATACCTCTCATGGTCTTTTGGGGATTGATTATAGATTTTGGACTGTTTTTCATTCCAACTTCTATAGGACAGCTATTCTTGATGACAGGAAATCCAAAATTGTGCACATGCAGTATGTGGACTTCCAGGATATGAGAGACCGAAATGAGCCGGAGTTCAATGCTGCTATCAGGCTTTGTGATAGGTTTGATTTGACTGATCTGATGAGCTTCAGGTATCGATAGAACACAGAGGTTCTTGCACAGTTCCATGCCACTTACTATCACAATGCTGTCACTGATGAGATTCACTGGATGACTGAAGGTCGACACTGTAGAGTTGATTTTATCACCTTCAGTCGCATTCTTGGTTTTGGTGATGTGCACAGGTAGTTTACTGAGATTCATGATGAGTCTCGCCTTGAGGTTGAGCAGATGAGGCCTCTCTACAAGGGATCCCAGGGTGGCTGATGGCAAGGCTAAGGGCCTAATCTCCGTGTACTATGTGATGAACAATTTGATCAGAAACACCATAAATCTAAATGATGGAGCAGCTTCTGATATTAATGGTTTTGCTATGAACGTACTTGTTCGCTTTCACACAGGTGAGAGGTTTAATGTTCCTCGCTTTTTGTGGCATGAGCTCTCTACTGCTTTGGATGATGGGAGAAGAGGGCTTACCTTATGCCCCATATCTCATGTTTATCATTGAGAGGGTTTTTGGTATTCGCTTCCCGCATGAGACAGGTCATCAGGTGTACAAGATTGATAGGCCAAGGCCGCATGGTGTAGAGAAGGGAAGTGGCAGTCATCAGGCACATACAGATGTTCCAGGGACATCATCTGGTAGAAGAAGGGGCAAGAAAAAGGGCTTCATCAAGAAGATTCTGACTTCCATCTTTGCTACTTGCACATATTTAGCAGTTACAGCTTATGGAGCCAGACTTGAGGCTAGGGAGGCTAGGGCGAAGGTAGGACTTCCAGATTTACCTCCTATTCAGCCTCCTCCTCCCTTTGAGCTTCCCACAGATTCTGATGACGATGATGATGAGTCTGATGATGATGGAGGACAACAGCAGTATGATCCTTTCCAGCAGCAGTATTAGCTATACCAGCAGCCACAGTATGGATATCAGCAGCCACAGTATGGGTACCAGTATCCTCAGTATACACAGCAGCAGCAGCAGTACCCGCCTCAGTATGTCATGCCCGGTGAGGATGATATGCTTGCTTCCCATCAGCAGTGAATGCGCACTCAGAGATAGGCAGGTCACACCACTCAGGGTGCAGGCTCTTCAGGCACCACTCGCTTCACAGGCACTACTCACCGTGGAGGCAAGATAGTTGTTTATGACTCAGATAATAATGATGATGGCAGCCCTCATGGTGGTAATGGTGGTGATGATGAAGGCGTCGATTGGTTCCAGCTTCAGGATTTCTCTCTTTTCTCTTCTCTTTTTGGTATTTGATGCCAAAGGGGGAGAAATTAGAGGGGTTAAATTCTTCTTCGTCGCCTCGCTGCAGTTGGAGCTTAGTTTCAGCTTAGCTAGTGTGTGAGATTGAGAGTTAAAACTATTTTCATTATGGTTTGTAATAATTTAGCTATATACTCGACTCTATCTCTATCGTTTTCGGATATATATTGTGTCTGTGTGATCTGGAACTTCATATTTTATATCTGTGTAGAACTTGTGAGTGTGCTGGTGCTGTTTAAACTTGGTTGTGATCTGACTGAAGAAGCCAGTGCGGCAGTGCCGCCCGGTGCTTCCTCAGCCAAATCTTGTGTGTCTTGAACTGTCATATGCATCACGTTTAATTGTTTGACACAGTGTGCAGCACCCCACAGAACCTTTGAATGTAAAGAAATTCTCCTATTTTTACTCTTGTGTGGATGGTTGCCCTTTTATGCCAATTTGGAAGTTCAATTTTTGTTTCCACACCTTTTGAGAAGTTCTTTACATCCAAAGCTTGCTTTTTACATTATTCATGATTATCTTTTGTAAGCTCTAATTGGGTTGTCATCAATTACCAAAAAGTGGAAGATTAAAAGTGCAATCACTCCCTAGTGTGGGTTTTGGTATTGATGACCACTGAATTAGAGAACTAATAATTTCTATCAAGATGATGAGCAGGGAATCAATGTGAGATGATGATATGTCTTTCAAAGAACTCAATGCTAACTTGCAGCCGGCGGTGACCAACTCAAACGGAGGTTTAATTTCGTTTTACTTTTGAATTTGAGTTTAGGGAGTTCCTAAGGGATGCCAGTCAATCTGTTGAATCAAGTGCTCATATCCCAGAAACAACATCCTCACACTTAGACAATTCCAGCAATACCTCACTTGCACCTTTCTACTGGAATTTGCCAGTGCGGCAGTGCCGCACTTTGTCCGACCGTTGGACGACTGCGTATAAATACTACTTTTCCTTCTCTCAATGGTATCTTCTTCTAGCTCCCGACTTTCTGCCCGTTACAGACAGAAAAAGCAGCTCCTCTCTCTCCTCCATTGTTGACCTTGAGCTCAAAGTTGGATCTCCACTTTCCACCATAGAAACTTGAGAAAAAGGGCAGCAACTTGCGAGTTGAGAGCAGATCTACTGATTCCCAAAGTTTGAGAGCACTTGGTTCACGTTTGGCCAGCGTTCTTGAGGTCTACTCCTTGGAGCTTTGCTCCTAGCCGGCTAGGCGTCGCCCTAAAGCTTGCCAACCTCATTGTGGTAGCCTAGGGAGGTTTGTAATCTTTTGTGCAGCTAAGAAATCACTCCTCTCTTCAAGAGTTCACTCTCTTGATTTGAGAACGAGGAATAGGGTAACCTTTGTGGTAACCCTAGCCTTTTATGGCAAGCCTCAACAACATGGACGTAAGTAAGCCTAAGTGGTGAGCTGAACCACAGGATAAATCACCGTGTGCTGTTGTCTCCATATTACTCTTGTGTTGTTGATTTGTTCGAAGGTTTGCTTCGATTTGGTGATTTGGAGGATTTCTGTGATATCCAGTCTTCGAGCTGTGAACTTTAGTGAAATTCTGGAAACAAGCTGTAGGGAGTTTTCTACCCATATATCACTTGCGCAGTTTAGTTCAGTTTTCATAGTGCGGCAGTGCCGCCCTGGGTTTTGATATCTGTTCGAGTTGAGTTTTTCAGGCCTATTCACCCCTCTCTAGGCTTCCAGTGATCCTACAGGGATTCATGACCCCTTACCGCCATATGAGGTACCATCCGAACGAGTTCATGGGCGTGGATATGAGGACCGTGCCACGGGAGGAGAAATTCAATCGTGTGCACTCAGTCCTGAGGAATGTCATTGAGCAGAGGTTTGGTGTTGTCAAAGAGAGGTGGCACATTCTTAACGGTGTGCCGTACCGCCAGCGGAGGAAGCAAGCCATGATCATCATATTGTGCTTTGCTTTGGACAACTACCTGTGGACGAATAAGTATCGAGTGCATCCATCGTCGTACCCGCTGTCATAGTGGGTTGCTCTGAATGAAGATATAAGTACAGCTGCAGTTAGGGAGTACATATCAACTTTCCCTGTGGGTTAGGGGGACGGTGACGGCTGCAAGGTGCGTCGCTTAAACACTTGCAATATTCTGCTAATGGCTGTGGGCTTTGTTGTTGCTTAGTTCCCTAAGCTCATATTCATGTCTGACTATGGCATAAGTTAGAAGGAAGACATGTAGATTTAGTCTCCATGCAACTGGTTTTATAGTAGTAGTTATGTTGACCCATTTGGTGGCGCCTTGCTGCGCTGTTTTGTTGTGCATGTGTTTGATGCAGGTGTGCACATGATTCTCATGGCAAGGGCTGGTGTTGAAGAATGAATTTTGCAGGAAGTTGATGAACTAATGTTGGTGAAAATGGAGTTCTACCTGTTGATGGTAGCTGTGTGATGTGCGCCTTAGGGCTACCATGTTGTAGTAAACTAATCCAGAATGGTTTCTGAGTTGTTAGAATTGTGATATGTACAAGTGTTGCAATTTGGATGGAACTATTTGTAAATGGTTAGTGACATGGCGCTAACCTGGTCCCAGCTGTTGCTATGTTGCCGCCATGTGTTTGAATTTGATCTGAGTTTGGCGCCGGTATTCGAATTGATTGGAACCTGTGAGTTTGAATGAAAACACTGCGTGACGCCATTTTTGAATTTCCTGAGCTGTAGCGGTTGGCTGGATCAGCAGCTGGTTGGCTGGCTGGTTCAGCAGAACCTCCCGCCTAGCCAGTTCTGCCTTACCGAACAGGCTAAGTTTTGCAACATTCATACAAAACACCAGCAACATACTTTTGAAACTACTGAAACACTAGATACATATTTTTGCAACATGCATATTTCACCTTCATTTTTTCGGACGACGCGGAGCAGAGGAGGGGAATGGCCAGTTCCGACCTGCCAGCGACGGAGAAGGTAGGCAACGGCTGAGCGGAGGTTATGCTAGTCAAACCGGATCGGATGCCGAAGCTGCCGGGGATGAAGGATGGCCACTATGAAGCACGAAAGGAGGCAAGAAAGATGAACGTACGGACAGAGGGACAATAACGGTTGCTAGGAAGATGTGAGGTCGTGCCGGCTAGGACAGAGGAGGGTCGTTGTCAGTGGCGGACCTCTCGATCCGGCCGATGGGTATGAAACATGTATACGAAACACTAGCTGCAATACTAGATCTACTTTTGAAACATCCAGCTCGAAACTAGTGAAACACTCAAAACATGCGTATGAAACATTTGAAAAAACACCTGAAACACTTGGAAACCATTTACAAACATACACAATATTCAGATAAAACAGTTACAACAATACTTATGAAAACATATACGACATTTAGATGATACACTTGCAGATATTCATTTAGAAAATAAGATGAAACATTATAAACATACACTTAAAACATACGTCCAAAAAAGATGAAATATTTTAAACAATTACAACATATGTAACATTTTTTATCTATTTTTACGACATATATATAAAAAAATAAAAAATTTATAAATTTTAAAAAATAAAAAGATAAGGAAAAATGAAAACAGAAAAGAAAAATGAAAAAGAAACGGAAAAGAAAAAACAGGAAAAGAAAAAGAAGAAAGAAGGAAAAAGGAAAAAAAGGAAAAAGAAATGGAAATGGAAAAACAAAAACGAAGAAAAAGAGAAAGAAAAAAAACGGACACAGTTGGCAGACGGACGTGCGGCATGCGAGAGTCGCCGCACGGGAGCGTCCGGCCCGGACGGACAACCTGACCATGTCATTACCGATATTTTCTATTCCTGACCATTTTCTAGCTGACGGTATCAAGTCTACTAGTTGGGTAGCTTAGCAATTAGCATGAACGATGTAACGATTTCTTGTAAGAGGTAAATATTATAAAAGAGCTAAAAAAAATAAATGGTTTTAAGCTCAAACAAACAGAGCTAAAAGGGAGAAAAAATATCCCACCAACAGTTTAGTATAAATCTCTATAACTAATAATCATCTAATAATAGGACTGTCTGGTGGGACTTTACCCATCAGGGTTTAAATCTACCAGAGTTCAAATTCTAGTTATCACACCTTTTTTAGATTTATTTCAGAATTTAACGGCGTTGTGCTTTCAGTGATAGGCGACGATAATCTCGAGATCTGTCGGCGCAGTCTTTCAGAGATGTTCATGTAAAAATAGGATTTACATGTGTTCACATGAATAAAAGAGTGTCCGTGTGTTATGAGCATCTGTACTAAATTTCGTGCGGCAATCGCCCTCGGCTCCGTCGCTCCGTCGCCCCTGCGATAGAAGCCACGCCCACGCGATGCTCCTCCTCTCTCGTGCGACAAATTGCGTAGATCACGGCAAAAATTGCTACCCGCGTCGTCGTCGTCTGGCCGTGCGACTGTGCGGTGGATCCGGCTCCACGCTCCTTCGCGCGCATGGTCTTCCCCTCCCCCTCTCCCACACGCTCAACTCACGGACGACTCCTCTCATCCCCCATGGCAGTGCACCAGGCGAGGCCGCCCGCCCAGGACGCCGGGGACGCGCCACCAAACCAGGTGGCTCAGGCGATGGAGCGGCTGGGCCCTGCGGGCCGGCTCTTCGTGGACATCCGGCTCCACGCGGACCACCTCCTAGAGGCCCTCTTCGTCGCCGGCGGCGTGCCCCTGTACAGCGTGCATCAGCACGTCGACAGGATGGAGCGCGTTATCGTCAAAGAGGATGCCGCCATACGCTTCCACTTCGAGGACCTCCACGCCCTCGGCAGGTAACAGCAGCACAGCCCCCCAGCATCCCCTCCCCGTCCTAGCACCTCAGTTCTCCCATTCCTGTTTTGCGAAACTGAGCACCCGAACCCTAGCTATCTGTACTCGGATCTGATCTGATCCATTTTTAACAAAACATCCCATTTTTCTTCGCTCTTCTGGAACCGGCACAGAAATTGGTGTTAAATCTTTACACCTCTCTGCTCCCATTGCTGACCCAAATGTAGATGGGTTCGAGGTATGCCTTCACTTTTAACAATCTATGTTTTTTTTTTGCGACGTTTAACAATCTATGTTGTATATGTGTATATGTTCTCCATTAATACAAGGATCAAGATCGATGCTCTCAAAAAAAATAGTGTTGCTCTCCACTAATACCTGGATTAAGATGTTCATCAAACAACTTAATAAGGTTGTGTTCAATAAAAATATTACACAGTTTCTTTATGATGCCTTCTCCTTTAACTTTTCCATGCCAAATTTAGACATTACCAATTCATTTGGTTGATTGCCCTCGAGGCAAAGTACTGAAATCATGAGCCTTTCAGTGGCAATATTTCTACTGAATTTTGTGTAGTTAAGTGGGAAAGAAGTGGTATTTTTTTATGTGTAGACTATACCTCTGAATCAAAATATCAAATAGGCTATGCATTTTGGTGAGAGGATGTAATCACTCTGCTGCATTGGTTATGTCTGATGGGAAGTGTTCGTCACTTGCAGTATGGTGTTCAAATTCATATGCTCCAGCTGTCCATATGTTGTATCCGAAAGGCTCCCTCAAGCACGAGCTGCTTAGCCTGGGCTCCGCCTCACCTACATTGGACGGCGGCGATGGTGAACGAGACACTGCGGCGGGTCTGTGAAGACGGTTTGCTTCTCAGAACCTGAGAGGCGGTGGCCGGGCAAGCCCAGGGAGATGGATCGAGAGAGTTGAATATCGAGCAGTATCGATGCTGGTTATGGCACAGATTGGATATTCAGACTGCGGATCCTAATGCCAAGGTGTGAACTCTTGACAATTTTGTCTTCCTCTCTTGGAAATGCTGGGATGTTGTGATGGAATTTCGAATTGTCAGTTTAGGTTTTTTGGCCACTTGATGATGATTGGTACAAGGGCTCCATCACATGGTACAATGAGTCAACCATGAAGCATTCAGTTTATGCTCTCTGTTCTCGGTGTAAATGCTTTTGATTCCTGTGGGTTTAAATTGTTATATTATTTGCAAGGATCCTCAAATGTTTGCTGAGTTAATTGGATGAGGATTGCTTATGCTTGTATTCCTTCTGTATTTTCCTATTATTTTTAAGGCATCAGATGTTAGATACAACTGGAATTTAATTGTTTGCCACTCAATTTCCCATCCTTTGTCTGAATTAGAAAATGTGTTATCCCGGTGATCGATAACTGTGACTACATTACTGCAGGTAAAGTATGATGATGGTGAGGCAGAGGACTTGCAGATGAAAGGATAAAGTTTTCCATCTCTGAAGAGATGAAGTTCCAGTCTGAAATTTGGAATTTCCAATCAAGATAAGAAGGGACATGATGAGTTGCTTGTGATAAGAAGGGACATGATGAGTTGCTTGCACTTGCTGTTTGCTTTCATTACTGTCAGTGTATCGACCCAGGTGACCTTATGTGGGCAAAAATCAAAGGCAGTCTGGACACTTGAGTTCTCTATTGCTGCACACTGATGTTATCATCTAATAAAATGAATTCGATGGCGATAGTTTTTTAGTTATCTTCGGTATCATTCCGTCAGAAAATCAATTTCTATTCAAATATACCAGGGTACATTTGTGTAGTACTTCACATATCTGGTGTTGGGTGAAATCTTTTTAATTATATTCCCTACACAGTTTTGTCTTTTGGGCTCCATCACATGTGCTAGACGATTTCACTGTCTTTCATAGAAAATATTAGAGTATCCTGTATACCGTTCATAGCTTTGCTTTTAGGGTATTTTGATGATTTCCAGAAATATTATTGTCTTAGTCACTTTCTACTTTAAATTGGAGTTTTATTCTCTAATTGGCACTTTACCTCGTAGTTTCCCCTCACTTGCCTTTGTTAAGGACTTACATTCATGATTTTTTATCTGTTGTTTTAATTTGTTTCATTTCTAGCCCTTTCCATTGTTTTGTTGGTTGGTGGTCTGCTGGCTTTCTCAGTCACCCGAAACTTTTCATTTTCTCAAACGTAGCAGTGAATGGCAGTTTTGTTTCCATTAAGACATGATGTCTGATCTGCAGGAAGAATTCCAATTAACCATGTTTAAGACTCTAGGGAGGAATAAAGTGGCATGATGTCACTTTAATGACTGTGTTCAGGTATCTTTCTGCCAGTCCAAAGAAAATAAAGGGGCAAATCAGACCCAAGAGAAATCGGTATGCAGTCAATTGTTCATTCCTTTACCTTAACATAGTCATTATTTAATTATTTAATCTGAACTGATTCGGTACCTTGCAAATAAAAGATATGTGCAGTTTCATATTTTTGCAGCACCAAATCAAGGTTGGAGAAACTTTTTAGACATGCGGCAAAGATTTTGATTATGGTGTAGCTACCTTGCTCCCAAATGCTCCTGTTAAGTTAGCTTTGACCATGGCTATGCTTTCTAAAATTCCTGATAATGGAAATAGAAGTGGCTGGCATATTAGTAAGTTATTAAGGCAGTGTGCATCCCCACTGTGCAGACCATGTTATGACATTCTCAGATGTTAGAAGCATGCAGCCTACTTTTCATACTATCATTGACTGAATATTGGAGCTTATGTTTGACAAACTTTATATCTAGATACTACATGCTTGATTGGCTGGCATAGCTTCATTAGTTGATTGGCTAGCATCTAAGAAAATGATTTACAGCATAGTTGATTGACTATGTGCAAGTGCTGATAAAATGTCATTATTGAGGCTCAAGGGAGCTGAAATTTTCTTATTCTTCTCTTAGTTCAGAATGGTGTCATCAAGCACAGTGATCCGAGGGCACTTCTTCACCCTGGGGAGCAGGTGCCCCTTGTCACACCCTAGGTGTTAATCACCTATTTGCATTTGCATTACACTCATAAGCATTCATCATTAGTTATAATCATGATCATTTGTGGACAATAATTCAAATTTTTACTATTCATTATATAGTGGTCATATCATAAGTTGTTATTTTAAGTGATTTAGTTCAATCAAAATACATAAATAAATATAATAGTTTGAATATCATGACAAGTTGCTATAGTGGAATCAAAAATACTTTTGGATTTATAATTACACATATAAGGCATAAAATGGACACAAATAAGATTTTATTTTCTAGGCCTAATATGGGAATAAACCTTAAATAAAAGTGATAGAGAAAAATATTTACTACAACTTTGTTTCAATCATCCAGAGCTAAATTCAATTCTAAAATGGTGTTTTTGAAACCCCAAACTGGATTTTATTTTGAAAATAGGAAAAAAAAAAAATCCAATTAAATACCTATTCAAGATTTAATCTATAGTTTACAAAATAATGAGATTCTGACTTTGGTATAAAAAGAATAGTTGTTAATCTCATTATTTAGAACAACTTTCATATAGGAAGTTTTTGAAGTTACTCAACAGAAATTTGAATTTCAAATCAAATTCAAATTAAATTACTTTAGGGCAAAACTGGATTTCAAAATCCAGACAGAATTTGAAGATGGTTCAAAAAGCAAAGTTGTAGTACTCAATATTTTGAACAACTTTTATTTTGTAAATTTTTCAAGTTATTATATGAATTTGAGAGTAATTTGAAAAGAAAGAAAAATCCCCTCTCTGCTACAGTAACCCGAGCCCATGTGCACTGCCCATACCGGCCGCCGCGCACGGCTTTCGCCGTGTCGCCGGCGAACTGGCCGCCGTGGTCGCGCTGCCGCCCACGTTTCTGCGCATTCAAGGCCCTGCGCTCGCTGTCCGTCGCGGAGAAGCGCCCCGGCCGGTTAGAACTCGTCGGTGGCGGCTTCCCGTTGCTCCGCCCTCACTGCACACCGGCGAGGAGGTGGCACCGCCGGCGATTTGCGCCCTGGCCACGCCTCCAGCGCCATTAAGGACTTCACCGTGCTGGCAACTGGACCTGGACACGCCATCGTCCTTCCTCCGACGCGGTGGCGGCCTGCCAACGGTTGTCTCTCGCTGTTCACGGCCGCAGCGGTGGCGCCGCCGGCACCGTTCGTCATTTCGACGCCACACCGGTGCTGCCACCTCCCTAGCTGCGTCACCGTGTTCGCGAACTCGCGTGCCACCTTGCCAACCCTTCCCGGCCTATAAATATGGCCGGAGCTCGCCGTATTTCATCACACCATCCACCTCGGCCGCCGACGACACCCCACTGCCCGCCGGCAAAATTAGCCACCACCACAGCACCATTTCCAAATTGCTCGTGCACGGAGGTCCGCAACGCTCTGCTCTACGACCCTGACCAACTCTCAACATCGTTAGGCCGCTGGTGAGCTCCCAGCACCCGCTCGCCATCGCTCTGTTTCCATTCTCCCGTTCATACCGCACGGTTGCACATGATTAGCTTGTATATTGTGTTTTAGTTAATTTGAACTTGTGTTTCATATGTTATACATGATATAAAGTTGATAGGTTCAATAATTTTGAACTCTACCGCCTCGGTTTGGCCGGAACACGGCTTGACACCGCCGTGCTCTCGCCGCCGAGCCGCTGCTCATGTCACAGAGTCAAACCACCGTTCAACCGAACCCCAAAACCCATCCTATAGCCTCACTAGATCATGTCAAGACTAGCGCATCACTCTTTTGGTATTGCCGTTGCCGGAGACAATGGGCGCACCGGTCACCGCGCCGCCATGCCGCCCTGTCCAACGTCACCATGTCCACAACCCACCTCCGAGTTCCAAACCTAGCCAAAAGATGCGGAACATCATCACGAACACGTTGGTACTCTCGGTATCACCGGAGATGACCTGTATTGCCCGGCGTAACTCGGTCAAGCCTCGCCGGTGCTCGGGTCAACACAGGGGAGAGCCCAGGGACCATCGAGTTAGAATTCAAAAACATCCAGGGGGTTAAGTGAGAAATCTATGACTCATGTAAATAGTTTAAAATGGACTGCGGGTTTATTTTCTAAAAGCCAAAGGTCTCTTTCGCAAAACCACCAGGCGCCGCGCGGGAGGCCGACTTGGGCCGCCTCTGCCTGAGTTGGGCCGAGCTGGGCCGAAAGCACGCGCGCGCATTTTCCCTTTTCAAACTTGATTTATTCATTTTCATTTAAATTGAATAGTATCTGTTTTTGTTATTTTCATATATATTAATCCATCAGTGATAAAATCATGAAAAATTTTATGTATACTCTGTATGCTATATAATGTTATCTAAAAATATGGTTTAGGCATTTTCTGTAAGTTTCACAGAAACTAAAATTCACCTCTTTAAATTATAAAGGGGACACTTGGTGATTTTTGTAGCTCAAAATATTATTCTAAAAATTATGAAAAATTTTATAAGAAATAACCATGCTACAATAAGCCTTCATAAAAATATTGGTACTATTTGGAACACTTCCACTATTATAACTAATTGAAACCTAATTTAAGTGGTATTTTCTTTAATAAATAAAACACCCAAATGCATAGGTAGTGATGCCAAGCAATTTTAACATGTTAAGTGAAGACCATGGGACACCCACACTTGCTGTCCCTTGGCAAAAGAATTACTTTGTTAATTCAACCTTACTTTATGAATTTAAATACATCATATTCTACTTAATAGGGGAAATAGAGAAAGGATTTGTTGGCTTGCAACTTTACCGTGAAAACCACATAGGTAATGATGTGTAGATTTATTAACCTCTTTACCGGAGAAGAAATATGCACATACTCAGTAAATGAAATTGTTAATTCACGTTACCACACCAACTTAAACCCATCACTTGAATTAGGATATCATGGGTGCATCACCATATCCTCATATCATCATTCGACATAGCAAAAATGCATTTCTTCCATTTACATATATATATCCTATTCATACATATAGGATCGGACGAGGGAGATTTCGTGGAGTACGAGGTGATCGAGAAGAATCCTCAGGAGTCGTCACCCGAAGGCGAAGAACCAAGTACTGACTTACTTCCGGAGTGTCCTAATCACGGACCCTCTATATTTCGCCGAGGCAAGCCCCGGACATTTTATCACCCTTCTATTTCTGTTTCGAAATTCCACTTGAGTATTATTATTAAGTATAGTTTATGCATTAAATTGATAAACCCGTTGTTGCATTACTTTCCTTGTCTAGAAATGAGAATTTATGGAAAATACTAGTGTTGAATTAGTGCTATGCTTAGCCCTGCTTAGAAAAGTCAGGTGAAGTAATAATTGAGAAAGAATCATATGAATCTCAATTGGGATGTGGTGTGCCATTTTGGTCATCGATGTCGTTTGGACATACACCTTGGATCCCGTTTGTAAAACTTGACTAGGAACTAAATCGTATTCTGGCTAAAGGTTAAGATTGAACGTACCTTCACATAATGGCCGGATAAGTCGTTCCGACCGTGAAGCTAAGTAACTTCTAGTCGGGCTGGAATTTGACCCCTAGTGCAAAGCTGGAGGAGAGAAAGTATGTGCGGTGGGACAGGGTTGACCAAGGGCAGGTACATCCTGAGCTACCTGGCGCCGGCTGCCCCCTGAGCTTTGCCTATGGATCAAGCCCACGGTTTCCCGAACAGAGTGAAAGGCTATTTTTCTACAAGTACGAGCTCCTAGGCAGGGTTAGATCCCCTAGGCGGTTTCGGAAAAAAAGATGTGTGATACGGGCCTATCCAGCTGGATTAAATTCGATTCGAATCGCCGTCTCTCCCGGTTAGTGAGTACTTAACCCCGTACCAGATACGTAGCAACAACATCTTATATATGAATATGAATGTGAGATTGAGATTTTCTCCTATTAAGTGATTCATTTAGAAAAGCTTGATAATATAATCTAGCATCATTTAGAAGCTAAAACTTTGCTAGTAAGCTTTTCCGCAAAACATGCTATCTCTACACTCCACCAAATAAAGCCTTGCATATCCTTGAGAGTCTTTTTATTTTCTCTCTGACGGGTAAGTCTTGCTGAGTACAATTGAGTACTTAGGGTTTTATTTCCCAATGTTTTCAGGTGACATGTTATATGAAGGCTATTGCCTCACATGCAATAACCCTGCTATCAATGCAGAGGAGTAAAGACCACAGGGCATGGTCTTATCCTATTACTTCTCTTTTGCTGTGTATGGAGGTATATGTGAACATGGCAGAATACTTGAATAATTGGTTTCAAAACCAAACACTTTTATGTATATTATTTGAACATGGTATTGTAATAACTATCTTACTTTGTACTAAATTTCCGCTGTAAACTCTGTGCTTGTATATGATGTTATCTTAATCAGTACGATCCTGTTGTAAGTTGATTTACCGAGGTCCTTCATGACACTCGGCGGACTACCGGGTTTATGCAAGGGGAAGTATAATTAAATCAACGCTATTAGCGGGATGGTTATACTTAATCTTGTATAAATTGGTCGGTTCTGTCACAGCCCTAAAGTCTTAGGTTGTGCGCTGGTTGCCAGACAGACTCTATTTGCTCATATAATGATTTTGTTAATATTTTTTCTTATCTCAGGGATAGCTTTTACACCCCATCCCTTTTTATGTACCGAAGAAAGAAAAAACATTGGTCATTTTTCTTAGCGACATCTTTGAGTAGTACTCATAGCAGCAAGGAATGAGTCTGATCCTGAGTGTCTTCTCTCTGATATGTCTTTCAGCATCTTTGTTTACGAAGAACGTGTGTCCTGGTGTATGTTAAGTCACTTTGTTCTTTTGCTTCTTTTCTTGTTTGTGGAGTAGAGCCATAGGTTTCACCAAGCCAATGCCAGTATATTGGCAAATTGTCATTAAATTCAGTACCTTCAGCCACTGTTCTTTTTGTTATTGTGGTAACTACTGAATTTGTTACTCTTTGTACCTTTTCAGTTTTGTTTCATCCAGATTTAAGAATTTCTGCTGTGCAGATGATGCAAATGGACTGCTTGAGATGATAGACCCTGTAATCGGGGGGGCATGTTTAGAAGATGGACTTCATTTATCTCACTTAGATAAATATACTGTTTTAGCTAATCAGTCATAGTGAACTTGTAACTGAGGTATGAGTCCTACCAAGCTCATATTGCTTCCACACTTGTGATCCCGTCCTTGTGATGTTTAATTTGGTTGTTACAGGTTTAATTTCGTTGTTACATGACTTGTGTTTAGGCCTCTTTCTCTTGGGTTTGGCCAATCCAGCATCAGCACTGCCTTCATCAATGGCGCCCTTGGTATCAAGTTCAGAGTTGTAAGACCCTCTTCCCTATCTTGCTCTGTGTAGTGTCGCTAGAAAAATAAATTAATACCTTGTATATGTTACATGTATTTTCATATGGATCAAGCATCAGAACCGGTATTTTTTTGTTTTCATTCTTACTTTTAAAGTAAGATTTATTTTCTGAAAAAAAACTCTTCAACTTAGAATCTTAAGATGCACACATTGATAATGTTTATATAGGTGGATAATGGTTATGCATCTTATGGGACTTGGCAATTTCTCTTCAAGTGAACTAAGTTCCATGAGGTTAAGAAGTATACAGCAGGATCATAATTAATATGAATTATCCACGTGGAATTGAATAAAATGGAGTATATCAAAAAAGGGAGCAAAGTGAAATAAGTTAGAGCATTGAATTGAGCCAGTGAGAGCTCACAGCTCAACTTTTATTTCTGTAGAATTTTTCAAAGTAGAAGTAAGAACAACTAAATCCAGATACGTGCTGATGTTTCTGACCATTCTTCTCCAGGCAGATCCATCAGGAAGGGTATGGTCCTAAAGAGGATACAACATAGCCCGTTGATAGCCTGATATCAGTATCTGGTATACCATTTTCTCGTTATCAGCTTGTTGTATGCTGTTTGGGTAGGAAAAGAAACCATGGTGGCTCTTCCAGGGAAATGGAATAAGTCTCTGAGTTGGCAACCATGTGACCAAGAAGGCGATCCTCTTCCAGACATGGAACTGAAGGAGGTCGTACTTTCTGTCACTTTTTGTTATACTATGGATAACTTCTGTTATTATATATCCAGTAGATGCAATGCTTAATTGCTGATCACATATTTGCGGATGACTGATGCACTGAACTGGTCGACTCTGTAGATCTGGAGAGTTACTCCTACCCTGCAGATCTGGAGAGTTGCTCCTGCCCTGCAGCGCGACAAGTACAGAAACTTTGCACACAAAATAAACAGATTTGACGCAGCACCTAGAAGTTGTTGGCTAGCTGTACCTGGGGAGGTTTCATCTCGGCTAGCCGAGATAATTGATGGATATACTATGGATGATTTTAAATCTTTAGCTAAAATCTTTGTGCTTTCCGTCAATATTTACATTTTTATCTGAATTAAGTGTTGTAATCGTGCAACTGAAGGATTATGACATGATGGTGTGGTCTCCATACTTAACACATGGTTCGTCGATCGAAGCTAGGATACCCCTCAGGTGACCTGTGAATTTGATCTTACGGTCAGCCTTGACATTGTTGTAGCTACGGTAGTCAGACAAAAAAAGAGCTCCAACAGGGCCTCTACTAGAGCCCCAATATTTCGGTGGCCACCAAAATCCCCCCCTGCACCCCCAATTCCTGGGGGGCTAACAGCTCGCCCCCCATCTTGCGGCTCCCTCCCCGGGGCCACTTCCCGCGTCGTGCCCGCCCGCCGTGGCCGCCGTGCTGTACGCGACGGCCGCCGTGTTGTACGCGCGCCGCGCCGCGCCCAGCCTCTGCAGAGGATGGTGTAGAAGAAAGGTTGAATCCAATGACAGGTGGGGCCCTCACGTCATTGTCTATTCATATGCATTTGGGAGGTTTTGTTTTGGAGGTGCTGCTGGAGTTGAAACGAATTGTTGGTCCAATAAAAATAGGGGCAAGCACCCAAATCAGATATAGGGGCCCTGATTTGGGTGTCCCTGCTGGAGTTGCTCTAAAGACTCCTTTGGATAACAAGGGGGCATATGCACATGGATTTCAATACCAAATATAGATGTCCAACGAGCCAGCCCGACCTGGCATGGCATGGGCTCGTGCTAGACACGACCCGATGGGAGTCGGGCTAGCACGGCACGTCGTGCCTCTCGGGCCATGCCGAAGAGGGCCTCGTGCCTGCTCTGTGGCCCAAGCACGACCCTAGCCATCAGGCTGGGTCGGTCCGGGTCTGCAAAACACCGTGTCGTGCCATGCTCGTGCCGTGCCAAAATAACGGGTTTCATGCTGGGCTATCGGGTTGCGAGCTACATGGCCATCTATAGTACCAAATGAGATTTTGACCGTGCACATGCCATCCCCTGCCACACACCGCGGACGCCAAATTCTAGCGGTGCAACGCGGAAAGTGGTGCGGTTCCAACGCACAGGAGAGCAACACGGCAGCAGCACGTAGGCGACGCCGGGTCACCAGCTGCCGCTCCTGAGCATGAGCGTGTACACGGGCGACACCGCGGGGCCGAGGACGCACCAGGAGACGATGTAGACTGCGGCCTGTGTGCCAAGCCGCCACGCGCGGCCCACTTAGTCCGAACCGCGCCGCCTGGGCTCCGTCGCGGACATGGCACTAGCACAGTATCAGCTTTTACTTTCGGTTGGGAACGGCGTTTAGTCCCATTAGGCATGGACCTTCAGTCCAGGTTAGTCCCTTTACTTCCGAACACAAAATTAGTCGGGACTAAAGCCCATTTCCGGTCTCGGATCAAAGGTCCGTTCTCTACTAGTGTGGCTACGACGACGGTGAGGCAGATTAGGAAGAGCAAAGCGAGGAGCGCGAGCAGCACTTCGAGGAAGACGACTGCGAGCATGGCTAGGGCCACGATGGTGGCGCGCGGGCGGCCGGCAAGAACCGGCTCCAGGACCGAACGTACATGAACACGACGGTCTGCATGTGACCCAGACGTTGACCCTGGCCACGCCGGGCACCGGCTACCGGAGAAGGCGGCGAAGATGACGAAGACAATGGCGATCTTGATGGCAGACCAGGCCACAACGGTGCTGGCAGCCGCCGGTAGCGAGAAGCAGGCGCCCGAAGTCAGACTGGAGGGCCCTGACGAGGTCCTGGTACGCGGCGGTGACTGAGTCGAATCCGCGTCCAGCAGCTCCACGGATATGGCGTTGCCGAGGAGCAATGCCGCGGCGAGGGCAGTCCTGAGGACCAGGAGCGGGACGAGACGAAGAGCACGAGACGATGAGCACGCGAGAGAGAAGAGATGGCACGAGAAACAAAAACACGAGTGTGGAGTAGTTTTTTCTCTCCCCCCATGGAGTGACGACGCGGAACGTGCTCCGAAGGCACGTGCATTTTACGGCATGAGGTGCATCCATAGGGTCCGCCTGGATTGGGGAGGGAAGCACCCCCACGGCCTCGCACTCCCTGTGGATCAGGCTAGTATACCTGGGGGTTTTCACGTATCCAAATGAGTCCCTAAAAGTATTATTTGGTAAATCTTCCCTCCAACTTGTAAGTTTTTAGGGTCGTATATAGAAACTCTGTGTCCACTCCGATCAGGTACCCCCTATTTCTCTTGGAAGACCGGATCACCGGAGTAGATTTGACACGTGAGTAAAGCAAGAAAAATAAATGCTTTCAGATGATAAAATGATATAAGACAAAAAAAACTATTAAAAGGGGTTTGTTTGGTTAGAAATAGTTTGGGGTTTCCAACGCTAAATCGTTTAAAGGAAGCTAACATGTGAAACTACTGGAGAGAGAGAAATAAATTGAGATTCCTACTTATTTAGTTTAGATAGGAAACACCTGGGTCACTCTTAGTTAATTATATATTACAAGCAACTATGTACAAATTCTAATCTATTTTAGATTTGTTCTAAATCAAATTTATACTCTTTTAGAATTACATAATACTGTCTCCATAACGGCGATAAAGGTCATTTTAGAGAGTTGGAGCCTTTGCGTATATTGATGTTAGCTTTTCTTAACGGCATTTTTGACGCAATGCCCCCGGGTCTCTTTGTTTCGTACGGCACTTGTTCACTACCAATATATCCGCGCCTTTTGTTTGCCGTTCCCTCCGAAGGAACAAATGGCGGCCCAGCCAACCCACACGATCTCCAAGGGGGATCGAATCGTGGCAACTTGCCTTGGGACACGGCGGCCTGACCACTCCATGTTTTTTTTTTCCACAAGGAAGGCCACCGGAGGGGACTCCCGGTGCCAACGTCAGGGCTCGTACCCAGGGTCGTCAGCCTAAGGGCTGGCTTAAGGAGTCACTCGGACAGTTGCCAACATTTGGTGTGTGAGTGAGAGACACCCGTAAACCTATTTAATAATGAGAAATTAAAAAATACATACACCTAATTAATCACTACTTGGTATACTAAATCATATTCTAAACTACTTTCTTTATTAGTACGGAGGGACTCCAAATTTAAACATTCACAATATACACATATACTCACCATGATGAACACACGGACATAAATCATAACTAACCCTATGTATTCAAGACCTTAACACTGAAAGAGTAACGTTATTGGCTATTAGTTGTCCTAGAATAATTCTAGTAGATACGAGTATTCATGTGGACTAATTCCACCATAAAAATATATCCCGCTGAGGCAGTGGCGGACCCAGCAGGGTTTCAGTTAGTCTAAGGACTACTCTAGATTTCAGTCAAAATTATTAGTACTAGTTCGATTTAGAAAGTCCAAATTAAAAGTCTAACATTCTTAAGTATTTTAGTTGTCATACTATATCTCCTCTCGACTGGTGCTCAATTGCGCTTGGTGTCCACTAAATTTAGATTATATCTTAGATTATACACCATATTTATTGTAAGATATTTTTGCTAGGCCTACCCTTAGTTTAAATCCTGGGCCCGCCACTGCGCTGAGGTATCTCAAAAAAAAAAATGCCATATCCAAATAAATATTGTTTAATGTATATATGTTTATACATTTCTAGCTCAAGACAAAGCCAAAAGAATTTATAATTTGGAACATAAAGAGTATGAAAAGGTGCATTTTGAAGATGTTGTAGACAAAAAACAAAGACCTATTTGGTTGTGCCTAGGCAAAGACCTAGGCGACAAGTTGCATGCCACAACACATACGCTCCAAACAGTCTCTAAAATCGTACTGGAGACATCCTTCACCTTGAAGATCGAGGTCTGTTCGGTCATCCGTTGCTTAGGCCTATTTAGATTGACCACTAAAAGTTCTCTCACATCAACGTTTGGATACATATATGGAGCATCAAATGCTGATAAAAACTGAAACTAACCTTGACAGTTTCGCAAAAATATTATGACGACGAATCTTTTGGGTCTACTTAGGTCATGATTGGATAGTTATTGTAAAATCTAGCATGTTGCTACAGTAACATTTTTTTTGCAAAATGGAATTCTAAACACCTCCTTAGTGTACATAAGGTAACTTATTTGCATTGTTGACACCTGAATGAGTCTGACATTGAACAGGGTTTGGACTTTGGACAACTTGAGAGTGAGAGCTGACGCGCAAGAGAAGAAATTACTACTCGAAATGAGGAGTCCTATTCCACGATCCATATAAATTATTGTACTATATATATAAGCCCTTTATATGTAATTTGAGTAGGAAATGCACGCAATGTTTATATATAATAAAGCTCATACATGGACGCACAGTCACGCGCACAGAAAAATAACAAACTGAAATGGAGAAAAACAAACTGAAATGTAGTACGTGATATATATGGATACTATACCCGTACCATTGCAAATCAATCTTTAGCACCGCGCGCGTAGCTAGCTAGCTGATTCAGTTCTTTCTTGCGTGCACAGCCATGAGGAGGTTAGCATATGGCTGTCTCCGCATTGAAAAGGTCCAATACAAGATGTAATTAGACATTGTTATATATATTACCAAAATAAAGGGGTAAGAGAAGCTCACTCTTCTCCCAATCACTCAGACCCTAGCCACCAATACTATAACTTATTCTTTTGATCAACCAGCGCTTATTTTCAGTCACGAAATAATATTTTTTCTCTCATAACAAATCAGCATGAGTCGAAATCAGCGCTTATTTTCCAGTCAAAAGAAACAGGGTGCTAATCTGGATGTGCTGGAGATCGGCTTCTCCAACAGTGGCGCTTCTCCAACAGTGGCGCCCACCGTGGTTGTGCTCGACGAAAAATCCCCCTCTTCTCCAGCTCCCCAAGCCACACCGACTGCGCATACTCCGGCACCTGCCGGTGCCGCTCTCCTGGGCTCCCGAGATCTGCGGCGGCGCCGTCGTCCCGAGGATCGGCCCCGCCCCGTTGGCCTCGACTCACTGCCCGAGAACCTCGCCGTCACGCCGCTCTGCGTGCTCCGCTCCGCCGACCCCAACGCGCGCAGGTGGACCGGCTCTTTCCTCGGCATACGACTGCGGCTCTGCCGCTCTGCGAGTCGCCGGCGGCTGATGGCCGGCCTGGTAGTTCTGGAATCCAGTGCTAGTACTCACATATACATTCTACAAGGAAGCAAATCTGCAGTTCAACCAATTGGAAGTTGCCAGACATTTGATGTTAACTGAATGTGTCTGTAGTCCAGTGGTATTCTGGAGCAGCTTGGAGTTCTTATCTGGCAAAGCAATTGGCAAGTGATTCGGGACAGCAGAATGTTTCTCACTTTCAATTTGATGGCAAGGGTGTGACTTATCCAGATTTCATGTCACTAATAGATTGCACAGGCATAAGTTAAGCTGACAAAAACATGGAGACTGAGGTGGGCTGGGATATAGTGTCTAGCAGTTTTCCTGAGAATTGCCTCAACCAAATTTTGCCATCAAGAAGCAGAGTCTTATTCATGGGATACAATTTTCTCCCTGGCCATTCAGTGGTGATTGCCATTTCAGGCTGAGCTTCATTTATTGCAAAACACCTGCAGTTCAGTATTATATATTGGTGCCATCACTGGATAAAATTAGCTGCTCAATGGCTATCCACGGTACTTAGCTCTCAATCAGGGCAGACTCAGTATTATGAAAGCTGCAATATACTACAACCAAAGAAGTTTGAGCATCACGAAGGGTAAACTTCTCTTCTATCATCTAATGGTTGAAGACACATGAAGGCTATTGGTGCCGAGAAAAATGTTCAGCAGCGAAGGTAATTATTACTTGCAGCTATTTTTCAAATTAAAAACATGGCTAAACCGAGAAAGCGCCGTATGCTAGTTTAGGCATAAGCAAATAGGTACGCATAAAACTACCCTGCTTTCTATGCATCCAAAATACTTGAACCTGTCTAACCAGTTATATGTCAAGTAAATTTTGTTTTACTGATGCACTGCTCAAGATGCTAGTTTACAGACCTAGTGGCTGTTACTGTTTGCTCTAGCTCTCAACATCACTTAAGCATCTTCAATCTCATATGTCGAACTGTGCACTTTTATTATGGTGAACTGTTTCTCTTTATCTAATCCTGATCCTATACAGTACTCCTGTCTATCTTTTAACGCCAAGCAATCAGCTTGCAAAAACAAGATATGAAAGCATTTCTATTCATGAATATTTTATATTATATTACCTGATAATAACCTGCAAGATCTACATAGTGCTTTTGTAGGTCATTTATCACCTTCAGAAGATTATATATTTCATTGGGCACTTTGGTTGTTTTCTCATTGGAGGCTTGACATCCTCGGTAATTCTTTTCAGGAAACACAGTAAGTGTCCTTCCCCCTCTCCTTTCTATTTAGTTCAATTCTCCCAAAATGGTGATTGTGGGACTTGAACCTAGAACCTTCAAGCCCTCCATGCTTTGCACTAAAATGTTATACCATCTATACATTATGATATTTAATCCCAATAACGTTCTTCTTGAACCCTTATCAGCTAGAACTAGCATAACCAAGGTTGAATCCTTTAAATGAGCAAAAGTTGAAAATCATAGTTGCTTTGGTTTTATCATTGCTTCAGTTTTTGCAATCATTAAGTTTAGCATCTGCTCTCTTTTACTTTGCATTCTGTACATTCAGCTTTGCTTTTCAAACACATTTGTGAGAACCATTTGGTTACACAAACTTCCTTTAACCTTCGCACTAAAAATAGTTAATATATGCACTTATTTAAGCTGACCATCAGCTATGGTCAAGTTTCTCGCCTTTTGTAGTCATGTATTATACATATATCATCCACTAACTCTTTTTATGTGTGTTAAAAATATCCTCTTGCAGAAACCAAATGAGAACAAGTGAGTATTCCTAACCAGCTTGTAAATTCTTACTAGCTAATATATGATGGCTAATGTTTTCGCTCTTGAGATTTATTTTGTCATGATTTTCATCTAACCTTCGCCTCTTAAGGCAAATTTCAAAATAAACCTCCATGTGCAACTTGTCACCAATGTGACTAAGAAAAGTTGTTCATAGCCTCAGTGGCTACACATGCTTGGTCCAGACCGACCAACTTTAAACTCCTTGCTATCATTTATTTGTGTTTTGATTGAATCCTTCTCTAACATGCAGGTTACCACCACTGGTCCCAAGCTAACCCTTTTATGAAAGGATACTTATATTGTTGCATGCAGGTTGCTACTTCTCAGCCAGTGCTACCCAATTAGCCAGTTAGTGGGTCTTATTGGTTAATGGTTTCCATCAGTCAGTGAACCTCGCTAGTCAGTGAATCTTATCATGCAGTGTCTTCAGCAGTCAGCATACTTCACTTGTCAGTGACACTACTCAGTTGATCTTATCAGTCAATGGCTTTCATCAGCTAGTGATCTCTGTTTGTCGGTGCTAATTTTGGTGGGCGCTAGCACCGGCTAGTAACTTGTGCTTTGCGGTTGAGGTTTCGGATGGTGTGCAAGGAGGAACACGGGAGATTTATACTGGTTCGGGCCAAGAGGGCCCTACGTCTAGTGGAGAGGCGAGTCGTGTTGCCTTGCACCAAAGTGCTTGTAGTAGGGGGTTACAAGCTGAGTCGAGAGAGGGAGGATATCCCAAGTCTCTTGTGCTCGGAAGAGGATGCTTTCGTATGCGTATAGTTGTGTTGTGTGTATGTTGGTGTCGTGAACTTGGTGAATCTGCATCTGCGACTGGCCTTCGCCCTCCCTTTTATAGTTACAAGGGAGAAACTAGAGTTACATGTGGTGACCTATGATGACGATACTCGGCATAGTGGGATCAGAGGTGATTAATGGCTATCGTCAGCGATGCCATCGTCTTGGCGCTTCGGCGATATGGCTTCGGTCATTCGACTGATCTTCCACTGTTCGATCGTTGAGTTTCAAGGTGGCACAGTGTACGGGACGTGGTTGGCTGCGTGGCGCTGCGTCACGGCGTCGCGTCCAGGTACTGCACAGTGCAACGAGAAGACTGGTTGACTCTCAAAGATCGACTCCCGAGGCTCGGGAGCCTTTCTTGCCGTCGGGAACGTGACGTGACGGGTCATTAGGGGTGTCCTCCCTCGGGCGTGTTTTCCTCTCATGCGCGGTACTTTCCCAAGGGGCGAACTGGTCCTGTTGCTATACTGCCCATACTCCCGGGTCGGCAGGACAGCCGTCACCTCTCTTGTTCCTGCGAGACTTGTGCGTTATGGGCAGGAGCTGTCGCTGTCGTAGTTGGAGAATCTCTCCGTCAGCAAGGGGCGTCATCCGGTTGACTATCCTTGGAACAGAGTGGAAAGAGTGGAACCGTCGTATCGGTCACCGGAGGAGGTATGGCAGTTGGTACGGAGGACGTGCACGAGCGGGGTGCCGTCGCCTCGCGGCGTCCAGTCAGTGGGGCCGCGCATGTAAAGTGGTCAGAGGATCCCTTGTGGTCCAAGATTGCCCTGCTGACGTCGACTGTGCATTGGATGCCTTAGAGAGGACCGTGCTCGAGGAGGATGAGGAGGCTCGGGCGAATCGAAGATTTAGCGCCCGAGGGTGCCGCTGTCCCGAGCCCTCTCGTGGAGGCTCGGGCGAATCGGAGATTTTGCACCTGAGGGTGCTGCTGTCCCGAGCCCTCTTGTGGAGACTCGGGCGAATCGGAGATTTGGCGCCCGAGGGTGCCGCTGTCCCGAGCCGTGCCGCCGGTCCTTACGGGAGGTCACTTTGGGCCTTGACGTGCGTAGCTTTCGTCGGGTTTCGGCTGGCCTTATTTGGGCCAGGTTACGCTGAGGTTGCTTGTTTTTGCGTTGAAGTTGGGTACCCCATACTTTGGTACCCGACACTGTTGGTCAGTGAATCTTATGAGGCAGTGGTCAGCTAGTGAACTCTGTTGGTCAGTGAATCTTATGAGGCAGTGCTCTTCACCTCTCAGTCGTTTTCTTCAGTTGGTGGTCTTCATTTGACAGTTGGTTTTCTCAGCTATTGGTAGTCACACTTGGATGTCATCCATTTTCAAGCTAGTGGGGATTATCAGTCAGTCATTGCTCTTCAACAGAAAGTCACCAGCGCTCGTCACCAACCACCAGACTCCATCAGAAATCGGTCCTCTGCAGCCAACTATACAACCCTCTAACGCTAACATGTTTTCTCTTTTTTGCAGGTTCTATTTTTAAATTTCCTTTTCTTATAATATGCATCAACTAAGTTTTATCCGCGCTAACATTCATAGTAAATTAATCTGTTTCATATCTAACACTATAAGTTATATTCATATCCATGTAGGTTCTTGGATGGTAGCATCTGCTAACCATCTAAAGCTATAACCCTTCACACCAGGGCATTATTTTTCACACTCGGTTATTATGTTCACTCTTTATATATGCAAATACATTCATTTGCATCATCTCATACATACATCACATAAATGCATTGCATTGCATGGCCTGGGCCGCCTGGCAAAGACCTGTCCAATCTCAGGCACCAGGGACTCTGCATCAAAACCCTGGAAGAAGTCCTAAAAATACTTAGGCACCAGGTCGCAAAGCTACGGCTTTCGCGCTACTCTTGTACACTAAATCCTGGAAGAAGTCCCACCTACACGGGCACCAGGTCGCGAATCTAA
The DNA here is from genome assembly GCA_038502445.1 of Eremochloa ophiuroides. Taxonomy (NCBI): domain Eukaryota; kingdom Viridiplantae; phylum Streptophyta; class Magnoliopsida; order Poales; family Poaceae; genus Eremochloa; species Eremochloa ophiuroides. Next base: position 98,943,552 of record JAHLJS010000003.1, read on the forward strand.
GTCTTACGTGCCACCTTGGCACATTATATAAATGACTAACCATCTTTTGCAGGAAGCTAATATATTTTTTGTAGGGTCGAAAGACTTGCTAGCAAGTCAATATTCGACAACGCCATGAGCTCAAGAGAAGTCCCTAAAAAATGTACCCTCTCAACTTCGGCACATTTTCACGCGACTTCCACGACCTTCGGCAAGGGGAACTTCGTCGACATCTTCGGTGACTACACCAACACCTACATCGCTTTCGCCAAGCTCTTCGACATCTTTGGTGAACCACAACGAGACACCTCTATGACTCATCTTCACCAACACCATGGCAAGAGGGGCTTCGCCACCATCTTCGACCACTACAACAGCTTCAGAGCCCTGGCATGCGTTTCTAACTATTTACTATATATGTATGCATTTTCCTCTAACTGGTTCCAGCTGCTTCATAGGATTGAATGCTTGGCTGATTACTCCTATAAATTAGGCTCTGTTCGCTTCAACTAAACAGCACATATTTTTCAGCTCTGGAACAGTATTTCTCCTCACAACAAATCAGCTTCAGCTCAAATCAGCTCAGCTTTTCAGCTGAAGCGAACAGAGCCTTAATCAACCTACTCTAAAACTGCAATTTCTTTTGGTTACTTGGGTTAGATAAGTAGTCTAATTATTTGGATGATTGAGCTAACTTAACTCAATAAGTACACAGTTATAGAATTCTAAATTAGCTTTGCAATCACACCCACTCTGTTTCGTTGCAATAAATTAGTTTTTTGTGGATTTTTGCGTGCTATTATCTCAGTTAAGCAGCGACAGTAGCTAATCATCGATTTCACTTATGTCATCCTGCAATTTTCACCACAAACATGTGGTGGAATATGAAAGCAATTGCTTGTTTCAAAGTAGCATCTACTGTTGCATCCATTCTGTTCACTCTTTTGTCAGTGGCAATCAGCCTGCACGCTTCAGTTTCACCTAGCTGTAGTCGCCAAGTTTATAAGTTTAAGAATCAACTTCGCACCTTGTTTATCTGACCACTTGTCTTTGCAGTTTACAGTCCTGATTTCAGTCTGCAGGAATTAAGTAGTCTCTTCAGAACTACATCTTCGGCTCGAGGGGCTTCAACAACTCTGCTTCCACTTCTACGACTACATCGGCTGCACTAAGCGCGACCAAGGACCAGCTCACGAGCATCGGCCAAGAGGGGCTAGGGAAGCACACTGAAGGGCGGAGCTCAGTTGTCCGATGCTCGCGAGGGAAGACTTGGAGGCCTTGAAGACGAAGATCCTCGCTCACCTCGGAGATGAAGACTAGTGTGTCTTTCTGAGTCGTGCGCGTGCTCTTTTCTCCATGCCCTTTTTTTTCCCACAGGGTTTTTTGGGATGGAGTTTTTAGTGAGACGCGCACGTGTAGGTTGCGAAGGGCGATCCTCGCAACCGGGTTCGAGTTGTATTGTGCCTCTTCTTGTATGAGTAGCTGCTAGATCATGTAGTATCATCCATAGTAGCTGAGGGGCTATGTTGGGGGAAGCCCATATAGCATATGGGCTTGTCTCCCCTTGAAGAGGCCCAATACGAGATAGTAACTAGACATTGTTATATATATTGCCAAAACAAAGGGGGCAAGAGAGCTCACTCTTCTCCCAATCACTCTGACCCTAGCCACCAATACTAATCTGGAACTGCTGGAGATCGGATTCTCCAACAGAGGTCTTCCATAATAACCGACGGGCAGCTCGCCGTGAGATGCTTGTAGCCCTCGGTCGCCATGACAGCTTCAAGGTTTGCAGCGATGAGCTCGACACACTTGGCCTTAAGACGGTAACAGCCGTGCTGCTCCGCTAAGGCCAAAGTCGTCGCCGCCGTGTCGACGCTGACGCCATCGAAGAGCCTGTCCTTGCAAATAAGCTTGAGCCTGTCGACCCCTGTACCTGTCCGCCGCCGCAAGAAGGTGCTGCGCTGTGGCCACCCCGCCGTCCCCGTCCTCAGCCGGTTCCGGCACCAAGTCGGTGTAGATGAAGCGGAGCATGGCACTGAGTACCGCCGCCTCCATGTCCTTGATCTCGACGCGCTACGAGCGCTTCTCCTTCATGTGGCCGAAGAACTCGGCCATGTAAGACCGGGGACCTCGACGCGAGAATGGCCTTGTGCGCCGGGAAGGAATCTCCGGCCGCGACGAGCGTCACGTCGGCTCCCGTGCCCTTGTGCAGTTGTGCAAGAGCTCGCCGAGGTGGTAGTGCAAGCCGGAGGACGGGACTAGATCATCTGCTGGGCGTGGGCAATGAGTTGTTGCATTTGTGTCGAGTTCTCTGAGCACCGCTAGGGTACACTCCACGATGAAAGCATCATCCTTGACTATACATGGCCAATGGGCCGGCACGACCTCGTGCCTCACGGGCCTGTGCCTCCCCGTGCTTCGGGCCTGCCCTTCGGCCCAGGCACGGGCCTGTGGGCCTTTTTTCGTGCCGGGCCGGCCCGATGAAGGGAAGGGGGCCATCGCCAGCATCGATACCGAACAAAGCGGCAGCGTCCTCACGGAGGTCGTCGTCGTCCTCCACCTCCAGCTCGTCCTCGATGGGGTCATCGTTGCCAGGTGGTGGGATCCGGCATGGCGTCCCTAACCGCGGACGGCTGAGTCCGACCCCGTCCTCTAGCGTCGTTCCTCAACGGTAAGCGCAGGTCGCCTGGCCATGTCTATGCCAGAGGAGGACGACTCAGCATCAGGCGCCGACCTCCTCAATCAAAAGAACAAACAAACACAGACACACAGTCAGACTCAGACACCGGTAAGGTAAACATGGACAGATCTAGGGTTAGGGTTAGGGTTCGTGCACATTACCTACCGGAGCCCGGTGCCGGAGATGACGAGGGTCACCAAGAGGACAGACAGACACCGATTAGAACGACGGGGAGCGGCGGAGGAGTGACTGGACAGTGACACACAACTCACATATTTCTCAAGAGTCAAGACTCAGGAAGACGGAAGAAGGGAAAGGAGGAGACAGGGTGAGATGGGGAGCGGCGGGACTGTGGGAGGTAGACACTGGACCGAGATCACCGGATTCGAAGTTGGACTGTCGGAGACGACGGGCGACGGCGATGAAGGCTACGGCCTACGGGCGACGGCGGCGCGAGCGTGACTGTGATGCGATGCGAGCCGCCGAGACGGCGAGGGCGAGGCGAGGGGATCAGGGGATTAGGGTTTGGGAAATGGGGAGGGGGGCGACGGCCACAGGCCGCTCGATTTATATATGCGGGGCTGGGAGGGGGGTGGGGTGGGGCGGGGGCGCGGCCTTTCGGCCGTTGCCACCGGGCCTTTCTTTTGCACCGTGCCGGGCCGTGCCAGCCCACGTGCGGGGGGTCGGCCCAGGCACGGCCTGGTGCCCCGTGCCATGCCAGCCCAGGCTCGTTGCCCTCTGGGCTGGGCCGTGCTCGGGCCGGGCCAAAACGCCGGGCTTCGGGCTAGGCCAATGGGCTCGGGCTGCATGGCCATGTATATCCTTGACAAAAGCTGATGCTTGCAAAGCCTGATGCTTGCAATTGATTTCTGGTCATGAGAGCACCTCCATAACAACGCTCTCCTGAACTTTTGAACTTATATGGCACGGGTGGCAGAATCCCATGTTGTGTCAGCTTCCCAGCCTGATCTACTAATCGAGCGCTGAACATTGTCTTAACTTGATCACGGTCCGTGCGCACTTCACTACGTAAGTAGAGGTAGAGTGAAACAGATTTTGGAAACAGCTGAACCTCCCAGTCATAGCCGCCGACTAACCATCTACTTGATTTGAGGACCTCGCCGTCGGACATGGCATATGTCGCAGAAAATCCTTGGATCTTGATCTGCTTCGACGATCGAACGACTTCAGTGAGGTTTTCCATGGTAGGGACGAGGCGAGCTGAGCTGGTATTGTGAGAGCGGTGGAGGCGAGAGAGACTGAGCTGTTTCGCTTCTGTGTGCAGATTGGAGAAGATGATATAGCACACTGCGATTTATAGCACGGGCTGTGTGCCTCTCGGCCGGCGCTTGAGGTTCAGATGAGTTGAAACCGATGACTGTTCGATTCGGCTGACGACGAAGCGTGCCCACTGCCCACGGTCAGATTACTGAACTTAATTTAACATGTGTTGTCGTTTAACCTTCCACGTTCCTGGTTCTACGCGGCATTTGTTTCTTTGCCTTTCAAAATGACAGTTCTCGGCTTCTCGCCTTGATAGCTGTGAAGTTTTTGCGTACCGTGACCGTTGAATGTTTTTAGGCTTATTTGGAAAATAGCACAGTTAGCCTGTGAGGCCCAATAGGTCTTGCGAGAATGACTATACAGAGATGCAATTCAAGCTGGCAACCGCTCGGGTGAACTGTGAAGAGATGGAGTTGAATGGAGCTTGGAACTTGGAAACGAACAGGTGAACACTAGAGGTGACCAATCAATACAGCAGAATCCAATCCGTCACTGTTCAACCGTTAACCACTGCAATTATTAACGAGATTGACTTGTGGTCTTTTTTTTTTCTCAAAATACACAGTACAATACAAACACATATGTACACACTCACTTCTATACCCCTACGAGCATATTTGAAGATTGAGCCGGTAAATATTCAAGATCGATGAAGTCACTGCATGCGTTGTTGTCGACGGAGCATTCCCCTACCACTACAAACACAGCGTTATAGGAGCTGAACCCAGGACCTAAGATACCACTAAGACTCTTGTAACTACTAGGGTACATGTCTTTTCGTTAACTTGTGCTCTTCTTTTTCTTTCGACCACGCCCGAGGGCACGTTTTTCATTAAGCAGAAATGAATTTTGTTACAATAGCTACACTGAACGGTAACCCCATGGTTACCTAGCACTGCAGCAACGTAGCCAACAGTTCAAATTAACTTGTGCTCTTCGTTGTTTGCTTTTGGTATACCCTGTTTTGGAACTCGTCTGGCAGAGCTCCGACACTCTCGTGTGAAGCAGCTTCTCTAAGATAGCCACATTTTAGAGAATCTTTGACTAAAACGTATTTAGTGGCAATTTTGCAATAATTTGTGTCAAACTTGTGAAAAATTAAAGAGCCAGGAGAAGCCACGTTTTCTTATGCTCCTTACACGGAGTTATTTTTTAAAATTTTCATAGTATATTGGATGAAGAAATATCCAAAAGCAAAGTTGATCTACTTGAATAAACATGAATCTTCGTAATTAACGAGTATTTCATGTAAAATCTTTTAGGACATAGAATATACTTTTTATAAGATTAATAATTTTTTTTCTAATTTTCATATAACCCTCGAAATGCGAAATGATCTGATAAACCAAAATTGTATTACCGAAAGAGATCTATAACATTCTAGTTCATGGTTTTTTTGTTTGTTTTTATTTGTTGAGGCCTCGAGGTCCCAAATCTACATTAAAATATGTCACAAAGTAAATAGAAAGGAATATTTTGATTAAATGTTTGGTTGGCTAAAAAAAACTCTAATTTGAGACTGATTTGTTATAAGAGAAAAATACTCTTATATATGGCTCTAAAAAGTAGCGCTGATTTTGATTGATAAGCTCAAGCGAACAGCCATGCACAATGATAAGAAAAGTAACCCATGAGGCATGAGGTTAAGTAACACATGAGGTGTGAGGTTGTGATTTTAATTCTGTGCAAAAAATCATATACTCCCTCCATATTGGTAAAAGATGACGTTTTGGAAAAGGTCTTGGTCAAATATTGGAAATATAAATCATGAATAACTTTTAAATGGTTATGTTTGAAAATATGAAACCTATATAGATAGATTTGTCTTCAAATATATTTTCATAAAAGTATACATATATCACTTTTCAATAAATATTTTTATAGAAATATGAAGTCAAAGTCATGCGTTGAAGACCGTGTCAGTTGTACTAAACGTCATCTTTTACCAATACGGAGGAGAGTATATAACTTGTGTCTTGCGACCATGCGGGATTTGCTGGTGGGCCTCCCCTAGATTACAAAATGATATTTTTGTCTGACTTACAAATTCGAAATATTCGCCTCTACGAATGATTTCTAGCCACTTATAAAAATATCTGTAGCAGTGGAGATTCTAAACACCACGTTCTGCAACACGATAAGTCGCTCGGTCCCCATTCTATTGTCTCTGTGCCCCTTTAGATTAGGTAATTAGGGATGGAAGCTTGAATTCATTGAGAGCACTGTTGCATAGTACTACTCAGTAGACAGTGTCATCCTCTAGAAATTGATTATTTAATAAATTTTTGTTTCAGGAAATTGAGTATTTGAGGGATAGAGGAGTACATCAAGTTGCATGTGCCAATCCAAAGGACGGCGAAGACGTGTCATCTCTAGCTTTCCTAGCCTGTTGTAATCTTCTTGCCTTCTTATTTGGGCAAGTCAAAATTTCCACTCTGTTTGGCCTATAAATTTCGAACAAAAACCAGTCCTCATTTCTCATAAAGAACAAATTGAGTCTGATCGAGATTGTAGCGTGCAATGGCAAAAATGGCCTCCATGGCAATGGCAATGGGCTTGACGGCTGTAGTGCTACTAGGAACGGCTTCACTTGCCACAGCAGCATCTGGCGTCGCCACGTTCTACACCGAGTACACTCGTAAAACCTCCACAAACAGCCGAATATACACATATATTCCGTCGTCAGTTTATATATATATAACTCTATCTCTCTTGAATTTGTTCTTGGTTTAATTTGGGTGCGTGTTTCTCTCTGCAGCATCGGCGTGCTACGGGAACAAGGAACATGGGCAACATGGTGGCAGCGGCGAGCGACTCGTTCTGGAACAACGGCGCCGTGTGCGGCCGTTGCTACCTGGTGAAGTGTACGGGCCCAGCATACAGCGGCTCCGGCAACCCCTGCACCGGCAACGGCAACGGCGTTGTCGTCAAGATTGTGGACGAGTGCGCCAGCAGCGACGGATGCCAGAGCACCATTGACCTCTCCAAGCAGGCCTTCGCCAAGATCGCCAACCTCGACGCCGGCGAGGTCAAGGTCACCTTCAATCCCACGTACGTGCACGGTTTCTTCATTTCCTCGTATATATTCCACATGATATGATCACTCGAATCTGTACGTATTTAGTGTGTGTATATGTTTTTGCAGGGGTTGCCCATAGGCCATACAGGCGCCGCAGCTGGAGCTTCTGCGGAGTTCGGAAGGCGACACAACATCAAACATCATCGACATTATAAATACCTTATATTACGTGCATCAAATAAAATGCAGCGTACGTGTAAGATGGTTTCGGAAGGCATAATATGCATGCAGTACCAGTGCAGTGATTATGATGGCTTCTTATCTTAGCAGTTAATAAGTCTGCCACATCAGCAAATTAGTGAGCTGGTATGCTAATTAAATAAAAAAATGACATGTTTTAGCATTTGTAAATACCATATCCCAATTGTTTATATCTTCATCCTCTTGGATCACCTGTGCAGCTGCGCCACCACCACTCAAATCCACCCAGCGCTCCCCAACCCGTTTTTTTTATTTTAGTCATTTTTTTAAAAAAATACATTTAACCCCCTCAGCGTCTTATGCTCGAATTTAGACCTTTTGCTCGGCATCATGAGTCATGGCGGCACTGAGGTTTAGAACCACGCGAAGAATGTGGCGCCTAGCTACGTGGCAATACCTCGGCGGCATAACTTGTGCCACCGAGACATGTTATTTCGGTGCTATGAGCCATGGAGCTGAGCGGAGGATCCAAAGAACATAAAACGATTAAGGGGCCGAAGGTAAATTTTTTAACAAAAAACGGGCTCAATTGCAAAAAAAAGACTCCCCAATTATCCCGCGCCTTCTCCCTGCGCTGAATGCCTTACTGCACAATTTCCTATTCCCTCCCGAATCATCCCCAGCGGGGTCGCAACTTGAAAAAAAATTTGATAAGGGACTACCATGTACCCATGGCCACCAATCATAAATTCATACCACATGTTCATACATAATCAAGCAATTTTTTTAAAGAACCGGTTACCCTGCATTGCATTAATAAGAGGAAATAAAATTTACAACCAAATGCGCGAGCGGTGTTGAAGATAAGCTCTTTTGCGCCGGCAGCCGCCCGAAGGGCACATTCATTTCTTATCACTGCGACGACCTGTGTTGGCATATAGAAGTTGCCTTCAAAAACCACAGCGATTCTTTGTTTTCAGATGCACCACGGAGTTAGCCAATATGTGCGTCAATTTAGAACATTTTAGGTTAGCAACAAGAACCAATCTTTCATTTTAGCATGATCCATCCATCGAGAGGGCTTCAGGTTGCCACATTTGCTCCAATTGGCCACTAGCTCCCAAACAGTCATGGAGAATTGGCACTCGATGAAAAGTTGTTGAACTGTTTCCAAGTTCCTTGTGCAAAGGCCACAGAAGTAGTTGTTTCCTCGTCCTCTCAACTATAAGCCAGCTGCTATCCATAGTCGATTCTGAAGGAGGAGTCATAGAAAAATCTGCATTTTGGGGTACCCAAACTTTCCAAATTAGTTTGAGAAAGTTTGGGCGCCCCAGATTTTGCTGAGTACTTCCCGGTGCTCTCTTAAGTCCACACAATCTGATCCTCCTAGTCCAAGCTCAGATCGACATGCATGGCTTGTAAGATAGTCCACAAACTGGAAACATTGCTAGCAGGCATCGGCCATTAACCCAGGTTGCAGCTGCGAAGGGAAGCAAGAGTCAACACTATCCACCGGTAGTGTCGTCCCTACCCATGGTCTTTGCGTGTCTGTCAAGGAGAGCCAGAGCCAAGACAATCTCAATGCTCTGTTGAATCTCTCTAGGTCGAAATTACCTAAACCTCCAAACTCCATCGGTTTGGCCACCCCGGTCCAAGCCACCTTGCACTTCTCTCCAAAGATCTCACCATCGCCGGCCCATTTAAGAAACGTCGGCGCGCTTTGTGGATGTCTTGGATGACTTGCCTCAGCACCTGCACAGTACGTCAGTACCGACTACCGAGCGGGACCAGCTCACGACACCCAGCCATGTTGAGGACCATTTTTCGGCTTCGATATATGTGAACACTCTGTTTCCTCACGTGGAAATGGTCTGTTTTCTTATGTCTTCAATAAATCAAACATCACGGAGGGAGTATATATCTAGCTACATGTAGAAATTATTCTAGTTTTTACGTTGTTCCTTGCAACAATTGTGCATCCAAAAAGAAACACGTACGTGCCAAACATGTCCCAGTTGAAAAACAATGAAACCTTCAAATTCAAAGCAGAAAGGCAGCCAGATGATGGCAATGCACATATATGGAGACAAGTCCTTCACTGAAATCATAATTTGAGAGAAGATACATAGTAGTAGTAGATAGGGCGGTGCACCAAACAAATCCTGGGACGTCGATTGTCGAGGAAGGAGGAACCATCGATCGATATACTACATTACTACCCCATCAATTCTTCCTTCCACGCGCAGACTTGAGGAGTTGAGCCAACACAAGCGGGCAGCTGGCCGCCAGATGCGCGTACCCCTCCTAGCCTTGAGTAGCGAGCAGCCGTGCTGCTCGGCCAGCGCAAGCGTCGTGGCGGCGGTGCCGACGTCGACGCAGCCAGCAAGCTTGGCCTCGCAGACGAGCTTGAGCCTGTCGAGCCCGTACCTGTCAGCCGCCGCAAGAAGGTGCTGGGCCATCGTCACCGCCGCCTTGTGGCCGTCGTCACCGTCATCAAGCTCCGGCGGCGCGACGTCGGTGTAGACGAAGCGAAGCATGGCCTGGAACGCCGCGGGCGCCACGTCCTGCACCTCCACGACCCGCGACGCCCGCTCCTGCATGCCGCCGAAGAACTGGGCCATGAACACCGGCGACCTCGCGGCGAGGACGGCCTTGTGCGCCGGGAACCGCTCGCCGTCGCCGCCTGCGGCGGAAGCGAGGACGAACGTGACGTCGGCGCCCTTCTGGCTCTCCAAGAGCTCGCCCAGGTGCTTGTGCAGGTCAGAGGATGGCGTCGGCGGCAATGGCAGCAGGGGGACGTCATCCTCCTCCTCCTCCTCCTTGGCGGTGGTCGGCGGTGGGAAGACTACCTCCGGCAGCTCTCTGAGCACGGTGATGGCGCACTCCACCGTCAGGGAATCGTCCTTGAGATAGCCCGGCACGTCCTCGTCGCGCTTTGCCAGGAGCAGGGCTCTGGTATGGTCCCGGCGATGGAAGAACAAGTGGCACATGCTCGACTCCTCGGAAGGCTCGAGACTCCCGCTCGGATCGACTAGCCGGCCGGTGAAGTTCACCCTGACGACGCCGGCGCGAGGTTTGCTGAGGAAGATGAGCCTGAGAGCGAGCCAACCGTGCTTGCCATGTTCAGGGTAGACGCGGACCTCCCACTCGTACCCGTCGACGTCCCATATGGATTCGATGTAATAGTTTTGGCTCATGCTCTCGGTCGCAGAGTAGCCGTCGATCTGGAGCAGCTGCACCGAGCGTGCGGCTTCGGTGATCTTTGTGATGGCAGGTGGTTTCATGGCGAATTGAATTGATGGCGGTGAGAGCGCGCAGGAGAGAATGGTTTGGGGTCTTTCTGGTAGGGATTGATGCCTATTCTTCAAAGATCGAGATCATACGTTAGCTCTTGGCTCACCAGGTCGCCGACCAGTATTTATACAGGGCTCTGAACCTGCATGCGGAGACTGGAGACTGAAAAGGCGTTCATATGGCTACAGAATGAATCGACGACGCTCCAGCTTGCGAAGCAACAAGTGATTGATTACAGTCAATGCAGCATAAGACGATCCGTCAAAAGTCGCATGTTACAGTAATTACTCACACTCGCGAGTCGCGAAATAAACAGCTCTGTGGCGTTTGCAATTCCCAATCCCCAAACGCCGCCGCGACCCCGTGTAAAGTTGGAATCTGGAAAGGCGTCGCGTCGGACGGGTGGGCTGCCACGGCGGAAGCAGAACAGACTACTACCGTTCCAATTTCCAAATGGAGGGCAGGGCAAGAACAACGGTGGCATCCGCGCCAGAAAATTGCGCTCCCAATACGGTGGTTATTTGTGATCCACACTGCAGAAAACATCTGTGATCGAGGTTCGAAGCTGGCTCTTCTCCAAAAACAAACAAAGAATGGCTTTGCTAGCGCCATAACATTTGATGAGATTAAGGACATGTTTAGATTCACTACAAATTGCAATTGCAACTAGTCACATTAATATGTTGCGATATATGCATGGAGCATTAAATATAAACGAAATATTTGCATGTTTGTATTTTTTGCATGCACATCACGAGACGAATCTTTTAAACCTATTTAGGTCATGATTAGACAAAAGTTGTCAAATACAAACGCCAACCGTGCTATAGTACAGAATTACAACTGCAACTGGAATCTAAACGCACCGTCCTATCGAACGGTACAGTCCCATGTCCACCTTCCACCCGCACCCGCACGGCCGCACCCGCACCCCGCACCCGCACACTCGGCCTCCCGATCAGACGAACACCCCGGCCCGCCCAACCCCCTGCAGCCCGCCCCTGCCACCGTGCCCCTCTGCTCTGAAGGCCACACAGACTCACGCATGGGTGGTACGATCCCCGAGCTCACTCTGTTTCCCGTGCCCACATGCACGCAGCACCACCACCGTTAACACCGTCAGCAGGCACAATGACCCCATGGCGGCGCACTAGCAGCATCAGTTAAATACAACCGAAGACCAGAAACAAATTAAAAGCACTCGCAACATGAAAAGCATTCGCTACATGCAACAGAAGAAGACTGAAAACAAACGAAACATTTTAAAACATACTGTTGAAACATTTTCGAACGAACTTTTGCAACATGCCTCTGAAACACTTGCAACATGTGCATCATCTCTCGATCTACTTTTGCAGCATCCAGATAAAATAATTGCAACATATGTCTGACACTTACAACACATGCATTATCTCCCGATCTATTTTTACAACGTCCATATAAAACAAATGCAACATATTTTTGAAACTTTTGAAACACTTGGAAGCATACATTTGCAACATATATTGGGGAGGGGGTTGCGGGAGCTAGCCACCGTCGACCAGGCGATGCACGGCGAAGGTTCTCTGCGCCGCCTGGTCACTGTGAGCCCGCCCACCCGCCGTCACTCCTTGGGCAGGTCGCAGCATCCCCATGACGCCGCGCCGCCGGGCCACTTGGTGGCCTCGCCGCCACCCGCCATGTTCGCAAGTGACGAGATGAACAAGGCGTCCGGCGCCTACCGCTGGTCCTGCTGCTGCGGCTTCCCCGCCGCCTCCTTCTTCAGCGTGCTAGTAGCGTTGTTGCCTTCGTGCGGCGGCTTGTCTGGTAAGCCGCCGCTGCCGCCATGCTGCCTTCGTGCGGCGACTCATGCGGGTCGCGGCACCCGGTGTTAAGGAAGCGGCCGCCGGTGCCCCGTGCCCAGCGCAGCGCGTGCAGGTGCCACGACTCGTGGAGGTACGGCTTGCGGTTCCCAGCGGAACCGGAGACTTGGCGAAAGGGAGGGAGGGCGAGGGAAGGATAAGGATGAGCGTATGCCGGGGAGAGGGAGGGTGAACGAGTGCGGAGAGTGAGCGGGCGAGGAAAGGATAAGGATGAGTGTGAAGGCGGTGTGCGAGTGCTTGAACGTCTTAGGAGGAGCATTTCCCAACAATGAAACGAAGAAAAGACCACTCTAAAAAGAGATTAGTGACTCTTTTGTACTACTTACACAGCAGTCTGCTCACATTGTGTCCCCATACATGCATGAAAAACACAAAATGGTAACTGGTTCAATTAAGCCCCTGTTTAGATCATCTTTAAATTTTCAACTTTCCCATCACATTGAGTGACATCGAATATTTGGATGCATACATGAAGCATTAAATGTAGAAAAAAAATTAATTATAAAGTTTGCATGTAAATCACGAGTCGAATTTTTTAAGGCTACTTGGACCATGATTAGATACTTATTATAAAAGTTAGCACGCGTGCTACAGTATCAAACTTCTAAATATTTTGGATCTAAATCAACCATAAATAACAAACACAAAACGAGATAAAATAACCACAGAAAATAGCAACCGAAGATTTGAAGCAGCAAAGCTAGCTGCCCATGCATGTTATGTATGTGCATACAGGAAAGCCAAAAATGATAATAACGGCTACTAAAAATTAAGTAACTCAAAGGGGAAATCAACTCAACTGCAAGCACTAGTTCATCATTACATAGCAGTAGTCATATAGGTCACACATCTTAGGGAAATCATATTATGAGAAGCAGCTGACAATAGTACTAGGCAGATAGTAATATTAGGACACAAGGACGACTCTCAACGAAATCACCATCCAGCTTCATCAGATCTTCCTTCCACGTGCGGCCCTCAGTAGTTCAGCCAGCACCAAGGGGCAGCTTGCCAGCAGATGCGCGTAGCCATCAGTTGCCAAGACAGCATCAAGAGTTTCAGGCGACTTTGTGACGAACTCAAGACACTTGGCTTTGAGCAGCGGGCAGTTGTGCTGCTCAGCCAGAGCCAACGTCGTGGCCGCTGTGCCAATGTCGATGCCACCAGAGAGCTTGCATTCACATACCAGCTTGAGCCTGTCCAGCCCATACCTGCTAAATTCTTAGAAGTTAAATCATGTATATACACATAGCTTTGTGTTGTAAATGTCGTAATATTGTTGCTTCCATAAGGGAAATAATCTGTTGTACAAAGAAACTTTACCCAAAAATGAGTACGTTGCGTCGTTGCCTGATCGAGTGAAAAAAAAGAAAAGAAACATTACCTGTCAGCAGCTGCCAGAAGGTGCTGAGCCATGGTCGCCGCTGCCTGAGGCTCCTGGTCACCGTCGAGCTCGGAAGCCATGTCAGTGTAGATGAAGTGAAGCATGGACTTGAACACAGCAGCCTCCATGTCTTCAATCTGCACAGTCTCAGAGCACGATGATTCTGCCATGCCTCCGAAGAACTTGGCCTTGAAAACCGGGGACCTCGCGGCGAGTATGACCTTGTGGGCGGCAAAGGACTCCCCAGAGACATCGAATGTGACGTCCGCTCCATCCTTGCTCTTCAAGAGCTCACCGAGGTGCTGGTGCAGGTTCGATGGTGGCGGCACTGGCAGGGGCTGCTGCTCCTTATCCGCGGTGTCCAAGTCGCGTAGCACGGTGACTCTGCATTCCACGGTCAGTGAGTCATCCACGATGCAACCTGATGATGGTAGCCTTCGTTTCGGCATGAGGAGAACTTCACTGCGAGCATTTGGAGTCGCTGTCGAACACATGGGACACAGCAATCTCTTCCTCTTCGAAGGGATCGAGACGACGACGATGCTGGCTGGGGCATACAAGCCGGCAGCTCAGATTGACCCTCAGCTTGTCCCTCTGGGGTTCACTGACAAGGATGAGCTTCAGAGCGACCCATTCGGAGTGGTCATCTTCGTCGTAGCACGCTTCCTCAAAAAACTCATCGACGAAGTGCCAGTGATTAGGATAGAAACGAACCTCCCACTCGTGGCCATCGATATTCCATCTGGATTTGATGAACTCCGATGGCTCCATGGTAGCGGTGGCACAGTAGCCGTCAATCTTGAGCAGCTGCACGGAGCGCACAGCCTCAGTGACAGTCAGGTTCGTGCCGTCATGTTCCATGGTGGAGGCCAGATAATGATCCCGAAAATTCTCCGAGTCGATATGAAATGGATTCAAGTTGTTGACCTGTTTTAACTTCAACTGACCAATGAGAAAATTGCCACCGGTGATCTAAAAAACTAAGAGAACTAAAATGTTTCGAGTTCATCGAAAAAAAACAAACAGATAACTGAAGTTGAAACAAAATCGGGGGGCTCGGGGGTTACCTTCACCACGTCCGGCGCCGTCGAGGACTGGACCGGCGGTGGGCGGCGCGGCGCAGGTCAGTGTTGACTGGCAAGTGACGAGGAATCGATCCGGGAGTTGTCGTCAACTCGTCAATGGGGGGAAAGCAGCGGGAATGGGGCCTGAAACCAACGTCAAAAGTTTTTTCTTTCAAAAAGAACCAACGTCAAAAGTAGAGTACGTCGCACATGGCTCCCAAAGCAACAAAAGTAAGTAGTACTCCGCTTCTGCTACCAAAGCATTTTCGAACGAGACAGCATCAAGTGTAAACCGTGATGTTTAAAGCTTATCCACCAATCAATAGGAAATTTCAATTTTATCCAGCAATCCATACTTATGGCTTCGTTTAATTCTCAGCATAGTTTGAAATAGCCGGCTATACCTCCGCTATAGCCCAGCATAGCCTTTTAAAGTAGAGTGTCGCTATTTGTGTTCATGTACATTTAGCCGCTATATTCCGCTGTAGCTCGATATAGCTCCGTTAAAAACTGTTTTAGAGATAAACTGCTAAACAACTTAGCCCACTATTTAAAACCTTGGTTCTCAGTGTAAATTGCGAGATGTTTATCTAATCACACAAATTGGTCGTAAATTGCGACATAAATCTTTTGAAGTCTAATTAGTTTATAATTTGACAATGTTATGTTACAGTAAATATTTGCTAATGATAGATTGATTACGTACCTAAGTGCAAGGCCAGGTACACGTGACCACAGCTACAGGGCCTAGTGGGCCTGTGCCCTAGAGCCGCCGCCTGCCACCACCAGTCGTCTCTCCCCATCCATCACCGTTGATCCCCCTCCCTTCCTCTCCTGCATCTTGCCGAGAGTCAAAGAGAGCGAGGATCCATTGTTTTTAATAAGTTTTTCCTAGTAGATCGAATTATTAGGGTTAGTGTCTCTCCATGCCAAAGTTCTTGTATTGGAGTTTTATCTTCTCCTTCTTCTCTTCTCCGGCGACGGCGAAGGAGAAAGGTGGAATCATCTTCTCCGTGGTGGCTTCGTTGAAGATGAGAGCGGCAACCTCGGCGGCAGCATCTTCATCAACATAATGACATTGAGACCTTTGTTTCCGGACGGCGGCATCGAGGCGAAGATGATGTCGTCGTCCTGGAATAATTTTCTCCAGTTTCTTTTCAGTTTTATTATGGTTAGATCTGGCCATAATGAAAGACTAGGGAGAACAACTTTCATATCAGTTTTTCTCATTTTTCGGTGGCAGAAAGAAGAAGGAAGACGGTAGAAAGAAGAATTTCCTCAATTCCGTCTACTGGAATGTTGGTCGTCGTTCGTTGGGTATTTGTTCTCAGGCCATTTACTGAGTGTTTGCCTATGCGGTCATCCACACTGTAAATCATCAAATAGGTTAAGTTTTGAGTTGTGTTATTCATAGTGTGGGTATTTTTCTCCACGTTCTCCTTGGCTCCTGCTCTTTTTATTTTTTTGAAGCTGACATCAATCGTAATTGCAGAAGGCAATGGTATTTTAGGGTAGAATAGTTTGATGACTAGGTGAAAGATACATGGAACAGTGAGCGATTTGGATTTGGGCAGTCAGTTATAACACATGGTAACTGTAAAAAAAAAAAAATAGTTGCCACAATTGATCTACTTGGTTTTGTGCTGATTTAAGTTACACTTTATATGAATATTAATTATAAAAATCATGGGTTGAAAATGAGTAGTTTCTTGATACAATATCCTATGTTATAGAAAATATTTGGTTTCTTGCATTGGGACCGCAGGATGGAAAAAGAAAACTAGTACTGTGATTGATAAATGTGACCGGGTATTTTGGGATCTTTTAAAGAAACAAAACTAATTCTAGAAAAAAAAAGGTTTCGAGGTCTTAATAATTCTAAAAAATATATAGTTTCAGTTTTAGTGCCAATCGCAATTGAAGCAGTAAGCTGTCACATAGCACATGACAAGACAAAAAAGCGATTGTAAAGTAATTGTTTTTTTTAAACAAAACGGGGGTGGGGGGGGGGGGTGGGGGGAGAGCTTCCCACCAGGCATTGGTATTATAAAGGGGTACCCAATAGAGCGGATGAGTTTACAGAGTTACGAGCTAGAAGATGGGAATGCCAGCCTTCAAGGCCGTTTACAAGTTCACGTCTCAGACGTTTTTTTCCAAATTACAAGGTCATCACACACTCGCGCCACCGACCATCCTGCTATCACTGTGTTCGTTGCGAAAAATCTGCCCGTTCCTCGCGTCTCACAGCCTCCATAGTATGGTGAGGAGGACAAAAGACCAGACTTCCTTATGCAGACCAAATGGCGGTGTAAAGTCCCAGATGTTATCATCAGACAGGGCCATGGCTTTCGACTGAGGCCCAGTCTACTCCAAACCCCAGCACTCACAGGGCAGTCGGATGAAGGTGTGTTTCCTTTCTTCAATTACGCACGCGCATCTCTGGCAAGAGGCGTCATCCAGGACATGCTTGGCATGAAGATTTGATCTAGTGCTCAACCTATCTTTGAAGTAGAGCCAAGCAAACACCTTCACTTTATTTGGCACTCGTGAGCTCCAAATCCATCTCCCATTGGAGTCCTGGGTCCCTTGTCTTTCGTCGAGGGCAGCGTAGGCATCTCTGGTCGTGAACTGGCCTTCGCGTCGTCCTGATTCACCCGTTTATCTGCGCCCTGCGAAAGTGTAACACCCTGCAAGGAGGAGAGCAATGTTGCTAGCTGAGCACTAGCAGCATAAGTCAGCCTGGACCTAAGACACAGATCAAACCTGTTCTGGAAAACATGCTGAACCGAAACATAAGGCCTGAGAGTGTGAGAGAAGAGGGCCGGGAAGGAGGAGCAAAGAGGGCCCTCCGGCAGCTAGTCGTCGAACCAAAAGGAGGTAGAGGCGCCATCTTGGACAGCGACAGTAGTGATCGACCGGTAAGCGTTGAGCTCGTCGCCAATAATGCGCCAAAGGTAACTCTGATTGGAGCTGACAGGAGTGTCAAAGGAGCCGGCATCTCTGAGAATCCAATCTCGCCAGACAGTCTTCTCGCCTGCGAAGAGCTTGTCAACGAACTTCATGAGGAGGCATCAATTCTGCAGGTGGAGATCTTTAACGCCAAGGCCTCCATTTTGTTTTGGAGCTCGAACCTCATCCCACGCCACAAGGCACTGGGAGCCATGGCAAGGTGTCCTCGCCGGTCCAAAAAAAGCCCTCCGGCGGCGATCAATGGCATTGATCACAGTTTTTGGAACATTAACAGCACACATAAAATGAAGCGGGACAGCACTAAGGACGGTGGAAGACAAGAGCAGCCGGCCGGTGCGGTTGAGCAGGGAGGCACGCCAACCGGATAAATATTTGTCACAAGAGGAGATTAGGGGGAGACAGTCTTTGACCGTGATTTTGTGAGGAGAGAGAGGAAGGCCAAGGTAGGTTTGGGGAAACCAAGCACAAAAAGGAATCCAACGATACAAAATTGCAATCGAAGCAGGAAGCTGCTCATGTGATGACAAATACAAAATAAATGAGAATAAGGCCATACATCACTTAGGAAAATAATCATAGATAGCTCAAAGCAATCTCAACTAAAGGTGGAGAATCAAATGCAAGCACTAGTTCATCATAATGTCGGTCCTTCATCTTAGGAAAATCATAACATGAGGCAACTAATTGACACTGCTAAGATAGAGATAGGACGCTAGGACTTCACACCAAATTGACATTATTACTAAGATAAAGACGAGACGCTTAGATCGGACTGCATAACAATTTAACGCTACTAATACTAAGATAAAGATATCCAATAGGACGCTAGGAATGCATGCCAGAGGTAGAACCGTCGATCCACATCCACCTCAGTTCCTCCTTCCATGGGCAGCCCTCGTCAGAAGTTGAGTCACCACCATGGGGTATCTCTCCAACAGATGATTGTAGCCCTCAGTCGCCAGGACCGCATCAAGAGTTTCAGGCGATCTGGCAATGAAATCGACGCACTTGGTCTTGAGCAGCGAACAGTTGTGCTGCTCAGCTAGAGCCAACGTTGTTGCAACCGAGTCAATGCTGACGCCTACCAGCAAGCTTGCTCTCGCAGAACAGCTTCAGCCTATCGAGCCCGTGCCTGTGAAAATTGCAGTGCTCAAGACTTAAAAAACGCCGTAATTAGGGAAAATTGGACTCACCCGTTCAGAAAAAAAAAAAAAAATAGACGCATATACCTGTCAGCAGCTGCGAGTAAGCAGCCATAGCAGTCGCCACCTCAGGCTCCTGATCAAGATCCGGAGCCCTGTCGGTGTAGATGAAGTGAAGCATGGTCTTAAAGACATCGGCATCCATGCCCTCGATCCTGGCACTCTGGGAGCTCCTCTCGTTCATGCCACCGAAGAACTCGGCCATGAAGACAGGAGACCTTGCGGCAAGAACGATCTTGTGCGCAACAAAACGCTCGCCAGACTCGAGCACAAAAGTGACGTCTGCCCACCTCTGGCTCTCCCAGAGCTCACCGAAGTGCCTCTCCAGATCAGAGGGTGGCAGTGGCGCCTCCTTATCAGCTGAGATGACTACGGCAGGCGGCTCCTTGATCACGGTGATGGTGCATTGCACGGTCAACAAATCATTCACCAGATAGCCTGATGACGGTACTTCATCTCTTCTAATAAGGAGTAAGACATCGGCTGAGGATCGTGTCGAGCTTGAAAATACACAGGGCATAGTCTTCTCTACGCAAGGCTCAAGATGCCCGCTCGGATCTACAAGCCGGCAGCCTAATGTCACCCTCAGCTCATTCCTCTGGGGCTCACCGATAAGGATGAGCTTCAGAGCTACGGAACTCGTAGGAAAGAAAATCGTCTGTTTCCTCGTCAAAGTGGACCCCTAGTACTTCGTAGGCATCCACCCAGACGAAGTGTCTAGGATAGAAACGGACCTCCCAGTCGTGGCCATCGATGTTCCACCTGGAGCTGAGGTACTCCTTATTATCCATGGCAGCAGTGGCGCAATAGCCGTCAATCCTGAGAAGCTGCACCGAGCGCACAGCCTCAGAGAGGTTCGTGCTGCCAGGTCCTTCTCGTTCCATGGCGGATCGGAGGCCTCAACCTCAAGGAAGGTGGTTTGGTATGTGCAACGAGGAAGGCAAAAGACTAGTGGATCAATGGCTGTTCCTACTTTGCCGAGATCTGAGAGCTGGTTTGTGAAGTTCTCCTCCCCTCCGACTGTTTATATAGTACTACAGGTAGTACAGCGCCGGCGACTGTTCGGGTGAAGAGACATACAGTAGTGGACCTCGGAACTCGGTAGTCGGAAACGACGGCCGGCCGAATGGGCAGTCAATGCAGCAGAGATAGAATACCATCCGTCGCCGGGCCACCGCTCACCTGTGTACTCCAATTAATAACTTGCGCCTTTTCCTTTGTTCTTCCAAGACGCCGTTCCAACTTCATGAGTACCATTATTCATTCACGTGTTATTTTAAAAAATAAATACGCTTGAAATTTCAAATCTCCACAATGCAATGCACTTATTTACGGATTGTGCCAGTGGTATAAATGCCTCAAATAGTAGTTTTGCAAGAAATCGTCCCTCCGTTTTTGAATCATGAACTAATATTAGCAATGACTTATTAGCTAGATAACAATTAGGGGACTCACATTGCTAAAAACAATGGATATTTTTTATGTATGTAACCATTAATATAGAAACTAAATTTTCAATGGATAGTTTCTACAAAAAAATAATCTTTTGTCTAATCATACCTCTTTTTCCTCTCTCATCTACCTTTCTCATCTCTCCATGTCTTTGTTCTCGTGTAGACAGTTTCTAAGAGCAAGGCTAATAATTCAGCCAACTTGCTTGCTGTAAAGTTTCTTACAGCCTTCTCTTAGCCCACTCGTATAGTAGTCAGCCTTTCACAGCCAATGCATAGCTCACTTGTCTCTCTCACAGAGTTTCTTGGTTCCTGTGTCCAAACTGGCTGTAAGCTTATAGCCCGCTTCCCCTCTCTCTCATTCATTCTCCCCTCCACATCAGTATTTAGCTAGCTTACAGTCTTATCATACTTGCTCTAACCTAGATCTGGTTTATATCCCTCTCCTCATGAAATCGCTTTGTCATATCAGCAAAATGCTTAGGCGATAGCGTAATTAATGCACATAGAAACTAGGATAGTTTCTATATTGTGAGTGTCCCTAACAGCTAGAATGAAATAATAATAATTAGATGCTAATAATTACCACCTTGGATCCAAAAATGTCTTCCTAATAGTTTAGCTACTTGTTACTAGAATATCTAATTAACAACTATTTCAATGGCTGGACCAAACTAGCTAATAGCAGCTAATATCAGTATTGGCTTATTAGCTACTCCCTCCGCTCTAAATTATAAGTTATTTTAACTTTTTTCTAGGATCAAACTAGTTAATAGCAGCTAATATCAGTATTGACTTATTAGCTACTCCCGCCGTTCAAAATTATAAGTCATTTTATTTTTTATATCTGTTTTGCTATATACTATAAAGATATAATAATATATCTAGTTAAATTAAATAGTAAAAATGGATGAAACAAAAATGTCAATGTGGCCTATAATTAGGAGCCGAGGGAGTACCTTACTATTAATAGCTAATGGGCCCACGGTGAAAGGTGTAACGAGTGTGCCTAAGGAAAGTGAAGCTTAAAAAATATACTAGTCCGTAGTATGTGTGTGCTGTGGTTTGTATATTTCGTATTTTAGTTAAGTATATATATTCGTGCATGTATATACCGAACCGACTAAAAAGGACTAAAATTAACAAAATAAAAAAATATGTATTCTCAATGCTCTATTGGGGCTCCTTTGGAATGGGACACCTTTTTTCTTTTTTTTTTCTACGTTTTCCCTTTAAAAATAAAGTGATTATTATTATTATTATTATTATTATTATATATATATATATATATATTCTACTCTCAGAGAGTAGTTACTCCCATGTTTATATCTCAAGATTTTAGGTATGTAAGACCAAACAAAGTATATATATGCGAAGTATATGATCATACTAGACCATCTAGGGTGATATATATGTTAAGTATGCATGCATACATAGAGTATGCGGTTATACTTATTTTATATAGTACAGTAGTGGCATTTTAATAATATATTAGAAAAAATGGGTTCCTTTGATATTTTTTTGCGTAGGAATATTTGGAGTACCTTAATATGAGTATATAAACATACCTAAAGTGATAAATAAGTATGAACATATACGCAATATGATTTTTTAAAGATAGGAGTAGATACTCCCAGGAGTATAGAAAATGCACACTATATATAACTCTATGTATGCACCAAATTTTGTTTAAGTTATATGCACTAACTTGATTAGCCCTATGACTAAATATATGTTTCCAGTCTGTTTTGAGTGCCGTAACAATCGCTGCGCCAGAACTGACAATCAATGCTAGGTTGAAACAACACCTACCATGATCCCATCACTTTCTGGGATCCATACCGATACATACCGGCCGTGACGGAGGCGGCTTGGGCTTGTCTCCACAAAGGCTTGTGTCAACCTTGCAGTACGTCCACTTGGGCCTGTGCTCTGGTGGCATCCTTGCTCGTTGGAGTGGGCATGCTCTACTCGATCCACCTGCTCTGCCTGGTATCCATGCTAGAGGATCAGTAAAATATAAATTGACGTGGCAGCTTTCAAATCATAGTGATTAAAAAATAGATTATCATCTACTGTGGTGGGTATTGTTTTGGAGGTATTTTTTCAGAGCACATCAAAAACCTGTATTCTAGATTTAAGTTTTGACCTGTTCTTTTGGAGATGCTAAAAAGCTCTAGCTGATCTAAACAACCTAGCTTAAGGTTCTCACAAGGTATGGACGCTAGGCTACTTGTTACATTTCTGTTCCTGCATCCCGATCAAATTTCTGTTCTCCATTTTTGTTCCTGCATTCCAGAGGTCTGCCACTATGTATGAATTTAAGGAGAACGGCACTTACAGGACTCCAAAAGGGCAATCCATTCTTCACATACTAGACTGTTATCTTCATCCTCACATTGCTCACATTTCATGTTAAAGCACACGGAATTTATTGAGTAAATCATTGAATCATCAGCCGAGTAGAGGATGAAAGCAAGACTTCCATAACTTTCTCTTTGTGGAAAAGAGAAAGAACAGATAACTTACAACCGACCAATAAGGTTCAGAGCACGCAAGAAGTTTCCATCCCGCAACTAAAAGCACTTAAAACACGATGAGGACGACATGGAGGCATGGTACAGTAACACATGCGCGCATGCTTTCCTCATGTCATCACAAAGAACGCAGGCAATCACGGTTAGAAACGCTCAGCTAAACTCTACCCGGAGAAATGTGCTTCCATATGCCAGGGGAGTAATATTAGAGGCTTTCACCGGTCAACACGAGCTGTAAGAAGGCTATGTTTCAGCTTTCATACACCATCCATACCAACGCCTAGAGGTCAGCAGACAGGCAGCATGATGACATAGCGAGAGTCAACGGGTCTAGAACAATACGCTCCTCCAGGTACATTATGAGCATCAAGTATACGTACAGAAATAATACGAACTCCCCGCCACCTAAGTTAGTTCCAGTTTTCTTCGCCTGCAGTAGCAATTACGTCTGGAAGATGCTCATTGAGGCCTTCCCTTCTTCCTTCGATCAGGTTTTGATTCACTCCCTGCAGAGCAAAGGACACAAGTTGCATGACATGAAAACTAGATAGGGAATCACCCGACTCTCTCTAAACAGTTCTCTCAATACTCCCTCCATACCCATATTTGTTGACGTTCTGGCCTCCTATACCGTTTTCACAATAGTTGACGTTGTAGTCTGGGTGTGCTTCTTCCTGACGTGCTTCTTCCTGACGCATTTGCACCTCCGCACGTCCGTTGCCGCGCGGCCTCCTCGTTCCTCGGCCGCATTGAACGCTGGCAATCATCGCCCACGCCTCTTCCCGAGGATCCCTTGCCCAATCAACGCACGCGAGCCTCCCTCGTTCCCATGCGCAAAAAATAAATGGCGCCCACCAGGAATCGAACCTGGGTCACCAGGGTCCCAACTCGTTGCACAACCCAACTGGACTGCGAGAGTTTCTTGTTCAGAATGCACCCGCTACTCTATTTAATAGGGGTATACAGGGAAAGATACCCTCTAATTAATGACATCTTGGTAAGCACAATCATGTCTTAAACGTCAACTAATCTGGGTATGGAGGGAGTACATGGAAAGCATGCTCTTGAGGACAACAGAATGCACATGCACCAATGAGAGATTCAGAACAGACCTTTAGGCATTGCTGGCGAATCTAGACCAATGACAGCTGCGATTGAACCATCCTACAAGAATAAGGCACTTTGTGAGACTCTAAGCACAGGAAAGCCCTTGAAAAAAACACATTGCACAAAATCAGATTATGACAATATGTCATGATAATTCACCATCTATCTGAACTTTCTTCGAGATTGTCTCAGGTTGAAAAAATTAAAGGGTATGTCATGACAGTAATGCATTGCTGGCGAGAATTTTTAAAATAAGCATCCATGACTTCCTAAACTTTGAAATGTAGGAGTATATCATAGGACAGGCATCTTTACTAACGAACTTTGACACTTGGTTTATAATTATACTTCACAAACTGAACAACTTCCATGGGTTGAATATAAGTGAATCATCAAATTTCATTCTTGTCGCAGTGACAAATTTATGTTACTCATATAATTACCTCTATCACATACTGACTTAAGGGATCTAGAATGTGCACAAATTCAGTTGCATTTAGCAAATTGCAGTATTTCACGTTGCAAACATGCAACTGTTCAGTTTCCTAGTGAAATCGAAAGTTCATTTGCTAAATTTAAGGCATCATGTATTACCTATACCTTTACTACTCTTTCAGTTAAGCATTGAACATGTGTTCTTGTACCACAAACAACATAACAAATAGAGAAAACAAACCCTTCCATAGACAATGCTTTGATATCTTAAATCCAATTTGGGTACTATCACACGACCTGAAATAAAATTTAGATTTCTTTAGTACGATGAGTATTTGGAATAAAGTAGCAGAGTCAAACAACCAAACTATTGTTGCCAATAAAAACAACCAAAGACATGCCTGATCTGGATCTTTTAAGCTTGAGAGCTTCAGGTGTGGACATAGAAAACGACATGGCCTTAACACGAGTAAGCGGAGACCAAGGGACCTAATGTGATTCAAAAAAATTGAAATGAATACACATAAATATCAATCTCATGCTACTAGTCAAGATAAATTCTTCCAACAACATCAGAATCCGTACTTCAAACATGACAACTAGGCTAGGAAAAATAATTAAGGTCCATTTGGTTAGCAGAATTAGACAACGATCCGCCAACAGGCTAGGCAAACAAACATGGCTGGTAACCAATGGAGCTAGTAGAGTGAGGCCAGGTCATCGCTGACAAGTGAGCCAGCACAAGCCAATAGTTAGTATGGTGAATCTGTACTTGAAGCATGATCACTTGTGCATCAGCTCGATCTCAAGCAAAATACTTAGGGCCCATTTGGTTTGCAGAATTGGACATGGATCCGCCAACAGGCTAGGCAAACAAACCTGGCTGGTAGCCAACGGAGCTAGTGGAGTGAGGCCAGGTCATCACTGACAAGTGAGCCAACGCAGGCCAATAGTTAGTATGGCAAAGCACATGGGGGTAAGCCGTATGGCTCCACCCTCTTGTGCTTGTATGCTTCTCCTGCTCAAGTGCACGCATGACATGGCTGTGAATCTGCAATGGGGTTTCTCATGTCAAAGGCCTGGGAGAAAAGCGACAAGTTGTGTCCTTTATGCAGTTGGATTTCCCGGAGCAGGTAAAAAACTAGCAGCTAGAATTTATTTGGTCAAATTTCGATTTCACAGTTCCTTAGCTAAGCAAACAGAATAGTTATATTGGAAACAATTTCTGATTCGACGCGGAACCAAATTGGATCATCAATACAATTCATCCAGTCCAATTCCACAAACCAAATGAGAGTGGTATAGATCTATATCTCATCATCAAGCTACAGCTGTAAGATGCCAATGCTTGCAATCATGTACTGTCTGAAGTTTATGACAACAAAATGAATGAAAAATTGCACTTACATATGAAACTGGGCTCCTGATCCCTGGAGAGCTTGTAGGATTCTGACACTTCCCACGTGAAGATATTTGTTTCTTTGGCCGGCTTACATGCTGTTTTCCAAGACAAGATCAATCAACTTCATCTATATGCATATACATAAAATGAGTAACATGAATAGGATAATAGGCGGAAATACGCTAAATATGAACATGTCATCATGAGTAAACAACAAATAGGATAACGTCATTACAGTATAAAATACTGCAATATGCCAATTAGCTATCATGCTTATCCTGTGGACCACAATCGAGACATGGACATCTGAATAAGCTGAAGTTTATATTTCTTGCTTGATCCAATACTACCTTCTTATTTGAAGCTACTTGCTGATTTTTCCCCCAGGAACCTTGATTCTTCAAACAAGGCACTGGAGTTTTTTTACAATCTATAAATTGCAAAAATACACATCATTAGAAACACCAACAAAATGGTTTATTTCTGGGATTAAATATCTGTTTTAACATAATTACATGTACCTGTTGCTGGATTACTGTTTACTGCTTCACTGATTGCACTATCAGTATTTTCCACTGTAGGAGCTAAAGAAACATCAGTAATATTGTCATGATGGCCTCTGTCTCTTGAAGGGCTGCCTGTAACCAAACCTATTTCCATGTTATTCATCACTTTTGATGGACCTGTGTATCTTCCATTGTCATCATTTGAAGCAGCAGCGTCTTCATTCGTTGGAATATCACCATCACAGGTGTATTCCTCCAATATTGGTGTTCCATTTGACAGAGACAGAGAGTGTTGCACATTTAAACAAACTGAAGTTGGCACTTCTTCATCTACTGCTGCCTTCTCAGTCAATGCCATATGCTGAGTCTCTTCACGGCAACCTCGAACCTCCAATGTAACTACTGGAGTTCTCTGATCACCTAAATTAAGGGGACACAAACACTCTATAAGAAACATCACTGAAATGAAATATTTGTAGGAGGGCATGAAATAGAAGCCTCTAAATAATCTTCTCTAAACTTACCTTTGCCAGCTTCATTTGAGGTAGCAACATTATCATTTGTTACAATATCACCATCACAAGTATGTTCTTCAAATCTGGGTGTTCCATTTGATAAACGTGAAGATTTTGAGACTCAGAATCATTGCATGAGGAACTTCTAAAAATGTCAAGATGTTTGTTAAAAGATGTTCTATATGAATCAAGACGTTACCTCAGATGAAATTTCTCCAAGTAATGAGTGGGGTTCACTCCAGAACTGCTGATGTTAGACGAACATGGTTGACATCCTGTGCCTGAGTTCTTCAGCTTAGGATAGCGCTGGTTGCAACTTTGCCACCAGTATGGAAATCCAACATCGAAATGAATACAAACCTGCATGCATGGTTTGCAGTCAAGACCAAGGCATTCGTGAGAGCAGTGCATGAATGAATGATCCTTTTGAACATGCATATCTAGAATAACCTTCAACCAGAGGAACGCAGGAATAGAATCACAGGATAGATGGACAAAACAAATAATAGCATGCGCTCCTCGATACAGCATTCACTTAAAATATTGTCCGAATAGACAACTGGTACCTGAAACAAGAAACAGAAAAGAGGATGTGCATACCGTATTTGAATATCCATTGCCAAGCGTTCGTGAAGTATTGAAGGAACCAGTGATTTGAAGTACGGTTCCATCTTCGGACACAAGAACATGAGGCCAAGGACGCTTCGCAATAGGTGCAGGAGAGAGTTCACAAATTCTTTGGTTCCTGTCAGAGCAGGCAACAGATAAATGTTTTTTATCAGTGAAAAATCCCACTCTTTCAAGGGGAAAAGCAGCCTGCTTCAGAAATCCTTAGGACCTGTATCGCTGAACTCCAATTCACATGGGTTCGGACTAATTTTCAACTTCAATCCCTCCCAACCCATGTGGATTGGGGTGGAATGGAGTGCAGCCAAACAAGCCTTAATAATGCCTAAATACACAAGCAGAATGATACATAGAAGTTTCGCCATGCTTCAGTGAGTTCAGTCAAGGCGCTAATCACCCTCATATGTAAAGAATGAATGGTATGGAAAAAAAAGGCATAAACATTGGATCGTTCAATTAATTTGACAAAAGCATGTGGGTATACCGTTCCTAAGAAGAAAAAATAGCCTATTAGAGATGACTCCTCTATTTCCCACTTCCCCTCTGAAGAAATGCTTACCGTTTGAAAAACCCGGCGACAGCGATCTTCTGGTCGTCCCCTTCCACGTTTGCCAGCCACCACTCGAGAAGCGTGACCTAGACGCCCGAAATGCAGGCGACCACGCACGAGCAGGGCACACGCGTTTCATCAGTAATCAGTCAATAAAGGAGAAAGGGAAACGATCGATGCGCGCCCTAGCAGCATAGGGCGGGCGACGGGCACACGTACCCAGGGTTTCTCGGAGACGGCGGCGGCGGTGGGAACCGCGCTGCGGGAGGAGGGGTTGAGCGGCGACGGCGGCATATCGCGGCGGTGAGGACTCCCCGCCGGGGGTAGAGGCATTTCGGAGCCGAGCGGAGCGTGTTGCGGGCCTAGCGGCGGACAGTGGGCCTTGGTAGATTTTTTTTGGGGAGCGGGACGGCGTCGGCGGGGTGGCACTGGCCAGGGCGCCAGGCTAGCGGGAGGACTGGTGGAGTCTGGAGGAGGCGGCCCGGGTGCCTCGGTGGATCGGATGAAGTCTGTAGGAGCGGCTACGTATCTAGCGTTCTTAATGGGCTGAAATTTTCGAGGCCCCCATGGAGCTCCACGGATCTTTAGGGTCTGTTTGCAAAGTTTCTTTTATGTAAGATCTCTGTAAATCTATGAAGTTGCACATAAATTGGCTGAACTACTGACAAAGATTTTGGAGTCCCGAGACGACAGGCTCCCAACCACATCTAGATTTTAGATACACTTGTCACTTGTGCTAACTGAATACTATGGGCTCTGATCGGCTGAAGCTGAAAACCGCTGAAAATAAGCGCTGATGCTGATTTCTTGTGAGAGGAAAAATACTGTAGAAAGGCTGAAAAATAAGCGGTTTTAAGCTCAAACGAACAGAGCCTATATCGTTACAAATAAGATCCAGCCAATAATGATTATGTACCTACCTTTTTATTTGAATTCCCATCCTTTTCTAATTATATATGACATTATTTTTATATGCTTTAGTAGTTCTCTTGAATAAGATCCAAGCAATAACTATCATGTGTCTACCTTTTTGTTTAATTCTTTGGTCATTTATTAATTATGTACTTACAAATTTTAAACTTTTCAGAAGTGCGCCAATGTCAAATCTACTAACTACTCAGTTTGAACCTTTTGTTGTACATATCAGTTCCAGCCTATCTTTTGGAAAAAGGATGTATATCCATGTGTGTACTGTGTACATTCTAAGACCAACTTTTAGGGTGATGTTTGGCTGAGGATGGGGATGGGGATGGGGATTAGGTATCCCTCCTTGGGGTATTATTGTATCCTAGTTATTTATTTTTACATCTCATTTAATCTCATCTATTCATCTATTTCTCTATCCCTATCCCACCCCTTATTTTTCCAATACCCAAACAACACCTTGATTTATAAAGTAGCAGCACAGGCAACTATACTTCGTATATACTATATCAAGATCAAGTATATTGATTCGAAACTCAAATAAAAAAATTTGATCAACAGAGGTCCTCAACAACAACAAGTTACACTTTTGGGCTCTAAACAAGAAACTGCTTCTATCGAAGCAATATATATTGAACCCACAAAGCTGCTTTAATCAAACTTTTAATTTTTATTTTCACACCAATTTATTGATTCCCAGTTGCAAGGGGACGCACTCATACTGGCCTAGTCGCAAGGGGAGGAACGGCTGATAATGGCCTAGTCGCAAGGGGAGGCACAGCAAAGCCGTGCCCAGGTTTCTAGTGAATCTAGGAATCCATCATATTTCAGACATCCGAACCCACAAATTCGTGCAAAAAAAAACTGAAACCGAAACAGAAAATCATAGACCTAAAATCCGCCTTAAACCCGAGGAAGCAGCAGTTCGCCGAAGCGGCGACGGAACAAGAGGATGTCACTGCCTCAGGCCTGACCAGCGAATTCGAAACCGTGGTTTTAGAAATCGGTAACAAATTCTCCCGTTGAAATTTATGATAATTTCTTTATTTACGTCTAAAATAACATGTTACCCTCAGTCCCTCAATGCCATCTACTTCTCATTACCATTACCAGTGCATCGATAGACCTTGTTCCCTAATCTTCCATACAGACAATTTGCCCCTCCAACGCTATCGAGGGAACAGAACAGCGTTCACGTGGTCGTCCCGACATCGGCTGAAAGGAAAGGACAGAAAACTTTCTGCCAACCAACACGTTCAGAACACGCAAGATTCCATCCACAGTTAAAAGTAGCATAAACCAAGATGAGGAAACGCTTAGCTAAACTCAACCTTAGAGCCATGCGTTTCCATATATCAGAGTAAAAGGGGTGTTTAGTTCCTCTCCAAAGTCCTAAAATTTCCGTCACATCAAATTTACAGCACATGTATGTAACATTAAATGTAGACGAAACTTTTGCATGTTTGCACAGTTTGCCTGTAAATCGCGAGACAAATCTTTTAAGTCTACTTGGGCTTTAATTGAACATTTATTGTAAAAGATTCCTCGCTGCTACAGTACCAAAATCCCAAAAAAATGGGATCTAAACACCCCCTAATATTAGAAGAGCCTTGGACGGTTGGGCCGGTTGAGACGTGCATTTAACAGGCATATGTTTACTACTTCATACACCACCGTCCACCGATACCAACGCCTAGAGGTCCGCAGAGGCAGCATGATCTAGGGACTAGCGATAACCAATGGGGTGAGAACATAACCCTCCTGCACGTACATTAGGCAGTCCCAATGACAATAAATGAGCAATTTCTATCTCTCTTAAATAACCTGCCACGTAGGCAAAATGCTGATATGGCAACTTAATTAATGAAGAAAGAGAAGAGAAATCGAAGAAACGGTTTCTTTGTGGAGAAACGGCGTCTTCACTCGATTCGATGCGCGAAGAAACCACGAAATCGCCGTTGGGAAGAAACTACCGGTGTCTTCGCACTCGCGCCAGTTCGCGCGGTCTCTGCGCTCGCGCCGGTCCACGCGGCCTCCGCGCTCGCGCGCTCGCTGACGCCGGCATGCTCCGCCGTGCTCGCGCCGGTCCGCACGGCCACCGCACTCGCGCGCTCGTCGACAGCTGCCTGCTCCGCTGCTCTGCCGGCTGCTTGCTTCGCCGCCTGGAAGCGTTTTCGTGTGTGGCCGGGAAAGAATCAGAGGAGAGAGAGTATCGTCTTCTTGTGCGGCATCCTTTTCGTGTGTGGCTGGAAAACAACCGGAGCAAAAGAGAGTAGCGGAGGGAGCGATGAATAAGGAGAGACAAAAGGAAAAAAAAAGGCTAATATTTATTATGTCAAGAAACTTGCATTGTGGAGAGTGGTGTCTACGTGTGATTTCTTGCTGACGTGGTTCTCTTGGATTCTGTGCGCAGTTTCAACCATTGGGACTGCCCTTATGTGCATCAAGTGTACCACACCCAAAAAAAAAAAAAATACTAACTCCCCGCCACATCAAGTTAGCTCCGGTTTTCTTCGCCTGGAGGTATCCACATTAAGTTAGTTCCAGTTTTGTTCGCCTGGTGTAGCAATTACGCCTGGAAGATGGTCATTCAGTCCTTCTCTTCTTCCTTCGATCAGTTTTTGATCCACTCCCTGCAGAGCAAAGACACAAGTTGCATGGCATGAAAGCTTTAGATAGGGCATCACCCGGCTCTCTTTAAACAGTTCTCTCAAAACATGGAAAGCATGCTCTTGAGGACAAGAGAATACACCGATGAGAGATTCAGAACAGACATTTGGACATTGCTGGCGAATCTAGACCAATGACAGCTGTGATCGAACCATCCTACAAGAACAAGGCACTTCGTGAGACTCCAAGCACAGGAAAGGCCTTGAAAAAAAAAACACATTGCACAAAATCAGAATATGTCATGATAATTCACCATTTATCTGAACTTTCTTCGAGATTGTCTCGCTTTATTTTTTAAAAAAAAATGCCATGCTAGTGTTTAAAATAAGCATTCATGAATTCCTGAACTTTGAAATTTGTATCATAGGATAGACATCTTTACTAACCAACTTTGACACTTGGTTTATTATACTTCTACTTTACAAGCTGCATGACTTCCAGGGGTTGTATAGAAGTGAATCATCGAATTTCATTCTTGCCAGTGTGATAAAATCACATACAGAATTAAGGGATCTAGAAATGTGCACAAATTCAATGACATTTAGCAAATCACAGTATTTCACATTGCAAACATGCAACTGTACAGTCCCTTAATGCAACGGAAAGTTCATTTGCTAAATTTAAGGTATCATGTATTTACCTATACCTTTATTACCCTTGCAGTTAAGATATAAGCATAGCATATGTGTTCTTATACCACAAAGTAGCTAAGATTGAACAACATAAAACACAGTGAAAACAAACAAACCCATCCATAGACAATGCTTTGACATCCTTCATCCAATTTGGGCACTATCACACGACCTGAAATAAAATTTCCGTTTCTTTAGCATGATGAGTATTTAGAACGAAGCAGCAGAAATAAACAACCAAAGTATTGTTGCCAAAACTACAACAACCAAAGACATGCCTGATCTGCTTCTTTTAAGGTTGAGAGCTTCAGGTGTGTGCATAGACAATGACGTGCTACCACAAGTAAGTGCAGACCGAAGGACCTAATGTGATTCAGGAACATTGCAATAAATACACGTATAAATATCAATCTCATGCTACTGAGTCAAGGCAAATTGTTCCAACAACATCAGAATCTGTACTTGAAGGTTGAAGCATGACAACTTTTACAAAAGCTCGATCTCAATTCTCAAGCAAAATACTTAGGGCCCATTTGGTTAGCAGAATTGGACATGGATCTGCCAACAGGCACGCAAATAAACCTGGCTGGTAGCCAGTGGACTAGTGGAGTGAGGCCAGGTCGTCATTGCTGAAAAGTGAGCCAACACAGGCCAATAGTTAGTATGGCTTGGGAGAGCTTATGGATCCACCCTCCTGTGCTTGCATGCTTCTCCTGCTCAAGCGCATGCATGACATGGCTGTGAATGATGGGGTTTCTAATGTCAAAAGCCTAGCTGCAAAGCAACAATATGTCCTTTGTGCAGTTGGATTTCTCAGAGCAGGTAACAAATTAGCAGCTAGAATTTATTTGGTCGAATTTCGATTTCCACAGTTCCTCAGCTAAGCAAACAAAATAATTATATTGGAATCCATTTCTGATTCCATATAGGAATAAAATCGGATCCTCAATATATTCATCCAGTCCAATTCCACAAAACAAATGAGATGTGTCATAGATCTATACCCCATCATCAAGTTACAACTGTAAAACGGTGATGCTTGCAATCATGGGACAACAAAATGAATGAACAATTGCACTTACATGTGAAATTGCACTTCTGTTCCCTTGAGATCTTGTAGC
Source organism: Eremochloa ophiuroides (assembly GCA_038502445.1). Classification (NCBI taxonomy): domain Eukaryota; kingdom Viridiplantae; phylum Streptophyta; class Magnoliopsida; order Poales; family Poaceae; genus Eremochloa; species Eremochloa ophiuroides. The sequence continues at coordinate 98,976,971 of JAHLJS010000003.1, forward strand.
ACTCTGACGCTTTTCATGTGGAGATATTTGTTTCTTTGACTGCCCTACAGGCTGCTTTCCAAGACAGATTAATCAGCTTCATCCATATGCATATACATAAAATGAGTAACACAAATAGGATAATAGACTGAAATACACTAAAATATGAACATGTCATCATGAGCAAACAGCAAATAGGATAACAAGTCATTAACAAATGAATGAAAAATTGCACTTACACATGAAATTGCATTCCTCGTCCCTTGAGATCTTGTAGCACTCTGACGCTTTCCATGTGGAGATATTTGTTTCTTTGGCTGCCCTACAAGCTGCTTTCCAAGACACAGATTAATCAACTTCATCTATATGCATATAGATAAAATGAGCAACACAAATAGGATAATAGACTGAAATACGCTAAAATATGAACATGTAATCATGAGTAAACAGCAAATAGGATAACAAGTCATTAACAAACGAATGAAAAATTGCACTTACACATGAAATTGCTCTCCTGGTCCCTTGAGATCTTGTAGCACTCTGACGCTTTTCATGTGGAGATATTTGTTTCGTTGGCTGCCCTACAGGCTGCTTTCCAAGACACAGATTAATCAGCTTCATCTATATGCATATACTAAAATGAGTAACACAAACGGGATAATAGACTGAAATGTGCTAAAATATGAACAAGTCATTAACAATATTAGATACTGCAAGATGCCTATTAACATGCTTGTGAACCACAATCGAAACTTGCACATCTGAATAAGCTGAAGCTTGCATTAATTGACCCAATGCTACCTTCTTATTGAAGTTATGTGCTGATTTTTCCTACAGGAACCTTGACTCTTCAAAGAAGCCACTGGAGTCCTTTTACAATCTAAATTAAAAAGATACTATTAGAAACAGCCACAAAATGATGTATTTGTAGGATTAAATATCTGTTCTAACATAATTACACGTGCCTGTTGCTGGAGTATTGTCTACCGCTTCACTGACTGCATTGTTAGTACATTCCACTGTAAGAGCTAAAGAAGCATCAGTAGCAATGTCATTGTGGCCTCTTTCTCTTGAAGGACTGCCCGTAACCAAGACCTTTTCCATGTTAGACACCTCTTTAGATATAGCTGTGTATCTTTCAATGTCATCATTTGAAGCAGCAGCATCTTCCTCCAATATTGTTGTTCCTTTTGACATACAGAAAGAGTTTTGCATACTTAAATAAACTGAAGCTGGCATTCCTTCATCTACTGCTGCCTTCTCAGTAAATGACATGTGCTTAGTCTCTTTACGGCAACCACGAACCTCCAATGAAGCTACTGGAGTTCTCTGATCGCCTAAATTAAGGGAACACAAACACTATATAAGAAACATCATTGAAATGAAATATTTGTAGGAGAGAAGGAAATAGAAGCCTCTAAATAATCTCCTCTACATTTACCTGTGACAGGTTCACTTGAGGTAGTAGCATTTTCATTTGATGCAATATCACCATCACAAGTATATTCTTCAAACCTGGGTGTTCCATTTAATAAATGTGATGATTTTTGGAACACAGCATTATTGCATGAGAAACCTTCGATAATGTCATGACATGTGCTAATCAAGTGTTTCCCCTGCTCAAATTTCTCAAGGTAAAATTTAGTGGAGTCCGCAACAGAATTGCTGGTGATAGAAGAACAAGGTTGACATTCTGTGTGCGAGTTCATCAGCTCAGGAGAGCGCAGCTTGCAACTTTGCCAGCTGCGTGGAAATCCATTCAGGAACTCATCACAGACCTGCATGCATGGTTTGCAGTCAAGATCAAGGCATTCGTGAGAGCAGTGCATGTCTGAATGATCCTTTTGGACATGCATGTCGGCAAAAGTTTTATCAACCAGACTTTTTTTTTTTGGGTACATGATATTTTCTAGATAGAAGATATTGCACGAATCTAGAATAACTTTCAGCGAAAGGAACACAGCAATAGAATCACAGGATAGATGGAGAAAACAGATGATATCATGTGCTCTTGATACTGTATTCACTTAAAAAGTTGTACGAATAGACACTCAATTTACCTGAAACCATAAAAAGTCAAACAGAAAACAGGATGTGCATACCGTAGTTGAATATCCATTGCAATACGTTCGCGAAACTTTGTGGGATCGATCGATGAGAAGTATGGTTCCATCCTCAGTTTCAAGAACAAATTGCGTATGACGCTTCGCAATAGGTGCAGGAGAGTATTCGTGGAGTGTTTGATTCCTGTCAGAGCAGATAATAGATAATTGTTTTTATCAGCAAAAGAATTCATAACTCTTTCAAGAGGAAAAGCGGTCTGCTTCAGAAAACCGCAATCATGCTTAAATACACAAGCAGCATGAGTTTCACCATGCTTCAGTCAAGGCGCTAATCACCCTCATATGTAAAGAATGAATCGTATGGACAACAGGCATACACTTGACAAAAGCATGTGGTAAACAGTTCTGAGAATATTAAATTGGCCTATTCTTTAGCGGTGCATGGCGTCAACTCAATCTAGGCATCAAATTGCAATATCAAATTTGAAGCATACCCAGGAGGACTCCAAACGACACTCAACAAGTCAACAACAAGATCAAACTCCGACAAAAACAAACGAAACTACTACTAGTTGCAACCCACTCAAGCCCGGACCTCCAGAGATGGCTCCCCTATTTCCCCCTTGCCCTCTGAAGAAATGCTTACCGTTCCAACATCCCGGCGACAGCGATCTTCTGTTCGCCGTCCCCTTCCACTGTTGCCAGCCACCACTCGACCAGCTTGACCTAGACACCCCAATGCAGGCGACCACGCGCGCGCGCAGCACCAAATCGCGTCAGGGAACACGCGTCTCAGCCAGTAAAGTGGAAAGGAAGAGGAAGATGAGGGAGGGGGGAGTGGGGTGGGGTGGACACGCGCCCTAGCAGCAGGGCGGGCGACGGGGAGTACGTACGCCGGGGTGCTCGGAGACGGCGGCTTCATGATCGCCGTCGGCGGCGGCGGCGGCGGCGGCGGGGACGCGCTGCCGGAGGAAGGGCGGAGCGGCGACGGTGGCGTACCGTGGCGGTGAGGGCTCCCCGCCGGGGGTTGGGGCTCCATTTCGAACTTCGCTCGATTCTCTCTCGTTTGGGAGTGAGTGGGGGCCGGAGGAGAGTGAGCCAGTGAGGTGAGTAGAGTAGGTGACGGCACTAGTGGAATGGAGTGGGTTTTTTTTTTTTTTCCTTTTCGTTGAGGGTGAGGCTTGGAAAGCAGGGACCAAAAAGATCCTAGGAAGAACTGTTTCACGTTTCTTCGGAAAAAAAAACGATATATCGTCGAGAACAAGAACAATGTTGATATTCCTTAATATCGAAAATGGTAATATAAAAAAATACATCGACAACGATCAAAAAATAAAAAAATGATACTAGCTATTCAAATATACTCCCTCTGTTCATTTAATTATGCAACTATGGAAGTAACTCAAGTTTAATCAAATTAATTTACAAGTAAATTATATTAGTGTTTATATTTTTAAATAAATTTATTATAAAAACATATTTTATAACTAATCTAGTGCTACTTATTTGTATATTAGATGTTAGTAATTATTTATATAAATTTAATTAAAGTTTAAACGATTGAATTTCTTAAAAAACAAGAATTGCATGTTTAAATGGATGGAGGGAGTAGAACTTTCCATCTCTACAAATGAACTATCGATTGACACATACTTTAACCATATCCATGATACACAATAGTCATGTACATCCGCATTACTTTAATAAAATCTAATCACTTATTTGGATATAGCTGAGGTTGGCTGCACTGCAGTTTGGTATGTGCGCCTGCAGAAGCTTTTAGCGAATGGACAAGTCGCAGCGATGTACTGCAGGAGCACCTACATGTGCCAGCGACCGCTATTCCTGGCGCCTGCGCGGATGCTGCTACACGTGCGGGAGGAACACCAGTGAGAGAGGGAGGGAGGAGAGAGAGAGAGAGAGAGAAAAGGTGGGTCCCACTTGTTAACTAGCAAAAAAAAATATTATAACTCACAAACAAAAAACCAAATAAAATTTCAATTACACCATTAAATTCATTTCAATAAATTATTCAAAACAAGATCTCACATGGATATATCTAGATAAAAAAATTTACATACATGTGGGCCATATTGTAGATAGAGAATGGATGGGTGCGAGAGAAAGTGATATAGAGAAGAGAATCTAAATGACTAGGACGGAATATACCTTTTAGAGGATAAATTTAGAGGAAGAAGAGTGCAGATAGTCTGAGTTAGGTTAAAGATTCAAGTGGGATCCACAAGTTTTATAGAAAGATAACTTTTTTGAGTCATAATTCGGTGGTTGGAATCGCTTCCTATCGCTTCCCGTTGCCTCCGCAAAATAGCTAGTTTTGTTGATTTAATTAGCTGAAGGGCAATATGGTCATGGCTCATGCCCACCCTCGCGCGCGCCCACCCAATGGGCCACGGCCCACCACTGCGCCCCCCTCCCCCGTCCTCATTGCCGCGCTGCCAAACTGACGCCGCCGCCCTGCTCGATCTCTCCCTCCCTCTCACCCTCGAGATCGCTCGGCCTGCCTGGACCTCGTGCGGCGCCGTCGCCGTCGGCCAGCCCCCACCATCCCGCAGCCTGCATTGGCCCTCGTGCGGCTACTACGCCGGCGGCCTGCCCTAGCCCGCGCGAGGCCCTAGGATCCCTTCGCACGTAGGAGGCGAGCGCCTGCACGGAGGGTTGGATCTCTCCTGACTGGCTCACCGACGACAGCCCTGCTGATTCTCCTCTTCTCACATCTACGTCCTCGGGTACGTATCATTCCTTATCTCCTGCTACTTACTCCTACATACATGCAGTTTTCATCTCTGAAACATTCATCTCAGAGATTTGGATACTTTCATTCATATGCATATGTTTGTGTTTGTTCTACAAAACAAGAAAAAGAATAATGGGAGCACAAAACACAAATGTATTCATAATTTATTTAATAGTATGAGTAGTTTCTCTATTATCTAATTCATGATGCTAATTGATGCAGGAGGAAATGCCGAGTCGTGATTCGTTGTCGGAGTACGATGAAATTGTTAGCCTTATGTTTGGCAATGAAGAAGAAGGATTTCAGTTTTATAACACCTATGCTAAGGAGAAAGGATTTAGTTGAGGCGAAGCTACTGTGAGTGGGACAATGATCACAATGAGATGACCCTTCGTAAGTTTGTGTGCAGTCGTGAAGGTTTCCGTGAAGAGAAGGCACTGAAGAGGGAGAATAGGAAGCAGAAGCCCCGGAATATTACTCGTGTTGGATGCCGTGCTAAACTTGTGATTGCACGCGATCATAACACAGAGCAGTGGATACGTGAAGGACTTCGTTCATGGACACAACCATCAGATGACGGATCCAGACAGTTGCTTGTATTGTTGTACGTGTTGCTTGCAAGCTAGTTACTATCACTACCTAGAGTACAGATGCAATGAAAGGAAACACCTAATGAACAAGAACAACATGGACGGGACGTCGTGGAGACACTAATAAGCATTGATAATTAAAGATCAGCAAACCATTTGTGAACCCTAACTGAAACCCTAATTAAATCTTCTCCTATTTTCACCTTATTGGCCGAGGTGGAGGAGCAACCCTTGGCCCGTTTGCTGCCTCTGACGGGTCATCTTCTCGCCTGCAGAGGAGGAGGAAGACCCTTGTGGCCGCTTGACGCCAGGTGACTGGGGGCTTGGTCTTGGCCGTGGCCGACACAGCACCTCCGCCTTCCTTATGATCAGTCAAGATGGCCTTCATCAACGAATGAATTCATGTAGCGCAACCCCTGGTTCACCTCCACATCGTCGGGTTTCACAACTTTGTTGGAGTCGGCCGGGCCCCTCCGAAGAGGACGCGGTGGCGCCATGGCTGCGCGACGTCCCCATCCCTTGATTGCCGGAAGCTATCTCCACGCTTGCTGCGCCACCGGTCACCGCACAAACCGCCTCGCCGCCGCCTCGTCGTCACGCCGGCCTAAGGAAACCCTAGAACTGAATTGATTATTTAAATATATTAATTTAATTATTCATCCTAATTATATTACTCTATGTGCAACTATCCATTTACCCCTATACCCTTCGTTAAAAAAATTAATTTCGAAAAAGGAACTACCCCTTATCTATTTGGGGTCCTAATATCCTCCACTTCAAAGGCAACGAGAGGCGAATAGAAAGCGACATGACGTATATGGACCCACCGATCATAGACACATCAATCGTCTCTAATTGCTTTTCCTCCATCGCTTCTTATCGCTTCTCATGTTCTGGGCCCACCGATCAGAGACACATCATATTCCTCCTGTCGCCTCTTCAACCATTGAAAAATTTCACAACTTTTTTATACTATAGAGCCTTCGCATAAGTTACAGTTCCGTGCAATTAGCAGGACAAAGCGGTGGCTTGACTGAAGTGTGGGTGTGTGACGCTTGGATCTGTCCGGCTAATGAGACTTACTACTCAAAAGTGACTGAGTCAAAGCACTGGCGGACCCAAGGCCCCGCGAGCCTAGGCCGCCACCCAAGCTCATCGACGCCAATTCTTTTATATATAATCATTGTTTTGTCTGTCTAATTAAGAGATTAAGCAAGACTTATCCGGGCTTACAAAGAGTTCTGGGTCCGCTAGTGAGTCAAAGGCGATAATTGACGGGGCATGCAATATGCACGGGTCGGACGCCGAGTAGGAGTGGACTCAAGCAAGATGTTGGCGACGGCGAGTCAACAGTCAGTGGTCTAAGAGAGAGAAAAAGACAGCGTAGAGGAAGAAGAATATGGATGTGGTTCAGGTTGCAAGCAAGCCAATGATCGTGACGTCAAACTACGGACACGTAAGCACTTCATCAAATTTCCACGCCACCCAGAAGGGTTTAAGATACCCAAAAATATAAATGTGACTTTTTTCAAAAAAAATGGAGCTCGGCGAATAGTTTTGTGGGATGGAGCAGCTTTGACTCAAGAGATGACGCCATGTTTCTTCTGGAGGCGGATGAAGTAGTCGTGGCTTACGTGAGACGGGAGCGGCGGCGGCAGCAGCAGCTCCGTATCGCCGGAATTCCCCATATAAGCGCGAACTCGGGATATGCCTAGCAGCTCTCTGGAACTAAAGGCCCTGTTTAGTTCCCTATAAGCCTAAAATTTTTTTCAAAATTTTTCGTCACATTAATTTTACGGCATATGCATAGAGCACTTAATATAGGTAAAAAAAATAACTACTTACACAGTTTGTCTGTACATGTCGAGACGAATTTTTTAAGTCTAATTAGGTCATGATTAGACAAAAGTTGTCAAATAGAAACGAAAGTGCTACACAATACCAAAACACCTAAAAAGGCAAATTTTTTTAGCAAATAAATAGGCCCTAATCCGGGTTTGGCAGACTAGACTCGTTTGCTGATTAATCCATGGAATCGTGGAACTGGGGTGAGGTGGACACGGGATTGAGAAAATCTGATAGGATACGCCACGACGCCTGTGGTTGTAGATGACGGATGTCCGATGTTCCTTCATTATTACTAGCGTCGCCCCGCCTGGGCGACATGGGCGGCGCCGTCGGCAAGCCCTCCCTCCCTCCCCCTACTCCCGTACTTCCTCACCGCTACCGGAGCGTGCTGCCGACCGCATAGCCGCGAGGATGGTGGCAGCGGGGTCCTCTTTCCATTTCGCTCCCTTTCACTCCCATGTTTGTCTCCTCTGGCGTGGTGGATGATTCCTCGAGCGGCCGGTGCTCAAATCCGTGGCACCGACGACTGGATCCGGCGTTCCCTCTCCTCCGGTGACCAGGGACATCCGCGGCCTTTGGCTATGCCGGGGGCTGCGGCGGCCGTCGCGGTGTTGCTGCGGCTTAGCGCGGCAGGTGGTGGTGTGCGGAGGCGGGGTGGTGGCCGCGGTGCTGCTGCGGCTTGGGTGCCGTTTCAGCGGCCGGGCGGCACAGCAGCCAGGTCCTCCTGGCGGCGGCGCTGGCGCCCCCCTCCTCTGGATCTGGCCCTCCTACGACTGGGGGCTTCCGGCGGTGGCGGCACGGCCGTTGATCTATTCGAGCATGTCCACCTCCTCCCTTCCTCAGCCTCGGCTAGCTCGGTGGTTCTGGAGGCTTAGTGGGGCTAGAGTTTGCCCGGCGGCAGTGTCTATGGTCAGCAGGCTGTTCCATTGCTCATGTGTGCCGTTGTAGGCATGAGATGCTGGCCGCTATTTAGTCTTCAACTTTGGATCTTGCTTGGGCGCTGGCATGATGTCGTTGGAGAGGGCTGGTTGCTAGACGAAAGACTTTATCTTGCTGTTGGGCGGATGACAATGACGTCTTCAAGAGCTTTCTGCTTGGAGGCATCTATTGATGCACCTCCTCCTCTTTCGATATGGAACTTGCAGGTTTAATTACTGTCCATTTTGGATGGACGACGGCGGCATGCCTACGTCGTGTTCCTTCTTGAGGGCATTGTCTTTGTAGTTCCTGATGCGGTTTCCAGTTTGGTAGCTTTGTTTGGTCATCTTAGTTTCTAAGAAAATATGGATGCGAATGATTGCTACAGTTCAAGATCAAATTTTGAGGCTTGGTATGAAGAGTTTCTAAGTAAAATAGAAGGCAGAGGATTGCTACCGCATAAGATAACAGTGTTAAAGTAATGGCATAGAGGTTAGAAGCTTAGTTTTTCTAGCTCTCTTAGTCTTTGCGCTTTCTGTTTTGTATACCTCTTTTGAGGTTTTGAGTCTGAAGACTTGTAAACTTTGGTTGTGTATGTCCACTTGTGGATGTAGAGACTGGATTTCTATCCATTATCTTAAAAAAAGCAATAGGTAGGAATTGGCATCAAAGCACAAGATCCAGAAGGATAGTTCGGAGTACTCCCTCCGTCTCAAAAATAAGCATGTAAATCTAATTTTTCGAGAAATCAAAGATTCTTAATTTTAATAAAAAATATCTAATAAAGTATCAATATCAATGATATATAATAAGTATCATTAGATTAATCATGAAATACATTTTCGTAATAAACAAAAATCAAAATGTAAATAGAATCTTCTACAAATTTAATTAAACTTAAGATTCTTTGACTCCTCGTAAGTAAACGAGATTTATATCTTTTCTAGGACGGATGTAATGATTAACAAGAAAAATACTGTTCTTCTAGTGTTTACACCTACTCCATTTACAGCTCGGGGACTCCTCATAGGCTCGTACGGTCGTACCCGATCAGAAGCCATCAACCCTTCTATTTTTTTTCTTTTTGCGATTTCTTTATTATTTTTTTTGACTAACAGAAGCCATCAACCTGGGCGCGCAGGCGTGGGCTCACTCGGGCCGGATCCGGATCCATTCTGGGCCTGATGTCTTCACGCCTGGGCGACGGGCCCGGCTGCCCTGTCTTGGTCCAGAATGTCCAGAATCCCCTGGCATTGTTGTCTCTTGGCGTTGTGGCGGGGAAGGAGCTGTAACATATTGCTGCTGTTCTCTCCTGTTAGACTCCTGGAAGAACAGGTCAATCGCACGCAGTAGTCTCTGCTGCTCCGCTTGCACCGTGCCAGAATCTGTGCACTGGTCCAGCATCAGGCCAAAGAGCGATGCGAGCACGTCATTGGTGCTTCTCACGACTTTTCCAATCCTTTGCTCTGGCAATGGTGCTTTGGAGCTTCCCTCGTAGACTTGTCTTCTGCACACCTGCACATGATATATTGATATGTATGAATATTATTAAACAAAATCAGATACACCACGACAGGGGAATTCAAAAGGTGAACTAACACATGAACTTGATGGCTTGATGCTGTAAAACTACTTGTACGAGTAAGTACGAGTGTGCAATACCATGTTCTATACTTTGCATAGGACTACAAAAAGAATTGCACAAACCTGGAACAAGTTATGTAGATCAACAATGTGATCTTGACTGAGATACTTCCTAGCCATTAGCTCACCGAAGAGATTGACGATTTCTGCAGTAACATTCCTAGCAGAAAGATTAGCCACGATGCCAGATATCAAATGCCCATCAAACAACGATGTCAGCCAATCTGGCACTTGGCTCAGCCTGAGCAACGAAACAGCTATATTCGCAGCGAAACTTCTGCTGACTGGAGAAAGATTTGGACGTCAAACCAGGAGCAGTCAAGGCCACAACAAATTCCTCCATTATTAGCCTAAGCCATTTAGATTCTCTGACTGCCACCTTCTCTTGGCTTCCAAATTTCTCCCATCCTAAAATCACAGAGAGACATGCACTGCAATTTGCAGCAATTTTACTGTCTTCATTGAACACCAAACCCTCTGTCACTGCAATAATGGACTTCAAATATCTCATAGAGCATCTTAACTCAGCACTAATACATGACCTTTGATCTGAAATTCGCGTGAGCAACTCCAACAGGCATTGTGAAGCAATAAGTTTAATAGAAGGTGAACCGAAGTGCATGAGACGGCATAGATCATGGCATGGAATGCCGAGAACAGAAAAGGACTGGACATCATCTGAATGCCGAAGGAAGTCCTGCCAGTCAATACTTGCCTCTAGAATGGTATGCAAACTGAAAACGGAGAATACAATTAGTGCCTCTAGAATATGCAAACTGAAAACGCAGGTTAGAATTAGTGCCTATACAGTGTTATGGAAACTGGAAAGTGAAAAATGCAGACTACAGTTAGTGCAGACCTAAGCAAATAAAATGAAGCATGCATGCAACAGTTTCATACCTTCTTAGAGAGAAGAACACCAATAGAAGTACAAGAATCAGGGATTCTCCAAAGGTTGTCTCCTGATTGTGTTGAAATAATGATGGGCCTTTAACACAAGCTTTGTTTACTACGACATCCGTTAAAGAAACCAAAGAACTGTTCAAGATTATGGCTTTTGCAGGCTCAATAAGAAATTCGCTTGATGAATGATGCAAAACAAGGCATAGTATCCCAACAACTATCTTCTGTTCCGGGCCACTACATGTATAATCAATACCCGAATTGATAAATTCCAATAACTGCAAACAAAAGTAATTTCTGAATCATAAAAAAAAATATAACTAATCAGTAATGATACAAATTGGAACACTAGCTAGCGATGCATTCTTTTTGGAAAGCCGCGCTAGCCTAAACAGACAACTAAGTGTTAATGATGTGGGATCCTACCAAGTAATCCAAACAAAGGCAATATTTAAAACACAACCTGTACTGTGCTGGACTTTATTTTTTTCCTTCTCGAACATACAGGACAGCTGCGTATCATTATATTAAGAAGAAAAGTGGGACAGCACAAACTGACAACCACAAACACTGAAACACCCACACACAATACACACACCACTCTAATGTGTGATTATATGCGCGCCTGTTAGAACTGAAACAAGCGACCAACACCCAGATGCCCACCTACTTGCTATATCCACAAGTTCAGCCAAATAGGCATCCCATGAAGCTATTAATAGCCAGCGAATCATAATATTACTTGAATGTAACTTACAAGGTTCAACACTTCAACTCAAATAGACAGAATAAGAGTACCTTTAGAGCAAGACGAAGCCATTCATCTTCCTGGCCTAATGTTGATGCATTTGCTGAACGTAAGATGTTAAAGATCAAATAGGAACAAACTGTTCTGCTCCTTGAAGAGTATGGTAAGCAATATATGCCATGGAATGAACCGACAATACCACATGATATAAACTGATTGGAAGAACACGGAGAGATCATGAGGATTTCAGAGATAACACTGACAACTGAAAATACCTCATCTTCTGTACCCTCCTTTACCATCTGGTCTAGCAAGGCCACCAGCAAAGACGAGATGGTTGTTTGTCCAGAAAGTACAAGGTCGGCAATCATTTGAATGTCCACAAACTGACTGCTGTTTGAGAGCATGACAGATTCATCTTCACAGAAAGTTTTACAAAACTTTAGCATCTGGAAGGCAAGTGGTTCCATGATTTCTTGCTTCTGAAAGAGCCATTTTATTGCTACCAAATGGACTCGGATCATAAGCAAATCCCAGTCCTTATGTATGATTAAGTGGAATAGTGTATTCTCGGCTTCTGGACTATATGGAATGCTGCAGCTATAGGAAATGCCTCTGACAAAGGCATAAAGATGGACCAGAAGTGTAAGCATAATGGAACCATTAATTTCATATGGGAAGTTCCCACCATTGAGGAGGATGTATTGCTCAACAGAAGCCAGAATTTGGTTGTCAGCACAAAGCCTGAATAGTTAAAACAAACGCCACATTAACATGTTTCTCTAATAAGGTGTAAATGGTGAATTAAAAGCAGCAGATCACCTTTCATTGTAGAATGAACAGACATAAAATATAGAAAGAATAGCACATTGGCATGATGCCAAGTTGAAGTCTTCTGTGCTACACTGCCCAAGTAAATACATCATTTCTGTAGGGTCTGATGGCAGATAAATGTGTGCATCACGAATTGTTTCCCCATAATTACATCCCAAAACCTTGTCAACAATTGAACTAGTGACCAAATAAACTACTGATTTTACATGATCAGTAGGAAATAAGCCCATGAATCCAAATGACAAGCTAAACCATGATGATGATGCTAGCAATTCAGCAAACTTTAACGGTTTTTTGTCAGATGCCCTTGACAAAATGATTTGGAAAATCTGAAGGATCTCTGCCAATGTTTCTTCATCATTACCGTCAACCACAGCACTCTGAAGCCATTGCAGTAAAATCGTTCCACATGTTCCGATGATGCTATCCTCAAGATCCTTTGTGCTAGCTATATTGTATCTGCTCCCTTCAAGGCAGAATATAAGTGCTTCTTTCAGGAGAAGAAGAGAATGAGGAATGAGGATTGTAGAAGCATACTCATGTGACAATGTTGAAGATATAGCATATTTTGTTGCTTCTTCAATAAATGATGGTAGTTTCTCAATGTCATGAGCATGAGGTGACTTCATAATCTCTATTAATATTGAGCAAACCAGAATAAAAGTTTCAGAACTCATGTCAAGTTCACCATTGACATTTCTTCTCAAGATTGCAGTCAAAGTACAGGCTATCTGTTCTTCTTGGGGCAGTGAGAGAATACCGGGACAATTGACCATGCAAATCCAAACAAGTCGTAAAACATGGGACTGGACTGGGTGAAATGGTATCTCTGCAACATAGTGAAAAACAGGAAGAAGAGTGGAAAATCCAATGGCAAGCTTTTCTTTGAACTGTTCCTCTAATCTGGCAAAGAGTAATAGTACTCGAATTCGAGGAAATGACAAGAAGATCATTATTTCCTGAAGATGTATAACAGGAGTTCATAAGCCTTCTTGATCATAATAATGCACAAAGCTTTCAGAAAGTAGTTCATGACTACAAAAAGGTGAACCTCTTACCTGATAACCTGAGAACCTCAAATATGTAATCGGCAACATTTTCATCGATCAAAGTTTGAAGTAGAGCACAAATATTTGCATCAGATGACAGGAAATGAAATATCAAATCCAATGTCCCTGTCTGAACTTCTAGGTTTGTAGATAGCAGAGATCCTTTGACAGCCTCAGCGAATAGAACAAGAGAAGCATTTAGGGACATATAATCTGTCTGCATGAACTCTGCCTCTACGCAGTTGTTAGAACTCTGGTTGCTAATCAGCAAATGGTCAAAGGGCTCCTTCTTTGATAAAGTAAGGAGCAATGCTGCAGTAGCACAAAAAGAGGAACATCACTAACAAGTGTCGAATGACCTATTGTGTAATTTTTTAAAGATTGATGAGTTGCTTAAAAACCAAATCCAAAATTTCTTAGTGCAAATGACTTAGAGATAACTTTTATAACCACAAACAATTCGAAGGTACTCAGTCAACATTGTGAATATTATTTTTCCTCCTTAGCCAACTCTTAAACTAAAGTAACACTGAAGTATTAAAGCTGGATCCAGAAGTTCATTGTTCCCATCATGCTTCTTGTACAACATCAGAAATGATGCATTTATCAATTGATGTTAGGTTGTCTTTTCAAACCACTATCAAGTTTCTCAAACTCTGTGAAGCTTGCCATATAACTTCTTTAACTGTGGCATATATATCTAGAGTGTTTACATTAAGAGTAGATTACTTAGTCACAAAGAACTGTAAATTTATTTATAATTTGTCACAAAATTAATGGCCAGAATTATTTGTTAGAATACATTGAAAATTCAAACATCAGTATCTTCAACAAAATGAAGTATTCTTAAATCACTATTATTCAGGTTGTACAAAAAGAAGGAAAACCAACCAACACAGTTCAAGCGAACAGCATCATTTTGAGTTTTGAGTAGGACTTCAAGAGACAGCTGAAGCAAGCTTCTACCAATTGTCAGAAGGTCCAAATCTCCAATTTCACATATATTGTCCCATGGGGTCGCATTTAGTATAGCGAGTTTGTATAGAACAAAGAGTATCTCTCCACGAATTTCATCGCTGTATAGAGAAAGTTAAAGATGCTACCAGATAAGGTTTTTGAAGGCAAGAAATAATCATCAGAATTCAGCTGTCTTCACCTTGGAAGTCGGAGGTCATTAACAAGATTTAAGAAAAGAGAACATTTGTCCCCTATATATGCTGCAGCATCTTTGGTAGAGTTTAGCAAAAGCCCCAAACAATGTAGCTGCACTGACATAAAAGAAAGATACAGACATAAGAAGGTAAATCAATTCAACAGAAGTTATAAGAGAAGAACCACTGTGCCTCGCATCTTTAATGGATCCAGTCTATCTCACTCAAGCGATGACTGATGAGTGATGGGATAAAAGCACAGCAGGACACTTTGGAAAAATGGGGTCGTTCACCAGAATTACAATAACAGGGAAAGGAAGCAGATCACCCTCCAACCATGCACTGAAACCTAATTGTAGGTCTTATATCTAGAGCAACCTTTGAACACATCTCCAGGAGTGACACTAATCAATTAGGAAGCAGCTGCACTGAGGCCACCAGTACTATGTTTACTTCAAATGGTGTACTGGTGTGTCAAGGATACAACCACTGCTGGTATACTTTGTTGTATAACCAAATAAGGTATTATTCTATATTTAGTTTGCAACTTTTACAATCCATACTAAGACTTAGACGATTCTAAAAATGTAGATACAGAATCATTCAATCATATTCCATAATTGGTTTACACATGTGAATGTGTACATTTCCATTGTGTTGAGCTGAAAAGATGTCCAAGGCCATAAAAGAAAGAAGAAAAGGCAGCAACATATCAAAATGGAAGGTAAAATTGCAGTCAACCTATTATGAGCAACCCTGGAATTCCATTATGTGTATCCATATACAGGCAATCACTTGTTAGAACCAGGTCCCTCTTGTTAAGGCCTGTTTTGTATAGCATGAATCATACAGGAAGCTCATAGGAATTAGTTCAATCTTACAGAAAAATGCAGGAATCAGAAAAAAAAAAATTCCCACGCTCCAAATGGGGCCTTAATGTAGGAATGCACCATTTCCAAAAAACTGTTTTGTAGGTTATACATATTCAGAGGAACACATTGGCTTCACCAATGGGCACAATTACAGCGGGGAGCCAATAAGCAACATATTGTACAAGTCTGTCAAATGGTAGAGGCAACGAGGTGACATTATGATGTCAGAATTGAGCTTCGAGTCGGACATTTGTGTGGTTACACAATTTTGTAATAAGTCATCTCATTCTCTTGAGGTGGCAACAGATTCATTTCGATTATCTAAAAACGGAATGCAGCATTTCGATGTCAGACTCCAGTTTGCTATATATAACTACCAGCTCGAATTATTGTTCATCGTATTCAATCCAGTGAGAGTAGTCAAGTATAGTCATCCATTTGGTCCTCTCCACTACGTATAATTTGCACCCAGCCTAACCAGCATAGAATGAGACAAACAGCATAGCACGAAACTGTGAGTGACCGGGGGTCACGCAATTACCGTATGGACGTGCTTGACGAGTGAGCCGGAGGAGAGGACGCGGGCGAGGCGGGCGACGAGCTCTGAATCAGCCGGGGCGCCCACGACGGCGGCGAGGTCGGCCGCGACGTCGCACGCCTGCGCAGCGAGCGCGGCATCGCGGCGGTCGGCGGCGCCCTCGAGCGCCTCGGCGAGCGGCGCCGCGAGGAGGCGCGGGTGCGCAGCAGCGGAGCGGCCTGAGGAATGCCGGGTCGGCGAGCGCCAGGGAGAGGTTGGCGAGCGCGTGCGCGACGTGGTGGGATGGCGTGGAGGCGGCGCCCGCGGAGGAGAGGAGCGCCGCGGCACAGGAGAGGCAGACACGGCCGCCCGCCGAGGTCGGCAGCGAGTGCGATGCCGGGTGTCCCGCGCCGCAGGCACGCAGTGGCGCCGGCGTAGGCGAGCGAGGTGGCGACGTGTCGCCGTCGGATTCCATGGGGAAGAGAGGGCAAAAGGAATCGCGGTAGCGGAGGTTTATTTTACCAAGTTGATTTCGAGGTTTTCATGAAATGCTGTAAATTAGACCGTTTGAATTTATGGAGCTAATAGTGAACTTCGTTAATGGAATAATGGCACGTACAGACTAACCTCCCTGGCTGACTGATCTAACCTCGTTGACATGTCGTTCGTCGAGAACGGGCACACGTTGATGCTCCCTCATCTGCTCCCTCAGGATTACCAACCGAGAAAGCGACGGCCACGATGGTTTTTAAACTCGAGTTACCTGACTGACTTTGTCTGAACGACGGTTCCTTAGCTAAGCTCGAGTTACTTTACTGACTTGTAAAACTTTATATAGGTTTATTATTACACCAGCATCTCACAGCATTTTCCAAGCTAGTTAAGCCTTATTGATTCAGGCATGCATCTCAGTATTTTCCAATTCCAAGGTAGTTAAGAATTTCTGCTTTAGGCATCGAGCTCGTACTATATGGATTCCATGTGTCTTGACTAGAGCACGTACGGTTTGTTTCCGCTTATAATCGTATTCTCAATGAGAAAACTAGAACTCCACCTGCTTTCGATTATTTTATCCAGCTGATAATTGCCGCTTCGGAAAACTCTAAGCTAAAGGTAACAAAAAGCCAGAATCCAGAATTGGGAAAAAAAATCACCACAGCATTAGTGCTGAACTGCTGACTAAGGTTAAGTTAGCGCTAGAACAGTGCGCTGCATTGCCACACCCGGAATGTGACCGCACATTAATTCTGGCTAGTTTCCGTAGTTACAATGTTACATATTTTAATGTAGCAAGAATTTTAGGCCTCTTAACATATTTCTAGAAGCCATAGAAACGCGAGAGCATGTACGATAACCCTACAAAGTTATGTTTACTGTCAGAAGACACCGGTTGTTAGCTAGCATCACTCATGCCCGTGGATTGCTATCCAACGGTTCAGGTTTGTCGGTTCACATCATGATGATATTGCAAATTATTTTTTTTCGTTACCGCAGCTTTCAATTCTTTTGGTTCTAGCTCCTCGATCTTGCTTACGTTTCGTAATTCGTATGGCTTCTACGGTCGGTAGGGTGATCGGTAGGTAAATGCTGTGGTCGTGGGAAGATATCTTCCATCGTCGTGCTCGTGCAATTGAATGTACAGACGTACAGTGATGCAGCCGGACGATCACTATGGAAGTCAGGCAAAGCCGCAGAGCAACATCTCTGGCACGAGAAAGTACAGACCACGATTCTTAGGCCAGTACTGTCTTTTTGTTATTTTCCTGGACATAATTATCGTTTCACATGTATTTTTGCAAATATATGACTGGAAAATTTCCTCTTTTTCTTTCACCAGTGGGTTTTCGTACCCATATTTCATCAATAGAAGATAATGTTAAATTACACGCCCGTTAATCCAACTTGCCAACGTTTGCGAAAAGCAATACTGTCAATGACGGATCAAAAAGGCGACAACCGCGTTTACTGTTTACATGTTTCGCCCATGCTCGGGACCCTGGAAAACTTGACTACATTTCACTATCTCGCAATGTTAGTAGAAATACTAGGATGTTTGCACAGATCGGATTTCATGGTACAGCTGCGCATACGGATATACCCATTTTTCAGTTGTTGCTAATTCTGTAAAATCGTTCCAAAACAGCAAAACAACATTGTTTTATCGACCACTGCAGCTTTACAAGAGCAACTGCTCGAATTTCGTACGTTGCAAAAGCACGAGACATGTCGCTGCCAGAGTGCAAGCAATAATATGCATGTAGTAGTGCGATTATCATCATCATCGCCAGTACTCTGACGGTTCATGCTATCCAAGCAACAACATTTCCGTCAAGGATATCTTGCTCGTGGCTCCCAATCCTTGCCACGAAGATCCCAGCGTGACAATCTGAAGGGGCCGTTAGGCCATTACACCAGCCGTGATGTCAATAGCACTTCCCTGATGGCTGAAGCTGCTATTCCGTTATCTTCATAAAAATCTTTGTTTCCTGAGGTGATCAAGTACTAAGACCACGTCTCTCTATACAGTGCCCCCTCCAAATGAATTTCACAATTTTCATCACCCCAAGTGATCCTAGAGCCTTGAGGAATCGGTACATGAGCAAATCTCAAGTGCTGCTCAGTATATGTTCCCAATGATTCGTTTCTGCATCAAAAAATAGTTTGTCATCATCAAGGAACCTTAGTGAGTAAGCGAGGTTTCACAACTAAAGTTGTCACCCAGAACCAAATCCCTTGTAGTGTGATGGCATTGACAACATAGAATATTGGCAAGATGAGAAGGATCTATCGTATCAAGTGGACAAGAATGGGGTAACTTACCAAGCATTACATGAATGGGCTTATTCAGAAAGGTGCAAGAACAACCATCCATGTTCGTAGCCTGTGTGCAACACCACCTTGCTCTTGAGTAACCCAATTCACCACCGTGCTCTTGTGTAAGCCACAATTCACCTCAGTCAGATATGAACATAAAAAAGCTCGATCAGGGAGCAAGGCATCATGTGCCATTACATGAACACACAGGCGCTCACATTTGAATATTGCCATCTTGCAGCTCTACCCTTTGGTCTATTCCAGAGG
Organism: Eremochloa ophiuroides; assembly: GCA_038502445.1. Classification (NCBI taxonomy): domain Eukaryota; kingdom Viridiplantae; phylum Streptophyta; class Magnoliopsida; order Poales; family Poaceae; genus Eremochloa; species Eremochloa ophiuroides. The sequence continues at coordinate 98,995,923 of JAHLJS010000003.1, forward strand.
TATGAAACTTGCCAGACTGAGGCTGTATCATGGTTATTGGTTAATGTCAAAAATATAAACAGTGAACGTTAAGTAAGAATTAAGATTGAAACATAGTGTTCATCTATGCTTACCTTCAGAGTGTCTAGAACGCAGCACAAGTCATTCCACGCTGACTTCAAATATATTGTGTGGAATCCTGCCTCTTCTTATAGCTACAGCTCATCAGAATCAATACTTGGGATTATTTTCTTTAGTATATTGAATGTTGATGCAGGCATGCTACATTCTGAACTGAACTGCAGTAGCTCATTCTCAAGAACAGCAAACGCATCAGCAAATGCCTGTCATATACATCATAAAATGTATGAGTTCAAAAAACTGCAGATTTGTTACCCATATTTATGTCTGACCACAACAGGAGAATTATAACTAACCTTAATACATTGGTGAATGCGGAAACAATTCCTGCCCACATTGTTAGCAGGGCAAAGTGGGTCATCTATGTGAATCGGGTCAATGCTGCAAAATCAAATATTCTCATAATTAAAACTTACATAGTAGGTGACAGGAGTAAATGACATAAAATAGTACAATTGAATTTTATTACCTGTGCCCTCTTTCTCGATTCAAATAAATTCCACTCCCTTGGATGGAAATGCGCATATGACGTGGATCAAATATGTTCCTGGCATTAAGATTACGAATTATATGTAACATACTCAATAGTAGCTGTTCCAAAAGAGAAGGAACAGAAGGCCCTATTGACATTCAGGGCTTCGGTTCCCCCGCTTAATTGAAAGGCAGAGCTCCTGCCGTTACGTTAAAAAAAAAAAAAAAACATTCAGGGCTTCAGGCACACTGATGCAAATGTTTGGCCCCATGTCATTATTAAACATACAGTGTTCATGTGTATTTTCTTACCCAAAAAAGTACAAGAAATCCATCAAAAGGCTGCCCAGATTCTGCCAAATTACAAACATTACGGAGATGATAACAAGGATGCACAAAAAAAAGACCACAAATAGAGCAGTGAATTCAAATATGGTGTTCAAGATTTGCAACTCACTTGGTTAATAGGCCGACCAAGGTGATGCTCATGCTGGAGAAAACGAACAATTAACAGCACCTACAAAGAATATTAAAAATGAAGCTTTATTTTTCACAGGTCCTCTGAAAATATCAAATATGACACCAGAGGAAAACTGGATCAAGTAATATGCCATCAATCAACATAATATGCTAACATGGAAATCAATATAGGATAGTAAGTTTGAACTGAACTATCCAAAGATCACATGCTATATGCAAATAGAAGTTCGCTGAATTGTGCTCTGCTTGTGTATCACTGTCAGCCAATACAAATTTTAATATCCTTACAAGTAGAAAATCATCTCTAGAAAAGGATCAATTCAGAGTTCAGACAAATTAACCCAACCATGAACCATCGATAAACCCATGGTCAAAAATAAAAAACCATGTTAACCTACTAAACTTAGGGCCTGTTTGGTAAAACTCCCAGAGGACCTTCTAGGCTGAATCAATGAAGTGGTTCTCCAAAATGAACTAGGAGGCTGGGAGCTAAAACAAAAGGCTTCTCCTGCTTCCCTCCACGCACAGAATCGCTGTCTACATATATGTTTTATCCTAATGAAACATAGAGAAACACTTCCCACAGAGAATCAGGGGGAGCTCTAGCAAACAGGCCCTTAAAAAGGTGTTTGATCATCATTAACTTGTAATTCTGTTCTTATAGCCCTTAAAGGTGTTTAATCATTACACTGGCAGAATACACTGCATAAGCTTATGGCATCATTTATGCATAAGAAAGTTGTCCAATGAAAACACACTGTACAAGTCATAAATTGTAAATGAAGCAAATGAAGGGCTATCTGGAAAAGTTACATACCAAACAGTAAGAGCTTAGACCACCTGAATAGGGGTGGTCCAAACTCCGGTCAGCCAAAAACTTCTTGAGAATCAAGGCAAGAGGTACAACCGCAGGAAATTGCTGGGTCAATTCGCGTACCTGTGGAATTAACAATATAATAAGGTGGGCAAATAGGCTGGGAAATCCTGCATACTGCTTATTAGTTCCATCTTGCAAATTTTTTGTGCATGTTGGTAAGCAATATATCATTAGCAACAATGTGTATAGTACATGCATTATTTCTCAGAAAGCCACCGTACCAAGCAGCTGGCTGGCTGATCATTCATACTGTTAACAACATTAAACCTGAAAAAGATGACTCCTCACAGCAATATTGGAAAGCAGAAATCACTCTAAAAGTAACATGATTCTTATAATGTTTCTTGTGCCATCATTATGATGTTTTGAGGCAACATGCATGTTGGTCACAACTTTGAAAAAATTACTCCACTAGTGAAAACACATAGATAACTTTATGTATTATTTTCATGATGGCATTTGTTCATTTATAAAATTATATGCGAACTGCAATACAGTTTAAATTAGCATCATGTTATTCAGCAAAAAGTACTGAACTAAAAGTGCAATATCGCATAGGAGCTAGGGTAAAAGATAAAGGAACCATTCGTTTAGAATACCAGAAATGGCATCATTGCATATATAGCACACAGAATATCAAAATAAGATGATACTTAGATATATTCAACTGATATGTAATGCTAATTACTAATTGCGTAACCCTCCAAAATCTTCAAATGTTTGCTACAAGTTAAATTTCTTTTAGAATGAAAGACAGTATCAGCTACCAAACTGTGATCAACATTCAACAGGTCTAAACAAAATATTTGTATGGAAACACTAAACTTACAAGTAACGTTTATGGAGAGTAACTTATTTTCTAGAAAATATTCAGATAGACAATAGCCTTCTGATTTACCAATTCAGTCGTCTGCAGTCCTGTGTGTGATGGCGATTTGAAACTTATATCAAGACGAATTGACTGCACAATATCACAGTCGTCCTTATTCAATTTTGAGCACACCAGCATGTTGCTGCCTTCTGAACTAGAGGTGTCAGACCGAGGAGGACTCCCTTGTTCTCCAAGGATGTTAACTGAATATTCTTGTGAGCCATCCAGTACTGAAGAACACTCATTGGACATATTTGTGTCACAGGGTACATCCGCTACAAGCATGATCACAGGTATCTGCAAATAATATAAGCATGAGGAAAATAGAATAGCTAACGAATTAGCAAAAGAACGCCACTTACAGCTGTGTTTTCAACTGTTTTAAGGGAATCACTTCTAACCCAGTCCTGGTTTGTAAGACACCTTGCTGCATGCTGAAAGGAAAAACAATTGTCCATGTGAAAAGGAAAGCAAAATTTTGTCCTCAGAACATGCAAGCACATCCATCATGTGTCCTTGTAGAGAGATAGAATTGGGAGGCAATTGGCCACACCTCAATAGGAGGGGGCGCCTTCTGTTATATAGGGCCGGCTGGCCTTGCTTTACAAGGCAAGGGTAATTCCCTTGATTTACATCTACTAAATATAGTAACTAATCCCTGATTTACATATGCTAATTATAGCAACTAATCCTTGATTTACATCTACTAATTATGGCTACAAATGCCGCAGCATATGGTAAGGGGCTGCGGCATATTCTATTGCCTAACACCCGCCCGCAGTTGCAGCGGGAGGCTCCCGGACGCAAAGACTGGATCGAAATCCTCGAAAGAGTGCTGTCGGAAGCCCTTTAGTCATGATGTCGGCGAACTGGTGAGAGGAGGGCACATGGAGAACCCGAATCTCACCGAGGGCCACTTTTTCGCGGACGAAGTGAATGTCGATCTCAATGTGCTTCGTTCGCTTGTGGTGGACGGGGTTGACTGTCATGTAGACGGCGCTGACGTTGTCGCAGAAGACAACGGTGGCGGAGGGCAGCCGGATGTGGAGCTCCTGGAGTAACTGTCGAAGCCAGCAGCACTCAGCCACAACGTGAGCCACGGCCCGATACTCTGCCTCGGCGCTGGAGCGGGACACCGTGGTCTGGCGCTTGGAGGACCAAGAAACCAGATTGTCGCCGAGATAGACGCAGAAGCCGGAGGTGGATCGTCGAGAGTCTGGACAGCCTGCCCAGTCAGCGTCAGAGTAGGCAGTCAGCTTGTCGACAGACCCGGTGCCAATGTGAAGACCCGAGGAGAGAGTCCCCTGTACGAAGCGTAGGATGCGCTTGATGAGCGCACGGTGAGGCTCGCGCGGGGCGTGCATGAAGAGGCACACCTGCTGAACAGCATATGCCAGATCAGGACGAGTCAGGGTTAGGTACTGGAGAGCCCCCGCCAAGCTCCTGTACTCAGATGCGTCCTTCTCTGACAGTAGATCCCCGTCGGCTACGGATAGCTTGGCGTGAGTGTCAACAGGTGTCGTGGTCGGATGACACTCAGCCATGCCCGCGCGCTGAAGAAGCTCGACAGCGTACTGTCGCTGGGAGAGGAAGAGGCCATCTGAGGAGCGTGTGACAGTGATGCCGAGGAAGTGGTGGAGGGCGCCAAGATCCGTCATGGCGAACTCGGAGCTCAGCCGAGCCATAGTGCGCTGAAGAAGAGCCGAGGACGAGGCGGTGAGAACGATGTCGTCGACGTACAGTAGTAGGTAGGAGAGGCTCGTCCCCTTTCGTAAAATGAAAAGGGACGTGTCGGAGGCGGAGGTGACGAAGCCGAGCTGCCGGATGAAGGTGGCGAAGCGCTGGTACCAGGCCCGCGGAGCCTGCTTCAATCCATACAAGGACTTCTGCAGACGGCAGACGTAGTCAGGGGCGCCAGGGTCGACAAATCCTGGCGGCTGCTGGCAGTAGACGGTCTCCTCGAGGTGGCCGTGAAGAAAAGCGTTCTTCACGTCCAGCTGATGAATCGGCCAGGCGCGGGACGCGGCGATGCTGAGTACAGACCGAATGGTGGCCGGTTTGACAACCGGGCTGAAGGTCTCGTCGTAGTCGATGCCCTCACGCTGGGAGAAGCCTCGGACAACCCAGCGAGCCTTGTGGCGGGCGAGGGACCCATCGGCATGGAACTTGTGCCGGAAGATCCACTTCCCCGTCACGACGTTAGCGCCGGGGGGGCCGCGGAACGAGCTGCCAGGTGTTGTTGTCGACGAGGGCCTGGTACTCATCCATCATCGCAGCACGCCAGTTGGCGTCGGCCAGCGCGCTGCGGTAGTTCGTCGGAATCGGCGATGGGGAGGATGACGTCGTGGCCGCCAGCCCTTCATAGTTGACGCGAGGGATGGCACCCGTCATGGTGCGGGTGACACGCGGCGGCGGTGGCAGGTGGCGGAGCAGGAGATGCCGCCGGTGCTGGTAAGGGCGCCGTAGGTGGAAGCCGGGGCGTCAGGAGCCGCAGGGGCTGCTGGGGCAGCAGCCGGCTCGGACGTAGTCGTCGTACGGGAGCGGCGGACGTAGACCCGTGGGAAGGGAACCACGCTGGGTCCAGGCGGGGGCACGTGACCACGCCCGCCCGGTGTCGAAGAAGGCGATGCCGCAACATCTGAGGGCGGCTGCTCCACAGGCGTTGAGGAGAGAGTCCCACCTGCAACAACAGTAGGGCAAGGCACCGAAACCATATCGTCGTCGAGGAGGAAGTCGAGGGAAGCTGGGGAGGAGGTGTCTAAGGCGGCTGCAAAGGGAAAAGTGGTTTCGTCAAATATGACATGGCGAGAGATGATGATGCGATGGGTCGATAGGTCGAGGCAGCGGTAACCTTTGTGCGAGGGGGGATATCCGAGGAAGACGCATGCTGTGGAGCGAGGGGCGAGCTTATGTTTGGAGGTTGCTTGCATGTTGGGGTAACAGAGGCACCCAAAAACACGCAGATGACTATAGGTTGGTGGCTGGTTATGCAGTCGAGTGTAGGGAATTTCATGCTGAATGGAGGAGGATGGGCGCCTATTATGGAGGTAGCAGGCTGTTAGGAGCCCCTCAGCCCAATATGTGGGCGGCAGGGAGGCATGAAGGAGCATAGTACGAATGGAATTGTTGAGTGTGCGGATGATGCGTTCGGCTTTGCCATTTTGGGGTGATGTGTAGGGGCAGGAGAGGCGGAGGTGAGTGCCTTGAGCAGTGAGGAATTTGGTGGTGGCGGTGTTGATGAATTCAGTGCCGTTATCGGCCTGAACACATTTTAGGGGAAGACTGAATTGTGTTTTGGCAAGCGCAGCAAGCTCGACTACGTGTTGGTGGACCTCAGATTTTTTCCGGAGCGGAAAAACCCAACAGTAGTGACTATAATCATCCAAACATACCAAGTAATATGAAAAACCAGACAGACTGTTGATGGGGGAAGTCCATACATCACAGTGAACAAGTTCAAAGGGTGCATGAGTTATGGAATGCGAGGAACTAAAGGGTAGACGCGTATGTTTGCCTAACTGACATGAGTGACATAGGGAGCGGTCCACTTTATTACAGGAAACAGCATGAATTTTATTAAGACGTTCTAATGCAGCGGGGGCTGGGTGGCCGAGACGTTGATGCCACAGTGTCGACGAAGCAGCCAAGAGAGCATGAGATGGGGCGACAGGTGTGCCGGCAGGCATGGTGTATAGGTCCCCGTCGCTGTTACAGCGGAGAATCACGCGTCCTGTCCTGAGATCCTTAACAGAAAAACCATGTGCGTCAAATTCAAAGGAACAACTATTGTCGCGAGTGAACTGACGGACAGATAACAGGTTGCGGACTATGGATGGTGCGACAAGAATATTGTTAAGAGCGAAGTTTGTTGTAGGTGTAGGAAGGACGGAATGACCTCTAGACGTAACAGGAATGCTAGTGCCATTACCTACTGTTATTGAGGAGATGGAAGGGGGGAGGCGTTGGGTAAGCATACCATCCGAGGACGTCATGTGCGTGGAGGCGCCGGAGTCAACGACCCAGGGCGAGTTGCCCTGCAGTTGCATGTTCTGCAGAGCAGCAATGAGGCCGGCTGCATCCCAGGTGCTGGTGGAGGTGTTGGAGCCGCCGGAGGATGCCTGGAGCGGAGCGAAGGCGGTGTGGGCCTGCGGGGAAGGCCCGAGGATGCTTTGGTTGCGCCCGGCCTGGGCACCAGGACCTCCAGGGGCGCCAAGACCTCCTTGGCGGCGCTGTCCAGGAGGAGTGACGCGCTCTCCAGGGGCCACACGTTCGCCGGTCCAGGGATTGAAGCCCCAAGGAACGCGATTGTTGGTGCTGGTGCTGCCGGAGGTGTTGGAGAAGCCGCCGTAGGAGTTTGGGAAGGGCTGCTGGCCGCCCTTCTTGGTGTTAGGCCGCCTGCCGCCCTGCTGCTGCTGCTGGTTACCACCAGGAGAGGAGGCAGCAGCCAGGAGGGCGGTGGTGGCGCGCACTTTCTCCTCGTTGTGCAGACGCAGTTCTTTGAGAAGGAGCTGGTGCCGGGCGTCGGCGAAGGTGAGGGGCTGCTTTCCGGCGATGGTGTCGGCGACGGTGGAGTAGACCTCGTTGAGCCCGCGCAGCAGATTGAGGACGAGGTTGGGCTCAGATACGGGCTGCCCGACGTCGCGTAGTTCGTCGGCCTTCTCCTTCATGCGAACGCAGTAGGCGTCAATGGACAGGTCCCCCTGAGTCATCGAGTGGAATTCGTGATTCAGGAAGATGGCGCGAGGAGCTTTGTTCGCCTGGAACACAGCGCCGATGGCCGTCCAAAGGGCGCTTGCCGTCTGCGTGTTGTCGGTCATGGCGAGGTTGAGGACGGCGTCGGAGACGGTGCTGTACATCCATCCGCGGACGCAGAAGTCAGCCTGTGTAATACCCCGGGTATTACGGATTTAATTAATCTGCCATGTCATCATATTTAAATTAATCATTTGCATATGATTGTGATTAGGCCCCTAGAGTGATTTGAATTTAATTAGTATTTGTTTGTAAAATTAAAATTCCCAAATAAAGGTTTAAAAATTTACTTTTATTAGGACCAAAACCTAATTCAAAATCTAAAAGGAATTTTGAGATAGTCCCTTAATAAAAGTTTTAGATCTTTTAAAATGGAGCAACTTTTATTTTTGGAGATTTCAAAGTTCTGTGGTGGGAATTCAAATTTATTTCAAAACAATGATTTAAAATTTAGTTTTGGATTGGCATTTCAAAAATTATTTGGAATCTGGCAAAACTTCCTAAATAGAAGTTGTAAAGCTCATTAAGTAGAACAACTTTTATTTTGGCAACTTTTCAAGTTGTTGAGAAAATTTAAAAGTAATTTTTAAAATACAGTTTGAAATTTAAAACCCTATTCTACCCCCTTTTCTGTAGATTCAAAAATATTTCGAATTTGGATGTAGTTCCAAAAGCAAAGTTGTTCAGAATTTCAAACCCTACAACTTTTGTTTTTGCAGTTTTTCATGTTTGTATGCAAAATCAGTCGAATTTGGTCAAAAACCGATAGCCCCTAGGGAATAGTGCTACAGTACTTCGCCCCCTCGCTCTGTTCACGAACAGCACCGGCAGCCGCCGTGTCGCGCGCGGGCGCGCGGCGAGCCGTGCCGGCCGGGATCGTGCCCCCGCGACCTCGGCAGATACGGGCGCGCGTGCGCCGCGTCGTGCCGCGCCTGTCCCCGCCCGTTGCCCCTCCAAAAGGGCAAAGACCACCCCTCTCCACGCCATTTTTCCTTCTCCCGGTCGCCATCGCCACCTCTCGGTTCTCGGCCGAATACGCCGCGCTCCGTCCATCACCACCCTCTCCATCTTGCAGACAGCTAGCTAGCTTCCTTGCGCATCGCCTGCGACCGTCGGTGGGAGCTGTAGAGCTTCGTAACCACCGGAACACCGGTGTCTCCTTCGCGAGCGGGCAGAGCGCCGCCGCGAGCTCCGCCGTCGTCTCGAGCTAGTCTGGGTAAGCTCTGGGCCTCGGATTGTTGCGCAACGTGATCTCCGTGACCCCTTGAATCTTACGCGTGCGTCGGCGTACTCTCTGGTTCCCTAGGTTCGCCGGAACGCGTGTTCGCCGTTGTGCCGAGCCGCCGGGATCCGCCGCCGTCGCCAAGTCGCCTTCTCCGAACCACCTCCGTCTCCACCGACCCGTCGGCCAGCTTCGTGGTGAGCCCCAGATGCTCGCGCACCTTTTCCCCCTCTCTTTACCGGCTTGTGCTCGCCGCCGCCACCGAGCCGCCGCGTCCGTGTCTCCAGGTGCTGTGCGCCTCGGATCTCGTCGTGTCTTAGCTTGGTAGACTCGCCTTGGAGTGTAGAGTCCGTCAGTGCCCTCGGCTTCGTCCCTCGGCTCACCGTCGGCGAGCTAGGGGCGGCGGACCGCCGGCGCTCTCGCCTCTGTAGAAACAGAGGAGAGGCCAGGGGCCTCGGGTTAGAAGATAGGTCTTTCCAGGGGGTTAAGTGCAAATCCCGTGACTCATGTGAATAGTATAGATCGGACCGCGGGTTGATTTCCGATTTCCCCAAGGTCTCTTTTGCTAAAACGCCGGCGCCGGGTGCGGGCAGGCCGAATGGGCCGGCTCGCTTGGTCATGGGCCGTAATGGGCTGGTTTGGTCTTTTCTTTTTCCAGTGAATTTCAAAATGCTTTTCATTTATATATTCATATGAATAGTACTGAAGTTTATTTATTTCATATGAATTAATCTGTTGAATGGGAAAATGTGAGAATAATTGTGTATGCTCTCTGAAGTATGTAGTATTTGTTAAAAATATAATATAGGGTGTTCCAGTGCCTTTAATCTGCTGTATAAATTAGTGAAGTAATTAATAAATGCAAGTTTGTGTAATTTTAATTAATTCTCTGTAAATCCAAAAATCATGAAATTTATTGTGGCTCTGTTTGGTGATAAAACCTAGCTGTTGGTAAAGTTTGGTTGCAATTGAAGTTAGTTTGGTCAATTAATAAATATATGTGAAATTAGGGATTAATAAAGTAAATAGAAAAATGAATTTAGGTTTGTTGTGTGAATTTTTGGGTTGAATGAAGACCAAGGATCTTTCGCTGTGTGATCCTTGGCAATTTGAGAACTTAGTGCTTGGTAGTAGTCATAAAGCTGTGTAGCGGCTTTCTGTGACCGTTAAAAAGGTCAATAAAACAAAAGTAGGAAACATTACTTTTACCTTCCGTAGATTGTTTACAACTTTACCGTGAAGGAAAGTTGTACTCAAGGTATTAATGGTTTACTTCCAAGCATTTCATTTGTTGCCCTCATGCCACGCTAAGCATACATCATTGCATACGTGTAGTGCCCGTTCCCGAGGGGGTCCAGGTCGAGACTACTACTGAGGAGGCCGCTCCAGAAGTCATCCAAGGATTCGACATCTGCGGGACTGATCCCGATCCGACGCTGTACACGATCCAAGGCAAGCCCCGGTGCATTCAGCCCCTCTATTACAAAATATTTATAATTCAAGTTAATCTACTGCATTAGGTTAATAGGAGTTGATTGTCACCTATCTAGATGCATTGTCTCAAATAAATACCCTGAAACCTGATTTAAATAAAATGGTTTGAGAAATGCTTAGGCATGCATAATGAACTTAGCTTTGCATAAAAGAAAAACTATTTTCTGTGCCATGATTATACTTATACTTTGATTGGTGAAGAACTTGTTATCCGCTGGTCGATGTGTATTTGGGTTGGAGTCCCAATGCATGGTCGCTTTCGGAGTAGATTGGAACTGGTCGATGTCTTGGAAACGTGTTTCGTTGGGTGGCCAGCTCATGGGGCGGCGTTCCCTATGTCTCACTCACCCGACAGGCACGATAATAAAAACTGTCGGGTAGTCTTGTGCTTGGGTTAGAGTCCCAATGCAGGATTGGCGGCAGGAAGGAAGTAGGGACCGTTCGTTGTAGGCCTGCTGTGATCATGATGAACAGCCTAGCCACATACCAATGCGGAAAGCCTAGAGTCCGGTGACGCTATTGCTGGAACCGACAACCACGCACTGGGAGTGGAGAGATGGCGAGAGTAGCTTGTACCCACGTGGCCGGCGTGCCTGGATAAGAGTGGAGTACTGTGCTCTCGGGTGGCACAGGACCGGTTTCGGGATAGCAAAGCCGTGACGACGGGTTGGTATATGTATGCCGGCGTGCTGCATATGCAGTGTGGTTAGAATCCCCAGCTGGGTACTTTCTGGATTCGAATCGACGTGCTCCTCGGTTATGGAGACTTGATCCTCACACTCTACACCGAAAAGTGGTTCTCAACTAGGTTATCTGAATGAATAAAGTAATTGAAAGAATGATGATACATGAGTCTGAATATTGGAGCTATAAATATGATTATAATAATGACAAAATAAAATATGGAACAGGATAGATTGCTTTTCTGCAAACTCCTCATCCTCTGCTAGCCTTACCCATAGCCTTGCATTCCTGAGTCTCATTTTACACCCTTAGTCGGGTAAGTCTTGCGGAGTACCCCAAGTACTCAGGGTTTGTTAACCCCGTTGCAGGAGGACAGCAGTCGGAGATCTGTCTTGCTCCATGTTGCGTGACCGTGGTCGAGGAAGAAAGCGGCGATGAGTGAAGTGGAACCCGTGGGCAGGGTTCAAGTTATCTTATCTAGTATTGTGTAACTATTCCACTGATACTGCTATGTCCTCTGGTCTGTAATAACTATATTTGGATCCTAATTGAACAACCGGTTTGTAATCTAAATGTTATGTAATCTTCCGCACTGTTACTCTGATGTATTTTATTATGAAATGTTGTAATCCTGTGATGATTCTGCAATGGTGATCCTGTCGGAGAAAAGGGCGCTAATGTAGCCCGACAGACCTATCTAGATCATTTGGGACACGGGCCCGGCTGTCAGAAGTCGTTAGTGACAATGACAGGCGCCGGTGGGCCAGGTGATTTAGCCGGTTCTGTTACAGCCTGCGTCCAAGCCTCGTTGGTGGGGCGCGAGGTGGAGGCGGTGGCGAGATGATGCAGCAGCCCGAATTTCCCACACGTGGCCTGGAACGCCGTCGACCACTTGGTGAAGTTGGAGGGCTTCAACTCAAGGGTCATGGGGACGTGGAGCTTGATGTTGATGGTGGCGAAGGGGCAGATGGCGGGGGCAGAGTCGGCCCCTAGGATGCCGCTGGTGGCAGAGGAGATGGCTGCGGTGGTGTCCATGGCAGGGGGGGGGGGCGCAGGAGGTTAGGGCAGAAGGTGGAGAGGGGCCGGGAGATCAGATCGAGACCCGGACTGCTGATACCATGTAGAGAGATAGAATTGGGAGGCAATTGGCCACACCTCAATAGGAGGGGGCGCCTTCTGTTATATAGGGCCGGCTGGCCTTGCTTTACAAGGCAAGGGTAATTCCCTTGATTTACATCTACTAAATATAGTAACTAATCCCTGATTTACATATGCTAATTATAGCAACTAATCCTTGATTTACATCTACTAATTATGGCTACAAATGCCGCAGCATATGGTAAGGGGCTGCGGCATATTCTATTGCCTAACAGTCCTAACTCTTATGCAAACATCCACATGTAAGCCAAATGAATTACCTGTAGACATGTTTCCTTGATGCCATTACGGCCTTCCAAAATTCCAGCTTCTTTAATAGGTTCCTGAAAGCAACAATAAATTTAGTATTCACAATAATATGGAGAAAAGATGCACTTCAACTAACTTGTTACACAATGTTATCAGTCATGCAACTCACAAGGTTTCGGACAGGAGGAAGAGAAACCACAAGATCAACATCACTAGTTGGAAGAGCCAAACCAGTGGAATTTGAGCCAAATAGATTTGTACGGGAGCGAGGCCACAGAACTTGCAAGCATCGTGTGACTCTTTTGACAGCCCAGTTTATATAGGGCCTCCTCACCAGATTACCAGCAACAACCTTGCATTTATAAAAATGGAATCAACATGTCCTTAGAAAAAGGGAACTTTACTAACACAAATAAAGACATGCCATGCAATTAGACATCAGAGAAGACAAGGATTCCATAGCACACATGAATAGTGATGCCAAACCTAGAAGAAAAGGGGAGATACCTGCTTACAAAATTGATCTATTTCTTCATGTAGAGCATTGTGCATCAAAGAGAGGGATGCCTTGTGAGATGAACCATTTAGCATATCTAGTGGCTGTACAGGCAATGCCACATCTGGCTGCAAAAGTATATTTTAGAAAGACATAAAAGTTGAACAAACAATCATTCTCACTATTGAGGGAAGATTTGAAACTACATCCTTACATGTTGATCACGAGATAGCTGTGAAATCTTAACAAGGTGGTCCTGCAAAACAGTATCCTCGATTGTTTGCACCAATGTACCAGAAGAAGTACCCTTGTTACCCCATGAAGGCCATACAACTTCAGGACCATCCAAGCAAAACTGAGCCCTATGGAAAATTTTGTCTTCAGAAAATAAACCTCTCATCCCCCAATGTCGAGGACTTGAGCTGCCGGATCTAACGATAGGGAATCCTCGCTTTCTTGACTCTCCAGCAGGTGAAGGAGGTGGTGGCCTAGGTACACGAGGAACACTAAGTACTACTGGTGATGGAGGTCTTCTTAGAATAGGTATATCCCTCCTTGTTGATGGTACACATGGGCTCCTGTGATCATGACCACCCTTAATGTCAGATCTTGATGACCTTCGTGATATATTAGGAACAACTATCGGCCGCAGCATGGCATATGGCAATGTATCTGCCTTAACTACTTCACTGCCACAAGACACAGCCTTCGCAACTGAAGTTATTTTATCTTCAGGACTATCTTGCACGGAAGATGGAGAGGTCAGAACTTCATTATTGGTGTCATTCCCTGTTATCAAGTGAGTAGGATCCAAAGATTCGTTTTGAGAACAGGATGGAGTGGAGGGTGGTGATGATACACCATTTGTGTATGTAGATGGAATACCATTAGCCACATCATCAACTACTCGTATAACATCAGCCTCATGCCAAGCCCAGGCACTATCATCTGAACTAAGAGATGGTGGCCTAGAAAAACCAGTTCCTGCATGTTCCGCGGGACTCCAGTACATTACACCTCCACCGAAGTATTGATTAATATCTCTTCCAGAATGTGCACGACTATCCGATTCTTCTTCAGAAAACCAGTAGCTTTCAGTATCATCCGCGATATCACTGTCACTGCAAATACCCCCTCTTTGCACTAGTTGAGCAGGGAACCCTGACCAAGCAGAAGATTGCATCTGTGGGGTATACAATGGATCATAGCTTACAGCAGCACTTTTACCATAACCTCTAAAAACAGGAGGCCAGTCAAAACTTAGCGGCACTGCTATAGAAGGTAATATTTGATTGCATCCAGCATCAATCGGTGGATTCCTCACCTGATGGTTGGCAGGAAGAAAGGGTTGGTTAAATTGAGTTGGCCATTTGTAACCAACATCAAGATGCAACCTGTCTTCTGCAGCTGGACGCTGTTGCATTTGAGGAGATACAAAATTAGATGGTGTAACACTAGGCCATTCATATGACGTTCCTCCAAGTAGGTTCCTATTGTATACATAATATTCACCGCCACTATTTTTCACAACTCCACCATTTTCACCTATAGCACTTTGAAGCATGTCAGTAGGAATAACAGAAGGTAAAATTTTGTCCTTTGTCACTTCAGATTTATTATTCACATGTTTCTCATCACATTCAGTTTTTCTCTCTGCAGACCTTAACAAGGAGTCAACTGAACTTCCATCCAGATTAGTGGAAGAAACATCACTGCTTCTGGAAGGTAAACAAGAGGATGACTGAACCAATGATTCACTTTGACTACTGTACGATGAAGCCTGCTCAGTCACATTGAAGGCATCATCATGAGCACTCTGAGAAAGTTCTGTAGCAACTGATGAGCTAACTCTAGGAGAATACAATGTGTCTTCAAGTTTTGTGCCCTTACTGGTGGCTATTACCTTTGTTCCATTAGATAAAATGAAAGAGCCAGAACAGCTAACTGCTTCAGAGATCTCATTCTTGGAAGGATGGACATAAGATGGGTGATGAGGTGAGACGTCAGCCTCTTCAGCAGCTTCATGCGAGGCCTCTGCAGCACTATGGGGAACAGCTGTTTTCAATTTGGTAGATCTTGGGCTCTCAGGCCTCATCAGATTTGATAGTTTTGTTTTCCCTTTGCGTTTGTTCTTCTTTTTGTTACATTGATTTTTGCAACCATCCAACACAACAGTTTGTTCCTAAAATATCAAGAACTCCCTCATAAGTTATGAATAAATGAACAACCAAACAAAACAGATTGGTCAAAATAATGCTTACAACCTTCATTGCTGGTACAGTTTCCTTGTTAAGAGTTTTGTCAGATGGAGGCCCAGCAGCAGTGCCTTCAACAGACGAAGCACAATGGTTTGGTAAAGGCCTACAATTGCGACTATCTGAGCTACTGCATCCATTATCCTGGAAAGAAGACCGTAGGTTAACTATAGATAACTTAATATACTCAGTGAAGCACAAAGTCCTATGCCCATGGTAATACTAAAGCAAGCTGAACAGCAAATCAACTATACCTTGGACGGCTTAGCAGATGCTGTTAGCTTTTTCGAGGTGTTAGACTTCTTCTTTCCTTTCCGAGAACCTCCACTGGTCTTTTCAACATCTTTCTTTTTTGGAGCTCCATCCCCAATAAGTTCAAGATTTATACTTTCTGTTGACAACACCATGAGAAGCCCTTGTAATTTCATAAGTACATCACCAGCAGTAGTAGCAGCAGACACTAATGAACTGAAAAAGATCGCATCACCACTGCAGCAAGTAATGTTGCTCTTCAAACAGACTATCTCCTCAACTAGTTTCAGTCTTTTCAACTCTTTAGCAAATACAGGCTTCTTGCTATAAGACAGAATATTTGCAGCATCAATGGAAGAACCATGATTCTTTCTGAATAAAGACTGCCGTGTACATTCACAAGATTTGTCTGCCACGAATGATCCTGGTTCACCTAAGCAGAAGCAGAAATTATCCCTTGAGCCATTATCTGATCCTTCAACCATCTCATTTGCCTGCAAGCTTGAGCTATTAGCATATTAGTATGGGCTCGAGGTGTAGAAACATGCTCAGGACAATTGCAGACAAAAGTTTAGCAATTCTCTCCCAATCATGGTGACAAAACAAGCCTGCGTGGGATGAAAAAGAGCTGATTGTTCGTTACTCAGAGTCAATATGATTGGGCTAACTTTGAAACATCAAGATTCAAGGAAGACACAACTTACTCTGAGAAAAATGAGGGGTCTCACATTTAAATAGAGGACAATTTCCAGAATCACACAGAAAATCATACAGATCACAAAGTAAACTACTTGCAATCGATGTTTTTGAGGCGTCGCGGCGAGGCGCGGTGCCTGACCCCTTACACAACGCCTAGGCGATTGTGGCGGACACCTAGGCGACACCATACACACATTGTAAGGCGCTGTAAGCTAGAATTTTATATACTAGTGCAGGACTAGAATATTGTATGCACAGCTAGCAGATTGACAGTCATTATTGTCATTATTATACTAAAAAAGCAGAGCATGAGGCATACAATATTCAGAGAAAAAGTAGAGCGCAAGGCATATAATACTATATTCACATTCAGAGAAAACTAACTCAAGGCGGACGAGCGACCGCAGACGGCCTGCGGGTGAGCGGTTTGGACGGGCAGATGGCCCCGATGGAGGCGGAGACTCAAGGCAGACGTGCTGCAGACTGCAAAGACTCGAGGTCAGCCGGCAGACTACAGCTCCACGGCTGGTGTGCAGGCTAAGCAGAGAAGCAGGGTCGGCTCCACGGCAGGGGCAGGTGGCCAGTGGACGAACAGAGCAGCATCCATGCGGAGCTCGAGGTCCGCCTGCTGCTTCTCTCTTCCTCTACCCTCGCCCTCAATCGCGGTCGTGGTAAATGCCTCACGCGGTAAATTTCCCGCGTTCCCGTGCCCTCAAAGTTCCTGCACCTTTTCCTTTTCGCGCAGGCGCGCGGTCGATTTCCCGTAGGGCCGCACCGCCACTGGTCCTTTTGGTGCCCTTCCCCCGCAAATCAGCTTCCAGCGTCCGCGGAGGAGCGGTAGGCGTCCGCCCGACGCCATTCTGCTCTTAGGGGACGCCTAATTTGATTAGGCGGACACCATACCACTGCAGGTCGTGGCGCCCCCGACGCCCAGCGACCCTGCCATGCCTTGTCGCCTAGGCGACGCCTCAAAAGCATTGCTTGCAATAAACATGCTGTAGTGACTATTATATAAAATCACTCTTATAAATACTGGTAAAACATTTAACCCCACAATGCCTCAGAAATATATCCATTGGACCAAATGCCAGAAACAAGGCCCCTTTGCAATCTGATATTCAGTTTTTTTATAACTTGTTAAAAAAAGCATGATAGCGCTAACTCTGCAACAAAACAGTTATTCTGGATTCATTCATTGATTAAGACAATGCTGAAGCTTCAGTTAGATAAAGCATGCAGATTTCGGAAAACATCACTTGCCAAACAGTTTGAACATGCTAGTGCCATCTCTGGAAAAGAAGAGTTTTTCTAAGCACAAACATAACACAATAGGCAACTTCTGTATGTCATTTCCAAAACAAGAGAAGAACCAATGCTTTAAACATAGATGAGAAATCCATCTTCATCATATTTCTGAAGCAGTTGCTTTCATATTTCATATACTTTTTGCAAAAGTTTCTTTGAACCTACTAGGTTGCCTGCTTGTTTTTTTATTTAAAGAAAAGGTGCACCTACAGGCTACATTTGCATAAATTAACGTCAATACAAGAAAAGGCAATTTTGCTTCTATTTCCTATACAAGGACCTATTAGAAGGTTAAGAACAATGGCTTGTTTTCCCTAAAATGATTTTAGAAATAAGATTGCAAGACTAGATTATGTCATGTTATTCCTCACTTTTCCCATCCTTCCCTCACTGTCGATGGCCTTTCCACACATATCATACCATATAAAGTCAACAATAGCAACCCTAAAATGCAGCAGTATGGGTATACACCACCCTAATAAACACAAACCACAGTTACTTGCCGCATGCACATCCTAACTAAATCACAGGCTGACCACACATACATGTAATCGCAAACCATCTCACTTGAATTCAAATCATCATAAAAGTTGATAACGAAATTACAGATACGAATATGAAATATGGAGTTCACTTATGCAAATAAGGCATTCAATTGTGAAATGCAACACCATAGTATTCGGTATAATTGTCAGATTATATATTAAAATGCAGCATAGAAAGCATATTACCAGGGCCATTGCACCTTTCCCGAAGAATGCACCCATGATCCTTGCTCTCATCCGAGGCTCCAGCCTCATCCACCAATCCACATATCCCTTCTCCCTCCAGAAGGCGTTTGCAGCAAGCCCAGCCTTCTCCTTCACACCCTTCCCAATTCTCACTGCCTTCCTCCCTCCAACTCCGCCTCCCCCTGCCGCTGCCCATGACATTCGCAGGGCAATCTCCAAACTGTTGGCCAGAAACTCCTCGACCACGTAGTACCCCTTGGCATTAAGCCAGGGCAGCTCCGGGAAATCCTGGCACGCCAGCGCGGCCAGGTCCACTTCCCCTTCCCCACCGCAGAGGAACCTCCCGCCAGAGATCTCGTCCATGGCCGCGACAAAGCCGTCGAGATCAGCGAGGAAGGCTTCGGCGACGGTGATCGCGTTGGGGCACCGCGACGACGCGGGGGAGGAGGGGAAGAGGAGGACGTTGGCGAAGATGAGCGCCTGCGCCCGGGAGGCAGAGGCG
Source organism: Eremochloa ophiuroides (assembly GCA_038502445.1). Classification (NCBI taxonomy): domain Eukaryota; kingdom Viridiplantae; phylum Streptophyta; class Magnoliopsida; order Poales; family Poaceae; genus Eremochloa; species Eremochloa ophiuroides. The sequence continues at coordinate 99,014,541 of JAHLJS010000003.1, forward strand.
GCACGGGCAAGGAGGCCCCGGGAGAGGCGCGAGAGGACGGTTGGCTCCTCGGCCCGGCGCGCGGAGGTGGACGGGGACGAGGAGAGGAGGACGAAGAAGGACGAGTGGCCCCGGAGGCGGAGGCGTCGGACCATGGAGAGCAGCGCGGAAGCCGCAGCGGGGGAGAGGATGGAGGCGGCCGCCGCGGCGCGCGCGGCGGGGGAGAGGGAGGCGAGCCACCGGAGGATCGCGGCCCGCGGTGACGAGGAGGAGGCAGCAGCAGCTGCGGCGGGGCTAGGGTTCGCGGCGGCGTGGTAGAGGGAGAGGTGCGCGGTGAGGGCGTCCATGAGCTCCTTCGTGGTGCGCGGCGCGGCGGAGGCGGACGTGGACGCCATGCTGGGGAGCGGGCGCGTCGGTGCCGGTGGTTGGTCGGAACTCGGGAATGGGGAGGAGGGGCCGCTGTGGTGGGCCTGGGCGCCTGGCCGCTCTCTTCCAGGTCTCGCCTTAGTTTGCGGAGGTGCAGGGAGAGTTTTGCGTCGAAGTAGGTACCATGTTTGATAATTATCTAATTTAATTTAAGATAGTGAGATAGTTGTTATTTTTTTTAAAAATGGTTGTTATTCAGTTGTTTAGCCCACAGTTATTTAATCTATTATTTATACATATTTGATTAAAAAATATAGTTAACCCAATAAGGACTTAGTTTTTCACGTGAAGATCCGTATGTTTTTGTAATACAGTGACGACACTGAGCAGCGGGAGAGAGGATGGAGGCGGTCGCCGTGGCGCGCGCGGCGAGGGAGAGGGAGGTGAGCCACCGGAGGATCGCGGCACACGGTGATGAGGAGGAGGCAGCAGCTGCGGCGGGGCTAGGGTTCACGGCGGCGTGGTAGAGGGAGAGGTGCGCGATGAGGGCGTCCATGAGCTCCTTCGTGGTGCGTGGCGCGGCGGTGGCGGACGTGGATGCCATGCTGGGGAGCGGCCGCGTCGGTGCCGGTGGTTGGTCGGAACTCGGGAATGGGGACGAGGAGTGGCCGCTATGGTGGGCCTAAGCGCCTGGCCGCTCTCTTTCAGGTTTCGGTTTGGTTTGCGGGGCAGCAGGGACCATGTTTGGATAATTATATAATTTAATTTAAGATAGTGAGAGTTGTTATTCTTTTTTAAGATAGTTGTTATTCAGGTGTTCAGCTAATAATTATTTAATATATTATTTATACATATTTGATTTTAAAAAGATAGTTAATCCAATAGGGATTTAGTTTTTCACGTGAAGATCCGTATATTTTTGCCATACAGTGACGAGACTGACATGTGTGGCTGGATTGTCATTCTTTGTAATCTGTTGGCGACAGTTCTAGTTTATGTTTTATTCCTTTTTATTGGCTTGTTGCTCTAGAAAGAGGTCGGTTACATTCACAGTAGCATAACCTAAGCATATTCTTGAAAAGAAGCATAACTTCCATAGCACAAAGCAGGCCTCACTTTTGGATGAGCCAGTGAGGCATATAGGATGATCAAAACCAATTGACAAGCAAATTTGGCAATAAAGTCACACCTAAGAACAAAGTGTATGTGTGCAATAGTTAGATTTGTAGTTAAAAATGTGGCAATTTGCTGATCTCAATCCCATCAGTTCCAAAATGAAAATGATAAGTTTTTTTTTTTTGCGAGTGAATGAAAATGACAAGTTATTAATTAGAACATATAGTTTTATGAAGTAGGAACCTTGGAATTTTCTATGAGCAAGAGATTTCACTCGCCAGAAGCTAGAAACTGAAAATATTGCACCAGGCCTTTTAAGCTAATTACATTTTACTATAATTCACCATGAGTAAGTTACATGTCGTGTACCAAAAATCCGGCAGGTGAAGAAGAGTTAGTGTACACCAAGAATCCAAAATATGAACATCTTACAACAACAAATTTCACCCCTACGAGGCTAGAGTTTAGGCAGGGAGGGCGGCCGCCGGTGTGGCTGGGGGAACCCGGTTCTCAGCAGGGATCTCCACAAACTCGGAAAGAATCGCCCGGAACTCGTCTCCGGTCAGTGTCTCCTTCTCAATGAGCACCTCAACGATTTTGTCAATGGCCTCCCTGTTGTTTCTAATGTGCCTCAAAGCGATCTCGTAGGCCTCATCTGACAACTGCTTCACCGCCGAATCAATGTCCTCCGCAAGCTTCTCTGACATGGAGTTCCTGGCCATCATTCTCATGATGACGTCCCCACTCTGTGCTCCACCCTCCATCAGAGACCAGGGACCAATTTGAGACATGCCAAATGTTACCACCATCTGCAGAACCATTGTGATCTCAGTACAATCGACAACAAAGAACAGTAGTAGTAAAGCATTGATACAAGATATCTACAGATTGCTGTCATTTCTAGCAGACTCTAACATGTGATTTTGCAGCACAGAGTAGTCATCAGTCATAAACCACAAAATGGTTCGTGATGACTTGAAAATTCTTTCCAACATTAACATTTACGTTGACAAAATTTTAATACAAAAGGAAGGATACCTGCTTGGCTAAGCCAGTAATTTGCTGCAAGTCACCAGCAGCTCCAGTGGTCACCTCAGGCTCTCCAAATATGACCTCCTCAGCAGCTCTACCACCGAGACCGCCAACAATTCTGGCAAAAAGTTGCTGCCTGGAGATGAGTGTTGGGTCATCCATCGGGATAAACCATGTAAGACCACGAGCTTGACCCCTTGGAACTAAGGTAACCTTTTGGACAGGATCATGGCCAGGTGTCAAAGTTCTGCAAAGAGATTTCCGCAACTGAATGAGGTTGCATACAGATTTAACATGGAACAGTTACCAAGGAAATGACATACAAAAGGCACTACAATAACTCAAAAGTGAAGCTGTAAAGACACATCATGCTTTTCAGAGGGGAACATAGAAACAGAAAAGTAGCCACTTAGTACATCACAGCAATGGGCTAAGCATTAAATATTAAGACAAAGTCGTACTTTACTTCAACATCAAATAATTTCCCTGCCATCCAATTACCAGACCATTTTATACAAGAAATTTAGCTAGCCAGCTTTAGAAACCATATTAGCACATGTACGCACCTAAACTAACTGATATATCTTAGAAATACTTAAAATGCACATCAGGATATCTGAGAAAACAATCAAAACCTAAAGTCACCCCCAGTCATGTTCCAATTTTTTAAGGCAAAGGAGAAAACGATCTGCAAAGAGCAAGATTCATCTCTTACCCACAAATTGCGTGCCCAACTTCATGGTAAGCAACAAGACTTTTGCTCTTCCCGTCTGTCATCACAGTCCCTTCCATACCAGCCACAATTCTGTCAATAGAATCATCAATTTCTTTTGAAGAAATTGCTGTCCTCCCCCGTCGTCCAGCCAGAATGGCTGCTTCATTCAGAAGGTTTGCCAAGTCTGCTCCACTGAACCCAGGTGTTCTCATTGCTATTACATCAAGAGAAACATCAGAATCAAACTTCTTGTTGCTACCATGCACTTTTAGAATCTCTGTCCTTCCACGTACATCAGGAACATCGACAGACACCTGTGTAAGAATTACAAGGCATACCAAAATGTTAAGAACCCCAAATATTTCCGGTTAAGATCTAAATAGCATTCAAGTACTTAATGAAAGATGAACCAAGCTGAACTAAATGGATCAGCTGAGTAATCTACAAGAGAAACATGGATATTGAAACTTTGGCTACAAAACAATTAGACTTGATTTTTGCACGCAAGCAATAGACATTAGAGAACTTTACTAAGACAGAACAAACAAATAAATGCATTGACACTTGACAGATTGAATCCAACAGATAAAAAGAAACCCAACCTGTCTGTCAAAGCGCCCAGGTCTAAGTAAAGCGGAATCCAAGATGTCAGCTCGGTTAGTGGCAGCAATAACAATAATTCCAGTGTTCCCCTCAAAACCATCCATCTCAGTCAGTAGCTGATTGAGAGTCTGCTCCCTTTCATCATTTCCACCACCAATACCTGTACCTCTTTGCCTTCCAACAGCATCAATTTCATCAACAAAAACTATGCAGGGAGCATTTTCCTTCGCCTTCTTGAAAAGGTCACGAACTCGGGAAGCACCAACACCGACAAACATCTCCACAAACTCAGAACCTGAAATTGAGAAAAATGGCACGCCAGCCTCTCCTGCAATTGCCTTGGCAAGTAGAGTTTTACCAGTCCCAGGCGGACCGACAAGCAGAACACCTTTAGGAATACGAGCACCAACAGCAGTGAACCTTTCGGGTTTCTTCAAGAACTCAACCACTTCCATGAAGTCTTGCTTCGCTTCATCGACGCCAGCAACATCGTCAAATGTAACACCAGTGTTGGGTTCCATCTGAAACTTGGCCCTAGATTGACCAAAACCAAGGGGAAAGCCAGGGCCATTGGGTCCACCAAGGCCACCTTGTGCCCTTCTTGACAGTAAAAATAGACCACCAATAAGGATAAGTGGGAATGCCAAATTTCCAATAAGGTTAAACAGAAGAGAACCAGAGTCCTCCTGGTTGCTGTGAGCAGCAAAATCGATGTTCTTCTCCCTCAGCTTCTGAAGAAGCTCCTGGCTTAGGCCAGGAAGCTGCACACGGACTCTCTGCACGCGGTTGCCAAGCTCAGGAGAAATGGCCTCCACGATAGCAATCGTCCCGTTCTCAAACAAATCAACCTTCTTCACTCTATCCTTGTCAAGATACTCAAGGAACCTCGAATAAGACATCCTTGAGGAGGAGATGCCTTGCTCATCAGCGAGAGCTTTCTTAGCGCCCAACAAGGTGGGCAGTCCAACTCCGAGGTTCCCAAGCGCAAGTTTTAGGAACTTCCTTCTGGCATCGCTGGTTTTGTGCTCCAAGGAAGCTGTTACTGACACCGGCCTTTGTGTAACACCGCTCGAAGTAAGTGCTGAGAAGGGAAGCACCCCCTTTGCCGCAAGACTCATGGATGGTGGCGCCATCTTTGCTCACTGAAAAACCGAGGGAGATCTCATCAATGAGAGAACAGAACAATAACAATTGTTGCAAAGCACCCAAAAAAAAAAAAGATTTCATCCAGGAGCTTAATCTATCGTTCTATGTCATCAGTTCAATTCAATTGAAACAAGTATAGACACGGTTCAAGTCTTTACGAGTACAAAAGGAAAATCTCCTTGGAGAAACACAGGATGTAAAGGTGCTTTGGAACAAGTAAACAAAAAAAATATATTATGGTTCACAAGAAGACAGTTTCCATTGAAGAACTACAGATACTTCCACAGGCTACAAGCGCCCAAACAAATATATTCCTTACTCAACTCCAAGTCAGCAAGCAACTGCAACCATGAATCATCAGCCTGTTAAAGTATGGTCCTTAGTATACAGTAACCCGTCCTACCTCGTCCGTGGAAATCGACATGCTAACTCAACAGAACAAGCTTATAAGAGATTTCTCTATCCTACTGGGACAATCCTAGATTAGCACCACGCACACGCTCCCATCAAAAGCAAGCAACATAAAACGCAGCAGCTTGACAGGCCCCAATCGGACAACACTGGACTGGATTCAAGCAGCCGGTAGCAGAATCAGTCAGCAAAACGCACAAATCGAAGGCGCGCATGCACGCACGCACGCACCTGTGTGAATGAGAACCGGAGCCGGGAGGAGGGGGAAGGGACCGAAGCCGAGGAGCAACTAGCCAACTATCGGGGGATGGAGGGAGCTAGCGGAGTGTATAAGTAGGCGAGCACACTGGCGAGGCGAACGGGCGCAGATTTTTCTCGCCCCACCGCTTGTTTGGACTCGCCAGGCTCCTCCCCCTTGCTCCGGTGCGCGGTTGCGTGGGGATTGTCTCGGGGAGGAAGGGAAGGGACGGGGTGCGGCGGGGATGGGGCGACGTGGGCGGCTCGACGGCCACAGCGTCGATAAGGAAGAGATGTACTAGGCGACTAGCTAGCCCAGGTCTTGAGGCAGGTGAAATATCCGGAATTCCTTCCTCCTTGTACAAGTGCAAAATCTCGGGGTGCTGCTGCTGCTGTCGTGGCTGCCGAACTCACATGAGATTGGAAGGAGAACCACCGACCACGGCAAGGGCCAGTAGTGGCTGGTAGCAGCATTAGCTGTTTGTAACCGAGCCTCCCATTCTTTTATTTAGGTCCGTTTGAGAGAGCTTCAGTTTAGTTTCTTCGAGAAAATCATTCTCAACTAATAAAACATTCGCAAACGGATTTAAGTGGGAATCAGTAAAGAATCACTTTTCTGTTAGAGCTTAGAAAAAACTTGTTTCACCCTGCTCCCTTTTATATTATGGGATCAATTCTCATCAAGTCCCCACTTACTCCTATCTAGTAATTTATTTAATAGAATTACTTTATTGAAGAATCAAGAGCAGAACGAAAGAATCAGAGGCTGTGTTTACTTGCATGCAGTACCATATCTTCCACACATGCAGGGTACTTCATGCAGTACCATATCTTCCACACATGCAGAGTACTTCATGCAGAATATGAGGACCGCATATAAGTTTTACCGCCACAACGTCAGTGTACATTTCTCCAGGTGCATCACAATCCACGATTGCACTGCGAGCTAGAGCGATACAGGACGATTTTTTATGTCCTTGTTATAGCTCATGTTTGTCCCATAGCGATCATAAATCACGTGGAAAGCGTTACATCCCTTCGAACTAATATTACCACCTGGTAACTTGTATTGACAATCTAGCTAAAACATGTGTTTATCACCTAAAAAAACATGTGTCCATTCTCTGAACTAAGGGAGATCACGTAAAAAAGAAATCTTAACGATAAAACTTAACCAAAGGATATTTACGGAACAAAGGGAAATCATCCGAATAGTAGCTCTTTAGCTCTCTCGAGGGGCATTAGCAACTGGAACCGGCATTCAGGAGGGAAATACGTAAGTTTGCAAAATCAAAACCTTCATATATATTCCTGGAGTAGGGAACATGTGGCTTGCAAACATCGTTCAGCTTAACACAAAAGGGCTACTCTAGGTAACAAAGATCATGATCGCATCATCATTGTATGACACAAGAATACACACTGGCAACAGCTTAACAGCCGCTGCTTTCAGAAAACAATTGTTTGCATTGGTTTTCTTTATGATATGATGCTCTTCCCACGGCATGTCATCCTCTGGTCCCACATATTTCGTCATCACAAAAAATGTCAAGGCACGTAAGACGTAGCCCCTCGCATAGTTTTCCATTGGATATGTCGATACAAAATTGAATTAAACCATAAGGTGGTGCCTTCATGCTTCATTTGCTGCGCTTCAGATCATATACAACACATGCATCCGCAGCAGTTTTCATCTATACACCCAGAAAATACATGGATGTCAAAATTTGAGCTTCTTATTGAATCCACTATCAAATTGCATTATGAGGAGTTGAGAACCATGTAGAATATACAACATAGCAACAGTTCTAGCACCATATACAGATCTAAAACCAGCTATCTAGATATACTCTTGTAATGACATGATTCAGGCTAAATGCATGCAAATGTGTATATTGCAATAAGCTGCAGGAAAATTCAAGCACCAATACCTGGATGACATTGGTGACTTGTTTCACTGCCCAGCCAACTAGAGTGGAAATAAACACCAAGATAACGACAGGACTTTGGTTCAGGACACCTTTGCATACCTATTAAAGTGTTATTAATAATACAGAAATGTCAGATGCCAAATAACTCACATGCCAACTCGAAATGGCAATATATAGAAATGATGCAATCTTACACTAAGCAAGCTTGTTGACTTCTCATCAGCAAAGAGAAAGAGGATAATATATAAAACCTGTAAGTTAAGTCAAAAGAAATAGTTCAGAGGGTGAAATATAAAGGCATATTTTGTTAACTGAGTAATAAAATTGCTGGATGTGCTGAGATATTATTCAGTCCACAATACAACATTCAACTGTTAATTTTCTACATTTGAATGAATTCAATCTGCACAGCAGGATGACAATTCTTAAGGATAGCACAAAGTATGAGCGATGACATACCTCACAAGAAACACAGCAGAAGGCCATGAATGGCCTGTACCCATAATATAATTTCAGAAGCCAATTGCCTGTGTGTTTTACATCCTTGTGGCTAGTCTTACCTGACAAGAAAGAACTAGCATAGAAAATATGTCATTCCATAGTTAGCAAGTAATCTCCATTTGTCGTTTTGGCTTTTAGGTACACAACTTTTGCTTACGTATCTAGACATATTGTGTCTAGAATCTAAGATGCATAGTAAAAGCTATGTACCTAGAAAAGCCAGAACAACTTACAATTTGGAATGGAGTGATAAAGAAGTAAAAAATGATTTGGAAGTGAGACTCTTGAGTAGAACGCATGCATCATGAAACCATCAGACAATTATTAAAAATGTAATTGATATCAGATTTATACTGTTGTCTCGACTACCTCAAGAACAGGATTAGGTGCTGCTTAGAAAACAAACTGGGAACTTGCAAGAACTGAAAAAAATGAGGAAACTGACCTATACATTTGAAACCAGTGGCTCGTAATATCCAACCCAAGCAATATCAAGAAGATTAAACCAGGTCTGTAACAATGTTTGCAAATAGACTTGGTACTAGACATTGACATTCAAGACAAATCAATACAAGTTCTTCTGCTTTTGATACCTGTAAAACTGGGAGAGAAGGGCCAACAAACAAGCAGTGCTAACCCTGAAGAAGAGCAATGTGAGCTGTGAAATTATTTCAGTCTGTAGAATGTATTCACCCTGCATATCCAGAGTTTAAAGATTCATTCAAGGAGTACCTATCTGTAACCATGTCCAACACAGCTCCAAATGTTGATGCTGATTCATAGAATGAAAACTGATTAGATAATTTTATAACTTAACAGATAGCTTATATACTGTGGAGAAACAAGGAATAAGAAATTTAGCTGAGATCAATATTTCCACATAACAATTTGAAAGTTGGCCTCCACCTCACAATGCAACGAAATTTCATTATAGCAAGGATGGGTATTAGCCTTCTTTACATAAGGACGGGCTACATGACTTGAACACAGGGGGGATGTGAATTATTACCTTGATTAAACTTCCGTGCAAACCAACCATCCACACCATCAAGGACAAAGCTAGCATGTTTGCAAAGATGTTAGAACAGCATACATGAATCATTGGCAGACACAAGTAGTCTGCAAATATAAGACACTCACCTGAAGAAGTACAGGACAGCAAAGAGAGCCTTGTTGGAATAGCAAACCGCAAATGCAATGAAATTTATGATGATCCTAAAATACCCTGCATGATGACAATTCCTGGAATTTTAGTCACATAGGCTTCTGATTTTCATTCATGCTAAAAGCAACTGTAAATAAACATATTGCCATGTTGGTCAAACTAATATCCTCTACTAAATTTATGGTTTCTTTTATGTAGCTACCCTTGGGGAGCAAAGTGGCAACAAAACTAAAATGCAGTATGTAGATGGTGCTTCTGCATAGCAAAGTGGCAACAGAAACTAGAATGAAGTACAAAATCAATGACAAAAGGTAGGCAATGTTTCCAGTTGCATAAGTCATTACCCATTAGTGCAATTATCAAGACTTTGAGATAAGTCACAGAAAAAAATATAAGTATTATAAGATAGGTTTTGGAACAGCAAAATAGAATGTCAATAGATAACCATCCAGAGGCATACCGATAATGTTAGGGATGTAAAGGTAAACTGATGACATTTTTCCAGAGGACAATTGTGCCGCAGAAGATCAGGAGTAACCAAGAGCTTGAAGACCAGCAGTTCTGCCCTTAAATTGGTAGCAAAAGTAACCTTAATTGGATTCCTGTCAAATAAGGATATCATTTGTATATAGATCCAAAAAATTAAGTTTTTACAAGGAAATCCTAGTACAAGTCTAATGAACACAGTGCTACCATAACCCTTTTACCTTTTACAAACAAAAAACTTGTATTTTCATGTCCCAAGGAAATATCAACAGTTCAACACACATGCTAGTTTTCAAAAAAAAAAAAAAAAAGGTGAAAGCGAGCATTTATTTATTTGCACATAACAGTACAGATGAGTATGGTGGCTCCAGGTCACTAATCACAGCATACAAGTTCCGAACAGGTGACATGGAAATTTGAATCTGAAGAGCCAGGTATCTTCTGGCAAAATGTCTGAACTGCAGCACGTAAAGCTTGAACTAGGCATGATTAAAGAATCTGCTTCTTTGCTAGTATATAAATCTAAAGCATCCGATATCATATTTAATCCCATAATATACATGGTTTTGGTATCATTGAGTTTTTGTAACAACATGGGGCCAGGAGCGGAGCCAATATAAGAGGTACACACGATAATTTTTGCCAAAAGAATAACCAAGTTAGTACGCATAATACATGAATATACCTCGTGGCTAGATCCAGTGGCGGATCTACAAACCAGGCAAGGCGGGATGGGGGTGCTAAATAATAGAAGGCTGGAAATCTTACCTGACATACACTAGTAGATGCAACAGATATGACAACGAAAACAATTATAACCGAGCTTGAGGTCCCATGTTCATCAAATAATTTCTCCTAAATTCACATGTACATTATTCAACCTATTATAAATATGTATTCTGGACATAAATGTCTATCAATCTTGTTTAAGGACATGAAACAAAATCTACATGGTTTAGAAGTTGCAGAGCTCAAATTTGGCTAAAAGTAATATAAATTCTGTACCAATTTAAAGAGTTCACTCTTCGGCTGCACGGATTTAAATATAATTCAGTGTTCATTGTTGAAGCTGATATGTTCATTGATCTAAATAAAATATGATCCAAATATCTTGGTTTCATAGGTAAACGCTTCAATTGGCCTTATGTTAAACTGTTTCCAGTGTTTCAAAGAAATCATGGCAGAAGACAACTACGGACCACTCGACTCCAAGAAACTGAGCGGCTAATCTTGCATGGCAGAGTAAGAAACTACTTACGCAGCAGTGCAGGCTGTAGCAGGCAGCAGGGGCGCCGCTAGGGCGGGCCGGAGACAGGGGCGGCTGCCAGTTAGACTGTTGGAGCACGAATCGCGGAGGCCAGAGGCAGAGTAGGCCGTGGCTCGGTGTCCGCATGGGCGACTAGGCGTCCTGGGCGCTGGCCGCCTAGGCCTCTGGCTGTGGCCACCGCGTGCCGGCCAAGGGCGATGACCGGAGGGCGGAGGCGGGGGCGCGGGATAGCTGGAGCTGGCCGACGGCGAGGCAATCCGGGTGGCGCCGTGGCAGGGCAGCTGGCCGGCAGAGACCGGAGGACGGCCGGGCAGGGGGCGTCAGCGCCGAAGTCACGGCCTAGCGAAGCGCGAGTCGCGAGAACGGGGCACGGGGACGGGGCGACTCGCGAAACGGGGTGGGACGCGGCAGGGACTGCGCTAGGGTTAGGGCTCGGGTGCACAGTTTTCCGCAGAAGGAAGGGAAGATGAGGGGCCGCCATACCTGGTGTGGCAGGTGCTCGTCGCAGGCTAAGGACCCGATGAAGACCTGGGCAGCTAGGAGAAGAGCGGCGGCGGTCGCCGGCGTGCTCGGTTGCGCCGACGCTAGGCCCGGCCCCGGTGATGCAGGCACCTCCGCAACCGGCTCCGTGGAAATGGCCGAATCGAGCTTCTAGCTCAGGGAGACGACGGCAAACAGGGTGTGAACGCAGGACTTTTTTCTTTTCTTTTTTTTAACAAATACTCCGAAAGAGTGCCCTTTTTCATCTCTCGGTTAATCTTTTTCTTTTTTATTCTTTCTTTGTGTCATGATACTTTTTATTTTTCCGTTTTTATTTTTCTTTTTATAACTAATTTTATTATTATAACTGTGCCCCATTAATAATCATTTCTTTTTATCCTAAGCCTTTTTTTTCTTTTTTCCCATTGGTAAGGGGTAAATTTCGTTGTCGCTCGTTTAAAGTTGTGTTTTAACTAATTTATAATATTTTTATTTCACATAAATATGTCATGAGAATTTTCTCCTAAATTATAACATTTTCATTGTGTAACGTTGAAACAAGTTTTCTCGTAACGTTAGAAGTATTATCATAACTAGCAAATGTGTTCATACGTTGCAACAGACAATCGATCACCTAGATGACTCGTGGTTTAGAGATTTATGGTAATCATGTCATATGAATTTATTAGTGTAGGATCTCTGGTAGCCTAAATGAGGTGAATAAGTACCTCTCAAAATTTTACCTCAAACAAATGTCACAAAGGTATTGCCGCTATATGATAGGAGCACTATCACACCTATAGATGAGTTGATCATAGTTTAAAATCTACTCAATGAAAAATAAATATCTTCCTGCAAGTATATAGATGACACATCAAGAGCTAAACCTAGTAGAACAAGCTCTAGTAAGTAGATCGACCTCAAACCCCTATGATTTAACCCGTGATTCAGCTCATCATAAAGCTTGCCTACGTCCACGTTGTTGAGATGCACCACTTAGGTTTAAGGCTTTTCAACTCAACTGCATTCTCCAGTTAAGTGATTTAACTCTTGAGACGATGGGTGATTTCTTAGTTTCAAGAGGGTTACAAACTTATCTAAACTGCCACACAAGTTGGCAAGCTTAAGGACGATGCTCTAGTCGGTTAGGAGCAAGCTCCAAGAGTAACAAATTTTAAATTACTGGCCAAAACGTGAACCATGTGCTCTTAAGCTTTAAGAATCAATAGATCTCCTCTCTAATCAAGTTTTGCTAGCTTTTCTCTCAAAGAATGATGGACATGTCTTAGGAATGGATGAGAGCTTGATGGGCAACAATGGAGAAGAGAAGAAGTGAGCTATGGTTCTATTTTGTCGAAATGAGCATAGGTGGAAGAGAAGAGATCCATTGAGGAGGTTTAGAGATATAAATACCACTCTCCTCCAAGGGTCACTTAAAAGTGTAACAGTGCCGTTCTCCCAATGTGGCACTACCGCATAAGCCATGATAGAAAGTTTGGTCATTGCAAAGCATGGTTAAGATGTGTATGTGTATGTTTGATCACCTAGTTGCACATTTTGAGAAGTGTTTTGGAGTCTCACTTAATAGTACGATGTTTACTAACCTCAAATTCAAAATATAAAAGAAGTGAACCACCCTTTTAAGCGGAAAATCGTCTTCATTTATAATTGGGGTATCCTCGTCTTCGTAATACATCCTCCTTTTGATAATTCATGTTTGTCAACTCGATACATCTCATTAGTCATCTAATAATTTGATGGTCATCAACATCAAATCCACTTGAGGGCATGATTGCACTTTTAAAGTCCATGATAATCATATGAACTTGTGTTTAGCGAGTGTCGATACATGTCTAGGTGGAGCCGTTGAGCAGGTTCCTTGCAGGACGAGTTTTTACCTACTCACCAAAAATTAGAAAGAGAGTTGAATAAATAGTGTTGGATTTTGGAAGATTTATAGTGGTGAAATCAAGGGAATTAGAGTTGGATGAGATACGGATTTTTCAAGTTAAGGCATATCGGGAGAAAACATCTCGCTGACGGAGACCCAAGTTCGAATCGTTTTTGTGCTTTTTTTTTTCACAGTGCTCTCGTAGGACTCCGATTAAAAGATTAAATAAAGAAATACCGTAAGGGAGAAGCACAAAAATAATTCCGAAATTTCACCGTTTTATTACTAAATAAAGTATAGATATAGATGTTGGAATAATTTTTTTAGGACTCTGGATGCCCATGTATCCCCCTTGAATGTCCCCAATGTAGTATTGTAAGGTAGAAACACATAAAATATTGTTTCCTGTGAAGAGCTTATATAGCTGCTCCTCATTGAAGTCTGAAGAGCTTATATAGCTGATCCTCATTGTTTTTCCTAGGTTTGTAATGGAAAATCGCACAATCAATATTAGGCTAGTAATGTTCACAAAAAAAGGCTCTAAGTAATGAATTATTCTATATATGATTATTCTCACTATGTGCCACAGCAGTACAGTTACAACTTACAAGGCAGAACTAACTGTCACTGAAAATGAAAAGAAAAAAAAGAGAGTGAAGCAACAGGTTACAAGCCCGCATGTCAAACATACGGTCACAGAATCAACGGATGCGGGAATGCATCCTTTTACAGAGGTAAACCTCACGAAATGGGGAGAGGTTAGGAAGATTTCACTAATCTAATGTGATCCGCCGGATCTTGCAGACCAGATGGGCCGTAGGGAGGTCGAGCTGGCTTCCACCATCTGATTTGATCAGATCACGAATCTGGTCCCTCGGGGTGGAGACGCAGGTGTGGAAAGTAGACAGGAACGGAGGGATTGGCATCGACAGCGCAGAGAGGACATTGTTTAGGTACTCGATGTCGGCAGCGAGCTGCTGTGAACCTCGGTCGGTGATATAGTGGATTCCTCGGAGCTGCTCCATGAACAAAGCAGTGGCACCCTCGGCGACCTGATCCATGGAAGCAGAGATGATAATCAAGACTGAATGTTCCAACATCAACAAAAACGGTGGTGCTATGAATTATGATTAAAACAAGGGAAGATTAAAAATAGCCTTCTACTCAATTGCCTCTTCCTAAGTAATGTGCAAATCTAAGAACAGAATGGTGACCTTTTGCACTTCACAGGTACATAGGAAGAAATATTTCATGTTTATTACCTTAAAAATCCACTCAGTGGCAAAGAACTGGGCCTCGTCGTTGCCAGCCTCATTGCCTGAGATACCTTCTGCGAGTGGCTCCAGCTGTTGTGGTAAAGTGAGGAGATACTCTCCAACACTGGTCACATAAGCTTGCGGGTAGGCACTGAAGCTTGGAAGAGGAAGACCACCCTGTTCCTCCACGGATGACCAGATGGGAAGGCGTGCAATATCACTGAGACGTTGCCGAACCTTAGATATGAGCACATCATAGACGAGTTCATTTACTGTGTCTGAGAAGGCTGCAACTCTCTGTGATGTGAGAGGAAGAGCATGGAACCTTGGATCTTTTGACTGTAAAAATAAATAAATAAATAAATAAATAATGTTTAGTAACATGAGGGCACTAAATTTAGTTGGGTGGGAAATTTGCAGGTTATGAGTAGGTTCTATGAACAGATCTGATTAACTAGTGATGTGGAGCAGAAGAGGCAAGTCAAAATGATTATATCTCAGTTTCCTGTGAAACTAGATGTTCAAGATGTATCGCAAAATGTACTCCTATGTTTATACACTGACTACTCAAACAAGAGAATATAGAAAGGAACCAAATGTGTCCTTTGTCTAGATTGCATAATTTTCATCCAAAACAACTAATATGTGGTTTTGCAAAAATAGACACATGGTGACTCAGCCCAACTAGAAATGATGCAATCTGGACTGTGGATCAAAGATCAGATAGCTCAGGACTTGGTTCTGTGGAAAAATGAGAAAGATTCATTTATCAAGTTCTATCAGGTGATGATTGACTGCAGATGATGCATCATTTTGCAAGTTTTAATCAATATTCAGATATACAGTTACAACAAAGAGACACAAGTGATGACTCCTGTGCTGTAAGTTGTAATGGTAAATTTGAAAATTTAAAACAACAAAACCTACCTGTTCTAGTACAGTTAAGAGCTTCTTAGACTTGTCTGGCAGATCACTTAGGCGAATAGCTGCAATGTCTAGTGCGGCCCTCCCAGCAAGAGGCAAGTCTGCAATCTCATCAGCTGTTGCTGCATGTGATTTATCCAGGCTTGATCCAAAGCCAGAAACAGAAAAGTTTGTTCCAATCCTGGCAAGTGTAGCTCTTAAAGAAGCTTCAAAGACTGAGGTTCTGCTAGTTAGGCAATCAGCAACTGTAAGAATCTGCAAAGCACCTTGGACAATAGACCATTCTTCCTCTTCAGAAACATCCACCAATCGCTGTACTTCCTTTTTCTCTAAACCTGCATCTTTCTTCAAGGCATCACTATCCAGTCCACAGATTATCCTCAGGGACTTCAATGTTTCTTGGAGATTAGATATGTACTGCAGCATGACGTCATCAAGAGCCAGTACCAGTTCATCAGCCTCTGAACCACCCGTCAGACTAATGCATCTCTCCACAGCTGCCTCAAGAAGTACTATCATGTGTGGGATGGATTCCTCCATTCTGCGGACAGTTTCGCTCAGCTCTATACCCTGTGCACCAACACCACGAGGGACGGCCCCACGGATGTCTATACCTGTCATCTCAGCAGAGAGAATAGCACGCTCCATCTGCCCATACCTACATGGCACCCAATAAAAAGACATGCAGCACCAAACGATTACTACCATACATCAATTGCATCAAAGAAATCTCTGCAGCTGGTAACGTGATGCAAAACAATCTTTTTCTTTGTGATTTAAGTTTTTACCTTGCTTTAAAGGTTTCATATGGGGAATAAATAGCTTTCAAAGTATTCAGCACAACTGCAAGATCTGATTCTGAAAATAAGTGCTGAATGTTCCTAGCAAAAGTGCCGGTCATATTGTGCAGTTCAATTAGTGCTTGAAGATGCTTATTCTGCAATTTGGTGCTTTTTGGTAAGTCGCCTGATAGAACATCCAATATACCTGGATGCAGAGAACAAAAACACAATTCACTTCACTGTTAGGAAAACAGGCAAGATTAAGCAAACAAAACTAATAGCTTGTTAAAGCATAAAAACATATGTGATAAAACCATGGGATAGATGTAGGTCAATATCAAAATTAATGAACAGTCTAATTCATTACCTTTGGCAACAGATCTGGTTTCAGGAATAACATCCCCAGTTGCAATATTTACACGAGAGACAAAGCTTGAATTCAACTCACTCATGGTCTCAGTAAGTACTTTTGGTACAAGTGATTTGTATTCTTCAGGGAAAGCAGTCAAGCACCTGCGAGCATCACCATTTTCATTTTAGAGCAACCACAGGCTAAATTGCAGTTCTGATAGGACAAAAGAAGTGTTTTCTCTTTTGGTCTAAACACTGTGTTTTCTTCATTATGCCAGATATTGCTTAAGGGCTGCTTCCAAAAACTGACTTCTTCTTAATCACTTTATAACTAGTCCTAGGTATATTTTAACTAGAGACTAGAGCAAAGGAGGAGATCACCATGAACATACCACTTCCACTCTTGTTCAAGGTAAAGCAATGTCTCATCATAGAAATTAGGCAGCCAGCTAGAGAATGAGAGGCCACTAATGCTTTCACCACCGAGCTTCTCCATGTCCACCCTGCTGGATCTTTGCTTTAGGTCAAAATCTTCCCAGAGTTTCTTTAGAGGCTTAACATGGATCTTAGTGTATTGCGCCTCCAGTGACTTGAACCTATTGATACGTATCAGTATACCACGAAGATCTTGCACGGCATCAACCTTTCAAGAAAGAAACAGGTTCTGAGTAAAATAGAGATCCTTCGTGTAACAAACACAAACTACTCCCTCCGTTTCAAATTGTAAGTTATTTTGGTTTTTCTAGATATAAAGCTTTTATTACATATCTAGACATAATGTATGCCTAGGTGCATAGCAAAAGCTATGTATCTAGAAAAGACAAAATGACTTAAAATTTGGAATGGAATACTGTTTTGTTGGGGTTATACCTTACGATTAGAAAGTGCATCTACTAATCGAGGCTGCACCATTTCATCTAGCCTTTCTTCCAATACTTCAAGTTGTTTTCTGACATTTGCAAACTCGGCAACCTGAAAGAAACCTTGCTATAAGCAAAACAAACAGGCTGTGTATGCAGCTCATAGTTTTTTTTTTTTACAGAGTATGACACCTCTCCAACTGCTGACAAGCAATGTCTCATAGTTGCCAGGGTTTCTGCAGCTTTTGGAAGATTGCCACTAGAAAACACATCCTCAACACTCTGGCTCAACTGAGCTAACCCAGCAGCATCCTGCCATTCCATCAAACAAACTCTTAAAAATAATAAACAAGAATTTACCACGTTAGTAAAACAATATTCCAGTGGTGTGTCATTGTCTACAATTCTAGATAGACCTTACCTGCAATGTTGTGTATGCGGATTCCATGCGCTGTTTCACAGTATCAATTTGCGCTAGTGCAGCTATTGATTCTGCGGATGAGCCCTCAGCCTGGTTGGAAATATAACCATGAATACTTTGTTAGTTTCCACCTTGGTAAAATGTAGCTGGAACAGAATACAGTGTAACAAGATCTGAGTGAGCTTGGGCAGAGCAGAGGGACAGGCAGCCAAAGAGATCAGTATAGTGTACAAGAAAGGTTCTCTCACGGAGTCACGGTCACACCATTTAAGGGCAAGATTTTATTTTCGTCGCATGTTGTTGTACTGAACATTATTAGAACTTGTTGGTGCACATAAATATGAGATACTTTAGGGGCTAAGGTGTAAAATTGTAAATGGTAGATAGAAGGGAACAGAGAAGGATCTGGAGATGTATCGATCCATTCAAGCCTATCCAGGCTCCCCAGATGTTACTGCTCATGTTCTTCTCTCATACATTCTAGATAAAAAAATTCCCCTCAAAATCACCGGTTAATTATCAATAGAACTCATGGCTCTTTACTTTTTTTTGGCAAGCAAAATATCTCACTTTGTTTGGCTGAGCTAAAATTCGAGTAGGCTGAATTATAGAGAAAAATACTATTTTGTGGCTGAAAATAAGCTGAACCTGCTCAAGCGAATGCAGATCACCTCTGAGTCTGAATATCCGGATTTCTATTAATTTTAACTCTTACATTACGCTAAAGTTTGTAATAAGTGCATAAAATAATCCCAAATAAGTCTAAGTTCCACAAACCCCGGAGGCCCAGAACATTTTGAGATCAACTTTTAACTAGTAGCAAAATGGAAACTGATCAAACTAAATGCTCAGTCGTGAATTTCGTACTACTTGTAAGCCACAATTGCACTCATGTCGTATCCACAGCGAAGCCCGCACAGATAAAAAACGAGTTGAGTGGACACGGAATGTGAGATCCAGATCCACCTGAACTATAAGTGCAAAGAAACTACGCGCGGTAGGCTATTCTAGAGCTCCAAACAATCCAGTCTAGATTTCGCGTAATAAAACGCACGGGAGTGCGACTGAGATCCAGATCCAATGAGGAGCAAGCCACAGGGACGGAGGCGCGTACCAGGGAGAGTGACTGGAGGACGGAGGCGAGGTGGGAGCGTAGGGCGACGGCGTCGTCGCGGAGGCGTAGCGCGTCGCGGCACGCCAGCGGGACGCGGCGGAGGGCGTCGCCGCTGTCCCTCTCGAGCGCGGCCGCGGCGTCGTCGGCCGCGGAACGCAGGCGCTCCTCGGCGTCGGCGAGGAAGCGATCGAGAGGCTCCGACGGGTGCCGCGCGTCCAGCGCCACGTTGATCCACCGCTTCGGGTCGAAGCCCTCCGCGCCGAACTCCGACGCGTCCACCACCACCATTTCCGATGCACGCCGGGAGACCGCGCGGGTTCCCTTCACTGCCCTCTGTCGGCTCTTCAAATGTCTGCGGCTGCGGGGGACGAAGACGTGGAGCTGTTGTGTTTGTGTGCAGGGCCTTTGTAGAGTTTGGAGTGTCGTCTGTTTTTTGGCGGATTTTTTTTTTTCGTTCCCATTAAATGATTTTGGAATTTGAGAAATTTGTACTGACATCATGTTCGATAGGACTTATTACCACTGTAACTCATTCGTAGAATTTTGTGAGAAAAAAATATTATTACGTGGCTGAAAATATGATCTATTACCATTGCGGCTCCTTTGTAGATTTTTGTGAGAGAAAAATATTGCTAAACGGCTAAAAATAGGATCCGGACGATAAGCTGAAGCAAATAGACTAGAATCAAAAACATAATTACATAAAGATAAGTTGAGGCAAACAGACTAGAATCAAAACATAAAGAAATAGCTCCCTTCTTCTTCATAGAGGACAGATGCGGGCTAAGATCACGCTCATCCGAGTGCGCCAGGCCTGAACTTCAGTACTCAGAGCGTCGTGTACAAGCGCTGAAGAGTGCTACAATATGCTGACGGGTAAGGGGCTTTTTTTATCCTGGAACACCTAACAAAATTTCGAGCTGTTTCACAGCTCATATATCACTTATTATTACTCAGAATCATCCTTACTTTTTCCCTCACAACAAATCAGTCATATAAATCTGTCGCAACCATAATACTCCCTCCGTTCCAAATTGTAAGTCGTTCCAAGAATCTTGGAGAGTCAAACTAACTCAATTTTGACCAAAATTATAGAGAAAAATATAAAAAATTGTGACACCAAATAAATATACCATGAAAATATATTTAATGAAGAATCTAATAATACTTACTTGATATTGTAAATATTATTATCTTATTATATAAACTTGGTCAAAATTGAGAAAGTTTGACTCTCCAAGATTTTTAGAATGCCTTACAATTTGGGATGGAGAATGGAGAGAGTAGTATAGTTTCATCCGCAATTGAGGCCATCTGCTCTCCGCCGCAGAGAACACTACCAGACAGTATAGTTTTTACACGCATCAGCATTAGATACAAAAGCTATATGCTCGGTACATACAAGACAAAAAGATGCGGATGACCTACGAAGGGGGAATATATAGCAAGGCTTTAGCCTAAACCACAGTTGCCCGGCACACTAACCTGCAAAAGTGCATCCAATACAACTGATCATCATTCAATGACTATTAGTAATTTAGTCCTAGTTTCTTCATCATCAGAACGGCCAAATTCAGCCTCGGCGAGTCAGTGGGTACCCTCAACGAGGAAGGGATCTGGAATAGCAGCAGGATCCAGCTCATAGAAGCCACAGAGTGTGCCACCCTTTTCTTTTGTCAGTTGGAAAGAGGGTATCCGGTGAGAAAACCTCAAGTCATCTTTTGTTGGCACCTCCAGGATACTCCTCTCATTGTCTGGTCTGAATACAGTTCTGTAGCCATCTACCTGAGTCAGAAACAAGACTTTAGTGCTGGCTTCAGTGCGCGCAGTTATTGCGCCAATGGCATATTCACAGGCATCCATGCTGGAAGGAACCCAGCCAGGTGACCAATTGCAGTAGATCGCCCAAATCTCCCCTACTTGTGGGTGAATTTCAAAGTCCTGCTTCGAACACGTTTTTACTACATGAGAGAATGCACCATTCGTGTCATACTTGATACTCCAGTGACGGATTTTAAATGTCCCACAGCTCACAGGTACGTCATGCTGTAACCACAGATTCTCCTGTTTGGATCGAGGGCATGCTTCCAGCCAAGTCAGATGCACTCTAAATGGATCTAGATCAACTTTTGAAACCCAGCCATAATATTTTGGAAGTTTATCAAAATCACTGTAAAGGGCCCATATCTGGCCTCGCTCAAACTTAGTATTGGATCGGCCTTCTTCAAAGTTGTAGAATACTGTTTCTGGATATGTCAAAATAATGGGGGAGGAGCAGCCTTGCAGAGCAGAATAACCAGACAAGCTATCAAGGAAGGCATTATGCTGCTGAGGGGTTTGAAGGGGATGATTTCTCCACTTTCCTCCATTTCTATCATTTCCCTTTTGAGCACTTTGTTCATCTCCATGGCCAGGTCTAGTATTGCCAGTCAAATCAATAAAGCTCATTGTTTTGTTGATAGGCACACAAGAATCAAGAGCAACTGGTGGAAATGCTATGTCCAAGTTACTAGGAAGCGATACAGTATCGAGTTCAAGAAACCCACAAGGGACACCAACCTTCTCATTTCCTGCTGTTCTGAAAAATGGGATACTGTGGGAAAACCGAAGTAGATCACTTGATGGTATAACAAATGATGATTTGTCCTTTGCTTGTGCAAACAGACTCACAAAACTTTCAACCCTGACCAAGGGGATAACAGTGACACCAGCTTCCATTGTAAAGTTTGAAAGGACCTGCACCACTTCATACTCATATGACCTATGATTATCTGCATCTGAGATCCACTGCATACTCCAACCCTTGTAAAGAGCCCATACCTCACCCTTACTTGGATGTATTATGTAAGACCCCCTTTTTCTGCCTTCAGCCCATGAAACAATGTGGGAAAACATGAGGAGATGTTGTGACTCTTGTGTGTTTCCTAACTTAAATTTCCCACAAGCAACAGGAAGTTCATTATAAGTCCAATTGTCTTCATCATCATTCACTGCATCGTGTTCCAGCCAAGTGAACTGAACTCTGAAGTTGGTACTATCAAGATGTCTAATTCTAGCATAATATCTTGGCATGGCATCAAAATCATCATAAAGTGCCCATATCTGATTAACCGCAAACAGTTTAACATCCCTACACTTACCGAAGTCAAAAAATTCTGAGACAGGGTACGTGAAGCTCCCAGCATTGCAAGGCTTCCCAGCAGGTGTGTCACAAGTTTTTTTACTGTTTCTTTTACTGCCTTCATTGACAGTACAAATTTTATCTTGATTATCTGTTTTGCTGCAGACATGAGATTCCCTAATTTGTCCATCAGCATGGGCAACATTATCATCAAACACTTTATTAGAACTGCAGGCAGCATTTGAGGACCAATCTTCGAGTGTCCGACTCCTTTTCTTTGGAGAATTAAGGGTGTTGTTGGCATCAACATATACCTTTCTCCTAAAAGATTCCCGTGGAGCACCTGGCACTGCTGATGTATCCACCCCACTACCTAGGTTTTTTCCATCACCAAAATATGGTACAGTAGTATCAGATTCCATCCTTTCACCTGCCCTATCATTTCCATTCGGTGCAGATGCTTTAGAAGGAATTGCTGAAGAAAATTTAACTCCTTTCTGACTTCTCTCTGTATGATCAACCATACCTTCACCACCTGGTTTTGAACTTCTCTTCATTTGTTCATCACATTGTGCTGCATTCATCACAGGACTTGCCTCTTTGTTCTCGCCAGAAGAGAGATTTGTAGAGCAGCCTTGTTGAGTGGGAAGACAGCCCTGTTGCCCATCACTATTTGCTGTTTTTGATGAGAATACAGAAGTCACATCCTCTGTTCTTATCTGGTATGCAAAGAATTTTTGCCTGCAGTTCCGACAACGGATTTGAAGATTGAGTATGTTTCCATGGTACTTATATTTTGTTTTACAGTGGATGCATATGGTCCAAAATGTACACCCATCAGTGAGTGATGAACCTGATGGTCCATATCTTGCTGCGTTACTTCTACTTGCATCAGTTTTGTTAATCGGCTCTGTAGTCTTCATTGGTTGTCTAGCCTGCTTTGGCTGTGTAGCCTGCTTTGGTTTTGCAGCCTGTTTCGGTTGTGTAGCCTGATTTGGTTGTGTAACCTGAGTTGGTTCTGCAGCCTGTGTCGGTCGTGTTGCCTGCTTTGGTGCAATTTTGAAAGCAACCCTCCATTTGACATCATATACATATCGTTTTATTCGATCAGCCAATGTTGAGTATGCTTCTGCAACAAACTTCAAAGCAGAATCTGCACCAGCATAACTGTTTGTATCAGGGTCAAGTAAGAGAACAAGCTTACAAAACTGCTTCTTTATGGTCATCTCATCTGCTGTCCCTTCTAATTGGAGAATTCCATAAAAGTCCAATATCCCATTTACCTTTGCTTCTGCTGCACAATGTACTTCACAGACAGTTAACAGCTGGAGTATATTCTCGACCTCTGGAAAAATCCTCTGTGCTTTAAGGGCAATCCTTTTAGCACCAGCAAAGTCTCTGTTTTCCAACTTCTTAGCGGCAATTTCCCTGGCCTTCAAGGCCTCTTCTCTGCTGCACTCCATTGTACTGATTACGGAATTGGTTCCCAAAAATCCAACATCAATCGCTGTCATGGTCGGGTCAGAAGCAGAGATCGCTGTATAGGTGGCTAGTGCAGACCATGCACGTCACATGCGGTGATTCTCCAGATGAAGCAGCCTGAGAGACAAGACAATCAAAAATCAGGATAAAATAGTACTCCCTAAGTCGTTCTGGCGGCCAATTCCTTTTGCTACGCACACATTAAAAGCAATGTATCCAGAAAAAGTTGGACCACTTACAATATGGAATGGAGTAGGAGTTTTTACACATTGCAATTCCAACATATAAACAGACTTGATGAGTTTTTTTCTCTAACTTCCTTCCCTACCCACACAGGATTCCAAAAAGAGTTATTAAGGGCATAGAGCAACTTTTGCAGATCTTCTCCCAACTTTGCTAGCCACACAGGTCAGCTCCACAAACTCCACTTCCAGGAAAAAAAGTGGAGTTGAGGACTAACTCCATGTTTTTTTGCGGATCTCCTCAAGGGGTACTCTAGAAACTCTACTTATGAACTTTCTCGTGGAGTTGGGGTAAAATTATCCACTACTGCCGCTGATTACACAACATGCCCCTTCACTTTCTTTCGCACCAACACCACCCCTCACGAATCGTCGCCCTTTTCTCTCCCTCAGCAACCGTAGCGCCACCTACTCCTACTCCAACCCTACTGGTAGTTCTTGAAATCCGGCCATCACAGGCTTAGACAGATCTAGTGATGCTCAACTAGATGAAATCCTTTTTTCTCTCAAATCCCCTCCTCTGTCGCATCTATCTATAAACCTCAGCTCACCTTCGCCGCTACAATCGATCGTCAATGGGGCCCTTCGCTGTGGTCAAGGATCGCCCTCCCATGGCCATTCAGCAAGCGCCGCCGGCTGCTGGTGGCCCACCCTCCAGCCTGCCGCAGCACCCTGCTGCTTGGCCTGGCAAGGCCCTGGCCAACCACGGTCTCCCATGGCATGGCCGTAGGCAGCCAAGGCCGGCCAGGGGCTGGCGCCAACCAGCCGCCGCCGTGCAAGGTTGGTTCAATGTCAGGTTTGCAGCAATGATTACTGCAGGCAAGAGTGGATTCAATAGAGTTCTCCTTTACAGGCTCATGTGGCATTGCATATCTAGTTACGATGAGAAATTTTCTTATTTAGCAGATTTGTGTTATTTATGCACCACTGATGACACTGATAGAACGGACTGAAATAAAAATTTGGCAAACACTAACAGAGCACTATATGGTCTCAAATTGAGTGTGTATCGGTATTGGTTGCTATCATGATTCCTTGTATGCCAAAGGATTAAACAATTATTCTTGTTTGTTGCAAATCAGGACTATATGCGCGCTGAATGTCAGCAACGTATCAAAAGCTGATGTGATACGCTGGGGGTTTAATTAGTCACTTATTTTATAATTTTCATTTTGATATCAATCAGTTCTGTATTTTAGTGTTTAAGTAACAGATATATGTATTGCATTATGAATATTTCTAATTCTGTTGCAAGTCTTTGATTTTTTTTGACAGGACTCTATATTCAAAGGATGAAGTACAAGAGCTCATCATAAGAAAAGTTCACTCTTCTTGTATCATTTGTATTTTATTTTGGTCAGAAAATTGTATCGTGTAGAACCATTTAATACAACATTTGTGCCATTTTATTCTCTGTACAGAACTTTTTTTCTTAGTGAAAACATTATGATCTATGGTACTGTGAACAATGAGTTGTTTATTTGTGTAATTGACGTTAATAAAATGAATTAGATTGTTTTTACCACCATTTTTATAACTTAGTTGAAATTACAATATTTTATATCATATTTCAATTAGTAAAAGAAAATGGCCACTTGTATATGCTTACAAACATCAAAATACACACCAAACATCGTTCAGGGGCATATCACATATGAGACCTTTCCCAGCTAAACCTCCCATCCCAAGAGCCGAGTCACTCTTTGTTCAGGTAGCCCGGATCCCCCAGGAATCGCTCCAGCTGATCAAAGGTTATACAAACTAGGAAAGCAATCCGCCTAGGAATCGTTCCAGGCAACGGTTCCCTGGGAACCGAACATGCCCCTGCCTCCAGTGTAGCTACAATTCCACAGTGGAGCTCCGCCATGGTGGAGTTGGTGGGGCAGAGCTAGAAAAAAACTAGAGTGAAGCCGTCCAAAAAGCGCACACTTCAGCACGCTCAGTCACTAAGCGGACGGGCCACGCGTGGCTTTGGGGCATAAGCGCTCCCAAAGCGTCGCGATCGGTTCAGGCGCGGAAGCGGAGAAAATCGCCGCGCCGCGAGACAGCCACTCGGCGGCAGGACCGCAGGGTCGGCTGCGTGGGAGCTCGATTTGCGAGAGGCGAAGGCTGTGCCTGTGCGGGAACTTGACTTGCGCGCTCGAGCGACGCACGGGAAGTCGGGAAGACAAATTGCTACTGGCGATGATAGGGGACAAAAGCGGAACACAGTGGAGTGAGATAGGGTTAGGGAACGAGACCTGCGCCGCCGCCGGACTCGTCGAGCTCGTCGGCCTCCAGTCTACTTCTGCGCATTCACACTCCGAGGCCCGAGCTACTCCCTTTCCGGCATCTCGTGGTCGCCACCCCCGACCTCCGGCGTCCCCCTTCACGTCTTATTGCTGCGGCGGCGGTGGCGGAGGAGTGGAATGCAAGTGGAACAGAAAAGAGTGCGGGTCCCACAAAGAAGTGAGGAATTTTGCTAAACGAGGAAGGGAGCTAGGGTTTAGTGAGCCTCTCCTCCCTTGGATCGGCCTGGCCGTCCGGCCGTCGTCAGGGCCTCTAAACCGCCGTCAATCATTCTGACCTCATGTCTTCTTTGTCTCTTCTCGCTAATCCATTCTACGGTCTACCGTAGTCATAGGAGAAGAAAAATAGGTCGTGGGAACCCTACCTCATTAGAGATGGAAGGGGAGGATAAGACCTACATGTAGAGATTTTCCGCCATCGCTGCCGTTTCCGGCGGATCCACCCCCACCGACGCCAGATCCTACAGATATGCCGCCACCACCTCATCCGCAATGGCTGCATGAGAGGGGAGGCGGTGAGGCGCAGGCGCAGGCGCAGGGAGGAGGCCGCTAGTGAGGTGCTCGCCGGACCTAGAGAGGGGAGAGGTGTATTGGCGCAGGGATTAAAAAGCGTGTGTGCTCTTTAGTTAGCGTTAGCCATATATAAAAATATAATTTTTCTACACACACCTTAGAGGGCGTTGGACCAACTTTTGGGGGGTTTCGTGGGTTTTGCCCACGGCGACGTGACCGTGCCAGCTGCTATTCTGTCGTTTTCTCTACAAGAGCGCACGCTCGGGACTCACCTGCTTTTTTAAAATCGAAAGAGTCGAGCTTCATTATATATCAGTATAAGAGTGACCACAGTACATGGAGGAGGCAGGGTTTCTTCAAATGGAACCATAATAATTAGATGACATTTGTTATTGAGTTCAGTGGTTGACTTGGAGTCGGTTCTCTATGCAGGAACCACTCTGATAAAAAAACCGAATTTTATTTGCTTTTTTCTATGTTAGGTTTCTATAATTTTATAATCAACAGAACATACTCCATGGATAGAGCTGCTCCTCCAAATATACACTCGTGCAATCCTTATCCTACCGTAGCAGTTATTGTATAGAATCGGCTTAGATGCACCCACTACGGAAGCCCTAAAAAGTACAAGCGCCATCAGAAAATGAAACAAACCAAACATATCTTTCTAAAAAAAAGTTTACATATAGTTTCTAACACGACAATGAGCACCTCCTTCATGGACGAATCCATAAGATGTTGATCTCCTTTAATTTCTATTTTTTACCACTCTATGGCCAACTCTCTGCGTTAATTTTACGGTGATAACTATATTTTATACCTCTTAAAACAGAAAAACTACCTACAACTTTACCATTTTCGCAAATGTGTCACCACGGCGCCGTGAAATTTGACGCCTCTTGCTGTCATGGTGCCACCTTCTGCCCAACCCGGACGGCGTCATCGTCTTCCCCGTAAAAAATAGGCGACGTTGCCATGGATGATGAGCGGCACGGCGTGGCGGTGCAGGTGCTCGGCGGCGAGCGCCGCGCGCCTGGACGCACGTTTGTGTTAGGACTAGCAGTCTGACCAGCATGCGCTTGCCGTCGTCCGCGCAGGTGCTCAGAAGGCGGAAGATGTGGTCGTGGCGGAGTGGCGAGAGGATGTGCTGCTCCTTGAAGAAGGCGTCCTCGGCGCCTCACCGCGTGCGGTTCAGGCGCTTCACGACCACTTCAGGCCCGTTGTGGAGCTATAGCTTTCCCTTGTACACCTTGATGCCAGTGTGGGCGTCGTCGCTGAGCACGACGGCGAAGTTGCTGGTGGCCACCACGATATCTCGCGTGAACTCACTGGTGGAGCCACCATTAATCAACAAAAGATAATACCCATGTATGGAACTTTACTAGAGGGCAGTTTTAGACATGTCCACAACTAAAGAACTTCTTTATTATATAGTCGACTATGGTGATCTCCTGCTTATTGCGTACAATATGCTGTCTTAACCAAAAGACTAAGTACCTCAAGCATTACAAGATTCAACATATTTACATACACGCGTGCACAAGTGATATGACAAAAACATATCGATCGAGGCCCCACCCAGGAAAAAATTGCATGAGCACACAAAACTGGCTATCTACATGAACGTGAAAAGCAAAACTAGTCTAGGGTCAGACCACTGTTGGAAGCTATACAGATGTCACTGCCACGATAGTCTCTAGCATTCATAAACTGCCAGACCAGCCGGCCGTCCACAACTCCATTGCTGAGAGCACATAGGAATCTCTCGTGGAAACAACCAAAGCTTCGACTGCAAATTGGCAGTACCCTCTCATTCACTTGTTACCCTGGAAATTGAAAATTGGGTAAGTCAAGAACTCAAGATGCCAGTGCATCGGGTCATATTCATAACCACAAATGAACAGGGAGCATGGCAGAAGGTTTACAGGAATGGAAGATGGCCACTCTGAGGAGATCCATTATTTTCCATGCCTTCGGATTGAACATGGTCCCCACCACCATAGCTATATGATGATAGCAACCTCCGCTGCATTCAGAGAGTAAATCAGTCAGCACTTTGGAACAAGAGCAGTATAAGTGAATAACAATTCAAGTACTATTGCAAAGTGTCATGTATAAAATATAAAAAAATGGCATTATCAACATAATCATGCATTTTGAGGTAATTTGTTATACAGAGAAATATTTGTGATTGAAACATTGATATTGAAACATTGAATTAGGATGTACCGTTTCAATATTTGCAGAGGTTACAAACATTTGCAGAGGTTACAGATATTGAAACATTGATATTGAAATATTTGCAGAGGTTACAAGTCTGCCTGAGCTGGCTTTCTCACCCATTTTTGAAACATTGAATTAGTCAGCATAACTTTACTGGGCAAAATCATGGCGAACCTAATGATAACACAAAACGGGAATATCATTCATAGCATGCTTACATGACTAAAAGCTACAAAAGTTTGCAGAGAAATCTAATCAGATCAGAGGAATGAGGAAACCAAATAACTTACATGTTGCTCAAAATCAGGACTCCTAAGGTTCGTGGAAAGATTTCTCATAAGTAGTAGTACCTGTGTATGTCATTCAACAGACCCATGATCAATGTCAAATCATAACTCACATTAAACTAGCCACATATTAACAATCCTAAGGACAATCAAGACTCCAAAGATTCTCAAACTTGAATGGAAAAGAACAGAAGACGGAGCTTAAAGGAATTCAAAGTTAAATAACATAATTCCTTTGATCACAAATACCGATTCCTTTGTGACAATGTGGTCAGACTTTTTTTACACTGAATAAATAATTTATTTAGTTTTGAAACATGAAAAATAATATGTGATTTTATCTTGAAAAGAACTTCCATAATCTCGTATTTTTATTTGATTTTATAATCTATTCTAGTAATAAAAACGTGATCATGAGCGCCAAAGCCAAGTATTTTTTACCAGTGAGAACTAATTGAATGTTCTTTGTGAATAAAAACAGAGACAATTAGAACTAGATTTATCTGTCCGTTGGAGCTATAAGGACCTGGCAGTTCTAATTTCAAGGATAGTAAACCAAAGCAGAATTTTAGTGAAACTTAACAAACACCTTTCTGACATTATTTATGGAGTTAATGATTTTTAGTGAACACTGATAATTCAGAATATTTAGATACTGTATCTAAACCTCAACAATGTTCTGAGTGTATGAGCCCCCAGCTATATTTCATAAGAGCCAGGACTAGCCAAGATAGCAGCAGAAGCTAGAAAATAGAAACAATAGTTATGCACAGAAATTGTAAAAGCTTTGAAATGGGACACGGAACAAAGAAAGAAAGGCAAGATGCTTGTGAAATGCATAAAAATAACCAAAAAGTAGACATTTATGTAGATGTACCGTTTCAATATCAATTGGATCCATCGCTTTTAACCTCTGCAAATGCCCACTTGTATCAGGATCAAATATGCTTCCTAGGAAGCTGTATACTCGGGCAAAATCTGGCATAGCTGTACATGTATCCATGGAGAAGCAAAAATAAGATACATTTGCAGTGAAGGAAAAAATGCAGTCACACTAAGAGATCTACTTTAAAGATATGGCAATGTGTAACTAGCCTCTAAGTTTATGTTGGAATCAAGGAGACGTTCCCAGTGGAAAATACCAAAGAGTAAGAATGTTGGGCCAGCATGGCTAAAAGGACAAGCCCAAGCATCTCCAGCCCTCGAGGGGCTTGAGATTATTAAACAAGACATGTTTCTTGCGTCGCTCCACTACATTCGAGATGACACAATAATGCTTGAAAGGGCTATGTTCTTAATAGCTTTAATATATATACAAAAAGGTAAATAGCAACTCAGATCCCCAGGAACTCATTATACAAAAAAATGGTTTCTTCTCCAAATCCAATAGTAAATCTAGTAGCATAGCACGACCTTAACACAGAAATGGTCTGTATGCGAAGATATCAAAGCCTACTAATTTGACACACTTAATTTCAACTGACCAAGGCATATTCACTCTTTAGGACAGTAGCTAAATTAATCTGACACAATGAAGGAAAATGCAGTTGGCAAAAGGTCTGTATTCTTCTAAGCTCCTATATATCTGAGTGCGACAGAATGTAATTTAATCTGACATGCGAATGGAAACTGCAGTTGACAACTGTTTTTATTTTTCCAAGACCAAACATCTTCCATGCACAGAAAAACTGCAAGGTAGATTTGCAGAGTGCATGCGGAAGAAGGAAGTGCTCACCACGGAGTGGCAGAACCACATTTTCTTGCTCAACTGCTTCGGAAGTTGGCCAAGTGCCAGATGGACTCTCTATGCTACTTGAACAGTTATTTGTTGCAACGGCACCTGCACCACCAATACGTGAGAAGTTATAATTGGCTGCACAGGTCTTTTTTTTTGTATGCAGGTCACAGTGATTATACAAACCTGGAACATGACCAGCACTGAAAGGTTGAGCAAGAGTATTGTCCCAGGAAGGCACTGCCACATTCGCATTTGTGTTTCTCACAGTAGCAGTTTCCATAGGCATGACAGAACCTTGCTCCCTCTGGGTAGGTTGTTCTTGTGATAAAATAGCTTGAGAAACTGCAGGAACTAATAAATCTAGTCATCACTTGTTAACTAGAAAAAAATAATGACAAATAGCTAGGTCCTTGAATAATACAAACCATTTTTAGATGCTTTCTGTGGATATGGATGAGCTGCCTTTCGTTTTGGCCTCGGTGGGGGCAGATGCTCGCCGGTACCATTCTTCTGAACCTTCAAGAAGTACTTCTGTGCATGGCTCCTTATCTGTGAAAGGAATATATTTTATAGATTGAGGGCTAAAGCATAGATTGATTACAAAGTAATCGTTAACGAATGCATGTAGCTAAAGATCACAAGCACTTTGAGAACTATCGTTAGGACTTTGGGTGGCTATGGATACCTGTATAACAGTCTTTGAGCCAACATATGCTTCAATCTTCTTCCAATCACGATCAAAACTACAACAAAGAAACAAATGAATTTGAGAAATGTCACTAAATCATCCAAGTTCTCACGGTAGCATCGCCTACAATTTATTAGAAACTATAACAATCACAAGAAAAGGCTATAGATACTCAAATATACATTGGATATTTTTGGTTCATTTATCTAACCTTGCCTAGCCTGGCTAGAGGACAAAGAAAAACTTTACAAGGGGAGGAGATCCTTAAAGGTGTACTGGCACCCTTTAAAAGATTCCAATGAAATGTGATCGTGCAGCATCGAAATGTCCCATTAAAATATCTAAGTTCAATCTAAAAGGACATCCTCTCGGCCACATTGAAAAAAAAAAAAAAACACCACATATTGAGCTAAACACAACACCACCACTCACAAGGGAAAAAAAATGCACCAGGGCATGCCATGTCAAACCGATCAAAGCCCAAGATTCAGGTTACCCCGGTAGATGAACATAGGTGCCTCGAACAATGACCGCCGTGTATCTAAACAGATCGCCTCCATTTAGAAGCAGCACGTAAACTAGCCCAATTTAGCATTTGCAGGAGCTGTGCAGCGAAGTTTGGGCATTGGCAGGAACGCGAGGCGGGCGACAAATCCAACTACGCAACGGAGCAAGTGACCGCTACAGCTCTCATGCAAACGCAAACTAGCCCAATTTAGCATTTGCAGGAGCCACGCAGCAGAATTAAGCATTTGCCGGAGCCCGAGGGCAGGCGACAAATCCAACTATACTACACAACGGAGCAAGTAACCGCTACCGCTACCACTCTACTATTGCCGAATCAGGGGCAGGGTAGCGCAGAGGGGAACAGACGGGGCACTCACAGCTGCAGGGCCTCGAGGAACTTATCGTGCTCCGGCTCCGTCCAGCTCTCCCGCGACTTGGTGATGGTGTACGGCTTCCTGACCTTCCGAACCTCCTCCTCCGCCGCGGGCGCCGGCGCCGCGGCCGGGACCGCCATCGGCGGCGGCGCCATCGGCGGCGGCGCCATCACCGCCGCCCCGCGCACCTGCTTCTTCCCGCCTCCGCCGCCTCCTCCTCCACCCTCGTCCCCGCCTCCACCTCTGCCGGCGACGGTGGCGCTGACGGCGGCGGTGTCGAGCGGCTTCGGCGTGGTGCTCATCGAAACCATCAGCCGGTGCGCGCGCCGGAGTGAGCTAGGGTTTTGGCTGTAGTTTTTTTTCTCTCCCTCTTTTCCCCTCTCTCGCGTCTCTCGGGGCTCAAATTGAGTGACCAGTGATGAGTCGTCGAGGGGTCGAGCTGGGTTGGTTTGGTTGGCTTGGCGTTTTGAGGGAGGGAGAAGGCGAACGTCTCGAGCCGGGCAAATGGGCCGCTGCGGTTGCGTGCGCTGTCATGTGGATGTTTCGGGGCGCTTCGCTCGCTCGCTCGCGTGGAGTGGAGGAGTGGACACAAGCGCACCGTCCAGACGCTGCCGGTGGGCCCGCAGGCCGGTGCCTCGGGAACGGGAGCCACTCGGTTGTTGTTTCCGTACCGACTCTCATGATGACGGGCCCGAAGCACCGACTAAATTTTAGTTAGCTAATTTTAGCTATGATGTATCAAGCACCTCATAGCTAAATCTATCTAAAGTTTAGTTGGAAACTAAAATATACATAATTTAATTAGCTGTTTTAACCCAGTTGTCGGGTACCAAAGTTTGGGGTACCCAATTTCGATGAAAAACACTCATTCCCAACGCGGCCTGGCCCAAGTAAGACCAGTGGAAGCCCATGAAAGCCGCGTCTACGGAGGCCCACGACGTCATTCCACCAATGACAGCCAACCCTCGGGAGAGCGGCACTCTCGGCGCCTATTCTCCGGTTCGCCCGAGCCTCCCCAGGAGAGTTCGGGGGAGCGGCGCCCTCGGCGTCCATTCTCCGATTCGTCCGAGCTTCCCCATCCCCCTCGAGCGCAATCTCACAAAGGCATCTAAGGCACATGTGATGTCAGCGGAGCAATTTTGGACCACAAGAGACCTCTCTGACCATTTTACAAGTACTGTCCCGTCAGGCGAGATTCACGACGCGACTGTGCTTCGCACGCCCCTGACGGCCATATCACCTGTCAGGATTTCCCTGGCAGCGGATTTGATAGGCCCACTACGGCCGTCCTCTCCACGGTATGATCTACGATGCGCCGTCCCGTTTTCCGCCGGGATCTACCAACTACGGCTACGACGGTCCGAGCGCCTGACGACGGGCTACGCAAGAACGGGAAAAGCGCCTACTGCACTGTCCACTCGAAAGGACGAGCACGCCTTCCATCCGGGCCCACCTAACCCTCGGGAAGTACCGTCCAAAGACCGGAAATACGTCCGAGGGGAGATATCACCCCGCTCCAACCCATCACGCCTCCAGGAGTCCCGAGCCTCGGGAGACAACGCCCCGAGACGACTCACCCTCTTGTCACATCGTGCGGAAAGACAGCCATCAGGTGTGACCTACGGCATGCCGTAATCCGATGACTGTTGCTGCCTCGGAACTCACCAAGATCGTACGAACCACTACGGCCATACCCGGAGACGCGGAGAAAAGACCGTAGCTGACGACAGTCAATCGAGGAACAACAACTCCTCACTGTAATACACGTAGCATTGTAAGCACTGTCCTTGCCTCTCCCTTGCGACTATAAAAGGGAGAGCAGAGGCCAGCTTTAGAGGACCCCCCGAAAGTCCTAAGTTCTCACTCACACTTACACACCAATAACAAACGACTTGCATACACTTAGACACTCACAAGAGACCTGCGAGCACTTTCCTCTCTCGCCTAGCTTGTAACCCCCTACTACAAGCACCCCGGTGCAAGGTAATACGACTCTCCTCTCCACTGGACGTAGGGCTTGCTTGGCCTGAATCAGTATAATCCCCTGTGTTCCCCTTTGCACACCATCCGTAGCCTCAACCGCAAAACACATATTTACTAGCCGGTGTTAGTCCCCGCTAAAACTAGCATCGACACCAGTTAAAACCAGCTAAAAGGTCTAAATGACCAAACTATTCCAAACTAAAGTTTAGGTAGAGCATCCAAACACATTCAGCTAAAGTTTAACTATCTAAACAATAGTATTAATGAGGGGTAGCATGGTCAACATTTTGAATTAGTTAGAGCATCCAAACACTCCAGCTAAAGATGAAAACGGTCGAACTCAGGTTAAAAAACTCCTCAATTATTTTCTACTTTTACATTTTAAATACGAAAATGAACAAGTCGGACACGAAAACAAACACGAACTTACGGAACATCAACAATTTCGAAAACGAACCAATTCGAACAGAATTGTATCGAACACGGTCGGTATACGAAAATTCAATATGGAATACCGATCCACAATGTATAACAATTAACAAGTGTCATCGTGAATAAATTTTGAGTACAAGAGAGTGCACTTCTCAATTTGGTTTTTTTAATAAGAGGAAAAAAAAGAAAGAAAAAGATAATTTGAGATACATCACTAATAGACTAGCAAGCATAGCAACAACGCTCGATCCTTCTAACTCTCTCTTTTGATCGGTCCAGTCACATGCAATGGAACAACATCACATCGTGGAGTCAGAGCAGCCATGCAGGCATGTAGCACCGTGTGAGAAGATTAGTCCCACAGCAGTAACTCAGGGAGGCGCGACAATGTGAGATACCTATATAACAGAGGTCAATGAGCAATAGTGCTTCACACTTGCTTTTGACTAATTACTTGGACAATAATGCTTGGCAACCAAATTCGATTTAAACCATATTTTGAATTCGGAATTTTCCATATTTAAACTAGAAAAGTAAAAACCGGTCAGAAGATGTCGAAATCGGTTTTATTTTTACGTTTAAAATACGAAAACGAAAACGAAAACGATAAACTTGAACACAAAAATGCGAATTTGATCAGATAAAATATAGAAAAGGATGCGGTTCTGATTCGGAATATTTCGTTCCGTTTTCATCCTTAGTCCTGAACCTTGTCATTTTGAAACTTTAGTGTTGTTCTGATAATTGTGTCTGATTTGAGAAGTCTCAATGCAAAAGAGTTTCAGATTTGTTCCTGTAAATTAAATAAATTAGTGTTTTTAAAAAGACTATCATCTTTAGATTTGAAAACTAATTTTTATGAGCATATTACCGTTAACATCTTTAGATCCGTCCGCGCTTTTTTATTCGGCTCGCGCCCTTTTCCTCGTCACTTGTGCTGCTGGACTGGGCCGCAGCAGGCTTATGAGCCAACGTTTGTGCTGGAAGAATAGTTTGCTTCCTGCCGCTCGATCAGAAACGAAGGGCGTCGGATGCAAGTACGTCCCAGGACGTAGCTCACCCTAAGTTAGAGGAGCTGGTTCCAGCAGGCCGGTGGGCCTCCGCCGCAGGCGTGCCTCGCCGCGCCAATGGGCTCCCGTCGTGGGCTCTCGTTGCCTCGTCAGCCGTGCCCCTGACGGGGTCACCAGGAGAGAGCTGCGTCGAGGAGAAAGGAAACGCAATTTTGCGTCGGTTCTGCCCGTTCCTAAAATAGGTGAGATGGATGCATCTTCTGTTGAAGAGCGGGTTTGAAAACATAAATACTATTGACTATTTTTTTTTTGTTTGAGGTCACCATTTGGGGTAGCTCTTAGAAACAGGCTATCTTCGCTTGAACTTACCAACCAGCATCAGCTAACTATTTAGCAGTGTTTTTCTCTCACAACAATGTAGCCAGCCGAACAGAGCCACAATCTGAGGCGTACAACGTGACTTATTTTCATCTTTTCCCGATGTTGACTGCCTAGCTACTCCATGTTAGCTTTCCTCTACGGTATATACATACACGGCGGCAACATTGGTGGCAGAGTGGCACTTCGCCGGGAAGGCAGAGAGAGCTTCACTTGCCGCCCCTGCCCGCTAGCTCAAAAGGATTGCTTGCCGCTGCCGCCGCCGCCGGCCCACGGTTCACAAGATCCTTTCCGACGAGCAGCAAGCATCGTCGCGTCCGCGTCGCTGCTTGCTGTTGCCGGACAGGCTCAGAAAAGAACTAACAAAATTGTGTCGGTATCCAAGAACAAACGGACACGGCGTGATGCCGTCGCGTGCTGATCGCTGAGCAGTTGGACACGCAGGCAGGCAGGTAGGTAGGTGAAGTGGCCGGGTCGTGCGGTGAAATCAATCAGCTGGGGCGAGATATGCACGGGGGTTACCGGGAGATGCAGTCATGCAAGTGTTGTTTTGCAACTGCAATGCTGGTGCTGGCTCTGCAGTGCAGCTGATCACCACTTGGTCGTTTTTCGATTTCTTATTCTTATTGCTTCTGCTTTTGGGGTTTTGGTGGTCGACCCACAGAAACCGGGTCAGATTGGGTCGCACAACGTGCTCTAGTCCTCGAGAATGTTTGTTGTTGCAGATTGGTCCACGCACGCGCTCCAAACATGACTTCCTCAATTACGAATTTACCATGGAAATCTCGCTTTCTAGGGGTTAAACAACACCAATGACATAAATAAAGGTAACACATTTTTTCAACATCCGACTTGCACATCGGCCATTTTTAACCTTAGACTAGAACCAAGCCTATAAGCATCCGATTGGTTTGGTAGAGCTTGATTAGTTGGCTTTCAAAATTTACCATGTAAAAAAAAATTGGCAAGTTATGATTTTGGTTATTGTTTGGTTTGCTAATAAAATTTGTCAATCTCTCATAATTGTCTTGCCAAATTCGATGACAACTTTTTTACTTATCTTTGGTACGGTAAATTTTGACCTCGAACCAGTCATGTCCCAAATCTTGCCCAACCAAAATTATCCTAAGGCAAAACTTTGGCTTGCTAAAACGAAGACATGCCAACGTTAAGAAAAAAATATAGGTATGCGTTTGGTTGAGTGTCACAACATAACAACGGACACTTTTTTTTTGTTCTTGTGAGTTTAGAGAAGTTTCTTGTACTTTGCATTGATTTTGGTCATAGGAGTTGGTGTGCTAGTTATTTTGGTAGGAAACTAATTGATAGCCAAAATTTATAGGTATACCTTCATTTTGGTTGGACAGTTTTTGAAACCTAACCAATCGGACTCAGTCATACATAAGCTATGTATAACCATTAATGTTTTGCCATATTATATTCTACTAGCAAAACATGCCCGTGCGTTGCACCGGGTGTATATCTAATACTCTTGTCAATATTAAATGTGTCTATGTGTCGTAATGAGATACTTGAGATGTACAATTTATTGTCTAATACTCATGGCAATAACAAGCGTAACCCTGATTTCAGATGAGACTATTATATCCATATATTTGTGAGGCTGACAAGTGACAAGTATGAAAAGCAAACCAAATAACTCATAGTGTGTCCTAAGAATGTTACAACTCATTCACCTTCTTCAACTGATTTGCTATATGTTTAGCCCAGTTATGTTATTAACAGAAATTGATAGGTATAACAACAATTTACTACCAAAGTGACACACTTGCAACTTTACAAGGATTAACTAAATGCGCATCCACACCTTTGGCATCATGACAAAAGGCCAATACCACACCAAAACCTGATAATACATTAGCCGGAACACTTTCGAGACCATGCAAAGGATACACAACAGACTTGAATAAGCAAATATTTCAAAAGCAATCTGGGGCGGAGTTCCATGCAAATAAAGAATATGATGCATAGCAGTAAACTACAAGTATTCTAGAAATCATATTTAGAGATTTCACATGTCTTGATAATCTCTATCAACTATTCCCGACTTAGCGCGAGATAAATGGTGAAGGAAGAGCAATTATCAGGCCCTTGTTATTGATCTAAGATAAAATTATGATGTAATGGGGTAATCTACCATGGCCTGATAACGTACCATATGGTGAGCTCAAACAATCTGAAAAGTCTCCACGTGTTTTCAGGGTCCTACCAAACATGTGTACTTGACTGTTATTAAGTACATAGTTTAGGGAGATGACTTACAAGCAATGGTAGAATGTTTGGCTTAGTTTCAGAAGACCACCTTTCGTGATTCCTTGGTCATCTAATTCTGTTCTGGAGTCTTTTATTTTAAGAAAGCAGCTTATACTTTCCCTCTAAACACAAACACGTAGACAAAAATAGTGTCAGATTAATTTAATGGTTGGTAAAGAAAGGTATACAAACCACCAAAATATAGTAAAATACACATTCTAAAATTATCTGATATGAGATTATAGAATATAGTAGAATGAATAACGTACTCAAACTGCAGGATCGGAGGTGATGATGCAGGAGCCCCAACATCAACATGGCGATATTTCAGTCTCATCCAAGCAGTTAGCATTGTCCCTAATCAATG
Source organism: Eremochloa ophiuroides (assembly GCA_038502445.1). Taxonomy (NCBI): domain Eukaryota; kingdom Viridiplantae; phylum Streptophyta; class Magnoliopsida; order Poales; family Poaceae; genus Eremochloa; species Eremochloa ophiuroides. Next base: position 99,053,482 of record JAHLJS010000003.1, read on the forward strand.
ACATCTTATCTCCTCGTCAAGCACCCTGACTGCATTCAGGTCTAGAACAGTAGTAGAGGCTGAGCACGCGGGGGAGAAGGATCAAATCTCTGGCCGCTCAGACTCACGCCTCCTTTGAGCACGTGGAGCACCAGCCGCGGACACGGTTCCGAACCACGTACTAAGATAGTATTGATTATAGAAATCTTCATCCTACTCGACCTTGTCACATCCTGAGCAATTGATCAATGATGGTCAGAACAAAACGGCCAGGGTTGGGGATGGGTCGAGCCCCTTCTTCTTGTAGCACTTGCCCAGAAGGGCATTGGCGCGGGCGTTCTCGCGACTCAGACGGATGGCCCCCGCGAGATCGGCAGCTGCCGGGTCAAGGCGGCGACGGCGGTGGAGTGCGAGTCGAGCGAGCGAGCGAGCAGCGGTGCGAGGGTCGCGTTGAGGGCGATGGCCTTGAGGATGAGCGGGGCGGCGTCGCGGGGATCGAGGGCAATGGCGCGGTCGGCCTCGACGACTGCCGCGCTGGCGAGCAGGGCGGGGGGCTTGGGGGCCGCGACCGCGACGATGAGGGCGAAGACGACAGTGGCGCAAGATGGCCGTGGCGCAGGTGCGACCTCGAGGATGCCAGTGCGTTTGCGACGATGAGGGGTTTGGATTTAAGATTCAATTTGACTTCTATTTTGATCTTGGTTTCCAATTCCTTATGAAGCACGAACCGCAGGGGAGTGTCCGGGCTGAACACGTCATGTTTGGTGTCCAAGATGTGGAATGCGTCGATTCTGCAGGAAGAGGCCGATGTGGACTCAAAGGAGTACTCACGCAGACCCTGCCGGAGGAGCGGGCGAGAGAGGGGCGATCCGAGCGAGTGGGCAGTAGTTGGGAAGGCAGACGAAAATTTTAGTGAAGAAACTTTACTCCTTTAATATTAGGTATAGATATAAAATCATGGGGAAGTTGGGAACTCTACTACATGCATATCGAAACTCTCATGCGTGTTTCCGAAATATGGCTTGACTTAAGGGCGTACCTACCATTTTCGCAGGAATTGAGCCCGACAGCAAAAAGAAAGAAAAAGGTGACGTTTCTCTGTCTTCGTTCCGGCGCCCCACCGGGAGAGTGAGCTGCTGCTGCCTGCGCAACTCGAGCGCCGCTTGTCGCGCGCACCACGGCCTCGATCCGGCAAGCTAGTAAGTTCCCCTCCTCAGTTCGATCAGTTCATCCGATTCGCAGCTGGGTTCTCTGGCGATCGCGATTTGGCTCCATATAAGTAGCGTGTCTCCGGTTAGTGAGGTCCTGCTTCTTTCTTGCCTGTTTCTTGGGTGACTTCTTCACTTGATTACTGTTCTCGGTAGAGTTCTTCGCGATTAATAGCTCCCCCCCTTGAACTTCCTTCGGAAGGACTTCTACTGAAGAGTTAAGATCGCCTGATAGAGTGATAGTTGGGTTCTTAGCTCTAACTGACATCCAGAAAGAAGAAAATCTCTCTCTCCCCCCCCCCCCCTTTGTGTCGATTAATCCAAGATCCGATTGTCGACTGGTTAAATTAAATTCTGGTATTATTAGTTATTTAGATGAGTGAGGTTTTTGGTTGAAATACTTGGGCTCTTGGATAATGGGATTGCTAGGACAAGTGAAGTATAGCTTATTTGTACCTATCCATCTGCTCTCTTGTTTATTTATTGGTTGATTGCTCAGTTCGATACCGTGATAAACATCCATGGAATGTTCCTTCGATCCTGTAAAAATGAAGCATTAGAGGCATCGAGAACTGCAACTGTCTGTAACTATCGGACATAGTTATGCATGCTAATGAGTATGAGTTGGGGGACCCTCTTTTTGCTATAGTACTGTTGTATTGTTGCCTTCTTGTTGGAATTGGAATATAATGTCCAGAGAATCCCGTCAAGCATTATCCATGGAACCGATGAAGCAATACGATAAGAAGTAAGAATCCAATCAGGCATTATACTTCCAAGTTCCAATCAGCCAAACAGTGTTATGTTTTGGAGTGTAATGCAGGGAAAAGAAGCTTGTTTGTTGCTTCTAGTTGCTTTGAGACTTTTTACCTATTATTCCTGCCATCATGCGAATGCATATTGCTTGACTATTAAACTGAACTGCCACTTAGTTTCTCTAAAGCCTATTGTTGATCTGAGATATTGTCAATGTTCATTTGGAGATAGCATGTCTGGACAGCTGGACCACGCTAGTAAAAGCTCTAGCTCAAGCATCAGCAGCAGTACTCAAGAGAGCGAGGAGGAAGTGCCTGTCCGAAGCGTCACCATTGGTAGCCTCCTTGCCCAAGCAAATAGCAGCAGTGGACATAGTCTTGGGAAGCGCCTGTCCCATTTGGGGTCAATCCCGGTAATCCAGAGCCACTTGATGTTTGTTTCTTAATGCAGTTTTCCTCTTATTTCCATTCTTGAACTTATGTATAGCTGTCTTGGACCTGCAACTGAATTGTTTCCCAACCGAACATAACTCAATACCCCTTGTGTTGTTTTTGCTTAGGCGCCCTGATAAAACTATTAGATTTTATCTAACTACTGTCAAACGATATCAAGGTTTATGTGATACAAAAATGGTACTGTTAGTTTTATGTCTGAAAGTGTTTTATTGTTAATGACGATATATGAGAAAAGCAATACAAAATATCGCTTGGCAATAGATACACACCTCTTTCTTTCAAAGGAAAAAAAGATACACACCTCTCTCTCTGTCTAATATAAAGTCAAGGAGCTCTCTTGTGTATTCGAGAAAAAAATGTGTCATGAAAAAACTCAGCAGTGATCAATTTTGGCAAGTGAGCTAAATGAATCCTCAATAGTCAAAGTAATTGTTCTACTGTTATATTATGCACTGTTAATCAGTCAATCATACTGTAAATCTATAGTTTACTTTATGTTGCAGTAACAAGTTCTCTGCTAAGTTTTATGATAAGTTAGTTCACTCTTCTTGGCAGTATACTCCCAGAATTAATGGAAAAATCCCCAATGTTGATAATGCAACAGTGGACCACGAACGATTGCTGGAAAGGTAAAAAAGCATCTCTCTGTCTCACACATATATACAACACAAAACGCTAGATTATTGCAGTTAGTCCTGTGGAGATTGGAAATTTGCATATTTTGGTCAAAAAGAGTCTGAGGGTTACTGCACTTCCCCGTTCTGTTTTAGTTTTTATGTTAATTTCTCTTACTTTTACCTTTCTTTTGACAGGTTGGGCAATTATGGTTTGGCTGAATTTCAGATAGAGGGAGATGGGAATTGTCAGGTTTGTTTACAAGTACTTAGTGTAAATTAACATTCAATTTATTTAAAATACTATGCCACATCATCAGGGCTGTTTCAAATTAGCATATGATTATGCTATCTTGCTTGAAAACTGCCATGTAGTTTCCATATTGAGTGCCACTGTTATCTCATACAGAAGAGTTTGAAAGAGGATTACAATGTACGGTTTACAATGCACAATTAAGCATTGGTCAGCCTACATGAATACGTATCGGCTAGACCGGATCCAGTATGATACAGACACAAGTACTATGCTATACATCTAACAGGGTTAATTGGCCTGTGTTATCTAAGCTCAAAATTATTAAGTCATTCAGAAACATTTGGCTTCATTACTTCTTTCTTTATTCTTAACCCTTAACTTTTTTTCTTTTCTAAATGACATCTTGTTACAGTTCCGAGCTTTGGCTGACCAGATATTTCGCAATCCTGACTATCATAAGCATGTGAGAAAAGCTGTCATGAAACAGGTTGTTTTTTTGGTCATCCACTGCCTTTCTTTGGTAAATAAATATATTAAAATAATACATAATTGTACTGGAATGCCCTGTTTATCAGCTGAAAGAATTCAGAAAACAATATGAAAGCTATGTACCAATGGAATATAAGGTGTACTTGAAGAAAATGAAAAGGTTTGATAACAGATATGAGTTTCTTATAATTTTCACTATAGAAGTAATGCTCGATTACTTTTGGGGTTATTCATATACTCATATATGTATTTTTCTGCAGATCTGGGGAATGGGGTGATCATCTGACCTTACAAGCGGCTGCAGATCGGGTAAAATAACACTTCCATTTTCAAGATGGTTGATTGGTTTCTTTGAGTAAATCCTTCTAAATGTATGTTTCTCTACATAATTTTCCTTTTTTTTTTTCTAATTCTAATTGTACCTTAACCGAGATCCCTTTTTCCCTATGAATCCAACTCTAAGTCATGAAAATAAAAAAAAAAGAGGTGGATATTAAGTGTCTTCTGTGAATTTGTTTGGGAATCCTTGTGAAAGATGCCTGGAAATTTTTCTGTCTATATCATTCGTTGAATTATAAAGTTTAACTTCAAACATGACCCCTTGGTTGATTAGTCAGGTTTTCATTTGTATTTTATGTTCCCACTAGAGATATGTTGTTCTGATTAATTTTGTCATTGCAGCATTAGTGCGTCTAGTGTCTGTAAACTGTAAATTATCTAACAGCTTTTATATCTCAAATCCTCACAGTTTGGTGCCAAAATTTGTTTGCTGACATCATTTAAAGACACCTGCTTAATTGAGATAGTCCCCAGGGATCTAACACCCACAAAAGGTAAGAGCTTGGATACTCTTCTGCTCAATTATCAGATGTTTGGTTCCATATCAAACTTCTTTGACACCAGCATGACAGCATCTATTCTGCTCTTGAGATAATTCTGCATTCAACCATTGCAATATGCAAACCACAATACTATATTTAGATTCTGCAGGAATCATTCCATCTAATCTACACATTTTTGCAGAGCTTTGGTTAAGCTTCTGGTGTGAAGTACACTACAATTCCTTGTATGGAATCGACGGTAAAGTATTTTGCAGACTTGGTGAACCACCGGTTTGCATTTACAAATTTTCATCATTATAAAATTTACTTAAAAAGGTTTCATCATTGATTTTTAACTAAATGTACCCATTTCTGACAGATTCTGAATGAGTTCCTTTTCTTTATATTGCAGATCTCCTGACCCGCAAGGCGAAGAAGAAGCACTGGCTGTTCTAGGAGGGATCTGAAGCATCCTTATTTCTTACCGTAGATCCTGCTCTTTCCAGCCAGGGCAGCCCCCGTCTTGGTACTTACTAGTTTGCCAACATTCCAGCGTATCTAAGTTGAGTCCATGTAGGCTTTACGCTCATATGTACAGTCGACCTAAATCATGTAAATTTCCCTCAAGGAACAACAGCTGGAACTGCACAACTTTCAGATCCATGAGTCTCATGTTCCTTTTGCACGGCTGTGTAATGTAGTATTTCGGCGATCTCTCCAGGGGAATGAACTTTTAACTAGCTCTGATAGTGCTTGCATGTACGTATGTACATTGTAAAAATATACTACCAGGGGCATTTTGACGTGGACGTTTGGATAGCATTCTCTACAGTTTTAGTCTGAATTCGTAGAGGCATATGGGGATTTGCCGGATGTTGCAGTATATGGGCATGTTTGGACAGCTCTCCCAACTTCAGATGAAGCAAAGTTCAAAAAAAAAAAAAAAAAAAAACTTCAGATGAAGCAAATCTAGCTCTGTTTCACTGGAAGTTTGTCAAACACTTTCATTATAGATTCATCAGATCCAGATCCACAGCGTGTTCGCTCTTCTTCTTCTCCACAGCGACCAGCGACTGGCGCCTGCTCCCCGTCCCGCGCGCCCATCCCGGCCCTCCCGCGCCCCTCCCGCTCCGGCGAGCCCCTCGCGCGCTCCTCCGGCTCCGGCGAGCCCCTCCCGCGCGCACCCGACCGCGTCCCTCCAGGCGAGCCGCCGCGCCCCGCGCCCCTCTCGGCCGGCGAGCTCCGTGCCCCGCGCCCGCCTTTCGTCCGCCCGAGCGACGAGAGTCATCCTGTTTACTTGACATCATCTCCTCATGGCCCATGGGCCAGTGCGGCTTAGGTTCGGGCCGGCATGGCCACCTACCTAATTTGGCCCAGCCCGGCCCATGCAGTGGGGCAAGAGACGGCAAGAGTGTGTTCGGTCTCCTCCCCACGCCATTGCTGACGCTTGCAGTCTCCGTACCTCCGTTGACCGTGGAGATGTGAAGCCTGAAAATCTTGCGTGAGCCCTTACGCATCTCCGAGCCTTCCACTTCCACAGTTCCACCTCCTGCCCGCTGGCCCCTAGCCGTCTCAAGAGATTCCACGTTTGTGACTTTCTTGCCCCACGCCGTATCGTCCAACACGAGCGGAGAAACTGGAACACGATCCCAACCAATTCACAATTCAGAACCCGATTTGGTGGCCACCTCCAATTTCTCTAGTACTTAATGCCAAGGACAGCAACAAGAATTGCTCCCCGAAGTTCTATTGGAGCGTAATCTGATCGGTTTGGGTCGGGTCGTGTCGAGACCTTGAGATTGCGATTTGGGGAGACGAAGAGATGGGCCAGAGCAAGGCGGACTTCCTGGAGCAATTCGGTGGGGACTACGGTTACCCGGACGCGCCCAGGGGCATCGACGAGCTGCGGGCCGCCGAGTTCAAGCGGCTGGAAGGTGTGATTTCGCGACCGTCTCAATTCATACGCCAAAAACTTTGAACTGAATTTGTCGGCTCTTGTCAAAATGAAAGATATAGACTTTTTAATGTTTGTGCCATTCTCACACTCTTTTATTGGGATTTTTGAGCTTTGTTGTTGTGCCTAAGAGAGGAGAAATGCCAATTTTGCATCTAAGCTTTACATTTTGAGGAACGTGACTGAGAACGTTAAAGAGGATAGTGTTAAGCTTTACATATATGGAAGTTTGCAGCTTGCCAGCTTTTAAAGAAGTGTTGTTTCTTGAGGAGCAGGGATGGTTTACCTGGACCATGCTGGCGCGACACTGTACTCAGAGGCACAGATGGCGGATGTTGCTAGAGATCTTATGTCTAATGTTTACGGGAATCCTCGTATCCTTAAATTTGTGACTTCTGTTCACACAGAGGCGCCCCCTCCCCCCTCTGATAGCTATTTACTCCCTTCGTGTTCAAAAGGATGCAACTATGAGATTTGTGAAAGTCAGACTAGCTTAATTTTGTCCAAGCTTATAGTGAATAGCAATAACATTTATGTCTCTAACTAGGTTTTGTAGTACAAAAATATATTTCATAATTAATTAAATGTTACTTATCTTGTATCATAAATGTAGTACTTCTTTGTATAACTTTAGTCAAACTTCAAATCATTTGACTCATTGAAAAGTGAGAATTGCATCCTTTTGAAAGAACAATTATTGTAGTTGTGTTCTTTGACACACTTTTTTAGATAGTCAGAATGATTCAAGCATGGCTACAAGTGACATAGTTACTTCTGTGCGGCATCAGGTACTGCATGTTATAAAAAAATTGGACTTACCATATTGTTTATGTTTGAATTATGGAACCCTTTTTTAAAATCAGCTAGCGCTGCAGCAGTTTATTTGAAAGAAAGCCAATGCTGATGACAGGCATCCATTATGCTCACAAGTCACAGCAACTATTTACATATCTATTTCAACATATGTTCTAAAGTATTTACATATCTATTTCAACATATGTTCTAAAGTAGAAATACTTAATTACATGTAGTTGAAGTTGATAAGAAGCATGAATATAGTTCTCATGCTTCATTCTGATCAAAGAAACTGCAAATTGGTGCTAACATCTTACACAACTGTATGCACTTGAGAGAAGTTGAAACCAGCCTTTTCTTGCTTATGATGCAAACTTTATACTCACAGGTCCTAAAATACTTCAATGCATCTCCAAGAGACTACAAATGTATATTTACATCAGGGGCAACAGCAGCTCTGAAACTTGTTGGTGAATGTTTTCCATGGAGTAGAGACAGTTGCTATATGTACACAATGGAAAATCATAATAGTGTGCTTGGGATAAGAGAGTATCCTACCATGGTTTACAACCCTACTTACTGACTAGTTAATGTATATATCATTATGCAAGTACATGCTCCAATGATGCAATGTGTCATAGCTGCTTTATCTACATATCTTTATACTCTGCTGATGCCCTCAGATATACGGCAAAACAGCTATTTTTCCTTTCTACCCTCTTCATCAGTAGGTTCTATAAAGTTCTCAATGATTCTTTTTCATCAAAATGGTTTTTTTTTTTTTCATTAGCAGTCTTTAGAAGGCTGAGAAATTCAAGTTGACACAGTGTGTATAATCACTGTAGATTTTGTCCCCTTAATATATTTATAGATATGCTCTGAGCAAAGGAGCTACTGTATCAGCAGTTGATGTTGAAGAGGTGGTTGATCCATCAAAGAATCATGAGAGTGATAGTTTGTTTAAGGTTTCAAAGCACTCAAACCAAAGAAGAGGTGACGATGTGCTTTTGCACAATTATCAGAATGGGAGTCTGACAGCTATTTCAGGTTTGGAACTTATATAGACATAATGTGTTTCTTCAGCTATGACACCTACTCTCTTTTCTAATTGAATAGCGATTGCATTCTGGAGTGATCCATATTATTCTCTCTGTGTGATGTAGGAAACGATTTAAATCTTTTTGCATTCCCTTCGGAGTGCAATTTCTCAGGACATAAGTTCAATCTCAGCTTGGTCAAGTTCATCAAGGAAGGAAAATTTATGGATTTCTCATCACAACAGCAGTAAGATATTTGATGCATAAGGCTGTACTAGACAAGTAACTGAATTTGTCTAGCAGTCATCACTCTGTTTTCCATGGACTCCAGTAGCTTTGACATGCTTATTAAGTGCATTATTTGCAGGGGCCAGTGGATGGTTCTGATAGATGCTGCAAAAGGATGTGCAACTGAACCACTAAACTTAACCCTGTATCCCGCTGACTTTGTTGTCTGTTCATTTTACAAGGTAATCCGTGTGCAGCTATTTTTGTTTTCAAAAGCCTTGTCCTAGGCATGTAACGAACTGTTATATTCTCGCAAACTTGCAGATATTTGGCTATCCAACTGGTCTTGGTGCCTTAATTGTAAAAAATGGTAGGCAACAAGCTGTTATCATGTTCTCTTATTATGATCGTATTTCTTTCCTTCTATTCAGCATATTATAGAGGCTACAAGATACACATCTGAATGATAAGATAAATTCTGTTGCTACAACAAATTACTACATAGATGCTGGCGATCGACTTCCCAAGCAAGGGGCAAGCTCTCTAATGATTTCTTCCCTATTTTTTGTTCAATGGCAGAGGCTGCTAGTTTACTGAACAAGACATACTTCAGTGGAGGTTAGCACTTAGTAATGCACTGCTTTTAAATTTTAATGTTGGTTTCTTTGTTTATTTTCTTGGTTTTTAGTAACCTTTTGGAATGCTTATGACATAGGAACGGTAGCTGCTTCAATTGCTGACATCGACTTTGTTCAGAAAAGAAAAGGCATTGAGCAAGCTCTTGAGGATGGAACAATCTCATTCTTGAGCATATCTTCTCTTCGACATGGCTTTAAGATAATTGATATGCTAACTGTCACGGCTATTGCACGGTACTATTGGAGATAGCTTTTGGTCTTGATATTCTGTCTATGATGTACTTCTCATCGGAGTTGTTCTCCTGTAGGCATACTGCATCTCTTGCTACTTATGTGAGAAATAGAATGCTGGAATTGAAGCATAGCAATGACAAAAATGTTTGCATAATCTATGGACAAGATTTTAAGGTACTATTATGCAGTGACTTCATGCCTTCAGTTTTTCTTTGCTTTCTTTGATCTCTAGGGAATTATCACAATCAGTAGAAGAGGTACACATCATGAAGATAATATGCACTTAGCCCTTGAAATTTGTTAATTTGGCATATTTATTGTTTCTATTGACTTGTTTTGTAGGCGAATTATCTGAAAATGGGTCCTACAATCACATTCAATTTGAAAAGAGAAGATGGCACGTGGTTTGGATATCGTGAGGTGGAGAAGCTTGCCTCATTGTCAGGAATTCATTTGCGTGTAAGGGCCTCTTCTTTAGCATGTCTTGTGGAGTTCTTACGATGATCTGTTTTCTTATTGGTACTTTTTTTATTGGGCTCAGTAGAGAACAACCATTTGTGGTGTACCAAAAAAAAGACCAATCTAGGAGGAATTAGGAGGCATTTTATTAAGAAGAAAATAAGGCTTCCCAAATTCGCCTCAACGAGGACTCGAACCTGGGTGGTCTGGGTTGCACAACTAAGCTAGCTCAGTTTCCTCTATGGTGTACATGTGTTGCGCAAACCCTTTGTGACAATTTGTGGTGGGTGGGTGTATACACATGAAGTTATCATATATTTGGGTTGTGTAAATCTATGCACGTCCGACTCACGTTAGCTGATAATTGTATGATATCAGTAATTTCTCCAGCTAAGACTATTTTGAGTGCTTCTGTGAGCTGAATTAGTTCATTTACTGTTTTGCAGACAGGCTGCTTCTGTAACCCTGGTGCATGTGCTAAGTATGTTGGTTTGTCGCACTCAGATCTAGTTTCCAATTTGGAGGTACACAATGCAACCTTATCTGCTCAGTATAGCAATAGTAATGTTATATGTTACATTTTTGCATCTAAGTAAAGCAAATGTGTTGCCTACATGTCAGGCTGGGCATGTTTGTTGGGATGATAATGACGTAATAAATGGAAAACCAACTGGCGCTGTGAGGATATCATTTGGCTATATGTCCACATATGAAGATGCAGAGGTTTGATTTTTTCCCCACTGTATTTATTTTTAAGATCAAACCTACAACTCTTCTGACTTGCCAATTATGTGCAAGATCATCTCTAACATGTTATCACTCATCTCATTACTCTTTGTTTATTTTCCAATAGGAATTTCTGAAGTTCCTGCAGTCATCTTTTGTGTCCAAACCTGTAGAATTGAACAATGGCTACATGGTGAATATGAATACTCTTAATTTAGTAGGTAATGCCATACTTATCATATTACAATTTGAAAGCGGTGATATATATTTTTTAATCTTTTTTATTCGTTTAAAAGTTTCGATTCATATGGTTTAATTGCAGATGATTGGTGCCAGCAAGCTATGTCAGATATTCGCTTAAAATCCATAACTATCTATCCTGTGAAATCTTGCCAAGGATTTAGTGTGCAGAGCTGGCCACTGACAACTGGTGGTATGCATAAATTTGAGACCTTCAGAAGTTCAGTTTTTTTCCCCATTTGTAACTTTGGCTACAGAATTGCAGTATCTTTATATTTGTGACCCATAAAATGTGTTGGCTCTTTTTACCTAGGTTTAAAATATGATAGAGAATGGCTTCTCCAAGGATCAGGGGGTGAAGTTTTGACGCAAAAAAAGGTAACTGTATTTTTTTGTCCTTTATTATGTGTTAAACTTGTAAAATCTGGTTGTCTGTTTGGTGTTCTAAAAAAATGAAGTATAATTGGCAATGCAAAATGAGTGCATGATTTGCATCGTTCCACTGGCAGCCCGGTGCAGTAGCTCCCGCTTGCGCAGGGTCCGGGGAAGGGTCCGACCACTTTGGGTCTTCTGTACGCAGCCTAACCCTGCAGTAGCTCCCGATGCATGATTTGCATCGTTCCACTATTTAGTGCAAAGTGGTTTTGGAATAGTAGGAAAATGTTCATTAGGGGTGTTATTTGCGAAGTAAGTTTACTTTTCTGATATATTTTAAATGCCTTATTCTTTCTGGCAGAACATCTAGCATAAGACAGACATGAACAGGACAAATGTTATTCTGTAACAATTCATAAATAGAGTTACGCAAAGTTATTTCTCAAATCTGTATCCTTCTAATCTTAGGTGATTTTCATATATTCAGGTTCCTGAATTGAGCTCTATCCGCACATTGATTGACCTGAAGCTTGGGAAACTCTTCTTAGAGTCGCCAAAATGCAAGGATAAATTGCAAATCTCTCTTCTAGAGAATCTGACTCATCTGAGTGCAGAAGTAGATGTATATGGTCAAAGGTATGGTCGTATAATTGTGTCCATTTTCACCTGTGCTATGGCAATATAGCAGTTTTCACATTCATCTGTTCTGCCATCTTTTTTTTAAATCCTATGCCTCATGTTGTACTATTTATATTTTTACTGAAATGAAGTCGATAAATAAAAGTAGTGGGTGTGGATTTCGGGGTTCATTGTTCCTACACCAATTAGCATCTGGTTTATTTAGGCTGATTTTGTTTGGTGATATTGTACCTATATTTTACGGAATGCTTCAACTTTATTGTGATAATAGGGACAAGTTTGGGCAAATTGTTTCAGGTATGAGGTGCAAAGTTATGGTGACAAGGTTAACTCCTGGTTCAGTGAAGCTATTGGATGTCCTTGTACCTTTATGAGATGCTCAAATTCCAAGGACCGTTCCTGCGTAATTAACAGCAGGAGAGATCGCCTCTGTAGGGATACTCGAAGCAAACTTACTTTTGTGAATGAAGGACAGCTGCTGCTTGTTTCTGAAGAAAGTATATCTGATCTCAACAGCCGGTTAAGTTCAAGTATGCAGTTTTTGTTCCCCCTTTTCCATCAAAAAGGAAAATTGGTTCCCCTTCTGTGCTCTTGTTTCACTGCAATAGGGCCTAAAGACCTGTGATAATCTGTTACTTACAGAAGCAACCAATATATCCAGATCGCTTGACACTATCAGTAGATACTGTGTAGTTTGCATAATATTTTTTTGGATAACCTTGTCATGGTAACCCACTTTGTAGTTACACACGTACCAGGTATTGGAAATGGTAAGCAACGGGTGTGCGTTGATGCAATGAGGTTTCGTCCAAATATTGTTGTCTCTGGGTCTACACCATACAACGAGGATAACTGGAAAAGGCTTCACATAGGGGATGCCTATTTTACTGTAAGTGCATTTTTCCCTTCGGATCCAATTGTCAGAGGAAACTTTGATCTATTGTGTGCTAATTAGTTAAGTGCCTTTGCCATACTAAGGTGACCATCAAATATTAAGGCAAAATTGGCTGCTGAACACATATGCAGAGCCACTACAAAACTGATGATTCCCTGTTGTACTCTATACAATTTATACTTTTTTCTCGTACCACTGTACAATTCATACTGATTCGCTACTTCAATTTAAAATACTTGTTTTAGAGTTGTCCACAAAGGTTTAAATAATGGATCAAACGATCTTGCTATCTTCATTTATGCATAGTTGGAAAGATATGTTCATTTATCTGTGAGAGTGATAGCATTTATTTAGCATGTGCAAGAAAGGAAGAAAAGAGCGAAAGTTGCATTGTAGTTCTAGGATGAGATTGCTAAAATAAGTATTTTGAATCAGAGAGAGAGCGTATCACACTTCACAGATTAAAATAAATATCATTTCGGACATTTTGTTATCGGTCTTGGTAAATGATTATGCTCAAGTGCTAATTTTGGCAATAATAAAACCCTAAAGGAGTTAGCACCCTAAAGGAGTTAGCTACATGGTTAGTGGCCCCCTAAACTAGCTTTCAGGCATATTTTTGCTTATTTGCTGTTGCTGGATACTTGTGTGCAGTCCATGGGAGGATGCAACCGTTGTCAGATGATCAACCTATATCAGAGCTCAGGGAAGGTGATGAAGTCAAAGGAACCGCTGGCAACTTTAGCATCCTATAGACGAAAACAGGTGGGTTCATGTGCTGTGTCTTGCTCATCTTTGCTTTTCTGATCTTATAACAAAGAATTTCACATGTGGACAGGGAAAGATTTTGTTTGGCGTCCTGTTGAACTATGAAGACGGCATGGAGGGAGAAGATGATGCCATTGTAGAGAGATGGCTCAAAGTGGGGCAAGAGGTGTATCCTTCTACATAATGACTTCTGTACATGCGCACCAGAAGTTTCACCTGCATAAGAGGCTGACGTGTAACTGTTGTTACAATACGTGAAAATATAGACTTCAGATATACCATGTATGTAATAATTTTCTTTTCATGCTTGTACGCAATAACGCATAAGGTCTTGAGGCATGTATGTAGACACAATCATATAGAAAAAACAAATGTACAGCATACAGGTCAGAAGGGAAAAAATTGCAAAGCTCGAAATTGTTCAGATTTAGCAATTCCTCAGAATAATCCGTGCCCAGTTTGAACACTACCAACCGTCGCACGTCTTGCTCAGGATTATAGTGATTTCAAAAAGAAATGAACTAGACTCATAATAGTTTGAGAATTGAGGTTATAGCAACTAGCAAAAGCCTGAAAGGACATGCCCAAGCATCTAAGCTTGCCCAAGCATCTAATAGTTTGAGAATTGAGCTTATAGTACCATTCAGCACCTGATGTTCATAGCAGACAGACTTTATCCTATACCATTTATACACATCATTACACCCCAGCAGAAAGTATGCCATTTGTACACATCATCACACCCCCAACAAAAGATATGCCATTTGTACACAGCATCACCGCCCACAGAAAACAGACAATAAACGTTAGCTGAGCGGCATGCATGATGGTGCAGCTTCAGAGATTAGTTTCATAATAGTTCGCTGACAGACTCGTCAAAGTTGGGCTACATATGATCACCATGCCCGCTACTCAGCTCCCTCCTCTAGATGGAACAACTTTCCCCGGACTACTTTCCTGCATTAAGTCACGATTTTACCATGAGAATTAGTACGAACAAAAGAGTGGGATAAACAAGTCAATTTTAGGCTAGTGCATGACGATACACAAGGAGGGTTTCGATGAATATACGTAAAAAGCAAAAGCAAAAGACCTTTGAGGGCAACGGTCCTCATCAGACAACACCTTGAGCAGTCTTTGTTCAAATGGCGTGGTGTGCCAATTGACCCTTTGATCCTAACAAGATTTACATTTAGATCAAAAGCGCGTATAACCACATGTTTAAAAAAAGAGGAAGAACTAGATAGAGTAACAAATGAATACCTCTTTGTATCTGGTGGTCGTGTTGGGAATACCATTGCCATTCCATGCCTTGGGTAACCTTGGAGTATCGGTATCCAATTTGACATCAGATGCCATGAAGACAAGTTTCTCAGCTACAAAGCTGCAGTCATCAGACGATTGATCCCCTGCTGGACACTTGACATCACCTTGATTCTCTGCATCTGCAGAGGAAGATTTCAGCCAGTGGGATAGGCTCAATGCTGCATTCTTTTCATCTGAGTTGGACTTTGGTAGTTCTTCGCCATCCAGAAATTCGTTGGGAGATAGGAGTAGTGCTTCTTTTACTTCGTATGAAGCATTAGCATGAGGCACAGAATATGATGAAGGAGATTCAGACAATCCTGATTTAACCACTGACGTTGAAGATCTTTGGGTTGGATCCTTGGTAGCATCTGCCTCCAAGTTTGTCACTTTTAGAGGATTATTAGTCGATGCTAATGGTGAAAAATCTTCTGTCAGTTCAGTCTGCTGAAGTCTGTTCTCGATGGATCTGAGGACAGGGTATACGAATTGTTTCCGGATCCGCACACGCTTTCCAGAAGTCCCTCTATGTGAAGCATAGGCTGTTCCAGGGGTCTCAATATCATCCCTGATAACTAGTGGAGTCAGAAATGGAGAACCACCAGAATCAAGAGGCCTGTGTTGGACGCTCTGAAACAGTCTCTTTTCCGAGGAAGCTGAATGAGGAACAAACTCAAGTCCATGATGATGCCCAGCATCTTCAGTGTTGAGTTCAGACTTGAGCGAGTGGCACTCCTCACATCTAGGATTGCATGGCATAGGAGGCATTGTAACCTCATGATAATGAAAAACAATCTCAGAAACTTGTGAAAATGAGAGCAGTTCTTACCCTTCTGATGAATTGGCTTCAAACAGCAATTTACAGTTTGCTGGTGGTCCAGATGTGGGATTGTTATCACACTGCAAATTCCAGAACGAAGGGAATCAATCAAGACAGTCGAGCTAGTAATGGAGCAAAGTTCTGGGAAGGGCAATCCCACCTCATTAGCATTTTCCAAATTGTTTTCATATGACTGCTCATTGCGAAGCTCGGCTGGGGTATCAGAAATCGTGCCGCATAGCTTCAGGTAACTTGCCTGGTTAGAGTTAAGAGTGACACGATAATCAACTTAAGAAGAGGGTAAATAAGCATCTTAGTCCTTGGGAGTAAAAACTGACAGTTTAATTTGTTTCACAAGGTCACATAAGAAATTAAGCAGCATTCAATCTGGCACGCGTACCTCGCGTCTGAGCTCCTCATCAATTCCGGCACCGTGAGCCAAATCCTCGTGAAATCGCCCACCCCTCACCAAACCTTTCCCCAATGCAACAGCGACAAACAGATACATAAAAACGCCCTGATAACCAAATCGCAACACACATGCGAACCCGAGGAAGTAACAATCGAAACAGGCGCAGTAGTACCTTCCTCGTCATCCCAGATGATCTCCTCGGCCCGATCCCCGCGCACGAGCAGCTCATCCTGCACGAGAGGCGAGGCGAGCACGAAATAGATGGTGACCACGAGACAATCCAGCGCTTATTAGGAACGGGGAAGGAGAGGGGAGCAGGGCCAGGGGGTTCGTCTTACACGGCGGCCGGAGCCCCCGCGGCGGGGGCGTGCGCCGAAGCATGAGCGGAGGCAGGCCAGGATGACGGCGTCGAGGAACTCCACCACGGCCCTCGCGATCGCCTCCGCGCACCGGCGCATCGCGGAGAGCCCGCGGCGTAGAGGGGTGGCCGTGGCTTAGGGTTTAGCGGCAGTGCAGCGCCGCTTGCGGGGATGGTGGACTGGACTGGAGAGAGAGCCGTAGAGGCGAGATGAGGGGAATGCGTTTTTGAAATGCGTTTGACGACTGGGAGGGAGGCAGGGTGAGCGCTGAGCGGCACGGGAACCGTGTCGTGTCGTCGTTGGTGGACATGGGCTGGGCTTCGTTTTCTCCGACGTGGCGTGTTGGTTTCTGGGCTGAGTTTTGATAGTCGTTCTCGCTCGTCTTTTCTTTTGATGGGCTGGGCTTGTGAATAGAATGCACGCTAGTTCGCTTCAGCTTATCCTATTTTTAGGCTCACAACAAATTAGCATAGTTTATTTTCAGCTTGAGTGAACAGAGCGGTCTAGTCTAGTTAATTAATTATTAATCGACCAAATATCTCTAAGTAAAAAAAAATGGGAGCAGATTGGATCCCTGGCAGCGACGGCGAGGCCACGGCGATCCCGACTGATGCGCTTCGACGAATTCGTGGAGCGGCCACGGAAAACCTGTGTTGTGTCTGACACAAGCAAGCACCGCCTTTCTTTGACAAGCGGAGCCGGGAGGAGGAAAACCATCAGACCAGAGCATGCAGCCGCCACATCGGCGCGTGCATGTGGATCACGTTGCTCCACCGCGCGCCGGCTAGCTTCTTCTCCGCGTCAACCCATCCTGCTAATAAGCTATGGCGAACGAAACACACTGCATAATTGGTCTTAACAACAACAGCAAACTCCATTGCTTGCCAGCTGGCCTTGTCCGTCCGTCGTCTCTCGTGAACAGGAGGCCCCTCGCTCGCTCTGAACTTGTCGTCCGTATTAATTGCTGGCTGACCTCCTATGTGATGTGTCACCAGGGTGGCCGGGGGTCACTTGAAATTGCTCTGTGATGTGATTCAGAGCTCTCGCGCGGAACACGGATTTCCTTTCTGTTTTTCCACACGCGTTGCGTGTCCGCGGGATCGAATCGAAATCGATGGAGTAGCATGTGGTGGCCCGCCCGCGCGAGTGTGTGTCCGGCATCTTGCAACCTCACCGACCGGCCGGACAGTCGCCCGCACGCGCCTTCCTTGTCGCCCTCCGCACTCTCTACTTCTACAGCTTCAGCTTCCGGGGCCGCCCGACAGCGACCTCGAGAGGCGTGCAGCACTCGCAGTCACAGATGACCCACAGCTTCACTGACGAAGCCTTCCGAATCAACCCGGGAGAGGAAGAAGAATTATTCCAATTCCGACCGACGATCAAGCGTACGTTCGCGGATCCCTTTCACGTGCCGTCGCCCGAGCGATTGTATTGGCCGTCGACGAGGGAAAAACTGCCATGCATGCATGCATGAATACCGATGGTCATCGCGCGGTTTGGAAGATGGCGAGGATCGGAGAGAACAAGGGGTGGAAACTCGAAACGGAGGAAGGATCCAATCCAACGTACAGTAACTTCGGCCGTACGTCTGGTTGACTTCGCCACTTCTCTGACGAGAAGCATGGAATGAATGTTCAGATTGTGGCGTTGAAGTTTTGGTGTCCACTGGAGCAGTTGCAGCCACACAGGATGAGTAGACGCTTTGACAAATTCTAGTAAACGGAAGCGAGCGAGATCCAGAGCATTCATTTCTGGGGAGGAGGAGGAGAAGAAAGCCTCGAGTCATCGGTCATCACTATCTCTCTCACTGTTCCAATTATAATATTTTAAATCCAAACTTTTTTTAAAAAAAATTGATCAAGTTTTGTCGACAAATACATCATCATATACAATATCAAATTAATTTCGAATAGAGCCAAACAAAGATAAAAAATTATAGTGCTCGACAAGATCTAGGAGCTTTGTGGCTCTAGGGATTAAACATTATTAAATCATAAAGTATTTACGTTTAAAAGATTCGTCTCGCGAAATAGCCTTCATATATGAAATCGGTTTTTAATTGGTCTATATTTAATACTCCAAAATAGTATCTAAATATTCGATGTGATAGACCTAAAGTTTAGTCCGGGAAACCAAAAACCCCCTATAACTTTTTAGTTCAATTTTTTATTTGATATCATTCAGGGCTTCAATTTACATTTGAGCTTTATTCTAAATCATAACTTATTCATACAACATTAAATTAGTTTCAATAAATTTCTTCATGAAAGATGCATTGCTACGCATATGTTTTTCTTTACAATTATCTCCCATTTTTTTTTGGTGGTTGACTCAGTCAACCGTCTTCATAAATGTGTTTATTGCATGGTAGCTTATGGAAACCCTCCAAATCTTTCAGGGGTGCTTGGCCTAACAAAAGCGTCCATATAAATCTACTGGTTTTTATAGGTGGCTGGTATAACACAGCAGCCCTATCCCTAAAAGTAGTTGCTGACCAAATAAATTTATAATTTTTCAAATAAAATCAAGTGCATACAAGCTTTATATTAAAACTATAGATCTTAATGTGATTCAAAACCTTGTAGTGGATGATTTTATTTATACTGGAATCATTTATATATACCCATATTTACATTATTAGTTCTCAGAATTTTTAAAATTCAAACATTCAGATTTTTCAAACGACCTCAAATGAAGACATGTCCTATATCAAAGTTGTAGCGCTCAACGAGATTTAAAATTTTGTAGTCTAACTTTTTTTTTGTTTGAGATCATATTATCCCTATGCAAGATTCATAGCAATTAATACAAAAGGATAACATCTTGATCACAAGTGATTATATGGCATGATGTGGATTGGTTTGGGGTGGTGAGTGTGATTGGATTGTGTGAGACACGAGGTTATGGGTTTGAATCGCGTGGATGAACTTGTGCTTGTGGCTTTGATTTGACCATTTGATATCCCCCTCACACGTGCCAAAAATAATTTTTTGGTGTTTTTAATGATTTTTAAAAATAATATCAGGTCATCAAAAATTAAAATTGTTAAAGACGGTTGGCTCAATAAAACCGTCTTCAAACGACAAATTATTGGAGTTGCAAAACTGTCCCCAAAATAGCTTATTTCTATGACTAGTGGTGTAGTAGCGGTTTCAAAAGCCACTCCTGAAATTTAATTTTAACGATGTCTAAAATGGTTAGTGTGGTACTTATGTTTTAAAGTGTACATATTCCAGTAATATAGTTTTTTAAAAAGTATAGGTCCAAGGCAGAGAGAAGTTTGTGATTTATGCCGATGTAAAAGTTGGACTATAATTAGAACTCGAAAACTCAGAGGATTAGTGTCACATTATTCACGGTTTGTACGGTAAGAAATGGTAAGTTATAAACGCGCGGTTGATGTCAGGATACAAGGACATGGTAGATGGGACACTTTTCCTGGGTTTTGTTTTGACTAGCTATTGCATTTCTTGAAAAATATGTCGTGGAAATTAACGTACACTCACGTAGGTCCATTCTGTATTTTTATACTATACGCGTGTTTTATTTTTATAAAAGGATACGTTAATTAACTGATGTTAAGATTGAAGGACAACAAAGTGTACCCCTTCGTCCTAAAATAAGTGTCGTTTTTGATTTTGTGAAATCGACATTTGATCATATTCAAAAATTTTGTGAAAAATATAAAAATAAACAAATCAAGATTAAAGTACTTTTAATAATGAATCATTACATAATAAAATAATTAAAAAAAATTGATCAAGTTTTGTCGACAAATACATCATCATATACAATATCAAATTAATTTCGAATAGAGCCAAACAAAGATAAAAAATTATAGTGCTCGACAAGATCTAGGAGCTTTGTGGCTCTAGGGATTAAACATTATTAAATCATAAAGTATTTACGTTTAAAAGATTCGTCTCGCGAAATAGCCTTCATATATGAAATCGGTTTTTAATTGGTCTATATTTAATACTCCAAAATAGTATCTAAATATTCAATGTGATAGACCTAAAGTTTAGTCCGGGAAACCAAAAACCCCCTATAACTTTTTAGTTCAATTTTTTATTTGATAACATTCAGGGCTTCAATTTACATCTGAGCTTTATTCTAAATCAGAACTTATTCACACAACACTAAATTAGTTTCAATAAATTTCTTCATGAAAGATGCACTGTTACGTGTATGTTTTTCTTTACAATTACCTCCCATTTTTTGGTGGTTGACTTAGTCAAATGTCTTCAAAAATGTGTGTATTGCATGGTAGCTTATGAAAACCCTCCAAATCTTTGGTGCTCGGCCTAACAAAAGCGTCCATATAAATCTATCGGTTTTTATAGGAGGCTAGCATAACACAGCTGCCCTAAAAATTACATTTTTAGGAATCACCCCTAAAAGTAGCTGCTGACCAAATAAATTTATATTTTTTCAAGTAAAATCGAGTGAATACAAGCTTTATATTAAAATTATAGATCTTAATGTGATTTAAAACTTTGTAGTGGATGACTTTATTTATACTGAAATCATTTATAGACCCATATTTACATTATTAGTTCTTAGAATTTTTAAATTGCAAACATTCAGATTTTTCAAACGACCTCAAATGAAGACATGTTTTAGGGCCCGTTTGGTAGAGCTCTGCTCTCTGATTCTCCAGCTGTGCTCCTTGATTCACTGGTGAAGTAATTTTGAGGGATTCTCTGTTAGAAGTGATTCTGTCAAATAAAATCGTTGGCAAGCTGTCTGTGAAGTGATTTCTGAGAGGGAGGATTTAGCTGAAATTGACCATAGTGTCCTTGTCTGTCTGAACTGAAGTATGAGTAGCATACCCTGTATACACAATTATTTGTATGATACATTCATGGTGCTGATATTGTTTCATGTATTCGAGGTAGTTGTACTTCACAAACATGTAAAGGACTAACACTCATGCAAAAAAAAAAATTATTCTGAACTACCTACACACCGCCATCACAAACAAAATCCATATACAAGTTCATGGTGCTGATATTGTTTCATGTATTCGAGGTAGTTGTACTTCACAAGCATGTAAAGGACTAACACTCATGCAAAAAAAATAAAATTATTCTGCCACTCAAAAAAAAATATTCTGAACTACCTACACACCGCCATCACAAACAAAATCCATATACAAGTTCATGGTACTGATATTGTTCATGTATTCGAGATAGTTGTACTTCACAAACATGTAAAGGACTAACACTCATGCAAAAAAAAAAAAAAAAAAAATTCTGCCACGCAAAAAAATATTCTGAATACCTACGCACTAGCATCACAAAAAAAATCCATATACAAGAAGAAACCTGTCTTCAGGTTATAGATCTGAGCAAGAGGGGGAGGGAAAAAAATGCTAAGCGGGGTGGGAAGAGAACGGCGGCCGGCGACAGGTGCCAGCTTCGGGTGCTACGCGGGGTGGGAAGAGAACGGTGGCCGGCGCCCGCTCCGCGGTCGGCGCTCGCTCCGCGGCCGGGCGAGATGAGGATTCTGGCAGGCGCACGCTCCAAGGGCGGGCGATGTGACGATGGCGGCCGACGGCCCGCGCAAGCTCCGCGGCCCACGCAAGCTCTGCGGCCGACCCAAGCTCCGTGACCGGCGGTCTCCTCTCGCGTGCCGGCCTCGCACGGACAAGGTGCGGCCGCCGCAACGGGGAAAGGGGTGAGGGACGGGAGAGCTGAGAGGGGATTTCTGTTTTTATATCAGTGGCAGTTGCGGGTAAATATTATCAAAGTTGGTGGGGAAGTCTGTATGCTCGGGTGGTGGGGATCAGGCGTGAATCCTGTGAAGTTTTTTCAGCTCCTTCAACCGTGTACAAAAATGGTGGAGTGCTCACTGGGATTCAAGGGAGAAGCTGAGGGCGTTTTCCCCGTTTGGCGCTCCGGGAGCGATTCTTTTGGAGAATCTGCTCCTCGGAGCGTTCCCAAACGCGCCCTTATATCAAAGTTGTAGCACTGGGATTTAAAATTTTGCAGTCTAACTTTTTTTTAAGATCATCTTATCCCTATGCAAGATTCATAGGAATTAATACAAAAGGATAACATCTTATATTTGATCACAAGTGATTATATGGTGTGATGTGGATTGGTTTGGGGTGGTGAGTGTGATGGGATCCTGTGAGACTCGAGGTTATGGGTTTGAATCGCGTGGATGAACTTGTGCTTGTGGCTTTGATGAGTTGATCTGACCATTTGATAGCCCCCTCACGTGTGCCAAAATAACTTTTTGGTGTTTTTAATGTTTTTTAAAAATAATATCGAGGTCATCGAAAATTAAAATTGGTAAAGACGGTTGGCTCAATAAAACCGTCTTCAAACGACAAATTGGAGTTGCAAAACTGTCCCCAAAATAGCTTATTTCTATGACTAGTGGTGTAGTAGCAGTTTCAAAAGCCGCTCCTAAAATTTAATTTTAACCATGTCTAAAATCGTTAGTGTGGTACTTATGTTTTAAAAGTGCACATATTCCAGTAATATAGTTTTTTTTTTTAAAAAAAGTATAGGTCCAAGGCAGAGAGAAGTTTGTGATTTATGCCGATGTAAAAGTTGGACTATAATTAGAACTCGAAAACTCAGAGGATTAGTGTCACATTATTCACGGTTTGTACGGTAAGAAATGGCAAGTTATAAACGCGCGGTTGATGTCAGGATACAAGGACATGGTAGATGGGACACTTTTCCTGGGTTTTGTTTTGACTAGCTACTGCATTTCTTGAAAAATATGTCGTGGAAATTAGGCCTTGTTTAATTAGTTCTTAAAAAAATATAAGATTCTCCGTCACATCGATTGTTTTTTATACATGCATGAAACATTAAATGAAGTAACAGCTGTTATATATTTGTACTTTTTATCTGGCTTTCTCGAGACGAATTTTTCGAGTCTGCTTGAGCCATGATTGGACAAAATTTATCAAATACAAACGAAAGTGCTACAGTACAATTTTTGACAACTTTTTGCCAACTAAACAGCCCCTAACGTACACTCACGTAGGTCCATTCTGTACTTTTATACTATACGCGTGTTTTATTCGTATAAAAGGATACATTAATTAACTGATGGAAAAAGTCTAAATTCCCCTGTACTATGGACCCTGAAATACATGACCCCTCAACCTATAAAACGGTATAATTTACCTCCTGAACTATCCAAAACCGTCTATTTTACCCCTGTGCGGTTTTCGACGACGGTTTGCTACAATAAAACTAATTTTCTATTTTTTATTTATTTTCGCTGAGTGTTTGAAAAATCATAGTAAATCATAAAATAAAAATCTAACTTTGTTGGACTCCACATGATTAGATCTACACAGCGAAAATATAATATGGTATGTTTTAGTACAAAGTATTTGCTATAAAAATTTTGGATTTGTTCATTAAATCTGCAACAAAAACTTGATTATACTTGTTGATAACGAAAATGTCTATTTTTCCTTGAAGTTGTCGAAACAAAGAGTGGATTTCACTACTGTGTGTTTCTCTCATCGAGATGTTAAAACCAATTTAAAGTCCAAATAAAGAAATTACGCTCTCGGAAATATGCTAGACTATCAGAAGTTCCGACAACAGCTAGATCACGGATTCATCCTACATGGAAAGCATGTTCCGACTTACTGACGGATGTCAAAACTTCTAACGATCCTTGGAAAGGCACTATATGGTAGTCTTTTGGATTCTAGTCCGAACTGTTCGAGTTTTATGGTAAACTTGAAAATTACGCTATGGAAAGGTTTTCTACCAATATAGTTTCACTCCACTCTATATATATCACACGATCATTACCGATTGCACGTAGTATCCACACACAATCGACTAAAAATCAATCTATTACCCTTTTATCTTACCTTTACTCTACTGACCTCCTGCTACGCAACGTATCTCTCGATGAGATTCGTTAGCATTTTGATGCCCTTACCGATCCTAAAACAACCTCGGAGTGCCCTCTCCGACCGGTCTTTCCAAGAGGTATTCTTGAGTTTTTTAGGCAAAAGATCATATGAGGCATTAGGTTTGTGCGGCCGTCCTACTAGAGTGTCCTCGCTATCTTGACCTGCCTCCTCCGTGTGCTAGCCGTGTGCGGTCTCCTGGGCGCCGATCCCCCTTGCTCGGATAGATTAGCATGTATGCACACTTAAAGTTGCCAGTTTGCCACTGTCGTACGCACATCTACATGTATTCATCTATGTCACGACTTGCATTAGCTATTTTTTTATTCTAGCTTCCATCCTGATGATGCTAGAAGTATATTTTAACACACTATTACAGAACTTAATTAGCATTTGTGTTTAGCTCATCTGACCGTTTCAAATGAGTACCGCCGTATTTTTCACTGTTTGCATGCAATTGTGTTCTAATATTTCATTTATTACTCTGTTAATCAACTAATGATTAATCACAAGACTAATGATTAATCATAAGATTAAAATTATCCCCCTTGAATTTTAACCTGGCTCCGCAATATTATTGTGCGCAAAACTTTGAAGATAGCGTACTGTCCAGCCCATGCACAAGTGTACTTGGTTCTCTTTTTAGAAAGGTCATGCACAAACACTGTATAGCAAGTTTAAAGCTTGTTTTTTGGGCACACTAATAATGCGCGTAACCATATGAACCACGCGATGCAAATATGCAATGCATGGTCACTGCGTGCTGTATTTATCTGTACACATATACGGCGCCGAACAAAGTTGTTTCGGAGTCGCACGATGCCGGCCGCTACTACTACACGCGAGCACGACACTAGCTAGCTAGCTTGGGAGCTACACCTTTTTGTCTTTTGGGCCATGGATGGACAACCTTTTCCATTCGATTCGGCAGGATAAAGTCACGGGTAGGTGAGAATTCGGATACAGCACACAACCAAACTTAATTTGCACGTGCACCTATATTATACCACTAGCAATACTTTTAATAATTCTTTTGAAAAAAGAAAGCTGCTAAAAGTTTCGACCAAACTCGACTTACGTGTGTGTGCAAGAGCCATAGTAGGGCTCAGATCCTCAGAGGAGTAGCAGTCAGCACACGTTTCTGGTTTCCATGTTTCTTTTTTTATAAAGGATAAAATATCCTGCTTCATCTATCCAAAAATAGAATCAATCCAATTATTACAAACTCTAAACACGGGTATATAGTTCGGCCGAAGAAAACTTACAACCACGCACACGAATAACATGTACAGCAAGTTTCTAACTTTCTTATAAGGAGAATGCGACGATTGCAAAGGACACGCACGATGATGCTGTACATATACAAATTTCTAACAAAGATATGTATATGTACAGCTGCGTCGTCTAATCGTGGAGCCCTAGAGAAGATTGCATTGCATGCTTTGCACACGTTAACGGACTTTGCGAAAAGGGTGCGTGACGGCCGAAAAGCATGTACAAGTGGCGCCGTCACATTATAGCGAGGGAAGGTGTGTCATGTGTGCACGGAATATCTTTTAATTCTCTTCACAATACGGCGCAGTCCTGTCGTTTTGGACGGATAATTTATATTATCTCATTGCCCCAGATTCATTCACTTGCGTATTGCATGCATATGCATGTCATCTAACATGGGCATATGTATACGGAGTATACAAACTATGACTACTACTGTTCGTATATGCATGCGTACAGTACGTATGTACTGTGTTATCGACATCTGATCCATCATTCATCTTGGCCTTGGCCACTACACGGACAGCATCGAAGACTTTGACCTCCAATTTCTACCCATTTACTCCCTCCGTCCCACAAATAAATATAATTTTTTTGACTTACTCTTTGATCATTCATCTTATTTAAATTTTTTATACAAGTAATAAATTAAATAAATCATTATAAAAATATCTCTAACAATAAAATAAGTCATAACAAAACAAATAATATTTATTACAATTTTTGAATAAAACAAACGATCAAACAGGAATCAAAAGTCAAAGAATTATGTTTATTTGTGGGACGGAGGGAGTATTTTACTAGAAAAAATTGTACTCATGTGTACAGTAAAAAATATGGCTATTATTAATATTGTATTTCGATTTTTTTATTATTTTGAGAAATATATCGTTAGTATCTGGTGCTAAAGTGGTTGGATTATTTTCAGAAAGTCTAAGTAAAACAACAAAATAAACATGTTTTTACTGTACAATTACTTCATTATTGATTGACTAATCTATTTCAACTAGAGTTATAATGGCACTTCACCAAACAGGCTAGGTCAATAAAGTGTTTTCTTGATGAAACATCCAGGAAACTACATTTTCTATCACAATAGGTTATTTGTCACAAAAAACTACTTCCTTAGTCCAAAAATAGAATCCTAGCACAATACCATGTTAAAGTATCATGAATTTGACTAAATATAAAAAAGCCAATATTGTATTATTAGATTTTTCGTGACATCTATTTTCATATTTGTGGACTGAGATAGTAGTAACATATGAAACAATAAATAACTAGGGTTAGCTCCCTCAGTTTCAATTTATAAGTCGTTTGACTTTAGTTTGTCCACTCGTCTTATTTAAAAATTTGTGCAAAATATTACTTTTTTTTGTTGTGGCTTGCTTTATTAACGAAAGATCTTCAAGAATAACTTAAATTTTCTCTAGAGTTATACCCTTTACCTATAATTTCTCCTATATACCACAATATTTCTAGCAACAAAATCGCATCCATAAACCATAAGCTAAGATGACAATTGATCCAATTATATACTTCTGTACAGCAAATTTTACTGCAACTTGTAACGTTCACTATTAGTTGAAAAATACCTTATTAGCGAAATAAAATCAAGGGATAACATCTACAATTATCAACATTCATTCCAAATATATGGCTAGCATAATTAAACCGTTTCATATTTATGACATAAATTCTTACTGTTCATAAATTCTTACTGTTCAATAACCTAAGTTTTCTACTAGTGCGGAACACGCGAGAGAAGAGGCAAAGGAGTGCCTAAGTCTATGGGAATTAAAGGAGTCGGCACCGTCTTTAAATGACATGACGATGACGGCACTAGCTAGGCAGCTTGCTTAAACTTTCAGCCTTGACTAAAAGATCCTTCGATCCATTTCTTTGTGCTCCTAGACCTTTGAATTAATTACTACCAGCTGAGACTAGCAGCACATATATATTAACTAGAGAGCTCAGGCTTAAGCCCGTTTTTTTTTGAGAGCGGGCTAATCACCCGTATTTCATTAAGAAGAAAGCTTAAGCCCAAATTAAAGTACAAATCCATGATATATTTTTTTTAAAAGGGCGGCAAGAGTTTTGCCGGATTTTTACCCCCAAAAAAAAAATAAAAACACACCACAGAACATAATCTCGAGAACGGACTGTACACCCTACTCTATACGACGAACAGCACCGGTGATCTTCCTGCCATGTGTTGTTGATCGATTTCTTCTTTGCAGAGGAAGGCCACTTGTCTTGGTTGCAAGGTGGTGTTATGAAAAGTCCTCCTATTTCACTCCTTCCAGACATTTCACCAAAAGTAGATCATGATTCCATTAAAAAACTTTTCTATTTTCTTTCACAATTTTTCTCTGACATCTTCTCTAGTGGCTAACTGAGTTGAGATTCGCATGGCCCAGCCAACCTTTCAGGATGCCCCAGACCTCTTTAGTGAAACTGCAGGTCTCTAACTCGATGCCACACAATCTGCATAAAGGGTCACAAGGCCACTGACACTTCATCATGTTGTTTGTTGTCGGGATTTTCCTATGAAGGAGTGTCCATGCAAAGAATCTGCACTTTGGCTCCGCTTTCGCTTTCCAAATTGGTGTAAGCTTTAGTTTAATGAAAGAGCCCTGAAATTGGATGTTGTAGGCACTCTTGGTTGTGTATTCCCCATTTGTCGTCCACTTCCAAATTATGTCATCTTCCCTACTCTCATCCAAATGTAGTTGATTTACCGCTTCCCATAATAAGACATACTCATCCAGCTCTTGGGCCGAAGCGATTGGCATAACGTGGGATATCCCGCGATTCCCCTGTATTGCCTTGTATACCGAAATATTTTTCCTTTTTGATTTCTTGAATAGCGAGGGTGCCATATTTTTAGGGGCCTGTCCTTCCATCCAAGATGATGTCTAGAAGGAGGCCCACTGCCCATTCCTGATGGTGACTCTTGTGGATGCCGCAAAAAGATCTTTATCAGTCGAGTTACACGGAAGATCCAAATATATCCACGGCTTGTCTTTGTGTTTCCAACGTTGCCACAACCATCTCATCCGCAAGGCCCTACCAAACCGCTCTAGGTCCAAAATTCCCAATCCACCATTGTCTTTGGGTCGACAGGTGGTTGCCCAATTAACGAGGGAATGGCCACCAGAAACCCTATCTGGGGTTTCACCCTGCCAAAGGAAACTTCTTCTGAATTTGTCGATTTGCCTTAGAAGCCACTTCTGTTCCTCGAAAGCTGTTAAGTGGTATATCGGCTGTGATGTCAACACTGATTTTACAAGGGTCTCCCTGCCAGCTGAGGACAAGAGCCTTCCTTTCCAACTCGGTAGCCTTGCTCCAATCTTATCAAAGAGGGGTTGTACGTCAACTCGGCGTAATTTTCTTGTGTGCAGCGGGAGACCCAGATATCTACCCGGAAATTTGCAAACTTTTCCTGTGAAATTTTGGAGTAGTTGACTCACTGTGTTAAATCCATGATATATTGTCAGGGTATATATATATATTATAATTCTAAATTTCACTAGAGTTCAACCTCAACATCATGCAAGCTATCCACCTCACCATCCTACTATGAGATGCATTTATAGTCAGCTAGCATTCATAATTATAATTTACGTGTCAACAAGATACATCATTCACTAACATGCTTTTAGTTGTACATATCAACATACCACCTCATCACTAACAATAATTTATAATTGTTTATCCCTTTGTACAAGTAATTTATTTCAAACCATCAATAATTTTCATGGCAAAGTGTGGCTATGCTTCTAGTAGTTAAGAATAAGATGGAGACTATTGTTCCTTATTGTCTATGTTACTAGAGCGTTGTGCTCTTTGGTTAAGAAAAACACTACCGAAATAGTGGAATTCTCATAAAGTTTTAAGTATTAATAAAACACTACCACTAATCGCGAATAGGCATGTGGTCCAATGGTAAGATTGTCCAGTAGGACGCTACCCAACAGGGTTCAAATCCTGGCCGTCGCACCTTTCCTGGATTTATTACAGGATTTAACGACGTTGTGTTTTCAGTGGTAGGCAACGTCCCCGTCGACAGCGAGGCGCCTATGGTGATTTCGTCAATCTCAAGATCTACCGGCGCAGTCTTTCGGAGGTGCTCATAGGGGTAGGGTTTGCGTGCCTGCGTTCATAGGCGTGAGTGTGCGTGCTTTGTGAGTGTCGGGTACTAAAGTATGGGGTACCCAATTTCAACGCAAAGATATATTCCCCAGGCATGGCCTGGTCTGGACAAGCCTAGCTGATAGGTCCAAGGAGGCTAGAGGGGGGTGAATAGCCTAATTAAAACTTCTACAAACAACACTTGACCAAAGGGTTAGTACAACAAATGGCGAAGCGAGTTGTGCGCTAACCTACTCAAAATACGAGCCTTCCTAACCGTTGTATTTAAGTCATTAAGATCACACACAAGCTAGCCTAGGTTAAATTACACTACTTCTAGGTGGACAAACATACTACTTACGCTGCTACTACACAACTAATTTGCACAAAGGTGAAGGAGAGGGGTGTAGTGAAGTTATACCTCCGAATAGAGTAGATGGCCAATCACCGAGAAATATACCAATACACTCGAAGGTGATGGTCACGATGAAATCCAAATCAACACAATGGAGACCAATAATTTATCCCGAGGTTCACGTGCTTGCCGGCACGCTAGTCCCCGTTGTGTCGACCACTACTCGGTGGTTCGGTGGCTAATTGACAACCAATATCAAGCTCAACAAATGAGCGCCACTAGAACCTACCACGAGCACGGTAACTCAATGACACGAGCAATCCACTAAGGTTACCTTTGGCACTCCGCCGGGGAAGGCACCAAACCCCACACAAAATCACTAGGAGTGACCGGAGACAATCACCAACTCCGCCAAACTCCTCCGCTGCTCCAAGACTGTCTAGGTGACGGCAATCACCAAGAGAAACAAGAGAAATCCGCAGCAACAACAAACACCAAGTGGCAAAGGATGAACTAGGATGAACAATGCATTTGGATCAAACTCTAGCTCACTATAAATGAGAATGAAGTGATCTAGGTGAGTTAGAGTGCTTGGAGGGTGCTCACAAGGTGTATCAATGAGTTAGAGAGCCAAGAGAGTGAGCAAAAACTGGCCATGTGGTATTTATAGACTTCCACAAAACAACATAGCTGTTACCTTCCAAAACGCACCGTCGGACACTGAACGTCGGACGCTGTGTCGGGGGCGTCGGACTAATGGCTCCGTCCGACGCTTCCCGAACTGGCGAACCAGCGCGTGCCACGTGTACAATTCGTTTGAAACTTACCGTTGGCGCGCAACGGCTAACTGCTCGCGCGCTCGGACGTAAGCGTCAGACGCTAACCTGGGCAAGCGTCGCACTAACGGTTTTCACCGTCCGACGCTTCCAGAGAGCTCCCCGAGAGAACAAAACGCGTCGGACTCTGTCCGACGGTGGCCGTTGGACTAACGAAACAGTCTGACGCTTTGAAACTAAGTCTCCCACGTGTTGTCAGATGCGTCGGACGCTGAGCCAATAGTCCAACGCTCGGATCTTGCCCGTCCGATGCTCTCTCTCGCCGTGCAGCTGGGTTGGCTGTCGGACGCAACCGAATGGTCCGACGCCTAGTGTTTCTGAGCGTCCGACGCTTCCAGAAACCGCTGAATCAAACTCATTTTACCTCTCAACCTTAACCGTGTTTTCAAATGTGCCAACACCACAAAGTGTTTTACCAACAAGTGTAGGGTGTGTTAGCATTTTTCAAAGCAAATTCACGGGGTTTAAGTTAGTGCACTAGATCTAAATGCATATGCTCAAAGTAATTCATCTAGAGGCACTTGATGACCGAGGTTGCAACCGATTTTCTCCCCTCTTAATAGTACGGTCATCTAACCTAAATGTGATCACACTCTCTATAGTGTCTTGATCACCAAAATGGAAAGAGCCCTATGAATTTCACCTTTGCCATGAGCTCCATCCATCGCACCAAGTGTTGAAGCATTTGATCTTCATGTTGATGGGCTTACTCCAAAGACTTGGATGCCGTCATAGCTTCCCATTTGATCTTCTAACCATACTTAAAATCAATAGCTTAAGCACATGGTTAGATACTAGGTGTCATCAATTAGCCAAAACCAAACATAGAGCTTTCACCAGCAGAGGCCCATGACGATGCTGCCTGTAAAAGGCCCGAAGGCAATGACACTGCGCCGACGAGTCACCCCCTTGGGCGCGCGGACTCCTCGGGCCGGATTCTCCGATTCGCCCGAGTCTCCACGACAGGGCTCGGGGAAGCAAGACCGTCGGGCGATACCTTCCGATTTGTCCGAGCCTACCACCAAATGCAACTGCCTTGGGCGACCGACTTTCGATTCGCCCGAGCACCCTGCTATATACAATCTCCCTCGGGCGCAGCTCTCCGATTTGCCTGAGCCCTGCCGACGTCAGTAGAGCAATCTTACCGCCCAATGGACCTCCCTGATGACTTTACGAGCACGGTCCCATCGAGTGGACCCCTCAACGCGACCGCGCCCCGCACGCGCACGTCCACCGTACCAACTGCCACATCTCCTCTGACAACTGATCTGACGGCCCCACTACTTCCACACCGCTACAGGGACAGCCAATCGTACGACGCCCCGTGCTGACGGAGAGATTCTCTAACTACGACTGCGACAGCTCCTACCCCCGGCGCACGAACCGCACAGGGGCAGGAGAAGCTTCAACTGTTCGACCAAACCGGGAGAATGGGCAAAACTTACATCGGGGCCCGCCTACCCCTCAGGAAGTACCGCACGAGGGGGAGTGCGCCCGAGGGAGGACACTCCCACCGCTCCGTCCCATCTCGCTCCCGACGGAGGCAGGGACTCCTGAGCCTCGGAAGTCAGTACTCAAAGGTCAACCCGTCTTCTCATCACACTGTGCAGGGTCGGATACGACGCCATGACGTAGCGCCACGCAGCAAGCCACGTCCCGCACTGTGCTCCACCTTGGAACTCATCAATCAAACAGTGAAAGACCAATCGAATGACCGTGGCCATACCATCAAGGTACCAAGTTGAAGCCGTGGCTGACGACAGGCGCCGGTCACCACGGTCACCACCATGCCAAGCATTGCAACCACAGCAAAATGCATGTAACTCTTGCCTCTCCCTTGTAACTATAAAAGGGGAGGCAGAGGCCACCCCCAGGGGGACTTCGCGTCGACCCACAACTCCCTACTACAATAGAACACACATACGCACAACTCACACGCACAAGAGACTTGGGAGCCTCTCCCTCTCTCGCCTAGTGTAGGTATAAATTAACTGCACTCTATTAAAGATTATTATTATCAAGGTATTCGCAAGCGCACAGATAAAACAACCGATGTAGCACTTCACCAGACAATCCCGGTTTTAATATCGAACCCAAAGGAACAGTAGGTGATACTGACTAAGTCTATTGGCTCTTAACCCGATAATACAATCAATCCAGAGAAAATCAAGAATGAGGAGATAACAAATGATTATCTAGATCCGACAACCGGTAAACTTTAAATAATATCGTTCTAATAGGACAGTGACATGAATAAGAGGCGAAATCAGAGTTCCCTCCTACCAGACACTTATACACCTATCGATCCTATCAACAGGAAGTGGACTACAGAGGACTCAACGCAGCTGTCACCTACGCGATCTACCACTATCCGACCAATCAGGGGACATTCACAAGTAATTATAGCCCAGACACCACGTCTACACTACAAACTACTACTTCAACCAAGGAGCTACCAAGATCAAAGCACTTAAATAGAGTTGTAAACTTAAGGACGAATAAGAACAAATGCTTACTTGAATCAGGATGTTGAATATAAAAGTACCTCAGAACGCAACTCCGGGCGAGGGAGCTGAATCCGGACGAACACAGCTACGAAGAAGCTCCGACAGGCCGGGACTCCTCTGAATCTCTACTCATCTACTTTATCTCTCTAATCTCTCTCTTGATTGCTAGCCTAGATCTAGTGGATATCTATCTAATGCTTCAAGGTCTTCATCTCTTGATATAGCTCTCCTCCAGGGGGTATGCCTCTCTATTTATAGCCCGGTGGGATGCACGTATGCCGTAGGATCAAACCGACTTGAAACAAGGGCCCAGATGACTTCTAATAGGCGGTTGTAGAAGACTCCAGAAGGCGGCGCAGGGGAAACCCTAGGGGGGCGCCGGCCGGCCCCACCCTGTGGGGTTTCGGGCTCCGGTGCTTCGGGTGTGTTCCAGATGCTTCTAGCGTTCTCGTGAAGATGTTTCCTTGGCGGTT
The DNA here is from genome assembly GCA_038502445.1 of Eremochloa ophiuroides. Lineage (NCBI taxonomy): Eukaryota > Viridiplantae > Streptophyta > Magnoliopsida > Poales > Poaceae > Eremochloa > Eremochloa ophiuroides. Next base: position 99,087,424 of record JAHLJS010000003.1, read on the forward strand.
AAGTTTCGTGGTAATTATGCTCTTTAATCCTTCTTTTAAGCTTTTCTGGAAAATCCCCTGGATAATAGACAATTCACCAAAACTCGTGGAATCTGTCAGTAATAACCCTATTCTACTGGATATTCATGTTTAATGCAGGGATAATTGATAATAAAATTTGGATGATAACAGGTGTCAACAATTACCCCCACACTTAGGCTTTTGCTCGTCCCGAGAAAAAGGTTGGTTTAAGATGTAAGATTCTTAGAGAGGATGGAGCATTTAAAACATAACTTGAGAGTACCTTATATAAAACTAGTCTAGTCATGCATGTACCATGGAATCCAAAGTGTCTACCATGAATCTTTGAGTAGTTGAAGAACAGAATAGCTTGAAAACAGATCACTCTTTTCCTTTAGTTAAGTCAATTGGAGGGTATGTAATTTTGTAAATAAACTTAGCTTTACCTTCTCCTTTTGTAGTACTCTCGAATCACTGATATATCTGATATTTTTTTGTATCCTTACCAAGGCATTAATGCCTTCTTTATCCTAATTCTAAAAAGCTTATGTGGATCTCAGGTAGGTAAAATGTGAAAACATACTTGCATTGTATTTATTGTAAAGTCAAATAATGAATCCACAGAGAAATGAGGCATATAATCGAATCAAGCTTTATTTGGTGGAATATGGTGGAACCTAATTCTACCTTGCTCCTTGAGAAAATAAGTCTCTCTTTTATACAATTTGAGCTTATTCAGAGAGTATGAGCTATCTCTTTCTCTTTTCTTTTCTTTTTTTTTCAAGGAAGGTGAGCATCTAAGTACTCATTGTTTTAATTTCTTTGGACACTTGTCTATTTTTTTATACTCCCTTCTTCTTTTGCATAGCTCATACCTCTTTTGAATTTAGTAGTTGAGAGACTTTAACAAAACATGGAGCAATTATTTGGTAACTATGCTATATAATTATTTTTGATGTTTTTTCCCAGTGTAGGAGAGAAACATTTTCAATAGAATAACTCGCTATTACTCTGGATTAGAGTAATGCTTACGTGGAATTGGCACTTGATTCGAAAATATGACAAATTTCTTCAAAGGTTTACAAAGGTTGACCAAACTCAATACGAAGACAAGTATTATATGTAGCAGGCTTCTATCCTATATATGGCTCTGGTAGGACAATATTTTTACCACAAAGGAGAGGTATGAAATAAAATCTCCAAAGACAAAACATCAGGGATTGAGTTCTCATTATTCAATTATATCATGTTTCACAACGACTTAAATAATCGTGGGGTCTCTATAAATAGTTTTCAATAGTAACATGATTCCTAGAAAAGTGTTATATAATTTATTCTTAAGCTATGAATTAAACAATCTTCTTCTTTAAGATCACTAATCTCTTCTTTCAGCTGATTTTTTTCGCGCTTGAGACTGTGAATTAACTTAACATTGACTTCTATCTACTTAGTCATGTCACTCATAATCTTGCTCCTTAAGTCTTCATTCCTCTCTATACCCCTAACGGTGTTAGAGAGAGCTTCCATCTTCTCATTAAGGATTCGTAGAGAGAATGGGGGCTGTCTAGGGACTTTCTCTAGTGCTGATGTAGATGTAGCCCGCTGTCTCTTGGGCGGAGGTGGTATGAACTCTGTGTAGCGGACTTGTCCTGGACGTGCACGAACTCCTTGGATGGCAGTGCGAGCAGTGGTGTACTTCGCACATACCAGCGTTCCGTTCTTGTCGGTCTTGACCGACATGAGTCGCTCATTATCTCTAGGTGGAAGAAGTGGGGTGCCTCGGGGAATAGCGATCTGCTTCCCTCTGGTACCACCTTCTAGCAGTAGTCTCTTAGGTGGCGATGGCAGAGCAGGCTGAGCATGCGTGTAGTAGACTTGCTCGAACTGTTAGGGCACCGTAGCAAGATGCTTCGGTGGCACGACGGCGAGGTGCTTTGGCGGCACGATGGCAAGGGGCTTTGGCTGCGCGAGGACGATGGCCTTCGAGTCGTCGCCTTGAAGCTTGCCGGAGTCAGCGCCGACGACCGCTTTGCTTACCATTGCTACTAGATCTAAACTAGAGAGTTTGTTTGGAGGAGAACAAGGCAATGATGATGGGATGGCATTCAAGGGTGGTATGGGTGCGTATTTATATGGGTTTTCAGGAGACGGGATAAGATCAAATCTAGGTTCTACAGGATTCGTACGAAAGATTATCCGTACGCATCGGGAATCTATGGGATCGTATTTAGGAAAGATAGAGAAAGAAAAGGGAACTTGAGTCGGGACGAGAGGGGATAGAGGGCGCCGCCCGGCCCCACCAGGTGACTTCCCTGGTTGGCCGAGCTCGTGAAGCCTCTAGACTCTTCCTATTTCCTGTTAGTTGTGATGCGCGATAATTTTTCGTGACGGATAATGACGGGACTAAAAAGTGTAATTGGACAAAGTCCAGCCCGTCAACAACTTCTAAATTAAATGGTTCTAAAAATAATTTAAGTCGATGACCATTTACCTTGAATAGCGTACCTTCGTGTGATTGTAGAGTTACCGCTCCATGTGGTGATGCATTCACAACCGTAAATGGTTCTTCCCATTTGCTTCGTAGTTTTCCAAGCCCGAATAATTTAAACCTTGAATTAAAAAGTAATACCTTATCTCCTGGTGCAAACTCCTTCTTCTTGATTCTCTTGTCATGCCATCTTTTTGTTCTTTTTTTATAGATCTTTGAATTGTGAGAAGCCTTTTCTCTCCATTATTCTAATTCTGATAATTGTATTTTTCTCTTTTCTCCAGCGGCTTCAAAGTTCATATTCCATCTCTTAATAGCCCAGTGAGCTTTATGCTCTAATTCCACTGGTAAATGACAGGTCTTACCATATACTAGCTGATAAGGTGACATACCCAAAGGTGTCTTATATGCGGTCCGATATGCCCAAAGTGCTTCGGGTAATCGATCCTTCCATGCAGTATCCATTTCATTTACTGTTTTCTGTAGAATATTCTTGATTTGTTTGTTTGATGTTTCTGCCTGGCCACTTGTCTGAGGATGGTATGGTGTAGCAACATTGTGACGGATGCCATGAGCTTGCAAGTATCGGTGAAACTTCTTATCAGTGAAGTGTGTCCCTCCGTCACTAACGACCATCCTTGGTGTTCCAAACCTTAGAAATATAATCTCTTCGAACATCTTCTTTGAACGTTTGGAATCAGCATTCATGCATGGCATACCTCCTACCCGCTTGGATAAATAGTCAACTGCCACCAGAATGTATTCACAATTTCTTGATTTTACAAATGGTCCCATGTAATCAATTCCCCAGACATCAAAGAGCTCGATCTGGAGATTGTTGGTGAGTGGCATAGCATCTCTTGCATTGATATTTTCGTGCCTCTGACATGATCCGCATCTCCGGACAAAATCTTTGGTGTCTTCATACATAGTTGGCCAAAAGAACCCACTCTGCCAGATTTTAACATGAGTGCGGAATGCTCCATAATGACCTTCATATGGTGATGCGTGGCATTTCTGAATGATCTGCATGTCCTCTTCTACTGGTACACATTTTCTAAGTAATCCATCTGAACAAATTCTGAAGAGGTATGGCGGATCCCATATGTGGAGACGACTTTCATAAATAAGCTTCTTTTTATTCTCCCCTGGTGGTACATAACCTGCAACCATAAAGTTGACAATATTCGCGTACCAAGGGTCGGACTTGGTCACTTTAAACAACATGTCATCTCTTAATGAGTCATTAATAGGTAATTCCTGAGGTTTCTCAAAGTGTATTCTAGACAAGTAATCAGCAACTGGATTTTCTATTTCTCTTCTATCTTTAATTTCTAAGTCAAATTCTTGGAGTAGCAAAATCCATCTTATCAAACGGGGTTTAGCATCTTTTTTAGTGAGCAAATATTTTAAAGCGGCATGATCAGGATAAACAATTACTTTTGCTCCTACTAAGTAAGATCTAAATTTATCAATAGCAAAAACAACAGCCAGGAGTTCTTTTTCAGTTGTTGCATAATTTAATTGTGCTCCTGTCATAGTTTTACTAGCATAAGCAATTACATGATGCTTCTCATCTTTTGTTTGTCCTAATACTGCACCTACAGCATAATCACTAGCATCACACATAATTTCGTAAGGTAAAGACCAATCAGGGGGTTGAATGATTGGTGCTGATGTAAGTGCTTCTTTAAGAATATTAAAAGATTTTAAACATGCATCATCAAATTCAAAAGAAACATGTTTAGCTAGCAAGTTAGTCAGTGGTCTAGCAATATGTGAAAAATCTTTTATAAATCTGCGATAAAAGCCACAATGACCGAGAAAACTTCGGATTCCTTTTATATTAACAGGTGGAGGTAGTTGTTCAATTACTTCAATTTTTGCCTTATCTACCTCTATACCTCTTTCAGACACTAAATGTCCTAACACTATTCCTTCTCTAACCATAAAATGATATTTTTTCCAATTAAGGACTAAGTGCTTTTCTTCACATCTCTACAAAACCTTATCTAGATTTTCTAGAAAATCTTCAAAAGTTTTTCCATAAACTGAAAAATCATCCATAAAAACTTTCATGATTTCTTCTATCATTTCAGAAAATATAGACATCATACATCTTTGAAAAGAAGCAGGTGCATTACATAATCCAAAAAACATTCTACGATAAGCATAAGTTCCATAAGGACATATAAAAGTGGTTTTGCTTTGATCATCAGGGTGGATAGGAATTTAGTGATATCCAGAATAACCATCAAGGAAACAAAAGAAAGAATTATTTGCCAAACGCTCTAACATCTCATCAATGAAGGGTAGCGGAAAATGATCTTTCTTGGTTGCTTTATTGAGTTTTCTATAATCTATACACATTCGCCATCCTGTAACAGTTCTCTGGGGTATCAACTCATTTTTATCATTTTTAACTACGGTCATACCATCCTTTTTAGGTATAACTTGAACAGGACTTACCCACTCACTATGCGGAACAGGATAAATAATCTAGGCATGCAAAAGTTTCAAGACCTCTTTCTTAACAACCTCCCTCATCGTATTTTGAAGCCTACGTTGGGGCTCTCTAGAAGGTGTAATCTCTGAGTTGGTTGGAATACGATAGGTGCATAAAACATAACTAATCCCTTTAAGGTCTTAGAGTGAATAACCAAAAGTAGCACGATGTTTTTCTAAGACAGTCATTAATCTAAAAGATTTTCAATCAGAAAGTTTATCACTAATAATCACAGGAGAATTTTATCATTATTCAGAAAAACATACTTAAGACCAGGAGGTAGTTGTTTAATCTCAATAGAAGGCTTAGGTGGCTCTAGTAATTCATCCAGAGGTTCAGGATCAGTCGGATCCTCTTCCTCTTCATTAATGAAGAACTGAGTATCATCCTCTAAATTGGGTTCAATAAAGTTCTCAAATGACACAGCCTTAATTTCTTCTATCGGATCTAACTCAGGAGGTGGCTCTGCCTTAGCTTTTAATGCATGAATTATAGGCACTGAGAGATTAAATCCCTTCCCAAGTTTAATTTCTAAATTGCCTGCATAACCTTCTCGCAAAAGTTTTCCTATTGGTAACCCAGTCATTACATCAAAATCCCAAACATCAAAGATATAGAAATTCAGCAAAATTCAGAATTCGTTAATCACAATAGGAAGAGAACATAAAACACTTAAACTAGGAATAATATGTCCTGAACGATTTTTCAATAATTTATTTATAGGAATTGATGGTATATCTTTCAAAAATGTTTTAGCAAATGTAAGAGACATAATATTGACACCTACTACTGGATTATAAAAGGCATCAAAACGATATGCATCAATTTGACATTTAATAGTAATGGCAGGAGATTTTAAACGAATTATATCATTTGAAAGCTCAGATTCTATCAACCACTCATTACTCATAATAAAAATTAATTCTGTAGTTATTTCTCTAAGAAATTTTAAATCAGCAGGATATGAAATATTAAAACTTTTAAAATTCATAGACTCTTGTGGTTTTATAATTTTATGATAGTGTGAGGTGTTTCCATAATCATCAAAATGTTCATCCTCAAATTCAAGCATAAAATCAGAAATAGGAATTATTTTCTTCTCATCAGATAGTTTAGGTAAAGATTAAGATGAATCAGACAAAAGTTTAGAATCAAACGACAAAATTCATCTTGTAACAACTTTTCTTTTTCTTCAGGAAGATCAATCAAGATATTAGTAAGAATAGTTTTACCATGTGAAACAGTAATATGCATAAATGCTCCTCCTGCGGCCAAATTAAGGTATTCTTTATTTTTATCATCAAGGCCTAAAAAGAAATGTTGCAAAAGCATAGGTTCTGGCAAAGTAAGATTAGATCCAAAATTTATAAATCCATCAAAGCGTTCCCAAGCCTTGCCTAGTGATTCGTTATCTAATTGTTTAAATCCAATAATTTCAAAACGAAGTTTAGCGACCTTTTCGACAGGGAAAAGTTTAAGACAAAAATTAGCACGCAATACTTCCCAATCTCCTTGACTACTCCCAACATGGCGATTATACCATTTCTTTGCTTTTCCCGTTAATGAAAACGGAAAGGGTTTCCATCTTAAAGTTTCATCTGCCATGCCCTTAATGTACAAACATGAACATGTCTGCTCAAAATCGGCTAAATGGGAATACGGGTTTTCGCTAGAACTACCAGAAAAAATGTGATCCTGAACTAACTTAATTAATCCCGGGCGTAACTCATAGCCAGATGATGTGATAGGTAAAGATGATTTTTTTGGATGGAGATACGATCCCGATGGTGCTCTATATTGATATAAAAGTTGGGACGTGGGTTCCATACTTTAAAAGGTAAAAGATAAAAGATAAAAGTATAATACAAGATTAAGATAGACTAAGCCAAAATTAGCAAACCGTTCCCCGGCAACGGTGCCAGAAATGCTTGTTGATATAAATTAACTGCACTCCATTAAAGATTATTGTTATCAAGGTATCCGCAAGCGCACAGATAAAACAACCGATGTAGCACTTCATCAGACAATCCCGGTTTTAATATCGAACCCAAAGGAATAGTAGGTGATACTGACTAAGTCTATTGTCTCTTAACCCGATAATACAATCAATCCAAAGAAAATCAAGAATGAGGAGATAACAAATGATTATCTAGATCCGACAACCGGTAAACTTTGAATAATATCGTTCTAATCGGGCAGTGACATGAATAAGAGGCGAAATCAGAGTTCCCTCCTATCAGACACTTATACACCTATCGATCCTATCAACGGGAAGTGGACTACAGAGGAGTCAACGCAGTTGTCACCTACGCGATCTACCACTATCCGGCCAATCTGGGGACATTCACAAGTAATTATAGCCCAGACACCACATCTACACTACAAACTACTACTTCAACCAAAGAGCTACCAAGATCAAAGCACTCAAATAGAGTTGTAAACTTAAGGACGAATAAGAACAAATGCTTACTTGAATCAGGATGTTAAATACAAAAGTACCTCAGAACGCAACTCCGGGGAGAGAGCTGAATCCAGACGAACACAGCTACGAAGAAGCTCCGACAGACCGGGACTCCTCCGAATCTCTACTCATCTACTCTATCTCTCTAATCTCTCTTTTGATTGCTAGCCTAGATCTAGTGGATATCTATCTAATGCTTCAAGGTCTTCATTTCTTGATCTAGCTCTCCTCCAGGGGGTATGCCTCTCTATTTATAGCCCGGTGGGATGCACGTATGCCGTAGGATCAAACCGACTTGAAACAAGGGCCCAGATGACTTCTAATAGGCGGTTGTAGAAGACTCCAGAAGGCGGCACGGGGGAAACCCTAGGGGGGCGCCGGCCGGCCCCACCCTGTGGGGTTTCGAGCTCTGGTGCTTCGGGTATGTTCCATATGCTTCTAGCGTTCTCGTGAAGATGTTTCCTTGGCGGTTAGGTTTTGTGGTAATTATGCTCTTTAATCCTTCTTTTAAGCTTTTCTGGAAAAATCCCCTGGAAAATAGACAATTCACCAAAACTCGTGGAATCTGTCAGTAATAACCCTATTCTACTGGATATTCATGTTTAATGCAGGGATAATTGATAATAAAATTTGGATGATAACAGGTGTCAACACCTAGGCTTATAACCCCTACTACAAGCAACCCGGTGCAAGGCAACACGACCCGACTCGCACTGGACGTAGGGCATTGCTAGCCCGAACCAGTATAATCCCCTGTGTTCCCCCTTGCACTCCATCCGTGACCTCAACCGCAAATCACAAGTTTACTATCCGGTGTTAGCACCACCTAATCCTAGCACCTACAGTGAGCGTCTGTGTCTATACTGTGTGATTCCAAAAAAAGCACTACCACTGTTCATAGCACATGAGAATTCTCACTAGGAGGCATTTGGTAGGGAAAGTATATATTAAATTTTGAATGTTAAATCAATAGAAGAAACCTACATCACACCACTAGAAGAAGTAGAAAATTCTGGTTGTGAAAGAATCTTGGAACAATAATAATACTCTAGCGTTTACCAAAATTTACTCCCCCTACATGCAAACAGATGTCGTAATAGTGTTAAACCACAACTCAATCTCACAGTACTAAATTTTGCTATCACAATAGTAAAGATCAGTCTCAAAAACTTATATAGAGTATAAAGCCCCCTCCCCCACAACCCCCCACCCCCGAATCTTATCTCTGCCCCCCTTTGCCTCCTTTTAATTTTTCCCTCCTTGCGCCTAGACCCCAATACCTTCCCATGTGGCTATAAGTAGCAAAAGTGTAGAATCTGAATTCTCCATAAAAAAAGATAAGTGTTAAGAATGTATAATAGTGATTACTGCCTTTGCATAGTAAAAAAATATCGAAATATTAGGTTTGAGGTAGATAGTTGGACTCGATAATCTCATTTGAAAATCCAAGTGCTTGGATCTCAATCTCATTTTCCTTAAGAGATCTACGTAGGACATTGGTCCGAGTATCTTTGGACCGAGACGATATATACAACTCTCTCCTATTTAATATTTTGCCACTCAGCAAAAAAATACATGTAGCACATATATAATTAGTTAGTATAATGGGTTTGTTTCACTGAATCCCACTACCCCAATCCATATGGTTGTAGTTAGAGGACTAAGGTGAAAATTTTCCATCTAAATTTCTCTAAGGGCCCGTTTGGATCCTTTTATTCGAAGGAATTAAAATCTAATTAACAACTTAACCTATTTCACCTGGAATGTGACATTCCACGACTTTCCAATGTTCATATATTAGTCTACCTCAAATTTATATTTCTACTTTGCAATTTATAACTCACTCCCATGTAGTAAAAATATAACATATAAGTATCCTTCTCATGTAGCCAACAATAATATACAAATATAATCTATATACAACCAAATTTAATTAATTAATATATGTGTAAATTATGATTCTTAAAAATAAATTCAATTTCAAATATCCAAACGGGGCCTAAGCGCACATGAACCACAATGAATTAGAGTGCAGCTAAACAAATTTAACCCAAAAGAATTTATTCAAAGGATGCTCACACCCCGCCCCGGCAAACACGAAAGAGGTCGAGAATACATATGTACGTTGGCCTGTGTCACAACGTCATCCTCACGTTTTGAATGGTTGAGGTTGGCCTGTGTGTTCTTGGAACAAGGTACATGGTCTCATACACCGATGCACGGCCTGGAGTGCATTCAAGTGTGGCTATACCGTGTACACGGTGTTCAAAAATGGAAAAATTAACTTTTTGTGCAGGTAATTTTTAAGATTACACACTGGATTCGTTAATGGTCCTAGCTGCATGACGAAATAGAGAGAGAGTCATTCCGCAAGGGATGCAGGGAGCTGGAATCTCATGTGATGGCATTGTTTGCGAAGTTCGGATGGGGCTCCAAGAATCGCATTGAGTCTTAATTTTAATCTTAGTTCTTATTTCCCTGACTTGTGATGCTAGTTGTCAGCTGGAGGCTGAGCGTTTATGCGTGTGGTCTCCTCCTCTAAATTTTAGTTGTGTGGACGAGTTGGTTTGTGGTCTTAGGACCTCAGAGTGATTTGTATCTCAGCTGTGTACCACCCCAAGATGGTAGAGGCTGGAACTTTCGTTCCTTTATTAAAAAAAACCATGCACACGGATCATTCTTTCAAACTGTCATTGCTGAGGCGACAAGTGTACACGAATCATGTCGACCATTTCGGCAACAATTCGTGGCAAAACTCCTTACGACAAGCTAGGTACCTGCAGTCGCATCTTGAATGTAATAAAGCCTGCAGACCTAGGCAGCTAGCAATATAATCCTACATAGCCATCCATGAAGTCTTCAATGTGAGCAATGCCTTTCTAGCCACCAAAAGGAGGATCACAACCAAGTTTGCTTTGACGTGTGCTATAAGTAACAAATTATCGCAACACAATTAAATTTGTTAGCAAACACCTCAGGTATTGACCTAATTTCCACGAGTAGAAAAAACTCTATAGAGACGGTACGCAACTTATTTGTACTGACGTTTCTCAATTCCGCCAGTGGGAGAGATCATTTCTATTACCAGTGTTCTATTCTTTGCGTGAGCTATGTATAAGTTCACATTTTTTTCCCCAGAGCCGTGCATTTTCTCAAAGCAAACTCGGTCCATCTTGAAACTAACCAAACAAATTCGGTAGGAGGTTACAAGGACAAGTGAATGAATACATATCAATTGTTGTGTTGTAGAATAATCTCTTTCTCATTTTCTACAATTGGTAGGTCTGTTTCTACTAATTCTAGAAAAGTCCCACACAGAGTTCAACAAGTTCACATTTAAACGGGGTTAGAATAAGGTAACTCAAAAAGAAATATCCTTAGAATGTTGTCTGGTTTTCCACACACGCAGAGAACTTTCGTAGACAAGCTTTTCAGGATCCGACTACTAGTGAAATTTTGAAGGCATTTTTCAAACTTTTTCTAGAGTATATATTTGCACCCACACTTCTATAGCTAAAAAGCAGAAATGATTTATTTTTTGTAATAAAAAAAAACTAGCTAGAGTGCCCGGCTACTATCTAGGAAATGTCTCAGCGTGGGGGAAAGAATTTCAAAAGACCGTGTCCTGGTCCCTATCATATCAACGAGCTGAAGTGAACCGAAGATGCATCCATGAATTTGGATTGAATGTGATACTTGCAACTTTTCTCGCCTCTTCTCTCTCTTTTTTGCCTAGGACAAGAATGTGGTCCAAAGTCCACAATTCATTGCCCGTACGTAGAGAATGCTTGGTCCTTCTTCCTGTCCTGTCGTTTTCTCGTGATGTCGTCACCGGTGCAATGCTGATAGGTAATTGCAAACTGCTACCTTGACTTCATAAGCATTCTATCCTGCAAGGTTCCAATACCAACCACAGAAGAATTTCTCACCGGTTTAATGCCCCGATCGACCAAACACGCATTTTCAATTTACCATCAAGAATAAATATATTGGAACATGGTCTTTATGAGATGATTTTGGGCAATCTCTTCTGAATCATTCAAATGACGCAACATGATTTGCCAAAGTCATATATATATATGCGTTAATTTCCCGCATACAAATCAACATAGCTATACAGTACAGCAGGTACGAACAAATTCTCTGGTGTTAGCTATATCTTGTGTTTATCTATGGAAATTCGCTATGTAATCCGCACACACTACACTCCATATTATGACAAGTGTATGTGTTAGCCATTTGAACTCTATCACTAACAAGAAGTGTGTTTTCCCCCAAGGGATCGGATATGCCCATTTCTGCATGCTTTCATACATGCTTTTGACATTGCAGCGTACGGTGTCCAGAGCCACTTGCTGGATCGACTTGCAAGTGTATGTAAGAGTGTTAGCTACGCCTCTATATATATCACATTCGTTTCCCATTTCTTGGGGAAATCCAGGGCCGCGACAGAGTTGAATTGACCTTTAAATCTTTATTATGCTTGATGTCTATTTCCGAATTAAAATCCTATATACTACAGTAGTACACATATATCGTCAATACCAGGAAACTAAACGTACATAGACAGCACTCACTCCACACACTGCTAATTTTCTCGAATTCTTTTGTCAAACCTGCTAGCCACACATAGATAGGGACTGTTCTTTAATGTACGCGTTGAAACAACTGAATTAACCACCGGAAATATCAGCACACAGATCATTTTTGTCAAACAGGAGAACTGTTCACAAGCCATCAGCGCCATTTAGGTAGACGACCTGGACAATATAATGAATAGAGCTATAGATCCATATGACCATATGTATGAAAATGCAAGCACTAGTTGAATTATACTTCTTGCAAATTGGCTTTGTCTCGTGAACATGGACAGCCCAGCTTTTCAGAAACTGTGGCTACCTGTCCTTTCTTCGCAGTAGTGTTGCCCTTTTAGAGAGTTGAGTGAGCATGTTTGACTGGACTAGGTCAGAAAACTCAGCCTTCTCTTTCTCTCTCTTCGAGTGTTCTGCTCTCTCTTCTTCACATTCCATTGGCCTTATATAGTACAACATCCTATCATCTTTGTGCACGGTAGGCAGCAAGGAAGTACTCAAATATATGCTGCAAAGTGTTCGTCATCGTCCAGCCAAACTCTCAACAACATACATATATATCTAGAATATCTAGATATATATAACTCTGGTGCTACCATCTATATATATGAGAAGCTAGCTTGCTAGAGTCTGAAAGAATTGAGCATCTAGGGATAGAGCGAGCTAAGTGAAGGGTTGCATGCAAACCGGAGAAGCAGCAGGGAGAATGAGAGGGTTTGAGAGAAAAGGGGTCCGGCAGTACAACCGGTCAGAGGTGCCGCGGATGCGGTGGACGGAGGAGCTGCACCGGCAGTTCATCGAGGCCGTCGAGTGCCTCGGTGGCCAGGACGGTGAGTAGTCGTCTTCCAAATTCCAATACCTTCCTTCTCCGGCTGCATGCATGAGCATGATGCAGGATACTCTTCAGCCATGGCCGAGCTAACCTGCATGCTTTGATTGATTGGGATCCATAGTTCCTTACATTATTTTATTATGTTTTTCTGGGAGGTGGCGGTCATAGCTAATTTTTTTTAATTCAATTCACTTGTAGTTTTTTGAGGTTTCGATTTATCTCATCCTATTCCCCTTAGTAGTGTTTAGATTGTTAGGCAGGAGTTTGTTGGTGGTGGGAGTCCACTGGGCAAATAAAAAGAAAAACACGTGATTTGCATGCTTGAATGATAAGCATCATCCATGAGATTATTCTCCTTTTCTCCTTTGATTTATCTTGTATGGGCGATTATAGCTTTTTTCTGATAGATAAATATTATGCATGGAAGCTCGAAACGTTTCTACAGCCAGTTACTAGTCTTTAGAATTATTGCAAAATATACCAATTACATACTCAATTTAGTAAGCTAATATATGATTATCTATGAAAAAGTTAATTTCATTTATTATTTCATAAGTTAAACAAGTTTTTTGTTCTCAAATTTATCCTTCTTTCAAATTTTCTCTCAAATAAATAATTTTTTGTTTTCATGCGCTGATTATATTGATTATGTGTGTGTTATGAGTTTGCATATGGCCTGGTTAATAGGCACACTTCTGATATATTTGTAGTTATTAATCATATGTATGAGTTCATTATATTATTTTTCTAGCAAACATGTGTTTAGGAAAATGCACATGTATAGTTGCATCCACAAATTTAGATAACAATCGGCAGACTTGTTCATAACTCTAGCTAGGTATAGCTGTATAATCATCCAAAATTCCATAGAGAAATTCACAACGATATTCATGCCACTTGCCACCTCCTGTCTTCTTAATGAAAAAAGGCTTCAAAGCCTGATCGATCAAAAAACAACATGATTTCATGTAATACACCCACAAAATCAAAATCAATTACAGTAATTATTTCTATTATAAAAGAATGATCAATGACCATATTGTTTATTGGATAATAACATATATATGGGCACATTTAATTTCTCTGAACTAATTGACATCCAGCCCATATCTTGTCATAATTTAATTTGAAAGATCATGCTTCAGAATCAGTTGTATTATTGTGTGTGTTAACCTTTCATTTTCTTTTGTCATGCAGAAGCAACTCCAAAGCGAATTCTTCAGTTGATGGGCGTGAAGGGAGTTAGTATATCTCATATCAAAAGCCATCTTCAGGTACTTTAATTTATGGCATATAATTTTGCGTGTATATTAACGTATATATACATTAATAGGTGTATTTTTCAGCTTCATATATGAGATATGCTAACAACAAACCTTGTTTATTTTTTTTTCAATAAAATGTTCAGATGTACAGAAGCTCCAGCTCCAGCAGCAGTACTGCCGATCATCAGTCCAGACTCCAGAAGTTGACATCAACCACGTCAAGCAACAGTAAGCGCGTGTTCTTGAGCCGTGAAGATCACTGCGCTTATGGGTCACAGGATGGCAACACTCCAGCTTCAGACAAGAACATTTATACGACCATGCTCCGTGGTTGCAGCCATTCCTCACCATACCAAATGTACGTAAGCGAGCGCGTCAATTAGCACAAATCAATAACTTCGCAATCTTCAAATGATCGAACAGGAAGTTACCTGATGAATTTCTTCAGATTTGAAAAACTAAATTCGACTGTTTTACTAGCAGACCGTCGCTAGAGGAAGTGTTCAGAAGCTGGGAACAAAGAGGGCGTGTTCCTTGGTACTCCAACGTGCTAACAACAGAGAAGGTAAAAATATGTACGGGCTTTCCCCTTAATTATATGACTTGCAGACAAAAATTACTCAAACAATAATCCATGCATGTACTGTTCCCTAGAAGCTTCATTTTGGTTGTATGCATCATTAGGTGGCAGGCTGCCAAACTCCCCCATACTGCCGTGCATTGACTGTTTATGCCCTACTACATGCATAGTCCAGGCCCTTGATGAGTTAGATAAAAATGTCTCTGAATAGGATGCTTCCAAATCCGTGAAATCATTACAGTATTAGCGTGTTAACGTTGTGATATCGATGCCTTGATACTGAATTGTTACACTTACACCTCATCTGCTTGTATTGTTCCAGGGGATTAGGCCAAGTCACAGTTACACTAAGAAGCCCGAGAAGCAGCAGGACACGGGATGCGACCTCACGCTGTCGATCGGCCTGTGGGAGGACGCGAGCAGCGACGACGCCGACGGATCCAGCTCCATCAGCGAGGAGCTGCTGCCTGCTCCAGCAGCAGGCGCTCGGCGCTTCGCCGCCGTGAAGAAGGAGGAGGAGAGCAAGCCGGCGGCTCTGAACCTGGACCTGACCATCTCGTCGTCCTGGCTGGCCTGACGAGTGACGAGTGACCGGCACACGTACGTACACTTACGTACGTACGCTCGTGTACAGTTATACAGAGCAGCAGACTGAGTGATCAGGCCATCAGTAGTTCGGTACTAGACTGCATATGGCGTGGTAGTCTTGCTAGATATAAGGTCGCTCGGATTTTCTCGTGTCCTGCCCTTATTAGCCACTCCGTTCTAGTCTCTTCTTTTCTTTTTATTTTTTTAGATTTTGTGTAACATTTTCGGGTCCATTCGATTAGGAACCGGGGCTTCAGACGACGGTGGGTGAGGAATTTCTGCAGTGTTTTTTCTTTGTACGGGGAGAACGAAGGCGCTGTATACCTGAATTCCTCACCTGGCATCGTCTGAAATGTTCTACTTCTGATCGATTGTCTAGACTCTTAGAAAAGGAGCATATATACTTATGTTATTAGTGCTAGCATGCTATATATTTCATTGAATGGCACAGGACAGCTATATATATATTGTCTTTTATTAGTGCTAGCAACTCTATATTTCAGTCAACAACTTGCATAACCATTCAGTCCAACAAAATTAGGTAGTTGGTTGAGTATAGCAGACCTAGGAAGACATACCAGCCCGGCGCGACCGCGCAAGGCAACTGCGATCTCCTAATACATTGCTCCTAGCCCAGATAAACCTTGCTCAGCTACGGATTACCAAGAGAGGAGCCCGGGCAAGAGCCCAGGGGTCTACCTATGAGTTGGTTGATAGTTTGATTTCCATAGCAAAAGAGTACACGTCATCCTTTTTAAGTTTTAACCTAACAATCTATTAATTCAGCATGTATAAGCTATTTATTTTACCTCTATAAATACACACTAGCTGTCTAAGAATGTTTATATTTGACTTCATACATCGCAAATTACCTTCTCCATGTATAGAATAACTTTCGAACCATAGACATTCAGACAAACTCCCTGCACCTCAGACAGATGTGCTAACACCATCCCTAGCTAGTCCACTTTGTGGGTGCAGGTGACATGCAGCCTGGGGCTGCAAGATAGGCGACCAAGTTGATCTCCCTCAGTGTACCCTTCCAGGCATATATCAAACTCCCCCCAACCTCACCCTTGATGTCCACAACTTCCTCAGTGATCCTATTCGTGGGGTCATTGTTCCCTAACATTCCAAATAGTCTGACGATGTCACCTCTCTTGTCAGAAATAGTACAACACGACAACCATGAATGTTATTTTTGCCCTTAAGGGCATGTCCCCATGAGAACTTTTACAATAGTTGGAGAGCCGACTGGTGAGTTTATGGTCGGTGGGCCCAGAATATGAGAGGCGATGATGAAAAAGGCGATGAGAGACGATTAATGTGTCTATGGTCGGTGGGTCCATATGCATCCCGTCGCCTCCAATCGCCTCCGAAATCGAGAAGTTAGGATGCCCAAAAAGAGACATAGTAATTCTATTTTCGTAGTTCTTTTTTTAATAAAGGGTAGAAGGGTACATACGCAATTGCAAAAGGAGTAATATAGTTGGGGTATATAATTGAAATATTTTTTTCTAGGGTTTCATTCAAGCCGGTTCCAAGCCGCAGCTGCCGCTGCGACGAGGCCTGTCCGGGATACTGCAGCAGGTCCTCCGGTGGCGGCGAGACGGCCCCAATACGGTTGAGCATGATCACCCTCGATGAGCGCGAGAATGGCGCCACCACAGAGCGCGGACCTGCTGGAGGCGAAGAGGTCCTGTCGCACGGCAAGCAGGCCGCCCGTGGCGACGCCGGCGGCGATGGAGTTCATATATTATCATCGGATTGATTTCTACTTCCCCCGGCGCACTGGATGCTACACATCGAAATATCGAATACCCATCTATACTGAAAACTTAGCGGCCTTCTCAATTCTCATTGAGAACACACTGAAATTGCAAAGACGTACACACGCCTTAAGGAGAGCGACACCGTCGATCATGCACCTTGAAGCTGCTTCATCCTTTCTTTTTTATTTCAGATTTCAGATTGGGGGAGGGGTGAGGTGGTGGGGTGAGATAGGGACATGTGCAATGATCATCATACCCTTGATTAATAAAACCAACAAAGAAAAACTATTTTGCGGAAGCGACGGAAGGCAATAGGAAGCGATTCCAACCATCGTAAAAGGTCTCATGTCCCCATATGCATTCAACGTTGATTTACATTGGGGCATGTGCCCTTGGGGGCAAATTTTCTATCCCATATATAGACAAAAATATCGAAGACAAATGGTATCGATGAGGCCTCACATGATAGCCATAGTATAGTTGTTGATGTTGTCATATTGCAAGACACATCAGAATTATGACAAACACAACATTTTCTCTATTATTATCTCTGAGCAATTTTTTTCAATGATCAAATTTTTATTTTTTCCAGAGCTTGTATAACATATTTATTTGCGGTTGCTGATTCTACCGGTTTGATTTTTTTAACCTTTTCCTTTGCTTAAAATAAGTTCACTAACCAGAACCACTATATGCATATAGGAGTAATTACACCCTGATAGTAGAAATATCCATATGAGGGAGGGTATAGCTACAATCGGGGATGTGGTAGCTACCCGCTCCACCACACACATACTAAAAAAATAGAGAAGCAACTCTGGTGTCTCCGATCTCTAGTAGGAGTACTTGCGTGCTTCTTTTAGAAAAGGCGCCAGGACCACACCATTGTGCAGATAAGACCACGCCCAACACTACACCATGGATGATGGTCTCAAGTGCCACATGTTCACCAAGTATATATCCAGATCAAGACGTTCTGTGCACAGGTGGTCAGAGTATCCATATCAAGCCATCATGTTCCATATTGTCTTTTCTTTTTGCTAGCAGCTATATATTTCAGTGAGCAACTAGCATAAGCCATTCAGTTTCAGCCAAACAGCACGTTTCAGCCACTTAAAGAACCACAACCAGCTCTTCTTGTTCTCCGATTCCACCGGTGCGAAAGCAATGTGCACAATTTGGTTGTTACCATCAACCCGACTCAAAAGATCCTTCTCGCGATTTATATGCAAACAGTGTAATTAGTTTTTTTTTATCTATATTCAATGCTCTATGTATGTGTTCAAACATTCAATTTAACACGATGTAATGTGAAAGTTAGAATTTTGAAGGAAAACTAAGTAGAGCCTAAATCAATTAATCCTAATTAAAAAAACTAATACATCTACATAAACTAACCCTAACTAACTAAATAAACGAATCCTAAGTACACCTAAAAAGTAAATCTACAACAAAAATAAAATCTAAAAAAAAGAAAAAAAACCAACTGCTAAGAAACCTGAAAATCAGTGGGAGGCCTGTGGGGGAGGGGGGGGGGGGGGTGTATGAATTGTAATGTAATAATATAGTTATGAAGAGACATACCACTGCACCAATAGCATATAATGCTCTGGAAATCCTCTATTTGCTCTGGAAATACAATGAAGAGACATACCAGTATACTTACCGCTATACGTCTACACCCGCTTGGACCTACAGACCACGACACCCATGGCCAGCGCCTGTCACCTACTCGACCTCGGCCTCCTCCATCAGAGCGAGTCAGCGAGCGAGCAGCGAGCGGCGAGAGGGCGCCGCGCAGCTTGGGGCCGGACGGCGCCGGCTGGAGCAGCAGCAGTGAGCGGCGCGACGTGGGCAGCAGAAGCTTGGGGGCGGCAGGAGCAGGAGGCGAGCAGCGAGCGGCGCCGCACGGACGGGATCACGGGAACAGGACGAGCGACGGGCGGACGCGAGCAGGGCAGCAGGCCAAGTGCGATTGTGACTTGGGCTAGCTGGGCTTATTGGGCCAAATTTCGATGTGTCTGGACTTCCCCGTTATTTACTTGGGTTATTTGGATTGGTACCATTACGATTTTCAGAACTTGGAGATATACCATTATAATTCATCTATTTTGAAATATAACATTACAATTTCAACTTTCGCTGAGAAACGCCACTGTCTACGTCTGATTGTCGTTCGGGCCCATTGTCAGACGTATATGTACGTATGCTGCACTGTATGTTCGTATTTGGCCCTCTCCCACCCGATGAAGAGTACCAGCGTACCCCTGGCCTCATCACTCTCGCTCGCCCCCTCTCTCTGCACTCGTCTCTCTTCCCGTCAAGGCGACGGCGGCCGGAACCCTAACCCTAGCCGCCGCCGACCTCTCCATTGCCACCCGCCCGCCCCAGATCCCACGCCCGACCTGTGCTCCCTGCCCTAAGGTTGAGATTCCATGGCCACGCAGTGGACAGGAAGCCCAATGAAGGGAACTTTGACGGGTTCGAGCGCTTCTGCCAGTGGAAGAAGGGAGTGCCCGTATTGCCAAGTTCCTCTGGTTCGGATCCAAAGCAAGCAGCCGGCGACAAAGGATGTGTGGTATTTGGTGTGCCCGTTCAACGTCAAGGTTAGGATTCTTGCCCTCGGTCCCTCACTGTGTCTCTTGATGCTTTTCTGATTGCGGCGTATTTGTACGTAGGGTGATCCTACAACCTGTGGCTTCATCCGATCAGAGCTGCAATTTGAGACCTTGGAAGCACGGAATCGCGTTGTGCAACCTGTTAAGGAAGCATCAAGCTGTTGCACTGAGTTGAAACAAGAACTGCAAGAGTTGAAGCATACAGTAGATAGTATTGTAGCTGAACTGTGGAAATTGAAGGTGCAGCCTGCAAAGGAAACCAGGAAATGCCATGTTGTGCTTGACCTTTCAATTGTACTGCCAATTGTTCTTGGCTTTGTAGGTGTTTCGATTGGTGCGTTTGTTGGTAGATTGTGGAAGTGGTAGCCAATGTGTATCTGCACTTGCAATGAAATGAAATGGGAATGTTCAGTTAAAAAAATTTGACAGCTTGTCTTGTTTTCTGTTGAGGCACAGTTAAAAGAATTTGACAACCTGCTATTTTTCTCAATTTCAACCAAAGTTGAAATATCTGTGTTAGCAGCCTGCAAGCAAACCTTTTTTCCCCTGAAGTTGACAGCTTGTTATGCAATGAATTTGACAAAAAAAGGGACAGGTTTAGCCATGATAGAATCACATTTTTATTCAAAAACAGAGATCAATTCTAGGAAAAATGGACAGGTTGTAATGACAAACTAAGTTCGACATTTGCCATAAACAGTAAACAATTCAGAACTACTTAAGTTTAGAAATCCAGGTGCACAACCACTTAGTTCACAACCATAAACAGTACATAGTTCACAACCACTTAGTTTAGCAATCCAAGTGCACAACCACTTAGTTCACAACCATAAATAGTACATAGCAGCCTCCTGAGGCTATTAACAGAATTAGCGTAGCAAAAACAGAGCATACCTGCTCCCAAGTCCTAATTTTCGTAGATAACCTTTCTAAGGCTAGTAACAACAGTAGCAGGAGGGTCGGCTGTAGCTTTCTTGAGCTTCTTCTTGATTGGCGTCCTTTTCTTCTTTGGTGTACCCTTCTTTTTCTTCTTCTGAATTTTCTGTTTCTTGGCTTGAGAGGGCCCAGCTTCAGCTACTGGAGCTTCTTTCCTACATATAAAAGATGAGAAACAATGGGACAGAATGTTAAGTGACAAACAGTGAGACATATTTAGTTCACAATCACTACCTTTTGTTAGCCTTGTTCCTGGGTGGAGCTCTCTCACCATCTTCTCCAATCTCTGCTAGTTTGCAAGTTTTTAAAAAGTGACCAAACTCTCCACATCTCTTACATTTGACCTTCTTTTTTGCTGCCCTTTTTTCCAGGCAACCTCTTTGCCTCTGGACCTTTGGTCTTCCTGCTCCTCTGCCTAGCAAGGGTGGATACACTTTGAATCCAAGATCCACAACAGGCCATTGTGACCTATCTGGGATAGGTTCAATTCTGTCCTCATAGGTTGCCTTGAACCTAGCCACTGAATAATACTCATGGACATAATCTTGAATTTTTAACCCTCTGTTTGACAGGATCCATACTAAAGCATGTTTGCATGGCCTCCCTGTAACCTGCCACTCCCTGCAGGAGCACTTATGGTTCTGTAAGTCAACTGTTGCCCTTTTTTGGTTGTTCCATTCATCCAAGATGGTCACTTCTGCAATATCAACATCACTAACAGCAACCTTGACCACTTTGATGTTATTGCTGATCAAATTGAGTTCCTTATCACATTTGGGAGTATTCCATCTGTCCACTGCCTAGCAACCATTTTTCTGGTGTATCTCTTCTCCATGATGAGTTCTCTGATCCTGTCAACTAGTTCATGCAGTAGCAGACCTTTGTACTTCTTTATTTGTGCATTGAAGCTTTCTGAAACATTATTTGTCAAGTAATCACACTTGCTGTTTTCTGAAAAACCACACCTATACCAGATCCTATTGTGGTGCTCCTCAAGGTACTCAATTGACTGAGGTGCAAATTCAAAGATTTTCTTCATGTGCCATTGAAACAGCCCTTGTGTGTAGCTTCTAGCTGCTGGGTACAAGTGATCAGTGAACACATCACCAGAGTATTTCTTCATAAAATTCTGATACAAGTGCCTCATGCACTCCCTGTTTTCAGCCTGTGGGAAGACATTACCCACTGCAGTCTCCAGCCCTTTACATGCATCTGTACATATAACTAAATTTGGTACATCTCTAACTACCTTGTGTAGCTGCTCCATAAACCATTTCCAATTGTCTTCTGTTTCTGACTCGAAAATTGCATAAGCTATATGGTACAACCAATTGTGTCCATCTACACCAGTTGCTGAAGCTAACTGACCCCTATATTTACCATGCAGACATGAAGCATCTACTCCAATAAAAGGTCTGCACCCAGCCAAGAATCCATCAACACATGGTCTAAGAGCAACAAAAATCCTCTTGAACCTGTTTTTGTTGCCAATCTTCTCTAACTCTATCTCTACTAAGCTACCAGGGGATACAGCTTCAATCTGTGCAGCCCAATTAAAAAGCAACTGAAAACTCTCCTCATATTTACCATGAATCTGCTCTAAGGCTACTTTCATACCTGACCATGCCTTTGTGTACTTCAACTTAATGCCAAAGTCACTCTCCAATTTTTCCTTGCAGTCAGATGCCCCTTTGGTTGGATTCTTCTTCAGCCAATCAGCCAACCTATCTGCACACCAACCCTGAGTGGCCATCTTCCCTACTGTAAGTTTAGAGGTAGGACAATTGTGTTCTTCAGGCAGCCTTTTGATCTGTGCAAATAAATGGAATAGGACATTAGTTGCATAAATAACAAATTTAGTAAACAAACACACCCATTGGATACATTACCTCTATTGTCTTGCCATCATAAATCCTAGAAGCATGTATGCGCCAAGGACATCCCTCTGCTTTACACTTGGTAATAAATCTTGTCTTGTCAGTTATCAGATTAGCAAATTCAAAGCCTTTTTTCACTGCATAATGCCTAATTGCCTTCCTAAATGTAACTATATCTGGAAACAGCCCTCCCTCCACAATGTTGGGGTTTTCTGGATCATGAAGCACATGGACCTCCTGTGGATCTGCATCATCAATCTCTGCCTCAAGAGGAAAACCTCCTTCAGCAGCAGCATCATCATTTGCATCAGCATTAGCACATGGTTGTGGATGAGAATTGTTAGTGGCCTGAGCATTGTTAGTGGACTGATGAGGAGATACTGGCATGTAAATGCCCTCATCATCTACACCCACATACTCCTCGTCATTATCAAACATATCTGGGACCCTGTCAGACTCTAGTTCAGGATCTGAAGGGTATTCTGGTCTTGTATCTGGCTCAGCAGTAGGATTGGTAGCAGGTGTAGTCATATTGTCATGTCTATTGGGATCTGAATCTTGGTTAACATTGGGAGAAATCACACAAATAGGCTCTACGGTAGCAAACTCATCAACATCTGCAATTGTTCTTTCAAAGACTCCTACAACAACTTCGCAATGCATCTGATCCTTATACATTTCAAACAAATCATGCAGCTGGAAATCATTAACTAATCTGACATCTTCACAAATCCTTTTGTCAAAGAACCACACACATGGACTCTGGCTAGGGGACCATTTGAACTGATTTGTCAAGCTTTGCAGCAGCAACTCAAAACTGAACGATCCTACATCAACATTCCATTTAATCGTACTACCCTTCGTGTAAGCTTTCCTACTATTACTGTCTGCACTACAGTAACCTTCAACTTTTATCTCTAAGGAGAACAGTCCAACCCTAGCAACAAAGAACAAGCCGCAAAAATACACCACGGTCAACGTTGTTCATAAACCTATTAGCATCAGTACTCCGATTTAAGAGATCAAGGCTTGAGATCCATACCTGTCGTCGCCGTGCTCCATGTCCGCGTCGTCAGCCATTCTGCTCAACCGAACACCATCGCGAGGGTCCAGTCCAGGACAGAGCGGTCGGCAATGGAGAGGGCGGGCGGTCTCGGGCTCCAGGACAGGGCGGGCAGCAAAAGGTTCGGGCTCCAGGTCGGCGGCGGCTAGGGTTAGGGTTCCGGCCGCCGTCGCCTTGACGGGAAGAGAGACGAGTGCAGAGAGAGGGGGCGAGCGAGAGTGATGAGGCCAGTGGTACGCTGGTACTCTTCATCGGGTGGGAGAGGGCCAAATACGAACATACAGTGCAGCATACGTACATATACGTCTGACAATGGGCCCGAACGACAATCAGACGTAGACAGTGGCGTTTCTCAGCGAAAGTTGAAATTGTAATATTATATTTCAAAATAGATGAATTGTAATGGTATATCTCTAAGTTCTGAAAATTGTAATGGTACCGATCTAAATAACCCTATTTACTTGTGCCTGCCGTCGCGACGGACGCCGGCCGCCGGCCGCCGACGCTCGTTCGCTGAATACCTCGCCGGAGGGGAGGAAGACATTGGGGGTACTAGTGGTGCTACTCGGCAGTAGGTGGGGCAGCTGCCCAAGTTTGCCGCATGGGGAGCTCCGCCTCTGCCCTTGCACTAGTCTCGTTCTCCCCCGAGCACTGTTTCGCCGCCGCTCGATAGCCGAGGGCAGAGGCGGGTAAGTTTCGGAGATGTCGGTGCTCATCGTCACCAGCGTGGGCGACATCGAGGTGGATCTTCACACCGACCGGTGCCCCCTCACCACCAAGAACTTCCTCAAGCTCTGCAAGTAAGCATCCCGTCCCGCGTCTAGGGCTTGTTCCATCTCTCGGGTTCGTCTTGTAGTTTCTAACAACACAACGCGGTTGATGATTTATGTACTGCCCTGTATCAAAGCTGTTCAGTTGGCCAATTCGGCGTTGTAGGGCTACTATTGGCTTGGTTGTAATTGCAATAGGTATATGTATATGTTGGTGAAGCTAGTCGCTAGTGGTGATCTTGCGTCTGTTCATAATTTACATCTAGTTTCGTGGGACTCCTAATTCCAAATGTATTTAGCTGCTTACTGGTTTCAAGGTTGGTAGGTACGCTACCAGAAATTTCGAAATTATTGCGTTGTAGGTTTAGTACTGGAACTTTATCGATATGATAGAGCCACAACGATGACCTTAGGTACCATCAAAGATTGTATTCTGTTTCTTAGGTTCCTTGTTATCAATTTTGTGGCATTACGGGAACTGAATTTAGCTTCTACATTGGTGAAGTGCTTGACGAATCAAAGACTATGTCTGGCTGCTCTTTTGTGATCAATTTATAATGGAAAATACCATCTCATGAATTTGAGATTATCAATTAGGGTAGGACCAGAATGAAGTACTACAATGGGTGTCTGTTCCACAAGGTGGAGAAGGATTTCTTGGCACAAACTGGCGATCCAGTTACCGGTGGTGATTCCGTGTACAAGTAAGTGATTCTTTTGATTTGAACTTCTGAAATGTCTCCAAAGTTTCATCTCTGAACTATATAACGCAGTATCCTGCATCTAGATATAACTAGTGTCTTCAATGGATCAATAAATAGTTTTGATAGAGCCTTTCTTAGATGTTTGCTCTTTTTCATATGTATATTATTGATGTGTCTTATTATTACATAATGTTAAATGCATGCCTGAAAACAATATCTTATTTCCTCAGATTTCTCTATGGTGACCAAGCTCGATTTTTTGATGATGAGATCCGTCCAGAGCTAAGGCATTCAAAAACTGGAACTGTTGCTATGGCCAGTGCTGGTGAAAACTGCAATGCCTCGCAGGTGCAATGCCTGCCCCAGTGTATTAATTGATAATATTGGGTGTTTCATTTTTCAGTATTTCATTGTTTGTTTTGGCCTTCTATTTATGTGTTTTTTCATCGTTTTCAGTTCTACATTACTTTGCGGGATGATGTGGATTACCTTGATGATAAACACACTGTGAGTAGTACTCGATTGTTTTAACTGTTTTTTTCTCTCTTATGAACATAATTTCTTTATTTGAACAATTTCTGTGTTTGTTCTGTTGATCATAGGTGTTTGGGATGGTTGCCGAAGGTTTTGATACGCTGACAAAAATAAATGAAGCTTATGTTGATGATAAAGGAAGACCATTCAAGGACATAAGGTGGAGTATTGATTAAGGCCTTACAACATTGAACGAGCATTGGTTTCCTTCTTTGTCATTCCTGTTTGCTGACCTTATACGACTTAATTATTTGCAGAATTAAGCATACATATGTCTTGGATGATCCTTTTGATGATCCTCCTCAGCTTGCTGAACTCGTTCCTGAGAATTCTCCTACAGGAAAGCCACGTGATGAGGTACTTGACTACTTGAGTATCCTAATCATGTTCATTTCAGTAATAAGAGAAAATGAGTCGAAATGCATCATTCTTAATCACCGGCCATGATTCATTCATTTTCTTTTTGGTTTATTTTTCCTAATTTAGCAGTCGTTAGGAATCATGAGATATCAAGAATTCTGTTTCTTTGTCCATGTACCTGTTTTTATTTTGATTCCTAATTACTGTCAAGGCGGACTGCAGTTTTTTTTCCAACTATTTCCTTTTATAGTCTCTGGACCTCTTAATTTCATTTCAAAATTTGCTACAAATTGTGCATATTTCAACCCTATAGAAGATATCATATCTTGAATCTAATAGTAATCTGGCAACATGAGTATGCCCTCATATTTTTCCCCCTTTTTTGTTTCAAATTTACAGGTTGCAGAAGAAAGTTTAGAGGATACTTGGGTTCCTCTGGACTAGGGATGAAAACGGATCGGATACGAACGGGTATCACTGATATCATATTTGTTTTCATATTTTTTGTCGAATTCGGATTCGAATACGGATAGTGTCAGCCATGCCGGATAGGATATGATTGGATGTTGACATAATACGGATACGGTCTCGGATGTTGAATATCCGGACTCGGATACAGACAGATCTGAACACCTCTAAACGGATTCGGTCGAACGGACGGTCGGATAAATATCCGTACCATTTTCATCCCTAACCAAACAGTGGCCCCTGAACAACTTGAGGAGATGATCCGCTCTAAAGAAGCACACACAAATGCAGTAATACTTGAGAGTGTAAGTCCTGGTTCCATATGAAAGTCGGCAAGTGATTTATTTCTAATTAGGATTTATGTCACTTTTGTATGACTTGTTAATACCATTTTTGTGAAGTTGGCAGATATTCCAGATGCTGAGATTAAACCACCAGAAAATGTCTTATTTGTTTGTAAGCTCAACCCAGTAACACAGGTTAGTGTTAGTTCCTGATTGCTTGCAGTTTGCAGCTTGCCTTCCTTCCACTTCTCCACTTCACTGGACTTTTTAAGATGTATTCATACATTTCTTCTTCCTTTGTTCATAGAAGTGTTTGGTTTTCTACTGCTCTGCCTACATTGCTGATCATTTTAGGCCTGAAAATTTTAACATCTTTGCTGATTAACTTCGTTGTTTTGTAGGATGAAGATTTATACACAATCTTTTCTCGTTTTGGAACTGTGACATCGTGAGTGCCTTTCTTATAAATAATTGTGTGCATTTGCTTGTTTATTATTGTCTTTCAATTTCTTAACTTTTGCTTGCAGTGCTGAAATAATTCGTGACTACAAGACTGGAGATAGTTTATGCTATGCTTTTATTGGTATGTTTCAGCCCTTGAAAACCCTTACTGTGTTGACAAGTACTATTTGCTATTTGGCTAGATACCTAGTTCCAGTTTGTTCATTGCACAAATGCATTGGCTTAAATAGCTGGCTGAGCAACTGTGATTTATCTTGTCAGCTGCATTACATGTATATGTGCTCATTGTTTTCAAGTCGTCCGACTAATCGCGATTAATCGCGATTAGTCGTCCTAGTCGGTCCCTGGTGATCGATTAGGGGGAGTGTCGACTTGTACAAGTCGTCCGATTAATCGTGATTAATCGCGATTAATCGCCCTAGTCGGTCCTATGGCGACTAGGTTCGACTAGACGATTTGTAAACATTGTATGTGCTAGCCTCTTTAGGATGGTTGGTTATACTTTGGATGGGCAATTGGATTGCTGATTGTACGAGGTTGAAAGATGAGTGAGTAGTATACAGGGAAAGAAACAATTCCTTGCTCATCTACTAACGTATTGTTTTCTATCTCTCTTTTTTATATTTTCTAAATAACATATTCTAGGAGTTGCATTCTATTGAAAAGTAGAAAACCTCCCACTGTTCCCTCAAGTTCCATTTGGTACAGTCTGGAGCCATTTATCTTCTGACAATAATAATAACTTAAAAAAACTCAAATCAACCTCGGAGGAACAAGGTGGTGTTGTAAATAAGAAATATACACCCAAATTTGAGACAAAGTGGAGTTGAACCTAGGTGGCAGGGGGTGTGCACCCACACCTCAGATTCTCACCAATCGCTAGGTTCAGTTCCTCATATGTGCTGACAATATTTGTGAATCCTCCTAGATTCATATGCTTGGCTCTTAGTTGAGTGGCCTAGTATGACATGCTAACAATTTATCTTGCTCTGTCAGAATTCGATACAAAGGAGGCTTGTGAGCGTGCATATTTCAAGGTCAGTATCTCATATTCCATGTGGGTGTGTATTTGCAGTCGCATTGTAGCATTTTTCATGCATAATTTGTTGATTACTCCTCACCACATGTTTATTTTTTCCATGATAAGAGTCCTGCCCTACTTAGTATAGGGTAGAGTCAACCTTATAGTTCCATTGATATGAACAAAGCTAAAGCATAATGATATGAGAAGAGAAAAAAAGAAAAAAAATTAAAATGAAAACTGAAAGAACTGTGAACTGAAAAAAAGAGGAAAACGAAGCGAAGAGCTTAAAAGACTGCTTAGTGAACTTTTTTGCCCAGCGGAGAGTCTGAGATTTGCAGCTAACACAATGGCCATATTGGTTCTCATGTGTTCCATTATGAATAATCTGAAGAGGATTATTTACACGGTGTTATTCTTCTTGTAGATGGACAATTGTCTGATTGATGACCGAAGGATCCATGTTGATTTTAGTCAGAGTGTTTCGAAGCTGTGGGGTCAGTTCAGGCAAAAGCAAAAGAAATGCAAAGAAAGGTAAAAGATCCGAAACTATATTGTCCATAACCCATTGTCCATTTTTTGTGTATTGAATGTTTTGTCGTCTTTGGTCTCACATTCAACCATTGTTTCTCACTGCAGATGGATGTTTTAAGTGTGGCGCCCCTGATCACCTAGCCAGAGACTGTGATCAAGATGACGAGCAGAAAAACAAAGCCCCAAGTTATGTTCTAAAAGATGAAAATACACAGCGTGGTGGAAATCACCGTCGAAGGTCAGTCTCTAACCTCTTTGGTTCTTTCTTTTGTTGCTCAAAACATTGAGCACTGTTTCATACTGTGATACTCCACTCTTATTTTGCAGCTATGATCTGGTCTTTGATGAAGACGAAGCTGAATATTCTGATAAGAGAGATCATGAAAATGGTCATAGAAGAAAGAATCGAAGAGTAGATGATCGAAAATCAGAGCTTCCACCTCGCAGTAATCGTGATAGAAATAGCCATGAGAGAACACACAGTGATGAGATAGGAAGCAGGCATGGGAAAGATGATAGCAACTGAGGGGGTCGGAAACATGATGAGTACCACAGTTACAGTAGATCTGGTGACAGAAGCTCTGGTAGATACGATGATCGTGATCATAGCAAGCACCACAACAGATTCTGAAGTGGGGAGGAAGAGGAGGGCTACAGACGAAGGGATAAATCTGATGGCGAGCAGTGCCATAGAGATGATGGCCACAAGAAGAGTGATCGCCACCGGAGAGATGAAGACGGCCACAGGAAACAGAGCCCAGATAGTAGACAGAGAAGAGAAGACGGAGGACACCATGTGAAAAAACAGCACTCTTATGATAGGTCCTATAAGGAGAGAAGGCATAGAGATGGTAGATAAGGTAGGCTTCTGTAAGACTCTTGGTTTTGTTGCCTGCTTCCCATAGCTCAACTCTTTTGTAAGTCGATGTAACTGCCTGGAATATGTCGAATTGTTGTAGTGCCCAGATCTGAATCTTTTCTGTGTGTTCACAGCTTTTGCTGGATAATTTGTTGCTGTCAAAAAATTGCTAACTTTAACTGTTTGCTCTTATTCTATTGTATAAGAATTGGCATGGCAAACGGGGTTATGTTGCTGGTTAAATTCATTTACGCCTTGCTAATTCCTTGCGTCTCTCTAAATGGTATTGCCCCATCCTATCCCTTTGTCTAGACCGGAATCGAAGGAAGAGGATTCGTAGCTTTATTTTATTTCCCCACTGAATCATTAGATCACCCGCTTATGTTCCCTAGTTGTCCAGGTGTGACCTAGTTTGCTTAGTAAGTATGGAAGGACAAAAGACGAGTACAGATGACTACTATTCTCCGGCAGAAAGTCACTCATTTTCTCCTTCTCCACATCTTATTACTATCATTCCTAAGTACCATAGCCATGGCGCGGAGTACCATGCTAGTTTTCTTTGAATCACTTCTTTGATCATTAAGATCCTGTTCTCTTTCACAATCCGATCTGATATTCCTTAAGTGCTATCTTTCCTTGCTTTTAAATAAACAACTACTTCATTTCCATTCATTTTCTTCATTTGCAAGACCAGGCTTGCTCTCCGAGCCCCCCTCCTAAGCGAAATATTGGTTAAGAGGTCTGACCGCGCGGTGCGGTACCTAATAAAGAGGAATCCGATTTTTTTTGTTCCGGGTGCCCCACCCGTTTGGCCATTTTACAGCGTGCATGGGAATCTTATTTGGCTAAAACTACGATGTCGGCCTGAGGAATGACGCATGTGTTGTGATTTCTTAAATATTTCGTCGTTAGGTTCTGGTGATGTAGGATTGGCCCTCCCTGTACAAGAGATCTGTATATATACACTACTATCTGAGTACTATTTGTTATGTTCTATTGTTTTCTAATCTTGAACATAGGATTTATTGATGATGACCTAAGATGAAACCTGCGCTGATATAATAATATATAAATACTGTTTAACCAAAATCTATGCATGACTAACTGTATTTATACTGATCTGAGATGAAATTGTAATAATACGGGCTATTTGGGGTCATCGTATGCCAATAACAACCTAAAATAATCTAAGCTCGGTGAACTTAGACGCGCCCCAGACTCTAGTTCATCTAGACTAACAACTGCACGCTCGGCTATAGATGGCCAACGGGCAGGCATAGCCAAGCGAATTTGTCATGACAGACGAACAGGCACGTCACAACTGACAAGCCAAGCATGGTAGCTCACGTGCAAAAATTCCAGTAGGTGAAGACAGTACAAATAAGCCACGGCCTGTCTGGTACTCTGGTATATGCCTATATGGGTTATCAATATATTTCGAGCATGATTGTAATGCACAAATTTATAGTCATTAAAAAAATTCAGTAGGTGAAGACAGTACAAGTACAAATAAGCAAAACCAAGACTTAAATTAGCATTCTGCAGTGCCAGCAGAACCATTTTCATAGGTAGCGACGGCATAGTTTGTGCCGCACACAATGCAAGATGGATGTATGGTGATCTGATCAGGTTGTTGACAAGTATTCCTCGCGCAATGTCTCATAATGTTCCCTTTGCTGTAACCAAAAGGAAAGCCATGGATGAAATCAGCTGACATGTCACAATGGTCAACAGAGATTAGCAAGAAGTAGCATGTCATCCTGCACATACCTTTTTGGATACTGATGGCTTCACCTTCGATAAGGCTTGTTCAAAGTGTGATAGCTCAATCAGACAAGATGGATTCACTGATGCCCCACTATCAAGGAACTTCCATCTCTCTTCCATACGTAACATGGCTGCCTCATTCACCTGATGAAAAAAGCATGTTAGTTCCATTTCTTGCATGTTTTAAAATCATCAATTGTCATCACACAAAAGAGTGCTGCAATTATTACAGCACTTATTAAGTCAGAATGCATTCCTCAGAGCCAAAAAGATTCTGCATTTTATAAACTTCACTAATGCACCCTGTGGGCAAATTCAAACAGAGGTCTATTTGACACGATATCACATAAATTACCAGTGATGCTAGGTCGGCACCAGTGAGATTGCTGCACTCATCTCGAAGTGCCAACACATCCAAATCAACGGTTGACGAGACGGGTGTGCGTTGAGCTAGTGCCTTTAATATTGAAACCCTTTCGCGAGCACCAGGTAAAGGTACATAATGTTTCTTCCCGAATCTACCAGGCCGTAGGATAGCATCATCTATCATATCAATTCTGAATCAGAAAGGGGCTACAGTTATTGGCCTTCCATTCAGGGTTAAATGTGTAAAAAAAAGGTGCATTAGAAGCTGATAGTTACCTGTTTGTAGCTCCTATCACATAGACACCTTTACGCTGACCAGCACCATCAAGTTCAATGAGTAACTGCAGGCAGAAGAGCCAGATAACATACATCAGAAATGCAATGGCAAGGAAAACATAAAGTTTTGAGAATGTTCCAAAGCATTCAAACCTGGTTTAGGAGTCGTTCAACAACCCACCCCCCCCTCTTTACCTCCTTTTGTTGTCAATGCATCTACCTGTCAAATGAAAGGGGATAAACACTTGAACAATATATTATACGTATAAAAACAGTTTCACACCCAGCACATGAAGCATCCCTACTTGTTAAAAGCGTTTGACACAAATTTTACCTGAACATAATATATAGTAAGACGGCTACACAAAATCCCTTACCTCATCAAAAAATACAATGCATGGGGCGTTAGTACGTGCTCGGTTGAATATTTTCCTAATTTCTGATTCACTCTCCCCAACATACTTGTTCAATAACTCAGGCCCCTGGTTCCAGAAGAAGAGTTATGTTAGGATTATTTGTGTGAACTTGATAAGGTGAAAAAATGGAAAGGCAAACACCAGTTACCTTAATATGAATAAAATTAGCCCCTGCCTCATGTGCCACTGCTTTTGCTATGAGTGTTTTGCCACAACGCGGAGGCCCAAACAGCAGGAAGCCATCTTGCATGCTCACTCCAAATACCTTAGACATGGAACAAAACTACGTATTACTTTATGAAAGATTTATAGATATTACAAAGTATTGCAAATAAACACTATGGATGTCTGTAGTTCAGTTTCTGAAGTGCAATAGCTTCTAATGTGCCAGACACTAAAGGCACCATGCCAAATCGTAATGTAACAAGGGTAAAACACAGTCCGATGGGATTGTTAGTGCAACATAACTCACATCACAATCTTCAGGGCTCTTAATACATCTTATGTAGGGGTGAAACTCTTTCCTCAATGAATCAAGACCTCCAACATCATCCCATGTGACATCAGGAACGGAAGAAAATCCTTCCCTCCTCAAAGTGGGTTGGACCAATTTTATTGCTTCCTTCAGCAAGTAAAGTGAATCGAGTCAGAGAGAGAAAAGAAAAGCATGAGAACTGAAAATGCATATTTAAATTGTATAGTCCACAGTAAGCTATAAAAATTCCAATAGCAGAAGCAAGAAGGTGAGAAACTGGTGCCTATAATACATGAACGCAGCTGGGAAGGAAAAGGTAACAATCTGTTGCAATATTGCAAAATTTAGCATCTTAAACAACAGAAAGTCAATAGCTGGGAAAATTACATAGATTTTTATGGAAACAGATCAAGGTACAATCTAAATCCAGCTTACAATGGGTAAATTAAAACAGGATTCTTGGCGCGAGCTCTATATGTAAAAGGTATACCTCAAAGTCGTTCATGGTAACATATTCACTTTCCATCTCGCCTGCATCCCAAGACTGCTGCTTCCACCATTTTACCTTTACCTCACAACAATACTGAGCTCTTCTTTTATTAATTATTCTCTTCATTGCCAGATACCCTGCATTATTCACTAATGCTTTCAAGTCAGCACCAACAAAACCTGGTGTGGCCCTTGCTATCTTTAAAAAGTCAAATTGGCCTTCAAGTCGAAGCTTCCGAGCAAGCATCATCAGTATCTGTTTCCTTGAATTCACATCTGGGACCCCAAGATATATTTCTCGATCAAATCTTCCTGGCCTTCGAAGAGCTTGATCCACAGCATCAGGCCTATTTGTCGCTCCAATGACAATAACATAACCTGGTTTCTTTTCAGATGAATCGGCATCAGAACCATCACCACCAATATTCTGGTGGAGTTCATCCATGCATGTCATCAGCTGAGTCACTATTCGTCGCTCCATCTCTCGTTGCAGATTCTCCCTCTTGGATGCAATTGCATCTATCTCATCTATGAATACAATTGAGGGAGCAGTCCTATATGCCTTCTGAAATAAGCCCCTGATGTTTTCTTCAGAACCTCCTGCAAGAACACTAAGGATTATGTGATGTCTTCCGCATGAATCCTGACACACAACTTTATCTATCAGGAGCATCAGACCATGGACACCACACACAAGTTGAGGGACAAAAAAGTGCATATCCTTCAGCAGCTATTCAGAAAGATAATAATTTCATGATTGCAGCGGCCGGATTGAAGGTATCACCTTTTCAGTATACTATTCATCACAATGCAAATGATAAATTTTTAAACTGTGACGCAAGTGTGAGAAAACATACCAGATATTCCAGACACGATATCTGGGGCTGAGATCTTGTAGAACGGCAGACCAGTCTCATTGGCAATGGCATGTGCAAGGGTGGTCTTCCCGCAACCTGGCGGTCCTTACAGCAGTAGCCCAGTAACAGGCCTAACCCCAAGGTAATGCGGCAGCTCCGGATTGCACAGGGGCACCACCACTTCTACCAGAAGCTGCTCTAACACCTGCTCCATCCCGCCGAGATCAGCAAAACTCGGCCCCTTGTCCCCGTTGACCACTCCTTCGGAGACCGGAGCCTCTGGCCGCTTGGCATCGCCACCGCCGCCTCCACAATCAGATGTGATGAGGCGGCGAGCCTTCTCGGCGGCCATCTCGATCTCCAGCTGCTGCTGGTTAGTGCCCTGGTTCTGTTTGGAGGACGTCTGCGAGGCGTACTGGGAGCGAAGCATGGTCTTGGTGGCATCGAAATAGGGTGGAGGCGGCGGGTGGGCGGATTCGTCCGAGAGAGATGTGGTGGTGGAGGAGATGGTGGCGTGGGCACCTTGGTCGTCATCGTCGTCGTCAAAGTCAGAGGATGGAGAGGGGATGGTGGATAGGACGCGGCGGACGGCTGCCGTGAAGGGTTTGAGCTTCTTGCGGCGGAGCTCGGGGCGGTGGCTGCGGAGAGCGTGGGCGACGTCCTCCGCAGAGGAGCCGGGGACGGCCACGTCCTGTATGAGGCGGCGAATGGTACAGACGGAGGACGTCGAGTGTAACCGGCCGGGGGCGGCGTGACGCGGTCGTTTACCCATCGGCGGCGGCGGCGGCTAGGGTTTCGCTGTAGAGAGGAAGAAAACTTCGTTTCCTATATATATATATATATATATATATATATATATATATATATATATATAGAAAAAAACTTTGTTTCCCATTTTATTTGTGCGTGATCACCGGGGATCGTCGGCTGTGTGCTCATCACGCACGGAAGTGGGCGGGCCAGAGAAGGACCCATCTGACTCGAAGCCTGAATCTCCGGTGAGGACGGCGACGGCCTGGCGATCTGCCTATCGCACTCGCTCATCGCACATTCCAGGTGAAGGTCCTCTCCCAGCGCCGTGTGGAGGCGTTCGCGCCCTTTCGGGAAGCAGAGGCGGCTGCGCTGGTGGCGCGGACCCGGCGAGCCGCCGAGGAGGGAAAAGGGGTGCAGCTGAATGAGCTCCTGTACGTGCGCGGCAAGGGTGTTCATGTGCGCGACGGAGCTCGAGAAGAAGATCGACGACATGAACCAGGATTCCTGTCGGAGATAATGGCCGAGCACAGAAAGAAGACGACGCCGGGGCAGGGATAAAGCGGTGACTTCTTGGACGTCTTCCTGCAGCTGAGGGAAGAGAGAAAATTGGAATATTGCCCTCATGGGAAGTGGGCTTCGCCAGAATGCCATTGAGGTTGTGAACTTTGCTAAATTGCCCTTATGAAAGGTGGGTTTGTCTCTGTTTTGCCATTTTATGATTTTTGGTAACTTTGAAAATTTCTCAGGTCTTGTTTTGAGCTGCGGTGACGCAATTGCCCCTGGCCTTATCTATCTTATCCTCTCCTGCTCGTTCACGCGACTTCACGGCGTTCTCCCGTCGCTCCGTCGACGCAGAGGAACACTCGTCGCCGCCACCGCCCCTCTGAACCCCGCCGCGCAGCCGGCCGTCTATCCCCGGCGAGCCGCGCCACCTCCCCTCTGAACCCCGCCGCGCCCCCGCCCCTCCCCAGCGAGCCGCGCCTCCGCCGCCTGGCCATCCCTGCGGTCCCAAAGGCACGTGGCCAGCGGGCTCCTCCTCGGTCAAGCGGGCCGCGACCAGCAGCTCCGTGCTCGGGGAGGCCCTCCACGTGCTCGTCCCGCCCCTCCCCAGGCCACGGCAAGCGGCTTCCTGCTTGGCGTGGCCGCTCTCCCCATGGCGCAGAGAACTGAGATGAGGCTTCAAGCTACTCAGGATGAGGATTGGTTTGTGGATGCAGTGGGAAAATTTTTAATTAGAGCTTTACAGGACTAATAAATGCGCTTATGCTATGGATTTCAACTGGAGTGATGTAGTTCCTGGGTACGATGTACTCTCTGTCTATAAATTCATCTAACTTCGAGTAGTTGTATGGCCTGCATGTAGTGTTCTAACTCATTTCTCCATGTATCATCGGTGTTTTTTAGGCTTGATCCGGAGCCTGCGCTTAGTTTAGCGGTTGTAGATGGTGCCATTCCCGAACAGCCACAGGGACATGGCGTTAATTGGGATGAATTGCAGATTGAGGAAAGACAAGATGATGAAGGGGAAGGAAGGATAGAAGTTTTCGATGAGGATCAGCTGTTCACTCTTCTGGGCCTGAGAACCGAGGATGTTGATGGCCATAGGGCTGCTGATGCTGCTTCAAACGGGAATCAGACTACCACAAACAATGGTAGTGCAGTCCCTGATATTGACACCAGAGGTGCAGTCCCTGATATTGACACTAGAGGTGCAGCTATTCCTGTTGATGATGACATACCAGAGGAGAGGGTGATGGTGTATGACCCTAAGAAACCATGCATGGATCTTGGCTTTGTGTACCCCAACATGGTGGAGTTTCGTTTGGCTGTGAGACAGTATGCCATAAATGAGGAGTTTGCACTGCACACTCTGAAAGCTGACAAAAACAGGTTTATTGGGAAGTGCATGGTACCAAACTGCCCTTGGCATATTAATGGTCGGAAACAACTTCATGGAAATGCTGTTGTGGTATATAGAAGCTAGCCTTTAATTCTGACTTTTGTTATATGAATCCTTACATTTTCAGTAATGTCAATTTTCTGATATCTGTAAAACTGCAGGCTACAGCTATTACTGCTGCGCATACTTATGAATCCAGTATGCGGAAAGTCACTACTACACCCACTGCTGCCTGGGTTGCTTCCAGGGGTATCCAACACCTTAGGAAGGAGCCAAATATGGGCCCAAAAGATCTAAAGAAGAAGCTGGAAGAGGAGCATCAGTGCGTAATTCACTATGACACCGTTTGGAAGGGGAGGCAGATTGCAATGAAAGAGTTGTTTGGTAGCTGGGAGGAAAGCTTCCAAATGCTGTATAATTGGAAGGTAGAGGTTCTGAAGCACTCACCAAACAGTGTCATTGAGATTGACATCAAGGAGGTTGATGGCCAGGTACACTTTCACATGTTCTTTTGTGCTTTCAGTCCTTGTATTGAGGGTTTCCTAGAGGGATGCAGGCCTTATCTTAGCATAGATTCCATTGCATTGAATGGTAGATGGTGTGGCACTTAGCAGCAGCCACTGCTCTAGATGGACATAATTGGATGTACCCTGTTGCATTTGGCTTTATAGATGGTGAGACAATAGACAATTGGGAATGGTTTATGAGTCAGCTGCACAAGGCCATAGGAGACCTACCTGTTCTTGCTATTTACACTGATGCATGCAAAGGTCTAGAGAAAGCTGTTAAGACTGTGTTTCCTCAGGCTGAACATAGAGAGTGTTTTAGGCATCTTATGCAGAATTTCATTAAGAAGTTTGGTGGTGATGTTTTTTCTAAGATGTACCCTGCAGCTAGAGCATATAGAGTTGAAGTATTTCAATATTTCTTCAATTCTGTTAGAGAAGCCAACAGTGAGGTGATGGTTTGGCTTGAGAAGCATCATAATTTGTTGTGGATGAGAAGTGCATTTAACCCTGCAATTAAGTGTGATTACATAACAAACAATCTTGCTGAATGTTTTAACAATTGGATTAAGGACTGGAAGGACCTTCCAGTAGTTGAGCTTGCTGACAAAATTAGAGAGATGTTAATGGTATTGTGGAGGAAGAGAAGGCAGATTGGACAAAAGCTTAATGGCAGAATTTTACCTGCAGTCATACATCAGCTGAAAATGAGAACTAGGGGTTTGGGGGCACTTGACAGTTGTCACTTCTGATATTTTTGCTGCAGAGATATGGGAACTAAATAGCATTCATAACAGGAATGTAGTGAAGACTTATCTCCGTGAGTGCATGTGTAATGAGTGGCAACATACTGGTAAACCATGTCAGCATGCTTTGGCTTTGATTACAGCCCAACAAACTCTAGATGTAGATCTGGAGGAATTTGTCCATGAGTACTATTCAGTAGAAAGATTCAGGAATGCATATAAGAGATTGATAGAGCCACTCCCGGATAAAACTCAGTGGCCACATGTGCCACTTCCATTTAGAGTGGGGGCACCATTGGACAAAAAAGGTGCTGGGAGGTATAGGAAGCTGCGGATAAAAGGTTGTCTCGAAGGAGGAAGTGGCGGCTAAGGGAAAAAGGTTGCCAAGGAAGCTGCTAATGAGGCTGACAAAAATGCTGAGGAAGAGGCTATGCAGGCTGCTAAACCAAAGAGGCAATTGATGAGAGGCAAAAGAGTGTGCAAAGGGTGCGGAGAAATGGGTCATGGGGAAACAAGCTACAAATGCCGCCTAAATGGAACAAAGAAAAGGTAATTTATTGTAACATTCTCACGTTTCTGTAATATACATCTATCTAATGAAAACAACATTATTAACTTATTTTAACATGCAGGAAAAGGAAACCCAGGACAAATACAACCAAGTATGGGAAGAATGGTAACAAGAAAAGTAAAAAAGCTGCTGAAAATTCTTCTGTCCAACCTGAAAACTCTGCTGTCCAGCCTGAAAACTCTGCTGTTCAGCATGAAGACCCATGTTTCCAACCTATGCAGCCTGAAAATCCTTCTGTCCAACCTGAAAGCATTACTGTCCAGCCTGCTGTCCCTGCTGAAAATACTCATCTAGATGGTCAAAATGCACCCGTGCAAGCTCCAAATATTGTCCATGATGAAAATCTTGCTGTTACGACTAGGGAAAATATTTTGGCAACCAGTCCACAAAGGGTGACTAGGAGGTAGCAAAATTATTTCCTGTGCACATACAATTCTTACATTAAAATCCTGTTGTCCATTTTAACTCCTCTGTGTTGCAGCCGACTTGCTATCCTGCTTGGAGAAGGGCCAAGCACACTGCTCAACCATTCCTCGCCAAACAAGCAGGCTCCAACTTCACCAAAAGCAAGGAACAAGGCTACAAAGTCTCCAAAGAAGGGAATAGCGAAGAAGTTGGTTCCAAGGAAGCAACTTCTAAACTGAGATGTAATGTCTATGTCAAGTACTGTATTTTAATGCCTATGTATGGGCTGGTCTTTTGTAATTCCTATGTATGAACTAACTACACTTTAATTCCTACATTTGAACTGAGATGTCAACTTCTGAAAATTCTATGTATGAACTATGTTGGTCAGTCCATCTTCTATGTATGAACTATGTTGGTCAGTCCATCTGAGGTTGGGTCATGCTGAATTTTTCATCAACCAAAAAAATTGCTTTGTTCAATCAATACTTTCATTCGATGACATTAAACAATACATGTCATTACATTACATAAGTGCATTAATAGTCAACAAGGGCACACAATGCCTTCTTACATCACCTAGCTATAATGACTACAAGACCAATTAACACAAGGATAGCAATGACACTACAGATAACAATAAGAAGCTCCACCAATCTTATGAGTTGGTCCATCTTCCGACCATATGCTTCATGATTCTGGTTCATGTCTGCTGGAAATCCAACCATTTTAGAGCTACTTGCTTCCACCTCCATTGCCATCTTCAACTTGTATCTGCGTTCAACTTCAGCAAGGTCAGCCTTGTACATGTCGACCCACCTAAAGTATGGACAATGCTTGACAGCCTGCAACCAACAAAAACAAGCGTTGCCGAACCAATTAATACAAATTATGTGGCATCCATATACAGCAAAAAAGAAGAAAAAAAACAAACATACACGTTCGTCGTAGTTCACGCACTTGAAGAACACCTTGCCATCTCTTTTCCAGGATACACGCTCTACCACCTGATCTCCACACTCAGGGCAAGGAATGAGTGCGAATCCGCTAGGACCTAGAGGACAGGTAGACAGATCGACTATACCAAATCAAAAAGTTGTCTGCGACATTGGAGCTGGTGCCGGCTCATCGCGGCTGCTGGCACCTCGTCGCGGCTGCTGGCGGCTCATCACTGCTGCTGGTGGTTGGTGACCCACCGCCGGGGCTTGGCCTGGGCCGACCCGCGGGAACCGGCGGCGCCACTGGAGAGCCTGTACGCGGTGGTGGCGAGCGTCGCCGAGACGGTGAGAAGAACAGAGAGGAGAACGAGCATGAGAAAGAGAGCATCCGTGACCGTGAGAGGAGAGAGAAGGAAAGGATAAGGTAGAAAGAGGGAGGGGCAAAAGGGTCCATGTAACAACCCGGGTTTTGGGAAGCCGAAAATTTGAACTTTTTAAAATTTTTCTTGCAATGTGTGTGAAGCACTTGTAGAATATAGGTCGAACCCCGACTAACCCACTAACAGATCGTTGCATTCATATAGAATTGTTTGTAGGAGTGTGTCGAAGTTCTTTAGTTGGTTTATGGTTTTGTGTCGGAGAGCATAAATTCATAGCGAATCCCCTATTGAGTCTATTTTTAGTCTTCCTTGAATTCTTTCCGAACTCCTATAATTCCCTCATTGAGTTTATCTCAATATCCCATTTCCAATCTCACCTCGAAACCCTTACATTTTCCCTCCGACAGTCGACCCATCTTTCGGCCGCATGGCTAGCTTGTAGACAGCGTACTAAACCATACCCCCGTACGTGCATGTGTGTATGTATATGTACGTATACGTACCATGCGAGCAAGACGGAGACTGATCCCAGTAGCAGCAGGACTCGACCAGGCCCAAACCAAGGCAGCTGGCTGCACAAGCTAATTAGCATACATGCACACACGTGCATGTGCATGCTCCTGTGCCAATCCCAATTGTATATACGTGCATAACACAAACGAAAGCCCCCTGCCGAGGCCCAGCCAGCGCATCAGCTTGGCAACAGCCACGTGGCCCAGCTCGCAGCCCAGCAGGCAGCAGCGCCCCTCGGCCCAGCGCGCACCCGAACCCTAGGCACGCTCCCAGCGCCATCCCGGCCGCCGCCGCCACCTATCCTTTGTGCGCGCACGCGGACAGAGCCACGCGCTCGGCCCCACGCCCCTGCCTTCCCCGTGCGATGGACGACGCGTGTTCGACCCCCGGCACGGACGCCGAGGATGGTCGGAGCGACCATGGAGCCCTAGCTGTGCTCGAGTATAAGACGCAGAGCTGCTGCGTCGCCTCCCAGTTCCCTTCCGCCGCCGCCACGCCCTCTTCCCCACTGCCATTCGCCTCCTCCATCTACTCTACGGCAACGACGTGCTCGTGCACGTCCTGGTGAGCTGCCACCCCGTACACCTCCCTGCCTTGCACAGCCACGCCTTGCCGGCCGTTCTACTCCCGCGCGTGGTGCCTGCCCCGTGCCGCTGCGCGTTCGCGCTGCCGGCGGCCACAGCTAGCCATGGCCGTGCTCGCGGGCACCGCCGTCGCCACCCGTCCGGTCGTGCTCCAGCATACTTCGACGACCGGGAACGCCGACGTCTGCTCCGACGAGCCACAGCAGCCGCGCCATCGGCGTCTGTGATGTCAAACGCCACGTCCTCAACCTCGACGCCCGACGCGTCATCCACGCCCGCGCTCCGCGTCGGCCCTCCTGTACGCGACCTATGGAGGACATACAACATCACCGGCGAGATGCTCCTCACCACAGCCAGGCACGCGTGCACTGCTGCCGAACCCGGAGCCCACGACCTCAACAGCTTGCTCCTTGACCACGCCTCGTCTTCACCACCACCTCAATGGACCTCGCCCTCACCACGGTCACGCCATCACCGGTAAGCATCCAGCACCAAGACCCTATGTCCCTGTCCTTTCCTCGTCCGTTGCTATTGTCTGAGACCGGCCTTCGTGCCTCTGTGTGCACTGCTGCAGGGGAGCAGCAGGTGGTGCCGAACTCATGCCGGAGCTCCGTCGTCGTTTGGCCAACTCTAGCAGGCCACAGATGCACTTTCTGCCGACAACGAGCCCAACCCGCGTCAAGCGATCTGCCGTCCGCAAGCCCTCGGTGAGCTTCGCCTCGACATCGCTGGTGGGCACCGCCACCGTGACCGAACCCGCCACATGAGCCATGGCGTCCCACCTCAGGGACGCGTAGGCCGAGCCCCTCCCGGCTCAGGACACTCGCACACACGACACGAGACCTTTCCAGCCAAACCGAACCACCGGCGTTCCAAGAACGTCGGCGTGGCCGAGGACTACCCAAACCACCACCATGACCGCATTCCGGATTTACCTTCTGCCTTTGGACTTCGAGACCACCGCCACTCTACTCATGTCACCGAAGGACGCGATGGACGCCGATCGAGAAAGGAGAAGATCTCTAGAAGTACTGCCTGGTCGCCCCGACGCGCACCGACGCCCCGTACAAGCTTCACCTTAGCTACCGCGCACACCGTTGGAACCCGGCCAAGCTCTGCCACCTCCCCGCCACTTGATGCCACCTCCAGCCAGTCTCCAGCCAGCTGCGACCAGCCCGCAGGAGGCCACGACTAGCCGCGACCAGCCGAAGCAAGCCATAGCAGGCCAGAAGGTACCAGCAGCTGGCCCAGTGGAGCCGGGACGTGTAGAAGCAAGCCTCAACACATTTCATTTGACACTGGCCCTGTCCGACCTTGTGCCATAGCCCCGTTGCCACATCTTGAGTGAAAGGTCCTAAATGGCTAGAGGGGGGTGAATAGCCTATAAAAATCTACAAACAACACTTAACAAGCCGATTAGTAACAATAGCAAGCTTTGCAAAACACTAGCTCTAAACTATGCTATGCAAGCCACCTAGACAAGTATA
Source organism: Eremochloa ophiuroides (assembly GCA_038502445.1). Lineage (NCBI taxonomy): Eukaryota > Viridiplantae > Streptophyta > Magnoliopsida > Poales > Poaceae > Eremochloa > Eremochloa ophiuroides. Next base: position 99,130,427 of record JAHLJS010000003.1, read on the forward strand.
CTACACTATTATCACTAGTTCACACTCAAAGGCTATGTCACTACTATACACTACTCCTAAGTGAGCAACTAACTAACAAGCTACACACGAGAGTAAGTATACAAAAGTAAAGAGAGAAGATGATTTCAATACCCCCGGTGTAGAGAAGATATGAAGTCCAATATAACCAATCAATCAAATATGAGGAAAATCCTCGGTAGAGAGATGACACAAGATTTTTTACCGAGGTTCACTTGCTTGCCGGCAAGCTAGTCCTCGTTGTAGCGATACACCCACTTGGAGGTTCACGCCCTAATTGGCATCACACGCCAAACCCTTCTCAAGGGTGCCGCACAACCAACACAAGATGGGGATCCACCAAGCTACGAGCAATCCACTAAAGATGCCTTTCGCGATCTCCCGCGGGGATAGGCTCAAGAACCCCTCACAATACCTTGATCGGAGGCGGAGACAATCACCAACTCCCCTCAACGATCCTCGTAGCTCCAAGCCGTCTAGGAGTCGGCAAACTCTAAGAGTAATGAGAGAAACCACTGCGAATCACCACTACCAAGTGCCTCTAGATGATCTCTATCAATGCAATGCACTTGATGCTCTCCAAACTCACCAAATGATGAACACAATCAAGTAGAATGAGTGAGAGTGGAGTGGGAAGGCTCACAAGTATGCTATGATGTTCAGGAGTGCCAAGAGATGCTCCCCAAACCGGCCAAGTGACTATTTATAAGCCACACACAAAGAACTAGCCGTTTAGACTTTTCTGCGTACCGTCGGACTGTCCGACGGCCAGACCGTCAAACTAATCAGCACGGTCCGACGCCCCGGATGAACGCCACGTGTCACTAGCCGTTTGAAGTCGAATGTTGGATCACAACGGCTAACTTCCCGCGCTAAACGAACTGTCGGACGGTATAATCATCGGACTAAAACAAACAGTCCGACGCCCTCAGCTGACACCGTCGGACTCAGCGGGACGAAGCCGTCGGACCAACGATCGCAGCCGTCCGACGTTTCCAGAGAGCTCCCCGAGCCCTGAAAACCGTCGGACGTTGGTCCGACGCTCACCGTCGGACTAACGCCGAGAGTCCGACGCTCTCAGAGCTCGCCACGTGTTATCTCTCGCACGATCTGCACCGTCGGACGCTTCGGCTAATGGTCCGACGCTCAGGGACTGAGCGTCCGACGCTCTCAGCAGTGTTAGCCGTCGGACTGAGGCTGGTCCGACGCTCTGTGACAATACGATCCGACGCTAGTTTTTCTATTGTAATGTCTCCGAAATTCGCCGAATCCTGCCTCGCAAGCTCGGCAGGAGGAAGAGAGGACCAAACCCTCTCTAACCCTCGAACTTCACCCCGTTTCTTAAGGTACTAACACTCCAAAGTATCTCTCACTTAGGTGCACGTGTGTTAGCCTTTTCAAAGAGTTTTCCACAGGTCAAGTTAGTGTCACTAGCATCTATATGCATATGCAATGATCATGAACACCTAGTGGCACTTGATAACCGTATTTCATCAACGATTTCGCCCTTCTTGATAGTACGGCTATCTATCCTAAATGTGATCACTCCCTCTATGGAGTCTTGATCACCAAAAGCAAAAGAGCTCCTATGAATTATACCTTTGCCTTGAGCTCCTAGCTTTTTCACCATCTCTTGATGAAGCTTGTGGACTCCTTTTGATGATGGACTTATACCATTTGTATGGATGCCGTCATTGCCCTTCACTTGTGGCCTCCACCGACCCGGTCCTTTGCTCCATCTTGTTGTTTGCTAATCAATTCTCATAAAACGCTTAGAGCAATCGTTAGCAAACTAGGTTTCATCAATTATCCAAAACCAAACATGGGCTTTCATTGAGGCCCCATAGATAATGTTGGACGGTTGGAAAGCCAAAGTGATATACGACGTTGGACTATTGGACCCCTGCTCTTACTCCTTGTACATCTATCCATCATACTGTATCATATCCTTACGATATGTTTGTTCATATATCTATTGTACCCTATCCTTATATTCTATCTGTTGTACCCTGCCCTCACGATCTGTCTGTATCTAAATCTGTAATACAGGATCCATCTATCATAATGCTATGGAATTGTGCTACTCCGCAGTCTTATAATGAGTCTTTTGAGTCTTGTCATTGGTTCTTATTGCTGGTTGTCGTGTTGTTCGTCTGTGTGCCGTGCCTTCGAGCCGGTTGTGTGATCGTACCTTGTTCGGACGTTGCGATCGCGGGATCCGTTCCGCCATGACCTTAACACCGAGTGTAACCTGACCTCACGCTATCTCTCGCTGACTTTTCGTGCACCGACCCTCGTATGCTCGTACCCTGCGCGACCGTCGCATTCCTCTGGTTCTTGCAGTGACAACCGCATCGCTACGGATCCGAGTAATGTCTTAGTGCCAGTGCACCCAGGTCATGGTACCCTACGAGTGGTTCGCGCACTTGCGTATTTTACATGTCGCTCTCTTCTGACGCTTCGTCTATTCTATGGCGTGCGTGTTGGAAGAAGTAGACCACTGCTGTTTTATGTTTCTCGCTCTTCGCTCCTGTATAGCCCGCTCTATTCGATCCCGACTTGTTCATGGCGACTGTATCAAAGATCGGACTAACTCGTTTTAGTTAGCAAAGCGATGGTCTATATCAAGATCTCGGATCTATACGAGTCGACTCGATCGACTACTTAAAACCATCTTCACTGAAGATGTGACTGAAAATATGATATAGATTTACCTAGCTAACTCCTCTCTCTCTCTCTCTGGATTCTTGGTGTTTAAGCACATGTATGATTGTACCCGTTTGAATCATAGTCTTGGTACCCTACATGTGGATTAAACACTCGCACTATTTTGTGTAACATTTATTGTTGGAAAGTCCTTGTTCTTTCCTGCTGATCGGCCGTCCTCCGATCCCCGTCTTCCCCGTGGCGTACGGATCGGAAGATCGTGTGCCGTGGTGTTTGCTATGGATAAGCTTTGGCCTAAACCATTTATTATAAAGCCATATTGGCTTGGCTGTGACTTATGCTTGTGCTTAGCAAACCACCACTCCTGTTTCTTTGGCCTGATGAAATCGGACATACGCCGAGAGGGCTAAGCCGTGTACCTTTTATTATTTCTTTACTGTAAATGGTTCTCCCCGCGTCCCGTCGTCTTTTGGTGTATTGGGTGTTTTATTGCCTTGTATTGCTTCGCGGAGTAGCCATTTCCAGATTAGCGACGATCGGACTGAGACCCGCTGGAGGGGGAGAACATGGGCGACGACAGGAACCGTGGGGTGAAGTCACTCTGGAGGAGATGACCCAGCAGAACGACTACACTAACTGAGGAGTGCTCATACCACTACTTCCTCGACAACGCAGGTGTCATGGCAGCACCTTCTTTAGAGAATCCTATTAGACATTGCAAATCCAGAATTGTTAGCGCTTTAAATTTACTCCTTTGCTAGTATATGATGCATGTTACTACCTAAGCCATTACTACCCCGCTTGCAACCACTCTACTATACCACCCAGCTTCGCGCTCACGCTCTTTTATACATATTCCTATCTACCTGCTTGCTTGCATGTTACATCACTATATATTTATTTATTAACTCCACTCGCATTGTATCTATGATGTGATGCTGGTGGTGAACCCTTGGGAATGGTTTGGCTTGGGATGCCGGACTGGTGGTATGTGAGCGTGCTGCGTGTGTCTTGGGTGTGTGGTGAGGGTCGAGTCGACCAAGTGGGATACACGACGAGCTGTGTAAGCAAGTCTTGCCGGGAGTTGCATCTGGGCATTCCCACGAGAGATACCTGTGGCGGGTAATGGTGTATGAGGTGGTTCCGGGATGGATACCCTGCGTGGATTGAAATTCCGTGAACGGAGGTGCCGTGGTGGCACGGGGAGAGTATCCCCAGGAGAAGATGCCTGCTTGGTCAAACCTAGGAAGGACTAGCACCAGGTTCATGGGAATCCTTTACTGCTCACTCGTCTTCGATGGGCGGGGAACGGCTGGACTACTTGGTAGGGCGGTGCCACTACTGCTAGGTTGTAAGGTGATAGGGTGGGCGGTGGCGGATGCAAGAAGTTCCCGCACCGTTCTAGATGCGCAGTACCACTGATTGGGCTCGGTACTGAGTCTCCCAGTCTCAGCATTTCGGCGTAGGGCCGAAGTTACCCAGGGCTGAGTGGTAGGGTGGCATCGACCTAGGCAAGCAAGCACCCGAAATTCTGGCTAGATGATTGTACAGCATCGATGATGGCTAATCTTGTGAGTGGTAAAACCTCTGCAGAGTGTATGGTTGATCGATCGATACATATGCCGATTCGTCGGCTATGGACCTTTCCTGTGAAGCTCTGACTAGTGTAGAGAGCGATATTTTTTTCTCCCCCTGGTTGATGATTGTCCGGCAGTGTGCCCGATGCGGCAGTGTGCCGTTGAGGCAGGACCCGAGAGGGAGTTGGGCCTGTCGACTGAGCATGAGGTGTGTGTGTGAGGTGGTGTATAGGTGGGATAATGGAACTGGGATGGACTGTTGGATGGTGTGATATGGGTTAAAACTTGGCGAGCTATTATAAAATTTACTACTGGATACTACTTTGCATGTGCTTAGGATGCAAACCACGGCCAAATATTAGGATCGCCAGATCCTTTGTATTCTCTTTTCCACTAAAGCTTATCGGTGCTGACCATGGCCTGCACATATCTGACGGTGTGCAGATTACCTGACTAACAGAGATATTGAGATAAGAAAGATTAGGAGGTCTCGTGCCTACGCTCAAGTTTGGTTCAGGAGATAAAGACTATGCTGCGCCAAGATTGACTTTGATGATACCCGTGAAGGAGGAGCCTCCGTTCGACAACATATTCCACCAAATTCTGATGACGACTAGAAACGCTTCTGCTAGATTAACCCTGTAATAGGTATATCCTCAAATGAGGTAAAACTTGTAAAGCTTGTAATCACACGCTGTATGACTGTGATTTCAACTGATATATGATAATGTGATGGAATCAAACTTTGATTTGATCGCATTATAACTCATTCTGTGGATTTTCCCTTCGTGGAAAATCGAGGATGTTTCAGTCCAGCCAGGTAAAAAGGAGGGCTTAGATATTTTCACATTGCCAAAAACACTCGAAATGGCAAAACAGAGGCAAACCCACCTTTTATAAGGGCAATTTGGCGAAGCCCACAACCTCGATGGCATTCTGGTGAAGCCCACTTCCCATGAGGGCAATATTCCAATTTTCTCGAGGGAAGAAGGTGGCCTCAACTCACCGACGATGATGGCATCAAAGCCATCGCCAATAGGCCTGGGCATTCGGGTTACCCGAAAAATTCGGATCGGGTAATTCGGGTATTTAGGAATTCGGGTTTTACAAATTGCTACCCAATTTTAGTCTAAAAAAGCACTACCCGAAATTTCGGGTACCCGATAATTCGGGTTCGGGTTCGGGTTCGGGTTTTTCCCGATTTACCCGAAACTCATAAACCAGACATTTTAGAAGAATTCTAATCACATTTTATAATAAACAACAGTAGTCATACAAATCATATCATGTCTTTATATCAATTAACAGCAAAACAACTATTAAGTTAGCATAAAATTACATTGATGTATAATAAATAATATATTTATGTTATACTAAACCAATTCATGTCTTCATATTTGATACATTTCGGATAATTTGGGTAGTTCGGATACCGGGGAGCATTACCCGAATTACCCAAACTAAATTCGAGTTTTTACAATTACTATCTGAAATTGTGATCGGGTATTTTGGGTTCGGGTATTTCGGGTCTGGGTTCGGGTAATTCGGATTCGGGAATTGGGTATAGGGTATTTTACCCACCCTTAGTCGCCAAGGTGACAATCCGTTTCTTTCTAATTTTGTCGAAGATCTTGGGCGTCGTCCAACCTGATCGACGATAATCCATTCTTGCGTGGATCTCCGCGTTTGCGTGCAGGACATGATAGCCGCGGCGACGGACACAAGGGCCGTGACCCTGGAATGGGCCATGGCGGAGCTCACCCGAAACCCGCGGGTTATGGCTTAGGACGAGATCGCGCGCGTCATCGGCAACGGAAACGCCGAGCAGCTAACGGCCATTGGAGACGCGGAGCTGAACAGGATGAGCGGTGGTGAAAGAGGTGTTCCGACTCCACCCGCCGCTGCCGCTCCTACTCCCGCGCGAGTGCATTGTCGCGACGATCGTCCTGGGCAGCTGGTGTGAACCTATGGGCGATCGGGAGGGATCCTGCGGCGCTGGAGGAGTTCTGGTCGGAGCGGTTCCTGACTGGCAGTGGCAGCGAGGTGAAGGAGATGGACTCGAGGGGAACGGACTACCAGCTCCTCCCGTTCGGCATCAGCTTCGCGCTGGCAGCCCTGGAGCTCGCGCTCGCCAGCCTCTGGGAGCTCCCCAGCGGCTTGCCCCCGGCGGACCAGCTAGACATGGTCGAGGCGCCGGGGCAGTCGACGCGTATCGTAGGTGTGAAATAAGAAGAGAAAGAAAATCATTTGCTTAAGCTAAATGGACGTTACGGTTGCAGGGTTGCAGTCCATCAGCAGGAAAATTATAGTGGATGAATTTTTGATCAATTGATGAAAGGCAATCGGATCAAAAAGGAGAGCATTAGATGGTGCCGTGGTTTGAGGGCGACGGTGGTCATTTGCCTGCCGTGCAACAGGGCCATCCTTACTGCCAAGTAGCTTCTCGCAGTTCTTCTTCATAATTCTAAAGCTCGGTTGCCCTACCTCAGACCAATTGAATGAGGTAGTCTGAAAAGATAGGTACTTTAGATAACACATCCTTCACAGGAACATCATCATAATCTGCAAAAAAAAAAAGAAAAGAATGTTTGACATTTTATAAACCAAACTGAGGGTTTAATTATCCAGAACACATTGTAGCAGAGGTAATCTGCAAAAGCGACTTTTTACATATTTTTTCCGTATAAACATGCAACCTTGAGTACTGTACCATTTCATTGTTAAAGTGCTTTCATATCAATTGAATGGATAACAGAGCAACGACTTTTCTGCTATGTGAAACATTCAAGTTTAAGCCATAACAAATCTGGTTCTTTGTCTCACCTGAAGACGATGGTACTGAATTCTCAAGAATGTAGAGGCAATTGTATCCTTCTTATGACACAAAACTCGAAGAAGTGTATTGGCATCTTGCGCACTAGTAGCAGGGGCGCGCGCATTCGCGCGCCCATTTCCCCTTGGGGCAAACAAACAGCAACGTTTACAGCACGAAGGTGGCAACGGAACCTGGATCGTATAAGAAATGAAGACAAATACAGTTATAGAGATAGGATATTAGTGGATGAATTTATAGAGAACAAAGGGTGTTCAGATTGCAGTAGCAGTCGCTGTCATTATAACATATATATATTAAGTTTGTACATCACTTAGATAAAGTTTAACATAAAGTTCATAGTAATTAGAGTTGGCAGTTGTTGGTATTTGTTGCTGGCAAGGTTTGGTGGATCAGATGTGGGCCTGGGAGCAGGTGGCTTTAAAGTCTTCAGATAAGAATTAGCCTGCAGTTTGAAGCAAACAAAGGGTGAATGCACCACTGAAATAAGCAAAAATTGAAGAGAGAACGTATATACATGCAGGCATGTTAAAAGCCTAAGTATAAGGAACTGAATTAGTGTTGTAGATGAGTGCTACACCTCCATTACACAGATAAATATAAAGCTAACAAGAAAAAAAAAAGCCTAACTACCCTTATTTTTAGCTCAGTTGGCACAATGTAAGCCGACAATGGGGCAAAGCATGCAGTGTCGTACAACATTAGGCAAGCACACAGGACATCATAAACAAAGCATCTTCTGATTTTAGTCCTACTACCCAAAACTATGCACTACCATTGTCGGCATGCATAATGTTTGAGTGTGGGCTTCCCAGTTCATTTAGACACAGGCGAAGCATTTTGCTGACATAGCTCAAGTTGCTATGTTAGCTAAAATGCTTCGGCTATGTTTAAATGAACAGTACTCTTGGAGCACATACCCATATTGGAAGCTTCATTATTTCAATATATTATTCAACTCTGGTTAGGTAAAAAAAATAAGAGCATCATGAGCAATCTAAATCATTTTGTGAAACCTTGCTGGTGATCGACTGGAAAGAAATCAAAGGAGAATACACATCTAAATAGTAGTTTGGCAACATGTTTGAAAGTCAGCATATCGGTTTTTTAGTATGATAGGTCTCATGGAAGTGTAAATATCCAGGTTCAAATTTGATCGAGGCACCAAAACAGAGCAAACTGAATAATTAAAAATTAAACGTGAAGCATATCTTTTTTTTTTTAACTTGAAATGTCTTGAAACCTTGAGGCCAAGTGATTCAAGCAATGAAGGTAATGATGATTCACCTCTTTAGCATTTCAATAGATTTGAATATATATGGAGTTTCTATGGAGTTTGACAGAAAAAACTAAGCAATTATGTCGAAGCAAGAGATAACTGCTAACTCTAGAACCTACAGATAATGGATAGAGCGGTAGAACCCTAGCACTCACAAGGGTGCATTTCGCAGGGTAGTCAACCCTTTATTTATAAAGGTAACCAACCCTCTTAGAGTAACCTAAAATGAACCTACAGTTTCATTTTTTCACACCAATTACGAACCATGATTATTAATATGTTTTCCTATACAGTAAATAGGTAGAATTGGAAGAAGTAAGCAAATGACATTTACCATACCTATGTATTGGTGTCTTCCTAGCTTGCGCAATGTGGAAGGTTTCATGTTCTCCAGTTAAGCCAAAACACAAGGCAAACTGATTTAGAGGAGACAGAGCACATAAGGAAAAAAAAAAATATAGAGGATAGATCTGCAGCAAGCTGAAACAGAGGCACCAATTGCAGCCACCTAGCAAAAGCTGAAATCTAAAGGGAAAAATGCAGAAGTAGCAAATTTACCTGGAATTTCATCACCAATAGAGCTTCTTCAATTCTTCTTTACCTATTGTTAACACCAAATTTTGGACTGGGAGCCGATAGCCGATACCAGAGGAAGATAGCCGATCTCGGAAGCAGATTCCGTCCAGCGGAAGGAAGGAAACAGCCGATTGCACGGTGAATCGGTTATCGGGCCAAGGTGATAGGAGGCGCGCAGCGTCAGTATTGATGACGTCATCCAGAGTCCACACCGCCAGGGTGCGATCACGATCGGAGTCCATTATGGAAAGGAAAGGTTGGACTCCAAATTACCTTAGATATAGGATAGTTTATTAGTTTTCTTATCTATTGATAAGTTGTAATTCGACTAGGACTCTATCTTCTTACGCTCAGGGTATAAATATAAGCTCTCAGCCATTGATAAAAACACACAACATCAATACAACACAACTTTCGGCTCCAGCCAACAAACCCTAGAGTCAGTCGAGTCCGGCGAGTTACTTCATTCAGGCTGGGTGTCATCCGGTGGACGCAGGCTTGCTTGTAAGTATCGTCAACCCCCTATTAAACTATGTCTTTTTAGCGTCATCCGGTGGACGCGGAAGCATGGCGGACCAGGGTCCTTGCTAAGCTCTGTTTCTTTGGCGTCATCCGGTGGACGCGGGAAGCATAGTGAGTCAAGGATGATTCACGCTGGTTTACTCGATCAATCTGTGTTAACCGTCATCCGGTGGATGAGATGCAGATTAGGACGGTTTTCACGCGCGGATTAGTTATCGATTCGTATTTGTTTGCTTGATTAATCTATTAGTTAATATCATCCGGTAGACAGGCTATAGATTGAGATAGTTTGCATGCATGGATTAGTTATCGGCTCTAGCTAAATATGGCAATTTAGTTAGATTCATTAAGTTATCAGTATTGTTTATTTAAATTGATTTTTCTTATTATAACAATATCTCTGCCCGATCAAGATTGATAGATTTGGCCCTAGATTTACTTGAATCTGATCATCGTTTATGCTTTTTTATGCTTATCTTACCATGATGATCGATTCCATGCTTACATCGGCTAATTCCCTATTAATCTTCTTCGTTACATGTTCTGCGTTCGGTTCTAGTTGAGACATAAGTGGTTCTGAGGTTATCATAAGTCTTATTTTCGTGTCCTTGTTTAAGCATAACGTCATCCGGTGGATGTTATGTATTAAGTTAAACTGAGTGTCATCCGGTGGAACAGGTTTAACCTGAACAAGGTTCGCTAGATTAGGCTTGCTTTAATTTGAGGTCTGTTTATGACTACGCTAACATTCGTTCGTGCTTCATGGACCCTGCATCGGCTAAAATAGCCGATTCAGTTGTGCTTTCACGAATAGATCGTGCATATAGACTTATTTGGATATCAAACGATCTAGCTTTGTTTCCTGAGTTTGTTGAAGCCCGCTGGCCGTTAGACCAGGTGAACGCAGACTTGGTGAACTTAGCGAAGAGGGTTTACTAAACCCGCCGGCCTTCTAGACCAGCTTTAGTAGATCTCTGCTTGTTTGATGTACAGATCAGATCTGTACACGTGATCTATTTTCTTTTGTACACATTAACCGAATTAGATCGGCTAGCACGTTATTATCCTTACATGAATATCCTGATAGCCGTTTTACTTCATTATTATACTATCAGTTCATAACATAACGGAATCGGCTTTCTAGTCGATCTCCGATTATACTAGGTCTTTGAGCCGTACAGTTGAAACTATCTGGACTCACCAGTTAGTTCCGCCTTGGGTTACTGATTATCTCTGTTTCCTTGTCAATTGTAGGTCAAATTGACTGGCATGCTTGGGTGTTACCGACACTCTCAGACCGGGTCCGAAGCTAGCTGGATCTGCAAGAGCTCTACTGCATTCAAGGGTCGTTTCCGGCTTCGCTGGTGTGTTGGGCTTAGGGAACCACTTTTTGCGTCAACACACTTTTTGGCACGCTCGGTGGGACAGATCACTGAAGACCATGGCAAAAGGGAAGACCGCGGCAGACGGCTCCTCGAAGGAGGCCGGAGGCCTCAGAGATGATGGTGTCCTTAGGGTCAGGATCGAAGACCTCAACGAGGAGGACGCGGCAGTGCTGAACAAGATCGTCGAAAAATTCGCTGATGCCTGCCTGCTTTCATTCAGCAAGCAGCGCGATGGCTCCGTAGTGAAGAAGAATGCATTCCCGAGGTGGATCATGGACGGCCATTATGATAAATCTGAAGAGGAGTGCAGGGTCGACCTCAAACAGATGCTGGAAGAAGTGACCTGGGAGGCCGCCTATTCAGCAGTCGGCCACCACCACAAATCCTTCCTGCAGACGTTCTATAACATCATGAAGACCGTCCTCAAGCGGCAGGATTAGGAGTCTTTGGGTCCGGTTTACTTCAACATACCCGCAGAAGACGCGGATCCAAAAGCAGCGGCAGGGACCTCCAATTCCTCACCGCAACAGCCGAGCTAGCCGAAAGCGCCAGTGCAAGGTGCCACGGTGGCCAGTTCGGCTCAAAAAATAGCAGCTTCTCCCAGATTATACAAAGATCACACTCCAGAGGAGATCGCCGCTTTCATGCAGGTCACTGGGCAGACGGTGAACTCGATGAACTCACCAGTGGTGAACCCGGCGGCTAGAAGTACGCTGGCGGCAGACACGGCCAACCCTACCCCTGGATACCATGAGGGGATTACATATCAGGACCTTCAGGCAGCGCCGCATCCGGGGTACGCCCAGACGCCTAATAATCAGCTGCTGGAGCAGATGAGTGCCATGCTCCGTGATACGTTCGGTTTGCAGCCGAAGACCGGGACTGGAATCAAGTACAGGCGTCTTTACCCCGAGTGGTACGACCGAGTGACGTTGCCGCCCAGGTATCGCTTGCCTGACTTCTCCAAGTTCAGTGGGCAGGACGACGTCACCACCATGGAGCACATCAGCCGCTACCTGACCCAGCTCAGCGAGGCCTCATATGAGGTAGATCATAGGGTCCGGCTCTTTCCGCTATCACTGACAGGGCCGGCGTTTAGCTGGTTCGCGTCCATGGAGCCTGGCTCGATTCAAGGTTGGGAAGATCTGGAGACCAAGTTCCATAATTACTTTTCTCTGGCACCGGGGAGAAGGACATCACAGATCTCACCAACATGCGCCAAAGGCCGAATGAAGTTGGATCGGCCTTCGTCAGACGATTCAGGGAAACTAGGAACATGTGCTACTCCTTGAACCTGAACGACAAGCAGCTCGCCAAGATAGTGGTCAGTGGGCTGCTCCCACACGTCCAAGAAAAGCTGGTGGACACCAACTTCAACAGCATCAGCGAGGTGATGCAGAGGGTGGCCGCATTAGAGCAGCAGGCCCAGAGCTTCAAGAAGGAATCAAAATACAAGCAGTCGACTTACGTCTGTAATTCCGACTCAGAGGATGGGAAGGACGAAGAATTGGCCGCTGTTGAGCTCAAATGGGGTACAAAGCCCATGGCCGTGCCAAAAGGTTGGAGCGCGGAGGATCAATACAACTTTGACACGCGCAAGCTAGACAAGCTCTTCGACCTGCTAGTCAGCGCGGGCCACATCACCTTCCCGGTTGACTACGTCAAGCCATCTCCTGAAGACTTGCAGGGGAAACCGTTCTGCCAGTACCACGGCCTCACCTCACACCCCACAAACGGCTGCCGCAATTTCAAAGCAGCGATCCAGAAGGCCATTAGGCGCGGCCTGTTGAAATTTGAGGCCCCTCCCAAGGGAAAGATGAAAATCGACAAATTCCCATTCCCGAAGGGGCAGAACATGGTCCAGATCGCAAACCCCCCAGCCAAGGTGAAGGTGCTGACCTCCGAACCAGCCAAGAAGAACTTCTCGGTTGATACCGATGCGCAGATCACAGCTGAGAAGCTGGCGCTGATCAAAGAAAGGAGGGAGCAGAACCAGAAGTAGCTGGAGAAGGGAGAGTCCAGCGGCACCAAGAGTAGGAGGTCCCACACACCAGCATCTCCTGAACAAGTGGCGGCGGCAGAAAAAGAAGGACCATCAGAGGCAGCTGCAGTGCGAAGAGGAGGAATACCGCAGGTGGCTCCGCGAGGAAGAAGAGGCGCGCTATCATGAAGAACTGGCTCGCCGCCGGGAAGGTGAGGAGGATCACTGGCATTGCCCATTCTTCCGACACTGCTGGAATGAAGGTTTGAGACTGCCAACGCTGTGCAACTGTCCAGAGTGCAGCGATCGGTACCGAGAGTACAGGCAGTCCCAGGTCAACCGCCGGTCTGTGCACGAGAGGCTAGGAAGGCCCCGTAGCCCGCGGGATCGGCGTGAAAAAAGGGACCTGCGCGATCGGCTTGATGAGGCGGTGGTTGAACGCCAACAGTCGGTTTGGCAGAGGAACCAGTGGTGCCCGGGAGATCTAACTAGAAGCCAAAGGCGCCGGGTGCAGCGGCTCAGGAACAGGGAGCTCCAGGCTGAGGGGCGTGCCAAGCGGGTGTGGCGCGAGAAGCCTTCACAAAGTAATGGGAAAGCTGTGGCCGACGCGCAGATGGTGTTTGTGCTACCTGCAGAGTTTAGAGCCAAGAGGTACGATACCGATTCCGACTCAGACGACTAGGGATCAGAAGAAGGAGTGGCCAAGTTAATGCTCGCACAGCAAGCTACTTTTGACAAGCCGGCCAAGAATCGACATCTGAAGGCCCTCTACCTCAAAGGTTACGTCGACGGCATGCCCATGACGAAGATGCTGGTGGACGGCGGCGCCACTGTCAATCTCATGCCCTACACCACATTCCGCAAGATAGGCAATGGCCCCGATGATCTGATAGAAACCGATCAGATGCTCAAGGATTTCGGGGGCAATTCTTCCAACACTCGGGGGCAATCAACGTCGAGCTGACAGTGGGGAAGAAGAGACTGCTCACCACCTTTTTCGTGATCGACAGTAAGGGCGCCTACAGCTTGCTGCTCGGACGCGACTGGATCCATGCCAACTGCTGCGTGCCATCCACCATGCATCAGTGCCTCATTTAGTGGCATGGCGATGAGGTCGAAGTGGTCCCGGCCGACGACTCGGTCAGCGTGGCGACACGGATGCCGCGTACTGGGAAGCTGGGGATCATGACTGTTTCTCTGGCAAGGTTTGGGAAGGAGGCTCCATCAGGGTCAGCGATGAGAGTCAACAGCCGATCAGGGCAATCGGCTCTGAGTCTTTTTATTAACTGGAGAATCCGATTGACGGCACAGAGGGTAAGTTGGGGCAAGGATTCACGTCGGCCGACAAGCTCGAAGAAGTAGATATTGGACCTGGCGACAGGCCAAGGCCGATGTTTATTGCCACCAACCTAGACCCGGAGTTCAGACAGGAGCTGATTCAACTGCTAAAGGAGTACAAAGATTGATTCGTCTGGGAATATTATGAGATGCCTGGATTGGACAAATCTATTGTTGAGCACAGGCTACCCATCAAGCCAGGGTTTCGGCCACACAAGCAGCCTCCACGTCGGTTTAGAGAGGACGCTCTACCCGACATTAAGGCCGAAATCACGAGGCTGTTAGAAGCCGAGTTCATTCGAACTTGCTGATATGCCGAATGGATATCGAACATTGTCCCTGTGTACAAGAAAAATGGTAAATTGCGAGTCTGCATCGATTTCAGTGATTTAAATAGAGCTACACTGATGGATGGCTACCCTATGCCAATAGCCGATATGCTGGTAGATTCGGCTACTGGGCACCAGGTCATTAGCTTCATGGATGGCAATGCTGGTTATAATCAAATTTTTATGGCTGATGAAGACATCCCGAAGACTGCCTTCAGGTGCCCTGGTGCGCTTGGTTTGTTTGAATGGGTGGTCATGACGTTTGGTTTAAAGAATGCCGGTGCAACTTATCAGAGAGCTATGAATTACATATTTCATAAGTTGATTGGCAAAATCGTTGAAATCTATATAGATGACGTGGTGGTGAAATCCAAGAGCTATAAGGATCACCTGGCCGATCTGAGGGCCACTCTGGAGTGCACAAGGAGACATGGCTTGAAGATGAATCCTAACAAGTGTGCATTCGGCGTGTCGGCTGGCGAATTTCTGGGATTCATGGTCCACCGCAAAGGGATAGAGATCGGCAGCAAGAGCAAGAAGGCGATCGATGAACTTGTACCTCCAACCAACAAGAAGGAATTGCAATCCTTACTCGGTAAGATTAACTTTATCAAAAGGTTCATCGCCAACTTATCAGAGAAGGTGCTGCCGTTCTCGTCATTGTTGAAGGTCAAGAATGATCAAGAGTTCAAATGGGGTGACGTGCAACAGAAGGCTTTTGACGAAATCAGAGAATACATGAAAACTCCACCTGTCTTAGTACCGCCACGGACAAGGAGGCCTTTTAAGTTGTACGTGACGGCCGAAAACCATACTATTGGATCGGCCCTTTTTCAAGAGTTTGAAGGGAAGGAGAGAGCAGTTTTCTACCTGAGCAGGTGGCTCCTTGACCCTGAGACAAGATATACACCGACAGAGAAGTTGTGCTTGTGCCTATTCTATTCATGCACCAAGTTAAGGCACTACCTTCTTGCCTCGGAGTGTGTGGTGGTGTCCAAGAAGGATGTCATCAAGCACATGCTTTCGATGCCGATTTGAAATGGTCGGATCCGCAAATGGATCCAGGTGCTCTCAGAGTTTGACTTGAGGTTCGAATCGGCTAAGGCAGTCAAAGGCCAGGCGATAGCCGATTTCATCACTCAGCATCACGGAGGATCGGCTAATGTAGCAGATATAGCGCCATGGACTATGTTCTTTGATGGCTCTTCATGCAAACAAGGCGGTGGCGCCAGACTCATCTCGCCACGGGGTGTGCACTTTGAGTATGCTTTCCAGATCGGGCCGATTGTCACAAACAATCAGGCTAAATATGAAGCCACGTGGAAAGGTTTTCAGCTTCTGCATGAAGGAAAGGCCGATGCAGTTGAGGTATTTGGCGATTCACAACTAGTCATCAACCAATTGCTCGGCCTGTATGAGTGTAAAGACGAGATACTCAGAGGCTACTATGATCAGTGCCAGGCTCTCATCAAGAAGTTCATGTCAGTATCTCGCTGTCACATCCCCAGGGCCCAGAACCAGGAGGCTAATCGGCTGGCGCAGAACGTGTCGGGTTATCGGCCGATGCAGGAGATTTGCAACAGCGAGAAATCAGCTGATGACTGGAGGGGCGAGATAGCAGGTTACCTGGCAAATCCTTCACAACGGGTCAACAGAAAGCTAAGGTACAAAGCCACCAAGTACGTGTTGCTGGATGGTCAGTTATATTACAAGACTGTTGAAGGAGTGCTGCTCAAATGCCTGAGGACAGAGGAATCAGTGAAGCTGATGAGCCAAGTACACGATGGAGTCTGCGGTGCACATCAATTGGCTCACAAGATGAAGTGGATCATCAGGAGGACTGGTTACTATTGGCCTACGATGCTGGAAGATTGTTTCAAATATTATAAAGGGTGTCAAGAATGCCAGAAGTTCGGAAATATACAGAAGTCTGCAGCCTCTGCTATGAATCCTATAATTAAGCCATGGCCGTTTAGAGGATGGGGTATTGATCTAATCGGCCAAATCTACCCACCGTCGAGCAAGGGTCACAAATGGATCCTAGTGGCGACTGATTACTTCACCAAGTGGGTAGAAGCCATTCCTTTGAGGAACGCCACTTCAGCTGACGTGATCGAATTTGTAAAGGAGCACATTATTTACAGGTTTGGCATACCTCAGACGATCACAACCGATCAGGGGACAATGTTCACTTCAGAGGAGTTTATGACCTTTGCCGACGACATGGGCATCAAGATTTATAATTCATCGCCGTATTATGCCCAGGCCAACGGACAAGCAGAAGCTTCCAATAAAATTTTGATCAAGGTCATCAAGAAAAAGATTGAGCAGAACCTCAGAAAATGGTATTCGCATCTGGGCGAGGCGCTATGGGCATATCGCATGGCACAGCATGGATCGATCAAAGCTTCACCTTATGAGCTAGTCTATGGACATGCTGCTGTCCTGCCATGGGAGATTCAGTCAGAGACACGGCGCGTCACGTTGCAAAACAAGCTTACGGCCTGTGAATACAAAGACATTATGATGGACAGTCTACAAGATTTGCACTGTCATCGGCTTAAGGCTTTGGAATACATTGAAAGGAATAAGGTACGGGTGGCCAAGTATTACAACACTAAGGCAAGGAGCAAGAGCTTCATCGAATCAGAGCTAGTATGGAAAGTCATTCTGCCTATTGGTACGAAAGATAGCCGATTCGGTAAGTGGTCGCCAAACTGGGAAGGCCCGTATCGTGTGGTTGAATGCGCCTGGGTAATGCTTACATCCTTGAGGATTTAGAAGGACAGAGACTCGGCAGGGCCATCAACGGGAAGCATCTGAAGAAATACTACCCTAGCATCCCAGTTGGGGGGTGATAGCCGATTCATGTGAATCTGGCTCTAACAGCCGATGCCGTGTAAGCGGGTCGCCTTCAGGACAAAAATGGCCGACATCGTAGTAACGAGTCGCCCTTATCACAAAAATGAAATACCCTCGATGGGGTGTAACAGCCGATGTCAGGTAACATGTTTGACTAAAGCCGTTTTTACTGGAATCGGCTGAGAACACTTACTGCTCGGGAAGATTTGAAGTTCGAGTCCAGGGCTCTGCACTTGTCATGGACAGTCTGGCAGAACAGGTGAGCGTGCCATCGCTGCCACCAGTCATCAAAACTCTGATGGGTGATGCAGACTTGATTCCACGGCTTCGGCGAGAATGTGGGCAGGTTTGCTCCAAGTTGAAAAATTCTGCCAGCCTGAAGGAGCTCTGTAACGTTCTCCCTGGGTTTCAAGGTACTCAAGAAAGGGAGCTGTGGAGGCAATTGGCCAAAGCCTAGCTGTCTTGCCGCTATGTTTGGGTGATAAAATTCATAAGAGGGATAGCTAGTTGGTTTGCCGCTTGCGCTCCAAAGGTGTTTGAAGTCTACTGGCAAGGCACAAAGTTTTATGATTGCATTCAGGATTTTGGTAGCCTCATCATCAGAGCACCCGTTGTTGAACTTGAAGCTGGAAGGTGCTGAAAATTCATCTTCATCCTCATAGGGGAACCAGGTAGTAACCTTTGGTCCCAAGCCCCTGTATAATGTTTCCAGCATGTTGCCCTTTGTAGTTAGGATGGTTATGGCAGAAGCAGCTTCACCATAGCTTTGACAGCCTCTGGTTTTGGATCCTCTTCCTCTGAGTACTCGGTGGATGGAAAGCTGAGGCCCTGGAGTTGTGTTCTTACCAGCTTGTGCAGATACAGGTTGAGCCACAGCTGTACTAGCCACCAAGGGCCTGTTATGCATTGTATCAAGGAGCTGAACACCTGGTTCATAAGCCTGTATGCTGCACCCAACAGGAGTTTGCCTAGGGGGATGGAGTGCCCTTGAGCCAGTTTCTCTGCCAAGACCCGATAAGGGTATGCTGGTCCGGCAGTGGCACCACAGAACACGAATCTCTCAAGCCACATGGTCAAGAACGCGACGTGTTCTTTCTCGCTGACGGAAGAAGAGGTTTTCTGGTGGTGTTGAACATAGCCACTCCACCCTTTGTATGTGTCCAGCTTCGGGAAGTACGGGTCCTTCTTTCCACTGGTGCAGAGATCCCAGAAGTCATACGATCCAGTGATTTGAAGCCCGGTGAGCATGTGGATATCGCCCAGGGTAATGGTTTTTGGACCGTCTCCAAATACAAAAGCGTTCAGGGAGTTGGACCAAAAGTGACTGGCGGCTATCAGGAGCGGCTCATTCTTTGTAATCTCTGATAATGATAGATCAAGACATTGGATCAGATGGCGCATCTCCCAGTCCGCGCGTTTCTTCACCGCGACGCGGCGGAACCAGTTCCTCCATCCAGCAGGTATGCTCGGCCAGTTTCTGAAGGACTTGGCCTAGGAAGAGGCGCCCATCATGGAGCTTCGGAATGGGAACTGGTTAGTTTCTGGAACGATGAAATCTTTGGGGACCGGATCGCCCATCGGACCCAGGTAGTAGGCGTTGGGGATGTCCATCAGCGGAATCAGAATATCGTTCCTCAGTGTCTGGATTTGAAACTCGTATTCAGTAAGGTTGAAGAGGGATTCACAAATCAGAAGGTGGATCGATGAAATTGATACCTCAGGGACCTCGGATGGAGTCGCCATTAGCTCAGGGATAGCTTGACGACGGCGAATCGAAGCTGACGGCGGCGGATTGAAGCCCGTGGCGGAAATTGCGACGGTTTAGAGTTTCGTTTTGGTGCGAAAGTTTGAAGCGCCGAGAGGGAAGCTGCAGTTTGACTATTTGAAAGGCTCAAGCGCTAATTTCGGAATAAACAGTTTATTCCAAAATTGAGGGCATGTGTTAACACCAAATTTTGGACTGGGAGCCGATAGCCGATACCAGAGGAAGATAGCCAATCTCGGAAGCAGATTCCGTCCAGCGGAAGGAAGGAAACAGCCGATTGCACGGTGAATCGGTTATCGGGCCAAGGTGACAGGAGGCGCGCAGCGTCAGTATTGATGACGTCATCCAGAGTCCACGCCGCCAGGGTGCGATCACGATCGGAGTCCATTATGGAAAGGGAAGGTTGGACTCCAAGTTACCTTAGATATAGGATAGTTTGTTAGTTTCCTTATCTATTGATAAGTTGTAATTCGACTAGGACTCTATCTTCTTACGCTCAGGGTATAAATATAAGCCCTCAGCCATTGATAAAAACACACAACATCAATACAACATAACTTTTGGCTCCGGCCAACAAACCCTAGAGTCAGTCGAGTCCGGCGAGTTACTTCATTCAGGCTAGGTGTCATCCGGTGGACGCAGGCTTGCTTGTAAGTATCGTCAACCCCCTGTTAAACTATGTCTTTTTAGCGTCATCCGGTGGACACGAAAGCATGGCGGACCAGGGTCCTTGCTAAGCTCTGTTTCTTTGGCGTCATCCGGTGGACGCGAGAAGCATAGTGAGTCAAGGATGATTCACACTGGTTTACTCGATCAATCTGTGTTAACCGTCATCCGGTGGACGAGATGCAGATTAGGATGGTTTTCACGCGCGGATTAGTTATCGATTCGTGTTTGTTTGCTTGATTAATCTATTAGTTAATGTCATCCGGTAGACAGGCTATAGATTGAGATAGTTTGCATGCATGGATTAGTTATCGGCTCTAGCTAAATATGGCAATTTAGTTAGATTCATTAAGTTATCAGTATTGTTTGTTTAAATTGATTTACCTTATTATAACAATATCTCTGTCCGATCAAGATTGATAGATTTGGCCTTAGATTTACTTGAATCTGATCATCGTTTATGCTTTTTTATGCTTATCTTACCATGATGATCGATTCCATGCTTACATCGGCTAATTCCCTATTAATCTTCTTCGTTACATATTGTGCGTTCGGTTCTAGTTGAAACATAAGTGGCTCTGAGGTTATCATAAGTCTTATTTTCGTGTCCTTGTTTAAGCATAACGTCATCCGGTGGATGTTATGTATTAAGTTAAACTGAGTGTCATCCGGTGGAACAGGTTTAACCTGAACAAGGTTCGCTAGATTAGGCTTGCTTTAATTTGAGGTCTGTTTATGACTACGCTAGCATTCGTTCATGCTTCATGGATCCTGCATCGGCTAAAAAGCCGATTCAGTTGTGCTTTCACGAATAGATCGTGCATATAGACTTATTTGGATATCAAACGATCTAACTTTGTTTGCTGGGTTTGTTGAAGCCCGCTGGCCGTTAGACCAGGTGAACGCAGACTTAGTGAACTTAGCGAAGAGGGTTTACTAAAACCGCCGGCCTTCTAGACCAGCTTTAGTAGATCTCTGCTTGTTTGATGTACAGATCAGATCTGTACACGTGATCTATTTTCTTTTGTACACATTAACCGAATTAGATCGGCTAGCACGTTATTATCCTTACATGAATATCCTGATAGCCGTTTTACTTCATTATTATACTATCAGTTCATAACATGACGAAATCGGCATTCTAGTCGATCTCCGATTATACTGGCTCTTTGAGCCGTACAGTTGGAACTATCTGGACTCACCAGTTAGTTCCGCCTTGGGTTACTGATTATCTCTGTTTCCTTGTCAATTGCAGGTCAAATTGACTGGCACGTTTGGGTGTTACCGACACTCTCAGACCGGGTCCGAAGCTAGCTGTATCTGCGAGAGCTCTACTGCTTTCAAAGATCGTTTCCGGCTTCGCTGGTGTATTGGGCTTAGGGAACCACTTTTTGCGCCAACACCTAAATAGAATGTAAGGTCAGAAAATATCCCATGAAATTTGGACCACCAATGATTATGCATGAGCTTTCAAGAACCATTCCAGAACTTGTTGACCAAAAATAAGATCATAGCATTGTATACAGAATAATCTTCAGCCATACATGAACTACTAATTATCAAAAAAATGCTAATCCTACAGGAGCCGAAATACTAACCAAATCAATATTCAACCAAAATATTAATGTTATTACCAGAATAGGTCCCAAAAACTAAGAAATGCATTAACTAAGGAGCAATTTTAGTCTCTTGCTTAACAAACACGCCATCAAAGAAAGTCGACAAATATATTTGAGGCTTAGTAACTATTCTTAGGTGTGAGAGGCAAACTGATGTTTTTTATAAAAAAATAGCTAAAAACTACTACTTCACTCATTATATGGGACATGACAATGATAAACTTCAAGTGCTTCAGCACAGCAACTGATAAAATCATTTTTTGCATGGTCAACAAAGATGAGGCAATATAGCATAACCCCAAATGCATACAAAATCAATATATATCCTACTGGTTCAAATAACACAATAATTGTAGGAATAGATGAAAAAGTCCAGTGAACATCTGCCCTCACTAAGCAGCAGTTAAGAACTATCAATGCTGACCAAGATGTACTAATTAGACCACAAGAGAGCATCTGAAGAACCTAGCATGCAGAGAGTAGAAACAGAGGTGCAACAGAGTTAAACCTGCAAAAAAAGATACCGGTGCAAATCAGGAGATATACATGAACCAAGCACAAACAAAAACAAGAACCAAAAGAAGTCCTTAGCATGTATGAAAGGATATACCAAAAGCATGCGGCAGCTGATGAAGAAATAAATCTCCAAGCATTGCTCCTGCCTGCAGATTACATTGAAAGTTTGAAAATCACATAAGCTGTAACATCGTTGATTCTGAACAAAGTAGCAGAATTAGTCAATTAGATCAGTACTATAAAACCTCAATACCTCATACAGATAGTATTGGTGCAAGACAACGTCACAAAAAAGGTAAGTAATCTCAAAACTATGGGGCGCCGTCTCATGGTTTACTCTTGTGAATATAAACTTCTACAAATATCTTAAAAAATATAGGTTTCTTTTTACTGCATTGCATATTAAGCTAGATACATACAGAAGCCATCAGGAAAAAATATGTTAAAATACAAGGGCAGAGAATGTGTTAACCATTTTCACTTTATGAGGTGACAAACAATAAGCAATCAAGTTCAGAACCTTAAAGATTCATGGCGTACAGGAGAAACACCTACATAAGTTGCTGCTCGTGGAGGCCAGTGTGGTACTTCAGAGTTTCTGTCCAGAGAGGGCTCTTCCTCAACGTGGAGCAAGTAGTGTACACAGCAGAAGCAGCGACCATCAAAGGACAATAGATGGTCGTCACGCGGTAATCCATCAGCGTAAGCTCTCTGAAGAAGAGTAAAACTATATAAATGGGAGCATGGGGTAAAGTAATAGAACGAAGCACATACCTTCCATTTCATGAATTTCAATCTGTTGCTGCCAAATTCTCCACCATCGTCCATTTTTTTAAAGGCAAAACATACAGGACCTTACTTTTCAGAATTAACCAAGGCATCAGTTAGATCTCAAGCATTAACCAAGGAAGTTTACCTTACCATTCACCCCAACAAAATGGCAGCTAAGATTTCGTCACAACCACAATAGACCCCAAATTAATTTTGAGATTGATAAGACTAAATACATCATTGGCAATGGGATGTGCTCAGTAATATAACAACCAAGCAATTGTGAAGTAGAGACATCATTGACAATGGAGCTATGCTCAGTAACAAATGCAAAAAAAAAAGTAGCAGCAAACAAATAATGGGATTGGCATCATAAATCTAACGCAAATAGCAAGAATCATGGAAGCAGGAAGTAATTAAATAGGCAAAATCATGCAAGAAGGAAGTAATCAATCATCATTGCACAATCCCATTGTCTCAGTCAAACAAAAGTTCATCACTGCACATTCCCAAGACCTCAATAGAAAACATGAATGAAACAATTAGTCATCACTGTACAAGAAAGAATGTCAGCTCAGCACAACAAGAGAATAGCAGGAGACAATGGACAGCAGGCGACCTGCTCGCTGCAACGAAGAGGGGGGGCCAAGATCCCCACAGTGAGGAGAGAGAGTTCAGGGAAGTGGAAGTGAGGAGAGGGAGTTCAGGGAAGGGGAAGGGAGAACGGGAGAGAACACACGCTGGTGGTCCGTCCGGCATGGCAGTGGGACACGCTGGCTGCAGCGGCACAACGGAGCTGAGGGAGGCAGAGCACGAGGAGCAGATGCACAGGAGGAAGTGGTCAGCGCCGTCGTTGCTCCCCCTGGCCCCCAGTCTACCATACCACCGCCATCCTTGACCTCCTGCATCTTCCTCCAGCAAGACCAAACAGGCAAGCCCACGCGCCGGCGTGGGAGAGAGAGAGAGAGAGAGAGGGAGAGAGGAAGGGCCGCAGCTAACCAGCGCAATGGTCGGCGGCGGCAACGGCCAGACGTTTGGGCCCACGACTGCCTGTGAGCTCGGCGTAGGCGGATGGCCAGCCGGGGCCCAGCTAGCGCCCGGCCGCCCACCTCCCTGCTTAGATCCGATGGGAGGACGGGCGGATCCAGCGATGGAGGCTCCGGATCCGCCACGTCCACCAGTGCCTCTAGCAAGGAAGACCGGCTGCCTGTGTGGACGGCCGGCGCCCGCCCGGCCACCTCCCTGCAAAAATCCGATGGTAGGACGACCAGATCTGGCCATGGAGGTTCTGGGTCCGCGCCTAGGATGGCCGGGCACCGGTACTGAGCGCGCCGTGGCCGGGGACGGCAGCCGCTGGGCGCCCGCAGCCGGGGGGGGGGGGGGGGGGGGGGCAGACGCCACCCGCTGCAGGGCGCGGAACCCGGCCGGCGAGCTAGGGTTTGGTGGAGCGCAGGAGAAGAGGAACCTGTGGAGGAGACAGGCAGGACGGAGGATCATGGTAGGTCAAGCGCGCCGCGCCGTTGCCGGGGACGACCACCGCTGGGGCCATAGGCGGGGGCGGGGGCAGGGGCGCCGGAGGCAGCGAACCATGGCGTCGTGGGTAGAGTCGGGGTCGGGAGGAAGGACGGGAGGGACGCCATTTTATTTTTTTAGGAGAAGCAGAAGCTGTGATTATATTTGTTCAGCGGGATTCGGACGAGAAGCTGGAATGGGTAACTGGAAGGTGGACAAGGTAAAACTAATTCTGAGAAGCTACTTCCAGTAGAATTTGATATAAGAAATCAGGGCCGTCGATTAGGAAATCGGACAGACGAAAAAAATAGGGTGACGTGGACATTGCTTCCGCCGGAGGAGCCGTCCATCCTTGTCTGGGTTAATGTCTCCATCGAGCATTTGTAGCTCCAGGATTGTGTTGGTCACTTGCATTTATCAGCATATCAATAATTGTATCCGCCTGGAAACCAGTAGGTGGGGATCTAATCAAGTTGGTTACTGCAGAAGTTTTAAACTGCAAAGGAATATGGTGGCATTGTTAGATAATATAGATTGATGTATACGTAGATATGATTAGTTCCTAGATTGTAGCTAGAGAACTCTATCTCATGTAACAAACTCTCATGTATATGCCACCGCCGTGGGGGCTGTTCGCAGGCCTATATAACACGAAGCCGAGGACCGAGGTAAAGGTCTCTCGTTAACCCAAATTTGACATGGTATCTAGAGCCTAGTCTCCCCACGGAGCTTTTCTTCATCATGGGTTCTTCCTCCACCGCGCAGCATGCCTTCCTTTCCTCCCTTGGTTTCCTTCCGGTCAGTGAGAAGCTGACCCGTGGGAACTTTCCCCTATGGCGTGCGCAGGTCCTCTCCTCAATCCGAGGAGCGGAGGTCTACGAATTTCTCAGCCCTACAACCAAACCACCAAACAAACACCTTCCCAAGAAGAACTCCGATGATGCGTCGGAGGAACCGATCCTGAACAAGGAGTACACCACCTGGATGGCGAAAGACCAGCAGGTCTTAAGGTATCTTCTTGTCTCTCTGTCACGAGAGATTCTTCAACAGGTTGCGACGGCAACCACAGCTGCCGAAGCATGGACTGCCATTGAGGGGTTCTTTGCCTCTCAATCTCAGGCTCGGGTGATCAGCACCAGGATGGCTCTTGCGACCGCGTCCAAGGGCACGTCTACCATCGCCGAGTACTATAGCAAGATGAAGTCTCTTGCAGATGAGATGGCCTCTGTGGGGCGTCGTCTGGAAGATGACGAGATGGCGTCCTACATTCTGTCGGGCCTCGATGAGGATTACGACTTTGTGGTGACTTCTGTTGCCCAGATGGTCGATCCGATCTCCCTAGGTGAGCTTTATACTCAGTTGATTGCTCATGAGCAGAGGCAGGAGATGTGCAGTGGAGGAGGATCTCAATCTTATGCAAATCTGGCGTCTCGGGGAAACCGCGGTGGAAACAATTCCAACCGTGGTGGCCGCGGTGGCTTTGCTCGTGGAGGCGGCAAACAGAAGGGCAACCGCAACAACTCCAACAACTGCGGCAGCTCCTTCCAGGAAGGACTCTTCTGCCAAGTCTGTGGCAAGGAAGGACACCCGGCCTTCTGTTGCTACAAGAGGTATGATGAAAGATTTCAAGGAGGGGCACCACAACAGCAGCAGCAGAAGTCTGCCTCCAACGTCACCTCATCCTACAGAGTAGATACCAATTGGTACATGGACTCCGGGGCAACCGATCACATCACCAGTGATCTTGAGAAGCTGTCCTTCCATGACAAGTACCGAGGAGGAGAACACGTCCACGCCGCCAACGGATCAGGTATGGAGATCTCACATGTTGGTCATGGTTTTGTGCATTCTCCTCCCCACAAGATTCATCTTTGAAACATTTTACATGTCCCTGAGGCCAATAAGAGTTCAGTTTCTGTCAATGGTCTCGCTCGAGACAATAGTGCCTTTGTTGAATTTCATCCTGATCGTTTCTTTGTAAAGGAGCTGGCGACGAAGAAAACTCTTCAAGCAGGCAAGGCTGAAGGAGGTCTCTACCCTATCAAGTTCCCTTCAAGTAGATCGTCGGTGTCTTCAAATAAATAGGCCCTTGGAGCTGTGAAACCTTCTGCGTCCGTGTGGTATAGTCGGCTGGGGCATGCTTCTGCTCCTGTAGTGAGTCGAGTCCTTAGTCATTATGAACTTCCTTTCATTCCAGATGAGAATAATAAAGTGTGTGATGCATGTCAACAGGGAAAGAGTCATCAGCTACCTTTCCCTAAGTGAAATAGTGTGTCTCCTAGTGCCCTAGAGCTTGTGTTCTCTGATGTTTGGGGGCCTGCCCCAACGTCAGTTGGTCGGTTTAATTACTATGTCAGTTTTATTGATGATTACTCAAAGTTCACTTGGATCTATTTGATTCGTCATAAATCTAAAGTCTTTCAGTGCTTCCGTAATTTCTAAAGCTTAGTAGAGCGCCAATTTGATAAAAAGATTCGGGCCATGCAAACAGACTGGGGAGGGGAATATCAATCCTTGAATTTCTTCTTTAAAACCATTGGGATCCATCACCTTGTTTCCTGCCCACATACTCATCAACAAAACGGTGCTGCCGAGCGTAAGCATAGACATATCGATGAGATGGGCATCACTCTCCTAGCCCATGCCTCTATGCCGCTTAAGTTTTGGGACGAAGCGTTTCAAGCTGCCATTTTCTTAATCAATCGGCTGCCCTCCAAAGTCATAGAACATGACACCCCCTCCATCATCTCTATGCTCAAGAATCGGACTACAGTTTCCTTCGTACCTTTGGCTGTGCAGTATGGCCGAATCTCCGAGCATACAACTCGCACAAACTTCAGTTTCGCTCCAAGCGTTGTGTATTTGTTGGATATAGCAACTCTAACAGGGGCTTTAAATGCTTAGATCCAAGTGAAGGGCTCATCTATATCTCCCGGGATGTTGTGTTCGACGAAACAGTGTTTTCCTTTTCCACACTTCACCCCAATGCCGGTGCACGCCTCCGTGCCGAGCTCAAGATTCTCCCTGAACTTCTTAGAAATCCATCTATGAATTTTGGGGAAGCACTCATCCATGATCAACACTGTGGTTCTCCTAACCCCACTAACGCTGGGTTGAGTTCTAGTGTGACTTTGCAGGTTCCAGAAAAAATTCGGATGAAAACCGTGCTAGCGATGAAGCGGCAGAAGGCTTTCCTCCTCGTCCTGTGCTGTGTCGCAGCGAAGGGAGCGGCATGGGATCCCAAGGTGATCCTTCTGCAGGCGGCGGGCGGTCGGCGACAGCATCGCCTTCGGGATCGCCGCGTCCGTCAGCTCAGGCGGGTCCTGACTCCATCACTCCTGGATCCTCTGCGGCTGATACCGGCGCGCTACTCCCTCAGGCAAGTGGTGTGGCTCCGCAGACGGGTCCGCAAGGGGGGGAACAGGCAGATTCACCTGCCGGATCAGTTGCGAACGCCAGCGGATCCGATGCATCTCCTTCTGCTGTGCACCCGCCACACATCGTCTCAACAGGTTCAGATTGCTCTCGGTGTTCCTTCTCCTCATCGACCTACCACGCGTCTCCAACATGGCATTGTGAAGCCAAAACAGTACACTGACGGCACTGTACGCTGGAATGTCTGCAGCTGTGTTACCAGAAGAACCAACAAGTGTGCATGAAGCTCTCAAGGATTCAAAGTGGGTTTCCGCCGTGGATGCCGAATATCAAGCCCTGATAAGGAACAAGATGTGGCATCTGGTGCCACAACCCAAAGGAAAGAACATAATAGGTATGCAAATGGGTATACAAGGTAAAACGCAAGGCAGATGGATCCATTGATCGTTACAAGGCTTGATTAGTAGCAAAGGGGTACAAACAGCGTTATGGAATAGATTATGAGGACACCTTGAGTCCGGTTGTCAAAGCTGCTACTATCCGGCTTGTTCTCTCCATTGCAGTCACTTTTGGGTGGTCTCTGTGTCAGCTGGATTGTAACAGAACCGCCTAAATCACATGGCCCACAGGCACCTGCCACTGTCACTAATGACCTCTGACAACCGGGCCCGTGTCCCAGATGACCTAGGAGGTCCTGCCGGGCTACATAAGCACCCGTATTCTCCGACAGGATCCCATTGCGAAGCCATTACAGAATTACAATAATTCATAATAAAATATATCAGAGTAAAAGCACGAAAAGATTATAAAGTACTTAGATTATAACCAGTTGTCCAAATAGAATTTAAGTGCAGTTATTACAAACCATAGTTAAAAGTCGGTAGCAGTGGGACAACGATACAACATAATTAGATAAATGATAACACGAACCCTGCCCACGGGTTCAACTTCACTCTTCCTCACTTCCTTCCTGAACGATTGTCACACAGCAGGGAGCAAGACAAACCTCCGTCCGCTGACTTTCTGCAACAGGGGTTAACAAACCCTGAGTACTGGGGTACTCCGCAAGACTTACCCGACTAAAGAAAACGATGAGACTCTGGAATGCAGGCTGAGGGGAGTCAAGGTAAGGCTTGAGCAAGATTCAAAGTATTTTGCAGAAAAGCACCACTATTCTTTAATCCTACTTTCAATATTTTAACTCATCATTCAATTAATAAACATTAATCTCAGTTATTCCACATATGTTCTTCAATTCTCAAATATTCATTTATTCTCAAAACAACTTAGTTCCGAACCACTATTCGATGTAGGTATGAGGATCAAGTCTCCATAACCGAGGAGCAACGACGATTCGAATCGATTAAATACCCAGCTGGGGATCTCTAACCACACTGCATATGTAGCACCGAAGCTTGCATATACCAACCCCGTCTACCACGGCTTTTCTATCCCTGAACCGGTCCTGCGCCACCTGAGAGCACAGTACACCTCCAATCCAGCACGCTGGCCACGAGGGTACAAGCTACTCTCGCCATCTCTCCACTCCCAGTGTGTGGTCGTCAGTTCAAGCAATAGAGCCATCGGAGATAGAGCTTTCCATAGTATGTGGCTAGTTGCAAAGTCTCGATCACAGCAGGCCAACAACGAACGGTCTCTAATTCCTTTTTCCGTTGGGAACCATGCATTGGGACTCTAACCCAAGTACAATGGTGACCACCCGGTTTTCACATCTCTTTTCCGTGGCGACGATAAGTTAGGACTCTAACCCAAACATATGACCACCAAACGGAAAATCCATCCCCGTTGATGACAACGGACAGGCCAAGTGCACTGCCAACGAACGAGGACAATATCATTCTCTTTCAATGATTCATTCTTTACATATCATCATAGTTTAAAATAGCGTTTTTTGCAAATCTAATAATTAAGCATGACTAAGCATTCTTTAATACTTTAAATAAATCAGGTCCTCAGGTTATGATAAGTGGTCAAGAATGGTAATGCATCAATTGGTTATCACTCAACTCCTATTAACCTAATGCAATAGATTAATTCAAGTGATAAACATTTATAAATCACAAGAAGAGAGCTGAATGCACTGGGGCTTGCCTTAAATTGCAAAAAGAGTGGGGTCAGGGTCCATGCCACAGATGTCAAATCCCTGCACCAGCTCAGGAGTAGGCTCTTCAGGAGTCACCTCAGTCTTCACCTCCTGATTCCCGGTCACTACACGTATGCAACGAATGCATGAATGCGATGCAGTGATATAAAAATACAATACACACAGATAAAGTAGGGTATCAATACTATTTAAAGTAATACACCCCAAGATGCTCTAGGTCATAAGGCTGTTTGACCTAGAACCACAATCAATCATAAAATCACACAATACCCTAGTCATTCTTGTTTTCTTTTATTAATTAATTAATCAAGCATTTAATCAGTAAACAACTAAACTATTTTCATTTGAGGTCAAACTTTACCAACAGATAGCTCCTGACCTAAAATAGTACCAAACAAAATTTTATGATTTTTGGAGCAACACAGAATTTATTAAAATTCATCAAAGTTGTGTTTATGAATTGATGTGTTGATTTTTGTTTCTGCAGAAAGTGCTCAAAATGGTTACTTAATATTTTTATAAAATTTTACACATTGCACAAAGTACACACAATTAATTTCATAATTTTTGGTGCAGCAGATAAATTCACGCATAAAAGACAAATCCCATTACTATTCATATTTACAGTAAATAGGAAAAACAACATAAATCAACTGAAAAATAGGAAATCTCATTTCAGCTCGAGTCAGCCCAGTCTCAACCAAACTGGCCCAGACAGCTCGCGCCCACCCCTTTCTCTCTCTGAGTGACTGACAGGGGGTCCCCACCCGCCAGTCCCTCTCATCACTTTTCCAGCGCTCCCGCGCGTGCATACGCGGCGGCTCGCCGCGGAACTCGCCGCCGGCGACCCCGAGACAAAACCGCGCGCCCCATAGTTGCACAACAGACCCAGAGAACCCTATAGCGTGCCAAACCTAGGAGCCTCACGCCTATGGCGAGTTCGAGCTCACCCATGGCGGACATGGCGATTCGGCAAGAGTACACACGCCGGCGAGCAGCGTTCCGGCAAAACCCGTGCGGTAGCGTGCAAAATAGGAGATGGGGAGGATCCAGGGCCTCACCACGGTCCCAGACCTGTAGTTAGTTGGGGCGGAGGCGATGTGGAGGGGTGAGCTTGATGGTGTACCGACCCGCGACGGCAAACTCCGGCGATGGTCTTCCCGTTCTGGTGATCCTAGGGCATTAAATACCAAACCGGCTAATGCATGAGCACTCCGAGATCACACGCCAATCGAAACACAAAAGGACAGGGACCAGAGCTCACCCGAGACGGCTGACTACGATGACGTGACCCGCGGCGGCGCTCTGTCCGCCCGTGAGGAAGACGACGGCGTTCCGATGCGCTCAAGAGGTTAGAGGCCGCACGGTCAGGTCAAGGAGGTGCGCCAGGAGGTGATGAACCTCTGAGCACCGGGAATTAGATAGAGATGGTGAAAGCCCTAGTTTGGTTTGATGATTGATGACGCCCTAAGGACTAACCTAAGTTGCTAAGTGTGGCAAGGTTTAGGTTGGTTAGACCGTGGAGTGTGGAGCCTAGGAGATGGTGTTAATCAAGATGGCTCAACCATGGATCAAGATTGGTGAAACAAGTAGAGATGATCAAAGAGAGAAGAAAAAGATTGAAGGCGAAGGTATAACCCCAAATAGGCTTTTCTTTTGGTGATCAAGACACCTAGTGGGTGTGATCACATTTAGGATAGATAGTCGACTATTAAGGGGAGAAAAATGATTTCGAATCGGTTGTCAAGTGCTCTAGAGTTGCATTACATTAGCATTCACACTTAGGACTATAGATCACACTAACTAGCCCTTTCAAAATGCTTTGAAAAATAGCTAACACACGTGGCTTAGTGGTAAAAACACTTGGGTGTTAGCACTTGAGAGAAGGGGCTGGTTTCTTGACTTGAAAGAGTGCTTAAACTAGCACCGGACGCTGCACGGCGCGTCCGGTGACTAATCCTACAGTGGCTATTGGCATTTCTTAACGTCGCTACAAAAGATAGACTAAACGTCCATCCCCGGCAACGGCGTCAAAAATGCTTGTTGGCATTTCTTAACGTCGTTACAAAAGATAGACTAAAAGTCCATCCCCGGCAACGGCGCCAGAAATACTTGTTGGCGTTTCTTAGCATCACTACTAAAGATAGACTATAAGTCTGTCTTTAATAATAATACTAGAAACGAAAGTTGACATTTCCAACCACCATTTCTTCAGAAAGGTAACCCTTGGCCCTTAAAGGCGCCGGCCTAGGTAATGCAGTCTGGTAATAGCAGTTAGAAGTGCCGGATTGGCCTTCCCAACCGTCATTACTTACGATATGCAAAACTGTGACACGGCGCCGTGGGGTGCACAAGAATTACAATCCCTAAGTAATGGTACTTAGATACGCCAATCAATAGCTCATTAAGAAATAAGATTACTCTGCAAGCGCACAGAACTATCATTGTAGCATTTCAACCCATGAGTATTCAAGGGTGTCGTATTTATAATTTCTCGTAGGAGGGCATGATGAATTTCATCTAGGTTTGGTATAAACATGATTACTTATTTGGAAGCATAGGTAGGCATAGCATAAGCAGGGGTTAAATCAAGTTTATAAGATAGTGGACACACGCATCGGAGCAACCTCAAGGATAAAAAGGGAATAAAGAATAAAAGAATACAACTAACTAAGCAGGCTTTGGTCGTATACAGCTATACAAAGAATAGCATTTACATCTACTAGCAAGACTAGAATCAGGACTGAGTCTGGGATGATAGGGAGATCCCCGCAGCTGGTATGCCAGCCGATAGAGACTTTCTGAACTCCTATTCAATACCCGAACGTGGGGGAGTGCTAGGGATGGACAGGGCTGTCACCACCTGCCCACCTACCCCTCTGCCCGTGGGGTACCGACATATTCACTGATCTTCGCATACCCGAACACCATGCTCGCGTAATTGGAAACAACTCCTAACCTCCCGGGACCCTAACCCTTCGGATTGACAGGCTCGGCTAGGAGCAACCATGACAGCACAACGAACTATTATCCCATCCATAGTTCTTCCTCTATTACTACTAATTTGATGAACGATGAAGAACTTTGATGAACACATTAAGAACATAACACATAGACTATGAACTAGTTCATATGTTATGATCATAATATGAACAAGATTATACTCTAATTCAGATGCATTGCTATAAACATAAGATGAGAACTTGCTCATAGAGGAGAACTGAATTATATTCATACCAAGATGTTCTTGATTCCTCCAAGAAGACAAGCTCTCCTTGATAGCTTTGCCTTGCTCTACTACTACTAAACTAGAGAGAACAAGAATGAAATGTGAGGTGTAGTGCTCCAAATGTTGGTGTGTGTGAATGATGAAGGAGCACCATCTATTTATAGCTAGAGTAGGGCGGTTTGGGCGTCTCCATGATTGGAAGGAGGTGAAACCGTCCTTGGGAAACCGCATAGAGCACCGACTCCGAAGACTGGGCCCGGGAGGCCCCACCTGGGGGGCGGCCGCACCTGGGGACGGTCGGTCCCCTGGCTGGGCTCGCTGGCCACCGCCTTCGGGTGGTTGGTTGCTCCCTGGGTCTGGGCCTCTCCTGTGGTTACGGATGGATCTAGTTCATTGTTTGAAATGGGCTTTCTTCTTTTCTTGGTTTGCGCCTTCTCTGAATATGTTTCCTGGAAGTGCGCTTTCTTGTGGATTTGATGCATTTCCACGTGTCAAACCTGCATGTTATATACACGACAAAACTCGTGGAAGGATTAGATAAAAGCCCTACCTTCTATTTGTTTTAGTATTAAAATGATGTTGTATTTTAGTTTGCTAAGGACCGCCAACAACTCCCCCACACTTGGTCCTTTGCTCGTCCTCGAGTAAAGTGCTAAGGACAAAATGGGTTCGTCTTCTTTGTCAAAAGAGTCTGCATATAGGATATTTCAAGCTTCACCTGGATTTTTGAACTTCAAAGTGTCTACCGAATCACCTTGAGTAATTGAAAAATGGAATAGCTTGGAATCAAATTCTCTTACTCTTGCCCTTGCATAGAGACTTAGGTTTTGCAAGATTTTAAAAACATAAAGATAGCTTGTGTTCCTTGAATGATTCTCTCAAGTCACTCATTTTGTAAGTGGTTCCTCACCAAGGCATGAAAAGGTGATGCCTTCACTTTGATCATCCTACCTCTAATAAGGCTTATCTGGAGTTTTAGGTAGGAATGAGAAATGATGAGGCACATTTACCCTACATATGTTGTCAAGTCAAACCCCAGACCACACCGGAGGGAGTGCGCCATACTCCTAGATCAGAATGTGCATGTGTGTGGAAAGTATGAAGGTGGAAACCTAATTCTAAATCTTTTTGGTATTCCATGCATCATGATTCTTCTTGGATAAAACTTAGGAGGATATGGGCTATAAGATCTTTATAATTTTTTTTGAACGGGTATTTAAACGTTTTCTTTCCCGTTATTTTCTTATGCCCCTTGGCATGATCTTTCTCTTTTTTCTTTTTTTTAAGATGGCCCCATATCTTTTATTGGCATATGAAAAACTTTTAAATAAGGAGATATCATGATGGTAGATGAATGGAGTAAAATTTTGTAGAAGGAATGGACGATTCTTAGGATGAGAACCGACACTTTTTATTTGGGCGAGAAAGTTGCGCAACTCTCAGTGTAAGAGTTGGCATATTTTTGGTGGGTGGATGAAGTGCATGTTTTGCGCAACTCTCAGGGTGAGAATTGACTTTATTTGGTGGGTGCAAGTGAATTCTGATCTTGGGAGTATGAAACATCTCTCAACAGCGGTCAGAAATTTGACCAAACTCAACACAAAATAAGTGGCATATGTAGAAGGTTTTATCAAATAGAATCATATATGGCCTTGGTAGGTATTTGACAATCATTCAAGGAGCATGCTATTGAGTTTTTTTTTTGTAAGATAAGTCTTAAGTATTTTGCAAGAATGAGCAAGCATTATATCATCCTACTATATCTCATCCGTCAATTACTTAGATAGAAACGGGGTCCCTAAACAGTGTTCATAAATCTGTAGGAATTTTAGCAAGGAATAAAAAGTATGCAAATATTTCAAATGTAGGATGACAAGTTTTGATGGAGTATGAAGGGGACATTATTTTAAATTTTTATCTTAAAAACTTTTCAGAATGAGAGAGGGAAAAAGTTGCACAAACCGAATTTTGATTTTTGTTATTGTGCAATTGTCTTGGAGAGTCCTCCCCCACACTTGTTTTCTTTCCTGTCTTGGTTAGTCACAATATATATATGTGGCAAAAACAAGTGCTCAAAAAAAATTTATTTCATTGATAAACTCAAATAGGCACATTTACATTGATGGTAAATGATCGTGAAAAAGAGAAGTGCCTATTTATTCGTGCAGCAGGTGCATTCTAAAGATACTCAAGATGATGTTCAACATCTACGGCTTTAGCGACTTTCCTTAGCTTAAGATTGTACTTGAAGCGTAAACTATTAACGTCATCGCTAAGGTCCCTAATCTCTGTGTTCTTGGTTTCTATGTCGTCTTCTAAAGTCCTAAAAAAAGCACGCAAGCTAGCATGTTTAGCTATGAGGTTATTGATGATACTAGAGTCGTCTTCATCGTCACTGCTTTCGTACTGTCATTCACGACGCTTGATGGATGGCTGTGGTAAATGCCTCCTAATTCTAGGAAAGGTGCTAGCAGATGCTGCCTTTTTGGCCGAAAGTGCAGATTTGCTAGCCGACTTTTCACCAGTATGCATGCTAGTCCCAATACCACTAGGGGTCTTCCTCTTGAGGCCTAGAAAACTGGTAGGATGGGTAGCAGCGGTCTTCTTCTTGGCGCCACCTTCGGGTGCATGAGAGTGCGCTGACAGGATCGCTAAAGGCTTCTCCTTCACAACATGAGTTTCTTCCCTAACTAATGGACTCTCTAAGTAAGGTGCTATGTCTAGGTTCGCTATGGCCTTTGGAGCGTTGATCAGCGAGAGGGCGTAGCTAGACATGGTTGGCACTTCGAGATAGGAGAGCTTAGCAAGCTTTGCAAAAGGGAGAAGGAAAAAGTTGGTGTGAGGAAAAGAGTGACCTAAAGGGATTTAAATAGGTGGTACTGAAGTTTCTGACAAGGAAATAACTTGATCGTAACCATAAACGTGATGCTGGAAGGATCATAGGGAGGTACGAAAAAGTTTGGCACAGATTGGGCCAGCTAGGGGGGCGGTCGGTCCCGGGGGTGGTCGGTCCCCTGGGTCCACCAGCCAGCCTCTGCTTTTTGGCCAGGTGCCAAGTGTTAACACCAAATTTTGGACTGGGAGCCGATAGCCGATACCAGAGGAAGATAGCCGATCTCGGAAGCAGATTCCGTCCAGCGGAAGGAAGGAAATAGCCGATTGCACGGTGAATCGGTTATCGGGCTAAAGTGACAGGAGGCGCGCAGCGTCAGTATTGATGACGTCATCCAGAGTCCGCGCCGCCAGGGTGCGATCACGATCGGAGTCCATTATGGAAAGGGAAGGTTGGACTCCAAGTTACCTTAGATATAGGATAGTTTGTTAGTTTCCTTATCTGTTGATGAGTTGTAATTCGACTAGGACTCTATCTACGCTCAGGGTATAAATATAAGCCCTCAGCCATTGAAAAAAACACAACAACATCAATACAACACAACTTTCGGCTCCGGCCAACAAACCCTAGAGTCAGTCGAGCCCGGCGAGTTACTTCATCCAGGCTGTGTGTCATCTGGTGGACGCAGGCTTGCTTGTAAGTATCGTCAACCCCCTGTTAAACTATGTCTTTTTAGCGTCATCCGGTGGACGTGGAAGCATGGCGGATCAGGGTCCTTACTAAGCTCTGTTTCTTTGGCGTCATCCGGTGGACGCGGGAAGCATAGTGAGTCAAGGATGATTCACGCTGGTTTACTCGATTAATCTGTGTTAACCGTCATCCGGTGGACGAGATGCAGATTAGAACAGTTTTCACGCGCGAATTAGTTATCGATTCGTGTTTGTTTGCTTGATTAATCTATTAGTTAATGTCATCCGGTAGACAGGCTATAGATTGAGATAGTTTGCATGCATGGATTAGTTATCGGCTCTAGCTAAATATGGCAATTTAGTTAGATTCATTAAGTTATCAAGATGTTATTTGTTGTTTATTGTTTATTTATCAGTATAACATCACTTTGTCCGATCAAGATTGCATAGTATTGGCCTCAGATCTACATGAGAGAATGTTCATTATATTACGTCCATATTTATGCTTTGTTATGATATTTATTCGATTCGGCCAGTATTATCGTAATCTTGTTCGTACGTGATGAGAGAGCTTAGCAAGAGTCGATCTGAATGAATATAGAGCCGCCAGCCTTCTAGACCAGCTTTGTATTCCTTTAGATCTACTTGTGGTTACTTTCGAGAATAAATCTAAATTGATATAAAGCCGCAGGCCTTCTAAACCAGCTTCGTATCAGTTTCAGATTTATACTTGGGACTAGTCACCGCTAAGTTTTCTGCTTCACGGACCGTGGATCGGCTAATTAGCCGATGCAGTTGTGCTTCACAAGGAAAACCAGTTAACCGATTGTTCCCTGCCAAATCGGTTAAATAGCCGATTTCTGTCTGTTTAACGTTCAGACAGCCCGAACTGAATGATTTGACATGTTAACATTAATCGATTGTGCTTTAATCTGTTATAATTATCTACATAAACTTGTTTAATGTAGATTGTTCTATCTGATCATATATATCAATCGATTATGCATCAATTCAGTATCCACTTCGGTGGCCAAACACATATACATGCCGGAATCGACTCTTTAGTCGGTTTCCGATTGAATCGGCTTTCAGAGCCACATAATTGGAACTACCTGCACATACCGGTTAGTTCCGCCCTGTGATTACTGATTACCATTTTTTCCTTGTCAATTGCAGGTCAAATTGACTGGCACGCTTAAGTGTTACCGACACTCTTAGACCAGATCCGAAGTTAGCTGGATCTGCGAGAGCTCTATTGCTTTCAAGGGTCGTTTCCGGCTTCGCTGGTGTGTTGGGCTTAGGGAACCACTTTTTGCGCCAACACCATGCTGACTGTGTAGATCCCTATCCTAGTTACGATCAAATTTGATGCGCAGTGAATCAGAGTAATAGTGTGTGTGATTGAGTATCGAAAATGATTGATATTTATAAGATTATGCTCAAGATCACACTATCATGCATTTATGAGAAAGTATTTCTATGATCATAAAAATATTTATGTGCATGAAAGAAGATCATAGAGATTTTCTATTTATTTCATAAAAGCAACAAGAGCACCATGTAAGCATATATTCATTACAAAAGTTTAAAATATATAAATATTTATTTATTTATTATTATTATTTTTAGAATAAAGAGATTACTTAGGCATTTATTGAAAGATTTGTTAAATTTTTATTTAAAGTAAAGATTAAAGATAACTTACCGATTTACCTTCGGCAAGGGCTCAGCTTTTTAAGTCCGTTTGAGCAGGACTTTTCTCCATTCATTGGTTGCTTGATGATGGTACATCCATCTTGGGAGAAGTAGACGGTTATACCTGCTTGGGCCTCCATACCTTCTGAGTGGTTTTAGGCGGTGTGGTAGTTTTTTCGACATTTGTTTTGGGTTTTCACACTGACTTCTTTTGTGAAGGCTTGGGGATTTTTTCCCTCTTTTTTGGAGCCATTTTGTTTTTCTGCTCCTTATTTATATTTCTTTTAGGAGCCGCCTTTTCTTTTGGCTCTGGCTTTTTCTTTAACTTTTTTGAGATTTTTGATAGATTTTTTAAGAGCTGAGGCTGAATCTCTACCTCCTTAATGCCTTGGGGGTTCGGCCCATATCGAATACGTATCATGTTGCATTCTTCCTGACGGCGAGGCCTGAATTCGAACTCTTCTTCTTGTCCATTGATATTGAAGCGGATTTCTCCAGCGCCAACATCAATTTGTGCTCTGGCTGTGCTTAGGAATGGTCTCCCAAGGATAAGTGGTATTTCTTTGGTGAGCTCCATGTTGAGCAACACAAAATCCACTGGAACATAATACCCTCTTATTTTGACAGGGATATCTTGTGCTATCCCCACTGGGTACCGAATTGAGGAGTCAGCCAACTGAAGTGTCATGTTGGTGGGCTCCAAGTTGGTGAAATTCAGTCTATCAAAGACTGATTTCAGCATGATGCTTACGCTTGCCCCAAGATCGTATAAGGCGTGGTTAAATTGCTGGGTGCCAATGGAGCATGTGATCGTGGGGCACCCAGGGTCTTGTTTCTTCTTGGGTAGATGATTGAGTATAAATGCGCTACACTCTTCCATCAGCTTGACAATTTCTGTGGACGGTAATGGTCGCTTGTTGTTGATGATGTCCTTGATGAATTTGGCGTAGGACGGTATGTGCAAGACATCCATCAGCGAGACGCTGACGTGTGTCTTCTCGACCATTTCCACGAATCGAAGGAACTGCTCATCTCCGGCCTTCTTCTTCCTTCTTATCCTTGTGGGGAAAGGTAGCATCGTGGTGTCCACATAGTTTTCCGGTGTCGACTCATTTTCCGCTAATTCTTCCTGTAGTTGTGCCGACTCGACCTGTGTCTCCTCTTGCTGCCTTGATGCTTTACCTGTCTTATGGTTAGGGTGTGGTGGATCACGAGTGGTCTTACCCCCTCTCATGGTCACCGAGTTTATATTTTCAACAGCCCTATTAGGTTGTATGGCAGATTTAGCAGCAGAAGCAAGCTGGGCGATCTGAGTTTCTATTCTTTTATTAAAACTTACTTGATTTTTAACAGATAAGGATAGGCTATCAAGCTTAGTATTTATGGTTTCAAACATTTTATTATTGAGAGAAAGCTTGTTTGTAAGGTTTTCATTTATTTTAGCCTGTCCTATAATAAGATCTTTTAATGAAGGTTGGGAGGAATTGAAATTTGAATTAAAATTGGAAGAATTACCTTGGGGACGATTCTGGTTGTTCCACCCATTACCTGTTTGTTGATGTTGGCGAAACCCGTTGTTAACGTATGAAGCTTCTTCTTGGGTTTCGGGATAGTTGTTCCGCGAATGGCCAACATCTCCCCAGACCTCACACGTCATGTGTGAGTCAATGGCCTGGACGGTGCCGGTGGTAGGATCGGTGGCACGTCCCTCAAGTCTCTTCATTAGTAACTCTATTTTTGCGGCAAACAGATCCGTCTCCTTCACGGTGTGCATGCCTTTTTGTGTTTTGCGTCCTTCTACCCAGTTTTGGTTGGCCACCATCTTCTCAATCAATGCCGTGGCATTTTCGATGGTGAGGGAGAGGAACGCGCCTCTAGCAGCGGCGTCTACGTGCCCTTTAGACATGGCCGTGAGGCCTTCATAGAAATTCTGGAGCACGAGCCATTCATCCATCCCGTGGTGGGGACAGGCCCGGATGTACTCCTGGAGCCTTTCCCAAGCCTCAGGAATGGACTCGAGTGATGTTTGCTGGAAGTTAGATATCTTCCCCCGTAGAACATTTATTTTGCTCATGGGA
This sequence comes from Eremochloa ophiuroides, assembly GCA_038502445.1. NCBI lineage: Eukaryota > Viridiplantae > Streptophyta > Magnoliopsida > Poales > Poaceae > Eremochloa > Eremochloa ophiuroides. The sequence goes on from JAHLJS010000003.1 coordinate 99,170,667, forward strand.
AAAAAACTTTGCGAGGAACGCCACAGAACATTTGTCCCACGTGTTGACTGCTTCCTTGGCTTGGTAGAACCATTGCTTCGCCTTCCCCGAGAGGAAGAAGGGAACAAGCGGAGCCTGATGCTGTCTTGTGCGACATCTTTAATGATGATGGTCTCGCACAGCTCAAGGAAGTTTTGCAGGTGTGCGTTTGCGCCCTCACTTGGCAAACCACAGAACTGGTTCGCCTGCACCATCGTGAGTAGGCCAGTGCGGAGCTCAAAGTTTCCGTTCCCGACATTGACAGCGGGCCCAACGGGCACGTTGGCAACAGCGGGGGTGGAATACTCACGGAGTGACTTGGCCATGGTGGTAGTAGCGGATGGTGCGGAAGTGACCGGTTCGTTTGCCGGCTGAGTAGCAGAAGAAGAGATGGTACGAGGCCTTTTCTTCCTTAGGAGTGCCTCTGGATTTTTAACGAAGTTTTTCGGCAGATCGAAACCGCTCATACACTATCCTATTTTCATTCCAATAAAAAGAAGAAGAAAACAGCAAAGTTAGCCTGCATAAGCTATGGCTACCAATGCTTATTTTGCAATCAAAGTTTATGCCAAACCTAGATGTTTATATTTTCTTTTTGCCCTCCCCGGCAATGGCGTCAGAAATGCTTGTTGGCATTTCTTAACGTCGTTACAAAAGATAGACTAAAGGTCTATCCCCGGCAACGGCGCCAGAAATGCTTGTTGGCATTTCTTAACGTCGTTACAAAAGATAGACTAAAAGTCCAACCCCGGCAACAGCGCCAGAAATGCTTGTTGGCGTTTCTTAACATCACTACTAAATATAGACTATAAGTCTGTCCTTAATAATAATACTAGAAACAAAAGTTGACATTCCCAACCACCATTTCTTCAGAAAGGTAACCGTTGGCCCTTAAAGGCGTCGGCCTAGGTAATGCAGTCTGGTAATAGCAGTTAGAAGTGCCGGATTGGCCTTTCTAACCTTCATTACTTACGATATGCAAAACTGTGACACGGCGCCGTGGGGTGCACAAGAATTACAATCCTTAAGTAATGGTACTTAGGTACGCCAATCGATAGCTCAGTAAGAAATAAGATTACCCTACAAGCGCACAGAACTATCATTGTAGCATTTCAACCCGTGAGTATTCAAGGGTGTCGTATTTATAATTTCCCGCAGGAGGGCATGATGAATTTCATCTAAGTTTGGTATAAACATGATTACTTATTTGGAAGCATAGGTAGGCATAGCATAAGCAGGGGTTATATCAAGTTTATAAGATAGTGGACACACGCATCGGAGCAACCTCAAGGATAAAAAGGGAATAAAGAATAAAAGAATACAACTAACTGAGCAGGCTTTGGTCGTATACAACTATGCAAAGAATAGCATTTACATCTAACTAGCAAGACTAGAATCAGGACTAAGTCTGGGACGATAGGGAGATCCCCGCAGCTAGTCTGCTAGCCGATAGAGACTTTCTGAACTCCTACTCAATACCCGAACGTGGGGGAGTGCTAGGGATGGACAGGGCTGTCACCACCTGCCCACCTACCCCTCTGCCCGTGGGGTACCGACATATTCACTGATCTCCGCATACCCGAACACCATGCTCGCGTAATTGGAAACAACTCCTAACCTCCCGGGACCCCAACCCTTCGGATTGATAGGCTCGGCTAGGAGCAACCATGACAGCACAACGAACTATTATCCCATCCATAGTTCTTCCTCTATTACTACTAATTTGATGAACGATGAAGAAATTTGATGAACACATCAAGAACATAACACATAGACTATGAACTAGTTCATATGTTATGATCATAATATGAACAAGATTATACTCTAATTCAGATGCATTGCTATAAACATAAGATGAGAACTTGCTCATAGAGGAGAAATGAATTATATTCATACCAATATGTTCTTGATTCCTCTAAGGAGACAAGCTCTCCTTGATAGCTTTGCCTTGCTCTACTACTACTAAACTAGAGAGAACAAGTATGAAATGTGAGGTGTAGTGCTCCAAATGTTGGTGTGTGTGAATGATGAAGGAGCACCATCTATTTATAGCTAGAGTAGGGCGGTTTAGGCGTCTCCATGATTGGAAGGAGGTGAAACCGCCCTTGGGAAACCGCCTAGAGCACCGACTCCGAAGACTGGGCCCGGGAGGCCCCACCTGGGGGGCGGCCACACCTGGGGGCGGTCGGTCCCCTGGCTGCGCCCGCTGGCCACCGCCTTCGGGTGGTTGGTTGCTCCCTGGGCCTGGGCCTCTCCTGTGGTTACGGATGGATTTAGTTCATTGTTTGAGATGGGCTTTCTTTTTTTCTTGGTTTGCGCCTTCTCTGAATATGTTTTCTGGAAGTGCGCTTTCTTGTGGATTTGATGCATTTCCACGTGTCAAACCTGCATGTTATATACACAACAAAACTCGTGGATGGATTAGATAAAATCCCTACCTTCTATTTGTTTTAGTATTAAAATGATGTTGTATTTTAGTTTGCTAAGGACCACCAACAGTGGCGCAGAGGTGCAGAAGGCACCGGACGCTGAGAGCGTCCGGATGGCATGCACCGGACACGTCTGATGTGGTTTGGAGCTCTCTGGAACCTGTCTGTTTAAGCACCGGACACTGGGATAGTAACTCCAGCGCGTCCGGTGGTGTTTTTCGAGCGTCCGGTGGGTCCTCAGCGGACGCATCCGGTGTGACTTGGAGCTCTCGGGTTGCTCTCTGTTCGCACACCGGACACGGATGGCGGAGCGTCCGGTGTGACGTTCCGCGTCCGGTGTGATCTTGGCGCGTTTTTCAGTTGATTCGACCGTTGGGATCTGACGGCTCATGTTTGAACCAGGCGCGACGTGGCACTGATCTGTGCACCGGACGATGCCACCGGACTCTGAGCGTCCGGTGCTCCCGCATCCGGTGCCACTGTAAAACAGCAACGGGCAAATATTTGTGAGGGGAGTAGAAGTAGTGCTTGGGTTGGCTTGGGGTCCAACCCTTGCGCATTTTGATCATTCCTAATCTCTAATGAGCCAAGCCTAAGCCCTCCACACACATCTCACACACTTTGACTCAAATCTTTGTGATAGTGTTGTTCCAAGTGCTTAATTGCTTGAGTGTTACATCCTAGAGCACTTGGTGGCGATTTGCTTCGGTTTTCTTGTTATCTTGGGGCTTTGCCGAGTCCCTAGACGGCTGTGGAAGCAAGGAGGAGGTGTAAACTTGATTGGTGATTGTTCAAGGCTACACCGGCTTGATTGTGAGGGGTTCTTGTGGTTATTCCCCGGCGGAGTGCCAAAACCGATTCTAGTGGATTGCTCGTGGTTGATAGCCACTTCTCTTGTGTTGGTGAGCGGCTCCCGGTGAGGGATTGGCGTGTGAAGCTTAGCTCGCAATCCACCAAGGAAGACCGGTGCCACAACGAGGAGTAGCGTGATGGCGATCACGTGAACCTCGGTAAAAAAATTGGGTGTTCATTCTCTTCTCCACCATCGAGTGAATGATTGGTCTTCCGGCTTACTATTGGTGATTGATCACTTGTTTTTCACTTTGGTTATCTTCCGGTGATTGGGTCTTCACGGCTAACGGACTTCACTTCATCAAGCCCGTTGGTATATCTTTCTCGATCTCACACTCTTGCGCTTACTACTTGTTTAGGTGCCATCTCCTTAGGTCTCGGAGGAGTTGGTTTCTTGCGTGTTGAGTGCATATATCTTGTGAGCAGCATTTTGATGCTAGGTGGCTTGCATAGCATAGTCTAGAGCTAGTGCTTAGCAACGCTTTCTTAATTACTAACTTGTGATCTAGTGCTTTGTAGAAATTTGAATAGGCTACTCACCCCCCACTAGCCTATATGGTCCTTTCAGATGGCTCGGTGGTGATGAATTCGACCGAGAACAGGGAGGTGTTCGTCGGCGACCGGAAGGGAGAAATAGAGAAGAAACGGTGGCCGTCGGCTTTATGCACGGGGAAAGGGGTGGATAAGGGTGAGAGGGTGTCCGGGGCCCCCGAACGACCCGGGCGCTGCGGCGACAGCGCTTTGCCCCGGCCGGACGGCGGCAGCGCGGGGTCCCCCTCCCTACTACTGTAGCTAGAATCCAAGAGGTCAAACCCTATGTTGATCCTTATCTCCCATTTCAATTGGTAACAGGTGATTCACCCAAAATAAAAGTTGTGCCAAATTTTGGGTAGGTCATTTTTAGTTTTTTAAGCAAGTCCAAATTCTGCACAGTTTTGAAATTATTCAAAAGGGGGTAAATCTCCGATTTGAATTTTATTTGCAATTCAATAAAAATCTCCAAACATTTCTGTATAACTTGAAAATCTATAAACATGAAAGTTGTTAAACTTGCTGAGATCTACAACTTTCATTAAGGATGCTTGGTCATATTCTTGATAGTTTTTGAAATGACATTTCAAATTCAAATTTCAAAGCATTATTTTGAGTTTAATTTGAATTTCCACTGTATAACTTCAAAATCTCTAAAAATAAAAGTTGTCCCATTTTAAAATATCTACAACTTTTATTAAGACACCTTCATCATAATCCTTATAGTTTTCAAACTAGGTTTTGGGACCTAATTAGGGCTTAATTCAAATTTTTCTTTTTGATTTAATATTTGATTTTCAATTATGGGTTTAATTGGACACTCATTCCCAATCACAACCAAATCACTCTAGAAGCCCTAAGCACAATCAAGTGCATGCAATTAATTTAAACATGATGACATGACAGTTTAATTAATCCTGGATGAAGAGATTTACATGCACCAACCACCGGGCTATGAAGATGAAACTCATCCCAGGTATGTCTGCATGTTGGACAAAGCTCTCTATGGTTTAAAGCAAGCTCCACGAGCATGGTACGCAAGATTGTGTGCGAAATTGATATCCTTGGGATTTACACCTTGAAAGGCTGATACTTCATTGTTCTATTATAATAGAGGTAAAAATAAGCTATTTGTCTTAGTATATGTTGATGACATAATTGTGGCTAGCTCTTCTCCAGAGGCGACAAAAGCTTTGCTTAGTGATCTGCAGAAGGAGTTTGCGTTGAAAGATCTTGGGGATCTACACTATTTTCTAGGAATTGAAGTCAAGGAGGTAAAGGATGGTCTAGTCCTTACACAGCAGCGGTATACATCGGATATCCTAGCTCGGTCTGGAATGAGCCGATGCAAGGCTATTGATACACCGTTATCCACCACAGAGAAGCTAAGTGCATATGAGGGACATGCACTCGGGCCGAATGACTCCACCAAATACAGAAGCTTGGTGGGTGCTCTTCAATACTTGACTCTCACTCGCCCAGACTTGTGTTTTGCTGTGAATAAGATTTGTCAGTACCTGCATGCGCCTACTACAGTGCACTGGAGTGCAGCTAAGCGCATCCTAAGGTATGTACAAGGGACTTTGAACCTTGGACTCAAGATTGGGAACTCAAAGACCATGAGGGTCAGTGCCTTCTCAGATACAGATTGGGCTGGTTGTGTTGATGATAGAAGATCTACAGGCGGGTTTGCTGTGTTCCTTGGTGAAAACCTTGTTTCTTGGAGTGCTAGGAAGCAAGCAACTGTGTCGCGCTCAAGTACAGAAGCTGAGTACAAGTCACTTGCAAACGCAACCACTGAAATGATATGGATACAGAAGTTATTGACGGAACTTGGAGTTCCTCATCCTCCTCAAGCTCGATTGTGGTGTGATAATCTTGGTGCCAAGTATCTCTCTACGAATCTGGTGTTTCATGCAAGAATCAAACACATTGAAATAGACTTTCACTTTGTTTGTGAAAGAGTAGCACAAAAATTATTGGAGATCCGATTCTCCAGTACGAATGATCAAGTGGCAGATGGGTTTACCAAAGCACTACCCCGAGTAAAGCTACGAGATTTCAGAAACAATCTCAACCTTGTATGTGGCTGAGATTGAGGAGGAGTGTTAGATAATATAGATTGATGTATACGTAGATATGATTAGTTCCTAGATTGTAGCTAGAGGATTCTATCTCATGTAACAAACTATGTAACAAACTCTTATGTATATGCCACCGCCGTGGGGGCTGTTCCCCGGCCTATATAACACGAAGCCGAGGACCGAGGTAAAGGTCTCTCGTTAACCTAAATTTGATAGGCATTAGTTCTGCATTTCTTTCTTGTACAAATTTGTGTAGGGAATACATCAAGTAGTGATACCTTTTTCTTTATGCGAGGAGAGCACCGATTAACTGATAGTCTGGTTCATGATGCAATTTTTATTTCTCCTTCAGAGTATATCATGAGCTAAGAATGTAAATGCACCCAGTACGTCATTCAGGAAAAATGGATTAATAATATAAAATTTACTTCTCTTCTCTTCGTCTTCACGTGCGGTGGAATCCTTACCCCTCGGCGTCCAGATCTATGTCGAAGTTCGAACGATAAGTTTGCGGCTTTTAAGGAGCGACGAACGCTAATCTATAGCTTTCTACAAGAGGCAGTAATAAAGGACATGAATTGAAATAATCATAAATTTAAATGGAACCACCAATAAGGCAACAACAGGTCAAAAAATCAATTGAGTGGATCTCGAATTCATGAAACCGAAATATTATTTTACAAATCTAATTTATAAAATGCAAACAAATAACTGTATTTTGCAACGAACCATCGTATATCAGGTCATCTATATAACCTTGAGCCCGGGGGGGGGGGGGGGGGTGGAGAAGCTGAATTACTGGAAGTCTTACCGTGTCGGAGGAAGAGGAAGAACGGGAGCACCACCGGAGTAGAAGGGAGAGAGCCCCGGCTTGCCGTGGTAGGCAGCTGACACGGAGACGGAGTTTTCCGAAAAGGATGACGGTGCAGTGCTAGGGCCGTACCTGTGGCAACGGCAGCGGTAGGGGCCGCACCTGCGGCTACAGCAGAGGCGGCGATGGCGGGGCCGAACCTGCAGCTACAATGGTGGCGACGACGAAGGATTGCGGCGCTCAGGCTGGACCTCCGGCTCCTACGAGGACGGCGTGGCGCTGGACGGCCGGGCCTGAAGCGTCGGGGGAAGAAGCGAGCACAACGCGGTTCTTTTTTTCATCTGTGTAACGGGCGGGGGAGGTGCTGGAAGGTTCTGTTTGCACCCGAGTCTGGATAAGTCGGCAAAACCGGCTTGGCCGGGTTGGTGACCCGGCCTGGCCGGGTTTGGCTCCTGCGCCGACTTTTGGCAGGCTGTCACGTGGCGCCCCGAGAGGCCCCGTGAAAACCAGCTTGGCCGGGTTTGGACCCGGCTTGGCCGGGTTTGGTAGAGTCCGAGCCGATTAAGAGATCTAATCGGTTTTTGGTAGTTTTTGGACGTGAAAAACTTAGAGACTTGCCTAGATACGTGTTTCCTACTGGGATAAGACCACCCCCCTCTATATATATGAGAGGATCATGGCCGATTGAGATCTTAACCATCCAATCGTCAAAACACATCTACAAAGTAGATTCTCGCGGTGGTTCATCTGTATCCTGCTGTTTGGCTTGACTCTCCGCGAGTTTAGTCGGCGTTCTAGGTGATCTCCGCGATCCCTAGTGCAACCTCCACGTGCATCTCTCCGACGGATCTTTCCGAGGGGTGTTCGGGAGTTTCCGGCGAAGGACGGGCGCTGCATCGGCCACCAAACGTCCTCTGCTGCTGAAGACGGTCGTCCCGACGACTAGAAAACCGGAACCCTAGCTTCCTCGGCGAACCCGAGGAAACCGGCTCAGCCGACTATCAAAGTCGGCCAGGCCGGGTAGGCGGCTCGGCAGGTTTCTGAAACCGGCCAGGCCGGGTTTCGCGGGCGTGCTGCCCCGTGCTGTTTCGTTTCGTGCGCGACCGTGCGATCTAGCACCTTGCTGTGTGTTGTCCCTTTTCGGTGTCAACACACTTTTTGGCGACTCCGCTGAGGAAGAAAGCTCAATCCCAGATCCAATCTACTAGCGGCATGGCGGCCGACGACGGGAAGAAGACCGACAAGAACATCAATGAAGACAACGTCGTCCGCCCCAAGACTATCGACGAGCTTCCTGAGGAGCTCCGGAAAAAGCTAGAGGCCAAGCTTGCTGCCGATACACAAGCCTTCCTGGATAATTAAAATTTCTATTGATGCATCCGAAGCTAAAATCGGCAAGCGCATATCTAAAATTGAGGAAAAGTTAATTGGTTTTTCAGATCCTGATAATCAACCTGAATTTGGTATGCCTTTCGATTTTTATGAAAATCAACCTAATTTTGCTATAGCTAGCCAACTTCAATCGGGTCCTTCGGCGCATGAAACCGATAGAACCGATCGCGGCATGGCTAACTCTTCAGCTCGGCAGGCGAATCCGACTAGGCCATCGGCGGGTCGTAACACTGTTTCACCTAATCCCCCGCCATCACCTAGTCAGATTCCAGTGGCCAATAATGCGGTCACCGATTCCTCCAAAACTGATATAGACGCTATCGTAAATCGGTTTAAAGCTGAGATGACTAAATCCATTGAGAGGAATCTGGGGATAACCATTAAGCCTATTCAGAGCTCATACCAAAAACCATATCCTTCCACCTATGATGTTTTGCGGGCACCGCTTGGGTGGAAGATGCCCGATTTCCAGAAATTTAATGGTGATGATAGTAAAACCACTATGGAGCATATTGGCATGTATCTGGCTCAGTTAGGAGAAGCTAGTGCTCAATGATTACATGAAAATCAGATGTTTTCCTTTGTCTTTGTCTGGTACAGCATTTGCATGGTTTTCCTCATTGCCACCATATTCAATTAGTACCTGGAATGATTTGGAGGAAAAATTTCATAACTATTTCTTTACTGGTGTTCAAGAAACTAAATTGTCACATCTCACATCGGTTCGTCAAGGGTGTGATTCCGTACTTGATTATGCTAAACGTTTTAGGGACGTCAAGAACCGATGCTTTAATTTGAATATTTCTGATAGAGATTTGGCAGATTTATTTCTTAACGGTATGAACTCTAATATTAGAGAGAAATTGGAGCACTATGAATTCTATAGCATTAATCAATTATTGCAAAAGGCTATTGCTGTAGAATCTCGTTTAGCAAGTGATTCCAAAAAATCTTATCGGACCCATGTGTTGGAATGCTGTGACAACGAGGACGATGAGAATTTGGAGTGTAACTCTGCTGAATTTGTTTGGTCTCCAAATAAAAAGGGAATTTCTTGCCCATCTCTGAAACCGATTTCTAAAAATCGGCAGGATGAAATTAAATTTACTTTTGATGTTTCTAAATGTGATCGGATCTTTGATGAATTGCTTAGAACCGGTAACATTAGAATTACTCATACCTTGCCGTCTAGAGAAGAATTAAAAAACGGGCGCATTACAAATTTCATAATTCTTCTAGTCATGCTACTAATGATTGCAACTATTTTCGTCGACAGATACAATCGGCCCTCAACGAAGGACGATTGAACTTAGCTGAGATGATGGTTGACAAAGTACCTTTTCCGATGAATGTCATCGAGAAAGGGGAGCCCGCTATTTTGATTCGTCCAGAGCAAGCCGACACCACACAAGGCAAGAACGTGATTATCGGTGAACCACGGGAGGCACCGAAACAAGTTTCGGGGCGTCAAGTGGTGCTTGAGAAGGACGAAGACGGCAAGACGAAGCTGACAATCTCTGCAGGGTCGTCACAGTACTTATCTCGGCAGCGGCGCTGGGAGGCCACGGCGGCACAGCAGAGGCCGGCCAGGCCGGTTCCAGGAACCGGCCCAGCCGGCTACAGAAGCCGGCCAGGCTGGTTCTGGCGCTAACCCGGCCAGGCCGGGTACAGTAGCCGGCTCGGCCGGTTTTGTCGGTGGTGGCGGCCCTTCTTCCTCTGCTGCTCCCAGGGCCGCCGGCGCTGGTAGTGCCCAGGTTATCAGGACGTTCGTCCCAAAGCGTCCAAAAATTGGCACTTGGAAAACGAACGCAAGTTCAAACAAGGGGAAGGTCGTTCCAAAGAAGCTTTGCACGTTTGACCGGCTCATGGAAAAGTACCGGCAAGAAAAGGTCGATTCCCAGAATCGGCCCATAAAAAAAAGAGAGGCTACACCGCCAAAGCGAGATGAGCAACCAAAGAAGATGACGGTGGCTCCGGCAGCATCTCCGTCGCAGGAGGTTGCTCGTCCTCGCGTCTCTCATTGGGGTCCCCCGCCTCCACCTCAGCCGCATTGGGGCCCCAACGGGGTGTTCGTGCCATATCCCTTCCTCATGCAGCAGCAGCCGATGAACGGAGCGTCTTCATCATCGGTGTTTAGCCGATTGGGCTACGGTCAATCGGGCTACGGCGGCCAAGGGGCGTCGCTCCCGCTGCCGCCAGCGAGGTTGGTGATTGGTGATGGAAGAGAGAAGGCTCCACCGCGACAAGTCTATGTGCCTAAGAGGGTCGTGGAGTCTCCCATTGTTCCTATTGTTCCTACTGCACCGCCGCCGAAGGAAGCACCTTCGGCAACAATTCTTATCGGCTCTCAAGAGGTGCCTATCGTTGACAATGACGGGCCGATGAGGATTGAGGAACCATCATCCACCGCTCCGGAGGTCACCGCTAAGGTTGTGGAGAAGAAGCCGATTCATCCAAAATATTTGCAACCGAAGTGGTGCCCGCCGGGATTGACCAAGACGCAGCAGCGGAAGTTACAGCGAGCGCGCCAAACGCAGCAAAAGCGGGAGAAGTTGGAAAAAATGAGAGAGGAGATCTTCAATGCTGCACACCCAATTTTTCCGCAAACTCAGAAAGGAAGTGATCCGGCGTGCTTCACAAAATCTGCAGAGAAGGTTACTGGGCAGAAAGATCTCCCAGATGCGAAGTCTGCACAGGTCGCAGAAACCGGCCAGGCCGGGTCAGAGCCGGCCCAGCCGGGTTTCCTAGGAACCGGCCAGGCCGGGTCAGAGCCGGCCACGCCGGGTCTGCCTGAAGCCGGCCAGGCCGGGTCAAACCCGGCTAGGCCGGGTTTTGCGGCTTCGTCTCCCGCTGCCGCCACCGACGCCGGTTCACTGGAATCAGCTGTCGCTGCTGTTTCTTCTGTTGTTGCAGGTTCTGGTGATGCAGAAGATGAGGAGATGGTCGATTATGAGCCGACGCCGCCGTGCGCCGAACTTAATGTCGTTTACCTGTCTTCCGATTACTATGTAATCGATGAAGATGAAGGTTCAGCGACGGCTCAGTTTTGCTTCGCCGCCGAGGATGCCATCTTCAAGAAGCCGGAGGATTCCGTCAACCACCTTCGGCCGCTCCATATCAAGGGGCATATCAACGGCACGCCGGTTCATCATATGTTGGTGGATAGCGGCGCGATTGTCAATCTAATGCCGCATTCGCTCTACAAGAAGCTCGGCGGCACGGAGGGGGAGCTAGTGAAGACCAACATGACGATCACCGGAGTTGGAGGCGGCGAGCCAATTCCAGCTTTGGGCGTAGCGACGATGGAGTTGATCGTCGGTAGCAAAACGTTGGCAACCGCGTTCTTCGTCGCCGAGGTACAAGGTAGCTATAATCTCATCCTTGGTCGCGATTGGATTCATGCCAATCGTTGCGTTCCATCCAGTTTGCACCAGACTTTAATTCAATGGGTGGGGGATCAAGTTGAGGTTATTCATGCTGATTCATCGGCCTCCATTGCTACGGCCGATGCTCCTTCGCTCGGGGGGCACGATGGTATTGCTTGCTTATCTGGTCATGACTTGTCTGGCGTTGAGTTTATTAGCGTCACTAAGGAAGGATTTGTACCTGTGTCATTGAAGCCGATTGATAATCGGCTCAATATCATCGTGTAATTAATTTTTTGCAATGGATGCTAATGTTGAATGGTTGAAACATCGTGTGGATCAATATCGGGCTTCTATGACCGATGTCTGTGAAACAATTGATGATTTTGATGAGCTCAATAAGTTGGGCCAAGGTTTCACGTCGGCCGACCCATTGGAAGAAGTTGACATTGGGGATGGTTCTACACCAAGGCCGACGTTCATTAATAAAAATTTGAAAGCCGATTATAAAGCTGAATTAATCGCGCTTTTAAAAGAATATGCTGATTGCTTTGCATGGAGCTATAATGAGATGCCCGGATTGAGCCGAGAGCTTGTTGAGCATCGGCTTCCCATTAAACCTAGATTCCGGCCTCATAAGCAACGTTCTCGCTTCTTTCATGCTAAAATTTACGACCGCATTAAAGAAGAAATTAATCGGTTGTTGGAAGCGGGATTTATTCGCCCATGCAGGTATGCGGAGTGGATCTCTAATATTGTGCCCGTTGAAAAGAAAGGATCGGGCAAGATTAGAGTTTGCATTGATTTTAGAGATTTGAATAGAGCCACTCCAAAAGATGAATATCCTATGCCTATTGCCGATATGCTTATTAATGATGCTTTAGGACATAAAATTCTTAGCTTCCTTGATGGTAACGCTGGTTACAATCAAATATTTATGGCCGAAGAGGACACGTCTAAAACGGCCTTTGTTTGTCCTGGGTTTGTTGGATTATTTGAATGGATTGTCATGACATTTGGATTGAAAAATGCCGGTGGTACCTATCAACGTGCTATGAACTTAATCTTTCATGATTTAATTGGCGTGATCATGGAAGTATATATTGATGATATTGTGATCAAATCGGCTGCCAATAATTCTCACTTGGCCGATTTGCGTCCGATGCGCCGGTATGGTTTAAAGATGAATCCGCTTAAATGTGCTTTTGGTGTATCGGCGGGCAAGTTCTTGGGATTTATTATTCATGAGAAGGGCATAGAAGTTGATCCCAAGAGAATAGAGAGTATCAAGCAAGTTCAGGCGCCTACATGTAAAAAAGACTTGCAAAAGTTTCTGGGAAAGGTGAACTACTTGAGAAGATTTATTGCTAACTTGTCCGGAAAAGTTATTCCTTTCACCCCCATATTGAGATTGAAAGATGAGAGTGAGTTTGCTTGGGGGGCAAAGTAACAAGAGGCATTTGAGAAGATCAAGGAATACTTGTCGAAACCACCGGTTCTTCGTGCTCCAAGAAGAGGAGTTCCTTTTAAATTATATATTGCTGCCGAAGAAAAAATAATTGGTGCGGTTTTGACTCAAGAGGATGATGGCAAGGAGTATGTTATTGCTTATATTGGTCGTCGTCTTCTTGATCCCGAGACAAGGTATGCCCATATTGAAAAATTATGCTTATCATTATACTTTGCTTGTACTAAGATGAGACATTACTTGTTAGCTAGTACATGCATTGTTGCTTGCCAGGCCGATGTAATTAAACATATGTTATATCGGCCAATCCTTAGTGGAAGGATCGGTAAATGGGCATATGCATTGGTTGAATATAACTTGACTTTTGAGCCTTTGAGAGCCATGAAAGGTCAAGTTCTTACTGATTTTATTGTTGAGCATGCAATTGATTTAGGAGATGAGATCAATTACATAAATTTTACTCCATGGAAACTTTATTTTGATGGATCGGTTTGCAAACAAGGCCAAGGTGTTGGTATTGTTATTATTTCACCACATGGTGCTGAGATGGACATGTCAAACCGATTAGAAAATTATTGCACTAATAATCAAGCCGAATATTTAGCTCTTTATTACGGCTTGGAGATGTTGAATTCTATGGGAGTAAGACATGTTGAGGCTTATGGTGATTCTTTATTAGTGGTGCAACAAGTTTCTGATGAATGCCTTGATTTAATTGCATCTTTCGCCGAATTTAAAATTTGGCATATACCGAGACATGAAAATTCAAGAGCCAACATGTTAGCTCAGCGAGCATCATGCTTTGACGTCGGTGGGCGTAAAGATTTAAAGCCGGTGCAAAGTATCTTTTCTGGTTTCTGTGCAGGCACATAGAAACCGGCCCAGCCGGGTCTGGGAGTCGGCCAGGCCGGCTCTGGACCAAAGCCGGCTAGGCCGGGTGCAGAAGGCGGCCAGGCCGGTTCTGGCCAGGAACCGGCCAGGCCGGGTGTTGAAGCCGGCTCGGCCGGATGTTGCGGATTTGATCCAAATCGGCCAGAATTGTGCCAAGTTGACGGGCAGGCCGATTTGGAGGATTGGAGGACTCCCTTGTTAAATTTTCTGCGAGATCCCAGCACTAAAACCGATAAAAGTATTCGGCGGATTGCGTTTAAGTTCACTTTGCATAATGATGAGCTTTATCGGAGGACCGCCGATGATTTGTTGCTCAAGTGCTTGGGACCTGATGAAGCTAAAGTGGCTATGGGGGAAGTCCATGAAGGTGTTTGTGGTACGTATCAATCGGCTCCTAAGATGAAATGGCTTTTGAGAAGGGCTGGTTTTTATTGGCCTACTATGATAGCCGATTATTTTCACTACTACGAAGGATGCGAGGAGTGCCAACGGTTTGGTAATATTTAGTTAGTGCCTGCTGCAATGCTTCATCCTATAATCAAACCGTGGCCTTTTCGTGGTTGGGGACTAGACTTCATTGGCCAAATTCATCCCCCTTCTTCAAAGGGTCATTGCTTCGTGTTAGTGGCCACAGATTATTTTACTAAGTGGACCGAAGCGGTGCCTTTGAAAAATATGACACATAAGGAGGTGATTGAGTTTGTGACTGAGCATATTATTCATAGATTCGGCATTCCTCAGACTTTGTCTACAGACCAGGGAAAATCTTTCATATCAAAAGAGGTGCGAGAATTTGCCGAAGGTGGCACGAGGTATTATCAGAGGCTCTGTGGGCTCATCGTATATCTCGTCATGGTGTTACAAAGGTTACTCCTTTTGAGCTAGTATATGGACAGGAGGCTGTGTTACCCGTCGAGGTGAATTTAAATGCATATCGGCTCGCTAAGCAAAATGACTTGTCTGCCGTTATGTATCATAATTTGATGATGGATAATATTGACGAGGTGACTGACAAAAGATTAGCGGCTCTAAAGGAGATGGAAAAGGAAAAGGTCCGAGTTGCTAGAGCTTATAACAAGAAAGTGAAGATCAAGTCGTTCCAAGTTGGGGAATTGGTGTGGAAGACCATACTACCAATTGGAACAAAGAGCAATAAGTTCGGCAAGTGGTCGCCTAGTTGGGAAGGTCCTTACAAAGTGATCAAGGTGATATTTGGAAATTCATATATGCTAGAGACGTTGCAAGGAGATCGTCTCCCAAGAGCAATTAACGGGAGGTATTTGAAAAAATACTTTCCAAGTGTTTGGCAAGAGGCCTAGGAGCTCTCCAAGCAATGGCCGATACATGTATCGCCCTTAGAATAAAATGGCCGATGTATGCATCGCCCTTAGTCACTAAACAGCCGTTGGGTTAAGTATTGTTGCTGCTTAGTTTTTTGTTTTCAGGTTCATATGCAGAGAATTCGCCTGAAAACAGGGGGCATATGTTTGCACCCGAGTCTGGACAAGTCGGCAAAACCGGCTTGGCTGGGTTGGTGACCCGGCCTGGCCGGGTTTGGCTCCTGCGCCGACTTTTGACAGGCTGTCACGTGGCGCCCCGAGAGGCCCCGTGAAAACCGGCCTGGCCGAGTTTGGACCCGGTTTGGCCGGGTTTGGTAGAGTCCGAGCCGATTAAGAGATCTAATCGGTGTTTGGTAGTTTTTGGACGTGGGAAACTTGGAGACTTGCCTAGATACGTGTTTCCTACTGGGATAAGACCACCCCCCTCTATATATATGAGAGGATCATGGCCGATTGAGATCTTAACCATCCAATCGTCAAAACACATCTACAAAGTAGATTCTCGCGGTGGTTCATCTCTATCCTGCTGTTCGGCTTGACTTTCCGCGAGTTTATTCGGCGTTCTAGGTGATCTCCGCGATCCCTAGGGCAACCTCCACGTGCATCTCTCCGACGGATCTTTCCGAGGGGTGTTCGGGAGTTTCCGGCGAAGGACGGGCGCTGCATCGGCCACCAAACGTCCTCTGCTGCTGAAGACGGTCGTCCCGACGACCAGAAAACCGGAACCCTAGCTTCCTCGGCGAACCCGAGGAAACCGGCTCAGCCGACTATCAAAGTCGGCCAGGCCGGGTAGGCGGCTCGGCCGGGTTCTGAAACCGGCCAGGCCGGGTTTCGCGGGCGTGCTGCCCCGTGCTGTTTCGTTTCGTGCGTGACCGTGCGATCTAACACCTTGCTGTGTGTTGTCCCGTTTCGGCGTCAACAGGTTCCTTGCAGGGCAATGAAAAGCAATGCGGTGTTTGCTGGACGTGGATGAGAGATCAAAGGGTCAGGAAAAGCAGGTGACGTGGAAGTTTGTGGGATGAGAATGAGATAGATGAGTAGTATAGGAATAAGGGAAAGGTATATAGATAAGTTGAGCAAAATAATTTAGACATAAGCTTCTGTTTTGGCGGCCCAATCGCTCGTCAAGGTGAGGCCCGGTCAGGCGTTAGCAGGAGAGGAGGCCTGTGTAAATTAAGGCCCATCCTAATTTTCCGACCAGACGATCCAACGTTGGAGCGTGAGATGCCGACGTCCCTTCCTCCCTTGATTCCACAACACTACGCTATTTCGCGGAAATCTTCCCTGACCAGGTGGCAGCAAGTCACCTATGATCCTCGCTACAAGCTTGAGCACTGGCTTCTTGGCACACGCGCGAGCGCGGCCTACTTTTCCTGAGCGTTGGGAGCCGAGCGTGCTGGCGTTTCCACTCCGGTACTACCGCACCTGTTGCATGCGTCTTTCTTTCTTTATTTATTTCCTTTTTTCTTTTCCATTTTCGGTGTCTTTTTATTCTTTTTTCGGTATCACATCAGATGTTTCATGGCTTGTCTCATGATTCATTCGGATTCTAATAAAAAAACAAAATACGGTTGTCGCCTGTAAACCGTGAGACGAATTTATTAGGGGCTTTGGTATTTCTACACTCGTTTTACTCTTATTTTTTTAACTTTGTGATTTTACTCTTACAGTTTCAAAACGAAGGGAGGGTCTATCCCTGATTTGTTAAGTCCATCTAACAGTGTTAAAAAGATAATTTTGTCCATATGTTTTTACCCTTGTTTTATTATGGTACTTGTGTTTTTACCTCTGTTTTAAATCATCAAGATGACATTTTGTGTACAGATTTTTTTTAAAAAAAATTTGGCAGCATATGTATAAAAATTTTGGCAGCAAGATAACTTTATCCTGGTTTTTTATACCCAGCTCAGAAATTGCTGCTGTAAGACTGTCTCCAACAGTGAGTAGGCAAACACGAGATGCATTCAAGAGTTTGGGTGGCGCACAGTGAGAGCGGCATGACCCAAAATTCCCCCGTCCCAAAACTCCCCCGTCTCCAACAACGGACCCAAAACTCCATTCCCAACCTTGATTTCTCTCTCCTCCCACTCAGGAAGCCATGGACGCCGCTGATGCGAGAAGGAGCAGCAGCGCGCCTCCTCCGCGGAGTTCTCCTGGCAGCTCCACCCCAACGTCGCCGCCTCGCAGGAGGGCGCCGAGCCCAAGCCAGGAGGCCATCACCTGCTTCAATTAGTCTTCTCGGCCTCCTCCATGGGCAACGGGTGGATGTACGGCGCCGCCCCCTACTGCCGTAGAAGATGGTGAGAGAGGCGCCGCCGCCGGCAGTAGCGCCATGGACGCAGGCCCCGCCATCTCCTCGCCCGTCGCGTCGACCTCCGCCTTCGCCCCGAGGACGCAGCAACGCCGTCGTCGAGGTCCGTCACCAAGGTGCGGGGCAAGGGCTGGAGCGGGTTCCCGCCGGAGGAAAGTTCGACGACCTAGCCGGTGAGTTATTTCGGGCGGGCGGAATCCGAGGACGACGACGAGGAAGAGAAGGAGACCGCTGCGCCGGTGCGCGGCCGGTCAAGGCTTCCGGTGCCCTCGGCGGCGGTCGGCGGAGCTCCACCGCGCGGTAAGCCTGGGAGAAGACGAAGCTCCACCACCGCCGGGGAGGGGCGCGGCCGACGGAGAAGACGAGCAAGAAGAAGAAACGATGGGGAGAGAGAGGCCGGCGATTTGCATTGGTAGGAGAGAGGAGATGCTTTTTTGCCTGCCGCATCGCTCGCTAGGCAAAGTGCGTCCTCCATGTGCGTCTTCTGTTGGAGACGTTTTATTAGACCCAAATCACTTTTGGTGGCGCATTTTAGGTATGCATCCTCATTTGCCAACTCCGTTGGAGTTAGTCTAAAAGCCTCTTTGATGGCGGCATAGGAGTATGTGGTAACTGAAATAGTAGCGTAGGTAAACACATTATGCTTTAGGAAAAAGACAAGCCATATATTACTACTATCTTGCGCAAACTAAGGGGCTGTTTAGTTGGGTGAAAAGAGGGTGAAAAGTGCACTGTAGTATTTTCGTTTGTATTTGATAACTTTTGTCTAATTATGATCCCAAGTAGACTTAAAAGATTCATCTCGAAGCTAGTCAGGCAAAAAGTACAAATATGCAACCGTTGCTACTTCATTTAATGCTCCATGCAGGCGTAAAGCACAATCGATGTGATAGGGAAAAGAGAAAAATTTTTGGAAAAGTAAACAGGGCCTAATCGAAAGAATAAGCCTCCAGCTGGTTGCAAAATCTATACATGAGATTTGCACGAAAGCTGTATGAACCACCACAACCCTAGGAAATCCTTGTTGCTTATATACTTCAACTAAAATAGTGAGAGAGAAAAATGAGGATGCAAAGTATATCCAGAAACATGAGGATGTGTGCCACCTGAAGATATCAGAACACGTTAGCTCCAACAATTATCTCAAAAGGGAAGATGAGACGTTACAGCTGATGCTGAAAACCTGATATTCTTCCCATGGATCCTTGTTCTCTACTGGCATGTACCAGGAAACATCCAAAACCTAAAACAAAGTCGATAACTGTCACAAAGCACATCTGTCCGTAACCCTCTAATTATTTCTGGGGATAATAATAAGAACACAACACATAAAAGGAAGATCAAATTGACAGACAATCACACTATTGTGTTCTTCACACACCACTAACGCAGGGGATAGAAGCAGTATGTATCTCTGAACTTTTTTTTTTTGACAATGATGTATCTCTTAACTTTCTTTTTCGATGAAGGAAGTATTATTAAAGTAACTCTGAACTGAATATTACCCCTCTGGCAGGGACAGGGACACCGGCAGGCAGGAGTAGGACTGGCCCCTTGCGGTCAACCGGCGAGCCCACCGGACAGCAGATGACGGGGCTGGAAGGGCGGGGAGAGGAGGAGGGCGAGGGGACTGCTGCAGGTGCCGCCGCCGACCGCCCAATCCAAATCGCACGTCGCCGGCCACCGGCGAGGTTCGCGAAGTCGCGAAAAAAACTATGCGAACGCGATCGTGCGAGCAGAACACAAGGGCAGCGCCGTCTTTGGTCCTCCTTTTTTTTCTTTTTTATTTTTCTTTGGCCATTTAATCTAGTCTTCTCTAACGAAAATAACGAGAGTAAAATCCCAAAGTTTAAAAGATAGGAGTAAAATCACAATTGAGGTTTAGAATAAAGGCGTAAACATCAAATTCTCA
This sequence comes from Eremochloa ophiuroides, assembly GCA_038502445.1. NCBI lineage: Eukaryota > Viridiplantae > Streptophyta > Magnoliopsida > Poales > Poaceae > Eremochloa > Eremochloa ophiuroides. The sequence continues at coordinate 99,190,071 of JAHLJS010000003.1, forward strand.
ATTTATTAAGCATAATTAATTCGTTATTAATAAATATTTACTGTCGCATGACCTTGTCGAATCATAAACTAAGGCCCTGTTTGGATCCTGGTCAGTTTTTGCTAGTTTTTAAGAATATGGCTTTTGAATCTAGGTGGGATCCAAACAGTCCAGTTTCTTGTGCCAGTTTTTGCCAAATTCTTAAAAACTAGAAAACTGTATGTACCTAGCTTTTGTCATCCATAGAGCAATAAATTAACTCAGATTCTTAAAAACTAAATGATCCAAGCACCCCGCTATTTTTTTTTTCAAAATCTAGACTTTAGAAACTAGAGACAAAAATTGATCTTTAAGAAACTGAAACCCATCCAAACGAGACCTAATTAGACTTAAAAAAAAAATTCGTGTCGCAATTTACACTTAAATTGTTTAATTAGTTATTTTGTTTGGTCTATATTTAGTACTCAATGCATGTGTCCAAACATCCAATGTAATATAGTGTAAAGTTTTTATGATCTAAACAAGGCCTAAGTCATTCTACGGAATTCGCTTTTAATTGCTCCCATATGCGTGCATGGACTGGTGTGGATGGGCCTGTGCGCGATCGGCCTGTGGTAGGAAAGTCAGGTCGCACGAAGGTTTTTGACTGGTGTGGATGGGCCTGTGCGCGATCGGCCTGTGGTAGGAAAGTCAGGTCGCACGAAGGTTTTTGACGTCTCTTTAAGCAAGTGGGGTGTTCATTTGACGTGTTTGCACTTCGTCATCGTCGTCGCTTTCTTGTCATCGTCGGATAACATCTTATTCAAGGGCCCCAGGGCTAGATGCTAAAGTTGCTAGTAGCTTGCACTACTACTACCACTAGCTTGCTATGCTACTACTACTACTACCACTGACGGACGCAATGTGGACATACATCCCTCGATTGTATTGTTACGGTTCGCCTCTTCACGATTATAAAAGGTATGCATCGAGGCAAGCTCCCCACGGCACACCACACCATCCCCTCACCACACCAGTCCCTAGCCGATCGCGCAAGAGGCCCATCCACAGGGCACAGGCCGGCGCGAATGGCCAACCAGGGAGAGCTGCCTAATGATCACCCGGCGGTGCACGCCGACGATGTCCAAGCACAAGTAGCAGCAGGCCACCAGCGGTTCCACCTCGTGGACGCCTCACGCGCACTGATCCTGCTGGGAGCACTCCTCCTCGTCTCAACCGTGTGCAATCCCGACGCTGACGCCACGCAGGTCTTCCCCGCTTTCGTCACCTGGCTGCTCGGCGTCTGCCTCCTGTCGCTGGTGCCATTGTTGGCAGGTCGGTTCCCACAAGCTGATCGCTTGGCCGGCGCTGCCATCGCCATCGCTGGCGCCGTCCTCAGGCGCTTCTTCATCCCATGGAACTAGCTTTATCATGCATGTTGCGCCCATGGGCACTCGGCAGTGAGCAGGTGGTGGTACGTACTTACGTAGTACGTTTTAGTGTGCTTTAATTATGTTGGTCAATAAGGATCTACGTATATAAGTGTTATCAGTGTTTGGTAAAACGATTTTTTTTTTTCGAATTAATGTTTGGTTAAACTCGTTGTGTGAGTGATCAAATTGCGGTGCCCTGTGAATGTTACACGGGCTGTGCCGCTATAGTACTTAGACATAAGCCCCAGTTTGCCGGCCCAATGACTCTAGGCCCATTCAGGAGAAGGATAAAAGCCCATCAAGTGGACACGGAGATACCGTGGTTTGATTACTTCAGAACAATTTTGCTGCTGCTGTGCTGCATGTGTGCTGTGGAATACGATGGAGAGAGAATGTCAGTCCAACGCCAAAATAGTGTACTAGTAATGACAGGCCAGCCAATAGGGAGGGGCCGTCTCACGCTCCAACGCTTTGTCTGGTCCGCAAATTGTTGCTTGGTGACGAGCGAGATCTGCTAGATGATTGGTCTATGCGATTTTTTTTTCCTGCAGCCGCTCTGTCGACGGCGACAATTAACTTATTTGATATATACAAGCTCCATATATATGTACATCTGACCTACTACTAATAAGCGCTGTCTACCATTCATGTCCATGGCCACGACCCACCATGTTTCTCTTACCTAGCTCCGCCAGTCGTCCCTTCATCAGGTCAACACGCCGACGGCCGGCGTGTCGTCACCATGCTTGCCGTGCCGCCACCGCCGCTGCCCACCCGCTATGATCCGTGTCGATCGTGGAACGTGGTCATGCTCAGCATGCAGCTACATGTATGTCAGCTCTTCTCTTTTGTTCGTTCGTTGCTTTGAAGCATATTCAGTGTTGCAGCGTTTCTTCTTTTTCATCCACTCATGGGTGTTTCCCTCCTAGGAGAGATTCTTTTTCATCCCCTGGAACGAAACTTATTTACTAGCTCGCTATTTTACATACTACGCTTTAATTTGGTACCTATGCAAGGTGTATGTGCATCACATGCCTGCTACCTTGTCTATGGGAAGATGCATGAGAGGTCCTCTAAATTAAGCTCTGAACTGTCTATCTGGCGGCACCTTGCAGTGCACGGCGGTGCTACTTATTCTGTTTTCACATCATCAGGAATTGATTTTCCAATTATAATAACCTGTAAAAAGTAGGATGAAGGATATTCATGCATAGATGGACAGATTAAGGCACAAATCATCACAAATACCGCGTGCATAAATCAGAACCGGTGTTTTTCCTTGCCATGCTAGCACAAGATGCAGATCTACTTCTTGGGTCAACGGTAGGTGCGGTCTTGCTGTGGGCCTGTGCGGGCTGTGGCTACAGAGATGGGAGGGTGGTGGTTTTCAAAGCTGAAAGAAACAGATACACACCGAACATAAAAAAAAAAAACGAAAGAAAGAAAGAAGAAGGCCCATGTAATGTCTGTGAGGCCAATGACATACTCCTACTGTTGGGAAGCCCAAGCCACCGAACATGCCATGCGGTCCAAGGGGTGGAGCAGAAACCCTAAGCCACTCCACCCGAGGCCACCGCAGCCGCCGAGATCCAGCTCGTTTTCGATGGAGACGCCGCCAACGACGCTTGTGATCCGCGACGAACCCGCCGCCCCCACCGCCCCCGGTGGCACAGCAGGGGGAGGCCCCGTCGCCGCCCTTCGGGAGCTGCTCGAGCTCAAGGACCGCCGCATCCAGGCTTCGGCCTTCTTCTTCGCCTTGGGAGGCTCCGTGGTGCTCCATGGGACCGTGCTGAACCGCGCGGATAATCCGGAGCATGTCCTGGCTGGATACGGCCTGTTCACCATCGGCGCCGCGCTCGGGTTCCTCACGCTCAGCGGCTCTGAGCGGCTCGGCCGCGCTGCCGCTCACGTCGAGGAAGTGCTCAGGGGTTTCTTCAGTAGGCACTATGCAGTAGCTGCCGGCTCTGGCTACATCCGCGCGCAGCAGCGCGACCAATCGACGACGCGTGTGTGTATCCCCCCCGATCTGTTGTTATAATAGTTAATTCTTGCGCATGGGCTGACGAGTGACGATGCAAGATGTGCCTATGTTTCTGTACGAGAAATGTTACATGCATACTGTATCATGATTCATGACATGCTGTCAGTTTTCGATTGCTCAAATATTGTAATTAATTAAGTTCTCCTTAGGGCTGTAATTCCAATATCCCTATGAACATATATAATGTCCACAAATTATCCCTTCATTTGACCTTCATGATGCACTCATGCATGTCCTCTCCATTTTCATCAGATCTGAATATGTCCTGACTCCTGAGGATGAATACTGGATTCAATGAGGCGTATATAGAGGGCAGTCCAGCACTCCGGCCGGCTACACGGCAGCAAAGCAGTTTTGAATAATAATCACTGATCAAGTGATCATAGAACAAACTGCCTCTGCGTAAATCATCACACAATCAAGGTATATGATAGGCCATGGATCCACTTATATATAGGCCTTGTGCTCCAATACATGCATATATATGGTAACAATTATCAGTAGTAGGCTAGTAGCATCTAGCTACTTTGTCAAGTTGAACCTCCATTAGCTACATGTCAAGTATTGTTAATACGAATTTAGCCTCAGCAATTTATGAGTTTCAACTTGATGCATCAGATATGATGAGTGGTGTATCGAGATGGGTGTGGCAGCATGATGATCATATGATGAGTGGTGTATCGAGATGGGGCTACTTATTAATTAATATTGTAGGCAATTTTCTTAAAGTAGTTGAGGATATGACACTTTTAAAAAACATAATTTAGCTAGGATTCACGCTACTCATTGGAATGGCACCCTGATCCATGTGTATGGAGTGGCAAAATCCTGAGGTGGCAATCAGAGATGGCAAATAACGTTCATTAACATGTGTTAAAGTATAATATCATTCCTGTTCGCAAAAAAAAAGTATAATATCATTCCTTAGCATGATCATAGCAAGTGTTGAAATCTATACTGTAGCATAGATGATTCCCCCATTTCTTTTTAGGTAGAGAAATTTGGCACAATTAAAAGTGAAATAATCTCAAGTTGGTGAAGTATATATGATGCATGCTTTCAGTGCTAGATGTTAGGATATATACAAATTCTACATATAGACATGTGTAGACAAAGAACTCTACATGCCTTGTGTGCTTATGAGTTATGAACAACCGGTTTGTTCCACCCCTTTCAACCCTCCTTTAACCAAAAAAAAAAAGAACTTCCTCATTAATATTTTGGTCATTCTTGCGGTTGGACGAGGCAATGAAAACCAATAAACAGATATAACGATTGAGAGGATGCAGAAGTGATGAATTGTTATCAAAATAACTAATGGCGTTTTTAATCGTGCAATCAATCTTTTTTCAAAGTGGTTAGATGAAGGGTCACTGTTGCAAAATTGGGAACATAAGTTAATAAATGTCCTATATACCCCGGCCCTCTGATTCCAAATATTGCAAAATTGGATACATTGTTGCATTTAATTAAATATTGGACCTATCTATTCAGGCATATTAGGATTCAAGAAAGTCAATTACACGTGTTTAATGTACAAAAGTTGTATTGATAGATTCACATTCCACCGATGTTTCGATTTAGGGTCTAGGGTCAAAGAATGTTCTCGAAGACTTTGTTTGTTATACCATTCTCTTCAAAAAAAGACATAGGTATACCACGTATCAACCTCTGTTATATTGTGCATACATTGTGTAGGGCGTTTTATGAGATTAACCTGATTTTAATTTATCATGCTTTTCTATATGTGTTGGTGACAAATACGTACTTTTAATTTAGAATGATCTCGACGAGCATTCCTAGTTTTACAAATGATTAAATACCCACATACTAATTAAGAAGCTTGACATTACTTTCCTTTTCAGCGGGAACAATAGGACACAAGTGTTATTGTAAACGTATCTTAAAAAAGGCAGCTTATATTTTTTTTATAAAAAAGGCAGTTTATATGACAGAAGGAAAATGTAAAGTTGTATATTTCCATATACATGATTATATTGAGTTTCACTATAAGCTAGCTAGCTTTTGTTTTTTTATAACAACCGGGCATTGTACCTATATATCTCTTTGATACAGTACTATAGGAGGGAAAAGTACAACCCTATTAGAAGGGGCAAAAGAGAAACGGAAAGAGGTAGGACAAAACCGAAAAATTATTCTCTTGCTAACAAAACCTCTAAACATTTTTCGCCCGCTGTACCTAGGCCACCGCTTCAGCTTTACCTGTGCAAAAAGTGATAGAGGTTGATTCGCCCTTAGCAAAAACACTTTCTACATTTGTATCATCCTTCTAGACCTCCCAAATGATAAGGGGGGTGATACTCCTTCTGTCCTAATGAAAGTGTCATTTTTTTATTTTTATACATCTTATTTGACCATTTGTCTTATTCAACATTTTGTATTTTTTTATAAAACCAATAAATTATTATTAAAGTATTCCTAGTGATAAAATTAGTCATAACAAAATAGATAATATTTATAAAAAAATTGAATAAGATGGACGATCTAATTAACAAGATGTCTGAAAGTAAAAAATGACACTCTCAATGGGATGAAGGAGTATTTCCTAAGCTAGATTTTGCATGCATGAATGTTGACTAATAACTTGTTCTTCCTAAAACGCCAGCCGCCTACTTAAGGTTTGTACTTATTTACTTCATTGATTGACTGAAGAATGAAAACCAGGTGTTATTTGGGTGGTCATGAAACTTCATGCAAGGTGTACAAGTTCATACTAGATACTTCAAGATGCACAAGTTCATACTGCATGGTTATAGGCAATATAATTTTGAATGAATCGGCATGATTTATATATATACTTTCTGATACTACTACTTGAAGATATTTTTAATGGTTTGAGTGTTTGAGATGTACACACACACGATCAAACTCCATCGTTTGTTTCCCTTCGTTCATATATATGCACCATGATAGTGAGATCGTGAGTATGATCGACAGGCTCCCGACTTTCTCCACCTTTGGCATATGTAGGCTGGAGGGGCCTTCATTGATGTTGGTCAAAGCCTCAAAGGGGGGGGGTGTGTGTGTGTGTGTCTCTATATATATATATATATATATATATATATATATATATATATATATATATATATATATATATATATATATATATATATATATATATATATATATATATATATATATATATATATATATATATATATATATATATATATATATATATGCCGCAGGTTCCGTGATCGTTCTAATCCACGCCGCATGCATCAGAGTACTTAAGCAGGTGATGTGACCAAGATAGGTCGTCTTGTTCATCTCTCATCACTTTATCTGCTTCATTTGTGGCACCATGTTAAGCAGATGATGATGTGAGCAAGATAGGTCTTGTTGTCTCATCACTTCAAGCGTGGAAAGCTGTCAAGTCATGTGGTACCACATCCACGGTACTGTGGATGGGAGCGCCTGTCCACTACACCACAACCACCCCCCACTCCCCCCCCCCTCTTCCTAACGCATACCTAGCAACGGATTGTGCATCCGTAGCAGATGGGCCTTTTTTTAGTCTTTAATACTCGTCCACCCCATTATCACAACCATACCAGTGCCACACGACCCATTAGGAAAAACCACCACACGACCTGAGCCATCCCGCATCCTTCTACTAGCGGCGGCAGCAGATCCCATCCCTAGCAAGCTGCAGATCACGGCATCTAGTGCTGCTCTTGAGATGTGCCAGGCGGTGGTGATGGATTTCCAACACTGTTGACCTAGAGACGTATCAGGATCGGCGACCTGGCAAGTTTGGCGGCGGTTGCTGCAGAAGATATTCGCAACGTCGATCTGAAGAGCCCTCCACCGGCAGCTTGTCAGTCGAACGAAACTAATCTTGTACGGCCAGGTTGCAGCAGCGGTGCAAGACACTAATCTCCTGTGTCTCAGCTTTCAGCACCAAGGATTCTCCGTCATCCCTTGCAGAGTTGCAGTCTGAGGGCTAAAAGAACTTTGTCAGGGCCTTTCTGCCACAAATCCACCCTTTGTAAGTTCGTCAAGGCTGTGTTCGGTGAAGCTGAAGTGCTGTAGATAAGCGCTGAAGTGCTGTAGAAGTGCTGAAATCTTGTGAGAGAAAAATACTGCTGAAGTGCTGAAAAATAAGCGCTTATAAGCGCTTATACTCTCAACCGAACGCAGCCTTCCTCATCTCCCAGATTTCCCTTGTTTAGCGCAAAATACTCTTATCAAAACTTGATCCTGCGTGGGAAATATCGGGCTGTGCCTGGTATTGCACAAATGTATCATCAGCTTTGTACATCAAACTTTATTCAAGGGACTTGATGAGTAATTACACTTTTGTAGATATATATGGCAGGATATATCTAAACGAGAATCATAACCTTTGGTTTTATTTCCTTTGAACTACAGAGTCAAACGAGAGAGGTAAAATATTTTAGTCTATAATTATAAATATATATAGATGTCAGTTTGAATAGTGATGTATACTGTAGATCCTCAAATTAACGTCATATTTTAAATTCTATGAGCAATGTATGTACTATGTAGGCTGTTTACATACACTGATGACTAGTTGTTTCTTGTACAGGTATCATCTTGTTACTGATGACAATAAAAATCTTGTTTCTTGTCTTTGATAATTATGGTAATAATGATACTTAAACACAACTGCACCAGGTAAATGTTTCTCAGTGCCATGTTTAGTTTACTTATTAACATCAACATTTAAACCATGTCTATTTTCATTAGTTTTCTATAATATCGGTAAACTGAATTTAGACATATACAGTACTTGAGTACAACTTGTGCGCTTTGTTTTTTGTTTTTTTATAATAAGCTGGAGAGCTGGTACCGCATCTTTAAAGAAGAAAAACACTATGTGGGTTGGTGAGTTCTGAAATTATTACACAAGTAAAAACTAAATTGTATTGATTGACCTATGAACTGAACTAAATTATATTGATAACCTACGAACTGAACTAAATTATATTGATTGACCTATGAACTGAACTCAATTATATTGATTGACCTATCGCTAATTTGTCCTTGTAATTATCTCTGACTTATTTATGATTACTAATCAGTTGGATATATAGAAGATTGATACCAGACAAGACAAAAATACAGGTGTATTCTTATTCTATTGTAATTTCCATATACAAGTGTTTGTGTAACATAACTCTCCATACTTCCTCCATTCTATGACTTATATAGTGTACATACTCAAAGGAGAATTTTTGTTGTGTTTTTCCAGATCTAAATAACCAGGAAGCATTGCTATAGTCTCTGATCTGGGCAGAGGGCATTATTGTATTGTTAGAGAAGACATTACTTGCTAGTAACGAATTAGAGCACCTCAGTGAGATCCAATTTATTTTTGGCATGGCTTAAGTGCTAATCCAGTTCAACTGCTTTTATGGCAGGGTTGCGGACGAAGAGTATGAATGAATCTTTAGTCGACCATTGTATACAATTACACTTTGTGCTACTCTCGTCTATGTACATATGCAAAAAATCTTTTATCTATAAAAAATCCAATGTTATTTCGTTTTGTCTAGAGATATGTAGTTTATAGAGCTGTGGTTGATTATTGTATGAAGTAATATTTAATTGGCCAAGCCATTTAATGGAAAATAATTATTATTTTGCTCCATATATACAATTATAATAACAAATCCTAAAATTATTGTAGCAACACATATATGTGTTGGTGAAGCATACGCATATTCGTTGCTAGCTTGCAACACTTATACACCTTCTTACCAACGCATATATATGTGATGCAATAGCACCTTGCAACGCCACTTTAATCAACACATGTAACATGCGTTGGTATAGACCCTAGCAACACCTATTTGTACTTTTTGCAACGCATATATGCATTGCAAGAGGTGTATTCCTTTTGTAGTGGTCGTTTCATATCTTAATTAAATTCATATGTATGAGTGAACAAAAAGTATACTTTCAGACTGTAATATGTTCCACCGTTGAACTCCAGAGCTCCTGGCTCTTTTAATTTGGTTGTTGCTAATAAGTTTTGAGACATTAGTTGATGTTACTGTAAGTATATGGACCCGTTTCTCCCCTTTCTACAGCAGTGAGAGGCGACTAGCAGGCGATACCCGTTCCTGCTTCGCTCCTCGCTGGATTTCTTCCCTCTGTTGGCGTCTTTGGCGCTGAGAGGTGAGGAATCCGATTGAGAGTGGGGCCGGCTGTCCATACTACTACCTATTTTCTTTAGATTTGGTTTTAGGGTTGGTTTTCCTGCATCTGGGTGCGATGCGGGATGTTCTTCCTTTGCAGCTTCGTCTCCGACGATGGACAGCGCCGAAGTCACGTCATCTCTGTTGGCTTCCCTGTTTGCGCAGGCGGCGACGGTATGAGGACCTTTTATCCCCTACGCGAGTTAGGGTTGGATGAAATCCTGGTGATGGTTCCATCCGTAATCTTTTGCTCCCTCCATGGATTTTCTTGTGATGTATGTGTTGGTGGTGGATGGTGTTTGGCGATGAATGATGGTTGGGCACGTGGTGCTCGACGGCAGTGCTTCATGCGGGAGGTTCAGCACCGACGATGGGTTCTTCGGTTTTTTCTTATGCGTCGGCTCTCGAATCTTCTGTGAGCTTCTCTTCGCCGGTTGTGCCCACAAAGTCAATCGTGTCGCCGGACTTGATATCACCGACATGGCTGTTGCTGGAAGCTAGAAGTTTATTATACCCCTTGCGGGTTTGCTGTTTGTCGATTGGGGTTGGCCGGCGAGGCGATTGGCCAGGGCGTTCAACGGATAAACATCACGCCTTTCGTGCGCTATTGATGGCCTTGTTAAAATTCGAAGACTCTTCGTCGATTCAGGAATCGGCCATAAGCTTTGTCCTGGATGATCTCTACTGTGGCAGGTGGAGAAAATTCGGGTTGCGGCAACGAAGGTCGGCAACGACGACGAGTGCTGGATGCTCATGCGAAGGATCTACGTATATTTTTTCTTTTATTCAGGGGTACCCAGTCAAGGGGTTGTATGCAAATGTAGTGTTTTAATAAAATCCAACCCTTTACTAAAAAAACTGTAAGTATATGGACACGTTTATTTGGTAACTCAATTCAATCCATGACGATGCCCTCCCCATTCAGCCCGTCAATTGCATCCGTCTCAGCTTTCCCGGCCCAACAAGCTTAGGCTCGGCCGGGATACGGTATAGTGCTGCCCGTGGGTAGAAGAAACTGACATGGCATATTGGCATTTTTGTTTTGGGGAAAAAGTTGTTTACATTTTTCCTGCAAAATACTCACAACCCTATTGGCCTATTGGGACGCGAGTCACTGTTAACAGTGGTTTACTCTGTGTGTATATCCTATATATGGCGGGTGGAGTGTTCAAATCGATCGAAACAATTAAAATTCAAGGACCACTTGTTGGATGCATCACTAGATCCGTGTAGCTGAGTGGTGCGAATTTTAATTTCTCTAGCTAGCAGCCACACCACACGGGACACCAGGCCCTAGCTAGCTGCCTCGTACGGTGACTAAACTATTTGCTAGCTAGTGGACATCCATATACAGTATGTATCTATCATCAGCGGTACCTATCATCAGCGGTACCTATAGCACGCACCTACTACTAGCTAGCGCTCTACCATTCACCCATCCCCAACCATGAGGCCAAGCGCGCACGCCATGCTGCATGCGCCAGCTACTTTCCTCAGGTCAACTCTCGCCTGGTCGCCGCCGCTAACCGTGCTCGCTCACCGACGCCGGCCGGTCCGCCGGCGCCGTGTGTCGTCGGTATATATCGCGCGCTCTCCCTCTCGCCGTCGGCAGCCAAGCATTCATGTATGTCACCCTTCTCTACAATTCGTTTATGCTAACAATTTGGGAGTCTTTGAGCGGGGAAAGGTTATCTGGCGTGATGGTATATTTGTTCGTTGCACTTCATTTGCTTTTCACTTTCGAAGCGCGCCTTGCGGCCTCTTGTCGCCAAATCCGGAGGGGCCCGAGTACAGCGTCTCATATTATTATAGTTATGACAGCTTAAGGCCCCGTTTGGAATGAAGTATTTTGCTCTTATTTCTGCGGGAATTGAACTGATTTCTGTGAAATTCTTGTACTATTTCTAGGAAATTCCTACGTTCCAAAAAGACCTAAAGGATGTGCTAGATGAGCTGCGCTGCCGCAGCCGTTAGATCTCTGACCAAATTTTTGCTTTGTAAGACTTATTTGCACCCATGGCTGATTTATAGGGTTGACTTGTTATGAGTAAAAAATTATTTTATGGCTGAAAAGTATGACGGATTCTAACGGAACATGGTCACATAGAGTTTGTCCTACAAACTTTTTTTAAAACTTTTTTCTAGAGGCACTCACAATGCAAAAGTTTCTATGTGTATTAGTTAGGCTGTCACTTAAGCATTTTGTTGACATGACAAGTGATGATTGAAGAAAGAGAGGAGAAAAGATAAAAACCGTGTCTTATGATTTGTGAAGAAACGACGTCTACGCATCCTTCGAGACAGTAGAATCTATTCGTTGTTGTGTTGGGAGGGACAGAGTGGTTTCTTTTTCCTTCGTATAGATCCCATGCGCTGATCTCAACTTTCTTTCCCACGCACACTCGTCAGGCCTCGCCCTTCCTTTCTGCGTCGTCGCCCGCGCGGCCACTGCAAGCGCCGCTGCCGGTAGAGCTCGTTGCATGGGAGCTCGCACGCCACCGCTTGCACGGCCACCGCCCACTACTCTCGTGAGACTTGCGCGGGGTTCGCGAAGGCCGCCGCGGAGGCGAGCCCTCGCCGCGCGCGCCGGGCTAGCTATTCTCTGACGTGAATGAGAGAGAAGTACCAAAAATCTTGTCACTGGTGACAATCTCGTCGCTAGTCTCACGCATTGCCCAAAAAAATGCTGGTCACCAAAAAATGCCAGATAAATTCATACACGTCAGCTGGGTATTTACAGTTGCTGTTGCGGATGCCCTGAGGAGAGGGGGGGGGGGGGGGGGGGGGGGGGGGGGGGGGGGGGAGTGCAGCTTTCACCATCGTCGTTGGGTTGGCGCATGGCGCTGCCCAACCGGATGCTGCAGGGGCAGCCACAATCCACACCTCGCTCGCGGTGCCCAGTGCGGCCGCTGCAGAGCCTCACTCTCGCTTGTGTGCGGACTAGATGGTGAAAATATTTAATAAATTCCACTTTTTTTGTAGAAAAATAAACGATGCCAGGCAGTGTAAGAATTGCAGAATCCAGGCACATTCATCGCCTGTCTATATGGTCGGAGTAATGAAAATTTCTTTTTTTTTAATAAATAGCTCTGTTCGCTTCAGCTAAAAAGCTGAGCTGATTTGGGCTGAAACTGATTTGTTGTGAGAAGAAATACTATTTCAGAACAAGCAAACAGAGCCAATACTACCTGTTACTACAAGTGCCTTAATTTCTTTCACCTACCAAGTGCCGCCGGGCTGCCGCCATGTTTAGATGTGAATCTATATGAACCGGCGGGTGGCGGACGTATATACTGTGGTGTGGGTCATGTCGTATATACTGTGGTATAGGAGCAAGGCCCACCATGCATCCGGTGGTTGCGAGTGCTTAAAAATCATTTAACATGATGATACTATCTTCAAAATATAACTTTGACTTGATATTTATATAAAAATATTTATTGAATATTGATATATAAATACTTTTAAGAAAATATATTTAAAGACAAATCTATTTATATATAGTTTTTATATTTTTAAATTCAACAATTTAAAAGATATTCATGATATTATTTTTAATATTTCATAAAAACTTATTTAAAATAATATTTTTCTATAAAGAGAGAGTAGGTGAACCCCAGAGTATGCATTTTATCTGGAGCAGCCCTGCTTGCTATCAGTTTCTCAATTTCTCCAAAAAAAAAAAAATGGCTAGTATCAGTTTCTCAAACACTCTAGAGCAGCTATGACGGCCCATCCTTTTTTCTTGAAAGGTTAAAAGGCCCATCTTAAAAGCACAGAAGACACGTGTGAGTGATAATCCGGGGGCCGATGTAATTGTTCAGGCCCCCTCAACGCCAGGCCTTTTTGCTGAAATAAAAAAGAAGTAACCTTCCAGCTCAAGAAACCAACACACGTTCACACTTCACAGCTTCCCCAGCCTCACCTCACTTCCAAAAAAAAGGAAAAGAAACATATAAAACAACGGTTTGGGGATCGGAATTCGGAACCCTAAACCGCTAAGCGCACCAATCACACAAATCCGCAAAGCCATATCCATGGAGATGCACGAGATCCGCGGCGAGGAAGACCCTGCTCCAGCCCCAGCTGCCGTCGCCGACGGCGGGGGCGGCGACAGCCTGCTGGGCGCCACGCAGCAGCTCATCGATCACGAGCTCGGTGACGGTCGCCCACTCCTGGCTGGAGAAGCAGGAGGCGGCCTCCGCGGCGCCCTACAGCGGCTCGTCGAGCTCGGGGACCGCCGCCTGCAGGCCGCGAGCTTCTTCCTTGTCTGGGGCTGCTGCGTGCTCATCAACGCCATGGTCATAAACCCCGCCAGCCAACCTGGAGCACAAATTCGCGGGCTTCGTCGTCCTCACAGTCGGCGCCTGGCTCGCTCTCCTCACGCTCGCCGGAGCCGGTGCAGGGCACGCTGCGGCGCGTGCGGAGAGATTCCTCAGGGGATTGTTCTTCTAGACTAGACATTTGCTGGTTATGCGCAGCTGCATAGGGGATGGGGCTTCTGTGTGTTTCGTCTTCATTTCTGGTTTGATTTCACGAGTTTGGGCATTATTAGGGTGGTGTGTTTGATCATGTGCCATGCAACTTACATCGAATGACGATTGACCAGCGTGTGTAATTATTTCTTGGTGATGTTGTAATACAAGTTCCGTCCCCTGCGAATAATAAAATGCTGCCCAAGGACTTTTCCTCTTTAATTTGGTATCTACACTACTCTGTATCTACCACTAACAACCATTTTGAGTCTACCCAACCAATAAGCTCATCGATGTTGCTGCAATGGAGAGAAATGGCGAATGAGTAACTATTTTGTAATCATTGTCACACATTGAACAATGTTGCAATTTTTCTCATGATTTATATTATTATATATAATCACACCGCACTGGTCCAGATTTTTTACGGATTATATTTCATTCCTTTTGATCATTCCACTGCTGGCGACAATGAAGTGACTTTTCCTGTATAGTATCTGTTGTATGTCCCTAATAAAACAAGAACTCTCCGTTTTTGTTTTTGTTTTTGTTTTTGTTTTTGTTTTTGTTTTTTTTTTCAGATGATGGAGGATCATGATCATAGACAAGGTGCTGCATTCAAACTCCAACGAGATGCATGCATGGAGCAGCATATATATGAATGATTAGCTGTAAGTTGTACCTCTAAATTTTCCCCTGGTTGATCCTTTCATAAGTAAACCAGCTTCCGCTGTATTGCACAAGGACCTCATCTAAATGGATGTGAGGAAACAGTACTGTGATTTCATCAAACTGAACAACTTATTCTTTCTCTTGCCATAGGTGGTTGCTAATAAGCACATGTCTCAGCATGCAAGTAAGGTTGCATACATGACTGACCTTGCTATTAAGTGTAACATGAAACTAAATGCTAATTCAGCATGCAACTAAGTGTAACATGCAAGTAGGAGTAAGTGCTAAAGTGAAGCGTAACAAGTTGCTAGTATGCTGAATGGCCTAGCTAGTCAATAGTAATACTATACATGTTACATTATGACCATTATGTGGCATCTTGTGTGAAAGTTGGATTTATTGAAAAAAACCAAGTTTATTAGCAAGTACTCCCTCCGTCCCAGAATGCATGCCGTTCTAGCGTTCAAACCATGTCACAAAACATTTACCGTTATAGCTCTACCCATAGATCTCACCCTACTCCATCAGTCATGTGTCAGATCGATATTCTCCGAGGATAGAGTGGAAACCTTGGGATGTGCATTTGGAAACGTGAAAAGCTAGCCCAATGAATGGTTTGTTTATCCAAAAATACTCTGTTGCTGAGTGTGGCATGATAGAAGCACATCATTGATGAGCATGTCAACTCAGATGTACAACAGTATCATGATAAATTCATGGTGGTAGTCAGCGTCTTTTCTCCTAAACCTTAGTGAATGCTACATTTGCTATAATGTCTTTTATGGTGGAAAAGAGGGAGTAAATCGCATCCAAGGATGATGCACCATATATGATGCACATAGCCATAGTGCAAGATGTATATGAACTGAAGGACATCTTGTAAATTATAAAAAAAAAGAAGAAGAAGAAAGAAATGTACACAAACCTAGGATGAATTTGGTGGCTTTATGTTAAGAAGATGACAATGGTACCCCTCTTAATGAAATACACTTGAAGTCGTGTTCAAGAAAAAAAAGAAGATGACAATGGTAGGCACCCAAATTTGACTTCATATGGCTTGAAACTGTGGGCTCGTCAGTTTCTATCTTGTAAAATCCGAGTGCTAATCTATTAGATGTTAGCAATACTACCATATGGCTTGGTGGTAGTGTCTTTTTTATTTTGCTGTAAACATATAGTATTAAGGTTGCATAACAAACTTCTCCTGAAGTTACACTAGTTGGACCATTGATGTCCGGAAGTCAATTAAACCCTTGTCACCAGTTTAGGTTAGAAGACTGGTACAAACTTCTTAAGGACAAAATCAGAGGGACGTCTCTCTCCATTGTCGAGTCTTTGTTTCAATTAAGGCTGTATATAAATTCAATTTATATTGGTATTTGTTTTTGTTAGTATGAATCATATTGGTCCAGTTCATTATTCGTTAAGGCTTGCCCACACAGTTGTTGTCGAGTCTCTCTTTGAAATTTGCATATTGACCACATGATGTGTTCATTGCAGCTTAGTCAACGGTTGCATTGTGTATTGGTTTACCACATGTAATAAGTTGAGCACGGGCAGAACTTCCACCTAACGTTGCAACTAATACAAGTGTTTTTTTTAACCACAAAGATATGTTGTTGCAGTTTAATCGAGGGGCCAAAAAATCACTGAAATTTCAGATAACTGGGTATTATAACTTGCTTCATATGGTTTATTGCAAGCATTTTAATATTTTATTATGAGAATTGCTATGGTACCCCTAAATAACTGTGAGGTGTTCATTTATATCGATCGAACGGTTACGATCACATATTACCTCTCCTAGGAGGTAATATCTTAAATACATTTTTGATTGTGAGAAATATATATTATTTCATTTTTTATTTGATAAGATGAGGTAACTAAGGAAACTTTTAGATATAAATCTTTTTTTCTGGATCTAATTGATGCACGGTGAATCTTTTTATTTACTAACTTTGGGCGTAACATATTTTAACTAGTGTGTTATTATTTTTTTTCCCGCATGTGACACCTAGTGTTGTGTTAGCTCACGTTTTTTTTTTCTTTTCATTTTGACATATAACGTGTACCTTCTGTGGTAGCTAGCATGCATGATGCATGTTAGGCTTAGGCGATGAAACTTTTTTTTTTTCAATTCTTTTGTGTGTGTGTATACGAACAAGTACGCCGGCTATAGCTTAAAAAAGTATTAGTCACCCGACCGCTATTTCTTAAGAGGAGGAGAGTTGTCAGCTGTGTGGTGCACGCGCAGGCTAGGGCACCAACAAATATAAGGAAATGCTGGCCTGTTTTTGTGTTCTCCCATGATTACGGGATTTAGAATAGCTCCCTTCCTTTTAGTAAATTTTATTTAGTTATTCATAAAATCAGAAATATCAATGGTCCAGATCAATTTAAGATATTACCTCTTACTAGGTAATTAAGATGTGTACCGTAGCATTGCCCTTTTATTATTAGATAGACTCACCTTTTGTATTGTTTGTCTCATCACTTTGTACTTGTGGCATGAATAGCCATGATCATGCTAATAAGCACTCGTGTGAAGATTCAGAATATATAGTCAACAAACAGTGTACTGCAACCAATTCAGAGTTTTGACCTTCTTTTTTTTTGCCGGTAAAGCAAGGGGAGAAAAACAAAAATCCAAATTCAAACCCTGGTTTTATGACATGTTACCCGCAAAATTCCTCTAGCTCTAACGAGATCAATCATATCATACACAAAAAAGGGGTTCAACTTGAGATGACATGGCTTGTGGCAAGTTGTATGCTCAGCAATGTATGGAGGATGATATGTCTCTGAAATCAAAGATGCACACACATCTACGTACGATCTCCTTCTGCCATCACATATAATAAACCCTCTTATTATTGCACCACACACTATGTCACTATCTTATATAAAGTTATAAGTATATATACGATTCTGTTTTCTTATAAATATTTCATAATCTTATATTATATATGTTGTCTATTAAATAAACACAAATGAAAAAAGAAGTTACAACAATAAAGTTCTAAATCTTGTCGAGCACTACAACTTTAATATAGGATGTGTCTTCATTTGAGATTGTTTAAATTTTTCAAAAATTTGATTCTCAAAATATATTTGGGACACGAAAAAATCTCTAAATAAAAAACTTATTAACCGATCAGTACAACTTTGGTATTAGCTATATGAACATACAAGTTCGTTTAGAGGATAATCCAAAAATTTTAAATTTCAAAATCTATGAACTTGGAACATATATTTAGGACATTAATTAAAAAATCAACTACAAAGTTGTAGACTATATTTCGAAATAGACCATGTCAACATTCAAGAGGGTGTTTGGAATTTAAATATCAAAATCTATGAACTTAAAATAATATTTTAGGACTCTCAATAGTCAAAATAAAAAACTTTTCAACTACAAAGTTATATCTAGATCGACTACTATAAATTTAATATAAAATTTGTCTTCAATCGAGTTCGTCATATTGGAAAAGTTATGAATGATTTTTAGATGCAACTTGTTTGTTAATTGATTTTAAAGACGGTCTTCGTAAGGATGGTTGCCCCAGAACATCCACCTCTTTTATAAATCTATTTTCAGAACTATGTATGTTTTTTAAAGTATGTTTCAAAATATCTTGTCTCTTAAATTTATTTAGAGAAGCGGTTAGATAAATACGCTGCCTCCTAAAATAAAAACATATGTCTTTTTTTTGTGAATGATAAAAAAACATATGTCTACTAAATTATTTTTATAGTAGTTCCGCAAATATTTTGTTCTATGCATACTCTATGCATAACCGTGTTGCCGTACGTGTAGGAGGATGATTTTTATGCAGCGAGATATATTTTTTATTTTTTATGGCCCGTTTGTCGTTGACAAAGTCGTTGAGACATTGACAGAGGAGACTTTCTCTCTCATGAAAACGGCGGAAAAGCAATGATGAACTATTGTTCCCAGCCTGCAGGTCTGCGCCCAGGACGACTGTCCGGTCAGTCTTGGCTGTGCTCTTCTAGCCTGTGACTTTTTTGCTGATATAAGTACGTATGCGTTTCCATTAATTTGTTGTTTCTACTTTTAATATTCGCTATTTATGCATGATATTTGACAGTATTTTATAGTAGCTTACAAGGAAGTATACATTACAGTACACAATAGAGCTGCAGGTTTAGTTATTACTTCCTCCGTCTCTTAATACGCGTTGTTAGAGGTTAGAGATCCACTTGTACACAAAAGCTCAATATAGACGGTTCAAAAGCTCAGTATAGGCAGTTCTAAATACATTTCTACAAACGTTTTTTCGAGCCGTCAGCGATAAGGGCTAGTAGAAATCAACTCTTTCTACTGACGGTTGTATGTGAACCGCCAGTAATAAACCGTCTGTATAAATATTTTTTTTGTAAAAATCAGGTTTTAAAAATAGCAAAACAAAAAGATTAAATCTGGGAAGGGGCCGTCGCAAGTCACAGCATTTTTCGCGCGCTACGCGGCCGGTGGTCCTAGTTGTATTAGGTTCGCCACATATTGTTACGTAACCGATAGAAAATTAATTGTTCGAGACTCTAAACGAAGTCAAATGAAAAAGTTATCAACTACAAAGTTTCATAACTTTTCGAGATCTACAACTTTTATGTAGACAGTTTTTCCATCCGAGATTTTTTTCAAAAATTCAAATTTCAAATTTCAAACTTTGACCATATTTTACGTCAACAATATGATTTCAAATAAAAATATTTTTAACTAAAAAGTTTCATAACTTTTTGAGATCTACAACTTTCATGTAGACAGTTTTTCTATTTGAAGTCATTTAATCTGTCCCCACCGTTTTATTTTTAGTGACACACGTTAATTAAACCCGCCTATAAAAATAAATCCATAGTGTCAACATAGAGCTTTTGTGTATATATATAGTTTTTAGCTACGCACGTTATATATACCGATCAATTTTGACTGGATAATTATATATATAGTTTTTGCTTTGTTAATGTAGATAAACTTAGATTAAATTTTTCTATTTAATTAACTGTACGACGTGAAAAGAATCCTAGCCGTTCTCACTTTGTAGGACACATCACTCCCTATATGCTGCTCAGCTCTGCCTCTGCGAGGACTTGCCGCCATCGTCTTCCCCTTCTCGCAGTCGCAAGTAGCCAATTAGGACTTGACAGCCGGCGCGCAGAGGGCAAAATACTATCCTTCGAGGTTAAGGAACGACGTCAATCCGCCTCCGGCCGCTCTTAAGCTGGAGCCTGGAGGTACGTGAAAAGGAGCGGAGGGGGTGGGGGAGCGGAAGCGGAGTGCCATTATTATTTCTCTAGGCAAAATTTCTTCCCTGCGGGCTGCGGCCCTGCCGTTGCCCGTAGCGCTTCTTCCTGTGCAATTGGCTACCTGCTAGCTTTTCGAAAGAAAATTGTGAGTTCAGTTCCTTGTCTCCCTGCCCTCCTCACCTCTGTATTCTGATACTCTTCCGTGCCCCGCCTTCGATCAGTTCTTCATTCGGTTCGATTTGATTTGCTTCTTATGATACTCTTTCAGCAATTTTTTTTTTTTGAAGGTCACCGGGGGGATTACATCCCCACCTGAATTTTATTTATTGCTTGTGAAGCTTTCAGCACTCTCCTAGGGAAAATCATAACCAGTGGGGGATTTCTTGTCTTTCGGGCTTAGAAGAAGGTTCCTGTCTTCCTGATAACACAGATAGACCCGGCGGAGGAGAATCGCCGGTCGGCGGCTGGGAAGTAGAAAAATTGGAGCGCTTAGCGTGTAGTACTTTTTTCTTTGGAAAAGGAACAGGAGGGGTTAAGCCCCTACTGTAGAATATTAAAACTTGAAAACAGTAAAAAGTACAGTTACAAAGAGAAAAGACCTAGCAACAGAGCTAGAGATTAGCATGTAGTACTTACTCTTTAACCAGGCAGCGGGTGCCGATCCGGCGGCTGAGAAGCCGGGCGCTGGTGGAGCCGGGGACGGCGGGAGGAGGCGATAGCGGGGGAGCGCGAGACGGTGCGATACGGAGACGAGAACGATTGAGCGCAATCGATCCGGACTCCGGAGGTTGAAGATGATACCGGGTCCGTCCGATCCCGGCTGTTGTTCCCGTTCTTCGCATCAAAGTTCACCGATTTGTACTTTGGTAGTATGTAGGCGCGCTTGAAGTTGAAGGATAGCGTTCTTCATGCTTCTTTTGTACGACTTTGCTTAAGTATCTTGTGTTTCATCCTTGCGCAGTCGAAGAAGGAAGAAGGACATGGTGGAGAAGGAAGGGCGGTCCTCTCTCCCTCTTCTTCATCCTCTAGATCGATCAGCGGACATTGGAGATGATGAGAATGAGCTGCGTCCAGCATCAGATCCAGCCCTCCCATTCCCACCTCCAGTACGGGAATCTACCCCTCTTCTTTTTCGTCAGTCATTCTACCTCTTCATATATTATGATAGATAGAGATTATATATATATATATATATATATATATATATATATAATTTAAAATTCGTATTTATTTATTTATACACAGGATGCCTCGGAAGGTGAAATGGTGATTCCCGGGCCAACTCTGTCAGTTCAGGTAGAGGTAGGGATTGAATCCTTAATTTTCTGCCAAAACGAACATCTGACGTACGTCAATTATGATTTTTAGTTAATTGGCCTAGCTAAGTTCAAAACGAGCCGCTATGACTCTGATTCGTTGGTTTCTTTACCTCTACTCGTATAAGAGTACTCAAAGGAGTCCAAACTTTCCTAGATCTTTTCTTTTTCAGTACATGTTTGAAGTCACCCATATCCCATTCCAATCCCATTCCCATCATTATTATTATATAGCAACGAAGTTGTGCATGAATTAATTAATAACCATATTCTGAGCTTTCAGATCCACCCATGCATGATTCTTCTAATGTTTGTTTGTTTGTTTGGTAGCTATTTTATGTGAAAAAAATAATTTTTAATTTGGTGTATGATAGTTCTGCTACTATTTGTATATGCATATACACTGAAAAGCTCCAAAATCTGGGAAAGTTTTAGGGGAAGAAAAAAGATGCACAGTGAACATGTAAACCGTTTCTTCTACACAAGGTTTTCTCTACCGGTATTTTTTAAATCTCGGCGGTCACCGATAAATGGAAATATCGGGTATATCGGAAATTTATCGGCGATACAAAAAAAATTCAGACAAAATTTACAAAAATTAGTTCTTTTTCTTCGAAAAAACATGTACATCATTTCTATATCATTTTAGATAAAAAAAGTAAATGTACTCATACTATAGACTACCAACTCAATGATATAAGAAATAGTGCTTTTAGCACACAAACAAACATAATTGAATTCCCAAAGATTACGGTCCATCCATAGTTCTAAAATCATTAGATAAAACTAGTTCAATATTCCAAATATTACATAATGATCATCTACAACAACCACTACATAGATGCATGGAATCAGTCCAAATAGAATAGTACAGTCCTAAATATGGCAAAGTCCACCATAGTAGCCAAATATTACATAGAATTTGTCAAGTAGACATATTTCAGCTAGCATTATTGTCGGTACAAGTTCTTAACAGGGATTTTTTTTCACCC
Organism: Eremochloa ophiuroides; assembly: GCA_038502445.1. Taxonomy (NCBI): domain Eukaryota; kingdom Viridiplantae; phylum Streptophyta; class Magnoliopsida; order Poales; family Poaceae; genus Eremochloa; species Eremochloa ophiuroides. The sequence goes on from JAHLJS010000003.1 coordinate 99,212,411, forward strand.
TTTTCGATCTTGGACGAAGAGGGGAGGAGACTGGTTGTGCTTCACCACCATGAGTGCCACCAGCACCATCATCACCTTCACTCATGGGAGTAGAAAATTAGCCAATTGACAAGAAAAAAACAGCAAACCAGGAATAGTAACAAACTAGATAGGCAATTTCACCTTCACTCTCATGGGAGCCATTTGTCCCCTGATTCAATATATATTGGGCTATCTTGATCAGAATCTGATTCAATATCCTCAGCACTCTCTTCTTCATCAAATTGTATCTTCCTTTTTTTACTAACATGTTTAGGAAAATAAGTTTCCTTGAGTACAGCCACTTCTTCTTCACTCAACCCCATCTCCTCTATGATAAATCTACTAGGGTTGGGAAATTCAAACTCATCATCAATACTTTCATCAAGAGTAGGAGGAGACTCACTCCTAGAGTTGATCAACCAATCCATGATATACACAGCAGCATCCATTAGCATGCTATAAAGGATCAGAATCCATTTCAAGTGGAGTTTGCATATCTTGAAGGCTATGCATGTCAGCTTCATATTGCGGTGCGGTGGCAGGAAAAGGGGGCAGCCGGTGCCGGTAGGTCCAAGGAAGGCGGCGAGCGTCGGCGGAGAGGGGCTGCAGGCGCGTGAGGCCGCGGCACAGCAAGCGTGCGAGTCGTGAGCAGCGGTGGCAGCCGCGGCGTCTGGAGAGAGGAGCGAATGAAATTAGATTTTAGGGTTAGGAGTATTTATCGGGGCGAAAATTTGGCTGGCGGGCTTCTTCGCGTGCTCAGTGATCTGGCGGGCTTCTTAGCGAGCTCTGCGGTCCAAGTCCAGGCGGGCTGATATCAAATTGACGAAATTTTTGGCCGGTATCGACTAATTAAATCTCAGGGCCAGTGATAAACGTGATATTTCCGATATTTCGGAAATTTTCGACCGAAATTTTTTTTTCCCTTATATTATGAAATAGATATGTTATACGATGTTAGTAAACTGAGATCCCTCATATATACATTAGCATGAAATATCAGCGCAAATATGAACTAGCAATATAGTTTGTCCTTAATGCTAATACATAAGCTGAGCTTAAGTGATTTAATTAATAACTTGCAGCTAATGATATTTCATGCCATTAATTTTATGTCAGGTACAAAATGGCGTTAGTAACAGCACCACTACTTCCATCACCAAAGAGGGAAACTTGAATTCTGACCTCAAGTTCTCAGTGCTCTTCATCACACTCTCCATGATCCCGCTTACCGACATACTCTTCCTCCACGGACCAACTGCTAATGCTGAATCTGACTCTCAAGATCTCCGGCATTCTTCGCCTTCGCCGCCTTAACATCTTCTATATGCCTCATGTTCCAAACCTTGAAGCTGAAGGCCATCGTCAAGCCAGAACAGCTCATCCCCAAGAGTCAGCTCAGGGCTTCTAAGATTCTCCTCGGCGTTGCCGTGAGTTTGCTCGTCTCCACATGCATATTGATCACCTATTCCCTCCTGCCCAAGGCCTACTACTTCCAGCCTCTTGCATTGCTCCCATCACTCCTTGTCGGCGGCTTTCACTTTCTGCATCGCGAGGACAACACTGGTAACGGGGGGATCAGTCCAGAGCAGAGCAAAGCTCGAAAGAAGGAACTGAAGCGTGCAACCCAACTCACCTTGTCGCTGGTCTCTGCATCGTTCTCGGGGTTTATCGGTGTTCTACTTGCCATCTACCACAAGGCAGATAGCCTCGGCGCAGCATATTCGTACGTCAAAGTCACGGTGTACCTCTTCCTCGGTGGCAGCATGGCCGGAATGTTTGCATTGCTTCTGTGCAGGCTGCTGCCCCGTCAGCATCTGGAAACATGGCAGAGGGCGATACTCGCTGCAGCAAACATTGTCATGGCTGCCGTGCTGGTGTCGGCTGTTCTCATGATCGCTGAAACTATCTTGCACAGCCTCCTCGCCGGCGCCATGTTCCCAGTCATTGCCGGCGCTGCAGCGTGGCTGCTCGTCGAATTCTGCTCCGTGGCAGACGCTGACGGCATAGAGGAGGACGGCAAGGCCGCACATGGCACAATGTACGCCATAGCAGTGGCAGTCGTGTCGTTGTCCTTCGGCACCATTCTAACAATCTTTGCCGGGGTGCTTGGCGGCACCGTGAGCAAGGAGCAGCTGAAAACATGCACCTTCCTGCTGGCGGCGGCGTTCGTATCTGCTGTGAGTTTGGGAGTGGTTACGACAGGGACGATGCGAGCGGGCAAAACAAAGGTGAGCACGGATTTCGCGGCGACGGTGCTCACCTGCTGCGGCCTTGGTACTCTCGTGCTGGCCGCGCTCGGTCTCTTCTATCAGATCATAGCATGATGAGCTGTGTGAAGCAACAAATATGATGGCGTCGTTAATTGATCTGGTCTGGTCACACATATATATGCAGGCATGGACGATGACGTCGCATGTCATTGATACATGTAAATGCTACATAATAATGCAAGTTAAATGCTGCCCTCAAAAGGAATGTAAATTGAAAGCTACCGAGAGTCGTGTAAACTACTAATTACCAAATTCATTAGTCTATCAACTGTGCTGCTGGGTTCACGCCTGTGATAGTGATTCATTCATGGACAAATTTGGGGCTCACATGTAATCAAATTTGCTTATGCTCTCTCATTTTCATATACTGTAAATACTTTTATATATATATATATATATATATATTTTTCTTATTTTTATCTGTTTATGATACACATCTATATACATGCATATTCTAACATTACTAGTAAGTTATATACACCATAATGAAAGTTGTTAGACAGTATGTTTTAAGGGTTCTTTTACCTTTATTTTAACACTTAAAATTGCCATTTATAATTCTAATTCACCCAACATATAGCAGGAAGGCTAAAAACTCAGGGTAGCATTTGCAAGTAACCACGTACGGTTTCATTTGTTGTTTCATGTGACCAGGTAGCACACACAAATATATATGTGCATTGACTCAAAATAAGACTGATGCTTATGCCATGTTAATATAGCATATCATTAGCTTAACAACTAAGATATTACAACATCTATTTATTCTCGGTCGTTAATATAGTATATGAAATTTGGAGAAAAAGGATTTAAAGGGGAGTTTGAACAGACACTCAAAAATCAAAATTTTATATAACAACAAAAATAAAAGTTCTCAAAATGATGAGACCTGCAACTTTTATTTAGAGGTTTTCTTCAAATTATCATTAGTTTTCAAAATAGGGTTTTGAATTCAATTCTTTAAACCTAATTTAGGGTTTTGTTTGATATTTTATTTAAATACTTGAAAATTACCCCAATATAAAAGTTTCTCAACAAAAAGAGAGCCACAACTTTGTTTTTGAGCTAAACCCCAAATTCCAAATAGTTTTGAAAATAGGTTTTCAAACCATTTTTGCACTTAAGATTATTAATTAAAATATCAAACAAAACCATAAATTAGGTTTGAGAATTAAATTCAAAACCCTATTTTAAAAAATAATGAGAATTTGAAGAAAACTTCTAAATAAAAGTTGTAGGTCTCATCATTTTGAGAAACTTTTACTTTTAAAGATTTTGAAGTTGTTATATAAAATTTCGATTTTTGAGTTTCTGTTCAAACTCCCTTTTAAAATTTTTGCCTCAAATTTCATATTTCAAAATCCAGACATAATTTGTAAATGATTTCAAAGCAAAGTTGTAGATCTTAAAAGGATAAACAACTTTTATTTTGGGAAATTTACAAGTTTCAATATGAATTTGAAAGTAATTTTAAATAAAAGAAAGGTGGGGGATTTCTACTGCTACAGTAACCCCACGGCTACAGTAGCCATCAGGAGTATGGCAGAGACGCTTTATGGTGTTGACGATGGTGGCATGTATGGAACGTAAAAATATTTTCAATGGCATTCATGTCCACACCAAACATTCAGCGGCAAAATCTAGAATTCTCGAATCATTCGGTGGCACACACGGAATTCTCTCTTATCGCTTTGGACAGCTTACCTTCACAACGTTAAGTTTTCACACCATTAGATTCGTTGTTCTGCGACGAAGAATATTATTTAGTATAAACCTAGCAAGATTGTAGTATTATGAATGCATAATTCTCGGAAAAAATACAGAAGCTGATTATCATGGTATCAAGCTTTCAGCATGTATACATGCATATATCTGAAGTTTTCATGCGTTGGTGACGGTGGAAGGCGGTACTGTGTCGTTTGAGCAGCTGATTATCCAGTTGCAGAGGTTGGTGCCGGGTAGATGGAAGTGGGCTCCAGTAGTCCGTGACGACAAATCTTTTGTGGTGCAATTCCCATCCAAATCTGAATTGCAGCGGTCCATCGCATATGGTGGGGCGGATGTGAGAGTGGATGGGGTGGCGACGGGTGCGCGGCTGAATTTTAAGGAGTGGCAAGTTAAGGAGGAGGGCTTTCTCCTGCCCAAGGTTTGGCTGAGGATCTCCGGGGTGAGAGATACCTTGAGGGAGTATCCTATACTTTGGGCTATTGGCACAATGTTTGGATCCACGCAAATGGTGGATATGGTTGCCACGAGGAAGAATGAGTATGGTCGGGTCCTAGTGGCGGTGCTAGATCCGGCCTTGATACCTAGTGAGATGGATGTTGTGGTGGGTGATCACTATTTTGAGCTGGAGATTGAAAAAGAGAAGAGGGGTTTTGATGAGAATGGCGACGAGGTGGAGTGGGAGTTTGGCGAGGGGAATGATGGTGATGGTAACCATGGGGATGAAGATGGTGTTAATGGGGGTGGTGGAGGAGCGGATGGTGATACCCCTATGGAGGAGGATTCGGCTCCTTCTAATGAGGTTGGTTTTGGGGGTGGCTTGGTTAGCGGCCAGCCGGTTTCTGAGAATGATCTTCGCTCTTTGGCCAAGTCTATAGTGGACAAGGCGGTGGAGGATGTTCTCTTTGATGCTGCGGGTGCTGTCCTAATGGACGAGGCTGGAGCTGGGGTGCCAGTTCTAGCTGATGAAATGGTGTCCGATGACGAGTATGATTTGCTTGACATGGATGTTGATCTAAGGAACGATACGGGGGCCTGTCCAGGGGGTGTGCAGCCGGGGGTGGAGGGGCTGGGTGAGGCTTTGAAGTTGGGTCTGCATGCTGCTGCTGGGGTTGTGTTGGCAAAACAGGTGGCTGTGGTGGAGGCACAGGTGGTGAAGTCGGCTCTGGTGGCTGCGGATGAGGAGTTGGTGCTGCCGGCCACTCAGGTGGCTGTGGTGCAACAGGTTGAGGGGCTGGTGCTGCCGGATACGTCGGCGCTGGCAGGCGGGCCGGCGGTTGTTGCTTCGGCCGCCCCGGCTGGGGAGACTGCTGGGCCGATGGCATTGGAAGACAGGGTGCTGGCGGCTGCAGCGATCAAGGACGTGTCGACGACTCCTACTCGGGCTAGCCAGCGTCTGGTTCGGTCTAGCGAGGAGGACTCGCTGCAGAAGGCAAAGCGGAGAGCTGCATGGAAGAATCTCGACGCTAGCAAAGGTACCATTCCGGATCTTCTTTGCTTTCCATTTTCTAGCGATGTGCTTTCCTCTACTTTGGCTGGTCTGGGTGTCTCTTTGGGTGAGAATTCAGAGGCTATGTCACATTCGTTATCTCGTTTTGAGAATTGTGAGAGGGAGAGGAGTAAGTTGGTGGCGCATGCTGATGGTTTTGCTGATCTTGATAGTGGCAGTGAGGCTGAATCCGAAGCGGGTGGTTCTGATCCTATGGATCAGCTATGTGATGAGTTAGTTAATGGTTATTTTGATGACGATACCGGTCACCTAAGTTGTGGCATTAGAGCGGTATTCAGGAAGAATAAGGCTCACTCTTTGACTAGAGCAAAGAGGAGACCGAAAGTCAAAATTCTAATTAATCAATCTATGGTGCCTCGATGAGAGGGATTTTCTGGAATAGCAGAGGTCTTAGTGACTTGGCTAAATATAGATTTCTATCTGAATTATCTAGAGAGAAAAAACTAGATTTCATAGCTCTCCTAGAAACTGGGAAAAAGGACTTCTCCAAAACTGTCCTAGCAAATATTTGTGGAGGACAAGATTTTATTTGGCATTGGTCTCAACCTCATGGGAGGTCCGGGGGGATACTTCTGGGAGTTAACCTTGAAGTGTTTGACATCGGAAGTATTGACGAAGGGGATTACTATGTCAAATTTAGGTTACGGTCCAAGGAGGATGGTTTTCTTTGGACGCTTGTGGCAGTATATGGGGCTGCGCAGGCTGAATATAAGGAAGCATTTCTGACTGAACTTGTCCAGACTTGCAATCGAGTGGAGGGTCCGATGATTGTGGGAGGTGACTTTAATATCATCAGAAACTCACATGAGAAGAATAATAATTTATTCAACAATCGGTGGCCATTTTTGTTCAATGCAATTATTGATAATTTCGATCTGAGGGAGCTCGAGCTCTCTAATCGAAAGTTCACATGGGCTAGTTCCAGGAAAAACCCCACCTTTGAAAGGCTTGACCGAATTTTGGTTAGCACAGAGTGGGAGACCAAGTATCCGCTAGCCTCGGTGCAGGCTTTGACTAGGGAGGTTTCAGATCACACTCCCTTGCTTTTGGATACAGGTAGCGGAACGCATGGGCCTAAGCAGTCGGATTTTAGATTCGAACTGGGGTGGTTTTTGAGGGAGGATTTTGTCGGAAAAGTAACGGAGGTTTGGGAAAAGGAAAAACGGGGGACAACCCCAATGCAAATATGGCAAAATAAAATCCAGCGGCTAAGACAGTTTCTAAGGGGTTGGGCCAAGAATTCTGGTGGTAACTATAAAAAAGAAAAAGCAGAGCTTATTAAGAAGGCGGAAGAACTTGATATTAAGGCTGAGTCTCAGCCTCTTAATGACATGGAAATTGATCTCAAGAGCTATTATAAAAATAGACTGACCTCGCTCTTAAGGGAGGAGGAGATCAAATGGTATCAACGGGCTAAGACCAAAAGGTTGATGGAGGGTGACTGCAATACGAAGTATTTTCACCTAGTAGCAAATGGCAAGCACAGGAAGACTAGGATCTTTCGGCTAGAACAAGAGGAAGGGGTGATCGTTGGGGATGATAACCTCAAGAAGTACATAACCAATTATTACAAAGGTTTATTTGGGGAACCTGATAGGAGTAACTTCACGATGGTGGAGTCGATGACAGATGATATTGCGCAGGTTTCGCAATCCGAAAATGACATACTAGATATGGAGTTCTCGGAGAAGGAGATAAAAGACGCTATTTTTCAAATGAAACATAATAAGGCTCTGGGTCCTGATGGGTTTCCTGCGGAGTTTTACCAGGTGTTTTGGGAGCTAATAAAGGCGGACCTTATGTCACTTTTTAAGGAGTTTCATAAGGGTAATCTTCCTTTATTCAGTCTGAACTTTGGGATTATAACTCTCTTACCAAAGCAAGTAGAGGCAACTAAAATACAGCAGTTCCGTCCGATATGCATGCTGAATGTTAGTTTCAAGATCTTCACGAAGGTGCTCACAAACAGAATAGCTCTAGTAGCTCAAAATGTGGTACGCCCTTCTCAGACTGCATTCATGAAGGGACGGAACATTTTAGAGGGAGTGGTAATTTTACACGAAACCATTCATGAAATGCACCGAAAAAAGATGGATGGGGTTATTTTGAAGCTAGACTTCGAAAAAGCTTATGATAAGGTGAAATGGTCTTTTCTCCAACAAACACTGAGGATGAAAGGTTTTTCATCAAAATGGTGCAGTTGGATCGAGCAGGTTGTTAAAGGCGGGAGTGTGGGTGTTAAGCTAAATGATGATGTTGGTCGGTTTTTTCAGACAAAGAGGGGACTTAGACAGGGTGATCCCCTCTCCCCTATTCTGTTTAATCTCGTAGCAGATATGTTAGCCACTCTCATTTCCAGAGCCAAAAATAATGGAAGTATCCAAGGGGTAGTACCACATCTAATTGATAACGGGCTATCTTTATTACAGTATGCGGATGATACGATCCTTTTCTTAGATCATGATTTGATTCAGGCCAGGGAGCTCAAATTAGTGCTAGCCACTTTTGAGCATCTGTCGGGTCTAAAGATTAATTTCCACAAAAGTGAGCTTTTCTGTTATGGGAAGGCCAAACATCATGAACAAGAGTATGCTGACTTATTTGGTTGTACGGTGGGGTCTATGCCCTTTCGGTATCTTGGTATACCCATGCATCACAAAAAACTGTCAAATAAAGATTGGCTTTGCATTGAGGAGAAATTTCAGAAAAAGCTAAGTAGCTGGAAGGGGAAACTGCTTTCATATGGAGGCAGATTAGTGCTCATAAATTCGGTCCTGTCTAGCCTCGCTCTTTTCATGTTGTCTTTTTTTGAGGTCCCAAGAGGGGTTTTGAAGAGGCTAGAGTACTTTCGGTCACGTTTTTTCTGGCAATGTGATGAGCACAAAAAGAAATATCGTTTGACTAGATGGGGTATTCTTTGTACCCCTAAAGAGTTTGGGGGACTGGGGATTCTCAACTTGGATATTCAAAATAGATGCTTACTAAGTAAGTGGCTGTTCAAGTTACTTAATGAGGATGGGGTGTGGCAAAAGCTACTTACGAAGAAATATCTTTCCAAAAAGACGCTGGCTCAGGTTGAGTACAGAGCGGGGGATTCCCACTTTTGGTCGGGCCTTATGAAGGTTAAGGATGACTTCCTAGCTGGTGGACTCTTTAAAGTGCAAAATGGTACTAGAACAAGATTCTGGGAGGACGTGTGGGTCGGGGATAAGGCTTTCTGTGAAAGTTACCCAAACCTATATAGATTGGTTCGGAAGAAGCATGATACGGTGGCCAATGTCCTAAGGACTATACCACTTAATGTGCCATTCAGAAGAGGCCTGAGAAATAGCAACTTAACTACATGGGTAGAGGTAGTGGCTAAGGTGGTACAGGTGTCTTTATCGGAGAGGCATGATAGCTTTTTTTGGAAAGCTAGTCCGAAGGGAGTGTTCTCGGTAAAATCAATGTATAATCTTTTGATTAGTAACGGGGTATTACCTGAGAAGAACCCGATCTGGAAATTAAAATTACCATTGAAAATTAAAATTTTCCTATGGTTTCTATTTAAGGGGGTCACACTCACTAAGGACAACTTGGCGAAAAGAGATTGGCAAGGGAGTACTGTTTGTTGCTTCTGTAGTAAGGAAGAATCGATCAAGCACCTTTTTTTTGAGTGTCATTTTGCCAGATTTCTCTGGAACGTCACACATATCACGTTTGGAATTCAACCCCCTTCTAGTTTCTCTAACATGTTTGGATCTTGGCTTAGTGGCTTTGGTTCTAAACTTAAAAATAAAATCCTACTAGGAGCGGCGGCTTTATGCTGGAGCTTGTGGTTGAATAGAAATGATATTGTGTTTAATAAAGCAAAATCTAACTCCTTCATGCAGGTGATTTTCAGAATGACTTACTGGATCCGGCAATGGTGCCAGCTCTGTGAGGAGGGTGAGAGGATGGCTTTTAGAAGGGGCTGCAGGACTCTGGAGACGCATGTGATGGCTACTTTCTCTAAGTTTGGGTGGAGATGTTCCTTGCGGATTGGGAATTAGTCAAGGTGTTGGTGGGGTCTCAAGTAGTTTTAAACAGTGTGGTGTCTTTGTGTCGAACTTGGTGGATGTTAGCCTATGGCTTGTTGTATCGTGCTCATCAGCTGTGTACCACTTCCGGGTGGTAGAGGCTGGAACTTTGTTCCCTTATCTAAAAAATATCTGAATTAACATTCATGATCGGATTTTCACAAGTGTGGAGGGAGAACTCGCCTTTATAAGTGCTTGTCGTTCTGAACAGCTTGCTCAAAGCAAACACTTTTGACATAAAAAAACAAAGTGACTGGAATAATTATGATATTTTCAGCCCAAATAGCTAAATACATTCGTGGTCAGAGTTTGAAGACTTTTCAGAACCTGCGGACAGTTGAGCCAGGAAGCTGAAATTCATGTCTTTACTGAGATGGTATAGGCCTATTCTGTAATCCCGGATAGATCAATTATTACATCCTATAGAACCTACAAAGCCTTGGACTTGAACAGTCCGAATGTTCAAGTGCTGGGTGTCAGGGACGAAGCCAGGAATGGCTGGCAGGGGGGCTCCTTCCTCTTCTTCCTCCTGCAGCCCCTCCTTCCCTCTTCTTACTTCTCTAATTTCTAGGAGGGGCTTGGGGGGGCTCCCATGGTGCTGCCGGCGGTAGGAGGGGCTCCAGCCCCTCCTGCCCCACTGCTAGCTCCGTCGCTGCTGGGTGTCTATTGACAGTGATAAGTGATGAAACAATTAACATTAAGCTGCTTATCCACGGAGAATATAAAGAGGAAAAATATAAAAGCACAATGAGTACTAATTATGCATTTCTCTCTAGCAAAAAACTTGCAGTTGGAGGCAGATGTGTAGCAGTAGTATGACAACGACTGACCTGCAAACTGAAGCAGAAGGGCTCCATGGATCGAGCTCTGCTATCTGCGCTCGCGCAACCACACGCAGCAAACTGAGGTGGCTGCTGAAATGCAGAAGGAAAGGAGACCAAGGATGCATGGATTCAGAGGCTTACGAGTTGCTGTGGTTGTTTGGGTGGGCAGCGTCAAGGAGTTATAGATCTTTTTTTTATATAATTCATATCTGTATCACTGGATAAGGAAAACGTACAAATACAGATACGATAACACAGGATACAAAGACAGCTGCCCTAGCGAATTTGCACAGAAACCCCTAACAAAAATAGAAAAGACAACGAAGACCATGGACACCATGCTCGTCGGCGCAACCTTCTCCATCCTTCTCCGGCGTCGGAAGTACCCGCCGCCGCCCAGATCTAGAAGAGCCTCATCGCATAGAAGCTTTAACGAACCGCAGTAGACGCCTGACGTCGAGTTCGGGTTGTCGTCGTTGAAAGACCATTAGTCGGGGACGCACCCCGTGCTCCTCCAGACTTGAATTAGAGCTCGCCGTCGGCTCGCACCGAAAGACCCTCGAGCTCGATCCACTCGCCTGCTCTCCGCGACACCCGCAGCCATCTCTGCAGCGAAGACAAAGCGTGCCGCCAACCCTGCCGTCTTCCCGAAACGACAGAGAAGTAGATCACGCGGCCTCCTGTACAGGGACTCTACAACGGGAGCACCACCTCCACGAACTCGCCATTGACGCCAGAGCAGAGCGTCAACAGGGCGAGGAAGAGTCCGAGAGGACCTTATTCCGTCGCGCCGCCGCTGCCATCGCCTCATCGACGCCACCGGAAACAAAACCCTAGAGGACCTAGGACCTACCCAGCCAGCCAGCAAGAAACCAGCGGTCCCTGCCCCCTCGCGACGCCCCTCGGGCCATTGGAGGCGGAGGGGACCCCAGCTCCGTCGGCGGCGACTGAAGCACCCTTTTTCGCCTCTCTCAACTGTAGATGGGGAGGAGCCTTCGACCCGTCGGGAGGCTTCAATCTCAAGGAGTTATAGATCTGGACATGTATATACCAAGTCGTCGCTAAGTCAAGTCAACTACTGGAAAAAAAGTCATCTAAAAAGATATCAATGACCGTTCACCGACGCAGACTCAGACTCAGACTCGGTCCTTGAGTCCAGTCCATTCACAGAATCTCTCTTCCCTTTCAAATCCAGAGCTCAAGCTCGGGCATCCTATTAAGCCACGTCACCCGTTAGCCCAATAACCGTAGGATCCACCAAATACGCGATCTGGTCCCCGGCGCAGGCGGGGCGCTAGCTACTCCTGCGACCCGGCGCGGTCGGCGGTGCCCGGCGGCGGGCGCAGGCATGGCGGCTGCGGCCACCCCGGCGCGAGAATGAGGCTCGAGCGCTGTTGCGGTGCTGCCCCCGATTCTAGCGGCACTGGTACGCTGAGCACCCCCGCAACAGCTCCCACGACGCCGGCGCTCCCGCCCTCAGGCGATGTGGCGCACCGGCGCGACCCACGGCCGGGTCCTGGCGACGGTTGGCCCCTCCTTTGCCGCACCGGCGGGTCCCGAAAGTGGCACGGGAACACTCGAGCGGCAGCCATACTTCTCGGGTGGCTTGACGAGATACCTGTGGCGGCCGCTCTCTTGTTCGCTAATGTTCCTGGCATCAGAATCGGCTGCGCCCCCAATGTCGCCGCCCCCACAGAGGCGGACGACGTCGACCTCGGGCTCGGCACGCCGGTCCTGTCCAAGATCGCCAGCGCCAGCGACGTCCACCAGGGCCAGGTAACTCCCGCTCCTTTTTCTTTATTTTATTTCCCCTGACGACATCCTCTGATTCGATTGGATTGCCTTCTTCACGGTTACAGTAGCACAATACGTGGGGGAATTTCCACCCCGATACTTGATTGACTTTACTGATACTATTATAATTTGGCCGACCATCAATTTCCAACACTTTCATGGTGTTAGAGTGTGTGCATTAGGCCCATGAGGCTAAGCCCATGTGGTCCATTATGTGCTACTATATTGCTACCCTTCTAGGGTTAGCCCTAATCTAATGAATCACTCTCTTTAGCATGGTATCAAGCTAGGGTTAGTTTCTCTCTCTCTTCCCCTCTCCTCCCTCCCTTCAGGCGCCGCCGCCGCCCCTTCTCCGGCCATGGCCGGCGGCCGGCCCCCTCCTTCTCCTTCCCGCTCCTACCTCTCCTCCTTCCCACCCCTCCCCTACTCCTCCTCCTGGGCCCAGCGGGTCGCCAGCGGGCCCTCTCCTGCGGCTTTCATGGCCGCCGGTGGTGGGGCGGACGCAGCAACCCCGTCCCTGCCCGGTGGGCTGCCGCCGCAGCTGCATCCAGGCGGGCCGCCGCCGCCGCATCCCGGCGGGTCGCGGCCGGCCGCGCCGACCCTGACCGCGCCGCCGCCGCCTGGGACTGAGCCGCCAGCGGACGCCTCCACCCTGCTCGAGCCGGCGCCATCCAGGGCCGCCCTTGCCTCCACCCTGCTCGAGCCGGCGCCATCCAGGGCCGCCCTCCTCACCGCGCTCGGGGTTGGTGGCCTGCCTGCACAGCAGCCGCCAACCACGCAGCACCTGGCCATGGTTGACACGGCAGGGACCCCCGGCGCACTTCTCCTCGATCCCCACCGCGCCGCTGCCCCTTCTCTGCCCGGGCTGCCGCCGCGGAAGGCGCGGCACGTGTGAGCGCGGCTGCCCTCACCTTGGAGCGGGAGCTCGAGGCGGCCGCTGCCTTGGCACGTCAGCTCGCCGAGGCGGAGCAGCTCCTTGGCCACCCGGCATACTACGACTCCACCGCTGTCTCCTCCGACTCGCACGCCATTCGAGGGTCGCCTCTCCAGATCCCCGATCCGGCGGATCCGCTCGTGGCGCAGCTCCACTACCAGGCCGGGGGTGTTCAGAACATCCGGAACCTGGTTACGGTCGTCCTCGACCCGGAGTCGTCCTCCTACGCCCGCTGGCGGGACATGGTCGTCCTCACCCTCCGCCGCTACGCCCTTGATGACCACGTCCTCCTCGACGCCCCGCTGGCGGCTCAGACCCCCGGGTGGTTTCGTCTCGATAGCATCGTCCTGTCCTGGATTCTCGGGACCATCACCACCGACCTCCACGACCTCGTCCGCAACACGCCCGACGCTCGGCGTGCCTGGCTGGCACTCGAGGGCCAGTTTCTGGGCAATGCTGAGGCCCGGGCTCTGCGCCTTGACGCCAGCTTCTGTACCTTCGTCCAGGGCGACCTCTCCGTCGGGGAGTACTGCCGCCGGATGAAGGGCATGGCGGACTCCCTCTGTGACCTGGGCTGGCCCGTGGAGGACCGGATCTTGGTCCTCAACGTCCTCCGCGGCTTCAGTGACCGCTACGGTCACCTCCGGACCTGGATCACACGGCAGCGGCCCTTCCCCACCTTCCTGTAGGTCCGTGACGATCTTGTCATGGAGGAGCTCACTCAGGGCGTCCAGCCTGCTCCCACCTCCGCCCCGGCTCCTCGTCCTCGACCGCACTTGCAGCCACTCCTCCGTCGCGTACGTCCACACCGGCACCGTCGTCTCTTCTAGGTCCTCCTCCCCCCGGGCCGAGCAGGGGTGGGGGGGTCGTGGTGGCCGTCGTCGACGCGGAGGGGGGCGTGGTGCTGGCTCTGGGCGTGGGGCAGCGCCTGCACCACCACTGGAGGGTGCACCCTGGCCATCCATCAGCAACCCATGGTCAGGGCGCATCTCGATGTGGCCGTTCCAGGGTGCCGGTGGTGGCCCTCGCACCCCCGCGGCCATGCTCGCCGGTGCTATCCCGGCCACTCCTTGGGCTCCACCTCCTGGGGGCGCTCCGTCTCTCACGTCGCCGCCCGGACCTGCCGGTTGGGATGCGACAGCTCTGGCCCGCTCCTTCAGCACCATGGGCCTGACGCCTCCCACCGGACTTGACTGGGTTGCCGACTCCGGGGCCACTTACCACACGACGTCCCACCCTGGTATACTCACGGCGGTCCACCCTCCTTCTTCCTCTCTTCCTTCCTCTATCATGGTCGCCAATGGTTCTTGTATTCCTGTCACATCCGTGGGTTCCGCCACCACACCTGATTCTTTCCGTCTTCCTGATGTTCTAGTTGCTCCTTCGATGGTTCACAGCCTTCTCTCCATTCGTCATTTTACCACTGACAATTCTTGTTCTGTTGAGTTTAACTCCTTTGGTCTTACTGTGAAGGATTTGGCTTCCCGGCGTCCTCTTCTCCGATGTGACAGCGCGGGACCCCTTTACGCGCTTCGGCTTCCTTCTTCTGCTCCTACCACTTCGGCTTCGGCTTCCACTCCTTCGGCTTCCGCTGCTTTCGCCACTTCTAGTTCTGCTACTACTTGGCACCGCCGACTCGGACATCCAGGCCGTGATGTCTTGATGCAGCTTAGTCGTAGTTCCGACATACCATATACTCGGGCTAACGATGGGCACTTGTGTCATGCGTGCCAATTGGGTCATCATGTTCGTCTTCCATTTCCCACCTCTTCCTCACATGCGACCCACATTTTTTATCTTGTACACTGTGATCTGTGGACGTCTCCTGTGATGAGCATTTCTGGTTATCAATATTATCTTGTCATAGTTGATGATTTCTCTCATTATTCCTGGACGTTTCCCTTACGTGCTAAGTCTGAGGCGTTTCCCACTCTTCGTCACTTCTTCGCCTGGGTGTCTACTCAGTTCGGCCTTACCGTCAAGGCCGTCCAGTGTGACAACGGGCGTGAGTTCGATAAATCCACTTCTCGGGACTTCTTTCTCTCTCACGGTATCCAGTTGCGCATGTCTTGCCCCTACACTTCCCCCCAGAATGGCAAGGCTGAGCGCATGATTCGCACCACGAATGACACCGTGCGCACTCTTCTCCTACAGGCTTCCCTTCCTACCCGCTTCTGGGCCGAGAGCCTGCACACCTCCACCTACCTCCTTAACCGCCTACCTTCCACTGCCTGTCCCGCTCCCACACCACACCACGCTCTCTTCGGTACCCCTCTTCGCTACGACCACCTCCGGGTTTTCGGGTGTGCGTGTTACCCTAACACCATTGCCACTGCCCCTCACAAGCTGGCTCCCCGTTCGACTCTGTGTGTCTTCCTTGGGTACTCCCCGGATCATAAGGGGTACCGCTGCTATGACCTCACCTCTCGCCGAGTCCTCATCTCTCGTCATGTGGTGTTTGACGAGTCCGTCTTCCCTTTCTCCACCACCACCACCCCTCCTCCCACCCCCGACCTCGACCTTTCCTCCCTCTCTCCCACTGACGCGGTGGTTCAGCCACCATTTTCGTTTCCTCCTGCAGGTTCTACTCCGCCACCCGTGTCGCCGACCCCATACGCCGGACCGGCTCCTTCCGGTGCGTCGCCTGACCCTACCTCCTCCGCGGGTCCGGTCGTGCCCGACCACGGTCCGGATGCCCCGTCCCCTGGTGCTCCGCCTGCCTCTGCGCCTGGCACGGGGACGGGGGCGCCGACCTCGGAGACTCCGGCGCGGTTCGCCCACCCGGTGCGCGTCTACCAGCGCCGCGTGCGGCCGGCCCCGCTCGACGTGGTGCCGGTACCACCACCGCCTTCCTCGCCGCCACAGTCCCCACCGGTGGCCTCTCCTCCGTCGACGCCCACACCGCTGCCTCTACCACTACCGGCTACCCTTGCCGAGCCGCCGGTTTACCACCCGCCGATTCTTCACCGACACCCGCGTCACGTTCACCCCATGGTGACGCGGCACGCGGCTGGTGTCCTGTGGCCCCAGGCTCTTGCGACGACGCCCGGGGACTCGCAGGTCTCTCCTGTACCCTCTTCTGTCCGCGACGCCCTGGCGGATCCTCACTGGCGCCGTGCGATGGAAGAGGAGTACGCGGCCCTTCTGGCCAACCAGACGTGGGATCTGGTGCCGTGCCCGCCTGGTGCCAATGTGGTCACCGGCAAGTGGATCTGGACCCATAAGCGTCGCGCCGATGGCTCCCTGGAGCAGTATAAGGCTCGTTGGGTTCTTCGGGGCTTCACCCAGCGGCTCGGTGTTGACTATGATGAGACCTTCAGTCCAGTGGTGAAGCCCGCTACCGTCCGCACGGTTCTCTCACTGGCTCACGAGCGCTCCTGGCCTGTGCATCAGCTGGATGTCAAGAATGCCTTCCTCCATGGCACTCTGACCGAGACCGTCTACTGCAGCCAGCCGGCCGGTTTCGTGGACTCCTCTCGCCCTGACTTGATCTGCCGGCTCAACAAGTCCCTCTACGGTCTCAAGCAGGCGCCTCGGATTTGGTACTCTCGGTTTGCTACCTTCCTGCTGACTCTTGGGTTCACAGAGGCCAAGTCTGACACCTCGCTGTTCATCTACCACCATGGGGGTGAGACTGCCTACCTGCTTCTCTATGTGGATGACATTATTCTCACCGCCTCGAGCCAGCCACTGCTCCAGCGCATCATCACCTCTCTCCAGGCGGAGTTTGCCATGAAGGATCTGGGTGTGCTCCATCACTTCCTCGGTGTCACTGTTGAGCCCCGACCTTCAGTCTTGTTTCTCCACCAGCGGCAGTTCACTTGTGACATTCTCGAGCGCGCCGGGATGACTGACTGCAAGCCCTGCTCTACCCCCGTCGACACTCAGGGCAAGCTGTCAGAGGCCGCAGGTCCGTTGCTTGGACCCGAGGACTCCACCTCCTGCCGGAGCCTTGCGGGTGCACTCCAGTACCTCACCTTCACCCGACCCGACATCGCCTACGCCGTGCAGCAGTTGTGCCTCTACATGCATGCTCCACGGGAGCCCCACCTTGCTGCTATAAAGCGGCTCCTTCGGTACTTCCGCGGCACCATCGGCTACGGGCTACTTCTCGGTCGGTCCTCCTCTGCCGAGCTTGTGGTCTACACCGACGCTGACTGGGCGGGTTGCCCAGACACCCGCAGGTCCACCTCCGGCTACGCTGTCTTCTTGGGCGGCAATCTTGTCTCCTGGTCGTCCAAGCGCCAGCCGGTGGTCTCACGCTCCAGTGCCGAGACGGAGTACCGCGCCGTCGCCAACGGCGTGGCCGAGGCCGCTTGGCTCCGCCAGCCCCTGGCTGAGCTTTACTGCCCCCTCGCCAGGAGCATGCTCGTCTACTGCGACAACGTCAGCGTAGTCTACCTCTCCACCAACCCTGTGCAGCACCAGCGGACCAAGCATGTGGAGATCGACTTGCACTTCGTCCGCGACCGCGTGGCCATCGGCGACGTCCGGGTCCTCCATGTCCCGACCACCTCCCAGTTTGCGGACATCTTCACCAAGGGCCTCCCTTCCTCGACCTTCTCCGAGTTTCGCTCTAGCCTCGACATCACTAGTGGCTAGTTGTGGCTGCGGAGGGGTCCTGTGTTCTTGTTTCTTTCTTGTCCAGTCTCGTACTCCGCTGCGCCGGTAGTCCAGACTGCGGGGGGGTGTTAGAGTGTGTGTATTAGGCCCATGAGGCTAGGCCCATGTGGCCCATGTATGTGCTACTATATTGCTACCCTTCTAGGGTTAGCCCTAATCTAATGAATCACTCTCTTTAGCACATGGAACCAGCTTATTCTTTTTTTTTTATTCAAGAACCAACTTATTCAATCAGCTGTAATCCTTAATATATCCCAGCTACAGCTCGGCATAAAAAAAGGCGAAAAGAATTGAACTTTCAAATGACCATTCTTTTACATCTGCAGATTCACAAGGATCAATATCCTATAGCCATTTGAATTGGCTCTAAATTTGTCGCCTTACCTTTAATTTATTCACTTACAAATGCATTCGGCACATGCTTTTGTTCAAACACATGATTCTATAAAGCACTGGATATTCAGTTAGGAGCTTCCTATGGTTAATATTCCATTTTGAGATCTTCCTTTATAAAAGATATAATTGTGCATGATGAACCAACATCAGTAACTTCCATAAGGTAGCCTAACTTTTACAAGAATAGGTAGTTCAGTTTAGATTGGACATTGGTCAAATAGCCATATAAATATGTTATGCAGAAGATCGAACTTGTAACCCGTGTTTCAGGCAGCAGTCAACCAGAAAAATACTATTACTTTGCACAAGCAGTAGTATAACAGGCCATGGCTGCAGATGGCATTATATGAAATTTGTAGACTACAAGATTTTACATAAGAAAACTTTAAAACAGCACAGACCTTGATAATTGTCCTAGGTTTGCTGGGATAGAACCTCGATATAATCCTCGAAGCCCAATTTGTGGAACCTTTGAAATGATCTCTTAAAACAAGTGTGGATGCTCTTGGACAGGTGTCTAATACAATGGGAAAGATAAAGCGATTAAATTTTGGGCATTTTGATTAGCAGGCTGAAGTTCTGTTGTCCTGTAGTAATGCAGAAGATCAACAATTAAAATCTCTATAAGGATTGTTGTGCTTTGTGAAATTACTTGATGAACTGCCTTTTCTCCCATAAGTACAACTGATGGTTTCCTTCAGCCGCACACGGTCCAAGGGACTCCAGTCCATATCCCTTGTGAGGTTCTTAAGCAGTGTTTACACTTTGCAGGCTCGAATTGAACAATGTAGGGCAGGTGATAGTTGTCAGCCCAAAGAGATTTTTTTTTTCATGGCACTGGGTAAGGTACATAATTATTCTTATTGGAATTCTGCAACCCCAGCTATCTCTCTTAACAACCCTTGGCTCTTGTTAAAAAAAAACCTTTGGCTATTTTGAACTTAACTAATGTCGATTTGAGAAAACATTACCATGCCTATGACTTGAAAAACATAGCTTAATGGGAGTTTATGACATGCATATATAAAAATCCAAAATTCTGAATAACTTGATTTATTTGTTTGTATGCATAAAAGTTCATACTAAATGGTGCTATTGGCATGTGTTTTGGTTCTAATGATTTGCAAATGACAGCTACACCTATTCTGTTAGTATCACTTTGCCTTGCATATTAACATATCTAAGGAGAATGGTCTTGGTTTTGTAGGCAGCACAACATGTTATGAATACAGAGCATATGAGTTGTAGTTCGAGCGTATCTGGAGGAATTTCGGCAATAGTGACCACTCCCTTTCCGTGATGAAGATGCGGATGCTGACTACTGCTCCAGCCTCCAGGTCCATTGTCCATGCATCAGATATGCTTCAATGCAAGTGATTGGGGTGAAGAATTAATTCAATTTCTATGGGTGCAATCCCCTGTTTTTTCTGGATTGCTCCAATGCTTATCGTGGAGCAATGAATTTTGCAAGCTACAATGAGAATGCGTTCACGGAATCAATACAAGGCAAGAAAGCGATGGTCTACAGAAGCAAAGAACACCTACCTTCCTCCTAACATAATCAGAAATTACAAGTTTTTATTCCTTACAATTTAATTTGAGGCACATTTCTGGGAACTCCGATCTGAACTAGCATGTCTGGATTTTAGTAATACTATGGTGTACCTATAAAGTTTGCCCATATCTGAATTTTAGTAATAGTTTGCTCGCATTTTGATCATGGTGAATATACTTCATGTACAGACATATTCTTCAGGTCCAAATTAAATAAGTTTGCACATCGTTTAAGCTTAAGAATTACGACATAGGTTTGCACATCTCTTCTATTTGTTTAAGCTTAAGAATTACGACCTGATATAAGGTCACAGATCCTCTAAATTTCTAAGTGCAAGGTGAATGATTTCAGCACCTATAAATTTACGAAAGCTTGTTCCTAAAATATATAAATTTCTATAGTTCAACGCCTTCAAGGTCAGTTACTTTTCTTGTAGCAAACATACGACAAAACACCAATCGACTTACACCAGCCATCACCTTAATATCCAGATGTAAGCAGTTATGTCGCCATATACAAAATAACAAGGAACAAAAAAAAAAAAAGATCCTGACCTACACAGCCTGGGGTGCGGCAACGCCGCACTAGTTTTTCTTCTAGTGAATAACGAACCCACCCACCCATCTTTCGGTGACGGTGTGTCCAGTGCCAGAAATATGCGTCCACGTTTCATGTCTCTAGCATTTGAGAGGTCAATGACGAACCCACCCACCCATCTTTCAGTGACGGTGTGTCCAATGCCAGAAATATGCGTTCACGTTTCATGTCTCTAGCATTGAGAGGTCATTTTATTTTATTTTTCTTTTGAAGCGGAGTATTAAGGTTCCAACCGTGTACTGTTTCGGGCTTCAATACGATAGATGTATACAAAGATATCCATACACACACATATTATTCTACAAACAATATATGGTGGTGTCTTATTTGTCTATAAAAACTTTTTTTTTTTTGCTATTTTAGACTGCTTCTTCGGTCCCTAAATATTTGTCGTTATTAGTTTACGTGCCGATAGTTTGACTAGATTTAAAAAGATATTTAGTAACATTTATATCTTCAAATAAATTTAAGGTGTGTATCCGCATCAGGTGCATAAAATTTTTTCTAAACATCAGTCAACAATTAGGACCTGCATGGAGCCCCGGCTAGCCTCCTCGGCGACCTCAGAAGTTAGCACCACTGCGCAGCGGCGACGGCAACGCCCTAACTAGAGACGGTGCCCGCGCAAAGCCGCATGGAGCCCCGTTGACTGGCCGTGGCAGGCTGTTGAGCTCCCACACCACTACCGGAGAGAGGTAGAGGTATGCAGCATGCTAACCGGCCAGATTTGCACATTGCCGTGGGCCGTGGCTCCCCAAGACAAGACAGCAACACATACAGGAGACAGACAGTACTAGAAACAAAGATATAGGATCACATATGAGCTCTTTATCTCGCATCTGAACAAGGAAACAAATTCTCAGATGACTATAAACTAATAAATTTGATAAATTTATTATAAAAACAATTTCAACGATTTATCTTATGATATTAATCTTATGCAAAAAATAATATTTTTATATATATTTAGTCAAAGTTATTTCTCCAAATAAAAATGGCAACTAAAAAGAGACAGAGGGCATATGTCTCACATTTCGGCGCTGCTAGCGCCCCGGCGTCCAGACTAATGCCCGCATCCGAATGCACCAGGCTGTAGTTCGATTTTGCGTCCCTGTTCCTTTGTCCACGGCAGGACGTCGCTTGCCCACACCTGCATCTCGCGCACCATGTGGAGGCCTGCGCTGCCCAAAATTTTGCCTGCACCGCGCCGCCTGGGGACCCCTCATGCCCGCTCTCGCTTCCCAAGGGCATCCCTAATGCAATACCTAATCTACTTTTGAAAACATCTAGACACAACATTTATAATATATAAAAAAAGAAAGATGAAACATTTGAAAAATACGTTTGAAACATTTGTAAAAATGCATGGAAAAAACCACCTGAAACCATTGCAAAAAAGATACACAACATTAGATAAAACACTCACAACGTATATGAAAAAAATTTGTGCAACACGCATATGAAAAACATAGGTGAAACATTGGGGACTAAACGCTTGCAACATACATATACAACGATTGCAACATATATAACATTTTGATCTAGTTTTACATCCATATAAAACACTTGTACCTCTAAAACATTTAAAATGTATGTTTGCAATCCTTTCCCGGTACGACCTCCTCCGCCATCTGCATCGGGGTGACGCTATCAGGATGAGGCCACAGGGCTTCCGAGCCGGGGCCTGGCGCTTGTCTTTCTGCCGGCGACGCCTATCAACATTAGCGTGAGCATGCACACGGCATTCTCGTCTGGCCAGCTCGCGGCCAAGGAAACGTGGCCCCAGTGTGAGCGCAGCGGTGCCCGTGCCGTCAGGTGAGAGAGACGGTGAAGCAGGGCAGCAGCGAAGGGAGGAGAGCCGCATCCGTCACCGTGGACCACGTCCAAATCCGTGGCATCACGGGCGAGTGGAGGTTGCGTCTGGGCAAGTTTTTTTTATTATAATAAAGTCTACATCGTACTTAATTTGTTTTAATTTATAAGTTGTTTTTCTTTTTAATGCTAAATTTGACCATTCGTCTTATTTAAAAAATATACACAAAAGAATTAAATTTAACTTATTTTTGAAGAACTTTTATTAATAAAGCAGCATAAATTTTTGAATAAGATGAGTGACCAAACTTAAAATTAAAAAAATAAAATCAAATGACTTACAAATTAAAACGGAGCAGTAGTTGTTAAAGGCATCACATTGGGACCTTTGAGCTGTCGCGGCCCAACAGGGAGCGTCCGGGTGGATGGAAGTAATTCATTACCGCTCATGCTCCCTCCGTATCGCATTTAGAAGTCGTTTAGAATAATGACACGGTCTTTAAATTATGACTTTGACGTTATATTTCTATAAAAATATTTATTGAAAAGAGATATAAGCATATTTTTATGAAAGTATATTTGAAGACAAATCTATTTATATAGTTTTTATATTTTCAAACTCAACAATTTAAAAGTCCTTCATAATTTATATTTTTAATGTTTAACTAAAACCTTGTCAACATGACTTCCTTTTCGAGGGAGTATTTTCTTTGTTAATGTTCCTCACGCCTACTTGATGCATGGGCCACCACTTGCATGAGAGTCAACCTTCTGTTTTTCACGTCACTAGTTTTTTTTTTTTCTATAAGATAAGACTATTAATTGTAGTTGCTGACCTGTGCACACAACCCTAGCAATCCAAATCTCGCAGCCGCATTCCATCACGCACATTGCAGGCACCGGATTCCGCGACAGTGCAAGGGATGAAAACTTGCCGCCACCTCGCCCCTGCCCGTGGTATTTATCGATGGCGATGAGTAAAGCGTTGTTTTACTCGGTGCTATCTCAGACTCGGTGCATGTGACTCCACAAGGCGCGCGGACGACGCGCTTCATTCCGCGTGGTTCCACTTCATGTCCATTGGGAACCCAAAGAAAGAGTTTTTTTTTTTTTTCTTTCAAAGATCGATGGAATTACTTCTGCTAGGAAAAAAAATATGTTACTATATTTGTATCATTTACTGTTTTACTCATAAACCAAGTTGTCCCTCACTATGTAAGTATGGGATTTACTCCATTTCGTTGAAACCTAGGAGGCTGGTCGTTTGTCCAGATTTTTTTTCTTTCCGGACATAAAATAGTGTTTTGCTCTCACAATAAATCAGGATCAACCAAAAACTACGCTTCTTATTAGACAAGCGAACAACACTTAGGAAAATCAGACTAATCGGTTTTAGAAATTGTCTTGACGGGTCGAAGAATTCACGCTTGAAACATTCATTTCGTGATTTATGTGTTTAGCATTTTGGGTGCCATATCTAGCTGTATCAACACATGTTTTGAAACCTTATTGGGGAATGATTGATTTAGCTACTGTGGCCCTGTTTATCTCCCCTTTCAAACTTCTAACTTTTTCATCACATTAAGTCATATCGAATGTTTAGACGTATGCATGGAACATTAAATATTGATAAAAAGAAACTAATTAAACAGTTTGCATTTAAATCACAAGACGAATCTTTTGAGCCTACTTATACATGATTGGATGCTTATTGTAAAAGTTAGCATACATGTTACAGTGTCGAAATTCCTAAAAGTTTTATATATACCTTGCAGCAGATTTTTTTTTTGGCCCTAATGAATTGATTAACTGATTTATTATCTTTATTTGTCATTACCATTACACTGAGCCAACAGGCCGGTTATATGTGTTTTTTTTATACTATAATTGTTTTTTTTTATTGTCATTGTGACCGGTTTGCAGGCAAGACGCAATTAGGAGGTTCAATAGTTGTTCCGGACATGAGATCGTGCCAAGGAATAATTACATCGGCTAGCCATAAACTATGTTGGAAGTACCACATTTGGATGTCGGTCGGATTTATTACGTTACCACCTTCGTCAAAGGGAGAGACACTGTCATCAAAAAGTCACTAGTGAGCTCAACATTTTTTGTCAGTCATACTATGTCACTATCGATCGGCTGTGGATTGTATGTATCCAAGGAATTGTATAGTTCGGCTTACTATAAATAAAACATGAGAAGGCAGGTGACATATGTAGGACTACTAGGAGGAAAGAAGCAAGCAGGTGAAGCAGATCGACCAAAGTAGCACTTGAGCAGCAATCAATGGCTGAGCAGCATGCGCGTAATCAGCTGCCGGAGCAGCCCATCGAGGCGGCCGACGAAAATCACGGCCGTGCTCACCTGCTCTGCCTCGATGCCGGGCTCGTGCTCATGCTCTGCGCCATCCCAACAGCATTTGGTTTTGATTGTTTGTCTATTAGGACCGTCTAGGTATAGATCCAGTGGGGTAATCGATGTCCATTCAGTGTAAAACAAGAAGAACGGGAGTAGATCGGGAAAGTGGGAGTACATGTGTGTTCATACCATCCGAGGGGAGAGGCTTGGAGGGGCTGGATGCAGATCCCGACGCGGCCATCACTGGTTCGTTGGTGAAGTCTGCGCACGGGCAGCGACGGTCGGGGAAGAGGTGACGCAGTGGCTACCGTTGGAGCAGTGAAGTCAGAGCAGTGCAGTGGAGACGGTGGCGGCGGCTGGTGGCGTTCCCGTCACTGGCTGCGCCCCTCTCTAGATCGGAATTAGGGTTTGTCGGTGGGGAAGGTCGGCTCACGGTGAACCTCGTACTGAGAGCCGCCGGCCCCCACCTCTATTTATGTTGCGCAGTGTGACAGGGGCCCTCCAGCCATTAGTGGGCTGGGCGCCCCCGATCAGGGCGCGAGTCAAGGGCCCAACTAGGCCGTTGGGTCCAGTTAGCTGTGGAGATCAATCTAACATTCTCCCCCTTGATCTCTCAACATATCTTTAACTTTTAAACTTTAATACTTTTACATTTACTCATTCCATCACAAATTAGTGCATAGAGCATGCTTCATCGTCACGATCAATCGCCGATAGATTTGACAGCTACAACACACCTTTCTGTTCTGAAACAGTAACTTAACTTTTGGGCCATGTATTTGTCCAGGAGTCACAGGCTTTCCCTTAAACCCATGCCGGCTACATGTTCCTTGAACACGTTGGGTGGTAAGCCTTTTGTAAGCGGATCCGCGAGCATCTTTACAGTACTTATGTGCTCAAGACTTATGATTTGATCCCGGACTTTATCCTTCACAACATAGTATTTTATGTCAATGTGTTTAGCAGCACCACTTGACTTATTGTTGTGAGCATACTGTACTGCTGGTTCATTATCGCAGTATAACTTCAGTGGTCTATAGATGTCGTCAACCACCTTTAAACCGGGTATGAACTTCTTTAG
This sequence comes from Eremochloa ophiuroides, assembly GCA_038502445.1. Taxonomy (NCBI): domain Eukaryota; kingdom Viridiplantae; phylum Streptophyta; class Magnoliopsida; order Poales; family Poaceae; genus Eremochloa; species Eremochloa ophiuroides. Next base: position 99,237,972 of record JAHLJS010000003.1, read on the forward strand.
CCAGTTCACCTGCCCAGTGGCCTCATAACATGCAACAAACTCGGCATACATTGTGGACGATGTAGTGACGGTTTGTTTTGAGCTTTTCCATGAAATAGCTCCCCCAGCGAGAGTGAATATATATCCCGACGTCGACTTTCTGTCATCTCCCGCATAATCAGAATCTGAGTACCCCACTATATTTAGTGATTCTGATTTTCTATACGTTAACATGAGGCCTTTTGTTCCTTGCAAATAACGTAATACTTTCTTTACCAAATTCCAGTGTTCAATTCCTGGCTTACTTTGAAATCTGCCAAGTAACCCGGTTACAAACGCTAAGTCAGGGCGCGTACATACTTGAGCATACTGTAAGCTTCCGACAGCTGAAGCATATGGAACCGTTTTCATGCGATCGATCTCATATTGGTTCCTAGGGCATTGATGATCCCCATATCCGTCGCCCTTGACTATAGGAGCAGGTGAGGGACTACATTTGTGCATACTAAATTTCTTTAAAACTTTTTCAATGTATGCCTTTTGTGACAGTCCTAATACCCCTTTATTTCTATCTCGGTGAATCTCGATCCCTAGAACGAACGACGCTTCACCAAGATCTTTCATATCAAAATTTGAGGACAAAAACTTCTTTGTCTCCAGCAGTAGACTGACATCACTACTAGCAAGTAAGATATCATCCACATACAGGATTAGGAAGATATACTTTCCATTCTTAAACTTTGAATAAACACAATTATCCTCAACATTCTCTTTAAACCCAAAACTTTTAATTGTACTATCAAACTTCAAGTACCACTGTCTTGAAGCTTGTTTTAACCCATAAATCGATTTCTTTAGGCGGCATCCCAACTGTTCTTTACCCTCCATGACAAAGCCTTTCGGTTGTGCCATGTAAACATTTTCTTCTAAATCCCCATTTAGGAATGCCGTCTTTACATCCATCTGATGTAACTCTAAGTCATAATGTGCCACCAATGCCATTATAATTCTAAAGGAATCCTTACATGAGACTGGAGAAAAGGTCTCATTGTAATCAATCCCTTCTCTTTGTGTAAAGCCTTTTGCCACAAGTCGCGCTTTGAATCTTTCTATATTCCCACGAGAGTCATATTTTGTTTTGTAGACCCATTTACAGCCTACTGTTTTGTATCACTTTTCTTTTAGAATTAAATTCTCCCGTTGGTTCGAATTTAATAATAAAAGATAAGTACAATTAACTTTCGCAGCGGAAACATGTAACAATTACTTTAATAACCATAATTTCCAGAAGCATAGAAAACAATATTCAATAATTCCACGAACAAGATTATCGTTGGACTAAAAATGTTCAAAGAATATAATATAAAAATTGCTTCTGGAAATAATAAAACGATTGCTTTTCAAATTGTCTGCAGCAAACAGCCGAGCGGCCAGCTGCAGCACGCGCATGCTCGCAGCTATTCGTGCAGCCCGGTGACCTCCTACATCCACCTGCACGCGTTGCGCATCAGTGCCTGCCCGTGGCCCAGCGCCGCATTTCCCTTTTTTTTTTATTTTTTTATTGTAGCGCCGCGGCCCTGAAGGAAAACAGCCAGCAGCAGCGAGCGGTCCATTCCATTTGTAGCCCAGTTGGCAGTTGCGCGCGATCGCACCTAGCCACCCAGGCCGCAACCTGGGCCTGGGCCGGCAATTGATTCGCCCACCTGGGCTAAATTCGACTGGAAGCGCCAGCCAACGATCTCATCCGTCCAATTTGATCGGACGGTGTTCCTTTGGTTGCGGAGGAACAAAAACCCCTTGGGCAGCCAGCTCCCCCTAAACCTAATTTCATTTTTCCTCATCTCTGGCCGCCGCTCGCACGGGAAGCCGCACAGCGGCGGTGCTCGCAGCACCCCTCGCCGGAGGCGGCGGCCCCATGCAGAACTCTCCGGCGACCGGCCAGCGGCCCCGTGCAGAACTCTCCGGCTCCCTTTCTTTCTTTACTTTGCATTTTCCATTTTTTTCTTTTTATTTGCGTTGGAGCAAGGGCCGGCGGCTGCCCTTTATGTGCTTTCTTTTGCTGCTTTCTGGTTCCCATCCGAATCAAAATCAAAAATTGATACGGTCGATTTCTTTTGGTTTCTTTTTGATTCTGTTCTACCCAAAACTAGATCTACACAGCTAGAACCTTGTCTCCGATGCCATTGTTTGTCTATTAGGACCGTCTAGGTATAGATCCAGTGGGGTAATCGATGTCCATTCAGTGTAAAACAAGAAGAACGGGAGTAGATCGGGAAAGTGGGAGTATATGTGTGTTCATACCATCCGAGGGGAGAGGCTTGGAGGGGCTGGATGCAGATCCCGACGCGGCCATCACTGGTTCGTTGGTGAAGTCTGCGCACGGGCAGCGACGGTCGGGGAAGAGGTGACGCAGTGGCGACCGTTGGAGCAGTGAAGTCAGAGCAGTGCAGTGGAGACGGTGGCGGCGGCTGGTGGCGTTCCCGTCACTGGCTGCGCCCCTCTCTAGATCGGAATTAGGGTTTGTCGGTGGGGAAGGTCGGCTCACGGTGAACCTCGTACTGAGAGCCGCCGGCCCCCACCTCTATTTATGTTGCGCAGTGTGACAGGGGCCCTCCAGCCATTAGTGGGCTGGGCGCCCCCGATCAGGGCGCGAGTCAAGGGCCCAACTAGGCCGTTGGGTCCAGTTAGCTGTGGAGATCAATCTAACATTGATCCCACCCGTGGTGGTGGCGCTGCTGCCAACATGGTGCACACCAGACGTGCATTCATCGGCTTCCTCCTCTGCACTGGCGGGGCCTTGTGTTGGCCAAAGAGGGTTCCGGCCCCCCCTTGTCAAAAAAAAGAAAGTATATGCGGCGCGAGCTAATTTAGCTATCGATGATGGATCTATTATCCATTAGCATTACATTAATAAAAAAAACATATTTTCATCTTTTAATGCTATTGAGATATGTAAAATGGTTGAGTATACTACCTAGCAGATTTCAATCAATAAGAGAGACTTAAATTAGAGTATCAGTTAAAACATTCTTGTTGGCATAGCACGTCATAGGACTTTTAACATGATTGATAGACTGCCTCGGTTGCATTGGCTCCGTTTAGATCCCTTCCAACTTCTAATTAAACTAGTCACTTCAATTTTTAGATACATGCATGGAGCATTAAGTTAGATGAAAACCGAAACTAATATGACAGCTTGGCAAAATATTGTCTGACGAATCTTTTGAGCCTACTTGGGATATGATTAGACACTTATTGCAAAAAAAATAAAACATTGTAGTGTTTCTAAATTTCAACTGAGTGTAACTAAACGGGCCTACTCTTCCAATTTCAATAGCTACCGCAGAGCGCGCTTTTTCTATCTTGAAGATCACTAAGACAAGACTACGAAACAGGATGGAAGATGAATTTCTCGCCAATAACTTGGTAATACACATAGAAGGTGAGATTACAAGAGACTACAACTATGAAGATATAATTATTGATTTCCGAGATTTAAAGAAAAGAAGAGTGAACTTTTAACAAGTGCAAGTTCTATGGGTTACTTATTTTTTGGTAAATATATACTAGCATGATACCGTAATAGGTATCATAGACAATGGAACAAGATCACTTGAATTTTGTTAATTAGGACCTAATTATAGTATTATAGAATTAAAACTTGTTTCTATGGAACTTGTGTATATGTTTATCTGGATTCCTCCCCTCCTTCCCCCCGGTATTTGGCTTCAAACTCCGCCACTTCTCCTCTGGATCCTCCGCACGTGGCTGTGTCTTCTGGGGCGCCCCCCCTTAACCCTAAACCTTAAACCCTAGTGTCTCCTGGGGCGCCCCCCCCCCTGCCGGTATTTGGCTTTAAGCTCCGCCACTTCTCCTCTGGATCCTCCGCACGTGGCTGTGTCTCTTGGGGCTGACGCCCGCGGCTCCCTGGGCTGTAAGGGTCGCCGCGGCCATTGCCAGCAACGTGCGCATGTGTCTCTACCTTCTATGAACCCTATAGGCGCGTGGCCCGGGCACAAGCGCACGTCAACCGCGTTCGTGTCATGCTTCTCAATGTGAACGATAAGGCGTGCTTTTGAATTTCTCAGTAACTGTGTGTTGTGTGCATGTGTCATGTTTACTACTCGAGTGTTTTGGTGTGGGAGGCAATCAGGCTTCGTTATCATCCCCAAAAAAAAAAAAAAAGAACTTGTGTATGTTTCGGATTATATAAACAAAACATAAGTTGTGATGCTTACATTTTGCGTTTGTTTGTGACAGTCGCATCTTTGCCGGCTGTCAGCTGACTCCTATTGCAAAATAACCGATGTGGGCCTCTTGCTGCTGCATATTGTTGTATTGTTATTTTTGTGCTTCTCAGCGCTGTGTAATCTTATTTTTATGCTCTAAATTTAAAATTAGGCCTGTTTGGGATAGCTCTGACTCCGGGTGGAGGTGGAGCAACTCTACTCTAGAACTCTAGTTAGGTGAAGCTGACTTTAATTTGAGGTTGTCTCTTATCTAGAGTGAGTAACCGATGACAATTACGGGTAATTTCTTCAAAACTCCTCGTCTAGCTCTATTTTAGAGAGTTCTGGAGTTAGGAAAGATGTGCTTCAGAAAAATTGACTAGAACTCCAAAAATTCTATAGAGTTAGACGGTTTGGCTAGCTGAAACCAGCTCAAACCGAGTTGGGCTCTAGAGCCATATATACTAAACACGCCCTTAGTTCAATGGTTTTTAAGATGACCTAATCCGCCTTTTAGGTAAAAACTAGCAAAACATGCCCGTGTGTTGCCACGGGATAAAAACAGAATATATTCAACTTACAGTTAATCATTTCTGCAAGTACCATAGTTACTAAGACGTTGCCTAGTCGTCTAGGCGCTAAAAGAACCTGGGAGTCACCATCGTCATGACAAAAACAGTAAAATGGGAGAAGAGGGGAGGTAGAAGATAGAGGAAGAATTGGAGGACTGGGAACAAGTAGCAGTTGTCTATGCTCCATCGCCCATACCATGTTCATTTTTTTTGTTTTTTTATTTCATACATTTATTTACAATCAAAATTATATTTGAATCATATACAGTCATCCGTACATAACAGCACTACCACAGCTCAGCACCCCATCTTAGATTTTTTTATTTTTTTTAAATAAAACGAACTCCTAATAAGAAGGACAATTATACTCATACTCTCGATTCATGTACTCTATCATGATGTGACCATGCTTCCAGACGTCCCCGAGTTCTATGCACATCTTCTGTCTATGCCATTTTTACTCTCCTGTGTACACTTCTTGTGTGCGCGTAGCAATTTCCTTCACTGCTGACGCGTGGGCCAGCGTTGTGGGGGCTTGGCTGCCTGCTCAATGGTTGTTCACGTGAGCTTGCTACAGCTGGGTCCCGCCTGGGTGATGTGTCATGCGGTCATTGGCTGCTATGACGTGGATGGCCGAGTGCTCTTGGCGTGGCCTGGGGAGCCTTTGCCCCTTCCCCATACGGTCAAAAAGCAGGCAGAGTCCTCGTCCGGCCATCCTCGCTTAGATTTCCTCCGTCGTAGGCCGGCCTCGGGGGCGATCGCGTCGGCCATGAGGACGCCGGCCTTGTGGGGGCGAGCGCACCGACTGTGGAGACTCCGGTGTCGGTGGGCGAGCGTGCCGACCTCAGTCGACGTGAGGAACCATGTTGCAAGCGCCGCCTCTCCTTGCTCGCTACGACCGGGTGTGCGCTCCAGCCACCTAGATTGGAGAGCGGTCAGGTGCGTGGATTGACAGTGAGTTAGCCAGATCGAAGTCTCCTTGCGGACTCGTTTCCTTTCTTTGCCAACGTCGAGTTCCTTGTCCGGTGATTTGCAATGTATTTGGTCTCGGGTTTGGAGTATATATGGATTTGATTTGGTATTGTACGCTATTTGGTCTCTATCGTAATCGTGATGGTCTTGGAAGGCATGTCCTCGTACAAACACCGGACGAGACACCAGAACAAGCACGTTGCGATGCGTGTTCACGTCGGATTCTTTGGGTAGACGAGTCTGTAAGGTGTGGGAGAGTGTCCGACGAAAATTTGACAGGAGAAACTTTGTCCCTTTAGTATTAAAAAAATAATTAATTATTATATATATATATATATATATATAATAGCAAATATGCTCGTGCGTTGAAACATGAGAAAAAGCTTATAAAAATACTAATGAATAATGAGAATGAAATATTATATATCTATTTAATTGTTTACTCTTGGTTGCACAAAAGCGAGGCCTCCTTGACCTCTGGCTTGACAGTGAGGCGATGCTCCCCGACGCGGGGGGCATAACCATACTTATTACTAAGCTTATTATTACTTATTACTAAGCTTATTATTAGGTTATAGTTCAAACAGTTTCATACTAAGTAGACATAATCTGAACCATTTCTAAGCTGCAGACTGCAGTATGGCTACAAATATACGAGAATTGAGAAGACACTGCCATTGTGGCTCACACACCTCAACATAGTAATTTAGTCTACATGCTGTTAACTTGTATGTATGCATACACATAAAGAGGTAGGGAAAACAACAGGTTTTTATGCATTCTAAAAGAACAGCCACTCTCAAATATTTCCCTTGTTGAAAAGCACATGATGAGGTTTTTTAGGGAGGACAAATTACACAGGAAGTTAAAATTAAGAGCTAACATTCATGGCTATTAACATGTGACATTCCAGGGTTGTCTTTTGTGTTTCAGTAGCAGTATGTGGTAAGTTTTTGGGTGCAGCCTGCCACCTTTAGATCATCAGCAGCTTGTAAAAACCTGCCAATTTGCAACAGGAAGTGCAGTCACTTGGTTTGCAACCTTAACTGTGTAAAATTATCCTGGTTTGCAATGCAAATGCATGTGAAATGGTGGTTATGATAGATCGGGTGCCTTCTACTTTGATTTTTCTAAAAAATATTGCTTATGCTTTCATTTTTTCTCAAAAATATTGCTAAACATTCATCAATGTCCTAACATTACTTGACGATAAAATAGATGGCCAATTGAACAGTCTGCTCAAGTCATCAATCTCATATTTTAGCTTAACTGACACTTGCCATATCTTAAGGAAATATCTTCTTAAAGTCTTTATTGAACTGCAGCTAAATAATGTTTTTTTTTAAAAAACTGCAACTCAAGTGAAGACAAAAAAACCACTTGAATGTGTCAGACTAAGATCAGTGGTACAATGAACCCTTTTTCTTATCTTAAAAAGTATACTCAATGCAGAACTGCAGGCACTGTGAAGCAACAACAAATCTCTATAATTAATCGAGATTATTAAATACATTCAGATTTTTCTCCACAGGCTGAACATTCATACATCAAATTGTAAATCTCTATGTTAATATAAGGATCGCAGACTGCTAAATCATATTTTGGAAAATGCAAACAATATTGACCATTTTAGGATTCTAAATTTAGCCAAGTTTGCATCAATCGAAATTCAGAACAAACCATAAGCTGCAACACGAAAATTCAGATGACGCAGCAAAACTCTGGACGAATTCAAACACCAATCACTTTCTCCAAAGCTGGAGAAAAATCAGTAGGTAATATGTTTTTGGTGGGTGCTTTTATCATTAGAAAGGGATAGCAACTTCCAGCTGGAGAAAAATCAGTAAGTAATGCGTTTTGGGTGGGTGCTACTGTCATTAGAAAGGGATAGCAACTTCCGGCGTGTGGCTTCACATGACGTTAATAGCTAATTTCTTTTTCTTTCCTGATAGAGGATATATATGCAGAATTGACGGAGCCCAGCTAATTTTGTTTTTCTTTCTTGATACAATGTATTCTTCAGAGCAAATGACAGAGCCAAGCCTGCACTTCTAAGCTACCGAGAATTCAAATGAATAGCAGCTCATAGAAACATCTTTTAGTTGGAGGCAGCTAAAACTGATGGTTTCTATTTCACTGTATGACAATTTAACCTTGTGGGACATAATCATTTGTATCAACTTTGTTCTGATTGTCTTCTTCTAATTGCTTAACATCATCTATTTCAATCGCTTGCTTATATCTTCCAATTCAAGAATTGGAGATGATTGGAGATGCAGGTGAAGGCAATGTATCACTAATTATCTCTGTATCTAATTCCAAAAAAATCTAATTCCAAAAAAAACCACTGAAGACAATGGATCACAATTTTAACTTTCTATCAGATTCCAAGGAATCTGGTTCAGAACATGACTTTCTTTAAAAGTTGATCATCAAAATCCTCAGCAGAGCTTGATTCGACAACATGATCCATATAATCTGATAAAACAACAACAACAAATAAACAAAATATTTATAATTTAAATATGTTTCCATCAATAACGAAACCAGAAAAAATGTGTTTTTGTTTTCTCAATACGAACTAATCTTCAAAAATCCAAAGAACCACTCATCGGTACATATGAGAACAATCAGTGAGGAATCTAACCTCGAGGATCATGCGTATGTCGACATCAGAAGATTTGGTTCTTGCTCAGCTCGTCAAGATAAGAATTGGAAGGTGAGGTGTTTTGTATCCTAAATCATGTCCAAAACAAACTTATTTGTGGGATGGAGGGAGTAGTTAACATTACAGTTTACACTCAATAAATTACTGAGGAGAGATACACAGTAAAATAATCATAAGAATTCAAGTTTCCTGTGCAGCATAGAACAGCTATCCAGGACATAGTCACTCAGCACAATACTCTACTGCCAATGAACAAGAATCGACAATTGATCAAACTGAATGTAGCAGTAACTATCAAGGTTTCAACCATGTATCATAAATCTGATGTAGTAAGAATCCATGACAAGGGCCAATGTTCTGTTACCTCTATTCAAGGCTCATATCTTCTTTTCTCAGTGACAAAGTGAGGACCTATAAATGCAAAGTGACAAAGTGAGGATCTAAAATGCAGTCGCCATCCCTGTTACAGATTCCTATGTTTAGAAGTTCAGAGCATTGCATTTTACAGATATATCATATAGAAACCACTTGTATGTACCCGATGCAATGAGATAATCAAAATCAATCATAGTATGATTTGGGACACAAGTGCATAAACTCCAATACAACAGTAACAACAAATAGAAATTCTTGACTGTTGTACTCAGACGTTAGACAGGGTTACATGTATTCCAATACAACCTTAATAAATAATAAAATGATAGAAATCCTTCATATGTCCTGTTGTAGAGAGGCTTACCAGGCACCAGGAGGGGAAGATCCTGCACCACTTCAACTCCAAGATGAACCTAGATGCCTTCGCGTTTTACCCAACAGATCAGATATGCAGAAAAATTGAAGCAGAATGTATTGGGGATGGATTTGCGTTACCTTTGGATCTCCATTGGATAGCCGAGGCAGCCGAGCTGCTGAGCTAGCCTGCTGGGTGCCGCCGTGCCGAGGCAGCCGATTTGCTGGGCCTGGGTGCCGGACTGCATGCCGCCGCTGGCTCGGCGACGGGAGGCAGCGGAAGAGTATGGGGAGGGAAGCGAGTAGGAGGGCCAGCTCACCCGCCGGGGGGGAGCTCGCCCATCGCGTCCGCCTCGCCCACTAGCCGTGGACGACGGAGACCCACGATAGCCACTGGCGGGGCGGCGGGGTCGGGGCCCGCGGGCGGCGGCGGAGGGGTCGGCTGCGGCGGTGGGGAGGAGACGGGGCTGGGCTGCATGCGGGCACGGAGGAGGACAGCGAGCGACTTCGATAGGTGGTGTCTTGTCAGGTGATGTGGCCGTGGTGGTCGTTGGCGCGGCGGCCGAAGGCCAGAGGCTGGGGGAGGGTGGCGGCGCCGGCGGTTGCGTTCTCGCGGGCGGTGGCAAGGTGCCATAAATATGTTTCCCTAGCACACAGTTGTACAGAGCCCCGTGTTCGGAGCGACTCCAAGCCGGTATGAAACGGATGGGGTGAAGGACATCGGCACGCTAGAAAAAAAAAAAAAGTTAACCAGAGCGAAGAAATCTTTCCTCTTTAGGTATAGGTATAGGTATAGGTATAGGTATAGGTATATATATAGAAATAGATAGAAAAATAATTTAATAAGTAAATTATGTGATTTTTAACCCAAAAAATGTCTCATAAATTATTAATAAAAAATTCTAAAAATCAATAGAAATATATTAGGACACGAATCTAAAAAGAATTAGAACTCGTGAAAATGTATATAAATTGGAGTGACCGAGTGGGAGAGCGCGTCGAGGTGGTTCACAGGCTTCGTGGCGGAGACAGCGCGAGATTTGGGTTGCCGTGGAGCGTGAGCCGTGACGTAACCGAAACCAAGTAGGCACGGCAGCCCCGTTCCCCACGATCAAAGCCCACCCCCGGCCTCCGATTTTTCCCCAATCCATCATCAGTCTCCCAATCGCGAAGTCTCGGCTCATCGGCACGCAGACGAACGAATCAAGGCTCTCCCCTCGTCTCTCGACAAGGTACGCGCTCCCTCGATTCGTCCGCCACCTCTCTCGATCTGTCTATCGATTCGTCTGCCACGTCTCTCGATCTGTCGATTCTCATCCTCAAATCTCGACTTCGCCTTCCGTACCAAAATTCGTTAGATCGTTCGCATGGTCTGTGATATGTTCTCATCCAGTTCGGCTTCCGTACCAAAATTTGTTAGATTATTTGGTCTGTGATGCGTTCCTTTTTACGTTTATATCGGATCAACTCGATCCAGTTATTTTGACTGATTGGGTCGAGCTCTTTTATTCAGCATACTACTAGTATACCGGGTTCACTAGATTCAGATTGTCGACCAATCGTTTACTTATGATCGATCGGTTGCTTGCTGCCCTGTGCCCTCCACAAAGGACAGTTTTACTTTCTGTTCTGAATCGAAATCCTGTACTGTATATATTAGAGTTAGGGTTCAACTCTAGAAGTTTATTAGTGTATTATCAAAATTACGAGGGCTAAACAATACCTATCATTTTGCCTCGTTACCATAGAATTATTTTTTAATTCAATAGATTGATTGATGGTGTATCATCTAAATCCAGGTTTAATCATTGCAATTCTGTTGTTACAAAGCACAATCCTGCAGATGTCATGGAATTAAGTTTCAGTTCGATGTATAAATTAGCGTATTATCAATATCAAATTGAGAAGGTTAGATCCTGCGTATCATGTTGCCTTGCACGCAATCCTATAGGTGTTGTTTGGTTCCAATTCATCTGGTTGATCAGTGTTGGCTCAAAACTAAGATGGTTAAAGCGTGCCTAGCATCTTCCCTGCCTATTTTACGTTAGATTGATCTGTTTATGGTCACCTTAGTCACAGGATATGTATAAAGCTTGGAAACTACGTACTGCTGAACTTATTCATTTGTGGAGAAGCTGAGTCCCCTTTCAGATTTTTATGTTAAAAAAATCTTCTCTATATTTTCTGCTTGTGTATGTTGATGAATCGCCATGCTAATTACAAATGTAACTAGCATGTTGGCTGTTGGTAACTTGGTATGCATCTGCCTAATCTGGATGGATGCAGTGTTGTCTGTTCTAATCCATGGTTAATCAAGTTTAGATGTTTGTACGTGTTCTCTGTTTATTCTCTGTTTCATAGTTGCACTTGAATCATTATTTTTCTGACACTACGTTTTTCTATGCCTATTCTGGTGATTTACCATGTGATTTTTGTCCCTGCAGATGCAGATCTTTGTGAAGACCCTTACTGGCAAGACCATCACCCTCGAAGTTGAGTCCTCGGACACAATTGACAATGTCAAGGCAAAGATCCAGGACAAGGAGGGAATCCCGCCGGATCAGCAGCGCCTGATCTTTGCTGGCAAGCAGCTTGAGGATGGGCGGACGCTCGCTGACTATAACATCCAGAAGGAGTCGACCCTCCACCTTGTGCTCAGGCTTAGGGGTGGCATGCAGATCTTTGTGAAGACCCTGACTGGAAAGACCATCACACTGGAGGTCGAGTCCTCAGACACGATAGACAATGTGAAGGCCAAGATTCAAGACAAGGAGGGCATTCCACCAGACCAGCAGCGCCTCATCTTTGCCGGGAAGCAGCTCGAGGATGGCCGCACCTTGGCTGACTACAACATTCAGAAAGAGTCCACGCTTCACCTTGTGCTCAGGCTAAGGGGAGGCATGCAAATCTTTGTGAAGACTCTGACTGGGAAGACCATCACACTTGAAGTTGAGTCTTCTGATACGATCGATAATGTGAAGGCAAAGATTCAAGACAAGGAGGGCATCCCGCCAGACCAGCAGCGCCTTATCTTTGCTGGAAAGCAACTCGAGGATGGCCGCACTCTTGCTGACTACAACATTCAGAAGGAGTCCACCCTCCACTTGGTGCTCCGCCTCCGTGGTGGTATGCAGATCTTTGTGAAGACGCTAACTGGGAAGACCATTACCCTGGAGGTCGAGTCGTCTGACACGATCGATAATGTGAAGGCAAAGATCCAGGATAAGGAGGGCATCCCTCCGGATCAGCAGCGCCTTATCTTTGCTGGTAAGCAGCTCGAGGACGGTCGCACCCTGGCAGACTACAACATCCAGAAGGAGTCTACACTCCACCTGGTTCTGCGCCTCCGTGGTGGCTAGTAAGGGTTTGGGCGAGTTGGGGTTCTGAGTTCAGTTTGTAGCATCTGATGTGAGCGTGTCTTGTGTCCTAGTTTCTGCTATAATCGAGTCGTACCACAAAAACATATGCTGCCTTGCTGTGCAGCAGCTCCATTACTGTAATGGATAAGTAAACATGGTTTTGTCTTGGCATACATAATTTGATTCTATTATTTTGCTTTGTATCTGATCTATTGACCTCACTGTTCATGGATTGTGTGTGTTCTTTATTTATATATATTAGCAAAAGTGTCTGTGCGTTGCAACGGGAGAGTATTAAAATAAATTTTCGTCAACCTCAATTATCAGTGAACGTACGTTGCAGCTGGAGAGTGACTGGAGAGTGACAAAATAAATTTTCGTTTAACTCAATTGGTTTTGTAACCAATCTAGAAAAAATAATTATTATATGTGTTTGACTTGCGTATTCATATTTCTTTGTAAAAATTTCAAGAAAGACATAAATTTTCTTAATAGAATGTCTCTTATTTTATTTGCATCTCGTCTGGTTGTCCTTCTTCACTTTACCATATGGTATTAATGTTAACCGGCCAGCATAAAAGTAAACCGAACTAAGTACATGTCTTATTAAGATTTTTTTAAACATGGCCCATTAATATTTGATAAAACAGCTTTACATACCGTTGAAAAAAGTGAAATATTCATATTTTTTCTTACGTCCAATTTTCTTTAATTTTTTTTCCTTTTTCTTCTTTCTTCCTATTCTCTCTCTGTCTAATCCCAATCCTCCCACCGCACGGAACTTCTTCATGCAGACACGGAGTCACGATCGGTCGTTTCTCCACGCGGCAAATTTCTCCGGCATCCTCTCCACGCACAGCGAATTGCTCCGTCCCTCACACTACCGGCCTCAACGGCTCCACTCCCACCCCACGCCGGCCTCTGCGCCCCCTGCACGCCAGACTCCTCGCTTGGTGGCCTCGCGTCCCAGGTGCATCAGCGGCTGCGCGTCCCGGCGGCAACGGCGCGGCATCCCCACGGGCACGGCGGCTCGTGCTATGGCGGGCTGGGGCCCTGGCAATCATGCGCCCCCTTCCTTGCCATCACGTGAGCACTTCAGCTTCGTCTCGCTATCGTGGACGCACCCAAGCCTCGTCGTTGCGGCCGCACCCAAACGGCCAGGCCTTATTGTCGCGGCAGCGCCCGAGCTCCGCCTTGTCTAGCCGCCCGTCCTCCTAAGCTTGCCATCCGTATGTGAGAGGTATGGGGAGAAAAACGGTTTAAATCATTATGAGCAACTCATGTTCGGATCGCAGCAGCCACAAGCGAGGGCGTCCATGCGTGACGGAGTGATGGACAGTTACGGAAGGCAGGAAAAAAAAAAGGGTGACGAAAAAAGAGAAGAAATCTTATCTCTTTATTAGTAGGTATAGATATGCTGATTGATAAGGGTTATCTGTCGACTATCGTACAACAATTATCACCAGAAATTTGTCCTTCAGTTAGTCTGAAACGAACACAAGAGTTCCACTTAAATGAATTCTATGTCTGAAATTAGTACCAATGCACAGCCATTTTTCCTGTAATATTGGATTGTTTGAGAAACTAGGGACGCACATGTGTATCTGAATCTCAAGTGAACTATTTACATCTAAAAAAAATAGTCTCCTTCAATTAGTATACTTAGGTTGATTTCCTGTCTTCGCTCTATGTTTCTGAACTTAATATGTAATTATGTTTGTCTAAAACCTAGTCCTCACGTCCTGGCCAGTGGTGGATCCAGAAACGGATCAAGAGGGGGGCTAAATAACATAGGCCGGTTGGGGCTAGCGGCGTTGGCCGGTGGCTGGCCGGCCGCGGGCCGTCCGTCCTCCCGGACGCCGGCTGCAGGCTGCTGGTTCCAGCTGCGGACCGCCCGTCCTGGATAGCCAATGCGCGGAGGACCAGAGGACTGGACTGCCGGATGAAGGAGCAAAGGGCGGGAGGGACGGTGCGAGCAGGCGAGCCATGAGGCGACCGTGCGAGTCGGTGGCGGGGCGTGATGCTGCGTGAGGAGAATCAGAGAAGTCGGCTGCTCTGCTGGTGGAGTAATTGGCTAACCTAGGCACATCTCCCACCGTCCCAAAATAGATATAGCTAGGGATGCGCGTGGGCCAAATTTTCTCAACTTTAGCTGAATTTGTAAAAAATATGAGCAACATTTGTACCTTCAAATAAATTTATATGAAAGTATATTTAACGATCTATCTAATGATACTAATTATATATTATAGATATTAATGTTTTGATCAAATACTAGGAGTCCTTGATTTTTCTGGAAGTGGGAATGACATTTTATTCGGAACGGAGAAGTTACATGTTATATTTTGAGCTAGACTTAATTTGAAAATTAAAACTTGTTCACAAAAAATTTCAGTCCAGCTCCCCCCCCCCCTCCCCCCGGGAATCCGCCAATGGTCCTGCCAGTAATGTTATAGTCAGTTATCGGAAAACCTGGTGGTTTTTTTTCCGTGTATGTTTCAGAAGATGAAGATCTGTGTATGTTTCTGGACTTCATGTGTTCTGTTTGTCAAGAAGGCTAGAACCGATAGTCCTCAAGTTCTGCCCATAATGTAATGATATAGTCAGTTATCAGATTTCAATATTATCTTTGCAAATTTATGTAGTGTTTGATTGTGCCAACACGACTGTCATTCTCTGCTTCTTGGAAGCTTGTTATCTTGTTTCAGATAATAGAATGGGCGATTTAGATATGGCTTGAAGGGTAGAGCTTCTCATATACCTGCAGCCCAAGTATTGTATTACTGAACTTTCAAGATTTGCTGAACCAAAAACCTGAAGCTATAAAGTTGTAGTTTTACAGTTGTTTTTAGCTTTTCACTTAACTTTTTTTTTTTTTTTTGCACTCCTGCACACGATGTTCTATTTTCAAAGGAAAATATATCATGCGACGTGATTGTATTGGAACCTTAAGGAGCCCCACCATCAATATTTGCAACACACAAAAATAAGATGATGATTACTTACTCAATAATAAATTCTTGTCTTATTATAGATGAGTAAATGATAAATAACTGCACATTACGTAGGATAAAAACATTAGTTTCTTTTCACCCAACGTCTGAAAATAGAGGGGAGGGTAACGGATCATATAAGCTGAGAGCATGATGAATGGAATTCTAGGAAAAATTTTCAATTGTAGAAAAGGGGTGAGATAGCTCCCCTCTCCTCTTTGTTATAGCAGCTGATATCCTACAGTCCATCATTAATAAATTCTGGCACATTAGTGTTCTGAAGCACCCCATCAATACCAATTTTGGAGGTGATTACCCAATAATAGTTCAATATGCAAATGATATCCTTTTAATTGTTCCTGCCACGGCTATGATCTTATCCTTTTTAACCTCAAAAGACTGATCATATCCTTTTTAGACTCTACTGGTTTACATGTCAACTTTCAAAAATCTTTCTTGGTTCATATCAACATTGACAATCAAAAGGCTACGTATGGCAAACACTTTTGGGTGTAAAATTGGCAGTATGCCATTCACATACTTGGGTCGTCCTCTTGGCATAGACAGGCCTTCCTTTGAAGAGTTATTCCATTGTTATATCTGTTGTTGCCTGTACTGCTGTTTAATAAAAAAAATATCCATTGTACTTTTAGTTGATGATACACAAATGCCGATCTCACTTTTATCCTTTGTCTGAATGGTATGCTTATGAATGAAATTTTAACAATTGTCTATGTAAACACAAAAGAGAAAAATGTCATGGAAACTATTTACCTACTAAATGCTCAATAGTTTGGGTGGTAGGGTAGCAAGACGCGCAAAAGTTTCAGTACAAATTTATTTTGATCCGCAAGTGCACAGACACAACATAATTGAGCAGCCAGTAGGTATACTGAGTATACCATATATGTTATGTACTTCTATTATTATTAGACGAGGGCTTGGAAGGATTGGATCATTGTTCAGGCGGGCATCCATCGATCATTGCCGGATCGGCGCACTACAGCAACAATCTCGGCCTCAGGTGCAGGCTTGGCACCAGCATTGAAACGGGTAGCAGTAGCCATCAAAGTTGCCCCCGCCTTCGCCTATGCATGCACTCTTGCAGGCATCGTCATTTATTAACGCAAAGCATGCCCCTTTATAGCTGCCGCTTAGGTGTTCGTTGAGGTCGCAATATTTTCCAACCGACGCCGACTCTGCATAGTTCAGTTCCAGGCATGAACACTTATCAGGCAACAAATGTCGAAGGCGCATCAAATACAACTTTTAGCAAAAGATTATCAAATGACATCGCTGCATGCAAACATGCAGCTACATACCACGAGTTGCCATGACGACGGGTAGGACGACGACGACTAGGAGGACGGCAGAGAGATTCATTTGTGAAGGTGGCATTGCTTCTTACTGCCTGGTGGAAGTTAGCACGTTGAAGAAGACTGAGCGAGCTTAATTTGTTGCAATTGAGTTTGGAGAAGTCTGGCAATCACTTGACAGAGTTAGCATAAATACATGTACTCTTCATAAAAAATAAAACATCACTACTCAACAATGGGCAAATCTATCGGATCTGCTGGATTGCTAGCTGCTAAGAATGCTGGGTAGTACGTCACTCTAAAAAGGTGACGTACTACTCAACAAAGGGCGATGCCTGCTCCCGATGCTGCACGCAGGGGATGGTACGTCATACATTTTTGTTGCTTTAGTTGAAGACGGAGGGATGGTACGTCATACATTTTTGTTGCTTCCCTAGACCAAAGTTGAAGACGGAGGGATGGTACGTCATACATTTTTGTTGCCTGTTCCCGGGACCTCCCAAAGGGATGAAGACGGAGCGAGAGAATCGATCATGATGATCTAGCAAATGGCAGTTGAATAAACCAACTCTGCGGAGCTTTTCTCAAGGACGTGCTTCACCTCGTTCTGCTTCTGCGGCAGTAAAAACTAGGAGAAAATCCGTAACGTTCTTGTAATTAATTAGTCTGATTGATCCCAATTTGTCTCGCTTCAAAATTTTAATTTCTTAAATCCGGGTTGTTGCCGAGTGTCAAATGGTTAGTTGAGTGCATTCTGTTAGGCACTCGGCAAACAACATATTTGCTGACTGTCAACAAAGAAACACTCGGCGAATGAGCGCTTGCTGAGTGCATTAAATGAAATAGTCCGTAAACAGCAACACAACACTCCCAAACAATAAACACTCGGTAAACCACGTGCGACAGCCGTTAGCCACTACAGCCGGTTGTTAGGACTTCGCTGAATGCCTGCCGTTGACACTCGGCAAAGAGCTAGTTTGCCGAGCATTTTGGGGCAACATTAGGCAAGTTAAAATTTTGCTGAGCGTTTTACACCGCCACTCAGCAAATTATTTAGCTTTTTTCCTCCTATGCCCTCTAAACGTTTTTCTGCTCCCCACATATTGTGCGTGGTAATCCATGTAAAAAGTTGGTGCATTTCTTGGTCTGTTTGCTATATTTAGTTAATTTATTTTATTTAATGGAATTTTTGGGGATAAGTTAAACTTGAACTGCAAGTGATCCAAATAATGGAACAAAATGAATGGAAAAGTGATTTTCATGTTATTGAGTCTAATGTGAGGCCTTATCCAGAAAATTAAAGTAAATTTTGAACATCATGTTCACGAAACATGACCATGAACATGTGCCCGAATTGTTTTAAAATTCTTAAAAACCAAAAGAAGTCTGAAAATCATGAGATTTGTCAAGATCTCATGATATCATACATGAAGGTTGTGGTGAAAAAGGAGAATGTTTGCACAAGTTCTCACTTACGATGCTTACAAATTGAAGCATCTCCGAAAAAATCGTACCATTGAGAAGGATTCGGTAAGATTTTGAGTCAAAGTGATGGTCAAGTTGGGGTTTAACTTCAAAACCTTTTTTTTTATAGGAAACAGACAACATATAGATTATTTCATGTGAAATTTTGGTAATTTTTCGGACCTGCTTGATAATTTTAATTTTTTAACTGCAATTATAGAATTTTTTAATTTATATAAATTGAAATTGAGTTATAACTGCATGAACTCAGTGGAAGAATCAAATACACATTCTTGATTAAATTTGACAAGGTCTTTTTAAAGTACATTTGAACAAATTTAGCAAAACAAGTTATGTAAAAGAAAGAGAGGAAAGGAAATAAAAAAAATACATCATTGTGGAGTGCCATACGGGCGGCACTCAGCAAAAATATGATGTTTGTCGATTGCCAAGACAGTGGCACATACTAGGAGGTTTGCCGAATGCCAGATCTTGGGACACTTGGCAAACAATGGAAATATATTTGCCTCCCGGCTTGCCTCCTGTAATACCCCGGTTATTACGGCTAATTAATTATGCCATGTCATCATGTTTATTATTAAGCATCTGCATATGATTGAGCTTAGTGATTTTAGAGTGACTTATTTATGGATTTTATTGGTGTTGCAATTGAATCCCTATTTGGCAAAAAAAAAATTAAATCAAAAGAAAGATTTGAATTTAAGCCCTAATCGGACCCAAAACCCTAAATCAAAATCTACTTGGAATCTGGTGGTGGTGTCTTAATAAAAGTTGTAGATCTTTTAAAATAGAATAACTTTTTATTTTGGGTGTTTTTGAAGTTCCTTAATAGAAATTTAAATTAAACCCTAATTATTACCTTGAAATTCAAAATTTAAATGCTAATTTGAAAAATATCAAGAATCTGACCAAACTTCTTTAATGAAAGTTGTGAACCTCCATAAATAGAACAACTTTTAGTTTTGAAGATTTTGTAGTTATTGAGAAAAATCCAGAGAATTTGACAGGATTAGAAATGAATTTCAAATAGTGAATTTACCCCATTTTTAATATTTTCAAAATTATTCAAAATCTGAACATGGTCCCAAAATCAAAGTTGTTCAGAATTTGGAACACTACAACTTTGGTGTTTACACTTTTTCAAGTTGGTATACAAAATCTTGCGGCATTGGTCAAAAACCGAATGGGAGGCTTTGAAACTGCTACAGTAACTTGCCCCCCCCTCTCTGTTCGCGAACAGGGCCGGCAGCCGCCCGCGCCGCGCGCGCGGCGCCACCTGTGCCGGCCGGCCGTGTGTCCCTCCCCGCCGTAGCTGAGCCTGTAGGGGACCCCGCACTGCCTCGGATCGACTTGTCCCCTCCCTTCCAGCTCCTTAAAAGGCGACGGTCGCCCGGTCCCCGTCGTTCTTCTCTCTCGCTCGCCGTCGTGTCCGCCTCGGTTTACGGCGAAATTCGCCCTCACCGAGCCATCACCTTTGCCTCCAGCTTGCAGTCGACTAGCCAACTCCCTTGCGCGTCGTTTGCCACTGGTGGTGCGAGTCGTAGAGGTCCGTGTGCGTCGGAACGTACTCGCCGTCTCTGCGGGTGACCGGAGCGCCGCCGCAGCCATCTCTCGCGCGACGAGCTTGCTGTGGTGAGCCTCTCTTTCTTAGACCTCCCGTTTGCGACTCTCTAAGTCATGCTTTAGCTCATGCTCGCGACGGTTTTCCATTTTGTCCCCTAGAATTGCCGGAACGTGACTTCGCCGTCAAGGCCGAGTCATTGCATCCGCCGCCGTCGTCAAGCTCGCCGCTCCGCTCCATCTCAGCCTCAGCCAGCCGTCAGTCTAGAATCGTGGTGAGCTCCTGATCTTCCCCTGCCCTTTTCCTTTAACTCTACCGCACCCTCGCGGCCGGAACAGGG
This sequence comes from Eremochloa ophiuroides, assembly GCA_038502445.1. Classification (NCBI taxonomy): domain Eukaryota; kingdom Viridiplantae; phylum Streptophyta; class Magnoliopsida; order Poales; family Poaceae; genus Eremochloa; species Eremochloa ophiuroides. Next base: position 99,258,175 of record JAHLJS010000003.1, read on the forward strand.
TCACCGTGCCGTCGCATCCGCCATGGGCGAGGTGAAGCTCGTCGGAGGCGCGTGGGGTCGGGGCTAACCTAGCTAGGGTGTGCGCTAGACTTGGGGGTTCACGTTGACACGCGCGGCTTCGTTGCTGGAGCCGCCGGCGGCGAGATCCGCGGCGGGCCGCCGCGGGTGCGCGCGCGCACAAGCGCGCGGGAGGTAGAAGAGGGAGCTGATAGGAGGGTCCCGCCTGTCAGCGTCCCTGAGCACGCGCGCGCACGGGCGAGCGCGCGGGCAGGCCGAGTGGGCCGGCCTGTTTCGCTCGTGGGCCGCCCCGGGTGGAAATTCCTTTTTCATTTTCCCGGGCGATTTTAAAAGGCTTTTCCATTTTAATTTTAGATAAATAGTACTGCTATTTGTTATTTTCATAGGAATATTTCTGTTAGGTTAAAAATTATGAAAATAATTGTCAGTGCTCTCTGGAGCATGTAGTATTTTATAAAAATATTAAATATAAGATTTGGACATTTTCTGTAGGAACTAAAATTCAGCATATTAATTAATAAATGCAACTTTGGGCAATTTTAATAAATTTCAGATTTATCCAAAAATCATGAAAATTTATGTGGCACTGTTTTAGGATAAAACCTATCTGTTGGGTAAGTTTGGACTCAATTGGAAACTGTTAGGACAGTTGATAATTAAATATGGGGTTTATGGGATAATAGAATTAAGTTAAACAAATAATCTCGGTTGTTTGGTGTGATTTTGGATTGATTGAGTTTATGGATCTTTCACCATAGTGATCCTTGACAAAAGTAATGAAGTCACTTGTTGGTTGTAGTAAAGCTGTGCAGCGGTTTTCTATGACCGTTAAAATGGTCAATAAAACAAAAATATGAAAACACTGTTTTACTTTCCGTAAAACGTTTACAACTTTTCCGTGAAGGAAAGTTGTACTCAAGATCTAAATGGTTTACTTTTAAGCATTTCATTCATTGTCCTCATACCATGGTAAACATACATCATTGCATACGTGTAGTGCCCGTTCCTGAGGAGGTCCAAGTCGAGGCCACTGCCGAGGAGGTCACTCCGGAAGTCGTCCAGAGATTCGACATCTGCGGGACCGAGCCCGACCCGACGCTGTACGCAATCCAAGGTAAGCGCCAGTGCATTCAACCCCTTCCTTATGTTTTATAAAATATTTATAACTTGAGTCTATTATTGCATTAGGTTGTTAGGAGTTGTTTGTCACCTATATTGATGCATTACCTGCCTTGATACATAATATCTCGGAAACCTGTTTAAAAATAAAAATATTCAAAAATGCTTAGCCCTGCTTAATCAATTTAGATTTGCATAAAAAGGCTATTTTTGACCTATGTGAATGTGATAACTATGAATCATGAGAAAGGAAAAAGGGACAGGAGTCCGCTCGGGGATTGTGTACTTGGGTAGCAGCCCCAATGCACCGTAACCATCAAAAAGGGGTTTTCCGTTCGTTGGTTGTGAATTTGGGTTAGAGTCCCAATGCTTGACCATCGGCGGGAAAGAGATTTGAAAACCGTTGGGACAATTGTATTTGGGTTGGAGTCCCAATGCAATGTCGCCGGCGGAAAAGAATTAGGGACCGTTCATTGTGGGCCTGCTGTGATCGAGACTTTGCAACTAGCCACATATTACGGAAAGCTCTGACTTCGGTGGCTCTACTACTTGAACCGACAACCACACACTGGGAGTGGAGAGATGGCGAGAGCAGCGTGTACCCTCGTGGCCGGCGTGCCTGGAGAGGAGAGGAGTACTGTGTTCTCGGGTGGCGCAGGATCGGTTCAGGGGTAGAAAAGCCGTGGTAGCCGGAGTTGGTATATGCAAGTTTAAGTGCTACATATGCAGTGTGGATATGGATCCCTAGCTGGGTACTAATCGATTCGAATCGTCGTTGCTCCTCGGATATGGAGACTTGATCCTTTGACCTACAACTGAAAAGTGGTTCGGAACTAGGTGTTTTGAGAATGGTTAATGAATTTTGAAAGTAAGATGATATAAGAGAATGAATTTGGAATCCTGGATTATTAATAAATAAAATTGAGTAAAATATTGAAATAGGTTAGTAATGCTTTCTGCAAGACCTTTGACTCTTGCTCAAGCCTTACCTTGACTCCCTCAGCCTGCATTCCTGAGTCTCATTCCTTTTTCTTAGTCGGGTAAGTCTTGCGGAGTACCCCAGTACTCAGGGTTTGTTAACCCCATGTTGCAGGGATACAATAGTCGGAGGTTTGTCTCGCCCCCTGCTGTGTGACAGTGGTACAGGAGGGAAGTGAGGAGGAGTAAGGTTGAACCCATGGACATGGTTCTTATCATTAAATACTTAATTATGTTGTATCGTCATTCCACTGCTACTTATTTTATTTATGGTCTGTAATATTTGCACTTTAATCATATTTGGACAAATGGTCTGTAATCTAAGTACCTTATAATCTTTCCGCGCTTTCACTCTGATGTAATTTGTTATAAAATGTTGTAATTCTGTAATGGCTTCGCAATGGGATCCTGTTGGAGGAAATCGGGCGCTAATGTAGCCCGGCAGGACTTTCTAGATCATTTGGGACACGGGCCCGGCTGTCAGAGGTCATTAGTGACAATGACAGGTGTCTGTGGGCCGTGTGATTTAGGCGGTTCTGTCACACCTCCCCCCCCACACCCCCACACTGCCCGCCGCTCTTCCTCTCCTCTCGTCCTCCTCCTTGCGACAGCCCTGCGGCTTCCCTAGGCCAACAGCCAGCCCCACACCCCATGCCGCTCACCGCCCACATCTGCCACTCCTCTCCTCTTGTCCTCCTCCTCAATGCCACGGCGGCTCTATGGCTGCTCTAGGCCGGCAGTCGGCCCTGCGCAGGCCCCAGGTCTCCAACCGCCCACCACTACCGCCCCTTCTATCCTCTCGTCGTCCTCCTCCTCACGGCGGCCCTGTGGACGCCCCATGTCACTAGCCGGTCCTGGCCCGTCGTTGCCCGTCGCCATGCTAGCTCGACGCCCACGGTCGTTGCCGGCCTCACGCTCGCCCCACGTGAGTAGCCGGCTCGCAGCCTCCCAATGATACCGCCACAACCGCCGACGACACTCCTCCCGCCGACACGCCTCCGCACGATGCCGGCCCCGTGGTCACCGCCCGACTACACCCGGCCCGCGACCTCCCCACGATGTCGTCGCAACCACCCACGACACTCCTCCTGCCTGTGGCCTCCCACGTAACAATGATTTTTACATACCTTTGCTTTGCATTGTAACATTAGGGTGAAATATTCTAGGCCCAGCAGGAAGAAGAGAAGAGGATACGAGAGGAGAAGGCGGTGAGGATGGAGGCCGATCGGCAGAGGAATGAGTCTGAGCGGCAGAGGATGGAGCAGATGTTTCAGTGGATGCAAAATCATGGTGAGAGGATGGGTCAACCTCTGCCACCGGAGCTATTCCCTCCACCTCCTCCTGTGAGTACGAATGTTTTAGTTTGCATGTTACTACCTTAAATCTTGTCTCACATATGAAATCTTTTCTCTTTTGTGTAGAATCAATCAACAATATTGAATGATGGGCCTGTGGCCAACTTGGTGATTTATCATTTCACTCGCATTTACATATGAGGATTACTTGTGGTTGCATTTGTCTCACTCGACACTTGTGGTTATGAATGATACTTGAGAATTACTTGGATTACTTGTGATGATACGAAACTATGATGTTTGTGATGCTTATTGTGACTTTTGTGATATATGTGAACTGCCTGTGATGCTTACTGGGGTTGTTGATATCTATATGAACTGGGTGTGATGCTTATTGTGATATATATGTGATGTTTGTTTGAGTGGGATATAATATATGCGACCTAACAATTAAAATAGGCTGGGTTCGATTATTTTGTCGGGTGCCACACTCGGCAAAGAGTGTGTCATGGAAAAAAAACACTCGACAAAGTGGCAGTTTCTGTGCTTTTAGGTAGCAGCCTTGTCGAGTGTCAAGATAAAAATACTTGGTAAACTACACAACTTTGCCGAGTGCTTTTACGTACTTGGCAAACTCTACAACTTTGCCATGTGCTTTTTCCGTCTTGGCACGCGGCAAATCCACCGTCACATCTTCTTGCCATCGCTGCTACCTTATTTTGGTCGAGGGTCGACTTAGCACTCGACTAAGCCTTTGCTAAGTGCCTGACAAAAAGCACTTGACAAAGAGCTGTTTGCCGTCAAAATTTAGGCTGAGTAAAGTTTGCCAAGGGTGGCACTCAGCAAAGCTTTTGCCGAGTGCTGCTAGCATTCGGCAACCAACTGGATTCCGGTAGTGAATTGGTGAGGTGAGCAGCTAAATTTCTCCTCTACTTGCACATGTCTACATATTGTAAACTCCTCGGTCGATCACTCATCATCCAGTCAACACTGCTCGGTAGCTCATTCTTCTTCATCGAGACTGTATGAACTTCCACCTAAAAGTTATAAGCAACCGCAATGGCGCTGCCACCCAAGGAATCTCTCTGTCTCTCTCTCTCCCTCTCCCCTGATCGCCATCGTGACCGCTTGTCCATACAACTCTACATGGAACAAACTCATATAACAAGTCTTGCAAGACGTATGCCATGTCTGCGAACTGAGCCTAACAAAGTTATATAACAGCAGATCAGCTAAGACGCAAGACTTGAAAAAGAGAAATTGGAGATTGACTTTTAGGAGATGGTTAGATGGAGGTTTGCAAAACCAACTTCGAAGGATTCAGGATTTGGTCCACAGTTATAATATTAACAATGAGAGAGACACTGCTCGATGGGTTCTGGAGAAGTCGGGTTCTTTTTCTGTTAAATCGACTTACAATTTCCTTTGCAGAAATGAGCATGGAAGCAGCTTTAAATTTTTGTGGAAGGCTAAAATACCGTTGAAAATCAAGTTGTTTATGTGGTTAGCGTTGCAGGAAGCTATCTTGTCGAAAGATAATCTTGAAAAAAGAAAATGGGCGGGAAACCTGTCGTGTGCTTTTTGTACTGGAAAAGAAACGGTTCAGCATTTGTTTTTTTGGATGTATGACTGTCAAATATATTTGGAGCTTATTAGCTTTTGCTTTCGGGGCTCGGTGCAGAGACCTTGTAATGTGGAGCAATACTGGATTTGGATTAATAACTTTCTTCCTTAAGGGTCGCAAATGCACACTGTGGGTCTTGCCGCAGATTTTTGGGCAATTTGGAGGACCAGAAATAGTGTTTGTTTTGAAGGGGAAAAAATAGGTTCGCCTACTGAGATTATTTGTATGATGTGCTCGTTTCTGGCATACTGGACAGGTCTTTTGAAGGAGGAGCTCAGGCAACAAGTTCTTCAGGGCGTTGAAGTGATCAAGGCGACAGCGCTGCAGTTTCACAAGATGGAGGAGCAGGCGCGTGCGCAGGATGACCGGCGCCTGGTGTCCTTTCAGAACTGATCTGTTGCTGTGTTTTTGGCTTCGCATAGTATCTTGTTCTTTGGCCAAGAGGCCGAATTTTTCTCAAACTCTTTGAGATGTTTTTGGTTATCTGTCTGTTGGTTTTTTGGGTCATGCATTTGTTCCCTGGGTGTTCGAGTGCATGATGGATTTTGTAAAAGGGAGTTGCTGGTGGTGAAGTCTGGGGATCTTAGTTGTCGTTGCTACTACCTTGTAATTTCGTTGCTTTGGGTAATGAAATTTGGTTTTACCGGTGTGGAAAAAAAAAGCTAAGATGCAAGACTACTGAAACAAAATTTGTATGGCAAGACAAAGCCAGGTTCCATTACAGCAAAAATCAGGCTGCTATACACAAATACAGCAAGGCAGCATATGTTTTGCTGAGACATCAAATGTGTAAAAAAAGATTTTGACATCTGTCAGCTACTACATGCACTGATGCACACAAGAATCAGCTGACACTACTACATAATTTTTTTGCAAGGCGGGGAAAATAGATTTACTGAGGCGGTTATCGCAACCGCCTCGGATCAAAAGTCACAGTTAATACGACCTTTTTCTGAGTCGGCTGGATGCCCGCCTCGGTTAATCCAGTTAAAAAACAAAAAAAAGGAAAATTGTGGATAAGCCCAACGAACCCATCCAGGGGCCCGCCCATCCACGCGCCACTGCCACTGGATCTGGGCATTAGCCGCCGCAGCTAGCCAGACCCGAGCACCCACCGTTGGATTCGGGCGCCTGTTCGTCGGAGAGGAAGGGCGAGGGCGGATCCAGGTACCAGTCATCCACCGCTCGCCGAAGAGGAAGGGGGAGGCCGCGCCTCCACCGTGCTCGCGCTGCCTGCGAGAATTCGGGCCGATGGCTGCCGCCAAGGCCCCATGCGCAATGATGAGGAGGGAAGGGGAGGGCCACCATGACGAAGCCGCGCTTCCACCGCGCTGATGCCGCACCTTCGCCCGTTGTCGCCCCGTCGGAGGAAGTGGAGAGGGGAGCAGAGATGTAGGGGGTTGCGCAGGGTTGCGAGGGAGTGGGAGGTGAGGAGAGACCGAGGTGGGGGCGACGCAGGGATAGAGGTGGGGATAGAGGTGGGTGCGGCATCTGGGAGTGGAGTGGGAGGGGAGGAGAGGTTAGGAGGTTAGGGTTTATCATGTACGTGTATACTATGAAGCGGTATCGGGCCTCGTCTGCGCCTGGTGGGCCTCGGTAATATTAATCGAGGCGGTTATTTGTAAGAGGTCTGCCTTCGAAAATACGGGTATTTGTGCACTAGTACAGAAAAGCTCTACGCAGGCGCGAGGAAAATATTTGTCCTGGCGGTTTGGGTTGTCGGACGCCTCTAGAAAAAAAAGATGCGGCCAGTAATATGAACCGCCAGTGCAAATCCATTTGCACCGGCAGTTTTCTTAATGAAACCGCTAGTAGAAATAGAGTATTTCTACTGGCGGTTCAGTTAAGTGAACCACCAGTAGAAATTGCGGTTTCGTTAAGAAAACCGTCTGCAGAAAGAATTTTACACAGGCGGTTCCTTAAGTGAACTACCTGCACTAGTATAGAAAAGCTCTACGCAGGCACGAGGAAAATATTTGTTCTGGTGGTTTGGGTTGTCGGAAGCCACTAGAAAAAAATGGTGGGGCCAGTAGTATGAACCGCCAGTTCAAAACCATTTGCACCGACGGTTTTCTTAATGAAACTGAGTATTTCTACTGGCAGTAGAAATTTTAAATTTCTACTGGCGGTTTCGTTAAGAAAACCACTTGCACAAAGAACTTTACACAGGCAATTTCTTAAGTGAACCACGTGAACTAAGTCTGCTACAAATACCCCTTCTTCCTCCCAGACCCGAACAGTAACTCGCAGCCAACTTCTATTGGAGACAATTTTGGAGATCCGCATTTCACCAAATACAAGGGGAGAGGTTTTAATCTTCATTTCTTGGAAGGAGATTGCTAATAAGGTTAATTTATGTACCTCTTACCTTTTTTTAACCATTCTTGCTCAATTTAACCACTTTTTGGATCTAGTGTTTCACCATGAGTTAGGGGAGAAGAATAGCTAGGTTATTGTCTTTATTTCTTCAAATGAGGTTGCTCAACATAGTTAGATCAAGTCTCTCCTCTCTCTCTCGTCATGATTGCTTCTTAGTTTAGTTTCTCCTCTCTCTCAACATGATTGCTTCTTAGTTCTCTCCTCCATTAATGGTGTGTTCTTATGTATTTACGAAGAGAGAGAAAGATAATGTCTTTTATTTAATTTGTTAGTATTTTACTTATGTAACTTAGATCTTTATGTTTAGTCCTTGCTTCTCTCCTTTTATATCTCAAATTATATTATCAACTACGTTTTAATCATATATTTATCTTTTTCAGTGCATATTAAGTAGTTTTAATTGCATTATAAATAATATAAGCATGTAATACATTTTTGCATGACTTTGCATATGTAGGATGATTTACATGATTTAATGGAAGATTATAATAGTAAATGGACACATGCATGTCATTATATTTTTACAGATAATAATGGAGATGTCATACTGGATGTATAAGTTACCAACAGTCGATCCATCATACATACCTGAGGTCAACAGGTTCATTGATGCCGCTAAGAGCCATGGGTAAAAGTTTCTAGTATAAATTTATTTTAACCGAGTGTACAAATGTTATGTACTCCTACCATTATTAGATGAGGGCTAGGAAGGATCGGATGATATTGTATCATTGCCGCTTTGCCAGCGCTAGCAACATCCTCAGTCTTAGTGGCATGTTTGGCACCAGCATTGAAAAGCGTAACAGAAGCCGTCAGAGTTGTCGCTGCTTTCTTGTATGCATGTAAGTTTGCAATCATCGTCGTTTATCAATGCAAAGCATGCCCCTTTATAATTACCGCTCATGTGTTTCTCGACGACGCAATATTTCCCAATGGACGCCGACTCTGCATGGTTCAGATACAGGCAAGGACATTTATCATGCAACAAATGTTGAATGTGCATCAAACAACTTTTAGCAAAACATTAATCAAATGACATCACTGCTTGCAACATGTAGTTGATGCATGTGCATGCTAGCTTACATACCACCACCTGCCAATGCGACGACGGGTAGGAGGACAACGACTAGAAGGACGGCAGAGAGATACATTTGTGAAGGCCGCATTGCTTCTTTCTTTACCGGGTGGAAGTATTAGTAAGTTAAAGAAGATTGAGCGAGCAGATTTGTTGCGATCGAGTTTGGAGAAGTCTGGCAATCACTTGATTAAGAGTGAGCAATATATAGTCTTAACAAAAAAGAAAAACTATCACTACCCAACAACGGACAGATCCATCAGATTTGCTGGCTTGCTGCTAAGATGACGTACCGTTAAGGGCGATGCCTGCTCTCGATGCTGCACGCAGGGATGGTACGTCATACATCTTGTTGCTTGCCTAGATGCTCGCCCCTGTTCCCCGGACCTCCCAAGAAGATGAAGACGGAGCGAGAGAATCGATCGTGGTGATCTAGCAAATGGCAGTTGAATAATCCAACTCTGCGGAGCGTTTCTCAAGGGCGTGCTTCACCTAATTCTGGTTCTGCGGCAGCTAAAACTAGGAGAAAATCCGTAACTTTCTTGTAATTAATAATTAGTCTGATTGATCCCAATTTGTCTCGATTCAAACTATTAATTTCTTGGTGAGGTTATGTCTTGGAGCAGCTAAATTTCTCCTCTACTTGCACATGTCTAAATATATTGTAAACTTCTCATCGGTCGATCACTCATCCAGTCAACTGCTCGGTAGCTCGTTCTTCTTCAACGAGACCTATAAACTTCCAAAAGCTATAAGCAACCGTGATGGCGCCGTGTCACCAAGGAATAATCTCTCTCTCTCTGTCTCTGTCCCGTCCTCCTGGCGCCTGCTCGCCATCGTGACCTCTTGTCCGTACATATCTATATGGAAACAAATCTTGTAAAATGTATGCCACGTCTGCAAACTGATCGTAGCTCAGTTGGTTAGGTTTTGGACAAGATATTGGTTAAACATTGAGAATATAAATCATGAATAACTTTTAAGTTGTTGAGTTTAAAAATATGAAAACTATATAAATAGATTTATTTTGAAATATACTTTTATAAAAGTATGCATATATCACTTTTCAATAAATATTTCTATAGAAATATAGAGTCAAAGTTATGCTTTGGTGACCGTGTCGTTGTCCAAAACGACAAGTAATACGGGTACGGAGGAAGTATTTTATTTTTGAGTAAAATGCACTGGCGGTCCTTTAACTTGTCAGCCTGTGCCAGTTTGGTCCACGAACTTGCAAACGCGGAAAATAGGCCCCTGAACTTGTCATCCTGTGCCAGTTTGGTTCACGAATTTACAAACGCGGAAAATAGGCACCTGAACTTGTCAAGTTGTTCACCGCAGGCCCATTTCCTATCCAGCGAAGCCTCCAGGTGATGTGGCAGCCTGATGGTAGTTTCTTCACATATTAAAAGCGCTAAATGAATTCAAATGAAAAATTTGTCAACTACAAAGTCGCATAACTTTTCAAGATGTATAACTTCTATTTTGGTAGTTTCTCCATCCGAGGTAGTTTACAAAATTTGAATTTTAAATATGATAAATTCAAACGTATTTTTCTTTGACAAAATGATTTCAAATTAATCAAAAAGTTGTCAACTACAAAGTTTCATAACTTTTCAAGATCTATAACTTTTTTTTAAATTTTTTTAATACGAGGTCATTTGGAAAACTCAAAAAAATTGATTTCAGAATATTTCTACAAGTGGTTTCTTAAGAAAACCGATCCAGCCATTTTTACTGGCGGTTTTCTTAAGGAATCGCCTGTAGAAATATTCTGAAATTAATTTTTTTAGTTTTTCAAATGACCTCGTATGAAAAAGCTTTCAAAATAAAAGTTGTAGATCTTGAAAAGTTATGAAGCTTTGTAGTTGACAACTCTTTTATTAATTTGAAATCATTTTGTCAAAAAAAATACATTTGAATTTATCATATTTGAAATTTAAATTTTGTAAACGACCTCGGATGGAGAGATTACCAAAATAAAAGTTGTATATCTTGAAAAGTTATGCGACTTTGTAGTTGACAAATTTTTTATTTGAATTCATTTAGTGCCTTTAATATGTGTAGAAACTGCCATCGGGTTGCCACGTCACCTGAGGCTGCGCTGGATGGGAAATGGGCCTGCGGTGAACAACTTGACAAGTTCATGGCTTATTTTCCGCGTTTGAAAGTTCGTGGACCAAACTGGCATAGGCTGACAAGTTCAGGGGCCTATTTTTCACGTTCGCAAGTTCGTGGACCAAACTGGCACAGGCTTACAAGTTAAAGGGCCGCCAGTGTATTTCACTCTTTGTTTTTTATAGTGCATTTCTTGATTTATGACCATTCAAGGTTAAATTCACTTGATAGTTTGCATTTTTGGACCGGCTGTACAATTTACTCTTTATTTTAACTACTATGCACCCTTTATTAGTTTGCATTAGCATATTTCATAATTTAGAAAAATAGATAAATGTAGTGGTCTTTTTAATATGTCATTTTATAAAATGAGGAATTTATAGCAATTTAATATGTAGTTGTTTTTTATAGTACATTTCTTGATTCGTGGCCATTTGTCGGGTACCAAAGTTAGGGGTACCCAACTTCAATGCAAAAACGATTATTCCCAACACGGCCTGGCCCAAGTAAGGCCAGTGGAAGCCCACGAAGACCGCGCCCGAAGCCCGCGAAGGCCGCGTCTACGGAGGCCCACGACGTCATTGCACCAATGACAGCCAACCCTCGGGAGAGCGGCTCCCTCGGCGCCAATTCTCTGATTCGCCCGAGCCTCCCCGGGAGAGCTCGGGAGAGCAGCGCCCTCGGCGCCCATTCTCCGATTCGCCCGAGCTTCCCCATCCCCCTCAAGCGCAATCTCACAAAGGCATCTAAGGCACCGGTGATGTCGGCAGAGCAATCTTGGACCACAAGAGACCTCCCTGACCACTTTACAGGCACTGTCCCGTCAGGCGAGATTCTCGACGCGACTGTGCTTCGCACGCCCCTGACGGCCATACCACATGTCAGGATTTCCCTAGCAGCGGATTTGATAGGCCCACTACGACCGTCCTCTTCACGGTATGGTCTACGGTGCGCCGCCCCGTTTTCCGCCGGGGTCTATCAACTCCGACCGCGACAGTCCGAGCGCCTGACGACGGGCTACGCAAGAACGGGAAAGGCGCCTACTGCACTGTCCACACGAAAGGACGAGCACGCCTTCCATCCGGGCCCACCTAACCCTCGGAAAGTACTGTTCAAAGGCCGGAAATACGACCAGGGGGAGATATCACCCTGCCCCATCCCATCACGCCTTCAAGAGTCCCGAGCCTCAAGAGACAACGCCCCGAGACGACTCACCCTCTTGTCACATCACGCGGAAGGACAGCCATCAGGTGTGACCCTACGGCACGCCGTAATCCGACGACTGTTGCCGCCTTGGAACTCACCAAGATCGTGCGAACCACTACGGCCATACCCTGGAGACGCGGAGAAAAGACCATAGCTGACGACATGCCCTAATCCGATGACTGTTGCTGCCTCGGAACTCACCAAGATCGTGCGAACCACTACGGCCGTACCCCGGAGACGCGAAGAAAAGACCGTAGCTGACCATACTCAAACGAGGAACAGCAACTCCTCAGTGTAACATACGTAGCATTGTAAGCGCTGCCCTTGCCTTTCCCTTGCGACTATAAAAGGGAGAGCAGAGGCCAACTTTAAGGGAGACCCGGAAGTTCTAAGTTCTCACACACACATACACACCAACAGCAAATGACTTGTATACACTTAGACACTCACAAGAGACCTGAGAGCACTTCCCTCTCTAGCCTAGCTTGTAACCCCCTACTACAAGCACCCCGGTGCAAGGCAACACGACTCTCCTCTCCACTGGATGTATGCTTGCTTGGCCTGAATCAGTATAATCCCCGAGTTCCCCCTTGCACACCATCCGTAGCCTCAATCGCAAAACACATATTTACTAGCCGGTGTTAGCCCCGCTAAAACTAGCACCGACAGTTGGCGCGCCAGATAGGGGACTTTTGCGCGTTGACGTAGGTTTCGGATGGCAGCCAGCTCCACCGTGCTTCCCGCTGGCGCGGTACTCCGGTTCGGGACTCTCGAGTTCGTGGCCACCGGCCAAGGGCTCGAGATGAACCTGCGCCCGATCGGGCCTCGCGTCGTTGTCGTCCCAACTCCGGCCCAGCAGGCGGCCGGAGAAGGGACCCCCGCAACGCTTCCACCCGCCTCAGAGGACGGGGAAACGTTGCACGCCGCTCTCGGTGGATCAGGAGGAGGAGGCGCAGCAGCGCCAACCAGCCTCTCGCCGTGGGAGATGCGGCCAACCAGGCACCCCCAACGGGGGAAGCCAATACTGCACCAGCCGCTGTCCCGGGATCTCCGGCACCAGCGGTCACGTATCCGCTCACTGCCCGAAGGACGGGCGAGAGCGGAAACGCGACGCCGGTCGATCTTTCTCTCCGCCCTCACCGGGGGAGGGGAACGGCGCCGTCGTCCCTCTTTGGGCTCCAGACCGCCATGGACGCCCACGTTCGCGCAGTTCATGCATTATTGCATGAGCTGTCGGACACTCCAGTCCAGTGCCTCGAGCGCCATGACAGCCTCGTGGGAGACCACGTGGCATCCTCACTGCCATCCCCTGGGGAAAGTGCCAAGACCCATGGCGGTGGGGAAACAGATACCACCATCAACCTCACCCCTCGAGAACACTTGGAGGGGAGGGACCGTTATGGACAGACCTCGTCGTCTCGTCACAGCTACAGCGACGATGATGACGAGTTCTGGGCAAATGTGGACTTCGCCGCCCACACCGACGACTCGGGGGAGAATGCACCGAGCGTCATCTCCAACTCGGACCAGTTCTACATTGACCCCGCATGGGAGTGCTACAACTTAATGCACCCTAATGAGGGGCGGGTGGAGGACGTCCACTCGGGGGGCAACGACGACATACCCCCTCCGTCGCAACCCCAGCACGAACAAGTCACGCTCCCTCCAGCGGCCCCGCGGCCCGCACAGTCAGCCCCGCCGCTGGATCAGGGGGCAGGAACATCTCGCCCCGCACCTCAAACCCCGGAGCTAGAGCAGCTTTGGGAGCTCGAGGCGCGGATGGACGAGGACCGCTTGCGCCTCACCCAGCTGTGAGCTACGCTGGAGCGCGGCGAGCGGCAGAGCGATGGAGGAGCAGCTCGGCGTCGAGCCCGAGATGTTCAGGCCCGAATCGTTGCTGACGACGGGGCCGAGACACCGAGGGCCGCCCCCCGGGCAAGCCGAAAGCTCACGGAGGCAGCGATGCTGCTCCGGAGCATACCTGAGCCCTCCACCGAGAAGGCACGACAGCTCAGGAATCAGCTCAAGGACCTCCTGGAGGATGCAGCCGTCCTCCAGGCGGAAAGCTCAGCGTCGCGACACCGTGGCGCTGAAAGTCACCAGCGTGGCGGCATAGCACGCCACGAGCGCGAAGCCTCGGTTCAACCCGAGGCTCCAAGGGCCCCGCCAGTCCACCAACGGCTTGGCAAGGACGTCGATGTCCGAGCCATTCTACAAGCCCGCGGTCGGCGAAAGACTGACGGAGCCGCGCGCGGCTACAGCATCCATCGGGGCGGGCACTATGACTCAAATGAGGATCGTGAACCCTCACCCGAGCCCTTAGGACCTCGCGTCTTCAGCGAGGCCATCCAAAGGGCCAAGTTCCCGCCCCGGTTCCGACAACCGGCCAACATAGCCAAGCACTCGGGGGAAACTAACCCCGAAGTCTGGTTAGCGGACTACCATCTTGCGTGCCAGCTTGGTGGCGCGCAGGATGACCTCATCATTATCCGCAACCTCCCCCTGTTCCTCACCGACTCTGCAAGAGCTTGGCTGGAACACCTTCCCCCACGGATGATCTTTGACTGGAACGATCTGGTCAAGATCTTTGTAGGGAACTTCCAGGGCACGTACGTGCGCCCTGGTAGCTCCTGGGACCTCCGCAGCCGCAAGCAGAAACCGGGCGAGTCCCTCCGGGACTACATCCGGCGCTTCTCCAAGCAGTACAACGAGCTGCCCCAGGTCGCCGACTCCGACGTTGTCAGAGCGTTTGCCGCAGAAACTTCCTGCAAAGAGCTTGTTCATGAGCTCGGGCGCTAGACACCCACCAGTGTCTCCGAGCTCATGAAGATCGCTACCAGCTTCGCCTCGGGGGACGAGGCGGTAGGAGCCCTCTTCTCCGACCCCAAGGGCAAACGGAAGGAGGAGGCCCCCGAGGGCACCTCTTCCTGAGGGCCGAACAATAAGAAGAAGAAGGGGAAGGGAAGGGCCCTACTCCGCGACGACTCCCTCGTGGCGGCCACCGAGCCCAAAAGGGAACGACCCCCTCGAGGCCGCTCCGACGACACGCTCAGCAAGCCGAGCCCTTATCACCAGGGTCCGGTGCATCACACACTCGGACAGTGTGTGATGCTCAAGAAGCACTACGGCCGGCAGCCGTTCGAGGACGACGCCGGCAAGAAGCCCGCCAGGGATCAGGAGGACAAGGGCGGGAAGGACGATGAGTTTCCGCCCATCGACAAATGCCTCATGATCTTCGGCGGGCCCGGGACCGCCCCTACGCCGCGGCAGCGAAAGCGCGAGCGCAGGGAGGTCTAGTCCATCGGACCAGTGACACCACGCTTCCTCGACTGGTCCCACGACGCTATCACCTTCAGCCGGGACGACCACCCAAACTACGTCCCATCACCGGGACGCTACCCGCTTGTTGTCGACCCCGTCGTCGGCAACACGAGGCTCTCCAAAGTCCTCATGGACGGAGGTAGCGGCCTCAACATTCTTTACGCTGAGACCCTCGACTTGATGGGGATCAGTCGCTCGCTCCTCCGGGCCACGACATCCCCGTTCCACGGGATAGTGCCCGGAAAGAGCGTGCAACCCATCGGGCAGATCGATCTGCCCGTTTACTTCGGGACTCCTGACAACTTTAGGAAGGAGCCCCTGACATTTGAAGTGGTAGGCTTCCACGACACCTACCACGCCATCCTCGGGAGGCCATGCTACGCCAAGTTCATGGCAGTCCCAAACTACACCTACCTCAAACTCAAGATGCCAGGGCCAAAGGGGGTGATTACCATCAGCGCCTCCTACCAGCACGTGTACCAGTGCGACGTCGAGTGCTGCGAGTACGCCGGCGCGCTGGTGGAGTCAGAGGCCCTCATGACCACCTCGAAAGGTTGGAAAAGGAGGTCCCCGACCCCAAGAAGGCCACGGGCACCTTTGAGCCTGCTGAGGGGGTGAAGGAGGTACTCCTCGACTCGAGCTCCCCCAACGGCAGGGCGCTGAAGATTAGCGCCACCCTCGACCCGAAATAGGAGGCTGTGCTCGTTGACTTCCTCCGCAAGCACACCGACGTGTTTGCATGGAGTCCCTCGGATATGTCAGACATCCCGAGGGAGGTCGCCCAGCACTCCTTGGACATCCGGGCCGGGTCCAAGCCGGTGAAACAGCTCTTGCGCCGATTCGACGAGGAGAAGTGCCGGGCCATCGGGGAGGAGATGCAGAAGCTTTTGGTGGCCGGATTCATCAAGGAGGTCTTCCATCCAGAATGGTTAGCAAATCCTGTTTTGGTTAAAAAGAAAAATGGAAAATGGAGAATGTGTGTCGATTACACTAGTTTAAATAAAGTTTGTCCTAAGTATCCATTTCCATTACCTCGCATTGACCAAATAGTTGATTCTACTGCTGGTTGTGAACGACTTTGCTTTCTTGATGCTTATTCCGGTTACCATCAGATCCGCATGAAAGAGTCCGACGAATTAGCGACCTCTTTCATTACTCCTTTCGGCACATATTGTTACGTAACCATGCCATTTGGCCTAAAAACGCGGGTGCAACTTACCAGCGTTGCATGCTCAAAGTTTTTGGGGGCCTCATCGGGCGAACCGTTGAGGTTTACGTAGACGATATAGTGATAAAATCTAGGAAGGCGAGTGATTTAGTAGCCAACCTAGAAAAGGCATTCGACTGCCTTAAAAAGAAAAACATAAAGCTAAACCCTGAGAAGTGCGTTTTCGGGGTCCCACGGGGCATGCTCCTCGGGTTCATCGTTTCCGAGCGTGGCATCGAAGCCAACCCGGAAAAGATATCGGCCATCACGCAAATGGGTCCGATCCGGAACCTCAAGGGTGTGCAGAAGCTCATGGGGTGTCTCGCGGCCTTGAGTCGGTTCATCTCAAGGCTCGGCGAAAAGGGACTTCCCTTGTATCGGTTGCTAAAGAAAAAACGAGCACTTTACCTGGACCGCCGAGGCCCAGGAAGCCCTCGAAAGGCTTAAGGCTCTACTTTCAAAAGCACCGGTTCTTGTGCCTCCTACGAAGGAGGAGAGTTTCTTGCTGTATGTCGCTGCTACCAACCAGGTTGTGAGTGCAGCGATCATCGTAGAGCGGCAAGAAGAAGGACACGCCTTACCGGTACAGCGGCCGGTCTTCATCAGTGAAGTCTTGTCTGAGACCAAGACACGCTACCCTCAGATCCAGAAGCTAGTGTACGCGATCGTTCTTGCTCGACGCAAGTTGCGGCACTACTTCGAATCCCATCCCGTGACCGTGGTGTCATCCTTCCCCCTCGGGGAGGTGATCCAAAATCGGAAAACGACAGGGAAGATCGCCAAGTGGGCCATCGAGCTCATGGGTGACGGCATCACCTACGCGCCACGCAAAGCCATCAAGTCCCAGGTGCTTACGGGCTTCGTGGCAGAGTGGACCGAGACACAGCTACCGCCACTCCCGACCCAAGAAGAATATTGGGTCATGTACTTCGACGGGTCGATGATGGAGACTGGTGCTGGTGCAGGCATCGTCTTCATCTCATCCCTCGGGGTCCGGCTCAAGTACCTACTGTGGCTACACTTCACGGCTTCCAACAACGTGGCCGAATACGAGGCTCTGGTCAACGGTCTCCACATCGCCATCGAGCTCGGGATCCGACGCCTCGAGGTCCGAGGCGACTCCCAGCTCGTCGTGGATCAGGTCATGAAGGAGTCGACGTGCCAGAACCCCAGAATGGCCTCCTACTGCAAGCTGGTGCCGCTGCTCGAGGAAAAATTCGACGACCTCGAGCTCAACCACATCGCGCGTCGGTACAACGAGGAGGCCGATGAGTTGGCGAAAATCGCATCCGAAAGGGCCACGGTCTCGACGGGCGTATTCGCCAATGACTTCCACAAGCCCTCGGTCATTGCCGATCCCTCGGAGGCTGAGGGGAAGAAGAAGACCCCCGAGCCCCTGGGAGAACCCGGACCGTCTCCAAGCCACGCAAGCCCCTCGAGGGCTGCCGACCCTTCCAACAAAGGGGAGTCACCCGAGACCCTGGCTGAGGATGGTGACGAAGCCGAGGCAATGGAGATCGAAGCCGAGATGGACAACGATGAACCGGACTGGCGCGAGCCGCTGGTCAGCTGGCTCGTCCGAAGCGTTTTGCCCTCGGACAAGACCAGAGCGCGACGACTGGCACGCAAAGCCAAGTCTTTCGCGATGATCGACGGCAGTCTCTACCGATGGAGTCCCTCGGGCGTGCTTCAGCGCTGTATTCCTTTCAGTCAGGGCAAACGCCTGCTTGAAAAGATACACGCCGGAGCCTGCGGTCACCACGCATTACCGAGAACCCTGGTCGGTAACGCCTTTCGACAAGGCTTCAACTGGCCAACCGCCGTGGCCGATGCTACTGAGGTGGTACGCTCCTGCGAAGGGTGCCAGTACTATGCTCGGCAGACTCACTTGCCGGCTCAAGCCCTCCAGACGATCCCACTCACTTGGTCGTTCACTGTATGGGGCTGGACCTTGTCGGGCCCCTCCAGAAGGCGCCCGGGGGCTTCACCCACTTGCTTGTCGCCATCGACAAGTTCTCGAAGTGGATCGAGGCTCGGCCGATCGCCCAAATCAGCTCGGCTCAAGCGGTGTTATTCTTCACTGACATCGTCCACTGGTTTTGTGTCCCGAACTCCATTATCACTGACAACGGCACGCAGTTCACCGGAAAGAAATTTCTGGCCTTCTGCGACGAGTACCACATACGAGTGGACTGGGCAGCCGTCGCCCACCCAAGAACAAACGGCCAGGTAGAACGTGCCAACAGCATGATTCTCCAAGGCCTTAAGCCGAGGATATTCAACCGATTGAATAAATTCGGCAAGAGGTGGCTGACGGAGCTCCCGGCAGTGATATGGAGTCGAAGGACTACGCCAAGCCGAGCCACGGGCTTCACGCCCTTCTTCATGGTCTACGGTGCAGAGGCTGTCCTCTATACGGATCTGGAGTACGGCGCCCCGAGGGTCCGAGCCTACGATGAACAGGGCAATCAAATGTCCCGCGAAGACGCGCTGGACCAAGTCGACGAAGCTCGGGACATGGCTCTGTTGCATTCGGCCAAGTACCAGCAATCCCTACGCAAGTACCATGCTCGGCGCGTCCGAGGCCGAGCCTTTAGCGTAGGCGATTTGGTGCTACGGCTCAGGCAGGACAACAAAGGGCGCCACAAGCTCACTCCGCCGTGGGAAGGACCGTTCATCGTCGCCGAGGTGCTACGCCCCGGCACAGACAAGCTCGCGAACGAGAAGGGCGAGGTTTACAGCAACGCTTGGAACATCAAACAGCTAGGTCGCTTCTATCCTTAAGATTCCGAGCATCGTACTATATTAAAAATCTTGAAATCAATGAAAAGACCCGACTTCTACTCTTTTTACATGATTTTTAGATTTCCAATCCGAGCCTACACTCGGGAGTGAAATGACCCCTTTATTTCACCACGCAGTAAAAGTGAGGTTCGGCCTAACCTACGGAAAGGCCGACCCTCCCTCGGGGGCTAGGATGGGGGGAACCCCCGGACTTTCCTGAGATTCAACAATTTTGGAAACGCAAAAATTTCAAAACTTGTCGAATTTGTTTCTCCCTAAAACACGCTTCCTTCCGGAAATCAAGCATGAACTTATAGAATTCGGAAGAATGAAGGAAGCTCCAGAGAACAGAGCCGGCCGAGTCGGAGACTGCTTACGCTCCAGGGCCACAGCATCTCCCCTCGCCACTCCGTGTTCGAAGGCTAACCCGCACTCGGAAGAAAACCTATAAGATCTACGCTCGGCCAAGGGAGAAAGCTCGGGAGGAAACGCCTAAGCCTTTTTTCTAAGGATTCTTTCTGCCAAAGTTCCTAGGACATTGGCTACGTTTATGCCACTAAAGCTATGACACTCGAAAAGCGTCCCCCGAGGCTCGATGGCCCGGGCACAGGATCGGCAAGAAAAAACGCATAAGGAAAAAAGCACGAAACAAAGCGAAACAAACATTCAGCAAATATTTACATAAATATTGAGGCCACGAAGGGCCATATTGTTTGTTTCCTCTCAAGCCACTCACGAAAGGTTATTTTTTACAAGGGCACTATGGCCCGCTTCTTCTTCACGGCAGGTTCAGGGGAGGGAGTTCGACCTCGGCTTGGAAGAGGCCTGCCAGTGCTTCTCCTGGCTCCTTCATCAAATCCTCCAGCGCCAGGAGCTTGGCGTCGTCGGCTTCAAGGAAGCCCTTGCAGACAGGGCCGGTGTCAAAATTCCCTGTAGTGGGACTTCACGACCGCCAGTGTCTTTTGGACACCCGTCAGAAGAGCCTCCTTGATGCGGCCGCTTATGCTGCCGTGGAGTGCCTCCAGTTAGCTCCGGAGTGACATCCCCGAAGGTTCTCCACCGGTGCCGATGGAGTCACACAGCGCCCGCGCGACCTTCTGCAGGTCCATGTGTTCGGCCACCTCGCCGTCGTAAGACCCCTGCAGAACTGTGGGAGCAAAGCACGGAGATGAGTAAAAATACAGCGAGCAACCGAGACGAGCATAATGGAAAAAATACAACGCTGTGCTTACAGTTAGCTTCTTCCCGAGCCTTCTGTGCCTCCTTCCCGGCCAAGTCTGCCGCGCCGAGCGCCAGGCGCAACGCCTCCCGAGTCTCATCCAGGTCGAGAGCCAAGGCCTCGGCGGCCGAAATCTTCTTGGCGGTGAGCTCTCGGGCGGCGTCGCGCTCCCTCGTCATCGCGGCCAGAGCGCTCTCCAACTCCTGCACTCGCATCGCCGAGGCAGCGGCTCGGCCCTGCGCCTCCACGACCTACCCCTTCAGGATAGTGTTGTCGACACTAACTTCGGCAAGCTTGCAGGTCGCGGTGGCGAGCTCGCCCTGGGCGCGGGCAAGGGCTTTCCCCTTGAGGTCGAGCTGCTTCCAGAGCCCGAGCCTGCCACGAAGGAAGCGAGACTTGTCCCGGGAGGTGTGCATGAGGTCCTAGAAAAAAGGAAGAAGCGGAAACGGTAAATACGATGCTCATATGCAGGAAAAATTTACAAGACACAGGGATTTAACTGAAGCTGGGCCGGGAGGTCCTTCTTGAGGACGTCGGCGATCGCGCGGAGCCCCGCCACCGAGCTAAACCCGAGCTCCCGAACGGCGTCCCACTTGGGGGCCTCGAGGTCGTCTCGGAGTGAGAAGACGGGCGGCACCTGAGGGTCCGCGCGGTTCGCCCACTCGATCCAGGAGGCGGTTAGCTCCCGAGGCTGAGGTCCCCTCAAGGCCAGCGCCTAGGGGCCTTCCTCACGGGCGGGGGGAGCTTCGGCGCTGACGTCCACGGCTGATGACCCCGTGGCAGCAGGCTCCGTGGGGGCAGCATCGGCTGGCGCTCCCGAGGCGTCCCCGGAACCGACGGTCGAGGCCTCGGAAGCCTACGCCGGCTCCACCTCCAGGTCGATCACGGGCACGACGACGGCGGCCACCGCCGAGATAGCCTCCCCCGAGGGAGGAGCCTCGGACGCCACGGGCGGACCCGTGGGGGGACGAACTTCCTCGCCCGCCAACCGGGCACTCCCCCCGGCCATATCTTGGCCCCGCACCTTCAGGACCTTCAGGTGCGACACCTGGAGGTCCGCCCCCGAGAGTTTCCTGAAGCAGAGAAGGAAGAAAGGAATGCTCAGGAAAGGATCCCCACTAGAAGGAATTACAGGTAATGATACTTACCTCGTCTTCAGAATCACCCTCTTCTTCATCGCAGCGCCCACGCTCGGCGAGACGACGGATGGAGCGGGCTGCGCCGGCTGCGGGGAATGGGCGCCAACCCGGCGTCCGGGCAAGCGCCGCCTAGTGACGAGGGCTCCGCCTGGGCGCCGGGGGTCGTCCCGACTTCATCGCCCCTCAGTGGGGAAGCTTGAGCTTGGGAGGGCCCCAGCTCAAGCGCCGGCGTCTTGGCGCTGGTGGTCTCCGGCTCCGGCGGCGTCTTTCCAGCACTTCCCCCGCCTTCGGCCGCCGCGCCGACCAACGACGCGTCGGCGGGGAGGGTCCGCTGAAACAGGGGACTCTCGGTCCCCCTGCTGGAACCTCGGGGCATCTCGGGCACCGGGCCTGAGCCCGTCCCCGGCCCCTCCGGCCGAGCCACGCTGCTGATGGCGGGCGGGGCCCCGCCTCCTGACGTTGCCCTGCCAGGAGTCGCGTCCTTGGACGCGGCCTCCGGCAGGTTTGCCCGAGGGTTCGGATCACGAACCCCGGCACTTCCGCCGGCGGACGCTGACAGCGGAGCCTTTCCAGGCTCATCAGCACCTACCGCGGGCTGTGTGGCCGCAAGCGGCCTGTCAGACTCCATCAGATTAAAGATGGAAAAATCATCTTCTTCTTCATTGTCGTCGTCACCGTCATCGTCGGTGGGGGTATCCACCTCAGGCTCCCCGGCCTCCCTCAGGCGACGGCGGCGCTGGGAGGGCTCCTTCACCCTCCGCGCCCTCTTCTACTTCTGAGCGGTCACCTTGTACTTCCTCGCCTTCTCCTCCGTGGCCCGGAGGCGGTTCTGGGTTCGCCGCTCTTTATCCTCCGGGACAGGCGGAAGGGAAGCCTTCCCGGTCCTCGAGAGGCCCTACGAAGAACGAAGAAAGGTCAGGAGGAAGATGAGGAAACTAGCGGCCCGATCGAACGAACAACACTTACCAACGCCGGGTAGCCCGCGCAGGGACGCATAGGCACCCGGTTCACCTCCTCCCAGGTGGGATAACCCCCCACCATGTAGCCGACGCGGCGTATGACCTCCGCCTCGCCAAGGTCACGGGGCAGCATCGCCGTGCCCTCCCGCTGCGACCCGGTCACCATCTGATGAAGCACCAGGCGGCGCTCCATCTGAGGTAGCACCGTCCGCATGTGGAAGTTCCCCGCCACGCCGGCCCCTGTAAGGCCCCTCCTGTTCAACTCCTTGAGCGCGTCGAAGTACACGTCAAGGTGCTTTGACTCCTTCGACGGGCACCCCCACCCCTATTGGGGAAGGGGAGCTATGAGCGCCCTTCCCGTGAACTTGGGGAAGAGACCCCCGTTGTTGCGGAGGTAGAACCAGCCGCTGTGCCACCCCTTGTTGGAGGAGGGGGCCTTACAGGGGATGTACAACGAAGAGCGGATCTCGAGGCCGCATCCCCCCGCGCGCTGGATCTCCCGCGGCTTCTTCGCGCCGACCCACTTAGTGTACCAGTCGACGCGGGAAATGCGGTGCCAAAGGTTCCAGTGCGGGGGCACCCCGAAGTATCCTTCACACAGGGCGGCGAAAATCGACGCCTGCGTGATGGAATTCGGGGTGAGGTTGTGGAGCTCTAGCCCGTTCTCGAAGAGGATGGCCCGGCAGAAGCGGCTCGGCGGCGAGCCGAGCCCGCGCTCGTGGTAAGCAACGAAGCTAATCACGTACCCCTCGCCGGGGTTCGGCTCCTCATGGTCGCGCGGTGGCACGACCCACTCCGGGTGCTGCGCGTCGGTACAAGGACGCAGCAGCCCCAGAGAGACGAGGCGCTCTAGCTGCGCCTCTGTCACAATGCTCCTCGGCCACGGCTCCAGCCTGAGGACGCCGGCGGCGGCCGCGGCAGCATCGGTGGCGACGGCGTCGGTGGCGGCGGCGTCGGTGGCAGCGACATCGACGGCGGCGTCGACAGCGGCGGAGGAGGAATCCATGGCGAGAGAAGGGGGAAGGGCTGCGGGAAGAACGACGGCCGCGGCAACAATCTCTCTCGAGCAGGCAACGAAGGCGAAAGAGCGGGCGACAAAGGTAAGAAAGCGAACGGTCATGCGAGCGAATGGTTAGGGTAGAAAGAAAAAACCATAAGTTTTTCATATAAACACCGCCGGCGGATCGTGGGTGGATGCGGAGGATCCGCCGCATTAACTGCGCAGGGCCCGCCACAATCCCCACGCCGCCGCCATCGCCGCGCACGCAAACCACCTCGACTGAGCCGAACCGTCGCGTCCGTCAGGCGTCGCGCCTAAAAAGGTGAGCCGAATTATTACAACTGCGCACCTCGATTCTGCCTACATTCTCTCCTTCCCAACGAAGGAACCCCGGGCTCAGGCGCCCGTTATGTTCCCAGGGGATCGAAGACTGGCCCTCTGTGGCTCGAACAGTCGCCCCAGGGAAACCGAGTTAGGGACAGCTAGTGGATGGGTCACGAAAACGGCCAGTATCCCGACGCCTGAAACGTCACAAGGGACATCCCATGCTGTGTCCAAGTCCCAGTAGCGAGTCGGTTACGTGGAATCCCTCCGTGGGAGGCATCATGCCCTCGGGACCCATCGAAGGGACCCGACATCCACTAACTGACCCTCGGGAAATATTTGGAGTGTGCTCAGGCCACTAGTCGACCCTTAACGAACGGGGCACGGACCTCCACTTGGACCAACCCGTTTGTAGCTCACCGGAAATGCCGACTCGTGCCCCAGCAGGGAAATCGAGCAAGACCAAACCTTCCTCTTCCCAAAGAAAGAGCGTGAAGGTCGAATTAAAAAAGACAGGGAAGGACCCGACCGATCTCCGATACGAAACGGAGGCTCGGGAACTTGCCCTGCACCTTGGAAAGACCACCGAACGACCTCCCAACACGATGGGAGGCTCGGGGGTCCGCTTCCAAGAAAACAACCCTCCTAAATAAATCGAAAAACACCCGAGGACTAACAAACACGATTCCAAGCCTTTGAAAGGATATGCCATCCCTCCAAAGCCTTGGGGGCTACACCCGGCGGGTGCGCTCGCGCGCACCCACCGGAAAAAATAACCCACACTTTATCTTTTTTGACAGGAAGAACCAGCGTGAACCTGTGGAGGAGTGCCTTCACTCCGCCACAGGTTCGGGGGCTACTGTCGGGTACCAAAGTTAGGGGTACCCAACTTCAATGCAAAAACGATCATTCCCAACACGGCCTGGCCCATGTAAGGCCAGTGGAAGCCCACGAAGGCCGCGCCAGAAGCCCGCGAAGGCCGCGTCTACGGAGGCCCACGACGTCATTGCACCAATGACAGCCAACCCTCGGGAGAGCGGCACCCTCGGCGCCAATTCTCCGATTCGCCCGAGCCTCCCCGGGAGAGCTCGGGAGAGCGGCACCCTCGGCGCCAATTCTCCGATTCGTCCGAGCCTCCCCGGGAGAGCTCGGGAGAGCAGCGCCCTTGGCGCCCATTCTCTGACTCGCCCGAGCTTCCCCATCCCCCTCGAGCGCAATCTCACAAAGGCATCCAAAGCACCGGTGATGTTGGCAGAGCAATCTTGGGCCACATAAGACCTCCCTGACCACTTTACAGGCACTGTCCCGTCAGGCGAGATTCTCGACGCGACTGTGCTTCGCACGCCCCTGACGGCCATACCACCTGTCAGGATTTCCCTGGCAATGGATTTGATAGGCCCACTACGGCCGTCCTCTCCACGGTATGGTCTACGGTGCGCCGCCCCGTTTTCCGCCGGGGTCTATCAACTCCGACCGCGACAGTCGAGCGCCTGACGACGGGCTATGCAAGAACGAGAAAGGCACCTACTGCACTGTCCACTTGAAAGGACGAGCACGCCTTCCATCCGGGCCCACCTAACCCTCGAAAAGTACTGTTCAAAGGCCGGAAATACGACCAAGGGGAGATATCACCCTGCCCCATCCCATCACGCCTTCAAGAGTCCCGAGCCTCGGGAGACAACACCCCGAGACGACTCACCCTCTTGTCACATCACGCAGAAGGACAGCCATCAGGTGTGATCCTACGGCACGCCGTAATCCGACGACTGTTGCCGCCTTGGAACTCACCAAGATCGTGCGAACCACTACGGCCATACCCCGGAGACGCGGAGAAAAGACCGTAGCTGACGACATGCCCTAATCCGATGACTGTTGCTGCCTCGGAACTCACCAAGATCGTGCGAACCACTACGGCCGTACCCCGGAGACGCGGAGAAAAGACCGTAGCTGACCATAGTCAAATGAGGAACAGCAACTCCTCACTGTAACATACGTAGCATTGTAAGCACTGCCTTTGCCTCTCCCTTGCGACTATAAAAGGGAAAGCAGAGGCCAGCTTTAAGGGAGACCCGGAAGTTCTAAGTTCTCACACACACATACACACCAACAGCAAACGACTTGTATACATTTAGACACTCACAAGAGACCTGAGAGCACTTCCCTCTCTCGCCTACCTTGTAACCCCCTACTACAAACACCCCGGTGCAAGGCAACACGACTCTCCTCTCCACTGGACGTAGGGTTTGCTTGGCCTAAACCACTATAATCCCCGTGTTCCCCCTTGCACACCATCCGTAGCCTCAACCGCAAAACACATATATACTAGCCGGTGTTAGCCTCGCTAAAACTAGCACCGACACCATTCAAGTTTAAATTCACTTAATAGTTTTGCATTCTTGGAGGGAGGGAGCTTATAGAAGTTCATTTTAACTAGTATGCACCCTTTATTAGTTTGCTTAGCATAATTCATGGTTTAGAAAAAATAGATAACTCTAGTGGTCTTTTGAATGTCATTTTAAAAAATGAGGAATTTGTAGCAATTTATAAAAATGAATATATATATATATATATATATATATATATATATATATATATATACACTAACTATAGATAGCCGAATTTTAAAAATATCCGGTTGCATTAGAGCCTGGTTCCTGCTCGGAAACTCTGGAAACGAACGAGCCCTTAGTGGGAAACGAAACTCGGTTCCACTCCTGGTTGTAACCATAGCCCGAGACTAAAAGGTACTTTTAGTTACGGTTGTAACCGCTAACCGAGACTAAAGGTTATACCTTTAATCTCAGTTCCTTGTATAAACTGGGACTAAAAATCCCCTATATATACTATGTTTTCCTTCCCAATCGGATCAGAACTGTTCAATTCCAATCGTCACCGCACATCCCTGTCTTGTCTACCCGATCTGCACTGCCACAGCGGCTCCAGTGCGCGCGGCGGCCTCTCGTCCTCGCCTCCAGCAATGCCCGGGCTGCGCCCTTGTCCTCGTCTCCGCCACGTCGTCGTGCCCTCGTCCTCGCCGGGCACCGCAGGCCGAGAGTCCGCGACCTCGCGCGAGGCGCCTCCCTTCTCCTCGCCCTCTGGCCATGCCATGTCTTCGTCCACGGCCGCCCCCTCGTCCTCGGCGCATGCGTGCCCAGGTCCTCTCCTCCCAAGCATGTCGACTCTCGTCGTCCTCCCAAGCGCATTAATATATACCTAATAATAAAGCGGCAAAAATTCTCCTCATTTTTTCCTTGTCCAAATAGGATACGTGAACAAACATGCATGCATGATATGTGATTTTGAAATAATAATCATAATGATGCGTATAATTTCATGTAATCTATGTCCGATTACCCTCTAAGACATACGAACACCTATTTTAATTATATAATCTATGTCCGATTACCCTCTAAGACATACGAACACCTATTTTAATTATATATGCTTTCTTAAGATAACTTGAGTATGAATCCTAACCTAAATAAACTCCTTCTGTCATATGTTTCTTTTTCCTTGAGTAGTTTAAATAGGAATACTATCTGAAATCAAAACAGATTAAAATTGAAGCAAGTCTTTGTTTGAGCAGACCTGCTTCTTTGTGATTTTTTGGTCTTCATTGTAGTGATTAGAGATGGCTGGATGTGGTCTCCCTCAGGAAGAAGTCATAGGCAACAATGACTACGTAAATTGGATGGGATTCGATCCAGTGTTACCAAAAGTGTCATGGCCCTATCCAAACATTGTAAGCAATTCTATATATATTTCCAATAAATGTGAATATGTATATGTATATGTATATAACGTGAGTATTAGTACCTATTGTAGTTATTTGTATATAATGTGAATATAAATACTTATTGTAGGTAATTGATGCAATCGTTTGGCTGAAACATACACTGTCAAATTTCGACATTTAGACAGTGGATGTTCAAACCTTTTAAGTAGGGTAATTAACACAATGTCGGATTAGCTTTTCTATCACCGTTAGGCGTGGTAGAGGTGTTGTACAAATCTTAGAGGTGGAAAGTAATGCACCCTAGCAGAGCATTGCACAAAAATATGTTGTCATGGCATGTATAACTAAGCTTGCGAATATTAGATACACATTTCCTACACTATCCTTGTTGATCATACAAGCTATAAATGCAAACATGTGTCATGATGTTGTGGGATTTTCTGCAAGGATTGCCTCAACCAACCGAAATGATGTGGTAAGTCGAAGTTAAACTTATAGGTAGCTTATACATCTAGTATAGATGTTTGATGATGCAAAGCTTGGTTCTAATATACATTTTTCTTGGCAAAAAAATACAGAATAGGGGCTATGACTTAACCTTCGTAGCGTGCAGTTTTGAAGCCATCCTAAACAAGACAATATATCGATTGGGTTATGATTGGCAATACGCTCATGGAAGGCCAACACGTACAACTGAAGGATTTCACGAAAAGCTGAGATTGTGACTTAGAGGAGAGGCCCACCCACTGCTCGAGCACCATTAATTGTTGTCAGTAGATCTTGTGCTCGTAGTTACGAAGTAAGGGAGAGTGCACTACTCAATGCGTTGATCTTTGTCAACTATGTTTGTGGATACCACATCGCTGACCTAAACTTCACCCAGAGAATGATGACAGAGAATAACTGTTACAATAATGTAGGGGTACTAGTTGTGTCATATTATGTTTGAGAGTACTTAGTCATGTTCTGTGTAATGACTTTAAAATTGTTATGCTTTATTTCAACATGCTTTGTATGACTTTTAAATTATTATGGTTTACATATGCTTTGCGTGTGTGTGTATATATGCTTGAACCATACTTTAATATGTATTCAAAAACTTGTTTTGAAACAATAATAAATCAGAAATTAAAAAGAAACCAAAACATCCAAAAATTAGAGAACACTTTTAGTGCAGGTCCGAAATTCGAACGGGGACTAAAGATGTGCCAGCACTGTCGCTTGGTTTGGCACTATTTTAGTTCCGGTTCTTAATACAGCCTGGAACTAAAGGTCTACCTTTAGTCGCGGTTCTTTTACCTAGACTAAAGAGTAGATCTTTAGTTTCGAATTCGTAGTCCTGCATGAGAAACCGAGAGCAATACTGTACTAGTGTGCATTGCGTTCGTGGAGCATCGAGAGCAGGCGTCGCCATTAATAGTACGTCAACTGTGACGAGTTGCTTTCTGGCAGCATTCTTAGCAACAAATCCGATGCATCTGCCTGTTGGGTTGTGATAGTTGTTTTTTTTTTGTTAAGATAAGAGTATATATAATATGCTAACAGTACGTCAACTGTGACGAGTTGCTTTCTGGCAGCATTCCAGCAAATCACACGGATCTGCCCGTTGGGTTGTGATAGTTGTTTTTGTTTTTTTTTTGTTTTTTTTTTTGTTAAGATGAGAGTACATATATGCTCACTCTTAGGCAAGTGATTGCCAGACTTCTCCAAACGCTGATCGCAACAAATCTGCTCGCTTAGTCTTCTTCAACATACTAACTTCCACCAGATAAGAAGCAATGGCGGCGCCTTCACAAATGAATCTCTCTGCTGTCCTCCTAGCTAGCTATTCCTCCTCCTCCTACCCGTCGTCATGCATGGCAGCTCGTGGTACGTACGCGTGCGGCGTGCACATGCATGCATGAACTACACACGGCGATGTCATTTGATTAATCTTTTGCTAAAAGTTGTTTGATGCGCCTTCGACGTTAATTTGTTGCATAAATATCCATATACCTGGATCTGAACCATGCAGAGAGTCGGCGCCCGCTCGGAAGAAATATCCTTGCCACTTACACCTGAGCGGCAAATATCAAGGGGCATGCTCACTAGTACAGAGAAGCTCTGCACTGGCGGTTGTCAAAAACGCCTGTAAAAATATGTCTATAAATCGATTTGTACAAATCGGTGATTTTTACTGGCGGTTGCTTGTGAACCGTCAGTACAAATCGATTTGTACTGGCGGTTCACTTAAGAAACCGCCAGTAAAAATAATTTTCCAAAAATCGTGTTTTAAAAATAGCAAAACAAAAAAATTAAATCTGGGAAGGGACCCACAGGCCAGCGTCCGCCCGTCTCCGTCGCAAGTCGCGGTATTTTTCGCGCGCTACGCGGCCGGTGGGACTCGAACTCGCGACCTCTCTCTCGCGCGTACCCCTCTCTACCACTGCACCACACTCTCACTTGTGACTATATCCCACTTTGGCTCCCCACATATTATAATAAACCGAGAGTAAATTGATTATTTGAGGCACTAAATGAATTCAAATGAAAAAGTTGTCAACTACAAGTTGAGTAACTTTTCGAGATCTATAACTTTCATGTAGAGTGTTTCTCCATCCGAGGCTTTTATCAAAAAGTCAAATTTTAAATTTCAAACTTTGACCGTAATTTACATCAACAAGATGATTTTAAATAAAAAAAATTTCAACTACAAAGTTTCATAACTTTTCGAGATCTATAACTTTTATTTAGACAGTTTTTTCATACGAGGTCATTTGCAAAACTCAAAAAATTAAAATTCAGATTATTTCTACAGGCGGGTCACTTAAGGAACCGCCACTAGAAATCGATTTTTAGTAGCGGTTCCTTAAATGACCCGCTAGTAAAAATTCTAGTGGCGGACGTCAAGCGAAACCGCTAGTAAAAAAATAAATGACGCCATTATAGAGCTCCTGTGTACTGGTGGCTTTATATGGTTACGTTTAACAACGACGATTGCAGAATTACATGCCTGCAAGCTCTGACGGCTTCTGTGATACTTTTCAATGATGGTGCCAACATTGCCGACTAAGACTGAGGCTGTTGCTAGAGCTGGCAATGATACAATGTGATGTCCGTCTGAACAATGATCCGATCCTTCCCGGCCCTCGTCTAATATACTACATAACGTCAGCTGCTTATGTTGTGTCGTGGATTTGGAGTACAAAATAAAGTTGTCTTTAATTTTCTTGTGCAAATTTTGCACAATCAAAATTGGCATGTCAGGAAAAAAAAGGAGCACCTCTCCAAATGTAAAATTGGATTTCGCCATTGTGTAGCTCATGCCGAGCCATCAAAACGCATATATTAAACTTGGATTAAGACAGTTAGGCAAATTATGAAATATGTATCAAGGGGAAAACCGGATATTCCAATTTTTATTTCCAGAATCGGATCTGACCAGCCGATTCTAAGCAGCAATTAAGCACACCCCTTTGGTGTATTTGAATTCTTCACGAAGCAAAAGACTGGTGTTCCCACCCTGGCCTTGTTCACTTTTCTGAAAAGAAACGCTGATTTCAACTGATGCTAATTTGTTGTGATCTCCAAAATACCGCCTTAACATGCCGTGCCACGGTCCACCTTTAAATTGGCAAGGCCCAAGTCCTAGCTCTATATGAGAACCAATGTCATCAAATTAGCCAAGAGCAAGACTTGATATATGAGTTCATTCCGTGTAGATATGTACGGACAAGCGGCTACGATGGCGAGCAGGAGGACGCAGAGAGAGATTCATTGGTGACTGCAGCATTACTGTTGCTTATAGATTTTTGGTGGAAGGTCTTGATGAAGAAGAATGAGCTACCGAGCAGTTGACTGGATGAGTGTGATCGGCCAAGGACAAGTTTACAGTATGTAGACATGCGCAAGTAGAGGATAAATTAATTCAAAGCACGGATTATTCTCCTAGTGTTTGCTGAAGCACGCCCTCGAGTAAAGCTCCGCAGAGTTGGACTCTATAGGAGTAATTTCACCTGCCGTTTTCTGGATCATCATGATCGATTCTCTCGTTCCGTCCATCTTCTTGGGAGGTCCGATCCGGGGGGACAGTAAGAACTGCTTTCAATGAATTTCAGGAATTCAGTATAATCATAGATCAGCTCAGAGAAAATATCCAACATGATGACATCTGGTCTTATACTTGGAATGGTCTGTACACTTCAAACAAATTTTATTGCCTTAGCTTTGCCTCTATAACACCACCTGCACCCTTTGGCTGGATTTGGAAGTCGAAATGTATTCCCAGAATCAAGGTATTTGCTTGGCTGCTTCTCAGTGATCGACTAAACACAAGAGATATTCTAAGAAGACGTGGTAAGTTCTTGGAAGAAGGTTATGCTTGTCCCATGTGTCATGATAATGTGGATGAAACCCTGATACATCTTTTATTTGAGTGCTCCACTGCTACTACTAGATGGTTCATGATAGACATTCAATGGTCAGTTCAGGGCAGCATTTTCCAAATACTAGCCCAAAAGAAATCTCAGATGAATATTCCTTTTTTCATGGATAATCCCCCTTTTCAGCATGTAATTTCCCAATGGCTCAACTCACTGTAATAGTTTTTTTTTTTCTGCTTAGCTTTTTCCCTCTTTGGTTAGCTCCTAGCTA
Source organism: Eremochloa ophiuroides (assembly GCA_038502445.1). NCBI lineage: Eukaryota > Viridiplantae > Streptophyta > Magnoliopsida > Poales > Poaceae > Eremochloa > Eremochloa ophiuroides. The sequence goes on from JAHLJS010000003.1 coordinate 99,290,308, forward strand.
ACCTTCTGTAAGTTCTCTTGTGCTCTCGTTCAGTTTTCAATTTATTTGTGCTGGGGAGCTTTGCTCCACAGTTTCTTTTAAAAAAAAAAAAAACATAAATCGCGTTGCGTACGTGGAGCATAGAGAGCAGGCATCGCTAACAGTACGTCACTTGTGACCTATAGTATTTAGAGTTGCTTTCTGGCAGCATTATTCTTAGCAGCAAACCCAATGGATCTGCCTGTTGGGTAGTGAAGGGTTTTTTTTGTTAAGATAAGAGTGCCATATATATATGCTCACTCTTAGTCTAGTGATCGCCAGACCTCTCCACACTCTGATCGCAATAAATCTGCTTGCTCAGTCTTCTTCAACATACTCCTAGTCGTCTCCCACCCAGATAAGAAGAAATATGGCTATGGCGGTGCCATCACAAATGAATCTCTCTGCCATCCTCGTCGTCGTCCTCCTCCTACCTGTCGTCATGGCAGCTCGTGGTATTTTTTTAAGATAATGCATGAACTACATATTGCTAGTGGCGATGTCTTTTGATTAATCTTTTGCTAAAAGTTGTTTGATGCGCCTTCGGCGTTAATTTGTTGCATAAATGCCCATGCCTGGATCTGAACCATGCAGAGTCGGCGTCCGTTGGGAAGAAGTTTCCTTGCAACGAACACCTGAGCGGCAGTTATAAAGGAATATGCATTGGATTGATACACGATGCCGCCTGCAATAGAGCATGTATAGAAGAAAGCATCGACAACGCTGACGGCTCCTGTGACTTTTTACAATGCTGGTGCGATAGCGATTGCACCTCTGAGACTAAGGCTGCTGCTGGCGCTCCGATCCGGCAATGATACAACGAGATGCCCGCCTAAACAATGATCCGATCCTTCCCAGCCCTCGTCTAATAATAATACTACCTAACATTATTGTATAGTCGATGTATGTCAGGTGCTTATGTTATTGTGTCGTGGATTTGGAAGACAAAATAAATTTGTATTTAATCTTCTTGTGCAAATATTGTTCACAATCACTAGTAGAACAGAGCTCTACGCTGACGCCTCGATTTTTTTTACAGGCGGTTTCGATTATCGGACGCCAGTAAAAATGAATCGATGGGCCCCATGAAACGAACCGTCTGTAGAAATTGATTTCTATAGGTGGTTTTCATTACAAACCGCCACTAGAAATGGCTAATTTTTACATGCGGTTGGTAATGAAAACCGCCTGTAGCTGGTGCAAATGAATTTAAATTTAATTTTTTGAGTTTTGTAAATGGCCTCGGATAGAGAAATTGTTAAAATAAAAGTTGTAGATCTTGAAAAGTTATGAAACTTTGTAGTTGACAACTTTTTCATTTGAATTCATCTTGGCACCGAAAAATACGTTTGAATTTTTGAAATTTGAAATTCAAATTTTGCAAACGACCTCGGATGGAGAAACTATCTAAATGAAAGTTGTAAATCTCGACGGAGACGGACGGACGCTGGCTGGTGAGCCTCTCTCCAGGTTTAAATATTTTTTCTGCTATTTTTAAAACCTGATTTTTGAAAAATCTTAAGAAAACCACCAGTATAGACTTCATTTGTATAGGCGGTTCTCTTAAGGAACTACCAGTACAAATTGATTTGTACTGGCGTTCACAAGCAACCGCCTGTACAAACGCTTATTTGTACTGGCTCTTAGCACTGACGGTTCTCAAAAACATCAGTACAAATGCTTCTACAGCCGTCAGTGCTGAGCTCTTCTGTACTAGTGAATCAAAATTGGCATGTCAGGAAAAAAAAAAGAGCCCAATAGCAAAATTGGATTTTGCCATTGCGTAGCTCATGTCAAGCCATCAAAATGCATATATATTAGACATGGATTAAGAGAATTATGAAAATTATGAATATGTACAAAGGGGAAAACCGGATATTCCAATTTTTATTTCCAGAATAGGATCAGATCAGCCGATTCTAAGCAGTGAGCATATCCCTTGGGTATTTGCATTCTTCACGAGGCAAGACCGGCCTTGTCACCCTAAATATACTAAGGGCTATCCAATTCTATCAAAATTATGTCTACATTATCCTTTTACATTTTCCTTTGGCGCCCTACTTTCCCAAACCCTAACAAGTCAAGTTCTCCCTTTGTCTCGATGACATTTGAAGGCGCTCTAGGCGGCCTACAAATCCTAGCTAGTGCAATCCGAGGTGAGCGTTCATGGGTCTTTGTCATGCTCTCCAATGAAACCAAACCATATGGTTTTCAAAACCAGATTTAACTTGTTCACCCAGGTTTAAGTTCTCGACTTGGTACAAGTGCTTATATTTTTCCTAAATTTATTGTAGGATATAACGGCGTTGATAGGTGATGTTCTCGGACAGTGAGGCATTCATAGTGACTTTACCAATGGTATGATTTGCGTGCGTATGTTCATAGAGATGAGTGTGCATGCGTTGTGAGCATTTCTGTTGGTACTATATAATTGGCTTGAAAAAAAGCAGAGCTTCCAAAAAAACAGAGCTTCCAGTTTTAATCAGCAGCGCTGCAAGGTAAGTCCTTGCATGCTGAATGTTCGATTGTCTCATGTGTTGGTATAACCCAAATTTATGTCAACAATTTTTTTTGACTCTCCTAGGGAAGAAAAATGTCAATTGGTTGCGATGTCACGTTCCAATTCTCAAAAAGGTGAAGTTCACCTCTCGAACTGTAATTAATGAGCAACCGTGTAATTTGCGAAAAAAAAGTGTATAACCATTTAAAAATAAAATATTTTCTAAAATGCAAATTAAAGAATCGGTTATAAAAAAATATTTGTCAGTTGCATTCACACTGTTATATAGTGTTTTGGGTGCAAAATAATTCTAAAAGTGCTTTATCAAACAGTCCTAGGTTTTGATCTGATCTCAAATGGTTTTCTCGAAAACGCTATGTCCGACCTGTGTACAAAGAAACTTTAGCTGCATGTGAAATCTCAAAAACCCTAAACACTACATGGATCTTCATAAACTCACTGGGCCAAAACCCTATTCTGGCTTCTAAAGATCTGAAACAAAAAAAAAAAATCTCGAAGTCAAATATATTATAAATTTCTATTTAAACCTAACCGATCGTAATTCTGATCTCTCTCCCTCTCTTGGGCTCAATAGCCAAGCAGCTAGCGTATTTACTTTTGCTTTTCTTGTTTGTACCTGCCTTCTGAACTTCTGAAGAAATAGTTTGGCAGAACGTTTAGAAAAAGCAATGTATTCCCCTCCAATCCTCCGTTGGGGGCAGGCTTATGTTTCTATTCTATTCTTGGCAAGTTCATTGGATCCATTGTTTTTGGAGCAGCCAAAGCAATCGCGGGGGGCAGCAGTGCGCCAGGCGGCCAGGCGGGCAGCTGAGCCGGGCAGGGGCGCCTCCGCGCCGCGGCTCCGCGCCTGGGGCCGTGGGGCGCCGGCAGGCAGGCAGGGGCCGAGGGGTGCCGCCCGCGGGCTGGGGGCAGGGCCGCACGACTAGGCTCAATTTTAGTTTATGTTGAAATTCTTCGATCTACGAAATTAGGCTCAATTTTGTGAATGTTCACTATATAATATGCAGTTTTAACTATATATGACATTATACATGCCGTATATCGACAATTTGGCCAACAAAAAAAATTGTACTCCAATACAACTTGAATACAGTGCCCTAAAATCCTGCGCCCACCACTGAATGCCACCGAATGCTATCATCCAATACAACTTGAATACAGTGCCCTAAAATCTAGCTGTGTCCGATCAATCTCTTCTCATATGTTGACACACTCTCTTATTTTGGGAATTAATTAAAAGCACAGATTGATCTCTTCACCCTAAACCAAGAAATACACTTATTTTAGTACGGAGGAAGTACGCATTACGACCCCATTTAGTGTCCAAAAAATTTGAAATTTGGGCACTGTAGTAGCAATAGAGAATCTTTTGCAATAAGTAGACTCAAAAGATTCGTCTCTTGGGTTTTGTATAAACTATGCAAATATGTAAAAGATTCATCTACATTTAATGTTCTATGCATATGTCTAAAAATTGATGTGACCTTTTTTTTGGAATTTGGAAGGGATCGAAACAGGGCCGAGGTGGTGAAGAAGATCATGATTTACAAAGGTGATATATATTTCCTTGTTTATTTCGCTTGGCACTCGTTTATCCATACTTAATTATTAGGGGATCTTGCATTTTTACTCCTGTTTTGTATGGAAATTATGACTTTGCCCCTATTTTTTCGGCTTTGTGAATTTACCCCTATAATTTCAAAACGAAGCACCGGTTTGCCCCTACTCCATCATCCTCCCCTAACGGTGTTAAATTTTGTACAAAGGACAAAAATGCCCATATGATTTTATCCTTGTTTCTTATATCTATTTGTGATTTTACCCCTGATTTGGAATTAAATATTTATCCTGTGTGTTGACAAAAATGATTAAATTTGGTCAAATATATTTGTCAAAACTTGCAATTATTTCAATTCAGATTTAATATAGCAAAAAAAAAAAAGAATCAAAGTTTTGGTAGCACCTTTAGCAGTATTTTGATAGCATTATGACAACAGTAGCAATCAATTAAGCTTCTGCCTCTCATTTAAGCTCAGGGAATGAATATTGGTATGTAGGACTCAGTATAAGTAGAAGTAGCTCGACGGCATTAATGTCAGACAAGTGAAGTTCTTCTCTACTACATCCTGCGGGCAAGTAGAAGAGAATACACAGACAATATTCCTCCTGCCGTGAAGATTTCAAATACCCAAAATTCAGCCAGATGCCTTGCAGTGTCTGAATCTTCAGCCCTAAATGTTGGACCAACTATGTAAATCTGGAGCGACTAGGTTGGCTTCCTGCAAACAAAATAAAGGAGCAATTAGACTAGAAGCTACTATAGTACTTCGGGAAGCAAAGGGTGAAACGAACGTCGCATTGTTGTTTCTGTAGCCGGCTTGCTGCCATCAAAGAGGAAGGCGAACCTGTGTTCTATGAGCTTTCAGGGCAGAGGGTGAGGTGCCATGGACTTATGGTACTGTCTTGCGGCGGAGTAATGACCCCTGTCCTGCGCCCAGACGAGGAAGGCAGAGGGCGGGGCAGGAGCCGACGGGATTCACGGCCAGGCGCCCCTGAGAGCCGTCGCCGGGAGCCGCCGCCCGCCCGCCACGAACCGTCGCCGCCTGCTTCTGAAGCTGCGCCGCCCGCCCCCGCGACCTGGAGAATCAGCAGCAGCACATCAGCAGCGCGCACGAGCCCGCTCTGCAGCCGCCGCACCGCCGCTAGGCACGGCGTCGCCTGCTCCCATTGTATCGCGTCTATTTTGGACGAGTCAGAGAAGGAGCCATGGCCCATGGATAAGGGGGTAGTCTGGTCATATGACCTCTTCTTTTTAGATTTAGAATTTTTTTAATTCATGTATTTCTTGGACATCTAACCGACATCCAAAGCAGGGGCAAACGGACAGTTCATTTGAAAATAATATAGATGAAAACACAAAGTTAAAAAAAAATAGGGATAAAATCACAATTAAAATACTAAACAAGGGTAAGAGCATAATTTTCCCTAATTATTAACGGCTTCATGAAACAAGTGAGACAGGCTATATGTAATAATTTAAGTGTGACACCCTAAGGTGCATATGTTTAGGTTAAGTAGTAGCAACATTTAAATTAACATAACGTATGTGTGGACTACGATCATTCATTTTAACACTATAATAATACCTAGCTTTCTGTAAGAGGTTTAGTTTACCATGACAAGATTACTATTTCAACTATCTACTCAAACATATTAATTACCTACATATTATATATGCAACTTAAACACTAACACTAGAGTATATGATATATATATAATCAAAGGAAAGGGTGCCCTTGCCTAGGTAGCTCATGTCAGGCAATGAAAATAGCAGAATATGTGTTAATCAAAGCAATGGATGTATAAAGTTAGTAACTTAATTAAGGTGCCATCTGTTTCAATAGTACACTATACGTTACTAGTAACTCAAGGTGTTGTTTGTTTCAGTAGTGACTAGTGAGACCGGGAACGGGCCGGAATGCATATATGCTAGCCGCTAATAACAGGTCCGGTGCAATTAGCAGCAAGCGTTTTTTCGATGGATTTGGCAAGTAAAATCTGCTGAGCGCGCGGAAACCACGGTCCATCGTAATTTGATTGCGTTGGAAGGGGAGCAGGAATAGCGTGCTACGGGCCTTACTGTGGAATCGATCACTGAGTAGTCCAACTAAACAGCCGGCCAACGCGATTTGATTACTCCATGAATATTTTACAGCCGATAAGGCCACAACCAAACAGCATACAAATTTACTAAAGGCTGTACATAGTTAGTAGCTTGTATATTGATCATGTATGTAGGTAGCCAAAGCAGCGTATTTACTTTTGCCTCTCTCTTTGTTCCTGCCTTCTGAACTTCTGAAGAGATAATTTGACAGAATGTTCAGAGAAAGCAAAGTATTCCCCTCCAATCCTCCGTCGGGGCGTCGTTTCTATTCTATTCTTGGCAAGTTCAATGGATCCATTGTTTTGGAGCACCCAATGCAATGCAAATTGTCCTCTCTTGGACTTGTGATTTCTTTATAAGCTTGACTTCACGAAACTGAACTCGATGATCCAAGCAAATTTGTCAGCTTGCTTTCTTCTTCAACGTTTCAACATGCACTAAAAAATAACGAATGGCGGCTTCACCGAAGAATCTCTCTGCAGCTGTCGCTGTGTCATTGTACTAGTCATCGTGATGACTGATGGCTAAACTGCTAAGGGCCTGTTTGGAACGCATGAATTTTACAGGAATGGTACAAGAATTAGTTTAATTTCACAGGAACATGGAAAAAAATCCTGTGTTCCAAACAGGCCCTAAAGGATTTGGCTTTCACGGATCTCACTTAATTGATTTGCTGATTAAAAACTAGACCATGATTTCTTGGAGAATACATTACATTCAAATAATATGTTGTCACTCAATCACCAAAAGTACAAGCAAATGGCATCATTTCTGATTACGAAGCAGAAGGAACAGGACGGGATCCGATTACTGGTTACATTACATTCCGAAACCAACGGCCGCCGCCAAGAATTGATCCATGTTGAATATACAGTATCGTCCTTCTCCATGAGTTTCCTAAGACTCGAACAATCTTCCTTGGGCGTCTATTTCTAATTGGGGAATTAATTAAAGCACGGATTATTCTCCTAGTGTTTGCCACCGCAGAAGCAGAACTAGCTATGGCACGCCCTCGAGAAAAGCTCTGCAGTGTTGGATCATCATGATCGATTCTCTCGCTGCGTCGTCCTTCATCTTCTTGGAAGGTCCGGGGGACAGGGACAACCGTCTATGCCAAGCAATAAATGTATTCCAGTCAGGGTAACTCGCATTGCGTGCGGCAATGCATCTAGATCAGGCATCACCATTAACAGTACGCCACCTGTTACCTGCTGCCAATAGTAATTTTTAGAGTTGCTTTCTCCCAGCATTTTTAGCAGCAAATCCGATGGATCAGCCCGTTTGGCAGTGATAGTTTTTTTCTTTGTTAAGAGTATATATATATATATGCTCACTCTTAGTCAAGTGATTGGCAGTCTTCTCCAAACTCAATAGCAACAAATCTGCTCGCTCAGTCTTCTTCGACGTACTAACTTCCACTAGATAAGAAGCAATGGCGCCTTCACAAATGAATCTCTCTGCCGTTCTCCTAATCGTCCGTCCTCCTACCCGTCGTCGTCACGGCTGCTCGTGGTACATGCAAGAACTACATATTGCAAGCGCGGCGATGTCATTTGATTAATCTTTTCCTAAAAATTGTTTGATGCGCCTTCGTTCGACATTTGTTGCATAAATAATGTCCATGCCTGGATCTGAACCATGCAGAGTCGCCCTCCGATGACGTGATAGCATGCCCCGTACACCTGAGCGGCACTTATGTAGGGATATGCTGGGCACTGATAAACGAGGACAACTGCAAGTGGACGTGCCAAACAGAAAGCAGCGACAACTTTGACGGCAACTGTATGAATTTTCAATGCTGGTGTTCATCATGCAACTGAGGCTGAGGCTGTTGCTACTTCTCCAATCCAGCAATGATACAATGAGATGCCACATGAACAATGATCCGATCCTTCCGCCGCCCCCGCCCCCCCGTATAATAATAATAATACTACTCGGTGTACCTACCGGCTTCTCACTTATGCTGTGATCAAAATAAATTTGTACTAAAACTCTTGTGCTCCTTGCACCCCCTAGCACCCAGACTTTGTGATGAAAAATCGGTTTGATACGAAAATTGGCATTGCAAAGTGGTTTTAATTATGGCATAGCTAGGATGATATGCATGTGCTACTTATTTATGCTTGTGATAGCATGATGGTTGGATACATTCGGTAGTGTGTTGAATTGATATTGTTGCATGACATATATGCTAGTGTGAGGTGTTGTGCAGATTGACTTAGTCGAGGACTTCTTGGATGCGGTTTGGAAGTTTGTTCATGTGCAGGTATTGCTTGAGGCGGAACGTGGTCTGCGAACACAAGGTTGATAGATGACTTCGAGTCTGTGATGAGTGATTGTCAACGGATGTTATTCGATATGTGTCTTGGCTTGTGGTGCGCAGGTGTGAAGTACGGAGGCGGTGGTCAACGGCAACTGGTGAAGGTCAAGCAGGTTCGTGCCGATGGACTGGGAGTAGTGAAGGACGGACGCCAAGGCTTGGATCGGGGGACCGGAGAAGTCGGGTGACGAGCTGTGGCGACTAACAATTGGGGACATTGACGAGTGGAAGAGTACATGGTGGTGGTTCGTAGGCCGGCGCAGTCGAGGATTGGCCGGACACAATCTAGTACTGTTTGTTGGTTTGGGCCTCAAAAACTAGTAGAGGACGGTTTTCGGGTTTGGGCCTCAAAACCTAGGGCGGAGCTTCCGAGGAAACGCGGTGTCACGTGGCGGAATCCTGGAGGTTGCGTCAAGGACAACGACAAGTCCAGGCAGAAAGCGGGGTCGTCGGAACATATCACTAGAGAGGGCTATTTTAGAATACCTTGTGTTTAGCTGGTTCACCTGTTAGATTAGAGGCTAAGTGAGGAGCTAAGTGCAAAATGTAATAAGCCTGACAAATGGGTGAGAGGGCAGCACTACCTCTTCACCTCTTTCATTTGCTTTATCTTCATTTTGCTCTAGTCTTCCTTCCCCCTTTGGATTCTTGTGGGAGAGGTCCGTAACTAAGTACTCATGGTTGTGTAAGCTATGATTTTGAGTGGGAATCGAGGGCCTAACCTCGTTTTGTCCTCCAGGGCACTTGTGCTTGTGATTTTCGTCCTCGGTGTTCTTCGGTTTTCTTCCTTTGTTCCCGGTGCTTCGATCTCCTTCCTTGGTTCATCTTTTTGCAAACCGTTTGATCTGCGAGGTGCTATGACTCCCAAAGAAGCTATCTACCAGAGGGTTCGATCTAATTCAGAACAAGCACTTAGATCGGGCGATTTTAATTTTTGGAGAGAAAGAACACAGTTATTCACGAGATTTGATTTTCCTGTAGGCTTGGATCAATAGTAGGCGATGATCTCTTAGAGATAGCCTCACAAACTCTATATGATACTTTGATAAAAATTTGCTGATGTTTGGAGTTGATTTCATTGAGTTTTGGGCTTGAAATCAAATTTCGTTGAAATCTGCTCAAAAACACCAGGCATGTCTGGTCTGATATCATACATGCCCGGTATATCAGACCTTCAGGTTTGGAGCTGAAATTTTGTGGAGATGTTCACTATTGTGTCTAATTTCTCAGGTTCAAATTTCATAATTTTTGGACACCGTTTGATAGGGATTTTGATTTTTAGACACATATTTGGGTAGTTTGAGTAATTCGGGTACCGGAAGATATTACTCGAATTACTCAAATTAATTTCGGGTAATCAAAATCGCTATCCGAATTTGGCATCGGGTACGCAGGTTTGGGTAATTTGGTTCCGGGTTTGGATAATTCGAGTACGAGTAATGGGTATCGGGTATTTTTCCTAGACTTATAGCATATCCTACATGTCCGGTTTGTACTGACTGCACTAGTGTTGTATGCTCGTGGATACCAGACATGTACGGTGCAGTTCTGTACGGTAGGTGGATCTTAGTCTGTTTCTTTCTTTGTTTGCGCGTTTGAGATCCGGTCTTTTGCGTTGGTTTGCTAGCGAGTTGTGGGTCATTTCAAAACATCTTGGTCACCTGTTGATCTTGGTGTTTAGGGTTTTGATCATTTTCCTCTTTTCGCTAGAGGTAGAGTATCTCTGAGTTGGTTAGCTCGGCCATTCGTCTGTTTGCCTAGTCTGCTCGGTGGGTGCCAGTTTTTTTGTGTTGTCGTTTGTTCGGAGACTTTGCTTATGTGTGGGTTTTGCTTCTTAGGGTTAAATCTAGGATAGAGGACGAATATGTTGAAAGAAATTTGAGGCTTCCATTCAACCACTGGTCATCGTTTTCGGTTCTTCATCGTCGATGACGGATTGAAACTACAGAGAGGAACTGAGGTCTCAAGACAAAGTTCAAAACTAGGAACTGCGGTTTTATCAGGTCAAGGATGTCATGTGGGACGTTCAGGCTAGAGAACAATGAAGTGAAGACAAAACGATCTCTCCGTGAGACATAGGCTCTGTTCGCTAAACCTTAAAACCGCTTTATTTTTCAGCGGTTCTGCAGTATTTTCCTCTCACAAGAAATCAGCATCAGCGTTTATTTTCAGTGGTTTTCAGCTTCAGCGAACAGAGCCATACTCGCTCCGTCACTTGATCATGCAACCATGGGAAGCGTGCTGATCAAGCTATGTCAACTTTGACAAGTTTAAGAAAAAGTATTAGTATTTATGTCTCAAAATAAATTTATTATAAAGATATATTTCATAACCAATCTAACGATACTTATTTTCTCTCACTAGTTAAGTGCCCGTGCGTTTCCACGGACATATATAGAATCCTATGACACACAACAAACATGGATAAAATATATGTAAAATCTAATAGCATAAAATTAATTGTTTCATTTTGCAGAGGTAATGTAAAATAGTATCATATCACATCACAATTTCATGTCATAAGAAAAACTATGCAATAAAATAGTTCTACTTAAACATAAACTGTGTCCTGCTGACCACACAATCAATGTTGACGACCTTATTAAAAAATGCTGAGGAATGAAAAAAATAACGTTGACCAAATATGTTGGCACTAATGGAACCAATATTGATTAATTGTAAGCCATCCTGCCATAAATAGTAACATTTACACTGCTGGCACTCCAAAACGGTTAGCCATGTCAAATAAAATGTGCTCGCAACAATCACTTGGCCCCTGTGGGAAGAGAACCTCCCATGTTATTATTGATAGTTCCTTAAACTTGAGAACATGCAATCTTGCCCCTCTAATGATTAAAAGAGAAGAGCAGGAATAGGAATTCAGAAAACGAGATGTAGATACACCCCTTTTCAAACATATGTCATTACTACTGATGCAGAATATTCCATCCGTACAGTGCACTTCCGATGCAATTATTGTTGTACTAATATTTGCAATAAGAAAAATTGTCATCACTTAGATATCCTACATCCATTTTGGGGGGAGAATATATCCTACATCCAGTTTGTGCACACATAAACACACCATTTGGCTCTCATAGTAGAGAAGTATAATTGCCAAACATAGGAAATGCAAGCAATAAACATTTTGAAGTTTCTGCTCTATCTCCTTTCCCAACATGGCGAGAATTCTTGATTGTGGACAATTGGCCTGAATTCAATGAAAGAGTATATTGCCAATTTACCATTTCACATAAGTCAACAATTTCAACAGGCCCTTACAGGATGAATAGCACATCCAGTTAGCATAAGGAAAAATAGAGCTTACTTTAATCCCATGAACCAACCCTGGCGCTTACGTTGATAGTTGCAATGTATGAATCATACTGAAAAAATGTTTTGTGTTTAAAACTGAATTTTTGGAAATAGGGAGCACCATAGTATAAATGATGAGATAGGAATACCTGTAGCTCTATTTCCATATCCAGGAAGAAAAATGCCCCATATAACTTTAGAAGCATTAGGTTTAGAACACCTATGAACACCCAAAGAACAATGAAATTGTAGCTTATGGACCCGCACCACCAAAACTGTATAAATTACAGTGACAATATGAACTTTGAGGAGGCCAACTTGTGGATCATGGAAGGAAACAAACAGCTAGTAGCTTAGTTTCTCTAGTGAGGACTGCTGGTGACTGCAAATGGTGTTTGTAAATTATTAGGACCTAGCCAAACTCTGTTGCTTAAGTTCAGCCAAGCCAAGGCTTCCTGATCTTTTTGTAAAGTTTTTTTTTCTGTATTCTCTTAAGGAAATATGTGCATTAACATGGTCATGAAAAAAAGAGGTACCTCTGTTATTTACCATGCACCCACACCTAATGGAATAGCATATCAGTTTGGTAATTCCTAATAATTTCTATAAAAAACAATCAAATTTAGTTTCCCATTCATAATCTGACAATGAACTAATAAACTGAGAAGTACATCTACACATGTGAGTCAATAACGTCTAGTCTCTAAGTTCAGAGGGCATGATTTGAATCATATGGCAGATGATATACTACTTAAATTCCCTCAAGAAAAAAAAGAGGGCGCCAGGGTGTGCCAAAAATGCACGCAATCCGTCATAAAGGGAAAATGTATATATACTTTACATAAAGCAAGAATCAAAGGAAATATTTGGTTCTATTTGCAACATATATCGACAATGGAATATTTGATTTGTATCATAACTTCAAAATGTAATTTGCTTCCTAGGACCGAGTAGCGAACTTGTTGATATCAGTTACATCCATTATGGAAAAATGTGAAGCATTTGTGAAACAATTAATTTAGTTATAGTAGTAATAGGCACAACAATTTTACAGGAATTCTGTATGAGAAGCATTAAAGCAGAAACCTGAGTTATCTAGTTCATGATTGGTCAATTTGCAATTGGTACTTTTTATCGGAAGGAAGATGCACCCCTGCAACACCTGCACCCAAAGCAGCATTAGGGTGTTTCGTATTCAGACCCAAGGGGCTACATTTTGATCAGCAAGTTGACTTATATACTTTCGAATGATTAGGCACAACAATATAGCTAGATAGTCTATCAAGTATATATAGTTTATATACTAACCAATAACAACTGGCTCCTAGTGGAGCATCTCAACGTCGCTTGTTGATACTTGGCGGATATAGAATCCTGGAGGTTCAGCTCGCCCAGTCAGAGTGCTTCAAACCTAAGCTGGGCCGCAGAACCGGGATGCCTAATTGGTGTCACTGCATCGTCCTCCCAACGGCCACACTCGAACTTGCAGGAGTCGGTCTCCTAGTCGTCCTCCATGAGCGCCTTCCTGTAGAGAGCCAGCTACTGCACGTCAGCACAGTCGCACAGACCAGCAGTGTCAACCAGGCACCACAAGACGTAGCCAATGAGCAATATACGGAGTGGCTTATAGGGCCTCTCTTTAGTCGCGGATGAGAGCCAGCGGCAGTCTACAGCTGCGCACCAGCTTTGGCTGCCCCCGACGCGCTACTACCACCGTCAGCAGCAGTCATTGCTCCGCACGTGCCCGTGGGGGCGGCATTGTCCCCACCAATACCGCTCTGCTCTCCTCAATCCAAGGCCGCAGATGCAGAGTCAGCAGCCGAGAAATCGACCGAGGTTTGGAGTAGTCCACGGCGGAGATGCCCTCGCTGTGGGGCAGCTGATGGTAGAGCTTGTGCTCATCCTCGAGCCTCGGCCCACGGACACCACCACCTCCAGCGCGAGCGAGGAGAGAGAGGCAGTCCGCCGCGTGCCCGCGCATCTGCTCGGCGTCGTTGCTCCAGCGTCGGTGGCTGCCTTGTGCAGGTGCGTCGAGGCTGGAGCCTGGGTCCCCACACAGGCACCGAGGCAGGGAGCAAGAGTCGCCCTCGGTCGCGCTGCCACACCCGTTTGGAGGCCCTCCGTGCTATCACCGCCGGCTGCTGCCCTCGCCATGCCCATCTCGCTCGGTCCCTTGTCAGGACGCCTCCTCGCCGGATCCATTGAGGGTGAGCGCCTCCACCCTAGCCGGTCCACCTCGCCGCTCGATCCACGAGGGCAACGACCGACGGTCTGCTCTCCGGCCGGGCTGCCTTATCGTTGGATCCGCCCTCAGCCAGGACGACCTCGGGTGGGAGTCGCCGACCGCGCCCGGCCTCCTCCTGCGCGCCGCCAAAGTCGCCCCCGCCTCCTCCTGGCTCCTGCGCGCCAAGGGTACGCGCGGGTCAGGGAGTCGCCACTGCCGTTCCTCGGGAGGGCGACGGTCACGAGCGGCGCGCAGCTTTGCGGGAGTATGTGGGTAGTGGGGCGGTTCCCTCAAAAGCCGCTGATCAAGCGATGATCAGCGCGTCCCCTGTTATGAGCCGGGGCGGGGGCGGGGCGATTGGAAAATACCGGGGCAGAGCGAAGAGAGGCGACGTAGCATGTGCTACCGGGTAGAGTCTCTCTTTCGTACTTTTTAGTTGTATACTAGATAAGAGTTAATATTTATTTATATAATTTTAGTCAAAGTTTACAATTTGGACGGAGGGAGTATATGGGAGATATATGGGCTATGGTGTGATGATCCGTAGGTATGACATGTGGGGAGATGGCGTGCATCGGCAATGCAAGGTGCAAGATGCTATACTTAGTCGTAATTGGCCTGGATGCATAAGCAGTGATGCATATGGGTCATGCAAGGAAACAGTTTCGTTTCTTTGTGCTGGAATTGGCTATAAAAAAGTGCAGACATACGTGCGTGAGTTGCTGGAGCCGGACTTGGCTTGGTCAGGTACTCAGGTGTCGTTTAGAACGAGCATTGGTTTGACCAGGATGTGGTCAGGCGCTTATTGTGTGACGCACTGATCACGATATCGATGCATGCATGCTTGTGTTTGTGTGCATGTGCCGATGTGCATGATGGTAGGCTTGGGAGATAAAAGAAACAGGAGTCGACCAACAGCCGGATGTGCGATGAGCAGCGCTGGGGGTGGCGCGCACGACGGTGGCCACATTCATCATGCCCACCACGGACTGCATGCCTCATCGGCCCCGCCGCCAAGTTCCTCAGCTGCAACCGTAAGTGGCAGCTGTTTTAGGGTCTTAGGGATTTGAAAGGAATCCTTGTGCTTGTGTGCGATGCATCTTGTGAATACATCAACAGAGTAATAAAGGTTGATTTCTTTTTATATCGATGTGTTGGTAATCTCATTCATCTCTTGCTGTTTGATTTGCACGCCTAGTTTTTAGTTTTAGGTCGATTTCTTGCATTGTTCTCAAGATTAAATTTGTTATAATCCATCTAAAACTGTGCTAGGGAATCGTGATATTAATTGATATGAGAAGTTTCATTGATTAACATTTAATAAACTAGGGTTCAATTGATTGTCATTGCGTGTAGACCGCTCTACTTCAGCGAAAGAATATGCAGCTCCCAGACTATAACTGTGTCCTTTGCACTTCAGGACTATAAGAAGACACCATACATGTTATGTTTGGTTGCTCGTTCTCAATCTTGTGCTGGTCTTCTATCAACGTCACTCCATTGGTGGATGATCAATTGGAGACAATAGTGGAAAGCATCAAGAACCTAGTTACATATACCATTTTATATGGAGATAATTGTCACGATGAGTTGGGCAATCTGGACAATCGCAATGATCTCATTTCCAGGTGTATCCCAAATAGCTTGTCAAGATGCAAAGAGGTTTTCAAGAAGGAATTTGCTCTGGTTTTCAAGAAGCACTATTAGACATCAATTGGAATTATGGCTGCAATCTTCTTTCTAGAATTGGCAATTTGCCTTTGTTTTTTTGCTTCTTATTTTCTTCGTTTCCTTCTTTGTTTCTTGAGCCAGTGACAATGGAATCTCTATAAACCGGACAGGAACCGTGAAGTGTGTGGGTAGTTGCCGCTTATTACTCCTAGCTGCGTCGAACGACGTCGAGGAAGAAAATTTCCATCTAGTTTGCCATGGAATCGCTCTTACCTGGCGCGCCATTACTGTCGATGGAATATCATCAGCAGTCTACTGAGAGGTATGACCACGGTAATAGATGAATTGATGAAGGTACGCTTGAGACTAGCATAACACAAGAGCAAGAGACATAACAATTTAGATAGGCATAGGTCGTCAGTGTCATCTTGAATAAACACGAAAAAGCACAGTTCTAGTGCCTTTTATAAACACGAACGGCTGTGGGCAAAGTGGTAGGTGGGACGAATGGCGTAGATTTCCAGAGTTCCTGGCGGTAGGTGCGATCAATGGCTGAGATTTTGAGGTTTCACGCTAGCCGCTTTTTAAGTGTGCTACCAATGTAATTTAGTTTATACGGGTGATTTTTGTAACAAGGCCACTAGTGTAATAGCTTGTTTACACTAACGGTTTTATTATGTAAACTGCCAATGTAAATGATTTACACATACGGCTCATTACACAGGCCTACGGTTTTTTCTTCACTAGCGCCTGCTCGTGACAAGCTTCTAGTGGCTATAGTGGTTTAGAAACACTACCGATGACCGAGTTTTCAAATAGAGCCCTCACTATAGAAAGCTTATAAAAAGCTCTACAAGATTGTTCAAAAGTCAATTTAATTTGTTTACCGCAAAATTATTAGGACAGGTTCAATTGTTTCTCTCTTTGTGCTAGCTTGAGTTTGGTCCTTATAGTATGCCATAAACCTTGGAAAATACATTACATCCAAATATTGTGTTGTCAATCAATCACCAAAACCAACAAACAATGGCGCCATTTGTTCTTCATTCCTTCACTAGTAGAGATATGACATGTCTCTGTTTTCAACCCCTTTATTCTCGGTTTTCGAACCAGGATTAGGCATGTCTTTAGTCCTGGTTGGAATGATTAAAAAATAATGTATCCTACCACTGCGTCCTGTGAGATTCAAACCTCAAGACCTCATGTATGGCCTCGCGCATATCATGTCACTCCACCTACACAACACATGTGACTTTAGATAGAATATTTTCCTTTTGAACTGACTCGTTAATGATCCTTTAATCCGGTTTGGTGACACCAACCGGCACTAAAGGATTTAGTTCTTTAGTCAGGGTTAGTCATACGAACCGAGACAAGCGTAGACCTTTTAATCTGGGTTCGTGTTATGAACCGGAACTAAAGGTTCTCTGACAACTCGTAAAAATTAGAATCGGGACTAATTCTTCCTTTAGTCCTGGATGAAAAAAATATCGAGACTAAAGATAAAATCCGACGACGTAGATTAGAAATTTGTTGTACTAGTGCTTGTGGGTGGAGACGCAGCCACAATATGATGAGGACATCTTGATCGTGTGTCAAGCTTCAGCAACAGCGACGCCGCATCATTCCTGATTACACTAATTGATTTCGGTTTTCTGGAAACAAACGGCCGCCAAGCATCAATTCATGTTGAATACATTATCGTCCTTTCACGAGTTTCCTAGACTGGAACAATCTTCCTTGCATGAACTCTGACTACTTGCAGTGTTGCAACTTGCAAACAGTACTATGTATATCTCTTATGGTGGGTCAAGTCTAGGAACGGAGGAAGCGCGCGCTCGTGGCTAGGCGCACCGCTGCATGCCAGCCAAGACGCATTCCAGCTCCGGCGATCAGCTGAGACCAAGCCAGCCCATGCACTGGCTCCTTGGATCACCGCAGGAGCATCCTTTTCTATATTTAGTAGCCTCTCTATATTTATCTCTTCAGTGTTTGTTGTTGAGTATAAACCATGTAAGCTATAAGTATTCGTGACTTGAGAAATAATAAGATCAGCTAGAGATTGAGTATCTCTCTCTCGCTCCCTAGCGTTTTAACGCTGCTCTCGACGCTGTCCAGCAGGACGGCGTCCCAGCCCCGCCGCCGTCGGGAACCCAAACCCCGTCCACCCACGTTCCACAATACCTTCATAATCCTAGCACCTCCAACAATTTGGTATTCAGAGCCATGTCTGAATCCTCCTCTACCGTCTCTTCTGATCCGCTCCCAGCCATGTCCTCCGCTGCGCTTCCCACCACCACCCTTCCACCAGCCACCACAAACCCACCCGCTATCGCCGCCTCATCAGAGAGCATCACCACCATTCTTCAAACCATGCAACGCGAGCTGGGCAATGTCATGTCCCGCCTATCGGCTATTGAAGAGCGCCCAGCTACGAACACCACCACTCCACCGCTGATGCCATACGGCCTCCCGGGCTACGGAGGCATCCAGAGGCGGGCCTCCCAGTATTCAATGCTATTCAGTTGAATACCAAAAACTTTTTGGGAAAAAAATCACATATATAGTCACTGTACTTTCTGCATGTGCGGTCAATTTGGCTCCATTTCTAGTCATTTTCTACTCCCATCCTGCAAGGCCTACGGCCCCTTATGTCTAGCTGAGGCCCATTGTCCAGGGATGCACACTGGGCACATGCGATCTGCAACAGAACATATGCAGACGCGCAGGCACGGAGAGATAGCTTTTTTTATTTTTAGGGAAGCACGGAGAGATAGCTAAGGGTTTTTTTTTTTTTTTTTTTTTTTTTTTTTTTTTTTTTTTTTTTTTTTTTTTTGACAACATAGAGATAGCTAGTTGATTCAACCTCCGCGGCGCGTCTTCTCGGCTTCTGGTGAAAAAAAACCTTCGCGCATCTTCTCCACCTGATCGCGATCACTTGGTGCCCTCGTGCGGGGTCCGACGAAACGACTCGTAGGAGCGGGAGAGACGGCCAGTAGCCCGGCCGTCGGCACCAGGTTGTTCAGGCACCGAGCAGTGACATCATACCTGTAAGTTCACTAGATCAGAACGAAGTAAGGGATATCAATTCACCAATTTGTCACTAAATTACTTTGTTTAGCCTCTTGATTTAATTTTAGATCTCAAGTACGAAGAGAAAAAAATAGCCTGGTGCCTTTTTGTGTTAAACAATTTAAATTTATGCTGAAACAGTGACATCATACCTGTAAGTTCACTAGATCAGAACGAAGTAAGGGATATCAATTCACCAATTTGTCACTAAATTACTTAGTTTAGCCTCTTGATTTAATTTTAGATCTCGAGTACGAAGAGAAAAATAGCCTGGTGCCTTTTTGTGTTAAACAATTTAAATTTATGCTGAAATTCTTCAATATATGAAATTAGACTCAATTATGTGTATATTTCCTATACAGTTCTAACAATATGAAATTATATAATGCCGAATATGAGCCATTTGGATATAAAAAAACAAAAAAAAATAGTACCTCTATGTATTTTGAATACCAAGCTCCAAAATCCTAGGCCCGCCACTGGAGGCATCCCTTTGCCGTCTGGCCCCCTTTGGGCTACACTGGCCACGCCGCCACTCCATCAGCGGCCTCGGCCATCGCCCACACCACGGCAGCTGGCCAAGGGCTGCCCATCACCCAGATATCGTTTCCCCATTCGCCATCGCCCCTACCTGTCTTCACCGACCAACCCCCGACACCGCATGTCTTCCCCCAGAGCGCACCAGCGCTTGTGGCGCACTCTCTGCTGCCCACCCAATTTGAAGACCAAGCTGACATGGTGGACGCTCCTTGCTTCCGGAAGCTCATCTTCCCCACGTTCCACGGCAAGAGTGACCCATTGGTGTGGCTCAACAAATAACGCGCCCACTTCTTCAGAGTGCAACGCACGCCGGAACACGACAAGGTATGGCTCGCTTCGTTCCACATGACTGACGTCGCCCAGGAATGGTACTACATGCTGGAGCGCGACGCGGGCAACATCACCGCCATCAGCTAGCCCCAGTTCATGCAGCTGTGTCAGTAGCGCTTCGGGCCTGCACTCTGCACCAATCATCTCTTCGACCGGTCGCACTTGCCGTTGCGCGGTTCAGTCGAGGAGTACACGCAGGCGTTCCTGGCCCACCTGGCGCATGCGGGCCACCTGGCTCCACTGCAACAAGCTTGCCTCTACATGTGCGGCCTCCATGATCCCATCCGCACCGATGTGGAGCTCCAAGATCCCCAAGACCTCCAACTGCCCGATGATGCTATCGCGTGCGTACGAGCGTCAGAATGCTAGCTCTTAAGATGTCTCGGACAACCAACTCATGATTCAAGTAAGTTTATGTTTATATTGTTCTTCTGGTTTACTGAGTCTCTTTTGAGTGCTTTAATCATTCCTTCTTATATTAGAGTAATATTCGTAGTGTAAGCGTGGTGCTTAGACTCGATATCTTGTAAATACTCCATACTTTTCAGATCAGTGGTAGATTCGCGGTAGACTTAGTCCTGGACGTAACCTTTGAGTCCTTTGTACCCCACCTCCCGTTAGTAGGACCATAGTAGGACTTGTTGCTAAGGAATAGCATCCCGTTTTGATATCTACTCCTTATGTATCATCCCCAAATGAGTCGTAGAAGACATAGCTTGCCAAATTTAGAAGTAGAAACCCCTAGTTATCCTCTCTACACTCCTATTATCTACAACCTAGATCACCATAGCCATATTATCTACACCTTTGATTACTTTACACCCGTTAGCCATAATCTTAGTTGCAACACCAACATCCTCGATTACACCACTACCTTCATTGACTGCCACCTTTTAACCTAGTTTGTAACTTTTCTTATTGATTAACCCCTGGTTAAGTTAGATCGTAGTTAACCAAGCTCGTTTCCTTGTGGATTCGATGTTTAAAACCCTCCAGGTGAAAGCTACAACAGACTCAACTTCATTAGCTCCACGGCGGCACGCCGCGTTGGGCTTGCACTTCCACGACAGCCATGGCTCCCACGTCATGGTCGCAAACGGTGATCGCGTCACCAGCCGGGGCCAGGCCCGTGACGTCGCCATCCACATCGGCGATGAGCATTTCACGGTGGACTGTTACGCGATCCCGCTGGATTCCTACGATGTCATGCTAGGTGTTAAGTACCTGCGCACCTTGGGGCCCATCTTGTGGGACTACGACGACCTCTACATGGCCCTCACGCGCCATGGGAAGCGTGTGCTGAGGAAGGGCATCGGATCCATGCGTACTGACACTCCGCCTCGAGTCCCGACTGAACGGGTTAAAGCAGTTGAGAAAGATTCCACTCAAGCCGATAAACCTCGTACTTCCGCAAAGACGGCATTTCCTTTATGCGAGAAAGATCGAAGGGAAGAAGGCGGCAGATGTCGAATCAGCGCAGCGATTGAGTGATGAGGGAGCCTGCCCCGGGGATCATGAATGGGGATAAGAGCGATCGATGGTCCTACTCAAGGTAGACTATCGCAAGTCATTTGACCGAGAAAGAGAAGAGCTGTGTCTTAAAGTAAAGACGAGGATGTAGAAGTCCACACACACTTGTCTTTCAGGCCCAGCCCAGAACAGGTATATCCTCTTTGGCCCGGGAAATCCCAAACAAAATGTCGTCGGCGTATCGCGCATAGTAGATCCTGAGTGACCATTAGCAAGCCAGCCAGTGACATACCAACTCTGCCTCACCAGCCAGCGAGCCACTCCAGGGGGTGCGGACACACCTGCGCAAATTACAGGTGACGGTTACAAGAATGGCGGGGAAGTGAAGAGTACCTGACGACATTCAGGGATGAATGTAGACCCATCGGCCAGGGATAATCATTCCGGTCCTGAGAGAGGTGGCGACACCAGTCTGAGCTGAGGGAAGCCAGCCAATTCATTCATTACTAGCTTTATTCTATACAGGAAAGGCCCTCGCTCATATCAACTAACAGATGAGCCCTGCTGCTGTCTCATCAAGCAAAGGCATGTGAGAGCCCAATGCTTTTTTTCAAACGGAAATGCTCGTTACCGAGCCTAATCTCGTATTGCAATTTTCATTTTTGAAAATCAATATCTTCAGGGGAAGAGCCCGACAATTCCGACATAAAAGATTGAAGTTCACTATTCTCTGTTCCAGGTACAAGTCAAGTGGTCCAGGGATGGAAAGGAAATGAGACGCATCTGCTTCGCCAAGAATTAGATTTCCAATTCCATAGATCTGCAGTGGCGCGGAGAGATGAAGCGATCCCGCTTTTTTACTTCTTATCTTGACTTGACTTTCCAAACGTTACTCTTTGATCTCAAGTGCTCTTTAGCCAGAATTGAAAACCAGCATGTAATACCCCGGGTATTACGGCTAATTAATTATGCCATGTCATCATGTTTATTTTTAAGCACCTGCATATGATTGTGCTTAGGGACCTTAGAGTGATATATGTATGAATGTTATTGATGTTGCAATTGAATTCCCAATTGGTGATTAAAAATAAATCAAAAGAAAAATCTAGATTTAAGCCCTAATCGGACCCTAAAACCCTAACTCAAAGACTACTTAGAATCAGATGATGGTGTCTCGACAAACATTTTAGATCTTTTAAAATGGAATAACTTTTATTAAGGGTGTTTTTGAAGTCCTTTAATAGAAATTTAAATTAAACCCTAATTACTACTTTGAAATTCAAATTTGAAATGCCAATTTAAAAATTATAGAGAATCTGACTAAACTGTCTTAATGAAAGTTGTTAAGCTCAACTAATAGAACAACTTTTATTTTGGAATCTTTTCAAATTGTTGAGAATAAATTGGAGAATTTAATGGAATTAGGAATAAAATTCAAATATTAGTTTTGCCCCCTTTTAAATATCTTCAAAATTATTCAAAATCTGAACTTGATCCCAAAATCAAAGTTGTGCAGAATTTAAAACCTCTACAACTTTTATTTTGGCTGATTTCCAAGTTGTTACACGGTTTTGGGAGTTACTGGTCAAAAAACAGTGTGTAGGGGTGACAAATGCGCTACAGTGCCCTGCCTCATCTCCTGTTCGCGCACAGACGGCCGCCCACCGGGCCGCACGCGCGCGCGGCTGCCGCCCGTGCCGGCCGGGATCTTGCCCCCCGGCATGGCCGCGTGTGTGGGAGACCCTGCGCCACCCTGAGCCGCTCCTGCCTCCCCTCTGACCGGCATATATTGGCATCGGCACCCTTCTCTGCCCCTCCTCACTCTGACCACCGCCGCATCCGCCTCGGTCCCGAACCGGAATTGGCCGCCCTCAGACCTCCTTCTCCAAATTCCTCTCGTCATTAGCCTCTCCAGCTCCCTGAAGCACAACTAGAATCACCTTGGGCCAGCTTTCGTGCTTCGAGGGTCTGGGAACGCGCGTCGTCGTCCTCGGGTCCGGCAGAACACCGCCACAGCTATCCCCCGCGCGACTAGCTTGCTGCGGTGAGCATCTTCTTCCTCGGTCTGGTGTTTTGGACTCTCTAGTTCATAGTGATGCTTATGCACGCGACGGTTTTCCGTTTTGTCCCTCAGGGTCGTCGGAACGGAAAGCAAGTCGCCGGTGAACTTCGTTACAGTCGCTGTTGTCGTCACGCTCGCGCCTCGGCACCGCCTCGAGCTCGACCACCTAGCCTAACTAACCCACGGTGAGCCCCTGATTCGATAGCACCCCTGATTCGATAGCACCCCTAATTTTGAACGCTACCGTCACGACCTCGCCAGAGCACGGCGTGCCGCCGCGGCCGAGCCGCCATGCTCTCGGTCGGGCAGAACCCTAGGTCCTCGTAGCCCTAAAAACTACCTCTATAGACGCGTTAGGGGCTTGTGAATGTGTTAGGACCGGTTGGCTTAGCCGGAGGCCTCGCCGGCGGCGAGCTAGCGCCGGTCAGAGCCGGCGGGCCACCGGTCAGCGCCTCTCTGTGTGCGAGAGGGACCGCGGGTTAAAAGAAAAGGAAGTCTAGGGGGTTATTTGCAAGGTATATGACTCATATGAATAGTAGCACTAGGACCGCGGGTTGAGCGCTGAGTTTTTCGAGGGGTTTTTGGCAAAACCACTAGGCCGTGCGCGCACAGGCCGCACTAGGGCCGGCCTGTGCCGAGTTGGGCCAGTCCCGGGCTGAAATGGATTTTTTCCATTTTAGCGAATTTCAAATAGAATTTCTGATTTATAGCTAAATGGAGTAGTAGTGTTATTTGTTATTTTCATAGGAATATTTTTGTTGAAACTAAAAATCACGAAAATAATTATGGGTACTCTCTGGAGCATGTAGTATTTTATAAAAATATTAAATATAAGATTTGGACACCTTCTGCAGGGACTAAAAATCCGCATATTAATTAATAAATGCAACTTTGGGCAATTTTACTAAATTCCAGATTAATTCAAAAATCATGAAAATTTATATGGACACTATTTTAGGGTAGAACCTATTTGTTGGTTAATGTTTGGGCTCAATTGGAAACTGTTTGATCACTTGTTAATTAAATATTGGGTTAATTAGATAATAAAATTTATTTAAGCAAATAATCCCTTTAGTGTGTGTGATTTTTGGATTGATTGGATTCATGGATCTTTCACCATGGTGATCCTTGACAATAGTAATGATGTCACTTGTTAGTTGTAGTAGAGCTGTGCAGCGGCTTTCTATGACTGTTAAAATGGTCGATAAAATAAAATATGAAAATACCATTTTATTTTCTAGTAAAACGTTTACAACTTTACCGTGAAGGAAAGTTGTACTCAAGGATTAAACGGTTTACTTTTGAGCATTTCACTCATTATCATTCACACCATGCTAAGCATGCATCATTGCATACGTGTAGTGCCCGTCACCGAGGAAGTCAAAGTCGAGGCCACTGCTGAGGAGGTCACTCCGGAGGTCGTCCAGGGATTCGACATCTGCGGAACCGAGCCCGACCCGATGCTATACGCAATCCAAAGCAAGCCCCGGTGCATTTAACCCCACCTTGTGTTTTATAAAATATTCATAACTTGAGTCTATTATTGCATTAGGTTGTTAGGAGTTGTTTGTCACCTATATTGTTGCATTACCTGCCTTGATATATAATCCCCTTGAAACCCGTTTAAAAATTAAAAATGTTCAAAAATATTAGCCCTTGCTTAATCAATTTAGATTTGCATAAAAAGACTATTTTTTTGACCTATGGGAATGTGATATTATTGAATCATGAGAAAGGAAAAAGGGGTATGAGTCCGTTCGGAAATTGTGCACTTGGGTAGCAGTCTCAATGCATCATTACCGACGGAAAGGGATTTTTCCGTTCGTTGGTTGTGAATTTGGGATAGAGTCCTAATGCTTGACCATCGGCGGGAAGGGGATTTGAAAACCGTTGAGGCACTTGTATTTGGGTTAGAGTCCCAAGGCAATAGTCGTCGGCGGAAAAAGAATTAGGGACTGTTCATTGTAGGCCTGCTGTGATCGAGACTTGCAACTAGCCACATACTACGGAAAGCCCTAACTCCGGTGGCTCTACTACTTGAACCGACAACCACGCACTGGGAGTGGAGAGATGGCGAGAGCAGCGTGTACCCTCGTGGCCGGCGTGCCTGGAGAGGAGTACTGTGCTCTCGGGTGGCGCAGGACCGGTCCAGGGGTAGAAAAGCCGTGGTAGCCGGGGTTGGTATATGCAAGTTTAAGTGCTACATATGCAGTGTGGATACGGATCCTCAGCTGGGTACTAATCGATTCGAATCGTCGTTGCTCCTCGGATATGGAGACTTGATCCTCTGACCTACAATTGAAAAGTGGTTCGGAACTAGGTAGTTTTGAGAATGATTAAAGAATTGGAAAGTATGATGAAATATGATGATGAATTTGGAATGTCGTATTATGACTAAAATAAAATTTGAGATAAAATATGAAGATAGGTTAATAAAGCTTTTCTGCAAAATGCTTTGATTCTTACTCAAGCCTTACCTTGACTTCCCTCAGCCTGCATTCCTGAGTCTCACCCTTTTTCTTAGTCGGGTAAGTCTTGCGGAGTACCCCAGTACTCAGGGTTTGTTAACCCCATGTTGCAGGGATACAGTAGTCAGGAGGTTTGCCTTACCCCCTGCTGTGTGACATTTGTCCAGGAGGGAAGTGAGGAGGAGTAAGGTTATACCCTTGGGCAGGCTTCTTATCATTAAATATTTAATTATGTTGTATCGTCGTTCCACTACTACCTACTTTTATTTATGGTATGTAATAACTGTACCTAAATTTTATTTGGACAACAGGGTTGTAATCTAAGTATGTTATAATCTTTCCGCGCATTTACTCTGATGTATTTTGTTATGAAATGATGTAATTCTGTAATGACTTCGCAATGGGATCCTGTCGGAGGAAAACGGACGCTAATGTAGCCCGGCAGTACGTTCTAGATCATCTAGGACACGGGCCCGGCTGTCAGAGTTCATTAGTGACAATGACAGGTGCCTTTGGGACCATGTGATTTAAGCGGTTCTCTTACACAGCACTTCCTAGGCGAAAAACAAAGCCTCGCTCAAACTATGTGGCGGATCGGGAACAAGTTTCGTTTTCTGTCTAAGGAACTCTGTGAATGGGATTTTTTACTTACCTGCAGGAAAGTGGTCGAGCCGACTGGTTTTTGTGTTGAACACATAGCACGATGGGCCTTGTGAGTTCCCTGAAAGGAATGAACTTGTGATTGTGAACAAATTTACGATTCCTCTTCATCGTCATCTATCTTTGTGGCCGCTTCCGTTAAACCTGAATCCTGTTTGCGATGTTAGTACTGTGATATCTACTGACCCATGTACGCAGCAAGGGTCGATCGGATGCTGTGCTGATTTCAGCTCCCATATAAAAGCAAGGCAGTCATGAAAAACAGTCATGCTTTGTTAAAATGATTTTAAGTTCAGACCAATCTATTTAAACAAAATAAAAGGCGCGACCATCCCCCCTTCCCCTATTTTTGCATTTCATTCTCTATTTGGCCCGCCTCATGAAAAATGAACATAGAGTAGATTTTCCGCTCTGGAGAGAATCCAGGTTCGAAAATGTCATAGGCCTTTCTTAATACATAGAAAATACATCTGAGGAAGATGCACATCTAAAGACCCACTCCTATCTATCCTCTAGCTTCCTATTACATACAGGTGCTGATGTTAAAGTGTTGATCACTCCGTTAACTTGATTTTGAATGGTTCTTTTTTTGGAATGCAAATGAGAGGATATGAAATGGTACAAGCCTATGCGATGGATGGCTTTCTTTGCTCCACTTGAAAGACGACTGTCAACTTAAACTCTTTGAGGGATTTGCTTTCTCCTAATCCTCAATCCAAAAGGTTTGGCGTTGCCCAAAAACACATATCATATATCGCCCGCCGTAGAGTTGTTTTTAGGTCAAATAACAAACAAAAAGGTTATTGCAACGAAGTAGGGCATTGCATTGAAAGTAGGGCTTGTCACTAGTTCTTGCACTTGTTTTCTCGTCTCAATCCGACGTTCTTCTTTCGACGTGCGAACCTATGAACTTCTCCAACAGTCGTAGCTTTAGATCAATCCCTAGTAGCTTTCTTTGCTGACCGAGATTAGCGCTTTCCTGCTTGAAGAAGTGAGGGTGATGTCCAATGACCTGTTTGAAGAAGCTTGCTGTGTAGATAGGTATCCCGGGAAGGTATGGAAATCCAAAGAAACCTCGGTTAGCATGCGATGCTCGTCGTGCTAATAAATCCTCTTCTCTTAAAGCCCAAGTAGGACAAAGAAATGCATCACGCATCCTAATTGGTGAGCTTATGTCCGCCCTAGTTCCTTCCCCGCTCTTAGTTTGCTTTACAGGAACCATTTTCGCGAGGAGGGTTCCAATGAATCCGAGGAAAAAAGCACATTATGGCCAGTGATCTTTAGCTGGTCGTGACCAAGAATAGGCATCTGTTTTTTAGACATAGATCAGGGCTACCAAAGGGCAGACAGGAGCCAACCTGGTGAACTGAAAGATCTGAGGGAGGAGCCAGAGTAAAAGAAATCAAAAGCCATTCCTGCGCGAACTAACTTGAAATGCGAGAGATGTGAGTGAGCCTTGAGCGGTTTGCCTCCTCTCTATCTCTTTCCACTTCTGTTGAAAGAAAGCGGTAGTTTGAAGTGAGCCGTGCTCTCTCTTTCGGAATTCTGCACCTAGGTACCACTCTAGATTTCTTACTGGCTAACTCAAGTGCTAACTCATAGTGCATAGCATGTTCGTAAGCCTTGTTCACACTATTAGCGTGTTGAGCAGTGACGGGGATGCCGCTCTTTATAGTGGAAATCAAAGTCGTGTCAAAATAGTTCGTATGTTTGGGGTTTCCTTTCGGTTCAGCGCTACCATCGCACCTACTCGAGCGGAAAGATAAGACTCGGCAGCTACTGACTGCGAAAGATAGGTATAGATATGATTGCCTTCCGTAGGGCTAGGCTAGTTTGTGTCAATTCTTGGCTCACTTGTTGGTGGTTTCCTGGATCTATTGTTCTCATGTTTTTCCTGGTTTAACAACATCTTTTTCTTAGCGCTGTTCCCGACAATTCTTTCCCCATCTCTTGATTTCTTAGCCCATTTGTTGTATTGCAGCGGATAAGCTGGGGCTCCCCTTCGTGCCTCCGTACCTTGAGCTGAGCATGCTCAGGAATGGTACGCTAACCCCCCCCCGATCTATTCAGAGTTTTCCTCAACTTGCTGGGTTTTTTCTAGAGAGGTTTGGTAATATCAAGGACCCAGAAATGGATTGTGATAGCCTAATAGAGGTAAGGAAGGGGCCGAATCGACCAGAGAGTCCATGATTCGATTTTGGAAGTGGGTGGGCTGCTTTTTATAAGTTCGGCCCGGTTTTTCATTAAAAAAAAGAAGGGGGGGAGGGATTGACCTTTCTAATGCCTATTCCGTCGTACCGGTATGGCCTCACTGATTTGTTTTCGATCGGAGCATCAAGCAGCGCAACCCGGTTCTTGCCAATACAACTATTATTTTTCTTAGCCGAGGAGCCGAAGCAACAACCTTATCTACAGCCGTCTGCAACTATCAATTCGTAGTCATATATGTTTCGTACGAATATCGCTAGCCCTTATACGCTAGGGATATCCTTCAGCTTCCTGCTTCCAAGGTTCTTTCCACCATTGTCAACTTTGCTTTAAGGAAAAAGGTGGGTTTTTGAACCGCTTTGAATCCCGGCCCAGCAGCATCGGGGAAAGCACACAAAGACTAGACTTGTTGGACAATTGAAAGGTGCTTGCTGAAGAGTTTCATTAATTGAGTCAATACTATGTTATATTCCAAGAAACAAGTCAAAGAGTAAAGGCTTCTCCCTTCAATACCACACTTCCAATCGAAATTCCTACGAGATTGACAAGAAAAAGCTACAAGTTTGGAGTTGATGCCCGTACTTTTCAATTTGTAGCTTTCATCTCTTAGGCAAAGCAATGGCATGTTTGTACACGGCGAGGAAATGGCATGTTTGTAGACGGCTAAGCAATGGCTTTGGTACGGCACCTAAAGAAATAAAATAATGAAATATGGCACGGCGGGCTAAGCCCTCGGTTCCGTATCGATATCCTGTCCTCGGCTTGGAAGGCGGGGGTACCTACCTGGCTCGGCGGTAGTTCCGTTAAGAGATTGATCGGCACCCCTCCCTAGACACAGTACCGGAAGCATTGACAAATCCAAGTAAAATGGTACAGAAGTTGATTGGTTTACCAGGTACACAAGGCTAGGCTAACAACTCCCGGAGCTTCTGGGTGGATTTCAAAGCTAGCTCTTGGTCGATCAGAAAGCATTCCTTAGTGCAGTGCCCCGTGCCCCCCCTTCGTCGAGCCTTTCCTTCAGTGGTAAGGGATATGCACCTTATCTGAACGTCGGCAGGCATTCCGGAATTCTCCTTTTTGAGCCCCAAATCTTTCACTAATAAGATGCCATATCATGGGTAGAATAAAATGGTAAAAGATTCCACGAAAAAAGGAAGACCGCTTCGCGCCAGGCAAATCAATAGATCAACTGCTCAGCATGTGTGTAAAGGCCATTCCCTTTTATGCTGGCTGATACGTAGGACTGGTGGTCCGAACTCCGCCCGTCAAATGTGAGGCGCGAAGCGTTTCAGAAATACTTTGTCCCCTTTTCCTCCTCGCATCTAAGTTTTATAAAACTAGTGGGTGTAAAAATCCCAAATTGACAGATCTCTATCATCATGTACATGAAACATCAAAAACTTCCAAATAAACTACAACACAAAAAAACAACCACTTGTCAATTGAACCATAGGCAGACCTCTTGAGCTACCCACAGCAAGTCCGGTGGCATTGTAGCCCACACTCGATTCAGTTCACAGCATCTGTCGGGTGGAATTCATCCCACCAGACATGGCTCGATGCGTCGCCTAATCCCTAGGAAAAAGGCCAGTCTCAGGTCAACAAATCCTATCCTAGTCAGACTGACTTTGCAACAAATTCCATGGCATCAGACGCATAGGCATTCATTCTCTCACAATCATCTGACTCCGAACCTTGATTTGCTTAGAGCTTTTCCTTTTACCTAATGTCGGCTACCGACAACTCTTGCTATCCAATCATGACCCAATGTACTCCATACTGAGGGGTATGGCGCATACCCATACCCATGACCAACCTATAAGGTGTTCCCTAGTGAACTGAATTTCTAGGGAATCCCCTGGCACCAGTAGAAGATCCCTCTCCAATCCAACTGGCTGGACCTCCACCATAAACTCAAGTGAAAGAAGCCCGCATACCCACTCTTCTTTCCCGCCGCCGACCGCCCTCCTCGACTGCCTGTTGGACTCGTTCGAGGACGTCTTCGAGCAGCCCACGGGCCTGCCGCCGGCCCGCGACAGGGACCACTGCATCCACCTGCTGCCTAACAATGCACCAGTGGCGGTGCGGCTGTACCGCTACCTCCAGTTGCTGAAGGACGAACTGGAGGCGCAACGTGCCTCCATGCTCGAGCAAGGGATCATCTGGCCCAGTACCTCGCCGTTCTCTGCGCCTGTCCTCCTCGTCAAGAAGCAAGACAACACATGGCGCTTCTGTGTGGACTATAGAGCGCTCAACGACCACACAGTAAAGGATAAATTCCCAATACCGGTTGTCGAAGAGCTCATCGACGAGCTTCACGGTGCACTGCTTCTTCACCAAGTTGGACTTGCGCGCCGGCTACCACCAAGTCCATGTGCATCCCAAAGACATCGAGAAAACCGCATTCCGGACGCATCACGGGCACTATGAGTTCCTCGTGATGCCGTTTGGCCTCACCAATGACCTGGCGACGTTCCAGAGCTTGATGAACGGAGTGCTTCGCTCATTCCTTTGTAAGTGTGTCCTTTTATTTTTTTGATGACATATTGATCTACGGTTCCTCTTGGTCCGAGCACCTTTGGGCCGTCCTCTCTGTCCTCCGTGATCATCAGCTGTGGGTAAAGCGCAGCAAGTGCGCTTTGGGCACCCCCTCCGTGGCCTACCCAGGCCATGTCATCTCAGTGTCGGGGGTGGCCATGGATGGGGACAAGGTGGCAGTAGTAGAATCTTGGCCACAACCAGCCTCGGCACGGGGGCTGCACGGCTTCCTCGGGCTCGCCAGGTATTACCGGCGCTTCATCAAGGACTTCGGCACTGTGGCAGCTCCCCTTACCTAGCTCCTCCGCAAGGATAGCTTCCGCTGGTCCCACTGACGCGACAGCAGCCTTCACCGCCCTCAAGACAGCGCTTGCCTCAGCGCCGGTGCTCCACCTGCCGGACTTCACCAAGCCATTCATGGTGGGCTGCGACCCCTTGGCACCAGCTTTGGCGCAGTCCTCCACCAGGGCGCCGGGCCCCTGGCGTTCTACAGCACCCTTAGCCATAAAAGATTCTCTACGTGCTACAGTGACTTTTCACCCCACTTTTCGCAAACTAAACGCACCCTTAGCCACAAAAGGTAACTATAGTTTATTGTTTACTGTTTTCAATTGCTAATTTGTAATTATCATCGCTGCATTTTTTTTTCTGTATGCTGGTGTGGTCGAAGAGGAATAAAATAGAAGATGCATTTTTAAGATTGTTTGTATGTCACGATGACGTGCAAAATAAGGCTCAAACAAAAAAAAGGTAAATGTTTAATCTTGTTTTTCTTACAGAGTCACTTTTATATGTTGTCACAACAAACATTATGATATGAATATTAGATGTGACTCGATGTGATGGAAAAATTAGAAATTTAAAGGGGATCTAAACAGGTCGATCTTCATATTTTGTCCTGCTTGACTGACCCCTCTTTATTATTTCGTTGATTCCGCCACTGCTGGTGACGGCGCCATTACGGTTGCTTATAGCTTTTTGGTGTAAGTTTATTTATACGGTACCGATGAAGAAGAATGAGCTACCGAGCAGTTGACAGGATGAGTGATCGACCATGGAGAAGTTTACAATATTAGACATGTGCAAGTAGAGGAGAAAATTAGCTGCTCCAAAACCTCACCAAGAAAGAAATCTATGTACTCTTATAAATTTAAATCCCACGAGATGCATGTTTAATTTCAAATCTTCATGCAAGATTTTCATATCATTTTCCACTAAGTGTCCCACTAATTAACTTATAATCCTTTCATGCAAACTAGAAAGTCATCCTTTATTAATTACAAAAGATGTTCACATCGTCTCTATTATGTATAATATTTTTTATCTTTAATGACCTATGCTATTTGTTTCATCACATACAATTTTCTATAGTGTGATCAATATTATATTGGTTTTTCTTCTATTAGACTAACGATTTTTTACCAGATATGATACTATAAAATAACATACAAGTCAAATTCATATACACACAATATACACTTACAAAGGATGATGACATCATCTCTATTATGTACAATATTTTTAATCTTTAACTACATATGCTATTTGTTTCATCACATTTTCTTATATAGTGTGATCAAATATTATATATTGACTTTTCTTCTATTAGATTATTGATCTTTTATCAGATGTGATACCATAAAAATAAAATGCAAGTTAAATTCATATACACACACAATATGCAAAATACCATATAGTAATGTCATATATATATATATATATATATATATATATATATATATATATATATATATATATATATATATATATATATATATATATACACACACACACACTTCTAGACTCTGGGCGTTAAATAATATTAAGCGCTCCGGCGCCGCGCCGCCTCCCTCCGGCGAGAAATAATACTAGCGTAGTAACTGGCATATTTAACGTGCACCCCAATCACTTTTACTGCTGCACCTTCATAAGGTGATAAATAACCAGCGTACTAATTAGATTCACTGCTCATTATGCCCATTGACGCCGTATTTCACGCCGCGCAGTTTAGGCAGGTCATCAAGACCCACAGGTCCACCTTTACATATATAAATAACCCTAATATTATTCTTTTTCCTATTGATCTCTCTCCTCACAACTTGGTGTGGCGGAGTGGATGCGGTATGCTCCAACGATGATGCGGCAGCAATAGATCCACTTGGCATGGCCGAGCTGGTCACATGGAGCGCAAGCGCCTCACAGCCGAGCTGGCCTTTGTGAGGCCGCCGCGGAGGCCAGGAGCTTCCTCGTCAAGATCCTGCGTCGGCTGTTGTTGACACTTCTTAGCGCAATCACCAGAGACAACGTGTTAGGTTATCTCTGATAACGGCGCTAGAAATACCTAGGGGTATTTCTTATGTCTATTGGATAATTCCGCAAGCGCACAGAATATACCGCTGTAGCACTTCATCCAGGAGTATTACAAGGTATCGTTATTTATTTTATCCCAACGGAAAGCTAGTGATAGGAATGTTAATAAAAGAGAGATCCTTAGGTCTATAGCAAATTAGCAACCAACTAATGATAGGGGGATAAATCGATATAGAGGAAAGATAATGACACGAAGACAAGACAAGATTTAAGATAACTAAAGATAGCTAGTAGAGTGTAGTTAGGTGGGAGGACAACGAGTGAGTTTAGGACTCCCATGACTCTTACTTTACTTCTGTGAACGTAACCTTAACAGATAGATGACTTAACTAGATTGATACCTTACTTCTTGTGTGAAAGGAATAGTCCGAGACAATAGAGGATATAACCTCTACCCGAAACGGCTATGCTCTTATGGGAGCCTACATTTTAAAAACATTGCCTAAAACACGTGGAGGGATGCTAAAACTAGACAGGGCAGTCACCACCTGCTAGTACCCACTAACAATCCGTGCGACAAGCGGCAATCAAAGGCAAGATTTAACCTAAGCACTACGCTTACACTAACTCTCACTACTCTAACTGTGTACAAAGCAACAAGAGCACCCTACGACAGGCGATGAACAGCACACAACAACTGGTTACAGGATTACAATCTATTATACGTCAACTATGAGCTAAGATAAGACACAACTGATACTATAATGAATAGTAAAACACTAAGTAAAGACTTAGTAAAGTAAAGCAAAGATAATATATTGATAAAATTAAAGTCTTACAGAAGAAAAGGTATAAGAACTATACCAGACTCTCCAGAAAACTACTCCGGAGATCCCGAGCGTAGCTCGACTCGACTCTAACTCCTACACTAGACTAATACTACTACTAAAGAGAAATAATGGACTCTAGCTTGCTTGTTGCCTTCTTGTGTCTCTTGTGTGTGTTGAAAGGGAAGGAGGCAGGCTCTATTTATAGGGGGAGTGGAGAGGGGCCACGTCAGCGATCCGTGTGCTCCTTGCCTCTCCACCTGTTGATGCTCACTAAATGCACATTTTAACCATCAACATTGATAAAATTGAGCAAGGAAATGACACATAGAAGGTAGGAATTTGGTTTAAATTAACGGAGTTCCACTTGTACTTGAAGAATTGTGGTTGCAGGTGAAATACAGGTGAAAATGAAGCAAACAAAGGCATATTTGAACAGTACACGTGACAAGAGCCACGTTGGGCCCAAGTGACAGGGCGCCCGCCCCCCACTTGGCGCCATCTGCACTCCGCCACGTCATGAATCCATGCCCCAACCTCCTAAACAGAGTTTGGCACGTTGATTCAACATCAGTGGCTCAAATTCACCTCACCTGAATTCGGTAGCCCTGTTGGGCAGGGCGCTCTGTAACGTCCCGCCTCCCCGAGGCCGGGCCCGCTTACATTTGGCAGCTTAACTAGGATATAGACTGCCCTCACAGACCAACACCAGTCTTTTCTGCGCACTTTGTCCTCACTCATGCGCACCCGGGAAGAACTTCCCGGTCGGTCACCCATCGCTCCAGGGCTAAGCTCGCTTAACCTTGGAGTTCTTTGCAGATGGGCTTCCGGAAAAGAAGTTGCAACTTGTTGGTATGAGTATCCTATCAATCCTATTAAGCCCTGGGCCGGGATGTTACATCCTCACCCCCTTAAGAGATCGACGTCCTCGTCGATCAATCCCAAGCCAGGAACGTCCCCTCTTGGCCACGTCCGTGTGTCCAGTGCCAGCGCATGTGCCATGCTGTGTGACCACGCCGGATCCACACCAGCCATGCGCACCATGCCTGCGCAACTGCGACACACGCGCCCGTGAAACCGTAAGGGTCGGCTCCGATACCATTCTGTAACGTCCCGCCTCCCCGAGGCCGGGCCCGCTTACATTTGGCAGCTTAACTAGGATATAGACTGCCCTCACAGACCAACACCAGTCTTTTCTGCGCACTTTGTCCTCACTCATGCGCACCCGGGAAGAACTTCCCGGTCGGTCACCCATCGCTCCAGGGCTAAGCTCGCTTAACCTTGGAGTTCTTTGCAGATGGGCTTCCGGAAAAGAAGTTGCAACTTGTTGGTATGAGTATCCTATCAATCCTATTAAGCCCTGGGCCGGGATGTTACACGCTCGCCCTGTCCATTTAGCCTGCCACGTCCACAATCCGGCGGAGAGGCATCCAAGCACTTGTGGCCGTCCATTTGAAGTCGGTTTTCATCCAAGGAAGATCAAAGGTGGTGTCAAGGATTCATGGACCCACTTGTCATCCTCTAAGGGCCACAAACCGCCTCTCCAACCACCATCACGTGCTCAACCGACCTTGCAACCGCCATTGGGGAGGATCCTGGAGTGTTGGATGGCGAGGCGGTGCAAATCACCGGGCGCTCGCCCCCCTAGCAGGGCGCCTGCCCTACAAGTCAGGGCCACCGACCTCCGGCCACCTCTACAAGTACCACAGGAGTCTCCAAGTGCTATAAATACCCCAGGAATGCTTCGGTTGTAATCAGCTTAAAAAGAATAGAGAGATTTGGAGTATAGTCCATTCTAGCTCATCTAGTGAGAGTCTCCTAGCAAGGCTAGTAGTGTGAGTGTGAGTGAGGCAGAAGCTGAAGAGTTGGAGAGCTCTACGAAGGTCTCTCTCTCGGGCACTTCCTCTGTAAGGTACTCTTTGTTTCGGTAATATAATTTCCTTTGTAGTATTTACATTTCCCGCATTACTTTCAGTACTTACTTTTGTGACAGAACTGCCTTAATCATAGGGCCCACGTGCATCCGTCATCGTCCCTAAGAACCCACGATCAGTGCGCACTGAGTTCCCCTTGACCTAGGTGGCTTGCCGGGTTCCCTCAGAAGCCCAAATTTACCCGAGGATGTCATTGTAAAGACCTTGCAAGTATTACAACAGTTTACACAAATAATATAAATCAGAGTGAGGAGTGTGGAAGTATTACATAAACATAGGTTTACAAATATAAATAACATTATTCCAACCAGAGTTTTGTAGTGGAGTAGCATCATACAACTAGGCACCCTGCCCAATGGGTTATTTCATTCACATCACCATCCCTGCCCGGTCCTCCAACCAGGCACGGTCTCAAGTGGAACTGTACTCTCGGCTCACCTGCAACGAAGGTTGACAAACCCTGAGTACTAGGGGTATTCCGCAAGATTTACCCGACTAAGAAAAAGGAATGAGACTCAGGAATGCAGGCTGAGGGGAGTCAAGGTAAGGCTTTAGCAAGAGTCAAGGTATTTTACGGAAAAGCATTACTATTCCTTCTTTCAGTATTTTACTCAATATTATTTTAATCGATATCAATAGTTCTCAGTTCTCTCACATATATCCTCCAATTCCAATTACTTATTCATTCTCAAAAACATCCTAATTCCGAACCACTTTTTGGGGTAAGTCAGTGGATCAAGTCTCCATTAACCGAGGAGCAACGATGATTCGAATCGATTAATACCCAGCTGGGGATCCCTATCCACACTGCATATGTAGCAGCTAAGCTTGCATATGCCAACCCCGTCTACCATGGCTTTCCTATCCCTGAACCGGTCCTGCTGCCACTCGAAAGCACAATACTCCTCTCGTCTCCAGGCACGACGGCCACGAGGGTACACGCTACTCTCGCCATCTATCCACTCCTAGTGCGTGGTTGTCGGTTCAAGCAATAGAGCCATCGGAGATACGGCGTTCCGTAGTATGTGGTTAGTTGCAAAGTCTCGATCCAGTAGGTCTACAACGAAGGTCCCTAATTTCTTTTCCGCCGACAACAATGCATTGGGACTCCAACCCAAGTACAAAGTTACCCTAACGGTTTCCAAATCCATGCCTGCCGGATGACAAGACATGGGGAACGCCGCCCCATGTGCACATCAACCGAGCGAAACATTTTCCTTTTCCATCGGTGGTCAAACCTTGGGACTCTAACCCAAGAGATACAACCACCCAACAGAAACATCCCCTCTCGTCGGTGACGATGTACTGATCAGGTACACAGCCACCGAACGGGAACATTACCAAATCCCTTTTCATGAATTAATCAATAATATATCACCATAGCTCAGGAAAATAGCATTTTGAGCAAGAACTAAATAAATTAAGCAGGGCTAAACTATTTTTCAAACATTTTCAGTTTAAATCGGGTTTCAAGGGTGATATTCAAGTGGTCAAGGAAGGTAATGCATCAATTGGGTTATCACACAACTCCTATCAACTTAATGCAATAAATTAACTCAAGTTATAAACATTTTGTAAACCACAAGGAAGGGGCTGAATGCACCGGGGCTTGCCTGTGTTGCAGGTCTGTCACTTCCTCCAGAAAACCAGAGAAAATCCGCTTGACTTCTCCTGACGAATAATCCTTCTGTCGGGAAGCAATCAACAATTCTCCTAAAAACTCGATCACAACACGTAATAATAATACAATCCTTAACATGATGATATGTATGCCATGATGCAGGAGATGCACGAAATCATGAATTAATAAATAGAAGTAACTTAATTTAGAAAGTTGAGTACAACTTTCCTTCACGATAAAGTTGCAAGCCAACGAAACTAACCTACCGACTATCGACTTAGGGTTACATTTTAACAGTCGTTGAATGCCGCATTAATCGACCTATACTATTATTAAGCAAGTTAATTATAATTTCAAACAATGATTAAGAATGCCAAGAATTATTTTAAGTTAATGACCCAGGGTCAACACACAATCCACAAGTCATACAATATCTTACATGGATTATAATTAATTTGCTAACTTGTTTTCCAACTAAGAAGCTCATATGTGAGCTAGTTAAAGAGCTCGAATATTATAACACAAACATAAAACATTCATCTCATCTTAAGACATGGCAAGAAGTCATAAACAACATGCATGTGTCTATTTACCTCCAATCTTTCACCAAAAATCACAAAAAAGTCTATTATTTAATTATTTAAGTTATATAGTAAACATCTCAAATAGAGTTGATATTTTTATGAGAGCTAAATAAATACAAATAATGATCAATGTACAAATTTCACATGCTCAGGTTTTATAATTTAATTATTATAAAATAAACAAGTTTATAATGCAACAATACATTAGAAAACAAGATAAATGTGAAAATCAACATTTTCTGAAATAACATGGCCATATCATTGATTCTCAGGCTACCAACAACATTATTAAAAGGCAGTGGAGCACCATTTCCCATTTTAACACTTAGATATTATTTATAATACATTTAAATCTACTTATTAGGCATCAAACAAGTTAAATCAATAACTCAGCCATACATGCACCATAAATCATGAAAGTTTAACCAGACATCACACGTCACTCAGAGGGTCTACCACTAAATTTGCATGTCATTTGGAGCAATACAACTCTAGGTACAAAAATAACAAGCAAAACAACCATTTATTTCCTATTTAACAAGATTAAAGTAAAACACCTTTAAAACAGTAAACAACCTTCATGTTCTATATTCCTATTGGCTAGTGTATGTTATTAGAAGACTAACAAAATTAGAATCATAGTTGTTGGACTTATATTTCTCAAAATATAGCCAAAAGCAAGTTAATAAATTTCCTAAATCACTTTTCCTAATTAACTTCTACAGCACAAAAATGTAAACAACATAGCACATTTTATGGATCTAACATGCAAAGTATTTAACAAGAGAACAAACAAAACTTGTTTCACTATTTTTGGAGCAACCAAACTGTAAATATGAATTTTTGAACATCAACAAGAAATCTGAACATCTTAGTTTAGTATTGCACAAGAGAAAACAGAGAGGAGCTCGTGTTGTTGTTCTTCTTCCTCGGTGGATCAGGAGTTGCTACAATGTTCATATTTCAATAGTACCATGTGTACAACAAAATACTTCTCTTTGAATTAAAAAATTAGCTATAAAAATTCATCCATATTACCTTAATTCTTTATGGGGCTAATGGCCTTTCCCTTGCCTTAGGTGGCAGAGAGACAGAACAGTTTCACTTGAGCACTAATCCCCCAACGCAATTCAAAAACGGAAATTCCACGAATCCCTGAGGTGGATAAGTCCGACGACTCAGCAGCAGTGCGAAATTGAGTTTCTGGTCCGGTGGATCTGATCTATAGTTAGGGGGCAATACATACCAAAAGGTTCGAAAGAAGGAAGGCGCTACTTTTCCTTTGAATGTTCATTCTGGAATTGAATGTCACAAACAAGACTCATACTTCTTACTTTGAACTGCTTGAATCAGGAGCTGTAATCCGCAGCTTTAGAGATAGGGGCGGCCTTTTTTTCATTCTTTGCAAGTTTCATACTGGAGGTTTTAGCAATGTTTTTCGAAAGAAAACTTAATATTCCTCATATGGTTCTCTCATATCACTCAAATAGTGTATGATTCCTTACCAAGGCACAAAGTAAATGTTGCCTTCTCTTTTCATCCTACTTCTAAAATGGCTTATCTATAGTTCAAGGTAGGAATGGAAGAGTATAGCATACTTACTTTGCATATATTGTAGAGTCAAAGCTTGAATCCAAAGAGAGAAGTGTCATGCCCTTAGATCAAGATGTGCATGTGTGTGGAAAATAGTGGACTATAATGCTCCTTCTATTTGAAATTATATCTCTCTACTAAAATTTCGAGACATGGCTATCATTTTTCCTCTCCTTTTTTCATGAGCCTAGATTTGCTCATATTTTCTTTTCTTTTCTATGGACTTTCTTGTGTCCATCTTTCTTCTTTTTCTTTTTCTTTCATTTTGCATAGCCTTTTTGTCTCTTCTACCTTATTGACTAAGAGAGATAATTTATGACTCTAACACATGAAGCATTTATTTGGTGGAAATGAGTGGAATGTCGTTGCATACTTTCAGTGTAGAAGCAGCATAAATATGAGTGGTGTGTACGTGATCTTGATCTTGGGAGCATGATAAGTCTCTCAATAAGGGTCAACAAGACTTGACAAAACTCATTGCAAAGTAAATATCTTGTGTGGAAGGTTTGAGCATGTGTAGCACATTTGGCTTATGGCAGGAATTTATCACCATTGAGGAACAGTAAGGTTTTGATTGTTTTAAAGAAATAAATCTTCAGTAATCATGCATGCTTAGAATAATATTATAGTAGCTCTTCTTTCAGCTATATCATATCCTTACAACAACTTAGACTAGTTCTAGCACTTGCAACCCACAAAGTTTTCAGATTCATGATAATTTTAAATGAGCCAAGTAATCCATACTCAAAGAAGTACTAAGTTGTAAATTAGGTATTAAAGAAACATGAACAGAGCAACTATTCATCATTTCCATGAGGAAGATTAAACATTCATGAGACATGTGGGAAAATGAATTTTTTTAAGTAAAGATAAAGACATTAAATAATGCAATAAGCTAGGATCGACTACTTACCTTATTGGGGGAGAGGATCTCCCCCAAGCTTGGCTTTTTCTCATTGTGGTGGCGGATAGTATTGGAACCATCCCGTCCAATGTTGTGCTTCTTCATCTTGTATGGCTTATAATAATTGGACATTATGTTGTGCCATGTTTAGTGTTGCATCTTGCTCAACTTGCATTGCGCCCATGTCGTCGATGAGTTGATCTACTTCCGTCCTTTCGTTCCGACATCCCCTCGCCCGTGTGGACGGACGGGGAGTGCGCACTCTTGGAGTAGGCTGTGAGGCCTTTCCATGGACCCTGAAATATCCATGGAACTTGCCTCATCGCCTTCATCTTCATTTCCCCTGC
This sequence comes from Eremochloa ophiuroides, assembly GCA_038502445.1. NCBI lineage: Eukaryota > Viridiplantae > Streptophyta > Magnoliopsida > Poales > Poaceae > Eremochloa > Eremochloa ophiuroides. Next base: position 99,331,509 of record JAHLJS010000003.1, read on the forward strand.
AGCTTGTGAGGTGCCGCCTTGCTCGAATTGAGCGACCTGTGACCTGCTTCTAGTCATCCTGCTTGTACCTGCAACATGTTGGCTTCTTGCCTCTCGGTCCCATTTAATGGTTAGTGTGCGAAGCGCATACAACCGACGTCTCTCACATGGGAGAGGGACCTTAGCTGTATGGCCACGATAAATCATTTTAAGGCTACCTTTTGGACTTCTCTTTAAGACTTGAGCACTTATGAAGAAATCTTCACTTATAGTATCTTGAGAAGATGCAATGTATTCAATGTAGTGTGTTCCATTTAACAAATCCAATGTTTCAGTAATGCAAGTGATAAAGGAAGTAAAGAATATAGGTTCTTCTTTATGGAACACACCAAGTCAAAAGAGGGCTAAAAGCTTAACGAGGCGAAATTTTTATTTTATTGGTTATGGCATAAAGCAATCTTAGCTCATCATTGTATAGGACTTGCACATTATAGCTAGGAAAACGAGTTATAGCCATCCAATAGTGAAGAAAGCGCAGAGTAGGATTATGAATTTTATCAGGATTGGGATTAGAGCAATCATCCGATCCAGATATGGCTTTCCAAAAATCAGCTTTATCAAATCTTTTTATGGCATTAATTAAATCTAGCTGACAGGTTTTATCAAAACCAGGAGCCACACTAAAAACTCCCCAAGTCAAATTGTATTCTTTATTAAACATGTGAAAGTGAACATTAGCATATGTGACTTGCAAAGAGCATAGGAATTCTATAGTGAGCTTTTTGAATCCCAAGTTCAGGAACTTCCCAAAAGCTTCTCCAACCAATTTTATTAAACACCGTATTAAATTCTGCGGTCATACCTGTGCTGTCCAAAAGGACAGGATTGATGATGCCCGTGTCTTCAAACCCGCGGTGTCGGATGGAGAGATACCTTTGGTACTCTTCTTGGTTCAACGTAAGGCCGCTCTCAGGATCGAACGTTCTCTTGGGAGGTACTTCTAGCACCTCGTGGCCTTCTCTTGGTGGAGCTTCTCTTCCTTCTTCCTCGTCATGGCAGGGTCGTCGAGAGGAGCTCCCCACGGCGCCCTTGGCCATCTCGAACGCGGAGGAGAACTTCTTCATCTTCCTGCAGCAATGAGACAACACAAGAACACACTAGGACAACAAAGATTAGCGTTAGCGTTAGCGTTAGTTGCCCCAATGTTAGTAGTCCTTGCGGGGTAAGGTCACCTCCACAAAACCATTCTTGAGAGCAAAGACAAGCTTCTCCTACTACTATATTTTTGGATTTTTATTTTGAGTGGCTAACTACAACTAAACGTGAGAAAGAACTTGCTACACTAGTGAAGAGAAGAGAGATTGTGTGCTTGAGATGATTTAGCTGGTTTAGGTGAGGAAATGAGCACACAATGCAAGAGTATTTATAGGGGGAGATGGGCTGGTGGTGGACCCACCAGGGCCAGGTCGGCCGACCCCATTATGGCAGGTTCAGAGCTGCTTTCAACTTTGGACAGGGAATCTATTTGAATTCAAACACAACTTTCTTGGGGGGCACCAAATCATGGGTTGGCCGACCCATGTTTGGTCCCTTCAGCAGCTTTAAACAGTGTGTTTCATTTTGTTCAGCAAAGTAAAGACTAGTGGTGGACCAAAAGTGGTGAAATTTTCAGAGATTCCCTTGCCTAATGCTTTGTGAAAGAGAAAGGTATATGACAAAAGTGGAGACATGTTTTTAAAATGATTCCCATCGACCATGGGAGCACTAATGCATGCCTTGGTGACCACTTTGCAGAATTTGGATGGTAGTGAGTGTTGGATTCTCCTTGGAGCATGTGAAAGTGATCATGACCAAAGGTGGTCGACCAAATTCAAAAGGAGATGGTGTCCAAAATTCAGGATATGAATCAACACACCAGGCCAACACCACCAGAGGTGGGTGGGCCCCATGGCGGGGTCGGCCGACCCCACCTTGGGTGGTCCCACCACCTCAGGTGCGAGCACTAAAGTTCTACTCAAGTTTTATTTATCTATGATCAATTATTTTGCCGAAATAAATTGTGTACTGAATTTAAATATGAAAATACAAAAATGCACGAATAGAAATGCAGGAATCAAATATGGGATAAATACTGATTTACCTTATCAGCAAGGGCTCCATGTTTTAGGTCCATTGAGAAGGACCTCTCCTTTTCGGGTTCATTCTTCGGGTGCATCGGTCGGTCCTGGAGACGGGGACTGTGATGGCTGCACCTCTTTGTTTTGCCATTCCTTTTTGGTTGATACTCATGATTTGGCGGAGTCCTCCTGTTGGCGTTTCTTAGCATCACTACTAAATATAGACTATAAGTCCGTCCATAATAATAATACTAGAAACGTAAGTTAACATTCCCAACCACCATTACTTCAGAAAGGTAACCCTTGGCTCTTAATGGCGCCGGCCTAGGTAATGCAGTCTGGTAATAGCAGTTAGAAGTGCCGGATTGGCCTTTCTAACCGTCATTACTTACGATATGCAAAACTGTGACACGGCGCCGTGGGGTGCACAAGAATTACAATCCTTAAGTAATGGTACTTAGGTATGCCAATCGATAGCTCAGTAAGAAATAACATTACTCTGCAAGCGCACAGAACTATCATTCTGGAATTTCAACCCGTGAGTATTCAAGGGTGTCGTATTTATAATTTCCCGTAGGAGGGCAATATGCATCAAGCGTGGTGTAAACATGATCACTTATTGAGTGCAATGGTAGGCATAGAGTAAACAGGAATAAAACATGATTTCAAAATAGTGGACACACATCTGGGTCAACCTCAAGGATAAAAAGGGAAAAATAAAAAATAAAAGAATATAACTAACTGAGCAGGCATTGGTCATATATAATTATGCAAAGAATTGCTAGCAACACATCTAATTAGTAAGTCTAGTATTAGGACTAAGTCTGGGGTAATAGGGAGATCGCCGCTGCTGGCCTGCCAGCTGATAGAGACTTTACGAACCCCTACTTCAATATCCGAACGTGGGGGAGTGCTAGGGATGGACAGGGCTGTCACCACCTGCCCACCTACCCCTCTGCCCGTGGGATACCGACATATTCACCGATCTCCGCATACCTGAGCACCATGCTCACGTACTTGGAAACAACTCCTAACCTCCGCGGACCCCAACCCTTCGGATTGACAGGCTAGGTTAAGAGCAACCAAGAAGGCACGACGAACCATCACCTCATTCCTAGTTCTTTCCTCTATTCATACTAATTCGATGAACAATGAAGAACGACGATGAACAAGTTAAGAACATGACACATAAACTATATTCTAGTCCATATATTATGCTCATAACAAGATCATAACTTTGCTCTAGTTCATATGCATGATCATATAAATATGATAAGAACTTTCTCATGGAAGAAGACCGAATTGTATTCATACCAAGATGATCATTTTCTTCCAAGGAGACAAGCTCTCCTTGATAGCTCTTGCCTTGCTCACAAACTACTTGCACTACTCTAAAGATACAAATGAGAGGTGTGAGATGGATGACTCCAAAATGATATGTGTGTTGAATGAAAGAGCACCATCTATTTATAGTTGAACTAGTACGGTTTGGTGTCTCTAAATTTGGAAGGAGGTGAAACCGCCTAGAGCACCGCCACCGAAGACTGGGCCTGGGAGGCCCCACCAGGGTGGCGGCCAGTCCTGGGGCGGTCGCACCCCTGGCTGGGCCCGCTGGCCACCGCCTTCTGGTGGTCCGGTTGCTATCTGGGCCTGGGCCTTTCCCGTGGTTACTGGATGGATCCAATTCAGCTTTTTGAGGTGGGCTTTCTTATTTTCTTGATTTGCACATTTGCGAAATACGTCGTTTGCTTTTGCGCTTTTTTCCATGATGTTGTGCATTTCCACTTGTTACACCATTAAACCTGCAAAACATGAATATTAGGGGTACAAGTGGAACTTGTTAGTAGTAAAGGCATATGTGCTAGAATATGTTTGTGTTTCTTCTTTTTAGTCTAAATTGGCGGCATAAAAGTGATCCATAAGGACCACCAACAAGACCCCCAAGCTTAACCTTTGCTCGTCCCGAGCAAATAGCTAAGTATGGTTGTTGATCAGGAGTTGCTACGATGCTGATATAATTCATAAGTGTCGTGCCTATAATAAAGTATTCATTCGTAATTTAAATAGGTTGGCATTCTATCCACTCTTTACCTTGATTTCTCATGGGTCCTGTAGTTTCTCCAATTTCTTGGGTGGTTGTAAGACAGAATGGTTATAACAGATTCACCAATCATTCATTCTTTGATAGACCTTCTATCCGGAGGTTTTTATGAATTTTTGTAAAATTAAACAAGTTCCTCAAATGATTCTGTTAATCGCTCAATATGTATGATTACCTCACCAAAGGCATTGTAGTGTTGCCTTTAAATCCTACCACTAAGGCTGAGAGAGTTTTTAGGTAGGTATGTGGGCATACTTACATCACCTGTATTGTTGAGTCAAAGACCGGACCATAAGGAGATACAAGTCATACACTTTGATTGAGATGTGCAAGTGTGTGAAATATAAGTATGGTGGAAACCTATCTCTAATTTTGTTTGGCACTCCATGCATCATGACTCTCTTTTATTGGACGGAACAAAGTCTTTTGGAGAGATATGGGCTATAGAAAGATCATCCTCTCTTTTTTAACGGGTATTTGGATTTTCTTTCCCGTTTATTTTCTCATGCCCCTTGGCTTTCTTTTTTTTTCTTTTCTTCTTCTTTTTTTTGGCCCATATCTTTTTATCGACAGTATGGAAACTTATGGATGGAGAGATGTCATGATGGCGAATGCAAGGAGTGAAAATTTTGTATGAAGAATGCGCGACTCTTATAGTGAGGGTCGGTCATTTTTATTTGGTAAAAACAGAGGGCGCAACTCTCAGGGTAAGAGTTGGTGTATTTTTTTTTGAGGATGGAAGGGTGCATGTTGTGCGCAACTCTCAGGGTGAGAGTCGGCTTTATTTGGTGGGTGTACGTGAATCTCAATCATGGGTGCATGACTATAATCTCACTAGGTCTCAGCTTTTTGACTCGACTCAAAGTTCCGCAAGTAGCATATGACTAAGGTTTTGTAAAAGTAGAGCATGTCATATGGCCTTGGTAGGTATTTCATAATCGTTGGGGAACTTTTGATTTTTGAATTTTTGAAAAGAAAATTCCGGATGCCAAGTTTCTCTTAGAACAAAGTCATAGCAAAGTCTATTTGTACCATCTCATATCTTGCAACAACTTAGAAAAGGATCTTGCAGTTGCAACCCACTAAGATTTCAAGTTCTCAGAATGAGACATTTTTAGCCAACAAACTTAAATCTTGAGGAATACTAAGTTATAACTTAGGCACAAGCGAATTATAGACAGAGAAACTATTCATCATTTCAACAGAAGAGAAACTAACATATATTAGCACATATCGGAGTGGAATATTTTATTTTATTTATTTATTTTTATTTTATTTATTTATTTATTTTTTGATAAGGAAATAAAATTGCAGAATTTAAAAATACGAGAAATAAAGTGCAAGAAATTTAAACATACATGTTACCTCTGTGGGGTCTCCTCCCCCAAGCTAGTTCAAGGCCTAGGTCCCGGAAACTGTCCCATACACCGAAGGTAGGCCATCTGTGCCTCGTGCCGCCGCCGGTTTGCATTTTTGAGGTCCACGAAGTGCTGCTGGTACTACTCATGCCATTGAGTGGCAGTTTGGATGTGAGCGTTGAGCGTACCTTGGATCTGCCTGTTTTGCAGCTCTAGTCCTCCCATGCGTGTTGAGAATCTCTAGTCCTGTGGGTGAAGTGGAGGTGGCATGCCTTCAGAATCTGAGGAGTGCACATGCTCGTGCTGCCTTGATCCTCCTGCCTCATGTGAGTGCTGCCACCCTGACCCTCCAGCCCCGTGAGGGTGAGGAATGTGTCCCATACCATATCCATACCCAGGGGTGAACCCGGGTGTAGACATGATGGGGGACCATCCCATCCCTGGTGTCATGGTGGACTTGGCCGGTGGTGTAGGCTGTACAGATGGTGCAGACTCCTCCTCCTGTACTCCTCTCCTTCGTGATCACCTGCGGGAAACAGAACTCCTGCGTGCTTCTTCCTTCTCAACAAGGTCGAAGGTGAGAGATGGGGATGTATATAAAGCGAGATCCAGGTTAGGTAACGGTATCTCGTTTATATATCCAGGAAAATAAAATACCAAATTCTGTCCCGATTCGTCACGTTTTAGAGTGTGGGCTTGTACGAAATAGAAGTCATTGAGCATAATATGAGGAGTGGTGAGATAAACAATAGTATTAGCACCATGAGGATCAATACTAGTGGCAAGACGAGTGATGAGTGAAGTGCACATGATAGGTGTAGAAGTTTTCAAAGAATTCAACCAGTGCTTAACAACATCATAGACAGGAGCGACTTTAATCTTTTTAAGCACGGCATAAAGCAGCTTCAACTCAATATCATAAGCATGATGCGTGTCCTCTCTAGAAAAGAAATAATTAGCAATCCACTTAAGCATAAACCTCAAAGTAGGATGATGGATGTTGTTGATATTAGGTTGGAATTTTCCAGTCATATTTTGTCCGGTTATCAAGTGCCAAAAAGTATGACGATGATAACCCGAGAGAGAAAAACCCAAGTCAACAGAGCATCGCTCATGAAAGCCTAAGTGCTTAGCAAAATCCTTCCAATAAAGACTATGCTTCTTCCCAAAGGAGCAGAAAGTAATACTATAATCGACAATTTGTAGAGTGCCCAAGACTTGGATGGTCAAAAGACGAGATCCAAGTTCGTGCACAGGGGCAACTCGGCTCCAACCAACATTTTCAAAAATGGTATTAAATTTGACGTCCATACCTGTCTACTGGAGAAAGTGTGGGTCGAAGGCCGATGTATACAGGAACTCGTGTTCCTTGAGGAGGTTGTATGCTTACATCTCCCGCTCGCTCTCCAAGTCGATGAAGGGGGAGTCGGCTTCATCGATGGCGTGGCCTCTTAGCGCCTCCTCTTCTTCATGCAGCGGGCTCTCCTCACTTGTGGGGGGGCCTTGGCAAGACTCCCCACGAGAGCGACGGCCTTTCCAGAACATGCCAGAAATCCGACCTCCGATCCCACTCATGGTGAGTGATCTTAGCACGAGAGCTTGCTTTGTGGTGGAAAAATGCAAGAGGTTCTTGCAGAATTTTCTTGCACTTGAACTTTGTGGAAAGTATTTGGAGAGTGGTGGAGCAAGAGAGTGATGGAGGCAGTGAAAGAATATGAGTGTGAGAGGGGTGAGGAGCTCCACCCAAGATCCTGGTATTTATAGACTTGATCGCAGGCGGGGGAGCGCTCCTTGCAACGGCTAGTAGCCGTTGGCAAAAGGCCGCGCTGTCAGGCCTTTGCGCAGGGGGCGGCCGCCCCTGGGACCGGCCGGTCCCCTGATTGGGCAAGTTCTGTCCCACCTTTTGGCAGCGCCCTCCAATGGCTACCCCCAAGAGGTAGCCGGTTACGAATGACTCCCATTCGAAACTTTGCTCCAGATTTTGATTTTTCACAAATTTATTTGAAACTTTTTGGTGTTCAAAAATTATTTTAAAAATAAGGTTTGGACATAACAAAAGCTAAACTTTGAGAAAATGATTTTTATAAAATTTTTGGATAAAAGTTTATCTTGGACTAAAAATAGAGTTTTATAAAACTAGAAAGAGAGAAACTCTTTTTGAATGCAAGAAAATAATTTTATGAAATATATATATAAATTATATAAGTATATATATATTTTTTCAAAAGGATAAGATACAATACCTGAGTGGGGACACCTCCCCCAAGCTTGAAAGATGGTGTGGGCCCCTTCAGATATTTATTTATTTCTTTATATTTATTTATTTTTAGATAACTGCCGATGACCTTCGGCAAGGGCTCAACGTTTACATTCCGTTAGCAAGACTCTTCTTCCTTTATTGGTCTGTAGCTGCATGAACAAACTCGGGAGAAGCCTCGGGTTGACTTGGGATTTTTCCCGTATTGTTGACAAGGATAGAAGCAGCTATTTGAGCTATTTGGGTTTCTATCATTTTGTTGAAACTTGATTGATTTTGAACAGAAGAAGACAGAGTTTCAAGCTTTGCATTTATATTTTCAAATATTTTATCGTTGAAAGACAGCTTTTTGGTCAGATTCTCATTGATCTCAGCTTGTCCTAACGCGAGGTCTTTTACGGAAGGTTAGTTTGAATTGTAATTTGAATTAAAATTGTTTCCTTGCGGGCGGTGTTGGTTGTTCCACCCGTTATTACCATGCTGAGGTTGGCGAAACCCATTATTGATGTATGAAGCTTCTTCTTGGGTTTCGGGGCAGTTGTTCCCCAAGTGGCCGACGTTACCACAGACTTCACACGTCATGTGTGAGTCCATGGCCTGGACGGTACTCATGGTAGGGTTGGTGGCACGATCGTCCAGCTTCTGCATAAGCAAGTCTATTTTTGCGGCAAGCAAGTCCGTCTCCTTCACGGTATGCGTGCCTTTTTGTGTTTTTCTTCCTTCTCCCCTTTTCTGGTTGGCCACCATCTTCTTAATAAGTGCAGTTGCATCCGCTATGGTGAGGGAGAGGAATGCACCTCTAGCTGCGGCATCTACGTGCCCTTTTGACATGGCCGTGAGGCCTTCATAGAAGTTTTGGAGCACAAGCCAATCTTCCATTCCATGATGAGGACAGGCTCGGATGTATTCCTGAAGCCTTTCCCAAGCTTCAGGGATGGACTCTAGCGAAGATTGCTGGAAGTTTGAAATCTTTCCCCTTAGAGCGCTGGTCTTGCTCATGGGGAAAAACTTGGCGAGGAACGCTATTGGCAGTCCTTATGGATCATTTCTATGCCGCCAACTTAGACTAAAAAGAAGAAGGACAATCATATTCTAGCACATATACCTTTACTACTAACAAGTTCCACTTGTACCCTTAGTATTCATGTTTTGCAGGTTTAATGGTGTAACAAGTGGAAATGCACAAACATCATGAAGAAAGCGCAAAAGCCAAAGACAGTATTCAGCAAATGCGCAAATAAGAATAATAAAGAAGCCCACCTTCGATACATATCTGGGCCTGATCGTAACCACGGGAGAGGCCCAGGCCATGAGAGAAACCGACCACCAGAAAGCGGTGGCTAGTGGGCCCACTCAGGGGACCGACCGCCCCCAGGTGCGGCCGCCCTCCTAGTGAGGCCTCCCAGGCCCAGTCTTCGGTGGCGGTGCTCTAGGCGGTTTCACCTCCTTCCAAGTTTAGAGACACCAAACCGTCCTAGTTCAACTATAAATAGATGGTGCTCTTTTCATTCAACACACACATCATTTTGGAGTCATCTACCTCACACCTCTCACTTATATCTTTAGAGTAGTACTAGTACTTTGTGAGCAAGGCAAGAGCTATCAAGGAGAGCTTGTCTCCTTGGAAGAAAAGGATCATCTTGGTATGAATACAATTCGGTCTTCTTCCATGAGCAAGTTCTTATCTTATTTATATGATCATGCATATGAACTAGAGCAAAGTTATGATCTTGTTATGAGCATAATATATGGACTAGAATATAGTTTATGTGTCATGTTCTTGACTTGTTCACTATCGTTCTTCATTGTTCATCAAATTAGTATGAATAGAGGAAGAACTAGGAATGAGGTGATGGTTCGTCGTGCCTTCTTGGTTGCTCTTAACCTAGCCTGTCAATCCGAAGGGTTGGGGTCCGCGGAGGTTAGGAGTTGTTTCCGAGTACGTGAGCATGGTGCTCAGGTATGCGGAGATCGGCGAATATGTCGGTATCCCACGGGCTGAGGGGTAGGTGGGCAGGTGGTGACAGCCCTGTCCATCCCTAGCACTCCCCCACATTCGGATATTGAAGTAGGAGTTCGTAAGGTCTCTATCGGCTGGCAGACCAGCTAGCGGGGATCTCCCTATCACCCCAGACTTAGTCCTGATACTAGACTTGCTAATTAGATGTGTTACTAGCAATTCTTTGCATAATTATATATGACCAATGCCTGCTCAGTTAGTTATATTCTTTTATTCTTTATTTTTCCTTTTTATCCTTGAGCTTGACCTAGATGTGTGTCCACTATTTTGAAATCATGTTTTATTCCTGTTTACTCTATGCCTACCATTGCACTCAATAAGTGATCATGTTTACACCACGCTTGATGCATATTGCCCTCCTACGGGAAATTATAAATACGACACCCTTGAATACTCACGGGTTGAAATGCTACAATGATAGTTCTGTGCGCTTGCAGAGTAATCTTACTTCTTACTGAGCTATCGATTGGCGTATCTAAGTACCATTACTTAAGGATTGTAATTCTTGTGCACCCCACGGCGTCGTGTTACAGTTTTGCATATCGTAAGTAATGACGGTTAGGAAGGCCAATCCGGTAATTCTAACTGCTATTACCAGACTGCATTACCTAGGCCGGCGCCATTAAGGGCCAAGGGTTACCTTTCTGAAGTGATGGTGGTTGGGAATATCAACTTATATTTCTAGTATTGTTGCTAAGGACAGACTGATAGTCTATCTTTAGTAGTGATGCTAAGAAACGCCAACAAACATTTCTGGCGCCGTTGCCGTGGATGGACTTTTAGTCTATCTTTTGTAACGACGTTAAAAAATGCCAACAAACACTGTGGAACATTTGTCCCACGTGTTAACAGCTTCCTTGATTTGGTAGAACCATTGCTTCGCTTTCCCCGTGAGGGAGAAAGGAAACAAGCGGAGTCTGATGCTGTCCTGTGCGACATTCTTGATGACAATGGTGTCGCACAGCTCAAGGAAGTATTGCAGGTGAGCATTTGTGTCCTCACTTGGCAAGCCACAGAACTGGCTCGCCAGCACCATCAAGATAAGGCCCGTACGGATCTCGAAATTTCCATCTCCAACATTGACAGCGGGCCCAACGGGCACGTTGGCAACAACGGGAGTGGAGTAGTCACTGGAGTGTCTTGGCCATAGTGGTAGTGGCGGATGGTGCACGAGTGACTGGTTCGTCTGCCGATGGGGTAGCAGAGGAAGAAGCGGTACGAGACCTTTTCTTCCTTAGGAGTGATTCCGGATTACTGGTGAAATTGTTCGGCAGAGCAAAACCAGCTCATACACTATCCTGTTTTCATTCCAATAAAAAGAGGAAGAAAACAGCGAAGTTAGCCTGTTTAAACTACCTCTACCAATGCTTTATTTTGCAATCGATGTTTATGGCAGTTTAGATGTTTTTGCCCTCCCCAGCAACGGCGCCAGAAATGCTTGTTGGCGTTTCTTAGCATCACTACTAAAGATAGACTATAAGTCCGTCCTTAATAATAATACTAGAAACGTAAGTTGACATTCCCAACCACCATTACTTCAGAAAGGTAACCCTTGGCTCTTAATGGCGCTGGCCTAGGTAATGCAGTCTGGTAATAGCAGTTTGAAGTGCCGGATTGGCCTTCCTAACCATCATTACTTACGATATGCAAAACTGTAACACGACGCCGTGGGGTGCACAAGAATTACAATCCTTAAGTAATGGTACTTAGGATACGCCAATCGATAGCTCAGTAAGAAGTAAGATTACTCTGCAAGCGCACAGAACTATCATTGTAGCATTTCAACCCGTGAGTATTCAAGGGTGTCGTATTTATAATTTCCCGTAGGAGGGCAATATGCATCAAGGGTGGTGTAAACATGATCACTTATTGAGTGCAATGGTAGGCATATAGTAAACAGGAATAAAACATGATTTCAAAATTAGTAGACACACATCTGGGTCAACCTCAAGGATAAAAAGGGAAAAATAAAGAATAAAAGAATATAACTAACTGAGCAGGACATTGGTCATATATAATTATGCAAAGAACTACTAGCAACACATCTAATTAGCAAGTCTAGTATCAGGACTAAGTCTGGGGTGCTAGGGAGATCCCCGCAGCTGGTCTGCCAGCCGATAGAGACTTTACGAACTCCTACTTCAATATCCGAACGTGGGGGAGTGGTAGGGATGGACAGGGCTGTTACCACCTGCCCACCTACCCCTCTGCCCGTGGGATACCGACATATTCGCCGATCTCCGCATACCTGAGCACCATGCTCACATACTTGGAAACAACTCCTAACCTCCGCGGACCCCAACACTATGGATTGACAGGCTAGGTTAAGAGCAACCAAGAAGGCACGGCCAACCATCACCTCATTCCTAGTTCTTCCTCTATTCATACTAATTCGATGAACAATGAAGAATGACGATGAACAAATCAAGAACATGACACATAAACTATATTCTAGTCCATATATTATGCTCATAACAAGATCATAACTTTGCTCTAGTTCATATGCATGATCATATAAATATGATAAGAACTTTCTCATGGAAGAAGACCGAATTGTATTCATACCAAGATGATCCTTTTCTTCCAAGGAGACAAGATCTCCTTGATAGCTCTTGCCTTGCTCACAAACTACTAGTACTACTCTAAAGATACAAATGAGAGGTGTGAGGTAGATGACTCCAAAATGATGTGTGTGTTGAATGAAAGAGCACCATCTATTTATAGTTGAACTAGGACTGGTTTGGCGTCTCTAAACTTGGAAGGAGGTGAAACCGCCCTTGGGAAACCGCCTAGAGCACCGCCACCGAAGACTAGGACCCGGGAGGCCCCACCAGGGGGGACGGCCGGTCTTGGGGGCGGTCGCACCCCTGGCTGGGCCCGCTGGCCACCGCCTTCTGGTGGTCGGTTGCTATCTGGGCCTGGGCCTCCCCTGTGGTTACGGATGGATCCAATTTAGCTTTTTGAGGTGGGCTTTCATATTTCCTTGGTTTGCGCATTTGCGGAATACGTCGTTTGCTTTTGCGCTTTTTTCCATGATGTTGTGCATTTTCACTTGTTACACCATTAAACCTGCAAAACATGAATACTAGGGGTACAAGTGGAACTTGTTAGTAGTAAAGGCATATGCTGCTAGAATATGTTTGTCTTTCTTCTTTTTAGTCTAAATTGGTGGCATAAAAGTGATCCATAAGGACCAGCCAACACCTCCTTCTTTACCGCCTCGGCTTTACTTACCAGTTCGGCCTTTTTAGCATTTGGCGGTTGATTCTTCCGGCGGGGTGCATATTGGTTCTTTCTTGCCTGCTGCTTAGATTTATAACTATTGAAAGGACATTTTACTCTCTTACCTGGGAGTTGGAAGTGGATTTGGCGGGATCCCACGTAGATGATGGCGTTAACGGTGTTGAGGAACGGCCTTCCCAGGATGACGGGGACTTCGTCATCCGCTCCCATAGTCGAGGATGATGAAATCAGCAGGGATGTACTCGTCTTGAACCTTGACAAGGATGTCCCTTGTCAATCCCTCGGGAAACCGTATTGATTGATCGGCCATCTGCAATTTGACAAATATGGGGTACAATGGTCCCCCTAGTAAGTTTTTATACATTACCTTGGATATGATGTTCACTCCTGATCCAAGATCGCAGAAGGCGTTGTTGAAGGTGTGCGGTTCGATCTCACAAGTGATGGTTGGATGGCCAGGGTCACTCTTCTTGGCCATAAATGGTGGGTCAAGAAGGCAACCCTGGTTTGTCCTGGGCAGAGGCTTACCAAACCTCGTAGAAACTAACCGGACACCTTCAACTGGTTCGTTAGGTATTCCTGGGATCTTACCTTGTTCGAAGGATGGGACAGCTGCTGCTATTTGAGCTAATTGTGTTTCTAAGCATTTTATTGAAGCTCAATTGATTTTTCATAGCAGTGGCAAAGCTATCCATTTTCTCATTAACATTTTCAAGAATCTTATCATTAGCCATCATTTTCTTTTTGATGCTATCATTAATTTTAGATTGGCCTAAGACAAGATCTTTCAGAGAAGGTTGGTTGCCATAAGAATTATTGTAATTATTGTTGTAACCATTACCTTGATTACCTTGGTAGAAGGGGCACAAGTTCCATCTTCCTTGTTGCTGGGGTCGATACCCATTCTTGCTGTTGTTGTTGTTGATGAAGCGCACCTCCTCCTTCGTCTTGGGACAGTTGTTGCCCGAATGATCTTCTCCACCACATACCTCGCACCGTGGATCAGCTTCAATGGCTTGTGCGATGGCATGGGGTCGAATGGCCTCTTGTTCCTTTTTGGAACCTTCCTCGATCATCTTCATCAAGAGGTCCATTTTCGCTGAGAGCATGTCCACCTCATGAAAGGTGTGCATACCCCTGTTCTTGGGCTGGAGACGTTCCTCATTCCATCCTTGGTTGATCACCATCTTCTCAATGAGGTCCTTACCATCCTTGATATTATGTTGCAAGAATGCTCGTCCAGCGGCAGCATCAAGGTGACTACAGGGCTAATCTAGTCAGCCCAAGATAGAAACCTTGGATTATGAGCCATTCTTCAATCCCATGATGAGGACAAGAACGAATGTACTCCTGAAGACGTTCCCATGCTTCGGGAATCGTCTCATCAGCTTGCTGTTGGAAGCTCGTGGTCTTTCCGCGAAGGGCGCTTGTCTTGCCTATCGGGAAGAACTTCTTGAGGAATGCATTGGCCACACTTCTCCCAAGTGGTGGCTTCACCCTTGTTGGCATAGAACCATTGTTTCACTTTCCCAAGCAGTGAGAATAGGAACAGGCGAAGACGGATGGCGTCTGCCGAGACATTCTTGATGGTGAAGGTACCACACACCTCCAAGAAGTGCTGGAGATGGGCATTAGCGTCTTCATGCGTCTTCCCACAGAACGGATTGGCTTGCACCATATTGATAAGCGCTGGCTTGAGTTCAAAAGTAGCATCCCCCAAGTTGAGCTATGGACCGGTGGCGACATTGTCAACCGACGGTGCAGAGTACTCAGAGATGGTCTTTTGGGCCATGGCTTCTTTGATTGATAGTGCGGAGCCTCTTTCCTCGAACAAATTCCGGTCTGAGATAAACCTTTGAGAGGGAACTTGACGGCGTCTAGTTCTCCTCAACAATTGCTCAGGATCTTCAACAAAGTTTGATGGCAATTGGAAACTTCTCATGCACTGTCTAGCTTAACAGTAACGAGAAACACAGATAGGGGGTAAGTCCCTAACACTAATTGATAACTAATTTGATAATAGACTCCGGATTCAATTTTATTAATATTCCTAGGCTGATGCTTTCCCTAGCAACGGCGCCAGAAATGCTTGTTGAGACTTCTTAGCACAATCACCAGAGATAGGGTGTTAGGCTATCTCTGATAACGGCGCCAGAAATGCCTAGGCGTATTTCTTATGTCTATTCGATAATTCCGCAAGCGCACGGAATATACCGTTGTAGCACTTCACCCGGGAGTATTTGAAGGTATCGTTATTTATTTTATCCCAAGGGAAAACAGTGCTAGGAATGTTAATAAAAGAGAGATCCTTAGGTCTATAGCAAATTAGCAACCAACTAATGATAGGGGGGGTAAATCGATATAGAGGAAAGATAATGACACAGAGACAAGACAAGGTTTAAGATAACTAAGGATAACTAGTAGAGTATAGCTAGATGGGAGGACAACGAGTGAGTTTAGGACTCCTATGACTCTTACTTTACTTCTGTGAACGTAACCTTAACAGATAGATAACTTAACAAGATTGATACCTTACTTCTTGTGTGAAGGGGATAGTCCAAGACAATAGAGGATATAACCTGAAACATCCTCGATTTTCCACAAAGGGAAAATCCACAGAATGAGATATAATGTGATAAAACCAAAGATTGATCTCATCGCATTATCATATATCAGTTGATATTAAAGTCATACATCGAGAATACTTACAAAATATTACATCAACTGAGTAGACACCTGTTACAGGGTTAATCTAGCGGAAGCATATCTAGTCATAATCAGAGTTGGCGGATTATGTCGTCGAGTGAAGGCTCCTCCATCACGAGAATCATCAGAGTTGTTGATGGCGCAGCATAGTCTTCATCTCCTGAACCAAACTTGAGCGTAGGCACGAGACCGTCTAATCCTTCGTACCTCAATATCTCTGTTAGTCAGGTATTCTGCACACCGCCAGATATGTGCAGGCCATGGTCAGCACCGATGAGCTTTAGTGGAAAAGAGAAAATAAAGGATCTGGCGATCCTAATATTTGGCTGTGGTTTGCATCCTATGCAAAGTAGTATCAAGTAATAATATCATATTAGTTTGTCAAGTTTTAACCCATATCATCAGTTTCCATCAGTCTATCCCAAATCCATCATCCCAC
Organism: Eremochloa ophiuroides; assembly: GCA_038502445.1. Lineage (NCBI taxonomy): Eukaryota > Viridiplantae > Streptophyta > Magnoliopsida > Poales > Poaceae > Eremochloa > Eremochloa ophiuroides. The sequence goes on from JAHLJS010000003.1 coordinate 99,347,729, forward strand.
CCATACACCACGTCACACACACCTCACGCTCAGTCGACAGGCCCAACTCCCTCTCGGGTCCTGTCTCAACGGCACACTGTCGCTTCGGGCACACTGCCGGACAATCATCAACCAGGAGGAGAAAAGAATATCGCTCTCTACACTAGACAGAGCCTCACAGGAAAGGTCCATAGCCGACGAATCGGCATATGTATCGATCGATCAACCATAACACTCTGCAGAGGTTTTACCACTCACAAGATTAGCCATCATCGATGCTGTACAATCATCTAGGCAGAATTCCGGGTGCTTGCTTGCCTAGGTCGATGCCACCCTACCACTCAGCCCTGGGTAACTTCGGCCCTACGCCGAAACGCTGAGACTGGGAGACGCAGTACCGGGCCCAATCAGTGGTACTGCGCATCTAGAACGGTGCGGGAACTTCCTGCACCCGCCACCGCCCACCCTATCACCTTACAACCTAGCAGTAGTGGCACCGCCCTACCAAGTAGTCCAGCCGTTCCCCGCCCATCGAAGACGAGTGAGCAGTAAAGGATTCCCATGAACCTGGTGCTAGTCCTTCCTAGGTTTGACCAAGCAGGCATCTTCTCTTAGGGGATACTCTCCCCATGCCACCACGGCACCTCCATTCACGGGACTTCAATGCACATCCCGGAACCACCTCATAAGTCATTACCCGCCACAGGTATCTCTCGTGGGAATGCCCAGATGCAACTCCCGGCAAGACTTGCTTACACAGCTCGTCGTGTATCCCACTTGGTCGACTCGACCCTCACCACACACCCAAGACACACGCAGCACGCTCATAGTCCACCAGTCTGGCATCCCAAACCAAACCATTCTAAGAGGTTCACCACCAGCATCACATCACAGATACAATGCGAGTGAAGTTAATAAATATGGTGATGTAATATGCAAGCAAACAGGTAGATAGAAATTTATAAGAGAGCATGAGCGCGAAGCTGTGTTGCATAGTAGAGTGGTTTGCAAACAGTGTAATAATGGCTTAGGTAGTTGCATGCATCATATACTAGCAAAGGAGTAAAGATAAAGCGCTAGCAATTCTAGATATGCAATGTCTAATAGGATTCTCTAAGAGAAGGTGCTACCATGACACCTGCGTTGTCGAGGAGGTAGTGGTATGAGTGTTCTCCAGTTAGTGTAGTCGAACAGCGGGGTCACCTCCCCCTAGGATCTCCATCCCATGGTTCCTGTCATCGTCCATGCTCTCCTCCTCCGATGGCCTCGATCCGATTGTTGCTATTCCAGAACGGCTACTCCGCGAAGCAATACAAGGCAAGAAAACACCCAATATACCGTAAGACGGCGGAACACGAGAGATCCATGACACCAGAGAAATAATAAAAAGGTTCACGACTTAGCCCTCTCGGCGTATGTCCGATTTCATCGGGCCAAAGAAACAGGAGTGATGGTTTGCTAAGCACAAGCTTATATCGCAGCCAAGCCAGTATGGTTTTATGGTAAATGACTTAGGCTAGAGCTTACCCATAGCAAACACCACAGCACACGATCTTCCGATCCGAACGCCACGGAGGGGACGGGAATCGGAGGACGGTCGAGCAAAAGGAAAGAATGGGGAATTACTGACAATAAGTGCTGTACAAAATAATGCAAGTGTTTAATCCACTTGTAGGGTACCAAGGCTGTGGTTCAAACGGGTATAATCATACAAGTGCTTAAACACCAAGAATTAAGAGAGAGAAAGAGAAAGAAAAGTTGGCTAGGCACATCTATATCATATTCCCAGTCACACCTTCAGTGAAGATGGTTTTAAGCGGTCGACCGAGTCGACCTACATAGGTCTGAGATCTTAATATAGACCATAGCTTCGCTAACAAAAGGAGTCAGTCCGGTCTTTGATCTAGTCACTGTGAGTAAGACGGGATCGAACAGAGCGGGCTAAACGAACAGAGAGCGAGAAGCATAAAACAGTAGTGGTCTACTCTTTCCAAGGCACACGCCATGGAATAGACGGGGCGTCAGAAGAGAGCGACATGTAAAAGACGCAAGTGCGCAAGCCACTCGTAGGGTACCACGACCTGGGTGCACTGGCACTAAGTCATTTCCCGAATTCGTAGCGGTGTGGTTGTCACCGCGAGAATCGAAGAAATACGACGGTCGCATAGGGTACAAGCATACAAGGACTTAGGCACGAAGACTCAAAGAAAGGCAAACGGGGTATAGCTCCTTGGTCATGGCGAGGTGCACTCGCGGCCACAAGCTATACCAACAAAACGAGAGGTCGAGTTACGCTTGGCATTACGGTCATGGCGAGACAAATCCCGCGATCGCAACGTCCGAATGAAGTACGATCTCTCAGCCGGCTCGAAGGCACGGCACACAGATAGACAGCCAGAACAACCATCAATAAGATCCACAAACATGACCACAGGACAAAATGACTCGACAGGACAATGGAGTAGCACAATTCCATAGCATTATGATAGATGGATCCTGTATCACAGATACATGTACAAACTGAGTGTAAGGATAGGGTACAATGGATACTTGTATAGACAGATCGTAGAGATAGGGTGCAACAAATATATGGATGGACAGATTCATACGGATAGAATACAATATGGTGGACACATGTACAAGAAGCAAGAGAAGGGGCTCTCCAATAATCCAGCACCATATCACTTTGGCTTTCCAATAGTCCAACATCATCTATCATTTGGGTTCTCCAACAGTCGAGCATCGTCTATGGGATCTCAAGATCTAGTAACGGGGTTACTACATGAAGGCCGGATAGGGTCGTTGTCAAATAGAAGTGGCGAGGCTTGCTGCTACATGCTCCGGCTTCCCTCGGCCAGCTGCTGAAAGCTTCTGGCCAACTATGGCTTGCTATTGGCTGGCTGCGGCTAGTCGTGGCCTCCTGCGGGCTGGCCGCGGCTGGCTGGAGGTGACATCAAATGGCTGGGAGGTGGCAGAGCATGGCCGGGTTCTCAACAAGGCATTGGATCACAGCACGAAGGCCTAAGTCGACGGCGATGCCCGTCGTATATGTTCATGGTGTGTCATCTGGTTGGTTGGGTTTAGTCCGGTGTCCGTGAGTGCGTTGTGTTTTTCCTGAGCCGGTGGTGGCTCTGCCGGTGCGTTCCCTGGGGTAGGACACGGTGGCGCACGTGGTGGGTCCGAGAAGGCGGTGGTGCTCACTGTGGTGCTGACGAAAATAGGATGGTGGTGCAGCGAGGAGTCGATGCTGTGCAGGGTGATCGCCGCGCCGTGCCGATCCGCGACGGTGGCACCGGTTCGGCTTGGTAGTGGATCTGCTCGACGTGACGAGGAGCAGGGCGCTGGGCGGCATCAGGTTCGTGGTCAACATGGATAGGGACATCGCCATGGCTTGCAGATGGAATCGTGGCCTCCCTGCAAGCGCAAAATCATGGCACGATGGCCATTTTCAGTGCAAGTTATTTGCAAGAGCTACAGTGGGGAGGAGGGGCGAGGCCGTGGAGGTTGGATAGCTTACCGGCGTTGCTACGGCGTCACGGGGCCGCAGCTGTGTCCACCAAGTGGCTGGCCGGGCACGACAGCGGCTTGGCATGGTCGGTCGCGGCCCTGCAGAGTGCTCAGCACCGGTGACTTCAGCAAGGTGGTGGTGGGCGAGCTCAGTTTGGGCAGCGTCGGCGCGGTCCCAGTGAAGTGGTGGCTCGGTGAGGGCACGACGGCGGGGTCGCAGTGCGAGGAGTAGTCAACGTCGCAGTGGCACAGCGATGACGGCCGCCCGTCGAGAACCGAGGCCGGGCGCGGGCTTGGACGGCGATGGCGAGGTCTTCGGGTCGGTGGCGGCGTTCCGGAACGTCGCGGCCGATGTTGCCAGCGGCGAGGCCGTGCACGGACAGGGACGAGGTGGATGGCCCGGTGCTGCACCCATGGTGACGATAGGCCGTCGTGGTCGCGTGGCACTCGTCGCGGTCGCGGCCGTGGCGGCACTCGTCGCGGCCGTGCTCCCACAGCAGTGTGCACGCACGTTCGTTGGTCAGGAACGGCTGAACGGGGTCGCGGCTGCGGCGTCGAGGCAGAGGAGGTGCCCGGAGCGCGAGCGACGTCGTGGCGAGGTGGACGGGCCTGCCGGTCGGGGGAGCTCGCGTGCGGTCTTGGAGGCACGGTGTGGAGGCGATGTCGCCGTGCAGAGCAGCGGCCATGGCGGCGCGACGAGCACGGCATGCACGCGGTCGGCTGCAGTGTTGTTGTGGTGGCGTGCAGCTTGGTGAAGCTGAGTTGAGCGCGAGGCAAGAGGAGGTGGTGAGCGGCCGAGCAGCGTGGTGAGCGCGGCGGCCATGGCGGCGGCGGCTCGGGAAGAAGATAAATAGGGGGCAGCTGCAGCTCGTCTTTATACGCCTGTGGCTAGGGTTGCAAGGAGGAGCGGCGATCCCCGACGTCCGTGCCAATGTTGAGACGCGTGGCATGCATCGAGAGGCGACATGGTTGGCTCGGGTCGCGTGCACGCGAGCTGTGCGTGGCTGGCGGCGGCGGCGGCCGGGAGCAGGGTGCGGCGCTGCCCTCTGCTTAGGGCTGGGGCACGACTATTGGGCCTGTTGGGCTGTGGTGCGCGCGAACGGGCCGGTGTGGGCCGGATTGGTGCGTACGCGTGTGATGCACGGGGGTGCTGCAGCGGTGGTTGGGCTGTGCGACGTCGAGAGAGAGGAGTGGACCGCGCTATGTCGGATGGATGTCCAGTGCTGCGGCTTGGGGCTGATACGTATGTACGCGTGCATGGCTGAGTACTAGTTGTGTTTACGTATCCAAATGCTGGTCTATTTCTTTTGCTAAGAACCTGAGGAGTACAGGAGCATGCAGTGTTTAGAATGTTGTACGTGCATACGCAGAAGATTAGTAATTGAAATTAGGAATGAGTTGTTTCGTTGACTAGGACGTTTTGCATATAATTCATAAGGGGATTTTTTTTTGGGAGGGAGGAGAAAAGGAAAAGGATTTTCCTTTTACTGTCTAGAGGAATTTAGAGGTGATTCAAAAATAATTTGAGAAAGAGGAAAAAGGATTCGACGATTCTCAAGCGGATTTGTTGGTAATTCAAAAGAGAATAAAAGGAAAAATGACCTTTCCTTTCATGAATTTTCTGATTCGTGAATTTGGGAGAGCCTTGAAGGTGTTGAGAAAAATAAACAAAAGGACTCGGGGAAATTGCAGGGAGGTTTGAGATAGTCCCGCAAGTGATGAAAGGAAATTGCTATGGATGTGCACATCGACACAAAACTTGAGACCAGCTGCAAAACTCCAACGGATTCCTACAATCAATCCCTATATGAATGCAACGGTTGTTGGTGGGTTAGTCGCAGTTTGACCCAAAGGCTACATGCTTCACACATTGGCAAGAAAAACTTTAAAAAGCTCGTATTTTTGGTTATTGAAAAATCTGGGTTGTTACATAACCTCTACCCGAAGCGGCTATGCTCTTATGGGAGCCTACCTTTTAAGAAGTTGCCTCAAACACGTGGAGGGATGCTAAGACTAGACAGGGCTATCACCACTTGCTAGTACCCACTAACAATCCGTGCGACAAGCGGCAATCAAAGGCAAGATTTAGCCTAAGCACCACGCTTACACTAACTCACTACTCTAGTTGTGTACAAAGCAACTAGAGCACCCTATGACAGGCGATGAACAACACACAACAGCTGGTTACAGGATCACAATCTATTAGAAGTCAACTATGGGCTAAGATATGACACAACAATACTATAATAAATAGTAAAGCACTAAGTAAACACTTAGTAAAGTAAAGCAAAGCTAATATATTGATAAAAGTAAAGTCTTACAGAAGGAAAGGTACAAGAGCTATACCAGATTCTCCAGAAAATGACTCCGGAGATCCTGAGCGTAGCTCGACTCGACTCTAACTCCCACAATAGACTAATACTACTACTAAAGAGAAGTAATGGACTCTAGCTTGCTTGTTGCCTTCTTGTGTCTCTTGTGTGTCTTGAAAGGGTGAAGCCAGCCTCTATTTATAGGGGGGGTGGAGAGGTGCCACGTCAGCAATCCGTGTGCACCTCGCCTCTCCACCCTTGGATGAACCGCCTTAGAACCGCCTCAAGATGGACGGTCGTGGTGAATCCAGCACGTGGAAAGCATGCAGGAGGTCGGTGGGGTATGGCGGTGGCCTGGACCCACGAGGGTAGGGTCGGCCGACCCCTCCCCCTATGGCAGGGTGTTGACGGTATTTATACCCTGTTTCCTACCATCATAACCGTCAACAGGACACTCTTTGGAGGGAAGAAACAAGCAAACATGTAGTGACAGAGGCACAAATAACTTGATTCTACATGTACATGTCAGTATTTGCTTGCAGGAACTCAAACCAGGAGTTTTTAGAGTATAGAAGCCAAAGATGGAGATAATCTGCAATTCAAAATATGACAAAATGGCAAAGTGATGTCACAATCATCAATGACTTCACTTCAGGTTCAAGTGGACACTTGGTGGACACTTGTCATGGGTTGGCCGACCCATGAATAGTGGCACCAGCACTCCACCTTCAAGGATCAAGCGATGGAGTGCTCTAGGAGAGAGCCGAGGCCACATGGAGCCACGACATGGGTCAGCCGACCTAGTCATGGAGCCTAGCTGGCTCTGCTGATGTGGCACAATCCATGGCACACCTCCTGGAGTCCATTTCCACCCTTGAATCACAAGTGTGCTTTCAATCAATGGTTAAGGAGCAAAGCACACGGATTCATGGGCCCACAACGGAGAAACCGACGTGAGAATGGAATAGCCAACACTTGGGCAAGACTCTATGACCTATGGGGCATAAGATGGTGGGACCCACCTATCATAGGGGGTCGGCCGACCCCCCTAGGTGTCCAATTTTCGCCCACCGACTCTTGGCATGAAGATAGGCAACGTGGTGAATCCAGGGCAGTCCAATTCATGGCGGTTCAAGGTCGGTGGATCCAAGGGCCAAGGTGGAAAGGCCCATGGATTGATGACATGGCACTCCCCTTTCATCCCCCTATAAATACCCACCTAGTCCTTCACTTTAGACATCAAGGAATAAGTATCAAGTGTATCATAGAGAGAAAGACTACTTTAGTAGCTTAGTGTTAGAATAAGAGGGAAGAGAGTGAGGGAAGTTTTCAGAAGAAAGCCCTGGGCCTGTCGGGAGTCTTCTTCAAGGTGTACCTCAGCGGATGCAAGCTTCTAGTAAGTTTTACATCTGAGTCCTTCTAGTATTTGATATTCTGGTTCTGGTACTTTAAATATATACTTGCTTTTACTTGCACATTGCTTTACTTAGTGAAGTACTCTAGTGTCTAGCTAAGATTAGACTAGTAAGTATAGTGTAGATGTGGTGTCTAGGGTATATCTTATCAGTGTGGGCCGCTTGTCGCACGGATTGTTTGTGGGTGCCAGCAACTGGTGACAGGCTTGTCTGGTCTTAGTATCCCTCCATGTGTGTAAGACAAGTTATTAAAATGGCAGGGCATCAATACAATAGCATAGCCACCTCGGGAGGAGTTATATCTCCTCCTGTTTCGCCTATCGTCTCTTGTAAAGGGAGGAGGTGGTAAACCTCTTTATACTTAGAAAGCCAAGACCAGATATCGTTTGCTACATAGAACCTCTCTATACCTATATCCTTAACCTCTTTGATCACCAAATCCTTTGATCACTATCAGACGGTTTTGAACCTAGTTAGTTTACTTCACGTTCAACGTGGAAATTACGATACCTGGAATACTCCCAGTGAAAGGTACATTGACTACCGTACACTTGCGGTATATCCGTTTGCCACCTTTGGTGTCAACAAGCTTTGCTGACGCCGTTGCCTGGGGAACGGTAGCTGTCTTAACTAGAGTCGAGTCGTCTTAGTTATCCTTCTTTGATCAAAACTATCTCTTTCACATACACATGGATCAAACACCTATCTTCGAGTATGCTGCTCCATCGAGCGCTTAGTATGGAGCCGCCCAAGTCATCACAGACCGTTTTGGCCGTTCGTTATGAGCTACGCCCGAGTCTCATAGCGATGGTTCAGGAGAAACCTTTTTCTAGGGGATAAAGATGAGAACCCCTATACACACATACGTGCTCTTGCATACATATCCACAGGATGAAATGAGATACCCTTAAGTGGAAGCTATTTCCGTTCTCTTTGACGGGAATAGCCAAACGATAGTATACTCGTCACGTAGGTAGTGTAAATGGAGAATGGGAGAAGCTGCAATCAAAGTTCTGTATTACTTTCTTCTCCATTCCCCTGAGTTGCTCGTCTTCAGTGTAGAGATTCTAAACTTTAGACAAAAGGAAAAGGAGCCTCTAGGTGTGGCATGGGCCCGTTTCACAGACTTAGTATCTTCTGGTCCTAATTTAGCTATAACCGAGCCAAGCACTCTTACAACATTTCTACCTCAGTCTTAGCCAAAATTCCAGCACAATTTCTTGATTTAGCCTCCAAGGGAGCATTCTTGCATCTCTCTATTAGTGAAGGTAAGAAAGTTCTTGCGAAAATTCTCGAGAACACCCCCTACACTAATGTCTATGATGAAGCCCCCAAAGAAGATCAAACCCCGAAGGACGAACCTACGATAGCCGGAACCTCACCACTCACATCACAAGCTGTCGAACCTGAACCAAAACCACCAAATCCTCCAGAGGAAGTTAAACCTCTGGAGTTTCCTCTTGATATCGAGGCCGATCTCTTCTCCGATTTTGGAAATGCCTCGAATCAACCTGTGCAAAAGAAGTCTACAACACGTAGAGCTCCAAATGATCACATCCCACATCAGTCTTGAGACCCGCTATCTGAAGGAGACCATTCAAGAGCTCGCGTCCATTATGAGTGACTGAATGGCTGAAGGAGGCCGAAGCCTCACCTGAGGTTATTAGGACCCTATCTTGCTTCACAACCATTCCTTGAGTCATAAATAGGACCACCATAGACTCTCTTTATGACCCCGCTGTAGGAGTGAGCATTATGTCTAAGTTATTAGCAAATGAACATCTAGGAGAGGAACCTCTAGCCTCGATCAACAAATTTCTTAAATTACCCTCTGGGAAATTGGTCGAGAGCGGCGGGATTGCACAGACCATTCCTGTCACAATTAACAAGGTCTATGTCCTCTTACACTTCTTTGTTTTCAATATAGAGAAATTTGACTTATTAATTGGACATCCCCTCATGAGATTCCTTGATGGATTCCATGGGGGGAACCTTGAAGGTCATCTCGGGAAGAACCTGTCTTTCGATTCCGCTAGCAAATTTTGACAACTCTAAAGCAAAAATGCACCCCGAGTCTGACCCGATAGAGGAAGTAATGGTTGCATCTCTTCTAGAACCTTCTCATCCTGATCTAGAAGAGGATGCCAAGGATTTCATCCAAGAAGAGGCCGAACTAGAAGAACCCTTAGACTTGGATAAATCTGAACCCCCATCTAAACCCTCTATAGAACTTAAGCCCCTTCCTTCTGGACTTAAGTAAGCCTTCCTTAATGGTGATTGGGAGACTCCCGTAATCATCAGTGACCAACTTTCTGAGGAGGAAACCTCCAAACTCATCACCATTCTAGAGAAACACCACTCTGTATTAGGCTACTCTCTTCAAGATTTTAAGGGAATTAGTCCCACTCTCTGCACCCATCGCATCCCAATTGAGCAAGATGCTGCACCTTCTAGGGAGCCGCAGCGAAGGCTAAGAAATGCGATGAGAGAAGTAGTGAAGAAAGGGGTCTTGAAACTCTTGCACGCTAGGCATAATCTACCATGTTCCTAACAGCGAGTGGGTCAGCCCCGTCCAAGTAGTGCCTAAGAAAGGAGGGATGATGGTTGTTAAAAATGAGAAAAATGAACTAATCTCTCAATGAACCGTCACAGGCTGGAGAATGTGTATAGACTACTGAAAACTTAACAAGGCCACAAAGAAAGATCACTTTCCGTTGCCATTCATCGATGAGATGTTGGAACGACTTGCAAAACATTCTTTCTTCTGTTTCCTTGATGGGTATTCGGGTTATCACCAAAATTCCAATCCATCCCGACGACCAAAGTAAGACAACCTTTACATGCCCCTATGGAACATATGCATATAGGCGCATGTCTTTTGGCCTATGCAATGCCCCTGCCTCTTTCCAAAGGTGCATGATGTCCATCTTCTCCGATATGATCGAAGAAATCATGGAGGTGTTCATGGACGACTTCTCAGTCTATGGCAAAACCTTCAATCACTGCCTAGAGAATCTGGACAGTGTCATACAAAGATGTGAGGAAAAGCACTTAGTCTTAAACTGGGAGAAATGCCACTTCATGGTTCGAGAAGGAATAGTGCTAGAACATAGAGTGTCCGAACGTGGGATAGATGTGGATAGAGCTAAAATAGAGGTTATAGAGCATCTTCCACCACCCACGAATGTTAAGGGTGTCCGTAGCTTTCTTGGTCATGCAGGATTTTATAGAAGGTTTATAAAAGATTTTTCTCAAATTGCTAGACCTTTAACAAACCTGCTTGCTAAAGATGCACCCTTTAACTTGGATGATGAGTGCTTAGACTCCTTTTATTATCTTAAGAAAGCACTTATCTCTGCGCCAATCATGCAACCCCCTGATTGGACGCTTCCTTTTGATGATAATGTGTAATGCTAGTGATTATGCTGATAGGTGTTGTCTTAGGACAAACCAAAGATAAGAAACATCATGCAATCTCATATGCTAGCAAAACCTTAACTGGGCCACAATTGAATTATGCAACAACTGAAAAAGAACTGTTGGCTGTGGTTTTTGCTATAGACAAATTTAGATCTTACTTAGTTGGAGCTAAAGTAATCATTTACACTGACCATGCTATATTAAAGTACTTGCTCACTAAGAAAGATGCTAAACCAAGATTAATAAGATGGATATTACTGCTCCAAGAATTTGACCTTGAAATTAAAGATAAAAAGGGAGTAGAAAACTCTATAGCCGATCATTTGTTTAGAATGCAATTCAAAGACAAACAGGATCTACCCATCGACCACTTCCTGCGAGACGACACGCTCCTCAAGGTCACGGACTCCAACCCCTGGTATGCAAACATTGTTAATTTCATGGTCACAGGATATGTGCCACCAGGAGCAGACAAGAAGAAACTCATCCAAGAGAGTAAGGTGCACCTCTGGAATAAGCCATATCTGTACAGAGTCTGCAATGATGGAATATTAAGGAGGTGCCTGCCAATGAATAAAGCAATTAAGATCATCAAGAAATGCCATAGGAGCAGAGTATGGAGGCCATTATGGGGTATTCAGAACCCACGCAAAGATATGGCAAAGTGGATTCTTTGGGCCTACCATGCACAAAGATGCACAAGACTATGTGAAGAGATGATGCAAGATGTCAAAAACATGGGAACATCAACACCCGGGATGCAATGCCACTCATGAACAATCTTCAAGTGGAATTATTTGATGCATGGGGAATTAACTACTATGGGTCCATTCCCCAAGTCTCAAGGTTGTGAGTACATCCTGGTGGCAGTGGATTATGTGTCCAAATAGGTGGAAGCTATGCCTTGTACAACCGCAGATGCTTCACATTCAAAAAGGATGTTTAAATAAGTCATATTCCCAAGATTTGGCACTCCAAGACTAGTCATAAGCGATGGAGGATCACACTTCATAGATAGAGGCTTCCGACGCTTCCTGGCCGACATGGGGATAAAGCATAATGTTGCAACTCCATACCATCCCCAGACAAGTGGCCAAGCGGAGACGTCCAATAAGTAAATCAAGAACATCTTACAAAAGACAGTCAATGAAATGGGAACAGCTTGGAAGAGCTAACTACCGGATGCACTTTGGGCATACAGGACCACATACAAGACCCCAATTGGTATGTCACCATACCAGCTTGTATACGGGAAGACATGCCATCTGCCGGTAGAGCTAGAGCACAGAGCTCATTAGGCAATCAAACAATGGAATATGGATCTGCCCTCTACTAGAAGGAATAGAAAGATGCAGATCTCAGAGCTTGACGAATAGGAGAGAAAAAGCCTATCACAATGCTAGGATCTATAAAGAGAGAATAAAAAAGTGGCACGACAAGAGGATCAAGCCCAAGGAATTTTATCCTAGAGACAAAGTCCTAATATTCAACTCAAGGGTCAAGCTATTTGGCCATGAAAAGCTAAGGAGCAAATGAGAAGGACCATACCTGGTAATCAATACAGCAATGCATGGAGCCGTCACGCTTCAAGACGACGACGGCAACATCTTTAAGGTAAATGGTCATCGTCTCAAAGTTTTTCATGAACATGCACCAATAGAAGAAGTTGACATGTTAGAGTTCATCCTATGATAATGAATTAACATAATTAAAATCTACATGTCTTACTTTCTCTTTTCAATTATTTGTATAGCTTGATCACTAGATAGGTTTCAAATAATAGAAATTCCTCCTTTTAGCATTTCGGGTCCCCAAAACCCCCAATTAGAAGCGGATAGCCGAAATTCAGGCGACCGTTTGGGACCAAAATTTAGCCAGGCCATATAATTTTTAGATACAAATAATTTGGTCGCGTCGGGTCATCCAAACCTGGGTTGGACGACCCACACTTGGATCAATTTAAAATTTTGGAAAATGGGACATCATTCATTAGGTTTTGTAGGTGACGTGACAAAAATTTGGGGTAACTTTATGGGTCGGCCGACCCATATTTGGCACCCCCTCAACTTCATCACATTTAGGGAAGCATTTGGGGATCGTGTAGGGAAGTTTCCACGGCCAGACGACCCATTTATGGGGTCGGCCGAACCACCCAGGGCACCCCGTTGTGACCCACCAGGTCCAGAACGTTGTGCCAACGTTCCGCCGGCATTTTCTCGCAATTTCAAAAAGGAAAACGTTAGCACTCGTCTTCTTAACCCCTTCCTCTCCTTCTTCATCCTTCCACCTCCATCCTTCAACATTCCAGCACCTCCCTTCGACCTTGATCCACCAGAGAACTCCACCATGGCTCCCACTAGCAAAAATGCCATCGTCCCTGCTGGAGAAGGCACTTCCAAGCCACATAGGTCACTGTCCGAGAGCCTTGAGAGAGCGATGGCCATCGACGTACTGGAGGTGGAGTCCCGTGAACTCGCTGCTGCTGACCGGAGGACCGCCGGGGGCCAGGGCTGGGTCGCCCGACCCTAGGAGGGTTCGGCCGACCACCCCACGGCCGTCCCCTCGGTCCACCTCTTCGCCAAGATCTCTCTCGCCGCGACGGGATCTCCGGAAGCCCCCTGTTCATTCCACCACTGCCAATTAGGCCTACCACAGGCCAATTGGCATTGAAGGGGAAGGCTTCGGAGGTGCCAGAACAGCGCCCCAGCTCTCTCTACTCGGACCATGTTCAAAGGCCGCAAGATCGTTGGTGGTGGGCTAGGTGTAGGGAAGGTGTTCAGTCCCTCCTCTCAATTTGGATGAGAAGAAGCAGTTGAGGGAGTCCCTTGACTCCAACTCTCCTTCCCACATCCGGAGGAAGTTAGATGCACCACCAATCAATGGCTCGTCCAGGCCAATTTGAAGATGATCGGGAAGAGAAAAGCGACATGGAGAAGATGCTCAAGATTGTAACTAGTATTAGGAAAAGGAATAATGAGTTAGAGGAAGACGGTGTCGGAATTAAGGAATGGCACATTTAGATATGGAAGACAACTTCCGCGCACTTCGCATTAGTACCAATGTGAAGCTCAAGCGCATGGCCTCTACCATGGGCCAAGAGGACATCCTAAAGCCTCCTTCTCCATAGGTGAGGATTCCTTTAGAATAAAAGTAGGCACTAGCTAGATTTTCCTTTCATGTTTTGATTTTCATAATTGTAAGCATGCCTACTTCAATTTTTAAAGAGTTGAATAAAGTGCGTTTGCGTTCTGCTGGTGTGTTGCCACCAAGCAGAACACCTGCACTTGATGTTGTTTTCTGTTCCTGTGTCACCAGATGGAAAGAACCAAGTGTGGGTGGGTCGAACGACCCCCTCAACTGCTCTGATGGTGATTTCCAACATGTCACGGTGCACAACACGTCTGCTGGAACAAACAGGACGAAAAACATCACAAAACTTGGGTCGAACGACCCACAAAATCAAGCCCAACGGGAAAACAATTGTGCAGGATTACGTTTTGAGATGAGGAGATTCAAATGGAGGGGACAACGGCCCTTTGGTGGGGTCGGCCGATCCCACCATTGGGGCCTGGACCCACCAGCCAGACTCCCTGCAGCGAAGGTATGCTTCCTGACTGGTTTGCACCCTTCCTCCCTCTCAAATCATGCATTTCCTTAATTTATTTCTTTGTTCCTTCAGTAAAAAAATGAAAATAAAAATTTGAATACTTGCATACCAAAATAAAAGAGATAAAATTCATGACATTTGAAGAGTAGAGACGACACAAAGTTCAAATTTATGCATATGACTATACTTGTGGGTAAATATCTTGATAGGAAATCATATTGACTAAGATGTTGATAAATGTGAGATAATTCTTGGCTATTGATTCACACTTTTTCCATTCAAAGTACTTAGAGGTTTATTTATGAAAATGTCATAAAACCATAGTGTCACTTACTCCTCAATAGTAAGAGAATTACTACCAAAGCCATATATGATCATCATGTTTGAAACCTCTTCTAATCATGCTACTTGCAATTGCTTTGAGTTTGATCAAACCTTATTGACCCATGTTTAGAAGTATGTCATAGTCCAAAGATCAAGATCACATACACACCACACATATATGCTGCTTCTACACTGAAAGTACGCAACAACATGCCACCCATTTCCATTGAATAATTGCTCCATGTTTTAAAGGTCAATGAATATCTCTCTTAGTTGATATAGAAAAAGGGACAATGGATATGCAAAATGAAAAAGAAAGAAACGATGGACAAGTGAAAGTCCAAGAAAAAGGATATATATATATATATATATAAAAGAAAAGAAAAATGATAGCCATGTCCCAAAACAAAGAAGAGAGAGATCATCTCAAATAAAGGAGCATTATAGTTTACCATTTTTCACACACTTGCACATCTTGATCTAGGTCTATGACATTTTTCTCCTTGGATCCTTATTTTGATTTTACAATATATGCAATGTAAGTATGCTTGCCATGTTTATCCTTACCTGAACTACACATAAGCCTGATAGATGTAGGATAAAGCAAAGAAGGCATCTCTAAGATATGCCTTGGTAAGGAATCAAATACAATTGAGTGACTTAAGAGTACTATTTGAGGAGTAAGAATGAACTATGTGCTTTCTTTTTAAAACCAATACCAAAAATTCTAAGTACTGAGAAGATGAAAATGTGAGATGACTTTGCTTTAAGTGCTGTTCCATTTCTCAACATCCCAACGATATATGCTAGACAATGCCACATAACCCACTAGTATAAGCTATGTGTTAAATGAAAACTTTGTTCACCACTATCTTGGATATGTCTTACTCTTCTTTCTAACCTTTACTCGAGGACGAGTAAAGACTTAAGTGTGGGGGAATCTTGTTGACAGTATTTATACCCTGTTTCCTACCATCATAACCGTCAACAAGACACTCTTTGGAGGAAAGAAACAAGCAAACATGTAGTGACATAGGTACAAATAACTTGGTTCCAAATGTACATGTCAGTATTTACTTGCAGGAACTCAAACCAGAAGTTTTCAGAGTATAGAAGCCCAAGATGGAGATAATATGCAAATTAAAATATGACAAAGTGGCAAAGTGATGTCACAATCATCAATGACTTCACTTCAGGATCAAGTGGACACTTGGTGGACACTATTCATGGGTTGGCCGACCCATGAATAGTGGCACCAGCACTCCACCTTCAAGGATCAAGCGATGGAGTGCTCCAGGAGAGAGCTGAGGCCACGTGGAGCCATGACATGGGTCGGCCGACCCTGTCATGGAGCCCAGCTGGCTCTGCTGATGTGGCACAATCCGTGGCACACCTCCTGGAGTCCATTTCCACCCTTGGATCACAAGTGTGCTTTCAATCAATGGTTAAGGAGCAAAGCACACGGATTCATGGGCCCACAACGGAGAAACCGACGTGAGAATGGAATAACCAACACTTGGGCAAGACTCTATGACCTGTGGGGCACAAGATGGTGGGACCCTACCTATCATAGGGGGGTCGGCCGACCCCCCTAGGTGTCCAATTTTCGCCCACCGACTCTTGGCATGAAGATAGGCAACAGTGGTGAATCCAAGGGCGTCCAATTCATGGCGGTTCAAGGTCAGTGGATCCAAGGGCCAAGGTGGAAAGGCACATGGATTGAAAGACATGGCACTCCCCTTTCATTCCCCTATAAATACCTCCCTAGTCCTTCACTTTAGACATCAAGGAATAAGTATCAAGTGTATCATAGAGAGAAAGACTACTTTAGTAGCTTAGTGTTAGAATAAGAGGGAAGAGAGTGAGGGAAGTCTTCAGGAGAAAGTCCCGGGCCTGTCGGGAGTCTTCTTCAAGGTGTACCTCAGCGGATGCAAGCTTCTAGTAAGTTTTACATCTGAGTCCTTCTAGTATTTGATATTCTGGTTCTGGTACTTTAAGTTTATACTTGCTTTACTTACACATTGCTTTACTTAGTGAAGTACTCTAGTCTCTATCTAAGATTAGAGTAGTAAGTATAGTATAGACGTGGTGTGTAGGCTATATCTTATCAGTGTGGGCCGCTTGTCGCACGGATTGTTTGTGGGTGCCAGCAAGTGGTGACAGCCTTGTCTGGTCTTAGTATCCCTCCACGTGTGTAAGACAAGTTATTAAAACAGCAGGGCATCAATACAATAGCATAGCCGCCTCGGGAGGAGTTATATCTCCTCCTATTTCGCATATCGCCTCTTGTAAAGGGAGGAGGTGGTAAACCTCTTTATACTTAGAAAGGCAAGACCAGATATCGTTTGCTACATAGAACCTCTCTATATCTATATCCTTAACCTCTTTGATCACCAAATCCTTTGATCACTATTAGATGTTCTTGAACCTACTTAGTTCACTTCACGTTTCCCGTAGAAATTACGATACCTGGAATACTCTCGGTGAAAGCTACATTGACTACCGTACGCTTGCGGTATATTCGTTTGCCACCTTTGGTGTCAACACAGGGTGGGCCCACCAACAGGGTCCCCACCTGTCATAGACCATGGCTGTGTACTTGGTTTGCTTGATTCTTGTCGGTTCATGCCTTGATCCATGTGCCCTTGATCTTCCACCGTTAATTGAAAACACATCTTTGATCCGAGGGTGAAAATGAGCTGGGTGTAGTGTCACGTGGATCGTGCCACGTCACCAGGGCTCAGTGGGCCCCATACATGGGTCGGCCTGACCCATGCATGGGCCCATCTGGACTTTGGCTCTCCTCCATTTGATGTTGTATACATTGTTTTGAAGTGTGGTGGCCTAGGGTCACCATGTCTGGGTCGACCGACCCACACAAGTGCCCCCCAGCTGCTCACTTCCGTATTGTTTTGATCTTCCCTGCATTCACAAGTTAAGAGTACAAGTGAAACTCGTTATTGGATAAAATATGTTCATATTATGTTGTTCTTCCTTGAAACTGAGTCAAGTTGACGGTGTTTGAGTGTGGATTTTCATGGTATATCCACCGTCAACAGTTGCCAGACTTCGCGCATGTCTACCTCGGCCTGTGCTCCGGCTGCCATCTCCGCACCCTCCTCATGGGTCCCTCTCGCGCTCGCGCCGCCGCTCCTCGCCGCGGCGGCATACTACCTCGTCGGCGCGGACAAGCTCTGCTCGCTGGACCTACTCACTTTGTTTCGGGTGTTTTTTTTTTTTTGATGATTTTGGTGCTACTTTGATCAAATGATTTTGTAATATCATGATTTTTTGATGAATTTGTGGATGATGCTACTTTCATCCAATTATTTTAATCACTAGCAAGATGAAGTGATTTTGTATTTTGTAATATAGTAATGTTTAAGTAATGTTCATGATCGGAGATTACAAAAAAATATATTAATTTTGTAATATGATTCTGCCGAGAAGTGCTGAAATGATGATTGTAATTACTACCAAAATTATGTAATTACTACCAAATTAGAGTGAAAAAAATGTTACTACTAAGTAGGTAATTACTACCAAATTAGAGTGAAAAAAATGTTACTACTAAGTAGGAGGACGTATGGATACTATTCTGTAAATTAATCAGTACTTGATTTGTTTGTCTTTTTCTTCGTTTGCTCAAACTTTCCATGAATTTTGTACAAATGTGGATCCTTACAATGATTATCAGAGTTAATTTACTCCTCGTGAGACCGGAGACTATGTGCCAGATGATTATCATAGCTAATGTTACTTCTCAAGGGTGCAAACGGAATTATTTTATAGAAGTAAATGACTATAATAGTAATAAAAACTACCCTTAGGAGACTGGACTCCCGGATGATTTTTATCAGAGTTGATTTACTCTTCATGGGATTAGGACGGAATTATTTTATGGAAGCAAATGAAAAATATAGTAATAAAAAATATCCTGACCACTGACTACACCATGGTGATTATCAGAGTTAATTTTACTCATCAAGGGCTGCGGACGTAATTATTTTATAGAAGCAAATGATCATAATATTGCTCAAAATGATTATACACGTAAATTTACTATTCAAAAGTCAGGACATAATAATTTACCTAACAAAATGATTCTAATAGTAATAAAGAATAATTTTGTCCTGACTAGACACATCGGTGGCTGTCACTTGCAAATTTACTGCTCCCATATCATGATGGAATTATTTATATAACAAAAATGATAATAATAGTTATAAAAATAGTCTAACGGGAGACCAGAGGTCCGCTAATTGACCAAGACAAATTTACCGATCACATGTCAGGATATAATTATTTACATAGTTAGATGATACTCTCAATAGTGAAAATTCCACCGTGGTTTGCCAAAAAAAAAAATCAAAACTTTGATCGTTGTAATAAAATATATTCTATAAGGTGGCTGCAGAATTTGAACACCGCAAAAAAGGTTTACAATTATACAACACCTGGTAAAATTGTGGCACAAATCAAGGAGATTTATTACCTTCATTGCGCGGACCAGATTCAATACTGCTATTTAAATCCATGCACAGATAGTAAAGTCTTGCATGCAGGAGTTAATCCTAAAATAAAATGAGAGTCCTGCTGCACCTTTTTACTACCACGTGACTACATTAGAATAAAAAGAATCACACTACTGCTGCACCTTTTTACTACTCGGCGATTACATTGATTAATTGGGATCTGCGGCGAGGGCTCCCAATAGTATTTTCTACTCTCAGTGAGTAGTTACTCTCATGGCTATATTTCTAAATTTAGATCGTCTATGTACGAAAAAATATATGCAGATGAAATATATGATCATACTAAACCATCTAAAGTAGTATGTGATTATACTGTTTTAATATTTCCCATATATATATAACTGACTTATTTTTAAGAAAATCTCGTGGCAACGCGCGGCTATAGCTAATGCTTCTAGCTATTAATATTTTGAAGCGAGACAAATGGATCGAACATACTAATTACAAGAAATGATCGGGTATACTCCGTCGTCCCGGGGACTGGCATCGATTTCTATTTGGGAATTAATCAACAGCATGGATAATCTACTGTACCTAAATAGAGGAACCTACTAGACGAATTCTCTGTGATTTCGTTCAGCCACATCATCAGTGGACTTCCACAATCACAAGTCAGTATGAAGTGTCGCTCCCAGCCTGATCCATTTCCACCGA
Source organism: Eremochloa ophiuroides (assembly GCA_038502445.1). NCBI lineage: Eukaryota > Viridiplantae > Streptophyta > Magnoliopsida > Poales > Poaceae > Eremochloa > Eremochloa ophiuroides. The sequence goes on from JAHLJS010000003.1 coordinate 99,367,482, forward strand.
GTCATCCGAGCTCCTTCGCCTCCTTGTTCCGTTTCCACCATATCATTTGAAGCAAACTGAAGATATAAAGAGGCAACATCGTTCTAATGTGAAACTGGTATCTCCACCAAACTGGCAGCACATTACCCCACCGACGATCTTCCCAATTTATTTCTCAGCCACCACTAGAACCATCACCTCTAGAACCAGCACCACTACTTCTTCCCCTTCTCGGAGGCAGCAAGCACGCCGGTCATGAAGAAGGTGGCGTTCGCGGAGGCCCCTCACGACCCTGGGCACTCACGGAAGCAGCAACGCTGCCGGTGGTGTTAGCATCCACTCAGGCTCCTCGCCGTCGCTGGCGCTCGCAGAGTTCATGACGGCAGTGGCGCTCGCTGCCGTGCTCCTCGCGTGCGGTCTCCTCGAAGGAGACAGTAGCCCCAGCGCTAGCAACCAGCGGCACTTGCGGCCTGTGGCGCTCGCGAAGGGACCTCTACGCATTGCGGAGGTCGCGACAGCAGTGGCGCTCCACGCATGCGCTATGACGATGGCGTTCTCGTAAGGAGACTACTTGCTGCCGACGGTGCTCGCAGATCGAGGTGCTCGGGGAGGTCGCGACGGCACTGGTGCTCGCGGCCATGCTCCTCGTGTGCGCTCTTCTCAGAGAGGTTCGCTGAATCGCTGTCCTGTTCCTCACTCACTTTTGACCTTTCCATTTGTTCAAATCCACTCTCTCATACCGGTAAAGCTCTTCAACTATCAGGTCCACAAGAGTGTGGCTGGGTCCCGCAATCTACAGGACCGATCCACATTGGACATGGCAGGGCCAACGGTGTGGTGTGCTCTACTACAACCTGAATGCCATGGATGAGGCAGTGAGGACAGACATGTGTTTCGTACTTCATCCATCTCAAATTGTAAAGAATCTCGAAGAGTACAAAGTACCTCAACTTTGACCAAGTTTATATAACAAAATAATAATATTCACAATATGAACTAAGTATTATTAGATTTTTAATCAAAATATATTTTCATAATACACTTATTTGGTGTCATCAATCTTTAAATTTCTATCTATAATTTTGGTTAAATTGAAGATGTTTTGACTCTTCAAAATTCTTATAATAACTTACAATTTAGAATGAAGAGAGTATTATCCATTAAAAATGCGAGAATTATTAATTGGTACTTTTTCATATGCTCAGTCATACTTCCGTCCTATGGTTGTCTTGGTAACCTAGCTTTTAGAATTGTCTTCTATTTGCAATTTATAAATTCATATTTTCTTTTGTTTCACCAAATGTTCAAATAGATACGTGAAGCTATAAATTTCTGCAGCAACGCGCGGGGTACCTAGTGTTTGTTGAAGACGCGCCCTCGAGAAAACCTCCGCAGAGTTGGACTAGACTAGACAGTACTATATTATTTAACTGCCATTTATTGCTTGATCATCATGATCAATTCTCTCGCTCCGACCTTAATCTTCTTGGGAGGTCCGGGGGTGCCGGGACGATCCATTGTTCCAGTCAGGGTAACTCGAGTTGCGTGCAGCATCGAGAGCAGGCATCACCATTACCAGTACGTCACTTGTGACATGCTGCCCACGTATTGATTCATTTGTCTCGCCTCAAATCCGATGGATCTTCCCATTGGGTAGTGATAATGTTTTTTTTTTGTAACAGTATATATATATGCTCACCCTTAAGCAAGTGATTGCCAGACTTCTCCAAACTTGGTCGCAACAAATCTGCTTGCTCAGTCTTCTTCAACGTACTAATAACTTCCACCAAATAAGAAACGATGGCGTCTCCACAAATGAATCTCTCTACCGTGCTCCTAGTCGTCGTCCTCCTACCCGTCGTCGTCATGGGAGCTCATGGTATATGTACACGTGTACACGCGCGCATGAACTTCATGTTGCAAGCGGCCATGTCATTTGATTAATCTTTTTCTAAAAGTTGTTTGACGCACCTTGGACATATATTTGTTGCATGATAAATGTCCATGCCTGGATCTAAACCATGCAGAATCAGCGTTCGTTGGGAAATATTGCAGCATCACGGAACACCTGAGCGGCAGTTATAAAGGGGTATGCATTGGATCGATAAATGATGATGACTGCTATTGGGCATGCGTAAGCGAAAGCAGCGACAACTTAGGTGGCAACTGTGACCTTTTACAATGCTGGTGCCAAGCATGCACCTCTGAAACTGCGGTTGTTGCTAGCGCTCCGATCCGGCAATGATACAACCCTCCCGCCTGAACAATGATTCGATCCTTCCCAGCCCTCGCCTAAAAGTAATATATAACATTGTATACTCGTGTACCTACCAGTCAGGTGCTTACTTATGTTGTATCGTGGACTTGCGGGTTAAAATAAATTTGTATTGTATACCCAGTGTACCTACCAGTCAGTTGCTTACTTATGTTGTATGGTGGACTTGCGGGTTAAAATAAATTTGTATTTTCTTATACAAATATTGTTGACGACTAAATTTGGCACGAAAGGGAAAAGAGGGCCATCTCTTCAAATCCAAATTGGTTTTCTCCATTGTGTGCCGCAGCTCTTGTCGAGCCATCAAAATAATATATAGATCGCTCAATTTAGGCTTGGATAAAAGAGTTAGGCTAATTATGATATATGTACCAAGGGGAAACCCTGGATATTCTGGTTTCTATTTTCGAAATCGGATCTGAGCGCATCTCTAGTGTATTTGAATACATCACGCACAAGGCCTTCTTCACCTAAAAGTACTATAAAGGCCACGGCCTATTGAGATATCCAATCGATCAAAATCACATACATTACAATACTGAATATTCCAATTGACCTATGGGTACCAAACCGATAGAGAAATACACAGGAATACATATTACTGACAGAGAAAATAGGAAATGATTTTTTTTGCCGGTTACCAACAAAACAGGCACTACCAGAATCCCAGCGTTTGCCGAGTACCACGGGCTTTACAGAGTGTATTTCATCGGATACTTGGTAAACAGTAGCTTTGCCGAGTGTCAGTGTCACTAAAGGAACACTGGACAAACAAACAAAACTCGGCAAGCATGGGTCTTTGCCGAGTGTATAAAATAAAACACTCAGCAAACAAATGGCACTCGGCAAACTGTCGCCACGTGACCAGCATGTACATGCGATGGCCGTTAACCGCAACTGCCAGCACTACGTGAGAGGACACTCGATAAACAATCTCTTTGACGAGTGTTTTTATCTTGCACTCAGCAAACAAGTTAGTTTGTCGAGTGTTATTCTCTAGCACTCGACAAAGTATTTAACTTTTTTACCTTTTCTGCCCTCCAAACTTTTTCTCCTCCCCACATACTCTACGTAGTACTATGTCAAAATTTGGTACATCTCTGGTCAGTTTGTGAAACGACCTCGATTTCCACGAAGAAAAATCCACAGGCACGCATTGTAATTAAATAAATTGTATCGAACAATCCATAAAAATTACCCAAACCTCAGTTGATACCAGGATCCATACAACGAGTTCATAATAGAGTCTTACATAAATTATTACATCGCCATACTGGCGGGATCAACGATTCAGAGAAGCTGATAAGATACGGAAGCGATTCATCCTTTACGGCCAATTTGAGTGTAGCACACGACCCTACTCTTCCCAATCATCTCCATCGAAGTCGTACTCTTTCTCGTCACCTGACAGCAAATTTATCAGTACGATTTGTAATGGCCACGGAGCCCACCTATGATAGCAGTTGCTTTGTGGAAAGTGGATGCAAAGCTGTACAAGCAGACCTATAGGCTGGGGTTTCCTATGCAGGTGTAATCAATATCTTAATAGTCAAGTTTTTATCTCATTCAACTCCACCCATTCACCCAAATCCATTCCATCCCATACACCACATCTCACACACATCTCGCACTCATTCGGCAGGCCCAACTCCCTCTCGGGCCTGTCTCAGCGGCACACTGCCACATTGGGCACACTGCCGGAAAGTGTCAACCAGGGGAAGAAAAGAACACTCACTACCCTAGTAGAAGCTTCACAGGAAAGGTCCATAGCCGACGAGTCGGCATATGTATCGATCGATCAACCACACACTCTGCAGAGGTTTCACTACTCACAAGATTAGCCATCATAGGTGTTGCGCAAACATCTAGGCAGAATTCCGGGTGCTTGCTTGCCTAGGTCGATGCCACCCTACCACTCAGCCCTAGAATAATCAGGTTCCAACACCATCATGCTGAGACTGGGAAACGCAGTACCGGGCCCAATCAGTGGTACTGCGCATCTAGAACGAAACGGGAACCCGTCGACCGTCTCCGCCCACCCTTATCACCTCACAACCTAGTAGTAGTGGCACCATCCTACCAAGTAGTCCAGCCGTTCCCCGCCCATCGAAGACGAGTGAGCAGTAAAGGATTCCCATGAACCTGAAACTAGTCCGTCCTAAGTTTGACCAAGCAGGCATCTTCTCTTAGGGGGATACTCTCCCCTTGCCATCACCGCACCTCTGTTCACGGGCTCCAAACCACACAGGCCGTCCTTCCCGGAACCACCTCGTAATCCATTACCCGTCACAGGTATCTCTCGTAGGGATGCCCAGGTTGTACCCCCGGCACAACTTGCCCTTCTGGCTCGTCTCATAGCCCACTTGATCGACTTGACCCTCACCACGCACCCAAGACTCACGCAGCACGCTCCCCCGTTTTTTATTTCACATATGTCAAACCGTTCCCGATTCCCCCACATATGTGTAATAATCGTTAAGTAGTAGAAGAGCAAATAAGCATATAACAGCGAGCCTCTATCCTATCAGCGGATAGCAGGGTGATAGTTTAAACAAGGCAGGGTAATCAATTATTCTAACATGCAACCTAAACAGTTCATATCATATGATCATAAAGCAATGGCATGAACGATATTTAGCAATGCGTAATAGGCGCTAAGGATTTGGTGGGACGTGGCACCTTCGTAGTCGTCTCCTAGCTCCTAAAGGTACTCGTGGTCGTCCTCCTCAGTCAGATTCTCCTCCGGCTCTGAAAACGGAATCGAAATAGTCACGTTAGCGACTCCTATAGATCATTCAGAAAAATCCAATAAAAATAAAGATCCAAATGCACTCAAACATAGGTTCAGGTTGTAGAGCTCATTTTTCTGAGAATTTTGATATATGATGTGCAATTTTTGGACATCGTATGAATAAGTTATGAATTTCCGAAGTTTATCCTATTTTCTGAAAATGGGAAAAAGGCCATTTAATCAGGGAGTGACACATGGCAGCACGGGATTGGTCAGGTTACTGTTCTTGTTGACCTGGTCAACGGACCGGTTGGCAACGGCTCTGCTGACGTCAGCATGACATCACTGCTGACGTCAGCGTTGACCGAGTCAACATTTTACCGACGGGTGGGGTTGGGTGACGTCACGGTGACGTCATCGTGACGTCACCTGCCTGGACACGTGTCGGCACGTGGGCGCGCCACGCGGCGCACCTGGCCCGCAATGCGGCTCGGCGCACGGCACCCAGTCCACGGTGGACCCGCGGCTTGGTGTCCAGTGCACCGTTCTCGCGGGTGCACGTGGACCGCGTCCATCCCTCCCTTTTCTCTCTTCGGCTTATGGTGGACAGGGTCTGCGGAGGTGGCGCTGCGGGTGAGTTGTGCACCGAGCTGACGTCCGTGCACCTACCAGGTGCTCAACGCGGGTTCCCAACGGATCGCCGGCGGCGGCGAGGTACGGCGGCGGCCCGGCGAGCTTGATGATGGTCGGAGATGGTCCCTACCACCAACTGATGGACTTGCAAGGTGATTGTAGAACTAAAAGGGTCAGCTTGTGCTCTTGGCCACGGCCTATGGCGGTATGGTCGCCGGCGGCGAGGTTGCCGCGGGGTAGAAGCTCCGGCAGAGCGTGGTTGACTCATGCAAGGATGAGTTTGGTCTGCTGGTCCCTGGTGAAGAGAATTTCGGCCTCTAATTTGGGATTAGCAAGGCTGCAGGGAGTCCGTTCACTATGGCGGCGCTGCTCCGGCGATGTCGGTTAGGGGCGAGGCGGACACGTTCACGTTTTGGCGCAGTTGGGTGCGGCTCCTTCCAATTGGCATGCTTCTGGTCCTCTTTGAGCCTGCTAGCCCATGCGGTTGTGGTTGCAGCGCCTTCCCCTTGGCGAGACCCGACGGCGGCGCCCCGGCGGCGTCACGATGCTTGCGAACAGAATGAACGAGGCTTCCCCAAGGGCTTTGAACCACGCAGTAGGTACGAGGGTGGTCGTGGCGTTGCTCCACGACGAGCTACCCTAACCAGATGGTAGCCGGAGACGTCCAGAACGCACGCGCGACACGGCGGTGCTCCGCGGTCTCCGATGCGCGCGCGATACAAGGTGGAGGTGGTTACAGGCACTCTCCGGCTCGTGGTTAGGCCTCAAGGTGAAACGACCTCGATTTCCACGAAGGGAAATCCACAGACTCAAATTGTAATTCAACAGATTGCTTGGGACAATCCATGAAATTACCCATATCTCAGTTGTCACCAGGATCCATACAACGGTAATTAAGTCTTACATAAACATTTATTACATCGCCACATTGGCGGATTCAACAATCAGAGAAGCTTTAGAAGATGCGGAAACGATTCATTCTTCATGGCCAACTTGAGTGTAGCACGTGACCCTATTCCTCGTCATCATCTCCCTCGAAGTCGTACTCATTCTCGTCACCTGACAGCAAATTTATCAATACGATTTGTACTGGCCATGGAGCCCACCTATGCAGCATTTGCTTTGTGGAAAGTGGATGCAAGGCTATACAAGCAGACCTATAGGCTGAGGTTTCCTATGCAGCTGTAATCAATGTTTAATTAGTCAAGTTTTATCTCCAGTTAACACCATTATCCCTTTTCCCATCACCACATCTCACTTACCCACACCTCGCTCTCATTCGACAGGCCCAACTCCCTCTCGGGCCTATCTCAGCGGCACACTACCACAACGGGTACACTGCCGGAAAATGTCATCCAGGGGGAGAAGAGAACACTCACTACACTAGTAGAAGCTTCACAGGAAAGGTCCATAGCCAACAGGTTGGCATATGTATCGATCGATCAACCACACACTCTGCAGAGGTTTCACTACCCACAAGATTAGCCATCATAGGTGTTGCGCAAACACCTAGGCAGAATTCCGGGTGCTTGCTTGCCTAGGTCGATGCCACCCTACCACTCAGCCCTGGGATATTCCGGATCCTACACCGTTATGCTGAGACTGGGAGACACAGTACCGGGTCCATCCAGTGGTACTGTGCATCTAGAACGGAACGGGAACCCATCGATCGTCTCCGCCCACCCTTATCACCTCTCAACCTAGCAGTAGTGGCACCGTCCTACCAAGTAGTCCAGCCGTCTCCCGCCTATCAGAAGCGAGTGAGTAGAAAAGGATTCCCATGAACCTGAAACTAGTCCATCCTAGGTTTGACCAAGCAGGCATCTCCACTTAGGGGATACTCTCCCTGTGCCATCACAGCACCTCCGTCCACGGGCTTCAAACCACCAAGGCTATCCCACCCGGAACCTTCTCAATCAACTTTACCCGCCACAGGCATCTCGCTTGGGGATGCCCAGGTTGCACCCCCGGCACGACTTGCCCCATGGGCTTGTCTCACATCCCACTTGGTCGACATCAACCCTTACCACGCACCCAAGACGCACGCAGCACTCTCTCCCAGTGGTTATAATCAGTTATACACCGTCCCAATTCCACCACATAGCATATAGCAAGTAGTAAGTAGTGGAAGAGTAACAGTAAAATAAGCAGCAGCTAACCTAGCAGCGGACAGCAGGGTAAAGTCTCATCAAGGCAGGGAATTCAAATATACTACCATGCAACCAATCCATACATAATCATAAAGCAATAGCAACAATGTCATTTGCAATGCTTAAATAGGATCTAAGGATTTGGTGGGACGTGGCACCTTCGTAGTCATCTCCTAGCTCCTGAAAGTACTCGTGGTCGTCCTCCTTAGTCAGATCCTCCTCCGGCTCTGAAATCGAACACGAAATAGTCGCGTCAGCGACTCCTATAGAGTATTTCAGAAAAATCCAATAAAATAAAGAGCCAAATGCACACAAACACAGTCTTAGATTGTAGATCTTATTTTTCTGAGAATTTTGATATATGGTGCGCAATTTTTGGACATCGTATGAATAAGTTATGAATTTCCGAAGATTATCCTATTTTCTGAAAATGGGAAAATTGGTCGGTTAATTAGGGGCAGCTCGGGATTGGTCCACGTGGCGCGCGGGTCCAGTAATGCGGCATGTGGTGCCTCATCAGAACACAAACCCGATGGTCGCCCACCAGGTGTTCAATGCTGGTTCCCAGAGAGTCGCTGGCGTCGGCGTAGTTCGGTGGTTGGTCGGGCGAGCTCGACGTTGGTCGGGGTTGCGTCGGTCGTAGCTCGGCGGTGGTCGGGCGAGCTCGACGGTGGTCGGGGGTGGTTCTCAGAGGTCGGGGGGCGTCGGCGTAGCTCGGCGGTGGTCGGGGGTAGCTCGGCGGAGCTCGGCGTAGCTCGGCGGTGGTCGGGGGTAGCTCGGCGGAGCTCGGCGTAGCTCGGGCGAATCAGAAATTCGGGCGCCGAGAGGGCCGCTCTCCCGAGGTCTACCGGGGAGGCTCGGGCGAATCGGACATTTGGGCGCCGAGGGTGCCGCTCTCCCGAGGTCTAGCGGGGAGGCTCGGGCGAATCGGACATCTGGGCGCCGAGGGGGCCGCTCTCCCGAGGTCTACCGGGGAGGCTCGGGCGAATCAGAAATTTGGGCGCCGAAGGGGGGGCCGCTCTCCCGAGCTCTCCTGTGGAGGCTCGGGCGAATCGGACATTTGGTGCTAGCCGGTTTCCAGGGCGTCTGTTCAAGGCGGCGATGTCTCTCCGGTGCGGCGGACGATGACAGGGCGGCGATGACCATATTTCGGCAAGACAGGGCTCGGCTTTCCCCAATTGGCGTGCTCAGGAAGTCGTCCGACCAGATGGTGGCGGGTTAGAGTCGTGGTATGGCCTCCTTCTCTCCCTCGGCATACGGCGGTTCTCCGACGAGGTGGAGGCGCACGTAGCCAAGGCGACAGTCGTGGTTCGGGGCTCGGCTATCTATCGGCGGTGCCGAGGCATACTTGGCGAACCTCGGCGGCCTTTCTCCGCAGCGCGAGGCGACCGGGGGTACTCGGAACGGATTTTAGGCGAGGCGGAACGTGTCGGCGGCGATGTCGCCGCGACTGTGAGGTTCCGGCGGGGCTAAGGAGGTCTTCTAGGAGATGTATACGCGTCCAGGGTCTATGGCGATGGTATACCAACTACCAATTTTGGCTGCCGAGATTCCCAAGGTGCTCGGTTGTGGCGGCGGCGTGTCGCCGACGACGGCGGAAGGCGGCAACGCGGCTACGACCAAGTATTGGTTCAATCGAATGCGGTCTTGTCAAATTGGTGAGGCCAGAGAAGCATACAACACTCTGGTGGCGAACTTTAGCCATGGCATGACCTTCTTTTGGCGACGGCTCGCGGCGGCGCTCCGGTAAGGTCGCGGCGCACGCGGCCAAGGCGATTCAGGCTTCCTCTAGCGCTTAGATCCGCGTAGCTAGCTCAAGGGGTCATGGCGGTGCTCCACGACGCTCTAACCTATACGGGTGCTTGTCGGATTGCTCGGAACGGGTGATTCGGCGTCGGAACGCGTCGGTGGTGAGCGCGCTCCGCCGAGAACGCGTCGTGCTGCGTTCTCGGTCTAGCAAGCTTGTAGTCCGGGGGTTTCGGCCGGTCGCATGAGTGCATGGTGCAGGTGATCTTCCTGAGCCGGTAAAGGCTCGTGCCTGCGCGTCCCGTGGGCGGAACGCCATGGCAAAAACAGGGCAAGGTTCGGACATGGCGTGCGACGGCTCACCGTGGTGTCGGTGAAGCTAGGATGGCGGTGCAGTGACGAGGTGACGCTGTGCAGAGTGATCGCAGTGCCGTGCCGAACCGCGACGGGGCTCCGGCTTCTCCTCCGTGTCCGGCTCGGCGTGCTCCGCGGCGGCGGCGCTCCGGCAGCTTCTCCTCCTCTGCTCCGCCCTTCTCCCTCTCTCTCGGCTATGCGGTGGGGTGCGGTGGCTTGTGGAGCCGCAGTGTGGCGGCTGCGAGTGGGAATGGGCTAAGGCTCCTCGGGTGCTCCAATTTATAGGCGAGCTTGGCAGGTTCCCATGGCGGACGGCCGCGATTGATCTCGGTAGATCAGAGGGCTACGGCTGCTCGATGTTAGGGCTTCAGGGTGCACGCGGGCTCGCTTGGCGGCCAAGAAAGGAGGGGACAGGAGGGGGACAGCTTCTGCGGGGCGTGGTGCTGTCGGCCGTGGGTCCGGGGTCACGCGAATTGCGTGCACTCGTCCCCGTCGCCTCTGCGAGGAAGAAGAACAGTGGGGGGGGGCGAGAGCGGCTAACAGGCTGGGCCGGGTTGGCAGCGAGCGCGAGCGCGTGTGTGCCGGTCGCGCGCGCGCGCTGCCGAGCCGCAACGTGGGCCGCGCGCGGGTGAGGTGAGGAGAAGGAGGCCGGGCTGGCTTGGGCTGGCTTAGAAGACCGGCTGGCCGAATGGCTGGCCTAACTCTCTTTCTCCTTTTCTATTTTCATTTTAGTGTATATATACATATATTGCCCATTTTAAATATTGAGTAAATACAAACATAAATTGCAATAAATCCCAAATGTGATGCATAAGTTATTATTCTATGTTAATAGAATTAAAATGCAAAGTACACTCCTTTATTTACCAAATTCATAATGAAACCTATATGCTTGCACAAGAAAAATGGGTTTTCATAATAAATAAATGAAAAATTTTAATTGGTTGGGATTTTTTAGGCTGTGTGGGTTTTTAGGGTTGTTACACAAGGTGTAGCGGTGGTCCTTCTAATCCAGGTCGTTTGGCGGAACTTGGCAGCTACGCGCGGGAACGCCGGTTAAACGGCGGCGCTCCGGGAGCTCGGTTCGCGGCGGCGGTGCCCGCCGTTCTGTTCCGGCTCGGTCGTTCCCATTTGGCTGGGTTGCGTCTTGTGTGCGTGTGCGTGATGTGTTCCGGGGTCAGAAACGACCCGTGGCCTACGCGCTCGCGAATCCGAGCGCCATGGCCGAGAGGCACGGCGAGGTTTGGCAAGGGGCTCGGGTGGCTCACCGTGGTGTCGGTGAAGATAGGATGGCGATGCCGTGAAGGGTCGTTGCCATGCCGAGAGTTCGCTGCCGTGCCGACCCGCAACGGTGGCGCCAGCTCCGTCTTCGGCTCCGCCGGGTTCCGCGGCGGCAGCACCTCGGCGCCTCCTTCCTTCACTCACCCTCCTTCTCCAACTTGTGGTGTGATGAGGTGGTCTGTGCCGCAGCGCGGCGGCGGGGATACGGAATTGCTCTATGGTTGGTGACCCGCTCCCTTAAATAGGTGAGCTCGGTGTGCTTCCAATGGTGGACGGCTCCGATTTCGTCCGGTGGATCGAAGGGCTACGGCGCAAGCTCCTTTAGGGTTCTAGCCGGGTGTGGGGTTCCCTTGGTGGCCAAGGAAAAGGGGACAGGCGGGGGACAAGGTTGCCAAGGCGTGGCCTTGTCGGCTGCGTGGGGTCGAGGTCATGCATTTCGCGTGACCCGGTTCCCCATTGTCTCGCGAGGAAGAAGAACAGGAGCAGGGGAAGGCGGCTGACAGGCGGGGCCGAGCTGTCAGCGGCAGTGACGGCGCGCGCGTGTGGTCGGCATTGCGCGTGCGCGAGGGGCTGGGCCGCGACGCGGGCATGGGCCGGTCCGGTGCGCGTGGTGAAAGGAAAGGGAGACGGGCCGGTTGGGCTGGGCTGGCGTGCCTGCGCACGCGCTGGTGAGGAGAGGCTGGCTCGGGCCAACAGGCTGGCTTGGGCCGAATGGCCGGTTAGCTGGTCCAGCCTTGCCCTCACTCTCTTTCTTTTTCTTTTTTTTTCCTTTTCAAATTTCTAGTGTTCATATTTATACACATCTATATGCTTTTATACATCTATGGGTACTCAAGCCAAACATAAAATGCAAATAAAATCCACATATGCACATAGCTAATGAAAATAACTAAATAGAAGTTGAGATGCAATGACTCATAAATGTAGCTTGTAGATTTTTAATTCCTATATGCATGCTCATGAAGTATGTTTTAGTGAAGTATAGATGGAAAATTTTAATTGGTTGGTATTTTTAGGTGTTTGTATTTTAGGGTTGTTACAGCTTGCTATATTTAGATAACTTATTTCATTTCATTGACCTTCTGTGGATAAGTCAGATTTGAACTGCAAGTGATTTGAATAATGGAAAATTGATATTTGTGTTATTGAGTGTAACTGAGGCCTTATCCAGGAAATAAAAAGAAATTTAGAACATCTTGTTCACGAAACATGTGTGCCCAAATTGTTTTAAAATTCTATAAAAAGCAAACAAACTCTAAAAATCATGAGATTTGTCAAGATGTCATTATATCATGTATGGAGGCTATGATAAAAATATTAGGAAGGTTTTGCATAAGTTGTCACGTACGATGCTTATAAATTGAATCATCTCCAGAGAAGAAACATAGAGTTGAGAAGGATGCGGAGAGATTTAGTGTCCGTTTGGTAGGGCTCTAGATTCTCGTAGAAACATTTCAGATCCAGATGCTCTCAAGAAATGTTTCGGACTGTGAATCAGAATCGTTTGGCCGTTTGACTGCAGAATCAGAATCACTGCCAAACCACACTCACTACTGGAAACTTGAAATTCCCTGACCGACGTCAGGCAAAACTGGAATTACCCTGTCGAGCTAGCCCTGACGGTATTTTTATTTTCCCTGACGGTAAGTGCACCGTAAGAAATTTCGTGGCGATATTTTTATTTTTTATGACGATCCGTATATTTTTATGAAAATATTTTTATTTTTCCTGACGGTAGTACACCGTAAGGAAATTTCAAGTTTCCAGTAGCGACTTTCACAGATTTACATAGCGAGGCAGTAAAATGCGAATCACTTGAAACCGTTTCATGCTGAAACATTTCAACTATCACCCGTTTGGCATCGTTTCTGTAGATTCTATCCAGAATCAGCAACGTTTCTGGTAGCCAAACGGTCCCTTAGAGTCAAAGTAACAGTCGAGTCAGGGTTTGACTTCAAAATCATTTGTGTAGGCAATAGACGACAGAGATTATTTCATGTGAAATTTTGGTAATTTTTTGGAATCGTTTGATAATTTAAATTTTAAACTGCAATTATAGAACTTTAATTGATATAAACTGAATTTGAGCTATAACTGCATGAATAATGGTCTAACATTCATATAAGCATCAAATATATATTTTTGAGTAAATTTGACAAGGCATGTTCAAAGCACATTCAAACAAATTTGTAAAACTTGTGAGAGGAAAGAAATCTTTAATAAAAAAAGTGCTTTGACAAGTGCTATAGTTGAGGCACTCAGCAAAAAATAAGAATATTGAACACTTAAATCTTTTTTTTAAAAAAATAAATGTTTGCCGAGTACCCATGATCTGGCACTCGACAAACAATCGCTTCAGGCAAACATTTAGTTTTTACCCCCACCCGGGTGCACACTCAGACACACACACACACATGTGCCCGCACACCCGCAGCACCTACCCGCCCCGCCATAGCCGCGCCACACCCGGCCGCCCCGCCCATGCCGTGCCCCCGCCCGCCCGGCCCTGGCCACAGCTCCACCTCGCGCCGGACTCCGCCCACGCCAGATGCAGCTCCACGCCTACCCCGCCTTCGCCCCACGCTGGACACCGCCCACGCCGGATGTACCCCATTCCGCCCTCGCCCCTGCCTAGCACCACAATATTTTATCACAGCCTTCACATATGATACCATAACATCTTGACAAGCTTCATAATTTTTATACTGTGTTTGGTTTTTATAGAATTTAAAACAATTCACCTGCAAGTTTGTGGCCATGTTTCATGAACAAGAAGTTCGAAATTTCGGGTATGTTCGTGGATACGCCCTCACATTAGACTCAATAACATGAATATCATTTTTCTGTTTATTTTTCCATTATTCGAATGACTTGCAGTTCAAATTTGACTTATCCCAAAAAAATTAATTAAATGGATTAAATTAACTAAATATAGCAAACACACCTAGAAATATGCTAAATTAGAACATACTCCCTCCGTCCCAAAATAAACGTCGTTTTTCACTTTTTAAAATCGATGGTTGACCATTCGGCTTATTCAAAAAATTTATGAAAATATAAAAATAAACAAATCAAGATTAAAGTACTTCTAATAACGAATCATTTTATAATAAAATAATTAATTTTTTCACAAAATTTTTGAATAAGACGAATGATCAAAAGAAGACAGTCAAAATCCTAAAACGACGCTTATTTTGGGATGGAGGGAGTATAGTTCTAGGTACTGTATGAGGACAACAGAAAAAATTTGGAGACAAGAAGAAAAAATAAAATTTATTTGTCCAGTGTCAAAAGAAGATACTCAGCAAATCATGTCTTTGCCGAGTGTCAGATTGGGGCACTCGGTAGAATGGTAACGGCAGCAAATGGCCATTAAAGGCATTGGCTCTTTGTCGAGTGCCTACTAAGGTACACTTGAGAAAGAGTTATTTTCGAGGTTTTCACTTTGTCGAGTACCTGGATAGAGACACTCGACAAAGAGGGGACCTTTATTAAGTGTCTACTCAGGAACACTTGGCAAAGGTGAATTTTGCTATGCGTGTTTATTTTGCCGAGTGCTCCGGAGGTAGACAATCAGCAAAGGGTCTCTTTGCTAAGCGCCCGACGTATTGCACTCAGAAAAGCGCCAGGCACTCAGAAAAAAAAAACGCATCTCGTGTGATCTATTAGAATACTTTACGCGCAAGACCTTCACCTAATACTAAGGGCCACGGCCGATTGAGAGTATACGATCCATCCAAATCACATCTGCATTAGCAGATGAATTTTTGTGTTGTTTACCGACAGAACAGGGTGCCGCTATAACCTAGAATATCAATATATATACCATGCCAGACCTTGGATGTGTTGATACGACTTTACATGCTGTAAGAATTTATCACGGAGGAAGCAATACCGTTGTTCCCCTCCGAATCCTCCGTCGGAGGTAGGCATCTATTTATGTTCTATTCTATATTTTGGCCTTGTGTTTTCCGCGCGCCGCACAAGCAGAACTGCTCATTCCGCTGGGCAGTAGCACCGAGGAGGGATGTCGAGGCATGTGCGTTGGGGTTCATGCAAATCGACAATAGAATGTTCGGGTAAATCATTGCGTGCCTAAAAAATACACAGTACGGGGAGACTGTTTACCGTCAGGCCGGGAGACATGCATCTATTTCTATTTGGGGGAATAAATCAAAAGAACGGATTATATTCTCCTAGTGTTTGATGAAGCACGGCCTGGAAAAAAAGCTCCGCAGTACAGTTGGACTATACTATTCTAGTATTATTCACCTGCCATTTACTGGATCATCACCATCGATTCTCTCGCTCCGTCCTTCATCTTCTTGGGAGGTACGGGGGACAGGGACGATCGACCCATTGTTCCATTCAGGGTAACTCAGCGTTGCCTGCAGCCCAATGATCATATAGATCCATTTGTCTCGCCTCAAATCCGATGGATCTGCCCATTGGGTAGTGATATTTTTGTTTTTAAAGGACAGCAAAAGATTTGCTGAATTTTTTTTAGACGAGGAAAAATCAAAAGAACACAAATACAAGCCAAAACACGTGATTTGGCAGCAGACTTCTAAAAAAGGAACCTCTACCTGCACAACGAAAACATGGTCCCCACCCAAACTAGGGCCAAACCCAAACGAACAAACACCCAATCGAGAGGGAAAGAACCCAGAGCAAAAACTAGTCCTACTCTATACATTCCACTGTGTTGCCGTCTGCGCCCTGTCCGCCATGGCCTTGTGCAGTTGATCGATGTCTCCTTTGCATAGGAATGCCACTTGTCTTGGCTGCAGGGCAGTGTTGTGAAAAGTCCGTCTATTTCCCATTTTCTGTAGATTCCACCAAAAGTGAATCATGATTCCATCAAATGCATTCCTATTTTCCTTCTCAATTTTACTGCGAAACCTTCGCTAGTGGTTATGGAAGGATCCATTTGGCGTCACCGATCTGAGACGTGTGAGCCCCATCCAACGCCGTAGAATACCCCAAATTTCATTGGTGAAACTGCAGTCCTTGCAAAGGTGGGGTTAGGGTCTCGAGTTCGAGGCCACACAATCTGCACAAAGGGTTGCAAGGCCATTGTCTCTTCATCAGATTGTTTGTTGTCAGTATCTTCCTATGAAGGAGCGTCCATGCAAAGAATCTACACTTGGGCCATTGTCGAAGATACCAGTGAACGGTCAACCAACAGAGCAAATTAGGCACGCTAGAGGACTACGCCGCACCAAGGGGATCCTCAGTCACCTAAGCTGTTTATCCTGGCCACCATATTATCGAGAAGGCAGCACAACAGGGGATCCTCAAGCTAGTTCTTCCAAGAACTGCAACTCTGCGGTGCTCCCTGTACGCTGATGACGCAGCGCTGTTTGTGAATCCAAGTACAACGGAGCTAAACAATTTGCATAAGATTTTACAGATCTTTGGAGATTGCTTAGGACTCAAAGTGAACCTAGCCAAAACGGAGATCTTCCCTATAAGCATGGATGCGAGTACCGTGGATGAGCTACATACCAGAAAGTTGCTTCGGGTAGACGTAATCTATGATTGGAAATAGGTTACCGAGATGGAAAGGAAGGTTGTTATCCTCAGCCGGTAGAGAAACTCAAGTAAAATTTATGTTGTCGACACAACCGATTTATCATTTAACGGCCTTTGAGGAATAGAAGTCGCTGCTTAAGAGAATTGACAGGTTCAAAAGAAGCTTCCTGTGGCGGGGAGAAACCCTGGACAAGATTTCTGGGGGGGCATTCCCATATTAATTGGACTACTACTTGTCGACCCAACGACAAAGGAGGATTAGCAGTATTGAACCTTGAGCGTTTTGCTAGTGCCCTTAGACTGAGATGGTTGTGGCAGCGTTGGAAACAGAAAGATAAACCTTGGATAAATTTAGATCTTCCGTGCGACTTGGTTAATGTTTTAAATAGCGGGCTACAACAAATAGCGGAGACCCTCCACAACAAGCTATAGTGGGGCTATAGCGTGCTAAAATGAGGCTATAGCGGAAATTTAGACGTAAATTCATTTAGCGGCAACATGCTCAAAAGGCTATATCAAGGCTATAGCAGGGCTATAGCCGGCTATTTGAAACTATGCTTGGTAGACAATGACCTTTTGCAAAATCTACAACGATCACCAAAGGGAATGGGAAATGGGCATCGTTCTGGATATCATCCTGGGTGGAAGGACAAGCTCCCAAAAACATTGCCCCTTGCTTTTTAAGAAAGCCAGACATAAGAATACTTCGGTGTATAAGGCATCTCAGGGAACCGTTGGATATCACATATCACGCCAATTTCTTCGCCCCAAGAGCTAAATGAGTATGTATATTATGGGAGGCTATCAATCAACTACAGTTGGATGAGACTAGGGAGGACAGCATAGTTTAGCGATGGATGACAGATGGGGAGTACACAACCAAGAGTGCCTACAATAAGCAATTTCAAGGTTCATTCAGTGATATTTTTTTTGGTAAGAGTATATGTATGTAATTGATTTACCTATAGTGATGCAAACAAAACATCTATATATACACACACACAGTATTGTACATATGTTGGTATATATCAATGATTCTGTGTATATTATATTAAACATATTTGTTTTAAATTATATGAAAAGGCTAAATGTCATTTTCCTGTGGGTGTTTTTTTCTTGGTGGTTTAACACCAACAGGGAAAACATTTTTTTTTTGGACGGTTTAACAACAGACAGGGTAAATGTCATTATATCCTGTTGGTTTTCATCGCCAAGGAAATTATTTTCCCTGTCGGTAGTCTACAATTTTTTTTGGAAGTTCCAGCCGACAAAGAAAATATATTTTCCTTTGTATTTTCCTGTGGGTTCTTTACAGACAAGCGAAATAAAATGCATTTCCCTTACTGTTAACTGTCAGACATTCTGCAATTACCCTGTCGAGTTAGCCCTGACGGTGTACCCTCAGGAAAATTAGATTTATTTTTTCTTGACGGTTTTTCTAATTTCCCTGACGATAAATGCACCGTCAGGGAATTTCAGCTCCCTAGTTGTATATATATGTTCACTTCTTAGGCAAGTGATTGCCAGGCTTCTCCAAACTAGATCGAATCTGCTCGCCCAGTCTTCTTCAACGTACTAATAACTTCCACCAAACAAGAACCGATGGTTTATAATAGTGTGTGTCTATATATATATAAACCACTTTGTGTATATTTGCATACTAATTTATCAGTTTGAAAATGTTTATATAATCAATTTACAAAAAAAAATTCAACAGAGCCCATATTTTTAATACATTAATAAATACCATTACAATAGTATATTAAAAAGTATAACCATATACTACGGTATTATTTAACTGCCATTAGCTTGATCATCATGATCAATTCTCTCGCTCCGTCCTTAATCTTCTTGGGAGGTCCGGGGTGCCGGGACGATCCCTTGTGTTCCAGTCAGGGTAGCTCGAGTTGCGTGCAGCATCGAGAGCAGGCATCACCATCAACAGTACGTCACTTGTGACATGCTGCCCACATACTGATCCATTTGTCTCGCCTCAAAATTCGATGGATCTTCCCATTGGGTAGTGATATTTTTTTTTTGTTAGAGTATATATATATATATGCTCACCTTATGCCAGACTTCTCCAAACTCGATCGCAACAAATCTGCTTGCTCAGTCTTCTTCAACATACTAATAACTTAAGAAACGATGGTGTCTCCACAAATGAATCTCTCTACCGTCCTCCTAGTCGTCGTCCTCCTACCCGTCGTCATCATGGGAGCTCATGGTATGTACGTGTGTACACGCATGAACTACATGTTGCAAGCGGCCATGTCATTTGATTAATCCTTTGCTAAAAGTTGTTTGGCGCACCTTGGACATATATTTGTTGCATGATAAATGTCCATGCCTGGATCTGAACCATGCAGAGTCAGCGTTCGTTGCAAAATATTGCAGCATCACGGAACACCTGAGCGGCAATTATAAAGGAGTATGCCTTGGATTGATAAATGACGACGACTGCTATAGGGTATGCATAGACGAAAGCAGCGACAACATTGGCGGTACCTGTGATGTTTTAAAATGCTGGTGCCAAGCATGCACCTCTGAGACTGAGGTTGTTGCTAGCGCTCCGATCCAGCAATGATACAATGATCCCCGGCCCGACTGAACAATATAATGATCTGATCCTTCCAAGCCGGCCCTCGTCTAAAAATAATATATTACATTGTATATTCGGTGTACCTACCAGGCAGCTGCTTACTTATGTTGTGTCGTGGACTTGTGGGTCAAAATAAATTTGTATTTTCTTATACAAATATTGTTGCCGATCAAAATTGTCATGAAAGGGAAAAAAGGGCCATCTCTTCAAATCCAAACTGGTTTTCTTCATTGTGTGCAGCTCATGTCGAGCCATCAAAATAATATATAGATCGCTCAATTTAGACTTGGATAAGAGAGTTAGGCTAATTATGAAATCTGTATCAATGGGAAAATCTGGATATTCTAGTTTCTATTTTCAGAATCGGATCTGAGCGCATCTATTAATGTATCTGAATACTTGACGCGCAAGACCTTCTCACCTAAAAGCATACTTGTAAATTTCATTCCGGAGGTCGTTCCGTTTTTACTCTTGGAATGGAACATTCCGGTACCGACCGATACCGGTGTACCATTCCGGACTTTATTATATTAAAAATATATGAATATACATATACATAAATAATCATATAAATATATACTTATGGCATAGTTACGCTTCATCACACTGACATTTTTTCTAAACTCACATATTTTTTCTAAACTCCATAGCTCACACATGGAAAAAGTGTTTCGTCACTTGGTTTTAGTCCGGTACCGGAATGGGTGGAACAGGCGTTTCGGCCGGAATTGACCGGAATGGCCGGTATTGACCGGAATTGACCGGTATTTGACCCGTACGGGATTGCAGCCCTTCTATGCCGGTTTGGACACCGGAACGGAGCATTCCGGCCATTCCGACCGGTACCGGAATGAAATTTACAAGTATGCCTAAAAGTACTACAAGGGCCACAGCCGAGTGAGAGTATCTACTCCCTCCGTCCGGTTAACAATGCAACTCCGTCTTACGTGTCAGATAAAATAGTTCATGTTTGACCAAGTTTATAGTGAATAGTATTCATATTTATAGCTCCAAATTAATATATTATAAAATACATTTTATAATTAATCTATTGGTGTTTATTTGACATTATAAATTTTTATAGTTTTTTATTTATAATTAGTTAAAGTTGGTACACTGAAACATACTACTGTGCTAGAATTGCATAATTAATAGGACGGAGGGACTAATAATCAATCAAAATCACACATCTACATTACAATACTGGAAATTATGATTGTCCTCTCCGTGCGAAACCAATAGAAAAATACACAGAAATACACAGGTTGCCGTGCGCTTTAACTTGGAATTAAGAGAAACAAGGACGCAACGCACCGCCTCCGTTGAGCCTGTCCATGTTGTCAGCATTTCGTAGGCGTTCCATCCGGCACGTGGATGGCTCCGATCTGTCAAGTCCCGGTCATTTTGAAAAAAACCCTCATACTTTGACGAGATCAACCCGTAGTCCGGCTTCCCTCTCACAAAACTTTTTTCGAAAAAAGCCTCAGACTTTAAAAAAAAAACAACCCGAAGTCCAGGGTTCTCAATGGCCCGGCCTGCCTCAATGGGCCAAAAGCGGCCCGTGATCTTCTTCTCCTTTTTTACGTTTTAATCTTTTCTTTTAACGCTAAATACCTCTCAAAATTCGTATAAAATCAAGAAAAAATCATAAAAATACTAAACCAGTTTTGTTGGGTTTATAATGACTAGATCTATGCATTAAACTTAAAATATCCTACTTTTAGTGTAATTAGGTATAATATAGATCTATGCTTTTACGTGATTGATTGATTTGTGTTTTGTACCACATATATAAACTAAAAATAGCTCATCTACCTTAACTCTAATATCATATACCTTTTCTCATAAACTTTATAGGCCAATTAATTTAACGCCAAACTAAATATAGATACTCCAATATAAATTCTAGCCGTACATACTTATGCATATAAAAAAAATACTTAAACACAGAGTATATGATATTCCGTACATTCGCATACGCGAGCACATCATATCCCATACATAAATACTTCATATGAATGTACACAACCAGATTAATATATTTGCACTATGCGTGATGCATATAGCCTGCAGAAAATCACCGAAATATACAGTAGCCAAATACCCAAATTATGTATCGTTGCTTCATAAAAAATAATATGTGGTCGCAACATAAATACATGGTCAAACTGGCAGGCACTGCACGCAGCCGCCGTCAACGTATTAGTACATATTTGACAACAATCCTACGAGATGCAAACACAAAATCATACCAAATCCAGTGTAGGCATGCTGGCACGGCAACGTCACGCCCCTTTTAATTTCTAGTGGTTATCAAACGTAAGAACCTGTCCATGAAAAGCTACAGCTGTGAAATGAAGTTATTGGCGGCTTCCCAACAAAGGGATACATGAAATTTCCAACACATATCCAATTAACAGTTAAAAAATCAATTTAAAGTGTTATTGTTACTGTCAAAATTTCATACTATGGTTTTATTTTTCTCATAAAACTATAGTCAACGGATGCCTTCGGCCTTATTATGCAAGCGAATTCATACGTGTTTCCACTTCACGCGCACGAGGGCGCGCGCCTTCTACTAGTATCAATATATAATATACCAGACCGGATGTATACGACTTTACAGTAAGAATATACGGACAAAGCAATACACTTTGTTCCCCTCCAAACCGTCCATCGGAGGCACGCATCTGTTTATGTTCTATTCTATATTTTGGGCTTGTGTTTTTCCGCCATAGAAGCAGAATTACTCGTTCCGCAACGCAGTAGCACCGAGAGGGGATGTCGAGGCAGATCGACACAATCTGTGCAGTTGTTCTCTTCCAAATTAAACACCAACCTCGAAACCTACCGCTCATGTGCTTGCATGCATGTATTGTCTGCCGTCTGCCCTCAACGTACGGAGGCCATCTCTGCATGATGCACGTATATGGGAGAACGTCGTTAAATTAGCCAAATAGTACGCCTTGCAAGACTTGTTATTTGATTTTGTACGGACAAGCAGTCACGCGATGGCGAGCAGGAGGACGCAGACAGATTCCCTGTTGACGGCGCCATTACGGTTGCTTATAGGTTTTTGGTGGAAGTTTATTTATACGGTATAACGATGAAGACGAATGAGCTACCGAGCAGTTGATGGATTAGTGATCGACCATGGAGTTTACAAGATTAGACATGCGCAAGTAGAGGAGAAAAAGTTAGCTGCTCCAAAATATAATTTAAAGAGCAAAATGCACCTAATCTTTGGCCTGTGTGTCATTTAGGTCCATCACCATTGAAAGTGCAGTTTTAGGCCTCTAACCTTTGTTCTGTGTGTCATCTAGATCTATGACCTTTCAAAGTGCAGTTTTAGGTCCCTAATCTTTGCATGCAGTTCAGTGATAGTCCATTTCTAATGTAGCAGTGACGTCACCTTTTTGTTTTCTCTAAATTTCTCCCAAATTTGTGTAATAAGTTGAAAAAGTCCCAAAATAAAAGTTGTTCCAAATTTTATGCTCTACAACTTTGCTTTTTAAACTATTTTTAAATTCTATCTAGTATTCGAGATTTTGAAAAAAAATAAATGGAATATGAAAATAGTTTAAAAATCAAAGTTGTAGAGCATAAAATTTCAAATACTAGATAGAAAAATATTGTCTCTTCATAATTAAACCCGCTGGCCGAAACCCTAATCCGAATTATAAAGATATCTGTAGCTTTGAAACATGTAACATCTCAAAGAAAATCTCCAAATCAAATAATCCAAAATTCTATTCAACCCTAACCGATCGTAATTCCGATCCATCTCTCAATCTCTCTCAGACTCAATTTGGGCCAAATATCATCTTTGCAGTGATAATCCACAACAAAACTCACCTTGGGCCAGGCCCAACCTAACCCTCTTCATCCTCCTCCTTCCTGGTCGGCTTCCCACCCTCCCCACGAGGCCACGACGCCCCAAAAATCTTCCCGTCCGATTTAGGTTGCTAAGCCAATGCATAGCTCTTCTATCCCTTAAGAAAGCCAAACAAAATCTTATATTGAAATTGGCTAGCAATCGGCACTGATCGGGTAACAAATGCATCTTGGGAAGAAAAAGGAATTTCATATTTCTTCTCGCTTTTTTCAGAACCAGCCACAAACTTGCTAACGTTGTCATGTATTGATGCATATTTATCTGAAAAAGTTTCTCTTGGTTGGCAATCATCGCAGCACGTTCAAAGCTAGTGTGTCATACCAGATCTAGAGGGAGGTTGGTCAGTTTTTACCTTATATGTAGATGTAGCAAAAAGTGGGTCTAAGTTGACGTTTTTGATCTTCTTGAAAGCTCCCTGCCGATCCACGTTAAAAGCATGCTAAGGCATACTCTAAATTGATTGCAGCTTGGGCCTTCGCCCTCTCCTCCGGCATCTTGCAAAGCTCCTCAGGAAGTTGTAGCCAACGACTTGATGAAGTTCTTGGGATTGCTTGGATCAATCTTTACTTCTGACATCTTCGTAGTAAATTGATTTGCTTTCATCCCATCGGAGTCGTCAAAAATATGTTGACACTAAATCCATCCTTTAAAACCACTCCAAAACAGCGCAATTACTACGAATGTTTTGAGAATTCGATGTATAATATGTTTGGTTTTACAGTTCACTAGTACACAAAAGCTCTACACCGACACCACTGTTTTATTTGTACAGGCGGTTCCTATTACCGGATGCCAGCAGAAAAAAACGGTGGGGCCAGAGATAAGAACCGTCAGTACAAATCAGTTTGTACAGGCGGTTCACTTAAGGAAACCGCCAGTAGAAATGTCCTATTTCTACTGGCGGTTCAGTTAAGTGAACCGCATGTGAAAACTGATTTTCAGATGCGGTTCACTTAACTGAACCGCCAGTAGAAATAGGACATTTCTACTGGCGGTTTTCTTAAGTGAACCGCCTGTAGAAATGGTTTTCTACAGGCGGTTCACTTAAGGAACCGCCAGTACAAAGCCAGCTATAAATGCCCCTTCTTCCTCCCCGAGCCGAGCAATAACTCGCAGCCAACTTCCATAGTTGGCGATTTTGGTGGTTCAGACTTTTTCAAATACAAGGGGAGAGGTTTTGATCTTCATTTCTTTGAAGGAGATAGAGGAATAGCTAGGTTATTGTCTGTTTTTTTTTCAAATGAGGTTGCTCAACACGGTTAGATGAAGTTTGCCCTCTCTCCCTATCATGATTGCTTTTTAGTTTAAATAGTTTCTCCCCTCTCTCAACATGGTTAGTTCACCTCCATTAATATAAGCATTTAAGCCATATTTGTATGACTTTGCATGTGTAGTATGATTAACATAATTTAATGAAAGATTATAATAGTGAATACCCATTCTTCCTCCCCGATCTAAACAGAACTCGCAGCCAACTTTTATTGGAGGCGATTTGGAGGTCTACATGCATTTCACCCTCTACAAGGGGAGAGGTTTTCATCTTCATTTTTTGGAAGGAGATTTCTAAAAAAAGGTTAGTTTATACCTCTCACATCTTTTTGAACCATTGTTGCTCTATTTAGCCATTTTTAGGATCTCGGGTTTCACCATTATTGTCTCTCTTTTCATTTAATTTGTTATTTATAGGTAATGATGGAGAGGCCATACTGGATGTATAAGTTACCAAGAGTCGATCCATCATACCTACCTGAGCTCAACAGGTTCATTGATGCCGCTAAGAGCCATGCTAGGAGAACAGACATGAAGCACATATATTGTCCATGCACAGACTGTAAAAATATTGTTGTGTTCGATGACACAGAGCCAATCCTTTCTCATCTGGTCCGTCGAGGATTTATGCAGGACTATTTGATTTGGACTAAGCATGGAGAGGGTAGTTCTGCACCTTATTTAGCTGAAAACCGTGAGAACATCGGCGCCGATGGCCTAGATAGGTTTGTACGAGGGACACATCAGCCTAGTACCCAGAGTGAACATGTAGTGCCAAATGTTACTGATCATGATTTCGTTGGAGGAAATATAGACGACAGAACTGATCATGTCCTACCAGATGCTGAGGAAGATGCAGAACTCTTAGACGCAATGTTGCGTCGTCATACTGATCCATCAATGTTCTTCGTGAAAGGTATGGAGGCCATGAAGAAGGCAGCAGAAGAGACTTTTTACGATGAGTCGAAGGGTTGTACGAAAGAGTTCACGACCATGCGGTCCATGATGAAGTTGTTGATGGTCAAAGCTAGATATGGTCTTTGTGATGCTGGTTTCGATGCGTTCTTGACTATTCTAGCAGACATGCTTCCAAAGGAGAACAACGTGCCAGCTAATACCTACTACGCAAAGAAGCTAATCAGTCCGCTTACTATGGGTGTCGAAAAGATCCACGCCTGTAGAAATCATTGCATCCTTTATCGAGGTGATGATTATAAAGACTTGGAGAGCTATCCAAATTGTGGCGCAGGTAGGTACAAGACGAACAAAGACTATCGAGAGGAAGAGAATGTAGCCTCTGTGTCTACAGCAGGTAAGAGGAAAAACAAAACCCAGCAGAGTTCAAAACCCACAAAGAAAGAAAAAGGGGAAGTAGACTAATATGCGCAGAAAAAGATTCCGGCTCTGGTGATGTGGTACCTTCCCATGGTTGATCGATTGAGGTGTTTGTTTGCAAACCCTGACGATGCCAAGCTTATGGGTTGGCATGCTTCTGAGGAGCACAAGGACGATGAAAAGCTAAGACATCCAGTTGATGGCAAGCAATAGCAAGATTTCAATGCAAATCACCTAGATTTTGCTAATGAGCCAAGAAATATTAGGTTCGCTCTGAGTACGGATGGAATGAATCCATTTGCCGAGAGGAGCAGCAAGCACAGCACATGGCCGGTGATCCTCACCATATACAACCTTCCTCCTTGGTTGATGCAGAAGCGAAAATACCTTTTGCTAACACTTCTTATTTCTGGACCTACACAACCTGGAGTTGACATGGATGTCTTTTTGGAGCCCTTAATGGAGGACATGAAAAAATTATGGGAAGAAGGTGTCAAAGTGTTGGACGAGTACCGCAAAGAGACATTCACACTGAAAGCAATTATATTTGTTACCATCAATGACTACCCTGCTCTATTCGTGCTATCAGGGCAGTTCAAGGGGAAGGTTGGTTGTGTAATATGCATAGATGAAACAGCTTGTGTATACCTAGATGAATCAAACAAGCTAGTTTACATGAGGCACAGACGTTTCTTACCGAGAGGACACAAGTTCCGCTTGCGTAAGATGGATAAGTACTTCGACAATATGGATGAACTACATTCTACTGCTCCATCAGGTAATCTTTTGCTCATTGGTCGGTGATAATGTTGAACATATCCAACCATATAGCTAACTTTTCTACTGCTCAATCAGGTAACAGCAAAGGTCAAAGAGTTTTTGAAATTGTCAAAAACATCAAGTTCGCTTTCGGGAAGAAGACAAAAGAAGGGAAGGCCAGAAAGGATGTCAAGCCAACTCCAGGGGCTACATTTAAGAAGATGTCAGTTTGCTTCAAGTATTTGCCATTTTGGAAAGAGTTGGACGTACGACACGCGATCGATGGCATGCACGTTTAGAAGAATGTGTTTGAGAGCATAGTTGGCATCTTGCTAGACATGAAGAGCAAGACGAAGGAATGACTGAAATCACGTCTAGACATGATAAACTTAGGCATAAAAAAAGAACTTTACCCTATTCCTCTTGAAAATGGGAAGTACCACCTCCCAGCAGCAAGCTACAACCTCAACAAAGAAGAGCAGCATGCGATATGTGTGTGCTGGAAGAATTTGAAAGTTCCATCTGGATTCAGCTCCAACTTAAGGAGTATTGTGTCAATGAAAGACCTTACACTCACCAACTACAACTCACATGATTGTCATGTCATGTTGACTACCTTCCTCCCTCTTGCCATCAGGGCTATGAAGCCAGTGTTCTTAAAGATGGCAATCACAAGGTTGTGCTACTTCTTCAATAAGATCTCACAGAAGGTAATTGACCGCGATGAGTTGCCTTCTCTACAAGAATTCGTAGTGGAGACATTGTCACAGCTTGAGATGTGTTTTCTCCCATCTTTTTTTCGATATAATGGTACACCTCATGGTGCACTTAGTGGGACAAATAGAAGCATTGGGCCCCATGTATTTGCATGAAATGTGGACATATGAGCGTTTCATGTCAATATTGAATGGCTATGTTTCAACTCGTGCTCGTCCTGAGGCATCCATGATAGAGGGGTACTTGACCGAAGAGGCCATAGAGTCCGGAGGTCCTTTTTGCAATAATGTCCTAAAAGACCAGATTGCAATAGGTTTGCCTCCCACACGACATAAGGGTAGGCTGCATGGACACGGGAGGATGGGACGGAAATCATTCATCCCTTCAGATTACAAAATAGTCCTTGAGGCACACCACAGCATCCTACAACAGCTATCATTAATTGACCCTTTCATCGAGCAACACATTAATGAGCTTCGAAAACACAATCCTAGATGCACAGATGATTGGGTAATGAAAGAACACAAGCAGCGGTTTACCACATGGCTAAGTGAGAAGAACATTCCAAATGGGGAAACAATTGAGGAAAAAACCATCAAGAAGTTGGCATCGGGACCATCATGCCAGGTCACGACATGGCAAACCTATGACATTAGTGGCTTCACGTTTTGTACCAAATCCAAGGACCAAAAGAGTATGTCACAAAACAGTGGTGTTCGGTGCGAGGCCTTAGATGATGGAACTGGTGAAATCACTACTTACTTTGGCTTCATTGAGGACATATGGGAACTAGATTATGGTACATTCCAGGTCCCCGTGTTTCGATGCCAATGGGTTGAAGACAAACATGTCACAGTGGATAACTATGGGCTCAGAGTTCTTGATCTAAGTAAAGTAGGTTACAAAGATGACCCATGGATTCTTGCTAACCGTGCTGCACAGGTCTTCTATGCTGAACAGGTCCTTTCCAAGAATGAGAAGAAAAGCACCGACAAGCCGAAACATGTTGTTTTTCCTGGAAAACAACAAGCCATAGGAGTTGACGATGTAACTGATCTGGAGGATTTTAACCAATTCGACGAAATGAGTGTCTTTAAAGACCATCCAATCAAGATAAAGAATGTGTTGGCGCCAAAAGTGATTCCCTAAGCCCAACACACCAGCGAAGCCGGAAACGACCCTTGAGGCAGTAAAGCTCTCGCAGATCCAGCTAGCTTCGAACCCGGTCTGAGAGTGTCAGTAACACCCAAGCGTGCCAGTGAATTTGACCTGCAATTGACAAGGAAAAAGGTAGTAATCAGTAATCACAGGGCGGACCTAACCGGTGTATCCAGGTAGTTCCAACTGTATGGCTCGAAGAGCCGATGTAATGGGAGATCGACTAGAAAGCCGATTCCGTTATGTTATGAACCGATTGTAGCGAAACATGCATTATAACTCAAGTTAACCGATTCAGACATGAATTCAATGACATATACTTGCATTAGACGGAAATATGCTATAAAAGATGTGGTCACAGCAAGCTGACATGATCATAAGATGTCTTAATGTAAAACAAGAAGAAATCGGCTATTTCAGCCGATTTAGTGTATACGAGCAACATACAAGCCTATAAAGCAAACAATGTTTCAACTCTCCGGCTAATAGATCTAAATCACAATCTTGCAACAGTGGAGATCGAGCGGATCGAGGCAGTCATGATGAAGTCGTAACTTAGATCCGTTAACCTTTGAATCTAGATAAAGTTTATTTTATTACTTGAGTGCGACCCGTATCTAATCTAGATCCAAAATACAACCGGCTGGTGCAAAGCATTCTATCTTATCAATATAAAACGAATGGCAAACATAATTCGTTGAACATATAGATCTGTTAGATATAAGCCGACGCATATGGATCAAGACGGGCAAATTGATGATTGCTTTAAATAATAAACAATAAACATAAGCAACATCGGTAACTTAATGAATCCAGCTAAACTGCCAAATTTAACTAGAGCCGATAACTAATCCATGCATGCAAACCATCTCAATCTATAGCCTGTCTACCGGATGACATTAACTAA